>CM042049.1:55392500-56803333 GCA_023525745.1 Arctium lappa | reverse complement strand
TAAAATGAACCAATAACGAGCCATTAAAGACCACTAAGACTCGTTATACCTCAATCAGACCTAATTAGGTCTAATCACACACTTTATGACCTACTTGGTCACATTATGACCAATTAA
This sequence comes from Arctium lappa, assembly GCA_023525745.1. Taxonomy (NCBI): domain Eukaryota; kingdom Viridiplantae; phylum Streptophyta; class Magnoliopsida; order Asterales; family Asteraceae; genus Arctium; species Arctium lappa. The sequence goes on along the minus strand of CM042049.1, from coordinate 56,803,216 downwards.
ACTCGTTAAGGAGACACAAAACCCATTATGCCCACTAAGACCAAAATGAACCAAAAAGGAGCCATTACGGACCACTATGACATGTTATACCTCAATTTGACCTAATAAGGTCAAATCACGCTCATTATGACCCACTTAGTCCGATTATGACCAATTTGACTTATTAAGGAGACACAAACCTTTATACCCACTAAGATAACAATGAACCAATAACGAGCCATTACGGACCACTAAGACCCGTTATACCTCAATCAAACCTAATAAGGTCTAATCACACTTATTATGACCCATTAGACTCGTTAAGTACACACAAATACATCTTGCCCACTAATTCTAAAATGAACCAATAAGGAACCATTACGGACCATTAAGACCTGTTATTCCTTTGTTAGACCTAATAATGTCTAATGACACTCATTATGACCCACTTAGTCCTATTATGACCAATTACACTTGTTAAGGAGACACAAACCCATTATATCAATTAAGACCAAAATGAACCAATAACGAGCCATTACAAACCATTAAGACTCGTTATACTCAGACCTAATTAGGTCTAATCACACACTTTATGACCTACTTAGTCACATTATGGCCAATTAAACTCGTTAAGGAGACACAAAACACATTATGCCCACTAAGACCAAAATGAACCAAAAAGGAGCCATTACGGAACACTATGACATGTTTTAACTCAAAATTAGACCGAATAAGGTCTAATCACGCTCATTATGACCCACTTAGTCTGATTGAGGTATAACGAGTCTTAGTTTGACCTCTGTTTGACCTAATATGGTCTAATGACCCGGATTATGACCTACTTGGTCCTATTATGACCAATTAAACTCGTTAAGGAGACAAACCTGTTATATCCACTAAGACTAAAATGAACCAATAACGAGCCATTAAAGACCACTAAGACTCGTTATACCTCAATCAGACCTAATTAGGTCTAATCACACACTTTATGACCTACTTAGTCAAATTATGACCAATTAAACTCGTTAAGGAGACACAAAACCAATTATGCCCACTAAAACCAAAATGAACCAAAAAGGAGCCATTACGGACCACTATGACATGTTATACCTCAAATAGACCTAATAAGGTCTAATCACGCTCATTGTGAACCACTTAGTCCGATTATGACCAACTGGACATATAAGGAGACACAAACCTTTATACCCACTAAGATAACAATGAACCAATAACCAACCATTACGGACCAATAAGACCCGTTATACCTCAATCAGACCTAATAAGGTCTAACACACTCATTATGACCTATTAGACTCGTTAAGGACACACAAACCCATCTTGCCCACTAAATCTAATATGAACCAATAAGGAACCATTACGGACCATTAAGACCTGTTATTCCTCTGTTTGACCTAATAAGGTCTAATAACACTCATTATGACCCACTTAGTCCTACTAGGACCAATAAGACTCGTTAAGGAGACAAACCCGTTATATCTACTAAGACTAAAATGAACCAATAACGAGCCATTAAAGACCACTAAGACTCGTTATACCTCAATCAGACCTAATTAGGTCTAATCACACACTTTATGACCTACTTGGTCACATTATGACCAATTAAACTCGTTAAGGAGACACAAAACCCATTATGCCCACTAAGACCAAAATGAACCAAAAAGGAGCCATTACGGACCACTATGACATGTTATACCTCAATTAGACCTAATAAGGTCTAATCACGCTCATTGTGAACCACTTAGTCCGATTATGACCAACTTGACATATAAGGAAACACAAACCTTTATACCCACTAAGATAACAATGAACCAATAACCAACCATTACGGACCAATAAGACCCGTTATACCTCAATCAGACCTAATAAGGTCTAATCACACTTATTATGACCCATTAGACTCGTTAAGTACACACAAATCCATCTTGCCCACTAATTCTAAAATGAACCAATAAGGAACCATTACGGACCATTAAGACCTGTTATTCCTTTGTTCGACCTAATAAGGTCTAATGACACTCATTATGACCCACTTAGTTCTATTATGACTAATTGATAAGGAGACAAACCCATTACATCCACTACGACCGAAATGAACCAATAACGAGCCATTACAAACCACTAAGACTCGTTATACCTCAATCAGACCTAATTAGGTCTAATCACACACTTTAAGACCTACTTAGTCAAATTATGACCAATTAAACTCGTTAAGGAGACACAAAACCCATTATGCCCACTAAAAACAAAATGAACCAAAAAGGAGCCATTACGGACCACTATGACATGTTATACCTCAAATAGACCTAATAAGGTCTAATCACGCTCATTGTGAACCACTTAGTCCGATTATGACCAACTGGACATATAAGGAGACACAAACCTTTATACCCACTAAGATAACAATGAACCAATAACCAACCATTACGGACCAATAAGACCCGTTATACCTCAATCAGACCTAATAAGGTCTAACACACTCATAATGACCTATTAGACTCGTTAAGGACACACAAACCCATCTTGCCCACTAAATCTAAAATGAACCAATAAGGAACCATTACGGACCATTAAAACCTGTTATTCCTCTGTTCGACCTAATAGGGTCTAATAACACTCATTATGACCCACTTAGTCCTATTATGACCAATTAGACTCGTTAAGGAGACAAACCCGTTATATCCACTAAGACTAAAATGAACCAATAACGAGCCATTAAAGACCACTAAGACTCGTTATACCTCAATCAGACCTAATTAGGTCTAATCACACACTTTATGACCTACTTGGTCACATTATGACCAATTAAACTCGTTAAGGAGACACAAAACCCATTATGCCCACTAAGACCAAAATGAACCAAAAAGGAGCCATTACGGACCACTATGACATGTTATACCTCAATTTGACCTAATAAGGTCAAATCACGCTCATTATGACCCACTTAGTCCGATTATGACCAATTTGACTTATTAAGGAGACACAAACCTTTATACCCACTAAGATAACAATGAACCAATAACGAGCCATTACGGACCACTAAGACCCGTTATACCTCAATCAAACCTAATAAGGTCTAATCACACTTATTATGACCCATTAGACTCGTTAAGTACACACAAATACATCTTGCCCACTAATTCTAAAATGAACCAATAAGGAACCATTACGGACCATTAAGACCTGTTATTCCTTTGTTAGACCTAATAATGTCTAATGACACTCATTATGACCCACTTAGTCCTATTATGACCAATTACACTTGTTAAGGAGACACAAACCCATTATATCAATTAAGACCAAAATGAACCAATAACGAGCCATTACAAACCATTAAGACTCGTTATACTCAGACCTAATTAGGTCTAATCACACACTTTATGACCTACTTAGTCACATTATGGCCAATTAAACTCGTTAAGGAGACACAAAACACATTATGCCCACTAAGACCAAAATGAACCAAAAAGGAGCCATTACGGAACACTATGACATGTTTTAACTCAAAATTAGACCGAATAAGGTCTAATCACGCTCATTATGACCCACTTAGTCTGATTGAGGTATAACGAGTCTTAGTTTGACCTCTGTTTGACCTAATATGGTCTAATGACCCGGATTATGACCTACTTGGTCCTATTATGACCAATTAAACTCGTTAAGGAGACAAACCTGTTATATCCACTAAGACTAAAATGAACCAATAACGAGCCATTAAAGACCACTAAGACTCGTTATACCTCAATCAGACCTAATTAGGTCTAATCACACACTTTATGACCTACTTAGTCAAATTATGACCAATTAAACTCGTTAAGGAGACACAAAACCAATTATGCCCACTAAAACCAAAATGAACCAAAAAGGAGCCATTACGGACCACTATGACATGTTATACCTCAAATAGACCTAATAAGGTCTAATCACGCTCATTGTGAACCACTTAGTCCGATTATGACCAACTGGACATATAAGGAGACACAAACCTTTATACCCACTAAGATAACAATGAACCAATAACCAACCATTACGGACCAATAAGACCCGTTATACCTCAATCAGACCTAATAAGGTCTAACACACTCATTATGACCTATTAGACTCGTTAAGGACACACAAACCCATCTTGCCCACTAAATCTAATATGAACCAATAAGGAACCATTACGGACCATTAAGACCTGTTATTCCTCTGTTTGACCTAATAAGGTCTAATAACACTCATTATGACCCACTTAGTCCTACTAGGACCAATAAGACTCGTTAAGGAGACAAACCCGTTATATCTACTAAGACTAAAATGAACCAATAACGAGCCATTAAAGACCACTAAGACTCGTTATACCTCAATCAGACCTAATTAGGTCTAATCACACACTTTATGACCTACTTGGTCACATTATGACCAATTAAACTCGTTAAGGAGACACAAAACCCATTATGCCCACTAAGACCAAAATGAACCAAAAAGGAGCCATTACGGACCACTATGACATGTTATACCTCAATTAGACCTAATAAGGTCTAATCACGCTCATTGTGAACCACTTAGTCCGATTATGACCAACTTGACATATAAGGAAACACAAACCTTTATACCCACTAAGATAACAATGAACCAATAACCAACCATTACGGACCAATAAGACCCGTTATACCTCAATCAGACCTAATAAGGTCTAATCACACTTATTATGACCCATTAGACTCGTTAAGTACACACAAATCCATCTTGCCCACTAATTCTAAAATGAACCAATAAGGAACCATTACGGACCATTAAGACCTGTTATTCCTTTGTTCGACCTAATAAGGTCTAATGACACTCATTATGACCCACTTAGTTCTATTATGACTAATTGATAAGGAGACAAACCCATTACATCCACTACGACCGAAATGAACCAATAACGAGCCATTACAAACCACTAAGACTCGTTATACCTCAATCAGACCTAATTAGGTCTAATCACACACTTTAAGACCTACTTAGTCACATTATGACCAATTAAATTTGTTAAGGAGACACAAAACCCATTATGCCCACTAAGAGCAAAATGAACCAAAAAGGAGCCATTACGGACCACTAGGACATGTTATACCTCAATTAAACCTAATAAGGTCTAATCACACTCATTTTGAACCACTTTGTCCTATTATGACCAATTAGACTTGTTAAGGAGACACAAACCCATTATATCAATTAAGACCAAAATGAACCAATAACGAGCCATTACAAACCACTAAGACTCGTTATACCTCACTCAGACCTAATTAGGTCTAATCACACACTTTATGACCTACTTAGTCACATTATGGCCAATTAAACTCGTTAAGGAGACACAAAACACATTATGCCCACTAAGACCAAATTGAACCAAAAAGGAGCCATTACGGAACACTATGACATGTTTTACCTCAAAATTAGACCGAATAAGGTCTAATCACGCTCATTATGACCCACTTAGTCCGATTATGACCAATTTGACATATTAAGGAGACACAAACCTTTTTACCCACTAAGATAATAATGAACCAATAACGAGCCATTACGGACCACTAAGACCCGTTATACCTCAATCAAACCTAATAAGGTCTAATCACACTTATTATGACCCATTAGACTCGTTAAGTACACACAAATCCATCTTGCCCACCTATTCTAAAATGAAACCAATAAGGAACCAATACGGACCATTAAGACCTGTTATTCCTTTGTTCGACCTAATAAGGTCTAATGACACTCATTATGACCCACTTAGTCCTATTATGACTAATTGTTAAGGAGACAAACCCATTACATCCACTACGACCGAAATGAACCAATAACGAGCCATTACAAACCACTAAGACTCGTTATACCTCAATCAGACCTAATTAGGTCTAATCACACACTTTATGACCTACTTCCTCACATTATGGCCAATTAAACTCGTTAAGGAGACACAAAACACATTATGCCCACTAAGACCAAAATGAACCAAAAAGGAGCCATTACAAAACACTATGACATGTTTTACCTCAAAATTAGACCGAATAAGGTCTAATCACGCTCATTATGACCCACTTAGTCCGATTATGACCAATTTGACATATTAAGGAGACACAAACCTTTGTACCCACTAAGATAATAATGAACCAATAACGAGCCATTACTGACCACTAAGGCCCGTTATACCTCAATCAAACCTAATAAGGTCTAATCACACTTATTATGACCCATTAGACTCGTTAAGTACACATAAATCCATCTTGCCCACTAATTCTAAAATGAACCAACAAGGAACCATTACGGACCATTAAGACATGTTATTCCTTTGTTCGACCTAATAAGGTCTAATGACACTCATTATGACCCACTTAGTCCTATTATGACTAATTAGACTCGTTAAGGAGACAAACCCATTATATCCACAAAGACCGAAATGAACCAATAACGAGCCATTACGGACCACTAAGACCCGTTATATTTCAATCAGACCTAATAAGGTCTAATCACACTCATTATGACCTACTTTGTCCCATTATGACCAATTAGACTCACTAAGGAGACAACAAACCCATTATGCCCACTAAGACCAAAATGAACCAAAAAGGAGCCATTACGGACCACTAAGACATGTTATACCTCAATTAGACCTAATAATGTCAAATCACACTCATTTTGACCAACTTAGCCCTATTTTGACCAATTAGACTCGTTAAGGATACACAAACCCATTATATCCACTAAGACCAAAACGAACCAATAACGAGCCATTACGGACCACCAAGACCCGTTATACCTCAATCAGACCTAATAAGGTCTAATCACACTCATTATGACCTACTTAGTCCCATTATGACCAATTAGACTCATTAAGGAGACAACAAACCCATTATGCCCACTAAGAGCAAAATGCACCAAAAAGGAGCCATTACGGACCACTAGGACATGTTATACCTCAATTAAACCTAATAAGGTCTAATCACACTCATTTTGAACCACTTATTCCTATTATGACCAATTAGACTTGTTAAGGAGACACAAACCCATTATATCAATTAAGACCAAAATGAACCAATAATGAGCCATTACAAACCACTAAGACTCGTTATACCTTAATCAGACCTAATTAGGTCTAATCACACACTTTATGACCTACTTAGTCACATTATGGCCAATTAAACTCGTTAAGGAGACACAAAACACATTATGCCCACTAAGACCAAAATGAACCAAAAAGTAGCCATTACGGAACACTATGACATGTTTTACCTCAAAATTAGACCGAATAAGGTTTAATCACGCTCATTATGACCCACTTAGTCCGATTATGACCAATTTGACATATTAAGGAGACACAAACCTTTTTACCCACTAAGATAATAATGAACCAATAACGAGCCATTACGGACCACTAAGACCCGTTATACCTCAATCAAACCTAATAAGGTCTAATCACACTTATTATGACCCATTGTCTTAAGTACACACAAATCCATCTTGCCCACTATTCTAAAATGAACCAATAAGGAACCATTACGGACCATTAAGACATGTTATTCCTTTGTTCGACCTAATAAGGTCTAATGACACTCATTATGACCCACTTAGTCCTATTATGACTAATTAGACTAGTTAAGGAGACAAACCCATTATATCCACAAAGACCGAAATGAACCAATAATGAGCCATTACGGACCACTAAGACCCGTTATACCTCAATCAGACCTAATAAGGTCTAATCACACTTATTATGACCCATTAGACTCGTTAAGTACACACAAATACATCTTGCCCACTAATTCTAAAATGAACCAATAAGGAACCATTACGGACCATTAAGACCTGTTATTCCTTTGTTAGACCTAATAATCTCTAATGACACTCATTATGACCCACTTAGTCCTATTATGACTAATTGTTAAGGAGACAAACCCATTACATCCACTACAACCGAAATGAGCCAATAACGAGCCATTACAAACCACTAAGACTCGTTATACCTCAATCAGACCTAATTAGGTCTAATCACACTTATTATGACCTACTTAGTCACATTATGACCAATTAAACTCGTTAAGGAGACACAAAACCCATTATGCCCACTAAAACCAAAATGAACCAAAAAGGAGCCATTACGGACCACTATGACATGTTATACCTCAATTAGACCTAATAAGGTCAAATCCCGCTCATTGTGAACCACTTAGTCCGATTATGACCAACTTGACATATAAGGAGACACAAACCTTTATACCCACTAAGATAACAATGAACCAATAACCAACCATTACGGACCAATAAGACCCGTTATACCTCAATCAGACCTAATAAGGTCTAACACACTCATTATGACCTAATAGACTCGTTAAGGACACACAAACCCATCTTGCCCACTAAATCTAAAATGAACGAATAAGGAACCATTACGGACCATTAAAACCTGTTATTCCTCTGTTCGACCTAATAAGGTCTAATAACACTCATTATGACCCAGTTAGTCCTATTATGACCAATTAGACTCGTTAAGGAGACAAACCCGTTATATCCACTAAGACTAAAATGAACCAATAATGAGTCATTAAAGACCACTAAGACTCGTTATACCTCAATCAGACCTAATTAGGTCTAATCACACACTTTATGACCTACTTGGTCACATTATGACCAATTAAACTCGTCAAGGAGACACAAAACCCATTAAGCCCACTAAGACCAAAATTAACCAAAAACGAGCCATTACGGACCACTATGACATGTTATACCTCGATTAGACCTAATAACGTCAAATCACGCTCATTATGACCCACTTAGTCCGATTATGACCAATTTGACTTATTAAGGAGACACAAACCTTTATACCCACTAAGATAACAATGAACCAATAACGAGCCATTACGGACCACTAAGACCCGTTATACCTCAATCAAACCTAATAAGGTCTAATCACACTTATTATGACCAATTAGACTAGTTAAGTACACACAAATCCATCTTGCCCACTAATTCTAAAATGAACCAACAAGGAACCATTACGGACCATTGAGACATGTTATTCCTTTGTTCGACTTAATAAGGTCTAATGACACTCATTATGACCCACTTAGTCCTATTATGACTAATTAGACTCGTTAAGGAGACAAACCCATTATATCCACAAAGACCGAAATGAACCAATAACGAGCCATTACGGACCACTAAGACCCGTTATATTTCAATCAGACCTAATAAGGTCTAATCACACTCATTATGACCTACTTTATCCCATTATGACCAATTAGACTCACTAAGGAGACAACAAACCCATTATGCCCACTAAGACCAAAATGAACCAAAAAGGAGCCATTACGGACCACTAAGACATGTTATACCTCAATTAGACCTAATAATGTCTAATCACACTCATTTTGACCAACTTAGCCCTATTTTGACCAATTAGACTCGTTAAGCATACACAAACCCATTATATCCACTACGACCAAAACGAACCAATAACGAGCCATTACGGACCACCAAGACCCGTTATACCTCAATCAGACCTAATAAGGTCTAATCACACTCATTATGACCTACTTAGTCCCATTATGACCAATTAGACTCATTAAGGAGACAACAAACCCATTATGCCCACTAAGAGCAAAATGCACCAAAAAGGAGCCATTACGGACCACTAGGACATGTTATACCTCAATTAAACCTAATAAGGTCTAATCACACTCATTTTGAACCACTTAGTCCTATTATGACCAATTAGACTTGTTAAGGAGACACAAACCCATTATATCAATTAAGACCAAAATGAACCAATAACGAGCCATTACAAACCACTAAGACTCGTTATACCTTAATCAGACCTAATTAGGTCTAATCACACACTTTATGACCTACTTAGTCACATTATGGCCAATTAAACTCGTTAAGGGGACACAAAACACATTATGCCCACTAAGACCAAAATGAACCAAAAAGGAGCCATTACGCTCATTATGACCCACTTATTCCGATTATGACCAATTTGACATATTAAGGAGACACAAACCTTTTTACCCACTAAGATAATAATGAACCAATAACGAGCCATTACGGACCACTAAGACCCGTTATACCTCAATCAAACCTAATAAGGTCTAATCACACTTATTATGACCCATTAGACTCGTTAATTACACACAAATCCATCTTGCCCACTATTCTAAAATGAACCAATAAGGAACCATTACGGACCATTAAGACATGTTATTCCTTTGTTCGACCTAATAAGGTCTAATGACACTCATTATGACCCACTTAGTCCTATTATGACTAATTAGACTAGTTAAGGAGACAAACCCATTATATCCACAAAGACCGAAATGAACCAATAACGAGCCATTACGGACCACTAAGACCCGTTATACGTCAATCAGACCTAATAAGGTCTAATCACACTCATTATGACCTACTTAGACTCATTAAGGAGACAACAAACCCATTATGCCCACTAAGACCAAAATGAACCAAAAAGGAGCCATTACGGACCACTAAGACATGTTATACCTCAATTAGACCTAATAATGTCTAATCACACTTATTTTGACCAACTTAGCCCTATTTTGACCAATTAGACTCGTTAAAGATACACAAACCCATTATATCCACTAAGACCAAAATGAACCAATAATGAGCCATTACGGACCACCAAGACCCGTTATACCTCAATCAGACCTAATAAGGTCTAATCACACTCATTATGACCTACTTAGTCCCATTATGACCAATTAGAGTCATTAAGGAGACAACAAACCCATTATGCCCACTAAGAGCAAAATGAACCAAAAAGGAGCCATTACGGACCACTAAGACATGTTGTACCTCAATTAAACCTAATAAGGTCTAATCACACTCATTTTGAACCACTTAGTCCTATTCTGACCAATTAGACTTGTTAAGGAGACACAAACCCATTATATCTACTAAGACCAAAAATGAACCAATAACGAGCCATTACAAACCACTAAGACTCGTTATACCTCAATCAGACCTAATTAGGTCTAATCACACACTTTATGACCTACTTAGTCATATTTTGGCCAATTAAACTCGTTAAGGAGACACAAAACACATTATGCCCACTAAGACCAAAATGAACCAAAAAGGAGCCATTACGGACCACTAAGACATGTTATACCTCAATTAGACCTAATAATGTCTAATCACACTCATTTTGACCAACTTAGCCCTATTTTGACCAATTAGACTCGTTAAGGATACACAAACCCATTATATCCACTACGACCAAAATGAACCAATAACGAGCAATTACGTACCACCAAGACCCGTTATACCTCAATCAGACCTAATAAGGTCTAATCACACTCATTATGACCTACTTAGTCCCATTATGACCAATTATGCCAACTAAGAGCAAAATGAACCAAAAAGGAGCCATAACGGACCACTAAGACATGTTGTACCTCAATTAAACCTAATAAGGTCTAATCACACTCATTTTGAACCACTTAGTCCTATTATGACCAATTAGACTTGTTAAGGAGACACAAACCCATTATATCTACTAAGACCAAAATGAACCAATAACGAGCCATTACAAACCACTAAGACTCTTTATACATCAATCAGACCTAATTAGGTCTAATCACACACTTTATGACCTACTTAGACCTACTTAGTCAAATTATGACCAATTAAACTCGTTAAGGAGACACAAAACCCATTATGCCCACTAAAAACAAAATGAACCAAAAAGGAGCCATTACGGACCACTATGACATGTTATACCTCAAATAGACCTAATAAGGTCTAATCACACTCATTGTGAACCACTTAGTCCGATTATGACCAACTGGACATATAAGGAGACACAAACCTTTATACCCACTAAGATAACAATGAACCAATAACCAACCATTACGGACCAATAAGACCCGTTATACCTCAATCAGACCTAATAAGGTCTAACACACTCATAATGACCTATTAGACTCGTTAAGGACACACAAACCCATCTTGCCCACTAAATCTAAAATGAACCAATAAGGAACCATTACGGACCATTAAAACCTGTTATTCCTCTGTTCGACCTAATAGGGTCTAATAACACTCATTATGACCCACTTAGTCCTATTATGACCAATTAGACTCGTTAAGGAGACAAACCCGTTATATCCACTAAGACTAAAATGAACCAATAACGAGCCATTAAAGACCACTAAGACTCGTTATACCTCAATCAGACCTAATTAGGTCTAATCACACACTTTATGACCTACTTGGTCACATTATGACCAATTAAACTCGTTAAGGAGACACAAAACCCATTATGCCCACTAAGACCAAAATGAACCAAAAAGGAGCCATTACGGACCACTATGACATGTTATACCTCAATTTGACCTAATAAGGTCAAATCACGCTCATTATGACCCACTTAGTCCGATTATGACCAATTTGACTTATTAAGGAGACACAAACCTTTATACCCACTAAGATAACAATGAACCAATAACGAGCCATTACGGACCACTAAGACCCGTTATACCTCAATCAAACCTAATAAGGTCTAATCACACTTATTATGACCCATTAGACTAGTTAAGTACACACAAATCCATCTTGCCCACTAATTCTAAAATGAACCAACAAGGAACCATTACGGACCATTAAGACATGTTATTCCTTTGTTCGACCTAATAAGGTCTAATGACACTCATTATGACCCACTTAGTCCTATTATGACTAATTAGACTCGTTAAGGAGACAAACCCATTATATCCACAAAGACCGAAATGAACCAATAACGAGCCATTACGGACCACTAAGACCCGTTATATTTCAATCAGACCTAATAAGGTCTAATCACACTCATTATGACCTACTTTGTCCCATTATGACCAATTAGACTCACTAAGGAGACAACAAACCCATTATGCCCACTAAGACCAAAATGAACCAAAAAGGAGCCATTACGGACCACTAAGACATGTTGTACCTCAATTAGACCTAATAAGGTCTAATCACACTCATTTTGACCAACATAGCCCTATTTTGACCAATTAGACTCGTTAAGGATACACAAACCCATTATATCCACTAAGACCAAAACGAACCAATAACGAGCCATTACGGACCACCAAGACCCGTTATACCTCAATCAGACCTAATAAGGTCTAATCACACTCATTATGACCTACTTAGTCCCATTATGACCAATTAGACTCATTAAGGAGACAACAAACCCATTATGCCCACTAAGAGCAAAATGCCCCAAAAAGGAGCCATTACGGACCACTAGGACATGTTATACCTCAATTAAACCTAATAAGGTCTAATCACACTCATTTTGAACCACTTAGTCCTATTATGACCAATTAGACTTGTTAAGGAGACACAAACCCATTATATCAATTAAGACCAAAATGAACCAATAACGAGCCATTACAAACCACTAAGACTCGTTATACCTTAATCAGACCTAATTAGGTCTAATCACACACTTTATGACCTACTTAGACCTACTTAGTCAAATTATGACCAATAAGACCCGTTATACCTCAATCAGACCTAATAAGGTCTAACACACTCATAATGACCTATTAGACTCGTTAAGGACACACAAACCCATCTTGCCCACTAAATCTAAAATGAACCAATAAGGAACCATTACGGACCATTAAAACCTGTTATTCCTCTGTTCGACCTAATAGGGTCTAATAACACTCATTATGACCCACTTAGTCCTATTATGACCAATTAGACTCGTTAAGGAGACAAACCCGTTATATCCACTAAGACTAAAATGAACCAATAACGAGCCATTAAAGACCACTAAGACTCGTTATACCTCAATCAGACCTAATTAGGTCTAATCACACACTTTATGACCTACTTAGTCACATTATGGCCAATTAAACTCGTTAAGGAGACACAAAACACATTATGCCCACTAAGACCAAAATGAACCAAAACGGAGCCATTACGGAACACTATGACATGTTTTACCTCAAAATTAGACCGAATAAGGTCTAATCACGCTCATTATGACCCACTTAGTCCGATTATGACCAATTTGACATATTAAGGAGACACAAACCTTTTTACCCACTAAGATAATAATGAACCAATAACGAGCCATTACGGACCACTAAGACCCGTTATACCTCAATCAAACCTAATAAGGTCTAATCACACTTATTATGACCCATTAGACTAGTTAAGTACACACAAATCCATCTTGCCCACTAATTCTAAAATGAACCAACAAGGAACCATTACGGACCATTAAGACATGTTATTCCTTTGTTCGACCTAATAAGGTCTAATGACACTCATTATGACCCACTTAGTCCTATTATGACTAATTAGACTCGTTAAGGAGACAAACCCATTATATCCACAAAGACCGAAATGAACCAATAACGAGCCATTACGGACCACTAAGACCCGTTATACGTCAATCAGACCTAATAAGGTCTAATCACACTCATTATGACCTACTTAGACTCATTAAGGAGACAACAAACCCATTATGCCCACTAAGACCAAAATGAACCAAAAAGGAGCCATTACGGACCACTAAGACATGTTATACCTCAATTAAACCTAATAATGTCTAATCACACTCATTTTGACCAACTTAGCCCTATTTTGACCAATTAGACTCGTTAAGGATACACAAACCCATTACATCCACTAAGACCAAAATGAACCAATAACGAGCCATTACGGACCACCAAGACCCGTTATACCTCAATCAGACCTAATAAGGTCTAATCACACTCATTATGACCTACTTAGTCCCATTATGACCAATTAGACTCATTAAGGAGACAACAAACCCATTATGCCCACTAAGAGCAAAATGAACCAAAAAGGAGCCATTACGGACCACTAAGACATGTTGTACCTCAATTAAACCTAATAAGGTCTAATCACACTCATTTTGAACCACTTAGTCCTATTCTGACCAATTAGACTTGTTAAGGAGACACAAACCCATTATATCTACTAAGACCAAAAATGAACCAATAACGAGCCATTACAAACCACTAAGACTCGTTATACCTCAATCAGACCTAATTAGGTCTAATCACACACTTTATGACCTACTTAGTCATATTTTGGCCAATTAAACTCGTTAAGGAGACACAAAACACATTATGCCCACTAAGACCAAAATGAACCAAAAAGGAGCCATTACGGACCACTAAGACATGTTATACCTCAATTAGACCTAATGATGTCTAATCACACTCATTTTGACCAACTTAGCCCTATTTTGACCAATTAGACTCGTTAAGGATACACAAACCCATTATATCCACTAAGACCAAAATGAACCAATAACGAGCAATTACGTACCACCAAGACCCGTTATACCTCAATCAGACCTAATAAGGTCTAATCACACTCATTATGACCTACTTAGTCCCATTATGACCAATTATGCCAACTAAGAGCAAAATGAACCAAAAAGGAGCCATAACGGACCACTAAGACATGTTGTACCTCAATTAAACCTAATAAGGTCTAATCACACTCATTTTGAACCACTTAGTCCTATTATGACCAATTAGACTTATTAAGGAGACACAAACCCATTATATCTACTAAGACCAAAATGAACCAATAACGAGCCATTACAAACCACTAAGACTCGTTATACATCAATCAGACCTAATTAGGTCTAATCACACATTTTATGACCTACTTAGACCTACTTAGTCAAATTATGACCAATTAAACTCGTTAAGGAGACACAAAACCCATTATGCCCACTAAAAACAAAATGAACCAAAAAGGAGCCATTACGGACCACTATGACATGTTATACCTCAAATAGACCTAATAAGGTCTAATCACGCTCATTGTGAACCACTTAGTCCGATTATGACCAACTGGACATATAAGGAGACACAAACCTTTATACCCACTAAGATAACAATGAACCAATAACCAACCATTACGGACCAATAAGACCCGTTATACCTCAATCAGACCTAATAAGGTCTAACACACTCATAATGACCTATTAGACTCGTTAAGGACACACAAACCCATCTTGCCCACTAAATCTAAAATGAACCAATAAGGAACCATTACGGACCATTAAAACCTGTTATTCCTCTGTTCGACCTAATAGGGTCTAATAACACTCATTATGACCCACTTAGTCCTATTATGACCAATTAGACTCGTTAAGGAGACAAACCCGTTATATCCACTAAGACTAAAATGAACCAATAACGAGCCATTAAAGACCACTAAGACTCGTTATACCTCAATCAGACCTAATTAGGTCTAATCACACACTTTATGACCTACTTGGTCACATTATGACCAATTAAACTCGTTAAGGAGACACAAAACCCATTATGCCCACTAAGACCAAAATGAACCAAAAAGGAGCCATTACGGACCACTATGACATGTTATACCTCAATTTGACCTAATAAGGTCAAATCACGCTCATTATGACCCACTTAGTCCGATTATGACCAATTTGACTTATTAAGGAGACACAAACCTTTATACCCACTAAGATAACAATGAACCAATAACGAGCCATTACGGACCACTAAGACCCGTTATACCTCAATCAAACCTAATAAGGTCTAATCACACTTATTATGACCCATTAGACTCGTTAAGTACACACAAATACATCTTGCCCACTAATTCTAAAATGAACCAATAAGGAACCATTACGGACCATTAAGACCTGTTATTCCTTTGTTAGACCTAATAATGTCTAATGACACTCATTATGACCCACTTAGTCCTATTATGACCAATTACACTTGTTAAGGAGACACAAACCCATTATATCAATTAAGACCAAAATGAACCAATAACGAGCCATTACAAACCATTAAGACTCGTTATACTCAGACCTAATTAGGTCTAATCACACACTTTATGACCTACTTAGTCACATTATGGCCAATTAAACTCGTTAAGGAGACACAAAACACATTATGCCCACTAAGACCAAAATGAACCAAAAAGGAGCCATTACGGAACACTATGACATGTTTTAACTCAAAATTAGACCGAATAAGGTCTAATCACGCTCATTATGACCCACTTAGTCTGATTGAGGTATAACGAGTCTTAGTTTGACCTCTGTTTGACCTAATATGGTCTAATGACCCGGATTATGACCTACTTGGTCCTATTATGACCAATTAAACTCGTTAAGGAGACAAACCTGTTATATCCACTAAGACTAAAATGAACCAATAACGAGCCATTAAAGACCACTAAGACTCGTTATACCTCAATCAGACCTAATTAGGTCTAATCACACACTTTATGACCTACTTAGTCAAATTATGACCAATTAAACTCGTTAAGGAGACACAAAACCAATTATGCCCACTAAAACCAAAATGAACCAAAAAGGAGCCATTACGGACCACTATGACATGTTATACCTCAAATAGACCTAATAAGGTCTAATCACGCTCATTGTGAACCACTTAGTCCGATTATGACCAACTGGACATATAAGGAGACACAAACCTTTATACCCACTAAGATAACAATGAACCAATAACCAACCATTACGGACCAATAAGACCCGTTATACCTCAATCAGACCTAATAAGGTCTAACACACTCATTATGACCTATTAGACTCGTTAAGGACACACAAACCCATCTTGCCCACTAAATCTAATATGAACCAATAAGGAACCATTACGGACCATTAAGACCTGTTATTCCTCTGTTTGACCTAATAAGGTCTAATAACACTCATTATGACCCACTTAGTCCTACTAGGACCAATAAGACTCGTTAAGGAGACAAACCCGTTATATCTACTAAGACTAAAATTAACCAATAACGAGCCATTAAAGACCACTAAGACTCGTTATACCTCAATCAGACCTAATTAGGTCTAATCACACACTTTATGACCTACTTGGTCACATTATGACCAATTAAACTCGTTAAGGAGACACAAAACCCATTATGCCCACTAAGACCAAAATGAACCAAAAAGGAGCCATTACGGACCACTATGACATGTTATACCTCAATTAGACCTAATAAGGTCTAATCACGCTCATTGTGAACCACTTAGTCCGATTATGACCAACTTGACATATAAGGAAACACAAACCTTTATACCCACTAAGATAACAATGAACCAATAACCAACCATTACGGACCAATAAGACCCGTTATACCTCAATCAGACCTAATAAGGTCTAATCACACTTATTATGACCCATTAGACTCGTTAAGTACACACAAATCCATCTTGCCCACTAATTCTAAAATGAACCAATAAGGAACCATTACGGACCATTAAGACCTGTTATTCCTTTGTTCGACCTAATAAGGTCTAATGACACTCATTATGACCCACTTAGTTCTATTATGACTAATTGATAAGGAGACAAACCCATTACATCCACTACGACCGAAATGAACCAATAACGAGCCATTACAAACCACTAAGACTCGTTATACCTCAATCAGACCTAATTAGGTCTAATCACACACTTTATGACCTACTTAGTCACATTATGACCAATTAAATTTGTTAAGGAGACACAAAACCCATTATGCCCACTAAGAGCAAAATGAACCAAAAAGGAGCCATTACGGACCACTAGGACATGTTATACCTCAATTAAACCTAATAAGGTCTAATCACACTCATTTTGAACCACTTTGTCCTATTATGACCAATTAGACTTGTTAAGGAGACACAAACCCATTATATCAATTAAGACCAAAATGAACCAATAACGAGCCATTACAAACCACTAAGACTCGTTATACCTCACTCAGACCTAATTAGGTCTAATCACACACTTTATGACCTACTTAGTCACATTATGGCCAATTAAACTCGTTAAGGAGACACAAAACACATTATGCCCACTAAGACCAAATTGAACCAAAAAGGAGCCATTACGGAACACTATGACATGTTTTACCTCAAAATTAGACCGAATAAGGTCTAATCACGCTCATTATGACCCACTTAGTCCGATTATGACCAATTTGACATATTAAGGAGACACAAACCTTTTTACCCACTAAGATAATAATGAACCAATAACGAGCCATTACGGACCACTAAGACCCGTTATACCTCAATCAAACCTAATAAGGTCTAATCACACTTATTATGACCCATTAGACTCGTTAAGTACACACAAATCCATCTTGCCCACCTATTCTAAAATGAAACCAATAAGGAACCAATACGGACCATTAAGACCTGTTATTCCTTTGTTCGACCTAATAAGGTCTAATGACACTCATTATGACCCACTTAGTCCTATTATGACTAATTGTTAAGGAGACAAACCCATTACATCCACTACGACCGAAATGAACCAATAACGAGCCATTACAAACCACTAAGACTCGTTATACCTCAATCAGACCTAATTAGGTCTAATCACACACTTTATGACCTACTTCCTCACATTATGGCCAATTAAACTCGTTAAGGAGACACAAAACACATTATGCCCACTAAGACCAAAATGAACCAAAAAGGAGCCATTACAAAACACTATGACATGTTTTACCTCAAAATTAGACCGAATAAGGTCTAATCACGCTCATTATGACCCACTTAGTCCGATTATGACCAATTTGACATATTAAGGAGACACAAACCTTTGTACCCACTAAGATAATAATGAACCAATAACGAGCCATTACGGACCACTAAGGCCCGATATACCTCAATCAAACCTAATAAGGTCTAATCACACTTATTATGACCCATTAGACTCGTTAAGTACACACAAATTCATCTTGCCCACCTATTCTAAAATGAACCAATAAGGAACCATTACGAACCATTAAGACATGTTATTCCTTTGTTCGACCTAATAAGGTCTAATAACACTCATAATGACCCACTTAGTCCTATTATGACTAATTAGACTCGTTAAGGAGACAAACCCATTATTTCCACAAAGACCGAAATGAACCAATAACGAGCCATTACGGACCACTAAGTCCCGTTATACGTCAATCAGACCTAATAAGGTCTAATCACACTCATTATGACCTACTTAGTCCCATTATGACCAATTAGACTCATTAAGGAGACAACAAACCCATTATGCCCACTAAAGACCAAAATGAACCAAAAAGGAGCCATTACGGACCACTAAGACATGATATACCTCAATTAGACCTATTAATGTCTAATCACACTCATTTTGACCAACTTAGCCCTATTTTGACCAATTAGACTCGTTAAGGATACACAAACCCATTATATCCACTAAGACCAAAATGAACCAATAACGAGCCATTACGGACCACCAAGACCCGTTATACCTCAATCAGACCTAATAAGGTCTAATCACACTCATTATGACCTATTAGTCCCATTATGACCAATTAGAATCATTAAGGAGACAACAAACCCATTATGCCAACTAAGAGCAAAATGAACCAAAAAGGAGCCATAACGGACCACTAAGACATGTTGTACCTCAATTAAACCTAATAAGGTCTAATCACATCAGTTTGAACCACTTAGTCCTATTATGACCCATTAGACTTGTTAAGGAGACACAAACCCATTATATCTACTAAGACCAAAATGAACCAATAACGAGCCATTACAAACCACTAAGACTCGTTATACATCAATCAAACCTAATTAGGTCTAATCACACACTTTATGACCTACTTAGTCAAATTATGACCAATTAAACTCGTTAAGGAGACACAAAACCCATTATGCCCACTAAAAACAAAATGAACCAAAAAGGAGCCATTACGGACCACTATGACATGTTATACCTCAAATAGACCTAATAAGGTCTAATCACGCTCATTGTGAACCACTTAGTCCGATTATGACCTATTAGACTTGCTAAGGAGACACAAACCCATTATATCTACTAAGACCAAAATGAACCAATAACGAGCCATTACAAACCACTAAGACTCGTTATACATCAATCAGACCTAATTAGGTCTAATCACACACTTTATGACCTACTTAGTCAAATTATGACCAATTAGACTTGTTAAGGAGACACAAAACCCATTATGCCCACTAAAAACAAAATGAACCAAAAAGGAGCCATTACGGACCACTATGACATGTTATACCTCAAATAGACCTAATAAGGTCTAATCACGCTCATTGTGAACCACTTAGTCCGATTATGACCAACTGGACATATAAGGAGACACAAACCTTTATACCCACTAAGATTACAATGAACCAATAACCAACCATTACGGACCACCAAGACCCGTTATACCTCAATCAGACCTAATAAGGTCTAATCACACTCATTAAGGAGACAACAAACCCATTATGCCCACTAAGAGCAAAATGAACCAAAAAGGAGCCATTACGGACCACTAAGACATGTTGTACCTCATTTAAACCTAATAATGTCTAATCACACTCATTTTGAGCCACTTAGTCCTATTCTGACCAATTAGACTTGTTAAGGAGACACAAACCCATTATATCTACTAAGACCAAAATGAACCAATAACGAGCCATTACAAACCACTAAGACTCGTTATACCTCAATCAGACCTAATTAGGTCTAATCACACACTTTATGACCTACTTAGTCATATTTTGGCCAATTAAACTCGTTAAGGAGACACAAAACACATTATGCCCACTAAGACCAAAATGAACCAAAAAGGAGCCATTACGGACCACTAAGACATGTTATACCTCAATTAGACCTAATAATGTCTAATCACACTCATTTTGACCAACTTAGCCCTATTTTGACCAATTAGACTCGTTAAGGATACACAAACCCATTATGGATACAAAGACCAAAATGAACCAATAACGAGCAATTACGGACCACCAAGACCCGTTATACCTCAATCAGACCTAATAAGGTCTAATCACACTCATTATGACGTACTTAGTCCCATTATGACCAATTAGACTCATTAAGGAGACAACAAACCCATTATGCCAACTAAGAGCAAAATGAACAAAAAAGGAGCCATAACAGACCACTAAGACATGTTGTACCTCAATTAAACCTAATAATGTCTAATCACACTCATTTTGAACCACTTAGTCCTATTATGACCAATTAGACTTGTTAAGGAGACACAAACCCATTATATCTACTATAAGACCAAAATGAACCAATAACGAGCCATTACAAACCAGTAAGACTCGTTATACATCAATCAGACCTAATTAGGTCTAATCACACACTTTATGACCTACTTAGTCAAATTATGACCAATTAAACTCGTTAAGGAGACACAAAACCCATTATGCCCACTAAAAACAAAATGAACCAAAAAGGAGCCATTACGGACCACTATGACATGTTATACCTCAAATAGACCTAATAAGGTCTAATCACGCTCATTGTGATCCACTTAGTCCGATTATGACCAACTGGACATATAAGGAGACACAAACCTTTATACCCACTAAGATAACAATGAACCGATAACCAACCATTACGGACCAATAAGACCCGTTATACCTCAATCAGACCTAATAAGGTCTAACACACTCATAATGACCTATTAGACTCGTTAAGGACACACAAACCCATCTTGCCCATTAAATCTAAAATGAACCAATAAGGAACCATTATGGACCATTAAAACCTGTTATTCCTCTGTTCGACCTAATAAGGTCTAATAACACTCATTATGACCCACTTAGTCCTATTATGACCAATTAGACTCGTTAAGGAGACAAACCCGTTATATACACTAAGACTAAAATGAACCAACAACGAGCCATTAAAGACCACTAAGACTCGTTATACCTCAATCAGACCTAATTAGGTCTAATCACACACTTTATGACCTACTTGGTCACATTATGACCAATTAAACTCGTTAAGGAGACACAAAACCCATTATGCCCACTAAGACCAAAATGAACCAAAAAGGAGCCATTACGTCCCACTATGACATGTTATACCACGATTAGACCTAATAACGTCAAATCACGCTCATTATGACCCACTTAGTCCGATTATGACCAATTTGACTTATTAAGGAGACACAAACCTTTATACCCACTAAGATAACAATGAACCAATAACGAGCAATTACGGACCACTAAGACCCGTTATACCTCTATCAAACCTAATAAGGTCTAATCACACTTATTATGACCCATAAGGAACCATTAAGGACCATTAAGACATGTTATTCCTTTGTTCGACCTAATAAGGTCTAATGACACTCATTATGACCCACTTAGTCCTATTATGACTAATTAGACTCGTTAAGGAGGCAAACCCATTACATCCACAAAGACCGAAATGAACCAATAACGAGCCATTACGGACCACTAAGACCCGTTATATTTCAATCAGACCTAATAAGGTCTAATCACACTCATTATGACCTACTTAGTCCCATTATGACCAATTAGACTCATTAAGGAGACAACAAACCCATTATGCCCACTAAGACCAAAATGAACCAAAAAGGAGCCATTACGGACCACTAAGACATGTTATACCTCAATTAGACCTAATAATGTCTAATCACACTCATTTTGACCAACTTAGCCCAATTTTGACCAATTAGACTCGTTAAGGATACACAAACCCATTATATCCACTAAGACCAAAATGAACCAATAACGAGCCATTACGGACCACCAAGACCCGTTATACCTCAATCAGACCTCATAATCACACTCATTATGACCTACTTAGTCCCATTATGACCAATTAGACGCATTAAGGAGACAACAAACCCATTATGCCCACTAAGAGCAAAATGAACCAAAAAGGAGCCATTACGGACCACTAGGACATGTTATACCTCAATTAAACCTAATAAGGTCTAATCACACTCATTTTGAACCACTTAGTCCTATTATGACCAATTAGAATAGTTAAGGAGACACAAACCCATTATATCTACTAAGACCAAAATGAACCAATAACGAGCCATTACAAACCACTAAGACTCGTTATACCTCAATCAAACCTAATAAGATCTAATCACACTTATTATGACCCATTAGACTCGTTAAGTACACACAAATCCATCTTGCCCACTATTCTAAAATGAACCAATAAGGAACCATTACGGACCATTAAGACATGTTATTCCTTTGTTCGACCTAATAAGGTCTAATGACACTCATTATGACCCACTTAGTCCTATTATGACTAATTAGACTCGTTAAAGGAGACAAACCCATTATATCCACAAAGACCGAAATGAACCAATAACGAGCCATTACGGACCACTAAGACCCGTTATATTTCAATCAGACCTAATAAGGTCTAATCACACTCCTTATGACCTACTTAGTCCCATTATGACCAATTAGACTCATTAAGGAGACAACAAACCCATTATGCCCACTAAGACCAAAATGAACCAAAAAGGAGCCATTACGGACCACTAAGACATGTTATACCTCAATTAGATCTAATAATGTCTAATCACACTCATTTTGACCAACTTAGCCCTATTTTGACCAATTAGACTCGTTAAGGATACACAAACCCATTATATCCATTAAGACCAAAATGAACCAATAACGAGCCATTACGGACCACCAAGACCCGTTATACCTCAATCAGACCTAATAAGGTCTAATCACAATCAGCAAAGAAGCTCAAACAAGCTTGGAAAGCCTGTACGACAGAAATAAAAAGTTAGTAGAAAGAAAAATGAAGGGAGTAAAGAACAAGTGAAGACGTACCATGAAGGAAAGACCAGCAGCATGCGCTCCCGTATCCTCGACCCCGAGACTCCTTGTATCGGTCGTAGAAGGTCGGAAGAACGAATTTTCCCAAGTGAGGAAAAATGACGTCCCTCTCGAGGACGTCATTTGCCATGAAGTCAGATGGGAGAGTGACTTTGAATGTCGTCTCTCCCACCTTCTCCTTGTTCTTCTCTTCCTTTGAAGAAGAAGAAGTGGGCTTATTAACGCCCGACACCCCCGACAGGGGAATGTCCTTCGTTACCTGAGTCGAGCCTCCAAGCTCGACACCAGAAACGGTTCCCTTCGTCGGTGACGCCCCTGGTAGGGACGTCATAGTAACGTCGCCCGTCTTTTTAGGCGAAGAACGAGGTTGCTTGCCTCGAACTCTTCTTGGATCTACCCCTGTGGAACCATTACGGACCATTAAGACATGTTATTCCTTTGTTCGACCTAATAAGGTCTAATGACACTCATTATGACCCACTTAAGTCCTATTATGACAAATTATACTCGTTAAGAAGACAAACCCATTATATCCACTAAGACAGAAATGAACCAATAACGAGCCATTACGGACCACTAAGACCCGTTATACCTCAATTAGACCTAATAAGGTCAAATCACGCTCATTATGACCCAGTTAGTCTGATTATGACCAATTTGACTTATTAAGGAGACACAAACCTTTATACCCACTAAGATAACAATGAACCAATAACGAGCCATTACGGACCACTAAGACCCGTTATACCTCAATCAAACCTAATAAGGTCTAATCACATTTATTATGACTCATTAGACTCGTTAAGTACACACAAATCCATCTTGCCCACTAATTCTAAAATGAACCAATAAGGAACCGTTACAGACCATTAAGACATGTTATTCCTTTGTTCGACCTAATAAGGTCTAATGACACTCATTATCACCCACTTAGTCCTATTATGACTAATTAGACTTGTTAAGGAGTCAAACCCATTATATCCACTAAGACCGAAATGAACCAATAACGAGCCATTACGGACCACTAAGACCCGTTATACCTCAATCAGACCTAATAAGGTCTAATCACACACTTTATGACCTAGTCGGTCACATTATGACCAATTAAACTCGTTAAGGAGACACAAAACCCATTATGCCCACTAAGACCAAAATGAACCAAAAAGGAGCCATTACTGACCACTATGACATGCTATACCTCAATTAGACCTAATAAGGTCAAATCACGCTCATTATGACCCAGTTAGTCCGATTATGACCAATTTGACTTATTAAGGAGACACAAACCTTTATACCCACTAAGATAACAATGAACCAATAACGAGCCATTACGGACCACTAAGACCCGTTATACCTCAATCAAACCTAATAAGGTCTAATCACATTTATTATGACTCATTAGACTCGTTAAGTACACACAAATCCATCTTGCCCACTAATTCTAAAATGAACCAATAAGGAACCGTTACGGACCATTAAGACATGTTATTCCTTTGTTCGTCCTAATAAGGTCTAATGACACTCATTATCACCCACTTAGTCCTATTATGACTAATTAGACTTGTTAAGGAGTCAAACCCATTATATCCACTAAGACCGAAATGAACCAATAACGAGCCATTACGGACCACTAAGACCCGTTATACCTCAATCAGACCTAATAAGGTCTAATCACACACTTTATGACCTAGTTGGTCACATTATGACCAATTAAACTCGTTAAGGAGACACAAAACCCATTATGCCCACTAAGACCAAAATGAACCAAAAAGGAGCCATTACGGACCACTATTGACATGCTATACCTCAATTAGACCTAATAAGGTTCAAATCACGCTCATTATGACCCACAGTCCGATTATGACCAATTTGACTTATTAAGGAGACACAAACCATTATACCCACTAAGATAACAATGAACCAATAACGAGCCATTACGGACCACTAAGACCCGTTATACCTCAATCAAACCTAATAAGGTATAATCACACTTATTATGACCCATTAGACTCGTTAAGTACACACAAATCCATCTTGCCCACTAATTCTAAAATGAACCAATAAGGAACCATTACGGACCATTAAGACCTGTTATTCCTGTGTTTGACCTAATAAGGTCTAATGACACTCATTATGACCTACTTAGTCCTATTATGACTAATTAGACTCGTTAAGGAGACAAACCCATTATATCCACAAAGACCAAAATGAACCAATAACGAGCCATTACGGACCACTAAGACCCGTTATACGTCAATCAGACCTAATAAGGTCTAATCACACTCATTATGACCTACTTAGTCCCATTATGACCAATTAGACACGTAAAGGAGACACAAACCCTTTATGCCCACTAAGACCAAAAAGGAGCCATTACAGACCACTAAGACATGTTATAATAAGACCTAATAATGTCTAATCACATTCATTACGACCCACTTAGTCCTATTTTGACCAATTAGACTCGTTAAGGAGACACAAACCCATAATATCCACTAAGACGAAAATGAACCAACAATGAGCCATTACGGACCACTAAGACCCGATATACCTCAATTAGACATAAAAAGGTCTAATCACACTCATTATGACCCACTTAGTCCTATTATGACCACTTAAACTCGTTAAAGAGACACAAACCCATTATATCCACTAAGACCAAAATGAACCAATAACGAGCCATTATGGACTACTAAGTCCCGTTATACCTCAATTAGACCTAATAACGTCTAATCACACTCATTATGAGCTACTTAATCCCATTATGACCAATTAGACTCGTTAAGGAGATACAAACCCATTATGCCCACTAAGACCAAAATGAACCAAAAAGGAGCCATTACGGACCACTAAGACATGTTATACCTCAATTAGACCGAATAATGTCTGATCACACCCATTTTGACCAACTTAGCCCTATTTTGACCAATTAGACTCGTTAAGGAGACACAAACCTTTATACCCACTAAGATAATAATGAACCAATAACGAGCCATTACGGACCACTAAGACCCGTTATACCTCAATCAAACCTAATAAGATCTAATCACACTTATTATGACCCATTAGACTCGTGAAGTACACACAAATCCATCTTGCCCACTAATTCTAAAATGAACCACTAAGGAACCGTTACGGACCACAAAGACATGTTATTCCTTTGTTCGACCTAATAAGGTCTAATGACACTCATTATCACCCACTTAGTCCTATTATGACTAATTAGACTCGTTAAGGAGACAAACCCATTATATCCACTAGGACCGAAATGAACCAATAACGAGCCATTACGGACCACTAAGACCCGTTATACCTCAATCAGACCTAATAAGGTCTAATCACACACTTTATGACCTAGTTGGTCACATTATGACTAATTAAACTCGTTAAGGAGACACAAAACCCATTATGCCCACTAAGACCAAAATGAACCAAAAAGGAGCCATTACGGACCACTATGACATGCTATACCTCAATTAGACCTAATAAGGTTCAAATCACGCTCATTATGACCCACAGTCCGATTATGACCAATTTGACTTATTAAGGAGATACAAACCTTTATACCCACTAAGATAACAATGAACCAATAACGAGCCATTACGGACCACTAAGACCCGTAATACCTCAATCAAACCTAATAAGGTATAATCACACTTATTATGACCCATTAGACTCGTTAAGTACACACAATTCCATCTTGCCCACTAATTCTAAAATGAACCAATAAGGAACCATTACGGACCATTAAGACCTGTTATTCCTGTGTTTGACCTAATAAGGTCTAATGACACTCATTATGACCCACTTAGTCCTATTATGACTAATTAGACTCGTTAAGGAGACAAACCCATTATATCCACAAAGACCGAAATGAACCAATTATGAGCCATTACGGACCACTAAGACCCGTTATACGTCAATCAGACCTAATAAGGTCTAATCACACTCATTATGACCTACTTAGTCCCATTATGACCAATTAGACACGTAAAGGAGATACAAACCCTTTATGCCCACTAAGACCCGATATACCTCAATTAGACTTAAAAAGGTCTAATCACACTCATTATGACCCACTTAGTCCTATTATGACCACTTAAACTCGTTAAGGAGACACAAACCCATTATATCCACTAAGACCAAAAGGAACCAATAACGAGCCATTATGGACTACTAAGTCCCGTTATACCTCAATTAGACCTAATAACGTCTAATCACACTCATTATGAGCTACTTAATCCCATTATGACCAATTAGACTCGTTAAGGAGATACAAACCCATTAGGCCCACTAAGACCAAAATGAACAAAAAAGGAGCCATTACGGACCACTAAGACATGTTATACCTCAATTAGACCTAATAAGGTCTAATCACACTCATTTTGAACCACTTAGTCCTATTATGACCAATTAGACTTGTTAAGGAGACACAAACCCGTTATATCTACTAAAACCAAAATGAACCAATAACGAGCTATTACAGACCACTAAGACTCGTTATACCTCAATCAGACCTAATTAGGTCTAATCACACACTTTATGACCTACTTAGTCACATTATGGCCAATTAAACTGGTTAAGGAGACACAAAACCCATTATGCCCACTAAGACCAAAATGAACCAATAAGGAACCATTACGGACCATTAAAACCTGTTATTCCTCTATTCAACCTAATAAAGTCTAATGACACTCATTATGACCCACTTAGTCCTATTATGACCAATTAGACTCGTTAAGGAGACAAACCCGTTATATCCACTAAGACTAAAATGAACCAATAACGAGCCATTAAAGACCACAAAGACTCGTTATACCTCAATCAGACCTATTTAGGTCTAATCACTCACTTTATGACCTAGTTGGTCACATTATGACCAATTAAACTCGTTAAGGAGACACAAAACCCATTATGCCCACTAAGTCCAAAATGAACCAAAAAGGAGCCATTACGGACCACTATGACATGTTATACCTCAATTAGACCTAATAAGGTCAAATCACGCTCATTATGACCCACTTAGTCCGATTATGACCAATTTGGCTTATTAAGGAGACACAAACCTTTACACCCACTAAGATAACAATGAACCAATAACGAGCCATTACGGACCACTAAGACCCGTTATACCTCAATCAAACCTAATAAGGTCTAATCACACTTATTATGACCCATTAGACTCGTTAAGTACACACAAATCCATCTTGCCCACTAATTCTAAAATGGACCAATAAGGAACCATTACGGACCATTAAGATATGTTATTCCTTTGTTCGACCTAATAAGGTCTAATGACACTCATTATCACTCACTTAGTCCTATTATGACAAATTAGACTCGTTAAGAAGACAAACCCATTATATCCACTAAGACCGAAATGAACCAATAACGAGCCATTACGGACCACTAAAACCCGTTATACCTCAATCAGACCTAATATGGTCTAATCACACACTTTATTACCTAGTTGGTCACATTATGACCAATTAAACTCGTCAAGGAGACACAAAACCCATTATGCCCACTAAGACCAAAATGAACCAAAAAGGAGCCATTACAGACCACTATGACATGCTATACCTCAATTAGACCTAATAAGGTCAAATCACGCTCATTATGACCCAGTTAGTCCGATTATGACCAATTTGACTTATTAAGGAGACACAAACCTTTATACCCACTAAGAAAACAATGAACCAATAACGAGCCATTACGGACTACTAAGACCCGTTATACCTCAATCAAACTGAATAAGGTCTAATCACACTTATTATGACCCATTAGACTCGTTAAGTACACACAAATCCATCTTGCCCACTAATTCTAAAATGAACCAATAAGGAACCGTTACGGACCATTATGACATGTTATTCCTTTGTTCGACCTAATAAGGTCTAATGACACTCATTATCACCCACTTAGTCCTATTATGACTAATTAGACTCGTTAAGGAGACAAACCCATTATATCCACTAAGACCGAAATGAACCAATAACGAGCCATTACGGACCACTAAGACCCGTTATACCTCAATCAGACCTAATAAGGTCTAATCACACACTTTATGACCTAGTTGGTCACATTATGACCAATTAAACTCGTTAAGGAGACACAAAACCCATTATGCCCACTAACACCAAAATGAACCAAAAAGGAGCCATTACGGACCACTATGACATGCTATACCTCAATTAGACCTAATAAGGTTCAAATCACGCTCATTAAGACCCACAGTCCGATTATGACCAATTAGACTCCTAAAGGAGACACAAACCCATAATATCCACTAAGACGAAAATGAACCAACAATGAGCCATTACGGACCACTAAGACCCGATATACCTCAATTAGACATAAAAAGGTCTAATCACACTCATTATGACCCACTTAGTCCTATTATGACCAATTAAACTCGTTAAGCAGACACAAACCCATTATATCCACTAAGACCAAAATGAACCAATAACGAGCCATTATAGACTACTAAGTCCCGTTATACCTCAATTAGACCTAATAACGTCTAATCACACTCATTATGAGCTACTTAATCCCATTATGACCAATTAGACTCGTTAAGGAGATACAAACCCATTATGCCCACTAAGACCAAAATGAACCAAAAAGGAGCCATTACGGACCACTAAGACATGTTATACCTCAATTAGACCGAATAATGTCTGATCACACCCATTTTGACCAACTTAGCCATATTTTGACCAATTAGACTCGTTAAGGAGACACAAACCCATTATATCCACTAAAGACCAAAATGAACCAATAACGAGCCATTACGGACCACCAAGACCCGTTTATACCTCAATCAGACCTAATAAGGTCTAATCACACTCATTATGACCTACTTAGTCCCATTATGACCAATTAGACTCATTAAGGAGACACAAACCCATTATGCCCACTAAGACCAAAATGAACAAAAAAGGAGCCATTACGGACCACTAAGACATGTTATACCTCAATTACACCTAATAATGTCTAATCACAATCATTTTGACCAACTTAGCCCTATTTTGACCAATTAGACTCGTTAAGGAGACACAAACCCATTATATCCACTAAGACCAAAATGAATCAATAACGAGCCATTACGGACCACCAAGACCCGTTATACCTCAATCAGACCTATTAAGGTCTAATCACACTCATTATGACCTACTTAGTCCCATTATGACCAATTAGACTCATTAAGTAGACACAAACCCATTATCCCCACTAAGACCAAAATGAACCAAAAAGGAGCCATTACGGACCACTAAGACATGTTATACCTCAATTAGACCAAATAAGGTCTAATCACACTCATTTTGAACCACTTAGTCCTATTATGACCAATTAGACTTGTTAAGGAGACACAAACCCATTATATCTACTAAGACCAAAATGAACCAATAACGAGCCATTGCAGACCACTAAGACTCGTTATACCTCAATCAGACCTAATTAGGTCTAAGCACACACTTTATGACCAACTTAGTCACATTATGGCCAATTAAACTCGTTAAGGAGACACAAAACCCATTATGCCCACTAAGACCAAAATGAACCAAAAAGGAGCCATTACGGACCACTATGACATTTTTTACCTCAAAATTAGACCGAATAAGGTCTAATCACGCTCATTATGACCCACTTAGTCCGATTATGACCAATTTGACATATTAAGGAGACACAAACCTTTATACCCACTAAGATAACAATGAACCAATAACGAACCATTACGAACTAATAAGCCCGTTATACCTCAATCAGACCTAATAAGGTCTAACACACTCATTATGACCTAATAGACTCGTTAAGGACACACAAACCCATCTTGCCCACTAAATCTAAAATGAACCAATAAGGAACCATTACGGACCATTAAAACCTATTATTCCTCTGTTCAACCTAATCAGGTCTAATGACTCTCATTATGACCCACTTAGTGCTATTATGACCAATTAGACTCGTTAAGGAGACAAACCCGTTATATCCACTAAGACTAAAATGAACCAATAACGAGCCATTAAAGACCACTAAGACTCGTTATACCTCATTCAGACCTAATTAGGTCTAATCACACACTTTATGACCTAGTTGGTCACATTATGACCAATTAAACTCGTTAAGGAGACACAAAACCCATTATGCCCACTAAGACCAAAATGAACCAAAAAGAGCCATTACGGACCACTATGACATGTTATACCTCAATTAGACCTAATAAGGTCAAATCACGCTCACTATGACCCACTTAGTCTGATTATGACCAATTTGACTTATTAAGGAGACACAAACCTTTATACCCACTAAGATAACAATGAACCAATAACGAGCCATTACGGACCACTAAGACCCGTTATACCTCAATCAAACCTAATAAGGTCTAATCACACTTATTATGACCCATTAGACTCGTTAAGTACACACAAATCCATCTTGCCTACTAATTCTAAAATGAACCAATAAGGAACCATTACGGACCATTAAGACATGTTATTCCTTTGTTCGACCTAATAAGGTCTAATGACACTCATTATGACCCACTTAAGTCCTATTATGACAAATTATACTCGTTAAGAAGACAAACCCATTATATCCACTAAGACAGAAATGAACCAATAACGAGCCATTACGGACCACTAAGACCCGTTATACCTCAATCAGACCTAATATGGTCTAATCACACACTTTATGACCTAGTTGGTCACATTATGACCAATTAAACTCGTTAAGGAGACACAAAACCCATTATGCCCACTAAGACCAAAATGAACCAAAAAGGAGCCATTACTGACCACTATGACATGTTATACCTCAATTAGACCTAATAAGGTCAAATCACGCTCATTATGACACAGTTAGTCCGATTATGACCAATTTGACTTATTAAGGAGACACAAACCTTTATACCCACTAAGAAAACAATGAACCAATAACGAGCCATTACGGACCACTAAGACCCGTTATACCTCAATCAAACCTAATAAGGTCTAATCACATTTATTATGACCCATTAGACTCGTTAAGTACACACAAATCCATCTTGCCCACTAATTCTAAAATGAACCAATAAGGAACCATTACGGACCATTAAGACCTGTTATTCCTGTGTTTGACCTAATAAGGTCTAATGACACTCATTATGACCTACTTAGTCCTATTATGACTAATTAGACTCGTTAAGGAGACAAACCCATTATATCCACAAAGACCGAAATGAACCAATAACGAGCCATTACGGACCACTAAGACCCGTTATACGTCAATCAGACCTAATAAGCTCTAATCACACTCATTATGACCTACTTAGTCCCATTATGACCAATTAGACACGTAAAGGAGACACAAACCCTTTATGCCCACTAAGACCAAAAAGGAGCCATTACAGACCACTAAGACATGTTATAATAAGACCTAATAATGTCTAATCACATTCATTACGACCCACTTAGTCCTATTTTGACCAATTAGACTCGTTAAGGAGACACAAACCCATAATATCCACTAAGACGAAAATGAACCAACAATGAGCCATTACGGACCACTAAGACCCGATATACCTCAATTAGACATAAAAAGGTCTAATCACACTCATTATGACCCACTTAGTCCTATTATGACCACTTAAACTCGTTAAGGAGACACAAACCGATTATATCCACTAAGACCAAAATGAACCAATAACGAGCCATTATGGACTACTAAGTCCCGTTATACCTCAATTAGACCTAATAACGTCTAATCACACTCATTATGAGCTACTTAATCCCATTATGACCAATTAGACTCGTTAAGGAGATACAAACCCATTATGCCCACTAAGACCAAAATGAACCAAAAAGGAGCCATTACGGACCACTAAGACATGTTATACCTCAATTACACCTAATAATGTCTAATCACAATCATTTTGACCAACTTAGCCCTATTTTGACCAATTAGACTCGTTAAGGAGACACAAACCCATTATATCCACTAAGACCAAAATGAATCAATAACGAGCCATTACGGACCACCAAGACCCGTTATACCTCAATCAGACCTAATAAGGTCTAATCACACTCATTATGACCTACTTAGTCCCATTATGACCAATTAGACTCATTAAGGAGACAACAAACCCATTATGCCAACTAAGAGCAAAATGAACAAAAAAGGAGCCATAACAGACCACTAAGACATGTTGTACCTCAATTAAACCTAATAATGTCTAATCACACTCATTTTGAACCACTTAGTCCTATTATGACCAATTAGACTTGTTAAGGAGACACAAACCCATTATATCTACTAAGACCAAAATGAACCAATAACGAGCCATTGCAGACCACTAAGACTCGTTATACCTCAATCAGACCTAATTAGGTCTAACCACACACTTTATGACCAACTTAGTCACATTATGGCCAATTAAACTCGTTAAGGAGACACAAAACCCATTATGCCCACTAAGACCAAAATGAACCAAAAAGGAGCCATTACGGACCACCATGACATGTTTTACCTCAAAATTAGACCGAATAAGGTCTAATCACGCTCATTATGACCCACTTAGTCCGATTATGACCAATTTGACATATTAAGGAGACACAAACCTTTATACCCACTAAGATAACAATGAACCAATAACGAACCATTACGAACTAATAAGCCCGTTATACCTCAATCAGACCTAATAAGGTCTAACACACTCATTATGACCTAATAGACTCGTTAAGGACACACAAACCCATCTTGCCCACTAAATCTAAAATGAACCAATAAGGAACCATTACGGACCATTAAAACCTATTATTCCTCTGTTCAACCTAATCAGGTCTAATGACTCTCATTATGACCCACTTAGTGCTATTATGACCAATTAGACTCGTTAAGGAGACAAACCCGTTATATCCACTAAGACTAAAATGAACCAATAACGAGCCATTAAAGACCACTAAGACTCGTTATACCTCATTCAGACCTAATTAGGTCTAATCACACACTTTATGACCTAGTTGGTCACATTATGACCAATTAAACTCGTTAAGGAGACACAAAACCCATTATGCCCGCTAAGACCAAAATGAACCAAAAAGAGCCATTACGGACCACTATGACATGTTATACCTCAATTAGACCTAATAAGGTCAAATCACGCTCACTGTGACCCACTTAGTCTGATTATGACCAATTTGACTTATTAAGGAGACACAAACCTTTATACCCACTAAGATAACAATGAACCAATAGCGAGCCATTACGGACCACTAAGACCCGTTATACCTCAATCAAACCTAATAAGGTCTAATCACACTTATTATGACCCATTAGACTCGTTAAGTACACACAAATCCATCTTGCCTACTAATTCTAAAATGAACCAATAAGGAACCATTACGGACCATTAAGACATGTTATTCCTTTGTTCGACCTAATAAGGTCTAATGACACTCATCATGACCCACTTAAGTCCTATTATGACAAATTATACTCGTTAAGAAGACAAACCCATTATATCCACTAAGACAGAAATGAACCAATAACGAGCCATTACGGACCACTAAGACCCGTTATACCTCAATCAGACCTAATATGGTCTAATCACACACTTTATGACCTAGTTGGTCACATTATGACCAATTAAACTCGTTAAGGAGACACAAAACCCATTATGCCCACTAAGACCAAAATGAACCAAAAAGGAGCCATTACTGACCACTATGACATGTTATACCTCAATTAGACCTAATAAGGTCAAATCACGCTCATTATGACACAGTTAGTCCGATTATGACCAATTTGACTTATTAAGGAGACACAAACCTTTATACCCACTAAGAAAACAATGAACCAATAACGAGCCATTACGGACCACTAAGACCCGTTATACCTCAATCAAACCTAATAAGGTCTAATCACATTTATTATGACCCATTAGACTCGTTAAGTACACACAAATCCATCTTGCCCACTAATTCTAAAATGAACCAATAAGGAACCATTACGGACCATTAAGACCTGTTATTCCTGTGTTTGACCTAATAAGGTCTAATGACACTCATTATGACCTACTTAGTCCTATTATGACTAATTAGACTCGTTAAGGAGACAAACCCATTATATCCACAAAGACCGAAATGAACCAATAACGAGCCATTACGGACCACTAAGACCCGTTATACGTCAATCAGACCTAATAAGCTCTAATCACACTCATTATGACCTACTTAGTCCCATTATGACCAATTAGACACGTAAAGGAGACACAAACCCTTTATGCCCACTAAGACCAAAAAGGAGCCATTACAGACCACTAAGACATGTTATAATAAGACCTAATAATGTCTAATCACATTCATTACGACCCACTTAGTCCTATTTTGACCAATTAGACTCGTTAAGGAGACACAAACCCATAATATCCACTAAGACGAAAATGAACCAACAATGAGCCATTACGAACCACTAAGACCCGATATACCTCAATTAGACATAAAAAGGTCTAATCACACTCATTATGACCCACTTAGTCCTATTATGACCACTTAAACTCGTTAAGGAGACACAAACCGATTATATCCACTAAGACCAAAATGAACCAATAACGAGCCATTATGGACTACTAAGTCCCGTTATACCTCAATTAGACCTAATAACGTCTAATCACACTCATTATGAGCTACTTAATCCCATTATGACCAATTAGACTCGTTAAGGAGATACAAACCCATTATGCCCACTAAGACCAAAATGAACCAAAAAGGAGCCATTACGGACCACTAAGACATGTTATACCTCAATTAGACCGAATAATGTCTGATCACACCCATTTTGACCAACTTAGCCATATTTTGACCAATTAGACTCGTTAAGGAGACACAAACCCATTATATCCACTAAAGACCAAAATGAACCAATAACGAGCCATTACGGACCACCAAGACCCGTTTATACCTCAATCAGACCTAATAAGGTCTAATCACACTCATTATGACCTACTTAGTCCCATTATGACCAATTAGACTCATTAAGGAGACACAAACCCATTATGCCCACTAAGACCAAAATGAACAAAAAAGGAGCCATTACGGACCACTAAGACATGTTATACCTCAATTACACCTAATAATGTCTAATCACAATCATTTTGACCAACTTAGCCCTATTTTGACCAATTAGACTCGTTAAGGAGACACAAACCCATTATATCCACTAAGACCAAAATGAATCAATAACGAGCCATTACGGACCACCAAGACCCGTTATACCTCAATCAGACCTAATAAGGTCTAATCACACTCATTATGACCTACTTAGTCCCATTATGACCAATTAGACTCATTAAGGAGACAACAAACCCATTATGCCAACTAAGAGCAAAATGAACAAAAAAGGAGCCATAACAGACCACTAAGACATGTTGTACCTCAATTAAACCTAATAATGTCTAATCACACTCATTTTGAACCACTTAGTCCTATTATGACCAATTAGACTTGTTAAGGAGACACAAACCCATTATATCTACTAAGACCAAAATGAACCAATAACGAGCCATTGCAGACCACTAAGACTCGTTATACCTCAATCAGACCTAATTAGGTCTAACCACACACTTTATGACCAACTTAGTCACATTATGGCCAATTAAACTCGTTAAGGAGACACAAAACCCATTATGCCCACTAAGACCAAAATGAACCAAAAAGGAGCCATTACGGACCACCATGACATGTTTTACCTCAAAATTAGACCGAATAAGGTCTAATCACGCTCATTATGACCCACTTAGTCCGATTATGACCAATTTGACATATTAAGGAGACACAAACCTTTATACCCACTAAGATAACAATGAACCAATAACGAACCATTACGAACTAATAAGCCCGTTATACCTCAATCAGACCTAATAAGGTCTAACACACTCATTATGACCTAATAGACTCGTTAAGGACACACAAACCCATCTTGCCCACTAAATCTAAAATGAACCAATAAGGAACCATTACGGACCATTAAAACCTATTATTCCTCTGTTCAACCTAATCAGGTCTAATGACTCTCATTATGACCCACTTAGTGCTATTATGACCAATTAGACTCGTTAAGGAGACAAACCCGTTATATCCACTAAGACTAAAATGAACCAATAACGAGCCATTAAAGACCACTAAGACTCGTTATACCTCATTCAGACCTAATTAGGTCTAATCACACACTTTATGACCTAGTTGGTCACATTATGACCAATTAAACTCGTTAAGGAGACACAAAACCCATTATGCCCGCTAAGACCAAAATGAACCAAAAAGAGCCATTACGGACCACTATGACATGTTATACCTCAATTAGACCTAATAAGGTCAAATCACGCTCACTATGACCCACTTAGTCTGATTATGACCAATTTGACTTATTAAGGAGACACAAACCTTTATACCCACTAAGATAACAATGAACCAATAACGAGCCATTACGGACCACTAAGACCCGTTATACCTCAATCAAACCTAATAAGGTCTAATCACACTTATTATGACCCATTAGACTCGTTAAGTACACACAAATCGATCTTGCCTACTAATTCTAAAATGAACCAATAAGGAACCATTACGGACCATTAAGACATGTTATTCCTTTGTTCGACCTAATAAGGTCTAATGACACTCATTATGACCCACTTAAGTCCTATTATGACAAATTATACTCGTTAAGAAGACAAACCCATTATATCCACTAAGACAGAAATGAACCAATAACGAGCCATTACGGACCACTAAGACCCGTTATACCTCAATCAGACCTAATATGGTCTAATCACACACTTTATGACCTAGTTGGTCACATTATGACCAATTAAACTCGTTAAGGAGACACAAAACCCATTATGCCCACTAAGACCAAAATGAACCAAAAAGAGCCATTACGGACCACTATGACATGTTATACCACAATTAGACCTAATAAGGTCAAATCACGCTCACTATGACCCACTTAGTCTGATTATGACCAATTTGACTTATTAAGGAGACACAAACCTTTATACCCACTAAGATAACAATGAACCAATAACGAGCCATTACGGACCACTAAGACCCGTTATACATCAATCAAACCTAATAAGGTCTAATCACACTTATTATGACCCATTAGACTCGTTAAGTACACCCAAATCCATCTTGCCTACTAATTCTAAAATGAACCAATAAGGAACCATTACGGACCATTAAGACATGTTATTCCTTTGTTCGACCTAATAAGGTCTAATGACACTCATTATGACCCACTTAAGTCCTATTATGACAAATTATACTCGTTAAGAAGACAAACCCATTATATCCACTAAGACAGAAATGAACCAATAACGAGCCATTACGGACCACTAAGACCCGTTATACCTCAATCAGACCTAATATGGTCTAATCACACACTTTATGACCTAGTTGGTCACATTATGACCAATTAAACTCGTTAAGGAGACACAAAACCCATTATGCCCACTAAGACCAAAATGAACCAAAAAGGAGCCATTACTGACCACTATGACATGTTATACCTCAATTAGACCTAATAAGGTCAAATCACGCTCATTATGACACAGTTAGTCCGATTATGACCAATTTGACTTATTAAGGAGACACAAACCTTTATACCCACTAAGAAAACAATGAACCAATAACGAGCCATTACGGACCACTAAGACCCGTTATACCTCAATCAAACCTAATAAGGTCTAATCACATTTATTATGACCCATTAGACTCGTTAAGTACACACAAATCCATCTTGCCCACTAATTCTAAAATGAACCAATAAGGAACCATTACGGACCATTAAGACCTGTTATTCCTGTGTTTGACCTAATAAGGTCTAATGACACTCATTATGACCTACTTAGTCCTATTATGACTAATTAGACTCGTTAAGGAGACAA
Organism: Arctium lappa; assembly: GCA_023525745.1. Lineage (NCBI taxonomy): Eukaryota > Viridiplantae > Streptophyta > Magnoliopsida > Asterales > Asteraceae > Arctium > Arctium lappa. The sequence continues at coordinate 56,762,624 of CM042049.1, read as the reverse complement.
ACCCATTATATCCACAAAGACCGAAATGAACCAATAACGAGCCATTACGGACCACTAAGACCCGTTATACGTCAATCAGACCTAATAAGCTCTAATCACACTCATTATGACCTACTTAGTCCCATTATGACCAATTAGACACGTAAAGGAGACACAAACCCTTTATGCCCACTAAGACCAAAAAGGAGCCATTACAGACCACTAAGACATGTTATAATAAGACCTAATAATGTCTAATCACATTCATTACGACCCACTTAGTCCTATTTTGACCAATTAGACTCGTTAAGGAGACACAAACCCATAATATCCACTAAGACGAAAATGAACCAACAATGAGCCATTACGGACCACTAAGACCCGATATACCTCAATTAGACATAAAAAGGTCTAATCACACTCATTATGACCCACTTAGTCCTATTATGACCACTTAAACTCGTTAAGGAGACACAAACCGATTATATCCACTAAGACCAAAATGAACCAATAACGAGCCATTATGGACTACTAAGTCCCGTTATACCTCAATTAGACCTAATAACGTCTAATCACACTCATTATGAGCTACTTAATCCCATTATGACCAATTAGACTCGTTAAGGAGATACAAACCCATTATGCCCACTAAGACCAAAATGAACCAAAAAGGAGCCATTACGGACCACTAAGACATGTTATACCTCAATTAGACCGAATAATGTCTGATCACACCCATTTTGACCAACTTAGCCATATTTTGACCAATTAGACTCGTTAAGGAGACACAAACCCATTATATCCACTAAAGACCAAAATGAACCAATAACGAGCCATTACGGACCACCAAGACCCGTTTATACCTCAATCATACCTAATAAGGTCTAATCACACTCATTATGACCTACTTAGTCCCATTATGACCAATTAGACTCATTAAGGAGACACAAACCCATTATGCCCACTAAGACCAAAATGAACAAAAAAGGAGCCATTACGGACCACTAAGACATGTTATACCTCAATTACACCTAATAATGTCTAATCACAATCATTTTGACCAACTTAGCCCTATTTTGACCAATTAGACTCGTTAAGGAGACACAAACCCATTATATCCACTAAGACCAAAATGAATCAATAACGAGCCATTACGGACCACCAAGACCCGTTATACCTCAATCAGACCTAATAAGGTCTAATCACACTCATTATGACCTACCTAGTCCCATTATGACCAATTAGACTCATTAAGTAGACACAAACCCATTATGCCCACTAAGACCAAAATGAACCAAAAAGGAGCCATTACGGTCCACTAAGACATGTTATACCTCAATTAGACCAAATAAGGTCTAATCACACTCATTTTGAACCACTTAGTCCTATTATGACCAATTAGACTTGTTAAGGAGACACAAACCCATTATATCTACTAAGACCAAAATGAACCAATAACGAGCCATTGCAGACCACTAAGACTCGTTATACCTCAATCAGACCTAATTAGGTCTAAGCACACACTTTATGACCAACTTAGTCACATTATGGCCAATTAAACTCGTTAAGGAGACACAAAACCCATTATGCCCACTAAGACCAAAATGAACCAAAAAGGAGCCATTACGGACCACTATGACATGTTTTACCTCAAAATTAGACCGAATAAGGTCTAATCACGCTCATTATGACCCACTTAGTCCGATTATGACCAATTTGACATATTAAGGAGACACAAACCTTTATACCCACTAAGATAACAATGAACCAATAACGAACCATTACGAACTAATAAGCCCGTTATACCTCAATCAGACCTAATAAGGTCTAACACACTCATTATGACCTAATAGACTCGTTAAGGACACACAAACCCATCTTGCCCACTAAATCTAAAATGAACCCAATAAGGAACCATTACGGACCATTAAAACCTATTATTCCTCTGTTCAACCTAATCAGGTCTAATGACTCTCATTATGACCCACTTAGTGCTATTATGACCAATTAGACTCGTTAAGGAGACAAACCCGTTATATCCACTAAGACTAAAATGAGCCAATAACGAGCCATTAAAGACCACTAAGACCAATTAAACTCGTTAAGGAGACACAAAACCCATTATGCCCACTAAGACCAAAATGAACCAAAAAGGAGCCATTACTGACCACTATGACATGTTATACCTCAATTAGACCTAATAAGGTCAAATCACGCTCATTATGACACAGTTAGTCCGATTATGACCAATTTGACTTATTAAGGAGACACAAACCTTTATACCCACTAAGAAAACAATGAACCAATAACGAGCCATTACGGACCACTAAGACCCGTTATACCTTAATCAAACCTAATAAGGTCTAATCACATTTATTATGACCCATTAGACTCGTTAAGTACACACAAATCCATCTTGCCCACTAATTCTAAAATGAACCAATAAGGAACCATTACGGACCATTAAGACATGTTATTCCTGTGTTTGACCTAATAAGGTCTAATGACACTCATTATGACCTACTTAGTCCTATTATGACTAATTAGACTCGTTAAGGAGACAAACCCATTATATCCACAAAGACCGAAATGAACCAATAACGAGCCATTACGGACCACTAAGACCCGTTATACGTCAATCAGACCTAATAAGGTCTAATCACACTTATTATGACCTACTTAGTCCCATTATGACCAATTAGACACGTAAAGGAGACACAAACCCTTTATGCCCATTAAGACCAAAAAGGAGCCATTACAGACCACTAAGACATGTTATAATAAGACCTAATAATGTCTAATCACATTCATTACGACCCACTTAGTCCTATTTTGACCAATTAGACTCGTTAAGGAGACACAAACCCATAATATCCACTAAGACGAAAATGAACCAACAATGAGCCATTACGGACCACTAAGACCCGATATACCTCAATTAGACATAAAAAGGTCTAATCACACTCATTATGACCCACTTAGTCCTATTATGACCACTTAAACTCGTTAAGGAGACACAAACCGATTATATCCACTAAGACCAAAATGAACCAATAACGAGCCATTATGGACTACTAAGTCCCGTTATACCTCAATTAGACCTAATAACGTCTAATCACACTCATTATGAGCTACTTAATCCCATTATGACCAATTAGACTCGTTAAGGAGATACAAACCCATTATGCCCACTAAGACCAAAATGAACCAAAAAGGAGCCATTACGGACCACTAAGACATGTTATACCTCAATTAGACCGAATAATGTCTGATCACACCCATTTTGACCAACTTAGCCCTATTTTGACCAATTAGACTCGTTAAGGAGACACAAACCTTTATACCCACTAAGATAATAATGAACCAATAACGAGCCATTACGGACCACTAAGACCCGTTATACCTCAATCAAACCTAATAACGTCTAATCACACTTATTATGACCCATTAGACTCGTTAAGTACACACAAATCCATCTTGCCCACTAATTCTAAAATGAACCAATAAGGAACCGTTACGGACCATAAAGACATGTTATTCCTTTGTTCGACCAAATACGGTCTAATGACACTCATTATCACCCACTTAGTCCTATTATGACTAATTAGACTCGTTAAGGAGACAAACCCATTATATCCACTAGGACCGAAATGAACCAATAACGAGCCATTACGGACCACTAAGACCCGTTATACCTCAATCAGACCTAATAAGGTCTAATCACACACTTTATGACCTAGTTGGTCACATTGTGACCAATTAAACTTGTTAAGGAGACACAAAACCCATTATGCCCACTAAGACCAAAATGAACCAAAAAGGAGCCATTACGGACCACTATGACATGCTATACCTCAATTAGACCTAATAAGGTTCAAATCACGCTCATTATGACCCACAGTCCGATTATGACCAATTTGACTTATTAAGGAGACACAAACCTTTATACCCACTAAGATAACAATGAACCAATAACGAGCCATTACGGACCCCTAAGACCCGTTATACCTCAATCAAACCTAATAAGGTATAATCAGACTTATTATGACCCATTAGACTCGTTAAGTACACACAAATCCATCTTGCCCACTAATTCTAAAATGAACCAATAAGGAACCATTACGGACCATTAAGACCTGTTATTCCTGTGTTTGACCTAATAAGGTCTAATGACACTCATTATGATCCACTTAGTCCTATTATGACTAATTAGACTCGTTAAGGAGACAAACCCATTATATCCACAAAGACCGAAATGAACCAATAACGAGCCATTACGTCCCACTAAGACCCGTTATACGTCAATCAGACCTAATAAGGTCTAATCACACTCATTATGACCTACTTAGTCCCATTATGACCAATTAGACACGTAAACGAGACACAAAACCTTTATGCCCACTAAGACCAAAAAGGAGCCATTACGGACCACTAAGACATGTTATAATAATACCTAATAATGTCTAATCACATTCATTACGACCCACTTAGTCCTATTTTGACCAATTAGACTCGTTAAGGAGACACAAACCCATAATATCCACTAAGACGAAAATGAACCAACAATGAGCCATTACGGACCACTAAGACCCGATATACCTCAATTAGACATAAAAAGGTCTAATCACACTCATTATGACCCACTTAGTCCTATTATGACCACTTAAACTCGTTAAGGAGACACAAACCCATTATATCCACTAAGACCAAAATGAACCAATAACGAGCCATTATGGACTACTAAGTCCCGTTATACCTCAATTAGACCTAATAACGTCTAATCACACTCATTATGAGCTACTTAATCCCATTATGACCAATTAGACTCGTTAAGGAGATACAAACCCATTATGCCCACTAAGACCAAAATGAACCAAAAAGGAGCCATTACGGACCACTAAGACATGTTATACCTCAATTAGACCGAATAATGTCTGATCACACCCATTTTGACCAACTTAGCCCTATTTTGACCAATTAGACTCGTTAAGGAGACACAAACCCATTATATCCACTAAGACCAAAATGAACCAATAACGAGCCATTACGGACCACCAAGACCCGTTATACCTCAATCAGACCTAATAAGGTCTAATCACACTAATTATGACCTACTTAGTCCCATTATGACCAATTAGACTCATTAAGGAGACACAAACCCATTACGCCCACTAAGACCAAAATGAACAAAAAAGGAGCCATTACGGACCACTAAGACATGTTATACCTCAATTAGACCTAATAAGGTCTAATCACACTCATTTTGAACCACTTAGTCCTATTATGACCAATTAGACTTGTTAAGGAGACACAAACCCGTTATATCTACTAAAACCAAAATGAACCAATAACGAGCTATTACAGACCACTAAGACTCGTTATACCTCAATCAGACCTAATTAAGGTCTAATCACACACTTTATGACCTACTTAGTCACATTATGGCCAATTAAACTGGTTAAGGAGACACAAAACCCATTATGCCCACTAAGACCAAAATGAACCAAAAAGGAGCCATTACGGTCCACTATGACATGTTTTACCTCAAAATTAGACCGAATAAGGTCTAATCACGCTCATTATGACCCACTTAGTCCGATTATGACCAATTTGAGATATTAAGGAGACACAAACCTTTATACCCACTAAGATAACAATGAACCAATAACGAACCATTACGGACTAATAAGACCCGTTATACCTCAATCAGACCTAATAAGGTCTAACACACTCATTATGACCTAATAGACTCGTTAAGGACACACAAACCCATCTTGCCCACTAAATCAAAAATGAACCAATAAGGAACCATTACGGACCATTAAAACCTGTTATTCCTCTGTTCGACCTAATAAAGTCTAATGACACTCATTATGACCCACCTTTACCTATTATGACCAATTAGACTCGTTAAGGAGACAAACCCGTTATATCCACTAAGACTAAAATGAACCAATAACGAGCCATTAAAGACCACTAAGACTCGTTATACCTCAATCAGACCTATTTAGGTATAATCACTCACTTTATGACCTAGTTGGTCACATTATGACCAATTAAACTCGTTAAGGAGACACAAAACCCATTATGCCCATTAAGACCAAAATGAACCAAAAAGGAGCCATTACGGACCACTATGACATGTTATACCTCAATTAGACCTAATAAGGTCAAATCACGCTCATTATGACCCACTTAGTCCGATTATGACCAATTTGACTTATTAAGGAGACACAAACCTTTACACCCACTAAGATAACAATGAACCAATAACGAGCCATTACGGACCACTAAGACCCGTTATACCTCAATCAAACCTAATAAGGTCTAATCACACTTATTATGACCCATTAGACTCGTTAAGTACACACAAATCCATCTTGCCCACTAATTCTAAAATGGACCAATAAGGAACCATTATGGACCATTAAGACATGTTATTCCTTTGTTCGACCTAATAAGGTCTAATGACACTCATTATGACCCACTTAGTCCTATTATGACAAATTAGACTCGTTAAGAAGACAAACCCATTATATCCACTAAGACCGAAATGAACCAATAACGAGCCATTACGGACCACTAAGACCCGTTATACCTCAATCAGACCTAATATGGTCTGATTATCACACACTTTATGACCTAGTTGGTCACATTATGACCAATTAAACTCGTTAAGGAGACACAAAACCCATTATGCCCACTAAGACCAAAATGAACCAAAAAGGAGCCATTACGGACCACTATGACATGCTATACCTCAATTAGACCTAATAAGGTCAAATCACGCTCATTATGACCCAGTTAGTCCGATTATGACCAATTTGACTTATTAAGGAGACACAAACCTTTATACCCACTAAGAAAACAATGAACCAATCACGAGCCATTACGGACCACTAAGACCCGTTATACCTCAATCAAACCTAATAAGGTCTAATCACACTTATTATGACCCATTAGACTCGTTAAGTACACACAAATCCATCTTGCCCACTAATTCTAAAATGAACCAATAAGGAACCGTTACGGACCATTATGACATGTTATTCCTTTGTTCGACCTAATAAGGTCTAATGACACTCATTATCACCCACTTAGTCCTATTATGACTAATTAGACTCGTTAAGGAGACAAACCCATTATATCCACTAAGACCGAAATGAACCAATAACGAGCCATTACGGACCACTAAGACCCGTTATACCTCAATCAGACCTAATAAGGTCTAATCACACACTTTATGACCTAGTTGGTCACATTATGACCAATTAAACTCGTTAAGGAGACACAAAACCCATTATGCCCACTAAGACCAAAATGAACCAAAAAGGAGCCATTACGGACCACTATGACATGCTATACCTCAATTAGACCTAATAAGGTTCAAATCACGCTCATTATGACCCACAGTCCGATTATGACCAATTAGACTCGTTAAGGAGACACAAACCCATAATATCCACTAAGACGAAAATGAACCAACAATGAGCCATTACGGACCACTAAGACCCGATATACCTCAATTAGACATAAAAAGGTCTAATCACACTCATTATGACCCACTTAGTCCTATTATGACCAATTAAACTCGTTAAGCAGACACAAACCCATTATATCCACTAAGACCAAAATGAACCAATAACGAGCCATTATGGACTAATAAGTCCCGTTATACCTCAATTAGACCTAATAACGTCTAATCACACTCATTATGAGCTACTTAATCCCATTATGAGCAATTAGACTCGTTAAGGAGATACAAACCCATTATGCCCACTAAGACCAAAATGAACCAAAAAGGAGCCATTACGGACCACTACGACATGTTATACCTCAATTAGACCGAATAATGTCTAATCACACCCATTTTGACCAACTTAGCCCTATTTTGACCAATTAGACTCGTTAAGGAGACACAAACCCATTATATCCACTAAGACCAAAATGAACCAATAACGAGCCATTACGGACCACCAAGACCCGTTTATACCTCAATCAGACCTAATAAGGTCTAATCACACTCATTATGACCTACTTAGTCCCATTATGACCAATTAGACTCATTAAGGAGACACAAACCCATTATGCCCACTAAGACCAAAATGAACAAAAAAGGAGCCATTACGGACCACTAAGACATGTTATACCTCAATTACACCTAATAATGTCTAATCACAATCATTTTGACCAACTTAGCCATATTTTGACCAATTAGACTCGTTAAGGAGACACAAACCCATTATATCCACTAAGACCAAAATGAACCAATAACGAGCCATTACGGACCACCAAGACCCGTTATACCTCAATCAGACCTAATAAGGTCTAATCACACTCATTATGACCAATTAGACTCATTAAGTAGACACAAACCCATTATGCCCACTAAGACCAAAATGAACCAAAAAGGAGCCATTACGGACCACTAAGACATGTTATACCTCAATTAGACCAAATAAGGTCTAATCACACTCATTTTGAACCACTTAGTCCTATTATGACCAATTAGACTTGTTAAGGAGACACAAACCCATTATATCTACTAAGACCAAAATGAACCAATAACGAGCCATTGCAGACCACTAAGACTCGTTATACCTCAATCAGACCTAATTAGGTCTAAGCACACACTTTATGACCAACTTAGTCACATTATGGCCAATTAAACTCGTTAAGGAGACACAAAACCCATTATGCCCACTAAGACCAAAATGAACCAAAAAGGAGCCATTACGGACCACTATGACATGTTTTACCTCAAAATTAGACCGAATAAGGTCTAATCACGCTCATTATGACCCACTTAGTCCGATTATGACCAATTTGACATATTAAGGAGACACAAACCTTTATACCCACTAAGATAACAATGAACCAATAACGAACCATTACGAACTAATAAGACCCGTTATACCTCAATCAGACCTAATAAGGTCTAACACACTCATTATGACCTAATAGACTCGTTAAGGACACACAAACCCATCTTGCCCACTAAATCTAAAATGAACCAATAAGGAACCATTACGGACCATTAAAACCTATTATTCCTCTGTTCAACCTAATCAGGTCTAATGACTCTCATTATGACCCACTTAGTGCTATTATGACCAATTAGACTCGTTAAGGAGACAAACCCGTTATATCCACTAAGACTAAAATGAACCAATAACGAGCCATTAAAGACCACTAAGACTCGTTATACCTCATTCAGACCTAATTAGGTCTAATCACACACTTTATGACCTAGTTGGTCACATTATGACCAATTAAACTCGTTAAGGAGACACAAAACCCATTATGCCCACTAAGACCAAAATGAACCAAAAAGGAGAAATTACGGACCACTATGACATGCTATACCTCAATTAAACCTAATAACGTCTAATCACACTCATTTTGAACCACTTAGATTCATTAAGGAGACAACAAACCCATTATGCCCACTAAGACCAAAATGAACCAAAAAGGAGCCATTACGGACCACTATGACATGCTATACCTCAATTAGACCTAATAAGGAGCCATTACGGACCACTAAGATAACAATGAACCAATAACGAGCCATTACGGACCACTAAGACCCGTTATACCTCAATCAAACCTAATAAGGTATAATCACACTTATTATGACCCATTAGACTCGTTAAGTACACACAAATCCATCTTGCCCACTAATTCTAAAATGAACCAATAAGAACCATTACGGACCATTAAGACCTGTTATTCCTGTGTTTGACCTAATAAGGTCTAATGACACTCATTATGACCTACTTAGTCCTATTATGACTAATTAGACTCGTTAAGGAGACAAACCCATTATATCCACAAAGACCGAAATGAACCAATAACGAGCCATTACGGACCACTAAGACCCGTTATACGTCAATCAGACCTAATAAGGTCTAATCACACTCATTATGACCTACTTAGTCCCATTATGACCAATTAGACACGTAAAGGAGACACAAACCCTTTATGCCCACTAAGACCAAAAAGGAGCCATTACAGACCACTAAGACTCGTTATAATAAGACCTAATAATGTCTAATCACATTCATTACGACCCACTTAGTCCTATTTTGACCAATTAGACTCGTTAAGGAGACACAAACCCATAATATCCACTAAGACGAAAATGAACCAACAATGAGCCATTACGGACCACTAAAACCCGTTATACCTCAATCAAACCTAATAAGGTATAATCACACTTATTATGACCCATTAGACTCGTTAAGTACACACAAATCCATCTTGCCCACTAATTCTAAAATGAACCAATAAGGAACCATTACGGACCATTAAGACCTGTTATTCCTGTGTTTGACCTAATAAGGTCTAATGACACTCATTATGACCTACTTAGTCCTATTATGACTAATTAGACTCGTTAAGGAGACAAACCCATTATATCCACAAAGACCGAAATGAACCAATAACGAGCCATTACGGACCACTAAGACCCGTTATACGTCAATCAGACCTAATAAGGTCTAATCACACTCTTTATGACCTACTTAGTCCCATTATGACCAATTAGACACGTAAAGGAGACACAAACCCTTTATGCCCACTAAGACCAAAAAGGAGCCATTACAGACCACTAAGAGATGTTATAATAAGACCTAATAATGTTTAATCACATTCATTACGACCCACTTAGTCCTATTTTGACCAATTAGACTCGTTAAGGAGACACAAACCCATTATATCCACTAAGACCAAAATGAACCAATAACGAGCCATTATGGACTACTAAGTCTCGTTATACCTCAATTAGACCTAATAACGTCTAATCACACTCATTATGAGCTACTTAATCCCATTATGAGCAATTAGACTCGTTCAGGAGATACAAACCCATTATGCCCACTAAGACCAAAATGAACCAAAAAGGAGCCATTACGGACCACTAAGACATGTTATACCTCAATTAGACCGAATAATGTCTGATCACACCCATTTTGACCAACTTAGCCCTATTTTGACCAATTAGACTCGTTAAGGAGACACAAACCTTTATACCCACTAAGATAATAATGAACCAATAACGAGCCATTACGGACTACTAAGACCCGTTATACCTCAATCAAACCTAATAAGGTCTAATCACACTTATTATGACCCATTAGGCTCGTTAAGTACACACAAATCCATCTTGCCCACTAATTCTAAAATGAACCAATAAGGAACCGTTACGGACCATAAAGACATGTTATTCCTTTGTTCGACCTAATAAGGTCTAATGACACTCATTATCACCCACTTAGTCCTATTATGACTAATTAGACTCGTTAAGGAGACAAACCTATTATATCCACTAGGACCGAAATGAACCAATAACGAGCCATTACGGACCACTAAGACCCGTTATACCTCAATCAGACCTAATAAGGTCTAATCACACACTTTATGACCTAGTTGGTCACATTATGACCAATTAAACTCGTTAAGGAGACACAAAACCCATTATGCCCACTAAGACCAAAATGAACTAAAAAGGAGCCATTACGGACCACTATGACATGCTATACCTCAATTAGACCTAATAAGGTTCAAATCACGCTCATTATGACCCACAGTCCGATTATGACCAATTTGACTTATTAAGGAGACACAAACCTTTATACCCACTAAGATAACAATGAACCAATAACGAGCCATGACGGACCACTAAGACCCGTTATACCTCAAAATAAACCTAATAAGGTATAATCACACTTATTATGACCCATTAGACACGTTAAGTACACACAAATCCATCTTGCCCACTAATTCTAAAATGAACCAATAAGGAACCATTACGGACCATTAAGACCTGTTATTCCTGTGTTTGACCTAATAAGGTCTAATGACACTCATTATGACCCACTTAGTCCTATTATGACTAATTAGACTCGTTAAGGAGACGTTCATTATATCCACAAAGACCGAAATGAACCAATAACGAGCCATTACGGACCACTAAGACCCGTTATACGTCAATCAGACCTAATAAGGTCTAATCACACTCATTATGACCTACTTAGTCCCATTATGACCAATTAGACACGTAAACGAGACACAAACCCTTTATGCCCACTAAGACCAAAAAGGAGCCATTACGGACCACTAAGACATGTTATAATAATACCTAATAATGTCTAATCACGTTCATTACGACCCACTTAGTCCTATTTTGACCAATTAGACTCGTTAAGGAGACACAAACCCATAATATCCACTAAGACGAAAATGAACCAACAATGAGCCATTACGGACCACTAAGACCCGATATACCTCAATTAGACATAAAAAGGTCTAATCACACTCATTATGACCCACTTAGTCCTATTATGACCACTTAAACTCGTTAAGGAGACACAAACCCATTATATCCACTAAGACCAAAATGAACCAATAACGAGCCATTATGTACTACTAAGTCCCGTTATACCTCAATTAGACCTAATAACGTCTAATCACACTCATTATGAGCTACTTAATCCCATTATGACCAATTAGACTCGTTAAGGAGATACAAACCCATTATGCCCACTAAGACCAAAATGAACCAAAAAGGAGCCATTACGGACCACTAAGACATGTTATACCTCAATTAGAACGAATAATGTCTGATCACACCCATTTTGACCAACTTAGCCCTATTTTGACCAATTAGACTCGTTAAGGAGACACAAACCCATTATATCCACTAAGACCAAAATGAACCAATAACGAGCCATTACGGACCACCAAGACCCGTTATACCTCAATCAGACCTAATAAGGTCTAATCACACTAATTATGACCTACTTAGTCCCATTATGACCAATTAGACTCATTAAGGAGACAGAAACCCATTATGCCCACTAAGACCAAAATGAACAAAAAAGGAGCCATTACGGACCACTAAGACATGTTATACCTCAATTAGACCTAATAAGGTCTAATCACACTTATTTTGAACCACTTAGTCCTATTATGACCAATTAGACTTGTTAAGGAGACACAAACCCGTTATATCTACTAAAACCAAAATGAACCAATAACGAGCTATTACAGACCACTAAGACTCGTTATACCTCAAGCAGACCTAATTAGGTCTAATCACACACTTTATGACCTACTTAGTCACATTATGGCCAATTAAACTGGTTAAGGAGACACAAAACCCATTATGCCCACTAAGACCAAAATGAACCAAAAAGGAGCCATTACGGTCCACTATGACATGTTTTACCTCAAAATTAGACCGAATAAGGTCTAATCACGCTCATTATGACCCACTTAGTCCGATTATGACCAATTTGACATATTAAGGAGACACAAACCTTTATACACACTAAGATAACAATGAACCAATAACGAACCATTACGGACTAATAAGACCCGTTATACCTCAATCAGACCTAATAAGGTCTAACACACTCATTATGCCCTAATAGACTCGTTAAGGACACACAAACCCATCTTGCCCACTAAATCTAAAATGAACCAATAAGGAACCATTACGGACCATTAAAACTTGTTATTCCTCTGTTCGACCTAATAAAGTCTAATGACACTCATTATGACCCACTTAGTCCTATTATGACCAATTAGACTCGTTAAGGAGACAAACCCGTTATATCCACTAAGACTAAAATGAACCAATAACGAGCCATTAAAGACCACTAAGACTCGTTATACCTCAATCAGACCTATTTAGGTCTAATCACTCACTTTATGACCTAGTTGGTCACATTATGACCAATTAAACTCGTTAAGGAGACACAAAACCCATTATGCCCACTAAGACCAAAATGAACCAAAAAGGAGCCATTACGGACCACTATGACATGTTATACCTCAATAAAACCTAATAAGGTCAAATCACGCTCATTATGACCCATTAGACTCGTTAAGTACACACAAATCCATCTTGCCCACTAATTCTAAAATGAACCAATAAGGAACCATTACGGACCATGATGACATGTTATTCCTTTGTTCGACCTAATATGGTCTAATGACACTCATTATGACCCACTTAGTCCTATTATGACTAATTAGACTCGTTAAGGAGACAAACCCATTATATCCACTAAGACCGAAATGAACCAAAAACGAGCCATTACGGAACACTAAGACCCGTTATACGTCAATCAGATCTAATAAGGTCTAATCACACTCATTATGACCTACTTAGTCCCATTATGACCAATTAGACACGTAAAGGAGACACAAACCCATTATGCCCACTAAGACCAAAAAGGAGCCATTACAGACCACTAAGACATGTTATAATAAGACCTAATAATGTCTAATCACATTCATTACGACCTACTTTGTCATATTTTGACCAATTAGACTCGTTAAAGAGACACAAACCCATAATATCCACTAAGACAAAAATGAACCAACAATGAGCCATTACGGACCACTAAGACCCGATATACCTCAATTAGACATAAAAAGGTCTAATCACACTCATTATGACCCACTTAGTCCTATTATGACCAATTAAACTCGTTAAGGAGACACAAACCCATTATATCCACTAAGACCAAAATGAACCAATAACGAGCCATTATGGACTACTAAGTCCCGTTATACCTCAATTAGACCTAATAAGGTCTAATCACACTCATTATGACCTACTTAATCCCATTATGACCAATTAGACTCGTTAAGGAGATACAAACCCATTATGCCCACTAAGACCAAAATGAACCAAAAAGGAGCCATTACGGACCACTAAGACATGTTATACCTCAATTAGACCTAATAATATCTGATCACACTCATTTTGACCAACTTAGCCCTATTTTGACCAATTAGACTCGTTAAGGAGACACAAACCCATTATATCCAATAAGACCAAAATGAACCAATAACGAGCCATTACGGACCACTAAGACCCGTTATACCTGAATCAGACCTAATAAGGTCTAATCACACTCATTATGACCTACTTAGTCCGATTATGACCAATTAGACTCATTAAGGAGACACAAACCCATTATGCCCACTAAGACCAAAATGAACCAAAAAGGAGCCACTACGGAACACTAAGACATGTTATACCTCAATTAGACCAAATAAGGTCTAATCACACTCATTTTGAACCACTTAGTCCTATTATAACCAATTAGACTTGTTAAGGAGACACAAACCCATTATATCTACTAAGAACAAAATGAACCAATAACGAGCCATTGCAAACCACTAAGACTCGTTATACCTCAATCAGACCTAATTAGGTCTAATCACACACTTTATGACCTACTTAGTCACATTATGGCCAATTAAACTCGTTAAGGAGACACAAAACCCATTATGCCCACTAAGACCAAAATGAACCAAAAAGGAGCCATTACGGACCACTATGACATGTTTTACCTCAAAATTAGACCGAATAAGGTCTAATCACGCTCATTATGACCCACTTAGTCCGATTATGACCAATTTGACTTATTAAGGAGACACAAACCTTTATACCCACTAAGATAACAATGAACCAATAACGAGCCATTACGGACCACTAAGACCCGTTATACCTCAATCAAACCTAATAAGGTCTAATCACACTTATTATGACCCATTAGACTCGTTAAGTACACACAAATCCATCTTGCCCACTAATTCTAAAATGAACCAATAAGGAACCGTTACGGACCATTAAGACATGTTATTCCTTTGTTCGACCTAATAAGGTCTAATGACACTCATTATGACCCACTTAGTCCTATTATGACTAATTAGACTCGTTAAGGAGACAAACCCATTATTACTAAGACCGAAATGAACCAATAACGAGCCATTACGGACCACTAAGACCCGTTATACCTCAATCAAACCTAATAAGGTCTAATCACACTTATTATGACCCATTAGACTCGTTAAGTACACACAAATCCATCTTGCCCACTAATTCTAAAATGAACCAATAAGGAACCGTTACGGACCATTAAGACATGTTATTCCTTTGTTCGACCTAATAAGGTCTAATGACACTCATTATGACCCACTTAGTCCTATTATGACTAATTAGACTCGTTAAGGAGACAAACCCATTATTACTAAGACCGAAATGAACCAATAACGAGCCATTACGGACCACTAAGACCCGTTATACCTCAATCAGACCTAACTAATCACACACTTTATGACCTAGTTGGTCACATTATGACCAATTAAACTCGTTAAGGAGACACAAAACCCATTATGCCCACTAAGACCAAAATGAACCAAAAAGGAGCCATTACGGACCACTATGACATGCTATACCTCAATTAGACCTAATAAGGTTCAAATCACGCTCATTATGAGCCACAGTCCGATTATGACCAATTTGACTTATTAAGGAGACACAAACCTTTATACCCACTAAGATAACAATGAACCAATAACGAGCCATTACGGACCACTAAGACCCGTTATACCTCAATCAAACCTAATAGGGTATAATCACACTTACTATGACCCATTAGACTCGTTAAGTACACACAAATACATCTTGCCCACTAATTCTAAAATGAACCAATAAGGAACCATTACGGACCATTAAGACATGTTATTCCTTTGTTCGACCTAATAAGGTCTAATGACACTCATTATGACCCACTTAGTCCTATTATGACTAATTAGACTCGTTAAGGAGACAAACCCATTATATCCACAAAGACCGAAATGAACCAATAACGACCCATTACGGACCACTAAGACCCGTTATACGTCAATCAGACCTAATAAGGTCTAATCACACTCATTATGACCTACTTAGTCCCATTATGTCCAATTAGACACGTAAAGGAGACACAAACCCATTATGCCCACTAAGACCAAAAAGGAGCCATTACGGACCACTAAGACATGTTATAACACAATAAGACCTAATAATGTCTAATCACATTCATTACGACCCACTTAGTCCTATTTTGACCAATTAGACTCGTTAAGGAGACACAAACCCATAATATCCACTAAGACGAAAATAAACCAACAATGAGCCATTACGGACCACTAAGACCCGATATACCTCAATTAGACATAAAAATGTCTAATCACACTCATTATGACCCACTTAGTCCTATTATGACCAATTAAACTCGTTAAGGAGACACAAACCCATTATATCCACTAACACCAAAATGAACCAATAACAAGCCATTATGGACTACTACGTCCCGTTATACCTCAATTGACCTAATAAGGTCTAATCACACTCATTATGAGCTACTTAATCCCCCATTATGACCCATTAGACTCGTTAAGGAGATACAAACCCATTATGCCCACTAAGACCAAAATGAACCAAAAAGGAGCCATTATGGACCACTAGGACATGTTATACCTCAATTAGACCGAATAATGTCTGATCACACCCATTTTGACCAACTTAACCCTATTTTGACCAATTAGACTCGTTAAGGAGACACAAACCCATTATATCCACTAAGACCAAAATGAACCAATAACGAGCCATTACGGACCACCAAGACCCGTTATACCTCAATCAGACCTAATAAGGTCTAATCACACTCATTATGACCTACTTAGTCCCATTATGACCAATTAGACTCATTAAGGAGACACACACCCATTATGCCCACTAAGACCAAAATGAACAAAAAAGGAGCCAATAGGGACCACTAAGACATGTTATACCTCAATTAGACCTAATAAGGTCTAATCACACTCATTTTGAACCACTTAGTCCTATTATGACCAATTAGACTCGTTAAGGAGACAAACCCGTTATATCCACTATGACTAAAATGAACCAATAACGAGCCATTAAAGACCACTAAGACTCGTTATACCTCAATCAGACCTATTTAGGTCTAATCACTCACTTTATGACCTACTTGGTCACATTATGACCAATTAAACTCGTTAAGGAGACACAAAACCCATTATGCCCACTAAGACCAAAATGAACCAAAAAGGAGCCATTACGGACCACTATGACAAGTTATACCTCAATTAGACCTAATAAGGCCAAATCACGCTCATTATGACCCACTTAGTCCGATTATGACCAATTTGACTTATTAAGGAGACACAAACCTTTATACCAACTAAGATAACAATGAACCAATAACGAGCCATTACGGACCACTAAGACCCGTTATACCTCAATCAAACCTAATAAGGTCTAATCACACTTATTATGACCCATTAGACTCGTTAAGTACACACAAATCCATCTTGCCCACTAATTCTAAATTGAACCAATAAGGAAACATTACGGACCATTAGGACATGTTATTCCTTTGTTCGACCTAATAAGGTCTAATGACACTCATTATGACCCACTTAGTCCTATTATGACTAATTAGACTCGTTAAGGAGACAAACCCATTATATCCACTAAGACTGAAATGAACCAATAACGAGCCATTACGGAACACTAAGACCCGTTATACGTCAATCAGACCTAATAACGTCTAATCACACTCATTATGACCTACTTAGTCCCATTATGACCAATTAGACACGTAAAGGAGACACAAACCCATTATGCCCACTAAGACTAAAAAGGAGCCATTACGAACCACTAAGACATGTTATATAATAAGACCTAATAACGTCTAATCACATTCATTACGACCCACTTAGTCCTATTTTGACCAATTAGACTCGTTAAGGAGACACAAACCCATAATATCCATTAAGACGAAAATGAACCAACAATGAGCCATTACGGACCACTAAGACCCGATATACCTCAATTAGACATAAAAAGGTCTAATCACACTCATTATGACCCACTTAGTCCTATTATGACCAATTAAACTCGTTAAGGAGACACAAACCCATTATATCCACTAAGACCAAAATGAACCAATAACGAGTCATTATGGACTACTAAGTCCCGTTATACCTCAATTAGACCTAATAAGGTCTAATCACACTCATTATGACTCACCTACTTAATCCCATTATGACCAATTAGACTCGTTAAGGAGATACAAACCCATTATGCCCACTAAGACCAAAATGAACCAAAAAGGAGCCATTACGGACCACTAAGACATGTTATACCTCAATTACACCTAATAATGTCTAATCACACTCATTTTGACCAACTTAGCCCTATTTTGACCAATTAGACTCGTTAAGGACACACAAACCCATTATATCCACTAAGACCAAAATGAACCAATAACGAGCCATTACGGACCACCAAGACCCGTTATACCTCAATCAGACCTAATAAGGTCTAATCACACTCATTATGACCTACTTACTCCCATTATGACCCATTAGACTCATTAAGGAGACACAAACCCATTATGCTCACTAAGACCAAAATGAACCAAAAAGGAGCCAGTACGGACCACTAAGACATGTTATACCTCAATTAGACCTAATAAGACCTAATAAGGTCTAATCACACTCATTTTGAACCACTTAGTCCTATTATGACCAATTAGACTTGTTAAGGAGACACAAACCCATTATATCTACTAAGACCAAAATGAACCAATAACGAGCCATTGCAGACCACTAAGACTCGTTATACCTCAATCAGACCTAATTAGGTCTAATCACACACTTTATGACCTACTTAGTCACATTATGGCCAATTAAACGCGTTAAGGAGACACAAAACCCATTTTGCCCACTAAGACCAAAATGAACCAAAAAGGAGCCATTACGGACCACTATGACATGTTTTACCTCAAAATTAGACCGAATAAGGTCTAATCACGCTCATTATGACCCACTTAGTATGATTATGACCAATTTGACATATTAAGGAGACATAAACCTTTATACCCACTAAGATAACAATGAACCAATAACCAACCATTACGGACTAATAAGACCCGTTATACCTCAATCAGACCTAATAAGGTCTAACACACTCATTATGACCTAATAGACTCGTTAAGGACACACAAACCCATCTTGCCCAGTAAATCTAAAATGAACCAATAAGGAACCATTACGGACCATTAAAACCTATTATTCTTCTGTTCAACCTAATAAGGTCTAATGACACTCATTATGACCCACTTAGTGCTATTATGACCAATTAGACTCGTTAAGGAGACAAACCCGTTATATCAACTAAGACTAAAATGAACAAATAACGAGCCATTAAAGACCACTAAGACTCGTTATACCTCAATCAGACCTATTTAGGTCTAAATACTCACATTATGACCTACTTGGTCACATTATGACCAATTAAACTCGTTAAGGAGACACAAAACCCATTATGCCCACTAAGACCAAAATGAACCAAAAAGGAGCCATTACGGACCACTATGACATGATATATCTCAATTAGACCTAATAAGGTCAAATCATGCTCATTATGACCCACTTAGTCCGATTATAACCAATTTGACTTATTAAGGAGACACAAACCTTTATACCCACTAAGATAACAATGAACCAATAACGAGCCATTACGGACCACTAAGACCCGTTATACCTCAATCAAACCTAATAAGGTCTAATCACACTTATTATGACCCATTAGACTCGTTAAGTACACACAAATCCATCTTGCCCACTAATTCTAAAATGAACCAATGAGGAACCATTACGGACCATTAAGACATGTTATTCCTTTGTTCGACCTAATAAGGTCTAATGACACTCATTATCACCCACTTAGTCCTATTATGACTAATTAGACCCGTTAAGGAGACAAACCCATTATATCCACTAAGACCGAAATGAACCAATGACAAGCTATTACGGAACACCTTACCCGTTATACGTCAATCAGACCTAATAAGGTATAATCACACTCATTATGACCTACCTAGTCCCATTATGACCAATTAGACACGTAAAGGAGACACAAACCCATTATGCCCACTAAGACCAAAAAGGAGCCATTACGGACCACTAAGACATGTTATACCACAATAAGACCTCATAATGTCTAATCACATTCATTACGACCCACTTAGTCCCATTTTGACCAATTAGACTCGTTAAGGAGACACAAACCCATAATATCCACTAAGACGAAAATGAACCAACAATGAGCCATTACGGACCACTAAGACCCGTTATACCTCAATTAGACCTAATAAGGTCTAATCACACTCATTATGACCTACTTAATCCCATTATGACCAATTAGACTCGTTAAGGAGATACAAACCCATTATGCCCACTAAGACCAAAATGAACCAAAAAGGAGCCATTACGGACCACTAAGACATGTTATACCTCAATTAAACCTAATAACGTCTAATCACACTCATTTTGAACCACTTAGTCCTATTATGACCAATTAGACTTGTTAAGGAGACACAAACCCATTATATCTACTAAGACCAAAATGAACCAATAACGAGCCATTACAAACCACTAAGACTCGTTATACCTCAATCAGACCTAATTAGGTCTAATCATACACTTTATGACCTACTTAGTCACATTATGGCCAATTAAACTCGTTAAGGAGACACAAAATACATTATGCCCACTAAGACCAAAATGAACCAAAAAGGAGCCATTACGGACCA
Organism: Arctium lappa; assembly: GCA_023525745.1. Taxonomy (NCBI): domain Eukaryota; kingdom Viridiplantae; phylum Streptophyta; class Magnoliopsida; order Asterales; family Asteraceae; genus Arctium; species Arctium lappa. The sequence goes on along the minus strand of CM042049.1, from coordinate 56,741,175 downwards.
CTATGACATGTTTTACCTCAAAATTAGATCGAATAAGGTCTAATCACGCTCGTTATGACCCACTTAGTCCAATTATGACCAATTTGACATATTAAGGAGACACAAACCTTTTTACCCACTAAGATAACAATGAACCAATAACGAACCATTACGGACTAATAAGACCCGTTATACCTCCAATCAGACCTAATAAGGTCTAACACACTCATTATGACCTAATAGACTCGTTAAGGACACACAAACCCATCTTGCCCACTAATTCTAAAAAGAACCAATAAGGAACCATTACGGACCATTAAAACCTGTTATTCCTCTGTTCGGCCTAAATAAGGTCTAATGACACTCATTATGACCCACTTAGTCCTATTATGACCAATTAGACTCGTTAAGGAGACAAACCCGTTATATCCACTAAGACTAAAATGAATCAATAACGAGCCATTAAAGACCGCTAAGACTCGTTATACCTCATTCAGACCTAATTAGGTCTAATCACACACTTTATGACCTACTTGGTCACATTATGACCAATTAAACTCGTTAAGGAGACACAAAACCCATTATGCCCACTAAGACCAAAATGAACCAAAAAGTAGCCATTACGGACCACTATGACATGTTATACCTCAATTAGACCTAATAAGGTCAAATCACGCTCATTATGACCCACTTAGTCCGATTATGACCAATTTGACTTATTAAGGAGACACAAACCTTTATACCCACTAAGATAACAATGAACCAATAACGAGCCATTACGGACCAATAAGACATGTTATAACACAATAAGACCTAATAATGTCTAATCAAATTCATTACGACCCACTTAGTCCTATTTTGACCAATTAGACTCGTTAAGGAGACACAAACCCATAATATCCACTAAGACGAAACTGAACCAACAATGAGCCATTACGGACCACTAAGACACGATATACCTCAATTAGACATAAAAATGTCTAATCACACTAATTACGACCCACTTAGTCCTATTATGACCAATTAAACTCGTTAAGGAGACACAAACCCTTTATATCCACTAAGACCAAAATGAAACAATAACGAGCCATTATGGACTACTAAGTCCCGTTATACCTCAATTAGACCTAATAAGGTCTAATCACACTCATTATGACCTACTTAGTCCTATTATGACCACTTAGATTCATTACGGACTAAAAAGACCCGTTATACCTCAATCAGACCTAATAAGGTCTAACACACTCGTTATGACCTAATAGACTCGTTAAGGACACACAAACCCATCTTGCCCACTAATTCTAAAAAGAACCAATAAAGAACCATTACGAACCATTAAAACCACTGTTCCACCTAATAAGGTTTAATGACACTCATTATGACCCACTTAGTCCTATTATGACCAATTAGACTCGTTAAGGAGACAAACCCGTTATATCCACTAAAACTAAAATGAACCAATAACGAGCCATTAAAGACCACTAAGACTCGTTATACCTCATTCAGACCTAATTAGGTCTAATCACACACTTTATGACCTACTTGGTCACATTATGACCAATTAAACTCGTTAAGGAGACACAAAACCCATTATGCCCACTAAGACCAAAATGAACCAAAAAGGAGCCATTACGGACCACTATGACATGTTATACCTCAATTAGACCTAATAAGGTCAAATCACGCTCATTATGACCCACTTAGTCCGATTATGACCAATTTGACTTCTTAAGGAGACACAAACCTTTATACCCACTAAGATAACAATGAACCAATAACGAGCCATTACGGACCACTAAGACCCGTTATACCTCAATCAAACCTAATAAGGTCTAATCACACTTATTATGACCCATTAGACTCGTTAAGTACACACAAATCCATCTTGCCCACTAATTCTAAAATGAACCAATAAGGAACCATTACGGACCATTAAGACCTGTTATTCCTTTGTTTGACATAAAAAGGTCTAATGACACTCATTATGACCCACTTAGTCCTATTATGACTAATTTGACTCGTTAAGGAGATAAACCCATTAAATTCACAAAGACCGAAATGAACCAATAACGAGCCATTACGGACCACTAAGACCCGTTATACGTCAATCAGACCAAATAAGGTCTAATCACACTCATTATGACCTACTTAGTCCCATTATGACCAATTAGACACGTAAAGGAGACACAAACCCATTATGCCAACTAAGACCAAAAAGGAGCCATTACGGACCACTAAGACATGTTATAACACAATAAGACCTAATAATGTCTAATCACATTCATTACGACCCACTTAGTCCAATTTTGACCAATTAGACTCGTTAAGGAGACACAAACCCATAATATCCACTAAGACGAAAATGAACCAACAATGAGCCATTACGGACCACTAAGACCCGATATACCTCAATTAGACATAAAAAGGTCTAATCACACTCATTATGACCCATTTAGTCCTATTATGACCAATTAAACTCGTTAAGGAGACACAAACCCATTATATCCACTAAGACCAAAATGAAGCAATAACGAGCCATTACGGACCACTAAGACCCGATATACCTCAATTAGACATAAAAAGGTCTAATCACACTCATTATGACCCATTTAGTCCTATTATGACCAATTAAACTCGTTAAGGAGACACAAACCCATTATATCCACTAAGACCAAAATGAACCAATAACGAGCCATTATGGACTACTAAGTCCCGTTATACCTCAATTAGACCTAATAAGGTCTAATCACACTCATTATGACCTACTTAGTCCCATTATGACCAATTAGACTCATTAAGGAGACAACAAACCCATTATGCCCACTATGACCAAAATGAACCAAAAAGGAGCCATTACGGACCCCTAAGAAATGTTATACCTCAATTAAACCTAATAAGGTCTAATCACACTCATTTTGAACCACTTAGTCCTATTATGACCAATTAGACTTGTTAAGGAGACACAAACCCATTATATCTACTAAGACCAAAATGAACCAATAACGAGCCATTACAAACCACTAAGACTCGTTATACCTCAATCAGACCTAATTAGGTCTAATCATACACTTTATGACCTACTTAGTCACATTATGGCCAATTAAACTCGTTAAGGAGACACAAAACACATTATGCCCACTAAGACCAAAATGAACCAAAAAGGAGCCATTACGGACCACTATGACATGTTTTACCTCAAAATTAGACCGAATAAGGTCTAATCACGCTCATTATGACCCACTTAGTCCGATTATGACCAATTTGACATATTAAGGAGACATAAACCTTTTTACCCACTAAGATAACAATGAACCAATAACCAACCATTACGAACTAATAAGACCCGTTATACCTCAATCAGACCTAATAAGGTCTAACACACCCATTATGACCTAATAGACTCGTTCAGGACACACAAACCCATCTTGCCCACTAATTCTAAAAAGAACCAATAAGGAACCATTACGGACCATTAAAACCTGTTATTCCTCTGTTCGACCTAATAAGGTCTAATGACACTCATTATGACCCACTTAGTCCTATTATGACCAATTAGACTCGTTAAGGAGACAAACCCGTTATATCCACTAAGACTAAAATGAACCAATAACCAGCCATTAAAGACCACTAAGACTCGTTATACCTCATTCAGACCTAATTAGGTCTAATCACACACTTTATGACCTACTTGGTCACGTTATGACCAATTAAACTCGTTAAGGAGACACAAAACCCATTATGCCCACTAAGACCAAAATGAACCAAAAAGGAGCCATTACGGACAACTATGACATGTTATACCTCAATTAGACCTAATAAGTTGATATGATCTATCCAAGGCTTGTTTGTATTCAAATGGGGCTAATGAAAACTTAAGCGACCTTAAATGATGAAGAGAAGAAATTTGGTGAATCAAGAGCATAAAAGGAAGCATTTGTTTTGAAGATTGCAAGCTTTTGGGCATGTTCAAAGAACAAAGTCATGAAGCATTATTTGGGTAGTCCAAATTGAACTCTTTTGTTATAAGTTGTGTTTGAAGCCCAATAATCATGTTTAGAAAGCCGAATCCGTTTTTAGGCCTATGTTAAAGTTTAGGTGATTAAAAAGTATATGAATAATGTTTTAGAGTATGTCTAGATTCATGAATTAAAGGTATGCCTTTAATTCTTGATTGAAATTAATTCCTAGAATTTAAGAAGAGTCTTTTGGGGTGTCTTTTGAACCCTATAAATAGGAGCCTTTGTAATCATTTGAAATGATGATCCAAGTAATATAAACACTTTGATTTGTGAGTTTTAAACTCTTTCTTTTGAGTTGATCTCATTTTGTGAGCTGTGATTTCTCGCGAGACCGTTCATAGTTCAAGAACTTATCAAGATTGTGAGCACGATCTTGTGGCGTTTCGGATTCCTTTGGTTCTTAGTTATATAACTAACGGGTCAAGGATTTGCTCTAGGTTAGTTGAAGTTTCCTATACCTGGGATATTCGCTTCCTAAACTATCTCATACGAAGGTTCCAAGTTTCTTAACTTGAGGGTCGACGTTTTCGCATCATTTGGTATCAGAGCTAAGGTTCGGATTCTTCTAATCAATCTTTCTTATATATTTCCTTATATCTTTATCTTGTTTTCCTACTTCTACTTCTTCACCGTCTTCTTCCTAAATCTATTCCTTCATCTTCTATTCTCTCAAAGAAAAAAAAATATCCAAAAATAAAAAGATCCAAAAAAAAAACAGAAAAACAAAAGTGTCAAAAAAGAAAAAAAGAAGGAAAGCGTGAAAAAAAATTACAATATTTGTTTCAAACAAAGAAAAAAAGAGTTGTATTCTTGGCTATTCTCATTTCAATATTGATCACGTAATCACCCGAAATTCCAATTTCTAAGGTCTGTTTTTCTGGAGACATTCATTCTATTTCTTGCAAAGGCCAAGACTCGTTTGTTGAATTAAGTTCTTATAGGATTGCTTGAACGCCGAGATTTGTGTTCAAATTTGATTTGTTCTTTTACCAATTGAGCTCTACAAGGGATTAAGAGGTAAAAGGCATTGAGTGTGTAAGAACAATTGAGGGGAGGTAAAAGCCATATTGAGTGCAAACACGAGGGATTTGTGAGGAGAATAATTTGTTTTATACTAATAATTAAGTATGTCGAAAAAAGATCCTAATTCACAGGGAAATCCATCCAACGATGAAAGGGAGAATGATTTTACTGTTCGAGCCATGCAACAACAGTTTCTACGACTTGGAGTTGTATTAGAAGGTGTGATGGAAAGATTGGATAGAATTGAAAGAAGGACGGAAGAAGAACCTCCTACGCCGCGTTCTTATCGAGAAGAGAAGTACGAAGGGGAGGAAGAGTATGAAGATGGACCACGACATCCAAGAAGAAGACATGGTAATAGAAGACGAAATCCAAGGGCTGATGGAAGATTTAGCAACATCAAAATGAATATTCCACAATTTCAAGGGAAGAGTGATCCGGAAGCTTATTTGGAATGGGAAAAAAAGGTGGATCTCATATTTGACTGCAACAACTATTCTGAAGATAAAAAGGTAAAACTAGCTGCCATTGAATTCACAGAATATGCAATTCCATGGTGGGATCAAATGGTAACAAACCGAAGGAGATATGGTGAGAGGCCTATTTCTACTTGGGATGAAATGAAAGCGGTTATGCGGAAGAGGTTTGTTCCTTCTCACTATTTTAGAGATTTGTATTGCAAATTACAATCTTTGAATCAGGGAACCAAATCTGTTGAGGACTATTACAAGGAGATGGAGATTGTTATGATTCGAGCAAATGTTGAAGAAGATAGGGGAGGCAACCATGGCAAGGTTTTTGAGTGGCCTAAATCGTGACATTGCCAATGTGGTGGAACTTCAATACTGTGTGGAGCTTGAAGACATGGTGCATACGGCCATGAAAGTTGAGAGGCAACTAAAGAAGAGAAATACCTATTCAAGGGGCCAAGCATCTAGTTTCCAGCCCCAAAATAAACATAAGGGAGAGGCATTCAAGGGTACCAATTCATCCACTTCAAAATCCCAAAATGAAGGCAGCAAAGTGGACAAGGGTAAAGGTATTGGTTCTACCCATTCTAAATCTCGTGAAATTAAGTGTTTTCGTTGTTTAGGTATGGGACATATTGCATCACAAAAAGGAGCAATTACGGACCACTAAGACATGTTATACCTCAATTAAACCTAATAAGGTCTAATCACACTCATTTTGAACCACTTAGTCCTATTATGACCAATTAGACTTGTTAAGGAGACACAAACCCATTATATCTACTAAGACCAAAATGAACCAATAACGAGCCATTACAAACCACTAAGACTCGTTATACCTCAATCAGACCTAATTAGGTCTAATCATACAATTTATGACCTACTTAGTCACATTATGGCCAATTAAACTCGTTAAGGAGACACAAAACACATTATGCCCACTAAGACCAAAATGAACCAAAAAGGAGCCATTACGGACCACTATGACATGTTTTACCTCAAAATTAGACCGAATAAGGTCTAATCACGCTCATTATGACCCACTTAGTCCGATTATGACCAATTTGACATATTAAGGAGACATAAACCTTTTTACCCACTAAGATAACAATGAACCAATAACCAACCATTACGAACTAATAAGACCCGTTATACCTCAATCAGACCTAATAAGGTCTAACACACCCATTATGACCTAATAGACTCGTTCAGGACACACAAACCCATCTTGCCCACTAATTCTAAAAAGAACCAATAAGGAACCATTACGGACCATTAAAACCTGTTATTCCTCTGTTCGACCTAATAAGGTCTAATGACACTCATTATGACCCACTTAGTCCTATTATGACCAATTAGACTCGTTAAGGAGACAAACCCGTTATATCCACTAAGACTAAAATGAACCAATAACCAGCCATTAAAGACCACTAAGACTCGTTATACCTCATTCAGACCTAATTAGGTCTAATCACACACTTTATGACCTACTTGGTCACATTATGACCAATTAAACTCGTTAAGGAGACACAAAACCCATTATGCCCACTAAGACCAAAATGAACCAAAAAGGAGCCATTACGGACCACTATGACATGTTATTCCTCAATTAGACCTAATAAGGTCAAATCACGCTCATTATGACCCACTTAGTCCGATTATGACCAATTTGACTTCTTAAGGAGACACAAACCTTTATACCCACTAAGATAACAATGAACCAATAACGAGCCATTACGGACCACTAAGACCCGTTATACCTCAATCAAACCTAATAAGGTCTAATCACACTTATTATGACCCATTAGACTCGTTACGTACACACAAATCCATCTTGCCCACTAATTCTAAAATGAACCAATAAGGAACCATTACGGACCATTAAGACCTGTTATTCCTTTGTTTGACATAAAAAGGTCTAATGACACTCATTATGACCCACTTAGTCCTATTATGACTAATTAGACTCGTTAAGGAGATAAACCCATTATATTCACAAAGACCGAAATGAACCAATAACGAGCCATTACGGACCACTAAGACCCGTTATACGTCAATCAGACCAAATAAGGTCTAATCACACTCATTATGACCTACTTAGTCCCATTATGACCAATTAGACACGTAAAGGAGACACAAACCCATTATGCCAACTAAGACCAAAAAGGAGCCATTACGGACCACTAAGACACACAATAAGACCTAATAATGTCTAATCACATTCATTACGACCCACTTAGTCCTATTTTGACCAATTAGACTCGTTAAGGAAACACAAACCCATAATATCCACTAAGACGAAAATGAACCAACAATGAGCCATTACGGACCACTAAGACCCGATATACCTCAATTAGACATAAAAAGGTCTAATCACACTCATTATGACCCACTTAGTCCTATTATGACCAATTAAACTTGTTAAGGAGACACAAACCCATTATATCCACTAAGACCAAAATGAACCAATAACGAGCCATTATGGACTACTAAGTCCCGTTATACCTCAATTAGACCTAATAAGGTCTAATCACACTCATTATGACCTACTTAGTCCCATTATGACCAATTAGACTCATTAAGGAGACAACAAACCCATTATGCCCACTAAGACCAAAATGAACCAAAAAGGAGCCATTACGGACCACTAAGACATGTTATACCTCAATTAAACATAATAAGGTCTAATCACACTCATTTTGATCCACTTAGTCCTATTATGACCAATTAGACTTGTTAAGGAGACACAAACCCATTATATCTACTAAGACCAAAATGAACCAATAACGAGCAATTACAAACCACTAAGACTCGTTATACCTCAATCAGACCTAATTTGGTCTAATCATACACTTTATGACCTACTTAGTCACATTATGGCCAATTAAACTCGTTAAGGAGACACAAAACACATTATGCCCACTAAGACCAAAATGAACCAAAAAGGAGCCATTACGGACCACTATGACATGTTATACCTCAATTAGACCTAATAAGGTCAAATCACGCTCATTATAACCCACTTAGTCCGATTATGACCAATTTGACTTATTAAGGAGACACAAACCTTTATACCCACTAAGATAACAATGAACAAAAAACGAGCCATTACGGACCACTAAGACCCGTTATACCTCAATCAAACCTAATAAGGTCTAATCACACTTATTATGACCCATTAGACTCGTTAAGTACACACAAACCCATCTTGCCCACTAATTCTAAAATGAACCAATAAGGAACCATTACGGACCATTAAGACCTGTTATTCCTTTGTTTGACATAATAAGGTCTAATGACACTCATTATGATCCACTTAGTCCTATTATGACTAATTAGACTCGTTAAGGAGATAAACCCATTATATCCACAAAGACCGAAATGAACCAATAACGAGCCATTACGGACCACTAAGACCCGTTATACGTCAATCAGACCTAATAAGGTCTAATTACACTCATTATGACCTACTTAGTCCCATTATGACCAATTAGACACGTAAAGGAGACACAAACCCATTATACCAAGTAATACCAAAAAGGAGCCATTACGGACCACTAAGACATGTTATAACACAATAAGACCTAATAATGTCTAATCACATTCATTACGACCCACTTAGTCCAATTTTGACCAATTAGACTCGTTAAGGAGACACAAACCCATAATATCCACTAAGACGAAAATGAACCAACAATGAGCCATTACGGACCACTAAGACCCGATATACCTCAATTAGACATAAAAAGGTCTAATCATACTCATTATGACCCACTTACTCCTATTATGACCAATTAAACTCGTTAAGAAGACACAAACCCATTATATCCACTAAGACCAAAATGAACCAATAACGAGCCATTATGGACTACTAAGTCCCGTTATACCTCAATTAGACCTAATAAGGTCTAATCACACTCATTATGACCTACTTAGTCCCATTATGACCAATTAGACTCATTAAGGAGACAACAAACCCATTATGCCCACTAAGACCAAAATGAACTAAAAAGGAGCCATTACGGACCACTAAGAAATGTTATACCTCAATTAAACCTAATAAGGTCTAATCACACTCATTTTGAACCACTTAGTCCTATTATGACCAATTAGACTTGTTAAGGAGACACAAACCCATTATATCTACTAAGACCAAAATGAACCAATAACGAGCCATTACAAACCACTAAGACTCGTTATACCTCAATCAGACCTAATTAGGTCTAATCATACACTTTATGACCTACTTAGTCACATTATGGCCAATTAAACTCGTTAAGGAGACACAAAACACATTATGCCCACTAAGACCAAAATGAACCAAAAAGGAGCCATTACGGACCACTATGACATGTTTTACCTCAAAATTAGACCGAATAAGGTCTAATCACGCTCATTATGACCCACTTAGTCCGATTATGACCAATTTGACATATTAAGGAGACATAAACCTTTTTACCCACTAAGATAACAATGAACCAATAACCAACCATTACGAACTAATAAGACCCGTTATACCTCAATCAGACCTAATAAGGTCTAACACACCCATTATGACCTAATACACTCGTTAAGGGACACACAAACCCATCTTGCCCACTAATTCTAAAAAGAACCAATAAGGAACCATTACGGACCATTAAAACCTGTTATTCCTCTGTTCGACCTAATAAGGTCTAATGACACTCATTATGACCCACTTAGTCCTATTATGACCAATTAGACTCGTTAAGGAGACAAACCCGTTATATCCACTAAGACTAAAATGAACCAATAACGAGCCATTAAAGACCACTAAGACTCGTTATACCTCATTCAGACCTAATTAGGTCTAATCACACACTTTATGACCTACTTGGTCACATTATGACCAATTAAACTCGTTAAGGAGACACAAAACCCATTATGCCCACTAAGACCAAAATGAACCAAAAAGGAGCCATTACGGACAACTATGACATGTTATACCTCAATTAGACCTAATAAGGTGATATGATCTATCCAAGGCTTGTTTGTATTCAAATGGGGATAATGAAAACTTAAGCGGCCTTAAATGATGAAGAGAAGAAATTTGGTGAATCAAGAGCATAAAAGGAAGCATTTGTTTTGAAGATTGCAAGCTTTTGGGCATGTTCAAAGAACAAAGTCATGAAGCATTATTTGGGTAGTCCAAATTGAACTCTTTTGTTATAAGTTGTGTTTGAAGCCCAATAATCATGTTTAGAAAGCCGAATCCGTTTTTAGGCCTATGTTAAAGTTTAGGTGATTAAAAAGTATATGAATAATGTTTTAGAGTATGTCTAGATTCATGAATTAAAGGTATGCCTTTAATTCTTGATTGAAATTAATTCCTAGAATTTAAGAAGAGTCTTTTGGGGTGTCTTTTGAACCCTATAAATAGGAGCCTTTGTAATCATTTGAAATGATGATCCAAGTAATATAAACACTTTGATTTGTGAGTTTTAAACTCTTTCTTTTGAGTTGATCACATTTTGTGAGCTGTGATTTCTCGCGAGACCGTTCATAGTTCAAGAACTTATCAAGATTGTGAGCACGATCTTGTGGCGTTTCGGATTCCTTTGGTTCTTAGTTATATAACTAACGGGTCAAGGATTTGCTCTAGGTTAGTTGAAGTTTCCTATACCTGGGATATTCGCTTCCTAAACTATCTCATACGAAGGTTCCAAGTTTCTTAACTTGAGGGTCGACGTTTTCGCATCATTTGGTATCAGAGCTAAGGTTCGGATTCTTCTAATCAATCTTTCTTATATATTTCCTTATATCTTTATCTTGTTTTCCTACTTCTACTTCTTCACCGTCTTCTTCCTAAATCTATTCCTTCATCTTCTATTCTCTCAAAGAAAAAAAAATATCCAAAAATAAAAAGATCCAAAAAAAAAAAACAGAAAAACAAAAGTGTCAAAAAAGAAAAAAAGAAGGAAAGCGTGAAAAAAAAATTACAATATTTGTTTCAAACAAAGAAAAAAAGAGTTGTATTCTTGGCTATTCTCATTTCAATATTGATCGCGTAATCACCCGAAATTCCAATTTCTAAGGTCTGTTTTTCTGGAGACATTCATTCTATTTCTTGCAAAGGCCAAGACTCGTTTGTTGAATTAAGTTCTTATAGGATTGCTTGAACGCCGAGATTTGTGTTCAAATTTGATTTGTTCTTTTACCAATTGAGCTCTACAAGGGATTAAGAGGTAAAAGGCATTGAGTGTGTAAGAACAATTGAGGGGAGGTAAAAGCCATATTGAGTGCAAACACGAGGGATTTGTGAGGAGAATAATTTGTTTTATACTAATAATTAAGTATGTCGAAAAAAGATCCTAATTCACAGGGAAATCCATCCAACGATGAAAGGGAGAATGATTTTACTGTTCGAGCCATGCAACAACAGTTTCTACGACTTGGAGTTGTATTAGAAGGTGTGATGGAAAGATTGGATAGAATTGAAAGAAGGACGGAAGAAGAACCTCCTACGCCGCGTTCTTATCGAGAAGAGAAGTACGAAGGGGAGGAAGAGTATGAAGATGGACCACGACATCCAAGAAGAAGACATGGTAATAGAAGACGAAATCCAAGGGCTGATGGAAGATTTAGCAACATCAAAATGAATATTCCACAATTTCAAGGGAAGAGTGATCCGGAAGCTTATTTGGAATGGGAAAAAAAGGTGGATCTCATATTTGACTGCAACAACTATTCTGAAGATAAAAAGGTAAAACTAGCTGCCATTGAATTCACAGAATATGCAATTCCATGGTGGGATCAAATGGTAACAAACCGAAGGAGATATGGTGAGAGGCCTATTTCTACTTGGGATGAAATGAAAGCGGTTATGCGGAAGAGGTTTGTTCCTTCTCACTATTTTAGAGATTTGTATTGCAAATTACAATCTTTGAATCAGGGAACCAAATCTGTTGAGGACTATTACAAGGAGATGGAGATTGTTATGATTCGAGCAAATGTTGAAGAAGATAGGGAGGCAACCATGGCAAGGTTTTTGAGTGGCCTAAATCGTGACATTGCCAATGTGGTGGAACTTCAATACTGTGTGGAGCTTGAAGACATGGTGCATACGGCCATGAAAGTTGAGAGGCAACTAAAGAAGAGAAATACCTATTCAAGGGGCCAAGCATCTAGTTTCCAGCCCCAAAATAAACATAAGGGAGAGGCATTCAAGGGTACCAATTCATCCACTTCAAAATCCCAAAATGAAGGCAGCAAAGTGGACAAGGGTAAAGGTATTGGTTCTACCCATTCTAAATCTCGTGAAATTAAGTGTTTTCGTTGTTTAGGTATGGGACATATTGCATCACAAAAAGGAGCAATTACGGACCACTAAGACATGTTATACCTCAATTAAACCTAATAAGGTCTAATCACACTCATTTTTAACCACTTAGTCCTATTATGACCAATTACACTTGTTAAGGAGACACAAACCCATTATATCTACTTAGACCAAAATGAACCAATAACGAGCCATTACGGACCACTAAGACTCGTTATATCTCAATAAGACCTAATTAGGTCTAATCATACACTTTATGACCTACTTAGTCACATTATGGCCAATTAAACTCGTTAAGGGAGACACAAAACACATTATGCCCACTAAGACCAAAATGAACCAAAAAGGAGCCATTACGGACCACTATGACATGTTTTACCTCAAAACTAGACGGAATAAGGTCTAATCACGCTCATTATGACCCACTTAGTCCGATTATGACCAATTTGACATATTAAGGAGACACAAACCTTTTTACCCACTAAGATAACAATGAACCAATAACGAACCATTACGGACTAATAAGACCCGTTATACCCTCAATCAGACCTAATAAGGTCTAACACACTCATTATGACCTAATAGACTCGTTAAGGACACACAAACCCATCTTGCTCACTAATTCTAAAAAGAACCAATAAGGAACCATTACGGACCATTAAAACCTGTTATTCCTCTGTTGGACCTAATAAGGTCTAATGATACTCATTATGACCCACTTAGTCCTATTATGACCAATTAGACTCGTTAAGGAGACAAACCCGTTATATCCACTAAGACTAAAACGAACCAATAACGAGCCATTAAAGACCACTAAGACTCGTTATACCTCATTCAGACCTAATTAGGTCTAATCACACACTTTATGACCTACTTGGTCACATTATGACCAATTAAACTCGTTAAGGAGACACAAAACCCATTATGCCCACTAAGACCAAAATGAACCAAAAAGGAGCCATTACGGACCACTATGACATGTTATACCTCAATTAGACCTAATAAGGTCAAATCACGCTCATTATGACCCACTTAGTCCGATTATGACCAATTTGACTTCTTAAGGAGACACAAACCTTTATACCCACTAAGATAACAATGAACCAATAACGAGCCATTACGGACCACTAAGACCCGTTATGGTATTATACTCATTAAGGAGACAACAAACCCATTATGCCCACAAAGACCAAAATGAACCAAAAAGGAGCCATTACGGACCACTAAGACATGTTATACCTCAATTAAACGTAATAAGGTCTAATCACACTCATTTTGAACCACTTAGTCCTATTATGACCAATTAGACTTGTTAAGGAGACACAAACCCATTATATCTACTAAGACCAAAATGAACCAATAACGAGCCATTACAGACCACTAAGACTCGTTATACCTCATTCAGACCTAATTAGGTCTAATCACACACTTTATGACCTACTTGGTCACATTATGACCAATTAAACTCGTTAAGGAGACACAAAACCCATTATGCCCACTAAGACCAAAATGAACCAAAAAGGAGCCATTACGGACCACTATGACATGTTATACCTCAATTAGACCTAATAAGGTCAAATCACGCTCATTATGACCCACTTAGTCCGATTATGACCAATTTGACTTCTTAAGGAGACACAAACCTTTATACCCACTAAGATAACAATGAACCAATAACGAGCCATTACGGACCACTAAGACCCGTTATGGTATTATACTCATTAAGGAGACAACAAACCCATTATGCCCACAAAGACCAAAATGAACCAAAAAGGAGCCATTACGGACCACTAAGACATGTTATACCTCAATTAAACGTAATAAGGTCTAATCACACTCATTTTGAACCACTTAGTCCTATTATGACCAATTAGACTTGTTAAGGAGACACAAACACATTATATCTACTAAGACCAAAATGAACCAATAACGAGCCATTACAAACCACTAAGACTCGTTATACCTCAATCAGACCTAATTTGGTCTAATCATACACTTTATGACCTACTTAGTCACATTATGGCCAATTAAACTCGTTAAGGAGACACAAAACACATTATGCCCACTAAGACCAAAATGAACCAAAAAGGAGCCATTACGGACCACTATGACATGTCATACCTCAATTAGACCTAATAAGGTCAAATCACGCTCATTATAACCCACTTAGTCCGATTATGACCAATTTGACTTATTAAGGAGACACAAACCTTTATACCCACTAAGATAACAATGAACCAATAACGAGCCATTACGGACCACTAAGACCCGTTATACCTCAATCAAACCTAATAAGGTCTAATCACACTTATTATGACCCATTAGACTCGTTAAGTACACACAAATCCATCTTGCCCACTAATTCTAAAATGAACCAATAAGGAACCATTACGGACCATTAAGACCTGTTATTCCTTTGTTTGACATAATAAGGTCTAATGACACACATTATGACCCACTTAGTCCTATTATGACTTATTAGACTCGTTAAGGAGACAAACCCATTATATCCACAAAGACCGAAATGAACCAATAACGAGCCATTACGGACCACTAAGACCCGTTATACATCAATCAGACCTAATAAGGTCTAATCACGCTCATTATGACCTACTTAGTCCCATTATGACCAATTAGACACGTAAAGGAGACACAAACCCGTTATGCCAACTAAGACCAAAAAGGATCCATTACGGACCACTAAGACATGTTATAACACAGTAAGACCTAATAATGTCTAATCACATTCATTACGACCCACTTAGTCTTATTTTGACCAATTAGACTCGTTAAGGAGACACAAACCCATAATATCCACTAAGACGAAAATGAACCAACAATGAGCCATTACGGACCACTAAGACCCGATATACCTCAATTAGACATAAAAAGGTCTAATCACACTCATTATGACCCACTTATTCCTATTATGACCAATTAAACTCGTTAAGGAGACACAAACCCATTATATCCACTAAGACCAAAATGAACCAATAACGAGCCATTATGGACTACTAAGTCCCGTTATACCTCAATTAGACCTAATAAGGTCTAATCACACTCATTATGACCTACTTAGTCCCATTATGACCAATTAGACTCATTAAGGAGACAACAAACCCATTATGCCCACAAAGACCAAAATGAACCAAAAAGGAGCCATTACGGACCACTAAGACATGTTATACCTCAATTAAACGTAATAAGGTCTAATCACACTCATTGTGAACCACTTAGTCCTATTATGACCAATTAGACTTGTTAAGGAGACACAAACACATTATATCTACTAAGACCAAAATGAACCAATAACGAGCCATTACAAACCACTAAGACTCGTTATACCTCAATCAGACCTAATTTGGTCTAATCATACACTTTATGACCTACTTAGTCACATTATGGCCAATTAAACTCGTTAAGGAGACACAAAACACATTATGCCCACTAAGACCAAAATGAACCAAAAAGGAGCCATTACGGACCACTATGACATGTCATACCTCAATTAGACCTAATAAGGTCAAATCACGCTCATTATAACCCACTTAGTCCGATTATGACCAATTTGACTTATTAAGGAGACACAAACCTTTATACCCACTAAGATAACAATGAACCAATAACGAGCCATTACGGACCACTAAGACCCGTTATACCTCAATCAAACCTAATAAGGTCTAATCACACTTATTATGACCCATTAGACTCGTTAAGTACACACAAATCCATCTTGCCCACTAATTCTAAAATGAACCAATAAGGAACCATTACGGACCATTAAGACCTGTTATTCCTTTGTTTGACATAATAAGGTCTAATGACACACATTATGACCTACTTAGTCCTATTATGACTTATTAGACTCGTTAAGGAGACAAACCCATTATATCCACAAAGACCGAAATGAACCAATAACGAGCCATTACGGACCACTAAGACCCGTTATACATCAATCAGACCTAATAAGGTCTAATCACGCTCATTATGACCTACTTAGTCCCATTATGACCAATTAAACACGTAAAGGAGACACAAACCCGTTATGCCAACTAAGACCAAAAAGGATCCATTACGGACCACTAAGACATGTTATAACACAGTAAGACCTAATAATGTCTAATCACATTCATTACGACCCACTTAGTCTTATTTTGACCAATTAGACTCGTTAAGGAGACACAAACCCATAATATCCACTAAGACGAAAATGAACCAACAATGAGCCATTACGGACCACTAAGGCCCGATATACCTCAATTAGACATAAAAAGGTCTAATCACACTCATTATGACCCACTTATTCCTATTATGACCAATTAAACTCGTTAAGGAGACACAAACCCATTATATCCACTAAGACCAAAATGAACCAATAACGAGCCATTATGGACTACTAAGTCCCGTTATACCTCAATTAGACCTAATAAGGTCTAATCACACTCATTATGACCTACTTAGTCCCATTATGACCAATTAGACTCATTAAGGAGACAACAAACCCATTATGCCCACTAAGACCAAAATGAACCAAAAAGGAGCCATTACGGACCACTAAGACATGTTCTACCTCAATTAAACGTAATAAGGTCTAATCACACTAATTTTGAACAACTTAGTCCTATTATGACCAATTAGACTTGTTAAGGAGACACAAACCCATTATATCTACTAAGACCAAAATGAACCAATAACGAGCCATTACAAACCACTAAGACTCGTTATACCTCAATCAGACCTAATTAGGTCTAATCATACACTTTATGACCTACTTAGTCACATTATGGCCAATTAAACTCGTTAAGGAGACACAAAACACATTATGCCCACTAAGACCAAAATGAACCAAAAAGGAGCCATTACGGACCACTATGACATGTTTTACCCCAAAATTAGACCGAAAAAGGTCTAATCACGCTCATTATGACCCACTTAGTCCGATTATGACCAATTTGACATATTAAGGAGACACAAACCTTTTTACCCACTAAGATAACAATGAACCAATAACGAACCATTACGGACTAACAAGACGCGTTATACCTCAATCAGACCTAATAAGGTCTAACATTGCATTATGACCTAATAGACTCGTTAAGGACACACAAACCCATCTTGCCCACTAATTCTAAAAAGAACCAATAAGGAACCATTACGGACCATTAAAACCTGTTATTCCTCTGTTCGACCTAATAAGGTCTAATGACACTCATTATGACCCACTTAGTCCTATTATGACCAATTAGACTTGTTAAGGAGACAAACCCGTTATATCCACTAAGACTAAAATGAACCAATAACGAGCCATTAAAGACCACTAAGACTCGTTATACCTCATTCAGACCTAATTAGGTCTAGTCACACACTTTATGACCTACTTGGTCACATTATGACCAATTAAACTCGTTAAGGAGACACAAAACCCATTATGCCCACTAAGACCAAAATGAACCAAAAAGGAGCCATTACGGACCACTATGACATGTTATACCTCAATTAGACCTATTAAGGTCAAATCACGCTCATTATGACCCACTTAGTCCGATTATGACCAATTTGACTTATTAAGGAGACACAAACCTTTATACCCACTAAGATAACAATGAACCAATAACGAGCCATTACGGACCACTAAGACCCGTTATACCTCAATCAAACCTAATAAGGTCTAATCACACTTATTATGACCCATTAGACTCGTTAAGTGCACACAAATCCATCTTGCCCACTAATTCTAAAATGAACCAATAAGGAACCATTACGGACCATTAAGACCTGTTATTCCTTTGTTTGACATAATAAGGAGGTCTAATGACACTCATTATGATCCACTTATTCCTATTATGACTAATTAGACTCGTTAAGGAGACAAACCCATTAATATCCACAAAGACCGAAATGAACCAATAACGAGCCATTACGGACCACTAAGACCCGTTATACGTCAATCAGACCTAATAAGGTCTAATCACACTCATTATGACCTACTTAGTCCCATTATGACCAATTAGACACGTAAAGGAGACACAAACCCATTATGCCAACTAAGACCAAAAAGGAGCCCTTACGGACCACTAAGACATGTTATAACACAATAAACCTAATAATGTCTAATCACATTCATTACGACCCACTTAGTCCTATTTTGACCAATTAGACTCGTTAAGGAGACACAAACCCATAATATCCACTAAGACGAAAATGAACCAACAATGAGCCATTACGGACCCCTAAGACCCGATATACCTCAATTAGACATAAAAAGCTCTAATCACACTCATTATGACCCACTTAGTCCTATTATGACAAATTAAACTCGTTACGGAGACACAAACCCATTATACCCACTAAGACCAAAATTAACCAATAACGAGCCATTATGACCTACTTAATCCCATTATGACCAATTAGACTCGTTAAGGAGATACAAACCCATTATGCCCACTAAGACCAAAATGAACCAAAAAGGAGCCATTACGGACCACTAAAACATGTTATACCTCAATTACACCTAATAATGTCTAATCACAATCATTTTTACCAACTTAGCCCTATTTTGACCAATTAGACTCGTTAAGGAGACACAAACCCATTATATCCACTAAGACCAAAATGAACCAATAACGAGCCATTACGGACCACCAAGACCCGTTATACCTCAATCAAACCTAACAATGTCTAATCACACTCATTATGACCTACTTAGTCCCATTATGACCAATTAGACTCATTAAGGAGACACAAACCCATTATGCCCACTAAGACAAAATCGAACAAAAAAGGAGCCATTACGGACCACTAAGACATGTTATACCTCAATTAGACCTAATAAGGTCTAATCACACTCATTTTGAACCACTTAGTCCTATTATGACCAATTAGACTTGTTAAGGAGACACAAACCCATTATATCTACTAAGACCAAAATGAACCAATAACGAGCCATTACAGACCACTAAGACTCGTTATACCTCAATCAGACCTAATTATGTCTAATCACACACTTTATGACCTACTTAGTCACATTATGGCCAATTAAACTCGTTAAGGAGACACAAAACCCGTTAAGGCCACTAAGACCAAAATGAACCAAAAAGGAGCCATTACGGACCACTATGACATGTTTTACCTCAAAATTAGACCGAATAAGGTCTAATCACGCTCATTATGACCCACTTAGTCCGATTATGACCAATTTGACATATTAAGGAGACACAAACCTTTTTACCCACTAAGATAACAATGAACCAATAACGAACCATTACGGACTAATAAGACCCATTATACCTCAATCAGACCTAATAAGGTCTAACACACTCATTATGACCAACTTAGTCCCATTATGACCAATTAGACTCGTTAAGGACACACAAACCCATCTTGCCCACTAATTCTAAAATGAACTAATAAGGAACCATTACGGACCATTAAAACCTGTTATGACCTACTTAGTCACATTATGCCCAATTAAACTCGTTAAGGAGACACAAAACCCGTTATGCCCACTATGACCAAAATGAACCAAAAAGGAGCCATTACGGACCACTATGACATATTAGACCTAATAAGGTCAAATCACGCTCATTTTGACCCACTTAGTCCGATTATGACCAATTTGACTTATTAAGGAGACACAAACCTTTATACCCACTAAGATAACAATGAACCAATAACGAGCCATTACGGACCACTAAGACCCGTTATTCATTCCTCAAACAAACCTAATAAGGTCTAATCACACTTATTATGACCCATTAGACTCGTTAAGTACACACAAATCCATCTTGCCCACTAATTCTAAAATGAACCAATAAGGAACCATTACGGACCATTAAGACCTGTTATTCCTTTGTTTGACATAATAAGGTCTAATGACACTCATTATGACCCACTTAGTCCTATTATGACTAATTAGACTCATTAAGGAGACAAACCCATTATATCCACAAAGACCGAAATGAACCAATAACGAGCCATTACGGACCACTAAGACCCGTTATACGTCAATCAGACCTAATAAGGTCTAATCACACTCATTATGACCTACTTAGTCCCATTATGACCAATTAGACACGTAAAGGAGACACAAACCCATTATGCCAACTAAGACAAAAAAGGAGCCATTACGGACCACTAAGACACACAATAAGACCTAATAATGTCTAAACACATTCATTACGACCCACTTAGTCCTATTTTGACCAATTGTCAGTTAAAGAGACACAAACCCATAATATCCACTAAGACGAAAATGAACCAACAATGAGCCATTACGGACCACTAAGACCCGATATACCTCAATTAGACATAAAAAGGTCTAATCACACTCATTATAACCCTCTTAGTCCTATTATGACCAATTAAAGTCGTTAAGGAGACACCAACCCATTATATCCACTAAGACCAAAATGAACCAATAACGAGCCATTATGGACTACTAAGTCCCGTTATACCTCAATTAGACCTAATAAGGTCTAATCATACTCATTATGACCTACTTAGTCCCATTATGACCAATTAGACTCATTAAGGAGACAACAAACCCATTATGCCCACTAAGACCAAAATGAACCAAAAAGGAGCCATTACGGACCACTAAGACATGTTATACCTCAATTAAACATAATAAGGTCTAATCACACTCATTTTGAACCACTTAGTCCTATTATGACCAATTAGACTTGTTAAGGAGACACAAACACATTATATCTACTAAGACCAAAATGAACCAATAACGAGCCATTACAAACCACAAAGACTCGTTATACCTCAATCAGACCTAATTAGGTCTAATCATACACTTTACGACCTTCTTCGTCACATTATGGCCAATTAAACTCGTTAAGGAGACACAAAACCCATTATGCTCCTTAAGACCAAAATGAACCAAAAAGGAGCCATTACGGACCACTAAGACATGTTATACCTCAATTAAACCTAATAAGGTCTAATCACACTCATTTTGAACCACTTAGTCCTATTATGACCAATTAGACTTGTTAAGGAGACACAAACCCATTATATCTACTAAGACCAAAATGAATCAATAACGAGCCATTACAAACCACAAAGACTCGTTATACCTCAATCAGACCTAATTAGGTCTAATCATACAATTTATGACCTACTTAGTCACATTATGGCCAATTAAACTCGTTAAGGAGACACAAAACACATTATGCCTACTAAGACCAAAATGAACCAAAAAGGAGCCATTACGGACTACTATGACATGTTTTACCTCAAAATTAGACCGAATAAGGTCTAATCACGCTCATTATGACCCACTTAGTCCGATTATGACCAATTTGACATATTAAGGAGACACAAACCATTTTACCCACTAAGATAACAATGAACCAATAACGAACCATTACGGACTAATAAGACCCGTTATACCTCAATCAGACCTAATAAGGTCTAACACACTCATTATGACCTAATAGACTCGTTAAGGACACACAAACCCATCTTGCCCACTAATTCTAAAAAGAACCAATAAGGAACCATTACGGACCATTAAAACCTGTTATTCCTCTGTTCGACCTAATAAGGTCTAATGACACTCATTATGACCCACTTAGATAATGACCAATTAGACTCGTTAAGGAGACAAACCCGTTATATCCACTAAGACTAAGACCACTAAGACTCGTTATACCTCATTCAGACCTAATTAGGTCTAATCACACACTTTATGACCTACTTGGTCACATTATGACCAATTAAACTCGTTAAGGAGACACAAAACCCATTATGCCCACTAAGACCAAAATGAACCAAAAAGGAGCCATTACGGACCACTATGACATGTTATACCTCAATTAGACCTAATAAGGTCAAATCACGCTCATTATGACCCACTTAGTCCGATTATGACCAATTTGACTTATTAAGGATACACAAACCTTTATACCCACTAAGATAACAATGAACCAATAACGAGCCATTACAGACCACTAAGACCCGTTATACCTCAATCAAACCTAATAAGGTCTAATCACACTTATTATGACCCATTAGACTCATTAAGTACACACAAATCCATCTTGCCCACTAATTCTAAAATGAACCAATAAGGAACCATTACGGACCATTAAGACCTGTTATTCCTTTGTTTGACATAATAAGGTCTAATGACACTCATTATGACCCACTTAGTCCTATTATGACTAATTAGACTCGTTAAGTATACAAACCCATTATATCCACAAAGACCGAAATGAACCAATAACGAGCCATTACGGACCACTAAGACCCGTTATACGTCAATCAAACCTAATAAGGTCTGATCACACTCATTATGACCTACTTAGTCCCATTATGACCAATTAGACACGTAAAGGAGACACAAACCCATTATGCAAACTAAGACCAAAAAGGAGCCATTACGGACCACTAAGACATGTTATAACACAATAAGACCTAATAATGTCTAATCACATTCATTACGACCCACTTAGTCCTATTTTGACCAATTAGACTCGTTAAGGAGACACAAACCCATAATATCCATTAAGACGAAAATGAACCAACAATGAGCCATTACGGACCACTAAGACCCGATATACCTCAATTAGACATAAAAAGGTCTAATCACACTCATTATGACCCACTTAGTCCTATTATGACCAATTAAACTCGTTAAGGAGACACAAACCCATTATATCCACTAAGACCAAAATGAACCAATAACGAGCCATTATGGACTACTAAGTGTCGTTATACCTGAATTAGACCTAATAAGGTCTAATCACACTCATTATGACCTACTTAGTCCCATTATGACCAATTAGACTCATTAAGGAGACAACAAACCCATTATGCCCACTAAGACCAAAATGAACCAAAAAGGAGCCATTACGGACCACTAAGACATGTTATACCTCAATTAAACCTAATAAGGTCTAATCACACTCATTTTGAACCACTTAGTCCTATTATGTCCATTTGGACTTGTTAAGGAGACACAAACCCATTATATCTACTAAGACCAAAATGAACCAATAACGAGCCATTACAAACCACTAAGACTCGTTATACCTCAATCAGACCTAATTAGGTCTAATCATACACTTTATGACCTACTTAGTCACATTATGGCCAATTAAACTCGTTAAGGAGACACAAAACACATTATGCCCACTAAGACCAAAATGAACCAAAAAGGAGCCATTACGGACCACTATGACATGTTTTACCCCAAAATTAGACCGAATAAGGTCTAATCACGCTCATTATGACCCACTTAGTCCGATTATGACCAATTTGACATATTAAGGAGACACAAACCTTTTTACCCACTAAGATAACAATGAACCAATAACGAACCATTACGGACTAATAAGACGCGTTATACCTCAATCAGACCTAATAAGGTCTAACATTGCATTATGACCTAATAGACTCGTTAAGGACACACAAACCCATCTTGCCCACTAATTCTAAAAAGAACCAATAAGGAACCATTACGGACCATTAAAACCTGTTATTCCTCTGTTCGAACTAATAAGGTCTAATGACACTCATTATGACCCACTTAGATAATGACCAATTAGACTCGTTAAGGAGACAAACCCGTTATATCCACTAAGACTAAGACCACTAAGACTCGTTATACCTCATTCAGACCTAATTAGGTCTAATCACACACTTTATGACCTACTTGGTCACATTATGACCAATTAAACTCGTTAAGGAGACACAAAACCCATTATGCCCACTAAGACCAAAATGAACCAAAAAGGAGCCATTACGGACCACTATGACATGTTATACCTCAATTAGACCTATTAAGGTCAAATCACGCTCATTATGACCCACTTAGTCCGATTATGACCAATTTGACTTATTAAGGAGACACAAACCTTTATACCCACTAAGATAACAATGAACCAATAACGAGCCATTACGGACCACTAAGACCCGTTATACCTCAATCAAACCTAATAAGGTCTAATCACACTTATTATGACCCATTAGACTCGTTATGTACACACAAATCCATCTTGCCCACTAATTCTAAAATGAACCAATAAGGAACCATTACGGACCATTAAGACCTGTTATTCCTTTGTTTGACATAATAAGGAGGTCTAATGACACTCATTATGATCCACTTAGTCCTATTATGACTAATTAGACTCGTTAAGGAGACAAACCCATTAATATCCACAAAGACCGAAATGAACCAATAACGAGCCATTACGGACCACTAAGACCCGTTATACGTCAATCAGACCTAATAAGGTCTAATCACACTCATTATGACCTACTTAGTCCCATTATGACCAATTAGACACGTAAAGGAGACACAAACCCATTATGCCAACTAAGACCAAAAAGGAGCCTTTACGGACCACTAAGACATGTTATAACACAATAAACCTAATAATGTCTAATCACATTCATTACGACCCACTTAGTCCTATTTTGACCAATTAGACTCGTTAAGGAGACACAAACCCATAATATCCACTAAGACGAAAATGAACCAACAATGAGCCATTACGGACCCCTAAGACCCGATATACCTCAATTAGACATAAAAAGCTCTAATCACACTCATTATGACCCACTTAGTCCTATTATGACAAATTAAACTCGTTACGGAGACACAAACCCATTATACCCACTAAGACCAAAATTAACCAATAACGAGCCATTATGGACTACTAAGTCCCGTTATACCTCAATTAGACATAATAAGGTGTAATCACACTCATTATGACCTACTTAATCCCATTATGACCAATTAGACTCGTTAAGGAGATACAAACCCATTATGCCCACTAAGACCAAAATGAACCAAAAAGGAGCCATTACGGACCACTAAAACATGTTATACCTCAATTAGACCTAATAATGTCTAATCACAATCATTTTTACCAACTTAGCCCTATTTTGACCAATTAGACTCGTTAAGGAGACACAAACCCATTATATCCACTAAGACCAAAATGAACCAATAACGAGCCATTACGGACCACCAAGACCCGTTATACCTCAATCAAACCTAACAAGGTCTAATCACACTCATTATGACCTACTTAGTCCCATTATGACCAATTAGACTCATTAAGGAGACACAAACCCATTATGCCCACTAAGACAAAATCGAACAAAAAAGGAGCCATTACGGACCACTAAGACATGTTATACCTCAATTAGACCTAATAAGGTCTAATCACACTCATTTTGAACCACTTAGTCCTATTATGACCAATTAGACTTGTTAAGGAGACACAAACCCATTATATCTACTAAGACCAAAATGAACCAATAACGAGCCATTACAGACCACTAAGACTCGTTATACCTCAATCAGACCTAATTATGTCTAATCACACACTTTATGACCTACTTAGTCACATTATGGCCAATTAAACTCGTTAAGGAGACACAAAACCCGTTAAGGCCACTAAGACCAAAATGAACCAAAAAGGAGCCATTACGGACCACTATGACATGTTTTACCTCAAAATTAGACCGAATAAGGTCTAATCACGCTCATTATGACCCACTTAGTCCGATTATGACCAATTTGACATATTAAGGAGACACAAACCTTTTTACCCACTAAGATAACAATGAACCAATAACGAACCATTACGGACTAATAAGACCCATTATACCTCAATCAGACCTAATAAGGTCTAACACACTCATTATGACCAACTTAGTCCCATTATGACCAATTAGACTCGTTAAGGACACACAAACCCATCTTGCCCACTAATTCTAAAATGAACTAATAAGGAACCATTACGGACCATTAAAACCTGTTATGACCTACTTAGTCACATTATGCCCAATTAAACTCGTTAAGGAGACACAAAACCCGTTATGCCCACTATGACCAAAATGAACCAAAAAGGAGCCATTACGGACCACTATGACATATTAGACCTAATAAGGTCAAATCACGCTCATTTTGACCCACTTAGTCCGATTATGACCAATTTGACTTATTAAGGAGACACAAACCTTTATACCCACTAAGATAACAATGAACCAATAATGAGCCATTACAGACCACTAAGACCCGTTATTCATTCCTCAAACAAACCTAATAAGGTCTAATCACACTTATTATGACCCATTAGACTCGTTAAGTACACACAAATCCATCTTGCCCACTAATTCTAAAATGAACCAATAAGGAACCATTACGGACCATTAAGACCTGTTATTCCTTTGTTTGACATAATAAGGTCTAATGACACTCATTATGACCCACTTAGTCCTATTATGACTAATTAGACTCATTAAGGAGACAAACCCATTATATCCACAAAGACCGAAATGAACCAATAACGAGCCATTACGGACCACTAAGACCCGTTATACGTCAATCAGACCTAATAAGGTCTAATCACACTCATTATGACCTACTTAGTCCCATTATGACCAATTAGACACGTAAAGGAGACACAAACCCATTATGCCAACTAAGACCAAAAAGGAGCCTTTACGGACCACTAAGACATGTTATAACACAATAAACCTAATAATGTCTAATCACATTCATTACGACCCACTTAGTCCTATTTTGACCAATTAGACTCGTTAAGGAGACACAAACCCATAATATCCACTAAGACGAAAATGAACCAACAATGAGCCATTACGGACCCCTAAGACCCGATATACCTCAATTAGACATAAAAAGCTCTAATCACACTCATTATGACCCACTTAGTCCTATTATGACAAATTAAACTCGTTACGGAGACACAAACCCATTATACCCACTAAGACCAAAATTAACCAATAACGAGCCATTATGGACTACTAAGTCCCGTTATACCTCAATTAGACATAATAAGGTGTAATCACACTCATTATGACCTACTTAATCCCATTATGACCAATTAGACTCGTTAAGGAGATACAAACCCATTATGCCCACTAAGACCAAAATGAACCAAAAAGAAGCCATTACGGACCACTAAAACATGTTATACCTCAATTAGACCTAATAATGTCTAATCACAATCATTTTTACCAACTTAGCCCTATTTTGACCAATTAGACTCGTTAAGGAGACACAAACCCATTATATCCACTAAGACCAAAATGAACCAATAACGAGCCATTACGGACCACCAAGACCCGTTATACCTCAATCAAACCTAACAAGGTCTAATCACACTCATTATGACCTACTTAGTCCCATTATGACCAATTAGACTCATTAAGGAGACACAAACCCATTATGCCCACTAAGACAAAATCGAACAAAAAAGGAGCCATTACGGACCACTAAGACATGTTATACCTCAATTAGACCTAATAAGGTCTAATCACACTCATTTTGAACCACTTAGTCCTATTATGACCAATTAGACTTGTTAAGGAGACACAAACCCATTATATCTACTAAGACCAAAATGAACCAATAACGAGCCATTACAGACCACTAAGACTCGTTATACCTCAATCAGACCTAATTATGTCTAATCACACACTTTATGACCTACTTAGTCACATTATGGCCAATTAAACTCGTTAAGGAGACACAAAACCCGTTAAGGCCACTAAGACCAAAATGAACCAAAAAGGAGCCATTACGGACCACTATGACATGTTTTACCTCAAAATTAGACCGAATAAGGTCTAATCACGCTCATTATGACCCACTTAGTCCGATTATGACCAATTTGACATATTAAGGAGACACAAACCTTTTTACCCACTAAGATAACAATGAACCAATAACGAACCATTACGGACTAATAAGACCCATTATACCTCAATCAGACCTAATAAGGTCTAACACACTCATTATGACCAACTTAGTCCCATTATGACCAATTAGACTCGTTAAGGACACACAAACCCATCTTGCCCACTAATTCTAAAATGAACTAATAAGGAACCATTACGGACCATTAAAACCTGTTATGACCTACTTAGTCACATTATGCCCAATTAAACTCGTTAAGGAGACACAAAACCCGTTATGCCCACTATGACCAAAATGAACCAAAAAGGAGCCATTACGGACCACTATGACATATTAGACCTAATAAGGTCAAATCACGCTCATTTTGACCCACTTAGTCCGATTATGACCAATTTGACTTATTAAGGAGACACAAACCTTTATACCCACTAAGATAACAATGAACCAATAACGAGCCATTACAGACCACTAAGACCCGTTATTCATTCCTCAAACAAACCTAATAAGGTCTAATCACACTTATTATGACCCATTAGACTCGTTAAGTACACACAAATCCATCTTGCCCACTAATTCTAAAATGAACCAATAAGGAACCATTACGGACCATTAAGACCTGTTATTCCTTTGTTTGACATAATAAGGTCTAATGACACTCATTATGACCCACTTAGTCCTATTATGACTAATTAGACTCATTAAGGAGACAAACCCATTATATCCACAAAGACCGAAATGAACCAATAACGAGCCATTACGGACCACTAAGACCCGTTATACGTCAATCAGACCTAATAAGGTCTAATCACACTCATTATGACCTACTTAGTCCCATTATGACCAATTAGACACGTAAAGGAGACACAAACCCATTATGCCAACTAAGACAAAAAAGGAGCCATTACGGACCACTAAGACACACAATAAGACCTAATAATGTCTAAACACATTCATTACGACCCACTTAGTCCTATTTTGACCAATTGTCAGTTAAGGAGACACAAACCCATAATATCCACTAAGACGAAAATGAACCAACAATGAGCCATTACGGACCACTAAGACCCTATATACCTCAATTAGACATAAAAAGGTCTAATCACACTCATTATGACCCACTTAGTCCTATTATGACCAATTAAAGTCGTTAAGGAGACACCAACCCATTATATCCACTAAGACCAAAATGAACCAATAACGAGCCATTATGGACTACTAAGTCCCGTTATACCTCAATTAGACCTAATAAGGTCTAATCACACTCATTATGACCTACTTAGTCCCATTATGACCAATTAGACTCATTAAGGAGACAACAAACCCATTATGCCCACTAAGACCAAAATGAACCAAAAAGGAGCCATTACGGACCACTAAGACATGTTATACCTCAATTAAACATAATAAGGTCTAATCACACTCATTTTGAACCACTTAGTCCTATTATGACCAATTAGACTTGTTAAGGAGACACAAACACATTATATCTACTAAGACCAAAATGAACCAAA
This sequence comes from Arctium lappa, assembly GCA_023525745.1. Classification (NCBI taxonomy): domain Eukaryota; kingdom Viridiplantae; phylum Streptophyta; class Magnoliopsida; order Asterales; family Asteraceae; genus Arctium; species Arctium lappa. The sequence continues at coordinate 56,711,185 of CM042049.1, read as the reverse complement.
AAGGAGCCATTACGGACCACTATAACATGTTTTACCTCAAAATTAGACCGAATAAGGTCTAATCACGCTCATTATGACCCACTTAGTCCGATTATGACCAATTTGACATATTAAGGAGACACAAACCATTTTACCCACTAAGATAACAATGAACCAATAACGAACCATTACGGACTAATAAGACCCGTTATACCTCAATCAGACCTAATAAGGTCTAACACACTCATTATGACCTAATAGACTCGTTAAGGACACACAAACCCATCTTGCCCACTAATTCTAAAAAGAACCAATAAGGAACCATTACGGACCATTAAAACCTGTTATTCCTCTGTTCGACCTAATAAGGTCTAAGGACACTCATTATGACCCACTTAGATAATGACCAATTAGACTCGTTAAGGAGACAAACCCGTTATATCCACTAAGACTAAGACCACTAAGACTCGTTATACCTCATTCAGACCTAATTAGGTCTAATCACACACTTTATGACCTACTTGGTCACATTATGACCAATTAAACTCGTTAAGGAGACACAAAACCCATTATGCCCACTAAGACCAAAATGAACCAAAAAGGAGCCATTACGGACCACTATGACATGTTATACCTCAATTAGACCTAATAAGGTCAAATCACGCTCATTATGACCCACTTAGTCCGATTATGACCAATTTGACTTATTAAGGAGAAACAAACCTTTATACCCACTAAGATAACAATGAACCAATAACGAGCCATTACAGACCACTAAGACCCGTTATACCTCAATCAAACCTAATAAGGTCTAATCACACTTATTATGACCCATTAGACTCATTAAGTACACACAAATCCATCTTGCCCACTAATTCTAAAATGAACCAATAAGGAACCATTACGGACCATTAAGACCTGTTATTCCTTTGTTTGACATAATAAGGTCTAATGACACTCATTATGACCCACTTAGTCCTATTATGACTAATTAGACTCGTTAAGTATACAAACCCATTATATCCACAAAGACCGAAATGAACCAATAACGAGCCATTACGGACCACTAAGACCCGTTATACGTCAATCAGACCTAATAAGGTCTAATCACACTCATTATGACCTACTTAGTCCCATTATGACCAATTAGACACGTAAAGGAGACACAAACCCATTATGCAAACTAAGACCAAAAAGGAGCCATTACGGACCACTAAGACATGTTATAACACAATAAGACCTAATAATGTCTAATCACATTCATTACGACCCACTTAGTCCTATTTTGACCAATTAGACTCGTTAAGGAGACACAAACCCATAATATCCATAAAGACGAAAATGAACCAACAATGAGCCATTACGGACCACTAAGACCCGATATACCTCAATTAGACATAAAAAGGTCTAATCACACTCATTATGACCAATTAAACTCGTTAAGGAGACACAAACCCATTATATCCACTAAGACCAAAATGAACCAATAACGAGCCATTATGGACTACTAAGTCTCGTTATACCTGAATTAGACCTAATAAGGTCTAATCACACTCATTATGACCTACTTAGTCCCATTATGACCAATTAGACTCATTAAGGAGACAACAAACCCATTATGCCCACTAAGACCAAAATGAACCAAAAAGGAGCCATTACGGACCACTAAGACATGTTATACCTCAATTAAACCTAATAAGGTCTAATCACACTCATTTTGAACCACTTAGTCCATTTGGACTTGTTAAGGAGACACAAACCCATTATATCTACTAAGACCAAAATGAACCAATAACGACCCATTACAAACCACTAAGACTCGTTATACCTCAATCAGACCTAATTAGGTCTAATCATACACTTTATGACCTACTTAGTCACATTATGGCCAATTTAACTCGTTAAGGAGACACAAAACACATTATGCCCACTAAGACCAAAATGAACCAAAAAGGAGCCATTACGGACCACTATGACATGTTATACCTCAATTAGACCTAATAAGGTCAAATCACGCTCATTATGACCCACTTAGTCCGATTATGGCCAATTTGAATTATTAAGGAGACACAAACCTTTATACCCACTAAGATAACAATGAACCAATAACGAGCCATTACGGACCACTAAGACCCGTTATACCTCAATCAAACCTAATAAGGTCTAGTCAAACTTATTATGACCCATTAGACTCGTTAAGTACACACAAATCCATCTTGCCCACTAATTCTAAAATGAACCAATAAGGAACCATTACGGACCATTAAGACCTGTTATTCCTTTGTTTGAGATAATAAGGTCTAATGACACTCATTATGACCCACTTAGTCCTATTATGACTAATTAGACTCGTTAAGGAGACAAACCCATTATATCCACAAAGACCGAAATGAACCAATAACGAGCCATTACGGACCACTAAGACCCGTTATACGTCAATCAGACCTAATTAGGTCTAATCACACTCATTATGACCTACTTAGTCCCATTAGGACCAATTAGACACGTAAAGGAGACACAAAACACATTATGCCCAATAAGACCAAAATGAACCAAAAATGAGCCATTACGGACCACTATGACATGTTTTACCTCAAAATGAGAACGAATAAGGTCTAATCACGCTTATTATGACCCAGTTAGTCCGATTATGACCAATTTGACATATTAAGGAGACATAAACCTTTTTACCCACTAAGATAACAATGAACCAATAACGAACCATTAGGGACTAATAAGACCCGTTATACCTCAATCAGACCTAATAAGGTCTAACACACTCATTATGACCTAATAGACTCGTTAAGGACACACAAACCCATCTTGCCCGCTAATTCTAAAAAGAACCAATAAGGAACCATTACCAATCAGACCTAATAAGGTCTAATCACACTCATTATGACCTACTTAGTCCCATTATGACCAATTAGACACGTAAAGGAGACACAAAACACATTATGCCCACTAAGACCAAAATGAACCAAAAATGAGCCATTACGGACCACTATGAACTGTTTTACCTCAAAATTAGACCGAATAAGGTCTAACCACGCTCATTATGACCCACTTAGTCCGATTATGACCAATTAGACACGTAAAGGAGACACAAAACCCATTATGCCATCTAAGACCATAAAGGAGCCATTACGGACCACTAAGACATGTTATAACACAATAAAACCTAATAATATCTAAACACATTCGTTACGACCCACTTAGTCCTATTTTGACCAATTAGACTCGTTAAGGAGACACAAACCCATAATATCCACTAAGACGAAAATGAACCAACAATGAGCCATTACGGACCACTAAGACCCGATATACCTCAATTAGACAAAAAAAGGTCTAATCACACTCATTATGACCCACTTAGTCCTATTATGACCAATTAAACTCGTTAAGGAGACACAAACCCATTATATCCACTAAGACCAAAATGAACCAATAACGAGCCATTATGGACTACTAAGTCTCGTTATACCTCAATTAGACCTAATAAGGTCTAATCACACTCATTATGACCTACTTAGTCCCATTATGACCAATTAGACTCATTAAGGAGACAACAAACCCATTATGCCCACAAAGACCAAAATGAACCAAAAAGGAGCCATTACGGACCACTAAGACATGTTATACCTCAATTAAACCTAATAAGGTCTAATCACACTCATTTTGAACCACTTAGTCCTATTATGACCATTTGGACTTGTTAAGGAGACACAAACCCATTATATCTACTTAAGACCAAAATGAACCAATAACGACCCATTACAAACCACTAAGACTCGTTCTACCTCAATCAGACCTAATTAGGTCTAATCATACACTTTATGACCTACTTAGCCACCTTATGGCGAATTTAACTCGTTAAGGAGACACAAAACACATTATGCCCACTAAGACCAAAATGAACCAAAAAGGAGCCATTACGGACCACTATGACATGTTATACCTCAATTAAACCTAATAAGGTCTAATCACACTCATTATGACCAACTTAGTCCGATTATGACCAATTTGACATATTAAGGAGACACAAACCTTTTTACCCACTAAGATAACAATGAACAAATAACGAACCATTACGGACTAATAAGACCCGTTATATACGTCAATCAGACCTAATAAGGTCTAATCACACTCATTATGACCTACTTAGTTCCATTATGACCAATTAGACACGTAAAGGAGACACAAAACACATTATGCCCACTAAGACCAAAATGAACCAAAAATGAGCCATTACGGACCACTATGACATGTTTTACCTCAAAATTAGACCGAATAAGGTCTAATCACGCTCATTATGACCCACTTAGTCCGATTATGACCAACTTGACATATTAAGGAGACACAAACCTTTTTACCCACTAAGATAACAATGAACCAATAACGAACCATTACGGAGTAATAAGACCCGTTATACCTCAATCAGACCTAATAAGGTCTAACACATGTTATAACACAATAAGACCTAATAATGTCTAATCACATTCATTACGACCCACTTAGTCCTATTATGACCGATTAAACTCGTTAAGGAGACACAAACCCATTATATCCACTAAGACCAAAATGAACAAATAACGAGCCATTATGGACTACTAAGTCTCGTTATACCACAATTAGACCTAATAAGGTCTAATCACACTCATTATGACCTACTTAATCCCATTATGACCAATTAGACTCGTTAAGGAGATACAAAACCATTATGCCCACTAAGACCAAAATGAACCAAAAAGGAGCCATTACGGACCACTAAGACATGTTATACCTCAATTAGACCTAATAATGTCTAATCACACTCATTTTGACCAACTTAGCCCTATTTTGACCAATTAGACTCGTTAAGGAGACACAAACCCATTATATCCAGTAAGACCAAAATGAACCAATAACGAGCCATTACGGACCACCAAGACCCGTTATACCTCAATCAGACCTAAGAAGGTCTAATCACACTCATTATGACCTACTTAGTCCCATTATGACCAATTAGACTCATAAAGGAGACACAAACCCATTATATCTACTATGACCAAAATGAACCAAAAAGGAGCCATTACGGACCACTAAGACATGTTATACCTCAATTAGACCTAATAATGTCTAATCACACTCATTATGACCCACTTAGTCCTATTATGACTAATTAGACTCGTTAAGGAGACAAACCCATTATATCCACTAAGACCGAAATGAACCAATAACGAGCCATTACGGAACACTAAGACCCGTTATACGTCAATCAGACCTAATAAGGTCTAATCACACACATTATGACCTACTTAGTCCCATTATGACCAATTAGACACGTAAAGGAGACACAAAACCCATTATGCCCACTAAGACCAAAATGAACCAAAAAGGAGCCATTACGGACCACTATGACATGTTTTACCTTAAAATTAGACCGAATAAGGTCTAATCACGCTCATTATGACCCACTTAGTCCGATTATGACCAATTTGACATATTAAGGAGACACAAACCTTTTTACCCACTAAGATAACAATGAACCAATAACGAACCATTACGGACTCATAAGACCCGTTATACCTCAATCAGACCTAATAAGGTTTAATCACACTCATTTTGAACCACTTAGTCCTATTATGACCAATTAGACTTGTTAAGGAGACACAAACCCATTATATCTACTAAGACGAAAATGAACCAACAATGAGCCATAACGGACCACTAAGACCCGATATACCTCAATTAGACATAAAGAGGTCTAATCACACTCATTATGACCCACTTAGTCCTTTTATGACCAATTAAACTCGTTAAGGAGACAAACCCGTTATATCCACTAAGACTAAAATGAACCAATAACGAGCCATTAAAGACCACTTAGACTCGTTATACCTCAATCAGACCTAATTAGGTCTAATCATACACCTTATGACCTACTTAGTCACATTATGGCCAATTAAACTCGTTAAGGAGACACAAAACACATTATGCCCACTAAGACCAAAATGAACCAAAAATGAGCCATTACGGACCACTATGACATGTTTTACCTCAAAATTAGACCGAATAAGGTTAACTCACGCTCATTATGACCCACTTAGTCCGATTATGACCAATTTGACATATTAAGGAGACACAAACCTTTATACCCACTAAGATAACAATGAACCAATAACGAACCATTACGGACTAATAAGACCCGTTATACCTCAATCAGACCTAATAAGGTCTAACACATGTTATAACACAATAAGACCTAATAATGTCTAATCACATTCATTACGACCCACTTAGTCCTATTATGACCGATTAAACTCGTTAAGGAGACACAAACCCATTATATCCACTAAGACCAAAATGAACAAATAACGAGCCATTATGGACTACTAAGTCTCGTTATACCACAATTAGACCTAATAAGGTCTAATCACACTCATTATGACCTACTTAATCCCATTATGACCAATTAGACTCGTTAAGGAGATACAAAACCATTATGCCCACTAAGACCAAAATGAACCAAAAAGGAGCCATTACGGACCACTAAGACATGTTATACCTCAATTAGACCTAATAATGTCTAATCACACTCATTTTGACCAACTTAGCCCTATTTTGACCAATTAGACTCGTTAAGGAGACACAAACCCATTATATCCACTAAGACCAAAATGAACCAATAACGAGCCATTACGGACCACCAAGACCCGTTATACCTCAATCAGACCTAAGAAGGTCTAATCACACTCATTATGACCTACTTAGTCCCATTATGACCAATTAGACTCATAAAGGAGACACAAACCCATTATATCTACTATGACCAAAATGAACCAAAAAGGAGCCATTACGGACCACTAAGACATGTTATACCTCAATTAGACCTAATAATGTCTAATCACACTCATTATGACCCACTTAGTCCTATTATGACTAATTAGACTCGTTAAGGAGACAAACCCATTATATCCACTAAGACCGAAATGAACCAATAACGAGCCATTACGGAACACTAAGACCCGTTATACGTCAATCAGACCTAATAAGGTCTAATCACACACATTATGACCTACTTAGTCCCATTATGACCAATTAGACACGTAAAGGAGACACAAAACCCATTATGCCCACTAAGACCAAAATGAACCAAAAAGGAGCCATTACGGACCACTATGACATGTTTTACCTTAAAATTAGACCGAATAAGGTCTAATCACGCTCATTATGACCCACTTAGTCCGATTATGACCAATTTGACATATTAAGGAGACACAAACCTTTTTACCCACTAAGATAACAATGAACCAATAACGAACCATTACGGACTCATAAGACCCGTTATACCTCAATCAGACCTAATAAGGTTTAATCACACTCATTTTGAACCACTTAGTCCTATTATGACCAATTAGACTTGTTAAGGAGACACAAACCCATTATATCTACTAAGACGAAAATGAACCAACAATGAGCCATAACGGACCACTAAGACCCGATATACCTCAATTAGACATAAAGAGGTCTAATCACACTCATTATGACCCACTTAGTCCTTTTATGACCAATTAAACTCGTTAAGGAGACAAACCCGTTATATCCACTAAGACTAAAATGAACCAATAACGAGCCATTAAAGACCACTTAGACTCGTTATACCTCAATCAGACCTAATTAGGTCTAATCATACACCTTATGACCTACTTAGTCACATTATGGCCAATTAAACTCGTTAAGGAGACACAAAACACATTATGCCCACTAAGACCAAAATGAACCAAAAATGAGCCATTACGGACCACTATGACATGTTTTACCTCAAAATTAGACCGAATAAGGTTAACTCACGCTCATTATGACCCACTTAGTCCGATTATGACCAATTTGACATATTAAGGAGACACAAACCTTTATACCCACTAAGATAACAATGAACCAATAACGAACCATTACGGACTAATAAGACCCGTTATACCTCAATCAGACCTAATAAGGTCTAACACATGTTATAACACAATAAGACCTAATAATGTCTAATCACATTCATTACGACCCACTTAGTCCTATTATGACCGATTAAACTCGTTAAGGAGACACAAACCCATTATATCCACTAAGACCAAAATGAACAAATAACGAGCCATTATGGACTACTAAGTCTCGTTATACCACAATTAGACCTAATAAGGTCTAATCACACTCATTATGACCTACTTAATCCCATTATGACCAATTAGACTCGTTAAGGAGATACAAAACCATTATGCCCACTAAGACCAAAATGAACCAAAAAGGAGCCATTACGGACCACTAAGACATGTTATACCTCAATTAGACCTAAGAAGGTCTAATCACACTCATTATGACCTACTTAGTCCCATTATGACCAATTAGACTCATAAAGGAGACACAAACCCATTATATCTACTATGACCAAAATGAACCAAAAAGGAGCCATTACGGACCACTAAGACATGTTATACCTCAATTAGACCTAATAATGTCTAATCACACTCATTATGACCCACTTAGTCCTATTATGACTAATTAGACTCGTTAAGGAGACAAACCCATTATATCCACTAAGACCGAAATGAACCAATAACGAGCCATTACGGAACACTAAGACCCGTTATACGTCAATCAGACCTAATAAGGTCTAATCACACACATTATGACCTACTTAGTCCCATTATGACCAATTAGACACGTAAAGGAGACACAAAACCCATTATGCCCACTAAGACCAAAATGAACCAAAAAGGAGCCATTACGGACCACTATGACATGTTTTACCTTAAAATTAGACCGAATAAGGTCTAATCACGCTCATTATGACCCACTTAGTCCGATTATGACCAATTTGACATATTAAGGAGACACAAACCTTTTTACCCACTAAGATAACAATGAACCAATAACGAACCATTACGGACTCATAAGACCCGTTATACCTCAATCAGACCTAATAAGGTTTAATCACACTCATTTTGAACCACTTAGTCCTATTATGACCAATTAGACTTGTTAAGGAGACACAAACCCATTATATCTACTAAGACGAAAATGAACCAACAATGAGCCATAACGGACCACTAAGACCCGATATACCTCAATTAGACATAAAGAGGTCTAATCACACTCATTATGACCCACTTAGTCCTTTTATGACCAATTAAACTCGTTAAGGAGACAAACCCGTTATATCCACTAAGACTAAAATGAACCAATAACGAGCCATTAAAGACCACTTAGACTCGTTATACCTCAATCAGACCTAATTAGGTCTAATCATACACTTTATGACCTACTTAGTCACATTATGGCCAATTAAACTCGTTAAGGAGACACAAAACACATTATGCCCACTAAGACCAAAATGAACCAAAAATGAGCCATTACGGACCACTATGACATGTTTTACCTCAAAATTAGACCGAATAAGGTTAACTCACGCTCATTATGACCCACTTAGTCCGATTATGACCAATTTGACATATTAAGGATACACAAACCTTTATACCCACTAAGATAACAATGAACCAATAACGAACCATTACGGACTAATAAGACCCGTTATACCTCAATCAGACCTAATAAGGTCTAACACATGTTATAACACAATAAGACCTAATAATGTCTAATCACATTCATTACGACCCACTTAGTCCTATTATGACCGATTAAACTCGTTAAGGAGACACAAACCCATTATATCCACTAAGACCAAAATGAACAAATAACGAGCCATTTTGGACTACTAAGTCTCGTTATACCACAATTAGACCTAATAAGGTCTAATCACACTCATTATGACCTACTTAATCCCATTATGACCAATTAGACTCGTTAAGGAGATACAAAACCATTATGCCCACTAAGACCAAAATGAACCAAAAAGGAGCCATTACGGACCACTAAGACATGTTATACCTCAATTAGACCTAATAATGTCTAATCACACTCATTTTGACCAACTTAGCCCTATTTTGACCAATTAGACTCGTTAAGGAGACACAAACCCATTATATCCACTAAGACCAAAATGAACCAATAACGAGCCATTACGGACCACCAAGACCCGTTATACCTCAATCAGACCTAAGAAGGTCTAATCACACTCATTATGACCTACTTAGTCCCATTATGACCAATTAGACTCATAAAGGAGACACAAACCCATTATATCTACTATGACCAAAATGAACCAAAAAGGAGCCATTACGGACCACTAAGACATGTTATACCTCAATTAGACCTAATAATGTCTAATCACACTCATTATGACCCACTTAGTCCTATTATGACTAATTAGACTCGTTAAGGAGACAAACCCATTATATCCACTAAGACCGAAATGAACCAATAACGAGCCATTACGGAACACTAAGACCCGTTATACGTCAATCAGACCTAATAAGGTCTAATCACACACATTATGACCTACTTAGTCCCATTATGACCAATTAGACACGTAAAGGAGACACAAAACCCATTATGCCCACTAAGACCAAAATGAACCAAAAAGGAGCCATTACGGACCACTATGACATGTTTTACCTTAAAATTAGACCGAATAAGGTATAATCACGCTCATTATGACCCACTTAGTCCGATTATGACCAATTTGACATATTAAGGAGACACAAACCTTTTTACCCACTAAGATAACAATGAACCAATAACGAACCATTACGGACTCATAAGACCCGTTATACCTCAATCAGACCTAATAAGGTTTAATCACACTCATTTTGAACCACTTAGTCCTATTATGACCAATTAGACTTGTTAAGGAGACACAAACCCATTATATCTACTAAGACGAAAATGAACCAACAATGAGCCATAACGGACCACTAAGACCCGATATACCTCAATTAGACATAAAGAGGTCTAATCACACTCATTATGACCCACTTAGTCCTTTTATGACCAATTAAACTCGTTAAGGAGACAAACCCGTTATATCCACTAAGACTAAAATGAACCAATAACGAGCCATTAAAGACCACTTAGACTCGTTATACCTCAATCAGACCTAATTAGGTCTAATCATACACTTTATGACCTACTTAGTCACATTATGGCCAATTAAACTCGTTAAGGAGACACAAAACACATTATGCCCACTAAGACCAAAATGAACCAAAAATGAGCCATTACGGACCACTATGACATGTTTTACCTCAAAATTAGACCGAATAAGGTTAACTCACGCTCATTATGACCCACTTAGTCCGATTATGACCAATTTGACATATTAAGGATACACAAACCTTTATACCCACTAAGATAACAATGAACCAATAACGAACCATTACGGACTAATAAGACCCGTTATACCTCAATCAGACCTAATAAGGTCTAACACATGTTATAACACAATAAGACCTAATAATGTCTAATCACATTCATTACGACCCACTTAGTCCTATTATGACCGATTAAACTCGTTAAGGAGACACAAACCCATTATATCCACTAAGACCAAAATGAACAAATAACGAGCCATTTTGGACTACTAAGTCTCGTTATACCACAATTAGACCTAATAAGGTCTAATCACACTCATTATGACCTACGTAATCCCATTATGACCAATTAGACTCGTTAAGGAGATACAAAACCATTATGCCCACTAAGACCAAAATGAACCAAAAAGGAGCCATTACGGACCACTAAGACATGTTATACCTCAATTAGACCTAATAATGTCTAATCACACTCATTTTGACCAACTTAGCCCCTATTTTGACCAATTAGACTCGTTATGGAGACACAAACCCATTATATCCACTAAGACCAAAATGAACCAATAACGAGCCATTACGGACCACCAAGACCCGTTATACCTCAATCAGACCTAAGAAGGTCTAATCACACTCATTATGACCTACTTAGTCCCATTATGACCAATTAGACTCATAAAGGAGACACAAACCCATTATATCTACTATGACCAAAATGAACCAAAAAGGAGCCATTACGGACCACTAAGACATGTTATACCTCAATTAGACCTAATAATGTCTAACCACACTCATTATGACCCACTTAGTCCTATTATGACTAATTAGACTCGTTAAGGAGACAAACCCATTATATCCACTAAGACCGAAATGAACCAATAACGAGCCATTACGGAACACTAAGACCCGTTATACGTCAATCAGACCTAATAAGGTCTAATCACACACATTATGACCTACTTAGTCCCATTATGACCAATTAGACACGTAAAGGAGACACAAAACCCATTATGCCCACTAAGACCAAAATGAACCAAAAAGGAGCCATTACGGACCACTATGACATGTTTTACCTTAAAATTAGACCGAATAAGGTATAATCACGCTCATTATGACCCACTTAGTCCGATTATGACCAATTTGACATATTAAGGAGACACAAACCTTTTTACCCACTAAGATAACAATGAACCAATAACGAACCATTACGGACTCATAAGACCCGTTATACCTCAATCAGACCTAATAAGGTTTAATCACACTCATTTTGAACCACTTAGTCCTATTATGACCAATTAGACTTGTTAAGGAGACATAAACCCATTATATCTACTAAGACGAAAATGAACCAACAATGAGCCATAACGGACCACTAAGACCCGATATACCTCAATTAGACATAAAAAGGTCTAATCACACTCATTATGACCCACTTAGTCCTTTTATGACCAATTAAACTCGTTAAGGAGACAAACCCGTTATATCCACTAAGACTAAAATGAACCAATAACGAGCCATTAAAGACCACTTAGACTCGTTATACCTCAATCAGACCTAATTAGGTCTAATCATACACTTTATGACCTACTTAGCCACATTATGGCCAATTAAACTCGTTAAGGAGACACAAAACACATTATGCCCACTAAGACCAAAATGAACCAAAAATGAGCCATTACGGACCACTATGACATGTTTTACCTCAAAATTAGACCGAATAAGGTTAACTCACGCTCATTATGACCCACTTAGTCCGATTATGACCAATTTGACATATTAAGGATACACAAACCTTTATACCCACTAAGATAACAATGAACCAATAACGAACCATTACGGACTAATAAGACCCATTATACCTCAATCAGACTTAATAAGGTCTAACACACTCATTATGACCTAATAGACTCGTTAAGGACACACAAACCCATCTTGCCCACTAAATCTAAAAAGAACCAAAAAGGAGCCATTACGGACCACTATGACATGTTATACCTCCATTAGACCTAATAAGGTCAAATCACGCTCATTATGACCCACTTAGTCCGATTATGACCAATTTGACTTATTAAGGAGACACTTTATACCCACTAAGATAACTATGTAACAATAACGAGCCATTACGGACCACTAAGACCCGTTATACCTCAATCAAACCTAATAAGGTCTAATCACACTTATTATGACCCATTAGACTCGTTAAGTACACACAAATCCATCTTGCCCACTAATTCTAAAATGAACCAATAAGGAACCATTACGGACCATTAAGACCTGTTATTCCTTTGTTTGACATAATAAGGTCTAATGACACTCATTATGACCCACTTAGTCCTATTATGACTAATTAGACTCGTTAAGGAGACAAACCCATTATATCCACAAAGACCGAAATGAACCAATAACGAGCCATTACGGACCACTAAGTCTCGTTATACCTCAATTAGACCTAATAAGGTCTAATCACACTCATTATGACCTACTTAGTCCCATTTTGACCAATTAGACTCATTAAGGAGACAACAAACCCATTATGCCCACTAAGACCAAAATGAACCAAAAAGGAGCCATTACGGACCACTAAGACATGTTATACCTCAATTAAACCTAATAAGGTCTAATCACACTCATTTTGAACCACTTAGTCCTATTATGTCCATTTGGACTTGTTAAGGAGACACAAACCCATTATATCTACTAAGACCAAAATGAACCAATAACGACCCATTACAAACCACTAAGACTCATTATACCTCAATCTGACCTAATTAGGTCTAATCATACACTTTATGACCTACTTAGTCACATTATGGCCAATTTAACTCGTTAAGGAGACACAAAACACATTATGCCCACTAAGACCAAAATGAACCAAAAAGGAGCCATTACGGACCACTATGACATGTTTTACCTCAAAATTAGACCGAATAAGGTCTAATCACGCTCATTATGACCCACTTAGTCCGATTATGACCAATTTGACATATTAAGGAGACACAAACCTTTTTACCCACTAAGATAACAATGAACCAATAACGAACCATTACGGACTAATAAGACCCGTTATACCTCAATCAGACCTAATAAGGTCTAACACACTCATTATGACGTAATAGACTCGTTAAGGACACACAAACCCATCTTGCCCACTAATTCTAAAAAGAACCAATAAGGAACCATTACGGACCATTAAAACCTGTTATTCCTCTGTTCGGCCTAATAAGGTCTAATGACACTCATTATGACCCACTTAGTCCTATTATGACCAATTAGACTCGTTAAGGAAAAAAAACCCGTTATATCAACTAAGACTAAAATGAACCAATAACGAGCCATTAAAGACCACTAAGACTCGTTATACCTCATTCAGACCTAATTAGGTCTAATCACAAACTTTATGACCTACTTGGTCACATTATGACCAATTAAACACGTTAAGGAGACACAAAACCCATTATGCCCACTAAGACCAAAATGAACCAAAAAGGAGCCATTACGGACCACTATGACATGTTATACCTCAATTAGACCTAATAAGGTCAAATCACGCTCATTATGACCCACTTAGTTCGATTATGACCAATTAGACTCGTTAAGGAGACCGTTATATCCACTAAGACTAAAATGAACCAATAACGAGCCATTAAAGACCACTAAGACTCGTTATATACCTCATTCAGACCTAATTAGGTCTAATCACACAGTTTATGACCTACTTGGTCACATTATGACCAATTAAACTCGTTAAGGAGACACAAAACCCATTATGCCCACTAAGACCAAAATGAACCAAAAAGGAGCCATTACGGACCACTATGACAAGTTATACCTCAATTAGACCTAATAAGGTCAAATCCCGCTCATTATGACCCACTTAGTCCGTTTATGACCAATATGACTTATTACGGAGACACAAACCTTTATACCCACTAAGATAACAATGAACCAATAACGAGCCATTACGGACCACTAAGACCCGTTATACCTCAATCAAACCTAATAAGGTCTAATCACACTTATTATGACCCATTAGACTCGTTAAGTACACACAAATGCATCTTGCCCACTAATTCTAAAATGAACCAATAAGGAACCATTACGGACCATTAAGACCTGTTATTCCTTTGTTTGACATAATAAGGTCTAATGACACTCTTTATGACCCACTTAGTCCTATTATGACAAATTAGACTCGTTAAGGAGACAAACCCATTATATCCACAAAGACCGAAATGAACCAATAACGAGCCATTACGGACCACTAAGACCCGTTATAAGTCAATCAGACCTAATAAGGTCTAATCACACTCATTATGACCTACTTACTCCCATTATGACCAATTAGACACGTAAAGGAGACACAAACCCATTATGCCAACTAAGACCATAAAGGAGCCATTACGGACCACTAAGACATGTTATAACACAATAAGACCTAATAAATGTCTAATCACATTCATTACGACCCACTTAGTCCTATTTTGACCAATTAGACTCGTTAAGGAGACACAAACCCATAATATCCACTAAGACGAAAATGAACCAACAATGAGCCATTACGGACCACTAAGACCTGATATACCTCTATTAGACGTAAAAAGGTCTAATCACACTCATTATGACCCACTTAGTCTTATTATGACCAATTAAACTCGTTAAGGAGACACAAACCCATTATATCCACTAAGACCAAAATGAACCAATAACGAGCCATTATGGACTACTAAGTCTCGTTATACCTCAATTAGACCTAATAAGGTCTAATCACACTCATTATGACCTACTTAGTCCCATTATGACCAATTAGACTCATTAAGGAGACAACAAACCCATTATGTCCACTAAGACCAAAATGAACTTAAAAGGAGCCATTACGGACCACTAAGACATGTTATACCTCAATTAAACCTAATAAGGTCTAACAACACTCATTTTGAACCACTTAGTCCTATTATGACCAATTAGACTTGTTAAGGAGACACAAACCCATTATATCTACTAAGACGAAAATGAACCAACAATGAGCCATTACGGACCACTAAGACCCGATATACCTCAATTAGACATAAAAAGGTGTAATCACACTCATTATGACCCACTTAGTCCTTTTATGACCAATTAAACTCGTTAAGGAGACAAACCCGTTATATCCACTAAGACTAAAATGAACCAATAACGAGCCATTAAAGACCACTTAGACTCGTTATACCTCAATCAAACCTAATTAGGTCTAATCATACACTTTATGACCTACTTAGTCACATTATGGCCAATTAAACTCGTTAAGGAGACACAAAACACATTATGCCCACTAAGAACAAAATGAACCAAAAAGGAGCCATTACGGACCACTATGACATGTTTTACCTCAAAATTAGACCGAATAAGGTTTACTCACGCTCATTATGACCCACTTAGTCCGATTATGACCAATTTGACAAATTAAGGAGACACAAACCTTTTTACCCACTAAGATAACAATGAACCAATAACGAACCATTACGGACTAATAAGACCCGTTATACCTCAATCTGACCTAATAAGGTCTAACACACTCATTATGACCTAATAGACTCGTTAAGGACACACAAACCCATCTTGCCCACTAATTCTAAAAAGAACCAATAAGGAACAATTACGGACCATTAAAACCTGTTATTCCTCTGTTCGGACTAATAAGGTCTAATGACACTCATTATGACCCACTTAGTGCTATTATGACCAATTAGACTCGTTAAGGAGACAAACCCGTTATATCCACTAAGACAAAAAAATGAACCAATAACGAGCCATTAAAGACCACTATGACATGTTATACCTCAATTAGACCTAATAAGGTCAAATCTCGCTAATTATGACCCACTTAGTCCGATTATGACCAATTTGACTTATTAAAGAGACACAAACCTTTATACCCACTAAGATAACAATGAACCAATAACGAGCCATTACGGACCACTAAAACCCGTTATAACTCAATCAAACCTAATAAGGTCTAATCACACTTATTATGACCCATTAGACTCGTAAAGTACACACAAATCCATCTTGCCCACTAATTCTAAAATGAACCAATAAGGAACCATTACGGACCATTAAGACCTGTTATTCCTTTGTTCGACATAATAAGGTCTAATGACACTCATTATGACCCACTTAGTCCTATTATGACAAATTAGACTCGTTAAGGAGACAAACCCATTATATCCACAAAGACCGAAATGAACCAATAACGAGCCATTACGGACCACTAAGACCCGTTATAAGTCAATCAGACCTAATAAGGTCTAATCACACTCATTATGACCTACTTACTCCCATTATGACCAATTAGACACGTAAAGGAGACACAAACCCATTATGCCAACTAAGACCATAAAGGAGCCATTACGGACCACTAAGACATGTTATAACACAATAAGACCTAATAAATGTCTAATCACATTCATTACGACCCACTTAGTCCTATTTTGACCAATTAGACTCGTTAAGGAGACACAAACCCATAATATCCACTAAGACGAAAATGAACCAACAATGAGCCATTACGGACCACTAAGACCTGATATACCTCTATTAGACGTAAAAAGGTCTAATCACACTCATTATGACCCACTTAGTCTTATTATGACCAATTAAACTCGTTAAGGAGACACAAACCCATTATATCCACTAAGACCAAAATGAACCAATAACGAGCCATTATGGACTACTAAGTCTCGTTATACCTCAATTAGACCTAATAAGGTCTAATCACACTCATTATGACCTACTTAGTCCCATTATGACCAATTAGACTCATTAAGGAGACAACAAACCCATTATGTCCACTAAGACCAAAATGAACTTAAAAGGAGCCATTACGGACCACTAAGACATGTTATACCTCAATTAAACCTAATAAGGTCTAACAACACTCATTTTGAACCACTTAGTCCTATTATGACCAATTAGACTTGTTAAGGAGACACAAACCCATTATATCTACTAAGACGAAAATGAACCAACAATGAGCCATTACGGACCACTAAGACCCGATATACCTCAATTAGACATAAAAAGGTCTAATCACACTCATTATGACCCACTTAGTCCTTTTATGACCAATTAAACTCGTTAAGGAGACAAACCCGTTATATCCACTAAGACTAAAATGAACCAATAACGAGCCATTAAAGACCACTTAGACTCGTTATACCTCAATCAAACCTAATTAGGTCTAATCATACACTTTATGACCTACTTAGTCACATTATGGCCAATTAAACTCGTTAAGGAGACACAAAACACATTATGCCCACTAAGAACAAAATGAACCAAAAAGGAGCCATTACGGACCACTATGACATGTTTTACCTCAAAATTAGACCGAATAAGGTTTACTCACGCTCATTATGACCCACTTAGTCCGATTATGACCAATTTGACAAATTAAGGAGACACAAACCTTTTTACCCACTAAGATAACAATGAACCAATAACGAACCATTACGGACTAATAAGACCCGTTATACCTCAATCTGACCTAATAAGGTCTAACACACTCATTATGACCTAATAGACTCGTTAAGGACACACAAACCCATCTTGCCCACTAATTCTAAAAAGAACCAATAAGGAACAATTACGGACCATTAAAACCTGTTATTCCTCTGTTCGGACTAATAAGGTCTAATGACACTCATTATGACCCACTTAGTGCTATTATGACCAATTAGACTCGTTAAGGAGACAAACCCGTTATATCCACTAAGACAAAAAAATGAACCAATAACGAGCCATTAAAGACCACTATGACATGTTATACCTCAATTAGACCTAATAAGGTCAAATCTCGCTAATTATGACCCACTTAGTCCGATTATGACCAATTTGACTTATTAAAGAGACACAAACCTTTATACCCACTAAGATAACAATGAACCAATAACGAGCCATTACGGACCACTAAAACCCGTTATAACTCAATCAAACCTAATAAGGTCTAATCACACTTATTATGACCCATTAGACTCGTAAAGTACACACAAATCCATCTTGCCCACTAATTCTAAAATGAACCAATAAGGAACCATTACGGACCATTAAGACCTGTTATTCCTTTGTTCGACATAATAAGGTCTAATGACACTCATTATGACCCACTTAGTCCTATTATGACAAATTAGACTCGTTAAGGAGACAAACCCATTATATCCACAAAGACCGAAATGAACCAATAACGAGCCATTACGGACCACTAAGACCCGTTATAAGTCAATCAGACCTAATAAGGTCTAATCACACTCATTATGACCTACTTACTCCCATTATGACCAATTAGACACGTAAAGGAGACACAAACCCATTATGCCAACTAAGACCATAAAGGAGCCATTACGGACCACTAAGACATGTTATAACACAATAAGACCTAATAAATGTCTAATCACATTCATTACGACCCACTTAGTCCTATTTTGACCAATTAGACTCGTTAAGGAGACACAAACCCATAATATCCACTAAGACGAAAATGAACCAACAATGAGCCATTACGGACCCCTAAGACCTGATATACCTCTATTAGACGTAAAAAGGTCTAATCACACTCATTATGACCCACTTAGTCTTATTATGACCAATTAAACTCGTTAAGGAGACACAAACCCATTATATCCACTAAGACCAAAATGAACCAATAACGAGCCATTATGGACTACTAAGTCTCGTTATACCTCAATTAGACCTAATAAGGTCTAATCACACTCATTATGACCTACTTAGTCCCATTATGACCAATTAGACTCATTAAGGAGACAACAAACCCATTATGTCCACTAAGACCAAAATGAACTTAAAAGGAGCCATTACGGACCACTAAGACATGTTATACCTCAATTAAACCTAATAAGGTCTAACAACACTCATTTTGAACCACTTAGTCCTATTATGACCAATTAGACTTGTTAAGGAGACACAAACCCATTATATCTACTAAGACGAAAATGAACCAACAATGAGCCATTACGGACCACTAAGACCCGATATACCTCAATTAGACATAAAAAGGTCTAATCACACTCATTATGACCCACTTAGTCCTTTTATGACCAATTAAACTCGTTAAGGAGACAAACCCGTTATATCCACTAAGACTAAAATGAACCAATAACGAGCCATTAAAGACCACTTAGACTCGTTATACCTCAATCAAACCTAATTAGGTCTAATCATACACTTTATGACCTACTTAGTCACATTATGGCCAATTAAACTCGTTAAGGAGACACAAAACACATTATGCCCACTAAGAACAAAATGAACCAAAAAGGAGCCATTACGGACCACTATGACATGTTTTACCTCAAAATTAGACCGAATAAGGTTTACTCACGCTCATTATGACCCACTTAGTCCGATTATGACCAATTTGACAAATTAAGGAGACACAAACCTTTTTACCCACTAAGATAACAATGAACCAATAACGAACCATTACGGACTAATAAGACCCGTTATACCTCAATCTGACCTAATAAGGTCTAACACACTCATTATGACCTAATAGACTCGTTAAGGACACACAAACCCATCTTGCCCACTAATTCTAAAAAGAACCAATAAGGAACAATTACGGACCATTAAAACCTGTTATTCCTCTGTTCGGACTAATAAGGTCTAATGACACTCATTATGACCCACTTAGTGCTATTATGACCAATTAGACTCGTTAAGGAGACAAACCCGTTATATCCACTAAGACAAAAAAATGAACCAATAACGAGCCATTAAAGACCACTATGACATGTTATACCTCAATTAGACCTAATAAGGTCAAATCTCGCTAATTATGACCCACTTAGTCCGATTATGACCAATTTGACTTATTAAAGAGACACAAACCTTTATACCCACTAAGATAACAATGAACCAATAACGAGCCATTACGGACCACTAAAACCCGTTATAACTCAATCAAACCTAATAAGGTCTAATCACACTTATTATGACCCATTAGACTCGTAAAGTACACACAAATCCATCTTGCCCACTAATTCTAAAATGAACCAATAAGGAACCATTACGGACCATTAAGACCTGTTATTCCTTTGTTCGACATAATAAGGTCTAATGACACTCATTATGACCCACTTAGTCCTATTATGACAAATTAGACTCGTTAAGGAGACAAACCCATTATATCCACAAAGACCGAAATGAACCAATAACGAGCCATTACGGACCACTAAGACCCGTTATAAGTCAATCAGACCTAATAAGGTCTAATCACACTCATTATGACCTACTTACTCCCATTATGACCAATTAGACACGTAAAGGAGACACAAACCCATTATGCCAACTAAGACCATAAAGGAGCCATTACGGACCACTAAGACATGTTATAACACAATAAGACCTAATAAATGTCTAATCACATTCATTACGACCCACTTAGTCCTATTTTGACCAATTAGACTCGTTAAGGAGACACAAACCCATAATATCCACTAAGACGAAAATGAACCAACATTGAGCCATTACGGACCACTAAGACCTGATATACCTCTATTAGACGTAAAAAGGTCTAATCACACTCATTATGACCCACTTAGTCTTATTATGACCAATTAAACTCGTTAAGGAGACACAAACCCATTATATCCACTAAGACCAAAATGAACCAATAACGAGCCATTATGGACTACTAAGTCTCGTTATACCTCAATTAGACCTAATAAGGTCTAATCACACTCATTATGACCTACTTAGTCCCATTATGACCAATTAGACTCATTAAGGAGACAACAAACCCATTATGTCCACTAAGACCAAAATGAACTTAAAAGGAGCCATTACGGACCACTAAGACATGTTATACCTCAATTAAACCTAATAAGGTCTAACAACACTCATTTTGAACCACTTAGTCCTATTATGACCAATTAGACTTGTTAAGGAGACACAAACCCATTATATCTACTAAGACGAAAATGAACCAACAATGAGCCATTACGGACCACTAAGACCCGATATACCTCAATTAGACATAAAAAGGTCTAATCACACTCATTATGACCCACTTAGTCCTTTTATGACCAATTAAACTCGTTAAGGAGACAAACCCGTTATATCCACTAAGACTAAAATGAACCAATAACGAGCCATTAAAGACCACTTAGACTCGTTATACCTCAATCAAACCTAATTAGGTCTAATCATACACTTTATGACCTACTTAGTCACATTATGGCCAATTAAACTCGTTAAGGAGACACAAAACACATTATGCCCACTAAGAACAAAATGAACCAAAAAGGAGCCATTACGGACCACTATGACATGTTTTACCTCAAAATTAGACCGAATAAGGTTTACTCACGCTCATTATGACCCACTTAGTCCGATTATGACCAATTTGACAAATTAAGGAGACACAAACCTTTTTACCCACTAAGATAACAATGAACCAATAACGAACCATTACGGACTAATAAGACCCGTTATACCTCAATCTGACCTAATAAGGTCTAACACACTCATTATGACCTAATAGACTCGTTAAGGACACACAAACCCATCTTGCCCACTAATTCTAAAAAGAACCAATAAGGAACAATTACGGACCATTAAAACCTGTTATTCCTCTGTTCGGACTAATAAGGTCTAATGACACTCATTATGACCCACTTAGTGCTATTATGACCAATTAGACTCGTTAAGGAGACAAACCCGTTATATCCACTAAGACAAAAAAATGAACCAATAACGAGCCATTAAAGACCACTATGACATGTTATACCTCAATTAGACCTAATAAGGTCAAATCTCGCTAATTATGACCCACTTAGTCCGATTATGACCAATTTGACTTATTAAAGAGACACAAACCTTTATACCCACTAAGATAACAATGAACCAATAACGAGCCATTACGGACCACTAAAACCCGTTATAACTCAATCAAACCTAATAAGGTCTAATCACACTTATTATGACCCATTAGACTCGTAAAGTACACACAAATCCATCTTGCCCACTAATTCTAAAATGAACCAATAAGGAACCATTACGGACCATTAAGACCTGTTATTCCTTTGTTCGACATAATAAGGTCTAATGACACTCATTATGACCCACTTAGTCCTATTATGACAAATTAGACTCGTTAAGGAGACAAACCCATTATATCCACAAAGACCGAAATGAACCAATAACGAGCCATTACGGACCACTAAGACCCGTTATAAGTCAATCAGACCTAATAAGGTCTAATCACACTCATTATGACCTACTTACTCCCATTATGACCAATTAGACACGTAAAGGAGACACAAACCCATTATGCCAACTAAGACCATAAAGGAGCCATTACGGACCACTAAGACATGTTATAACACAATAAGACCTAATAAATGTCTAATCACATTCATTACGACCCACTTAGTCCTATTTTGACCAATTAGACTCGTTAAGGAGACACAAACCCATAATATCCACTAAGACGAAAATGAACCAACAATGAGCCATTACGGACCCCTAAGACCTGATATACCTCTATTAGACGTAAAAAGGTCTAATCACACTCATTATGACCCACTTAGTCTTATTATGACCAATTAAACTCGTTAAGGAGACACAAACCCATTATATCCACTAAGACCAAAATGAACCAATAACGAGCCATTATGGACTACTAAGTCTCGTTATACCTCAATTAGACCTAATAAGGTCTAATCACACTCATTATGACCTACTTAGTCCCATTATGACCAATTAGACTCATTAAGGAGACAACAAACCCATTATGTCCACTAAGACCAAAATGAACTTAAAAGGAGCCATTACGGACCACTAAGACATGTTATACCTCAATTAAACCTAATAAGGTCTAACAACACTCATTTTGAACCACTTAGTCCTATTATGACCAATTAGACTTGTTAAGGAGACACAAACCCATTATATCTACTAAGACGAAAATGAACCAACAATGAGCCATTACGGACCACTAAGACCCGATATACCTCAATTAGACATAAAAAGGTCTAATCACACTCATTATGACCCACTTAGTCCTTTTATGACCAATTAAACTCGTTAAGGAGACAAACCCGTTATATCCACTAAGACTAAAATGAACCAATAACGAGCCATTAAAGACCACTTAGACTCGTTATACCTCAATCAAACCTAATTAGGTCTAATCATACACTTTATGACCTACTTAGTCACATTATGGCCAATTAAACTCGTTAAGGAGACACAAAACACATTATGCCCACTAAGAACAAAATGAACCAAAAAGGAGCCATTACGGACCACTATGACATGTTTTACCTCAAAATTAGACCGAATAAGGTTTACTCACGCTCATTATGACCCACTTAGTCCGATTATGACCAATTTGACAAATTAAGGAGACACAAACCTTTTTACCCACTAAGATAACAATGAACCAATAACGAACCATTACGGACTAATAAGACCCGTTATACCTCAATCTGACCTAATAAGGTCTAACACACTCATTATGACCTAATAGACTCGTTAAGGACACACAAACCCATCTTGCCCACTAATTCTAAAAAGAACCAATAAGGAACAATTACGGACCATTAAAACCTGTTATTCCTCTGTTCGGACTAATAAGGTCTAATGACACTCATTATGACCCACTTAGTGCTATTATGACCAATTAGACTCGTTAAGGAGACAAACCCGTTATATCCACTAAGACAAAAAAATGAACCAATAACGAGCCATTAAAGACCACTATGACATGTTATACCTCAATTAGACCTAATAAGGTCAAATCTCGCTAATTATGACCCACTTAGTCCGATTATGACCAATTTGACTTATTAAAGAGACACAAACCTTTATACCCACTAAGATAACAATGAACCAATAACGAGCCATTACGGACCACTAAAACCCGTTATAACTCAATCAAACCTAATAAGGTCTAATCACACTTATTATGACCCATTAGACTCGTAAAGTACACACAAATCCATCTTGCCCACTAATTCTAAAATGAACCAATAAGGAACCATTACGGACCATTAAGACCTGTTATTCCTTTGTTCGACATAATAAGGTCTAATGACACTCATTATGACCCACTTAGTCCTATTATGACAAATTAGACTCGTTAAGGAGACAAACCCATTATATCCACAAAGACCGAAATGAACCAATAACGAGCCATTACGGACCACTAAGACCCGTTATAAGTCAATCAGACCTAATAAGGTCTAATCACACTCATTATGACCTACTTACTCCCATTATGACCAATTAGACACGTAAAGGAGACACAAACCCATTATGCCAACTAAGACCATAAAGGAGCCATTACGGACCACTAAGACATGTTATAACACAATAAGACCTAATAAATGTCTAATCACATTCATTACGACCCACTTAGTCCTATTTTGACCAATTAGACTCGTTAAGGAGACACAAACCCATAATATCCACTAAGACGAAAATGAACCAACATTGAGCCATTACGGACCACTAAGACCTGATATACCTCTATTAGACGTAAAAAGGTCTAATCACACTCATTATGACCCACTTAGTCTTATTATGACCAATTAAACTCGTTAAGGAGACACAAACCCATTATATCCACTAAGACCAAAATGAACCAATAACGAGCCATTATGGACTACTAAGTCTCGTTATACCTCAATTAGACCTAATAAGGTCTAATCACACTCATTATGACCTACTTAGTCCCATTATGACCAATTAGACTCATTAAGGAGACAACAAACCCATTATGTCCACTAAGACCAAAATGAACTTAAAAGGAGCCATTACGGACCACTAAGACATGTTATACCTCAATTAAACCTAATAAGGTCTAACAACACTCATTTTGAACCACTTAGTCCTATTATGACCAATTAGACTTGTTAAGGAGACACAAACCCATTATATCTACTAAGACGAAAATGAACCAACAATGAGCCATTACGGACCACTAAGACCCGATATACCTCAATTAGACATAAAAAGGTCTAATCACACTCATTATGACCCACTTAGTCCTTTTATGACCAATTAAACTCGTTAAGGAGACAAACCCGTTATATCCACTAAGACTAAAATGAACCAATAACGAGCCATTAAAGACCACTTAGACTCGTTATACCTCAATCAAACCTAATTAGGTCTAATCATACACTTTATGACCTACTTAGTCACATTATGGCCAATTAAACTCGTTAAGGAGACACAAAACACATTATGCCCACTAAGAACAAAATGAACCAAAAAGGAGCCATTACGGACCACTATGACATGTTTTACCTCAAAATTAGACCGAATAAGGTTTACTCACGCTCATTATGACCCACTTAGTCCGATTATGACCAATTTGACAAATTAAGGAGACACAAACCTTTTTACCCACTAAGATAACAATGAACCAATAACGAACCATTACGGACTAATAAGACCCGTTATACCTCAATCTGACCTAATAAGGTCTAACACACTCATTATGACCTAATAGACTCGTTAAGGACACACAAACCCATCTTGCCCACTAATTCTAAAAAGAACCAATAAGGAACAATTACGGACCATTAAAACCTGTTATTCCTCTGTTCGGACTAATAAGGTCTAATGACACTCATTATGACCCACTTAGTGCTATTATGACCAATTAGACTCGTTAAGGAGACAAACCCGTTATATCCACTAAGACAAAAAAATGAACCAATAACGAGCCATTAAAGACCACTATGACATGTTATACCTCAATTAGACCTAATAAGGTCAAATCTCGCTAATTATGACCCACTTAGTCCGATTATGACCAATTTGACTTATTAAAGAGACACAAACCTTTATACCCACTAAGATAACAATGAACCAATAACGAGCCATTACGGACCACTAAAACCCGTTATAACTCAATCAAACCTAATAAGGTCTAATCACACTTATTATGACCCATTAGACTCGTAAAGTACACACAAATCCATCTTGCCCACTAATTCTAAAATGAACCAATAAGGAACCATTACGGACCATTAAGACCTGTTATTCCTTTGTTCGACATAATAAGGTCTAATGACACTCATTATGACCCACTTAGTCCTATTATGACAAATTAGACTCGTTAAGGAGACAAACCCATTATATCCACAAAGACCGAAATGAACCAATAACGAGCCATTACGGACCACTAAGACCCGTTATAAGTCAATCAGACCTAATAAGGTCTAATCACACTCATTATGACCTACTTACTCCCATTATGACCAATTAGACACGTAAAGGAGACACAAACCCATTATGTTGAAGACCATAAAGGAGCCATTACGGACCACTAAGACATGTTATAACACAATAAGACCTAATAAATGTCTAATCACATTCATTACGACCCACTTAGTCCTATTTTGACCAATTAGACTCGTTAAGGAGACACAAACCCATAATATCCACTAAGACGAAAATGAACCAACAATGAGCCATTACGGACCACTAAGACCTGATATACCTCTATTAGACGTAAAAAGGTCTAATCACACTCATTATGACCCACTTAGTCTTATTATGACCAATTAAACTCGTTAAGGAGACACAAACCCATTATATCCACTAAGACCAAAATGAACCAATAACGAGCCATTATGGACTACTAAGTCTCGTTATACCTCAATTAGACCTAATAAGGTCTAATCACACTCATTATGACCTACTTAGTCCCATTATGACCAATTAGACTCATTAAGGAGACAACAAACCCATTATGCCCACTAAGACCAAAATGAACCAAAAAGGAGCCATTACGGACCACTAAGGCATGTTATACCTCAATTAAACCTAATAAGGTCTAATCACACTCATTTTAAACCACTTTGTCCTATTATGACCAATTAGACTTGTTAAGGAGACACAAACCCATTATATCTACTAAGACCAAAATGAACCAAAAAGGAGCCATTACGGACCACTAAGACATGTTATGCCTCAATTAGACGTAATAAGTCTAATTATGACCCACTTAGTCCGATTATGACCAATTTGACATATTAAGGAGACACAAACCTTTTTACCCACTAAGACAACAATGAACCAATAACAAACCATTACGGACTAATAAGACCTGTTATAGCTCAATCAGACCTAATAAGGTCTAACACACTCATTATGACCTAATAGACTCGTTAAGGACACACAAACCCATCTTGCCCACTAATTCAAAAAAGAACCAATAAGGAACCATTACGGACCATTAAAACCTGTTATTCCTCTGTTCGACCTAATAAGGTCTAATGACACTCATTATGACCCACTTAGTCCTATTATAACCAATTAGACTCGTTAAGGAGACAAACCCGTTATATCCACTAAGACTAAAATGAACCAATAACGAGCCATTAAAGACCACTAAGACTCGTTATACCTCATTCAGACCTAATTAGGTCTAATCACACACTTTATGACCTACTTGGTCACATTATGACCAATTAAACTCGTTAAGGAGACACAAAGCCCATTATGCCCACTAAGACCAAAATGAACCAAAAAGGAGCCATTACGGACCACTATGACATGTTATACCTCAATTAGACCTAATAAGGTCAAATCACGCTCATTATGACCCACTTAGTCCGATTATGACCAATTTGACTTATTAAGGAGACACAAACCTTCATACCCACTAAGATAACAATGAACCAATAACGAGCCATTACGGACCACTAAGACCCGTTATTCCTCAATCAAACCTAATAAGGTCTAATCACACTTATTATGACCCATTAGACTCGTTAAGTATACACAAATCCATCTTGCCCACTAATTCTAAAATGAACCAATAAGGAACCATTACGGACCATTAAAACCTGTTATTCCTCTGTTCGACCTAATAAGGTCTAATGACACTCATTATGACCCACTTAGTCCTATTATAACCAATTAGACTCGTTAAGGAGACAAACCCGTTATATCCACTAAGACTAAAATGAACCAATAACGAGCCATTAAAGACCACTAAGACTCGTTATACCTCATTCAGACCTAATTAGGTCTAATCACACACTTTATGACCTACTTGGTCACATTATGACCAATTAAACTCGTTAAGGAGACACAAAACCCATTATCCCCACTAAGACCAAAATGAACCAAAAAGGAGCCATTACGGACCACTATGACATGTTATACCTCAATTAGACCTAATAAGGTCAAATCACGCTCATTATGACCCACTTAGTCCGATTATGACCAATTTTGACTTATTAAGGAGACACAAACCTTCATACCTACTAAGATAACAATGAACCAATAACGAGCCATTACGGACCACTAAGACCCGTTATTCCTCAATCAAACCTAATAAGGTCTAATCACACTTATTATCACCCATTAGACTCGTTAAGTACACACAAATCCATCTTGCCCACTAATTCTAAAATGAACCAATAAGGAACCATTACGGACCATTAAAACCTGTTATTCCTCTGTTCGACCTAATAAGGTCTAATGACACTCATTATGACCCACTTAGTCCTATTATAACCAATTAGACTCGTTAAGGAGACAAACCCGTTATATCCACTAAGACTAAAATGAACCAATAACGAGCCATTAAAGACCACTAAGACTCGTTATACCTCATTCAGACCTAATTAGGTCTAATCACACACTTTATGACCTACTTGGTCACATTATGACCAATTAAACTCGTTAAGGAGACACAAAACCCATTATCCCCACTAAGACCAAAATGAACCAAAAAGGAGCCATTACGGACCACTATGACATGTTATACCTCAATTAGACCTAATAAGGTCAAATCATGCTCATTATCACCCACTTAGTCCGATTATGACCAATTTGACTTATTAAGGAGACACAAACCTTTATACCCACTAAGATAACAATGAATCAATAGCGAGCCATTACGGACCACTAAGACCCGTTATACCTCAATCAAACCTAATAAGGTCTAATCACACTTATTATGACCCATTAGACTCGTTATGTACACACAAATCCATCTTGCCCACTAATTCTAAAATGAACCATTACGGACCATTAAGACCTGTTATTCCTTTGTTCGACATAATAAGGTCTAATGACACTCATTATGACCCACTTAGTCCTATTATGACAAATTAGACTCGTTAAGGAGACAAACCCATTATATCCACAAAGACCGAAATGAACCAATAACGAGCCATTACGGACCACTAAGACCCGTTATAAGTCAATCAGACCTAATAAGGTCTAATCACACTCATTATGACCTACTTACTCCCATTATGACCAATTAGACACGTAAAGGAGACACAAACCCATTATGCCAACTAAGACCATAAAGGAGCCATTACGGACCACTAAGACATGTTATAACACAATAAGACCTAATAAATGTCTAATCACATTCATTACGACCCACTTAGTCCTATTTTGACCAATTAGACTCGTTAAGGAGACACAAACCCATAATATCCACTAAGACGAAAATGAACCAACAATGAGCCATTACGGACCACTAAGACCTGATATACCTCTATTAGACGTAAAAAGGTCTAATCACACTCATTATGACCCACTTAGTCTTATTATGACCAATTAAACTCGTTAAGGAGACACAAACCCATTATATCCACTAAGACCAAAATGAACTAATAACGAGCCATTATGGACTACTAAGTCTCGTTATACCTCAATTAGACCTAATAAGGTCTAATCACACTCATTATGACCTACTTAGTCCCATTATGACCAATTAGACTCATTAAGGAGACAACAAACCCATTATGCCCACTAAGACCAAAATGAACCAAAAAGGAGCCATTACGGACCACTAAGACATGTTATACCTCAATTAAACCTAATAAGGTCTAATCACACTCATTTTAAACCACTTTGTCCTATTATGACCAATTAGACTTGTTAAGGAGACACAAACCCATTATATCTACTAAGACCAAAATGAACCAAAAAGGAGCCATTACGGACCACTAAGACATGTTATGCCTCAATTAGACGTAATAAGTCTAATTATGACCCACTTAGTCCGATTATGACCAATTTGACATATTAAGGAGACACAAACCTTTTTACCCACTAAGATAACAATGAACCAATAACAAACCATTACGGACTAATAAGACCCGTTATACCTCAATCAGACCTAATAAGGTCTAACACACTCATTATGACCTAATAGACTCGTTAAGGACACACAAACCCATCTTGCCCACTAATTCAAAAAAGAACCAATAAGGAACCATTACGGACCATTAAAACCTGTTATTCCTCTGTTCGACCTAATAAGGTCTAATGACACTCATTATGACCCACTTAGTCCTATTATAACCAATTAGACTCGTTAAGGAGACAAACCCGTTATATCCACTAAGACTAAAATGAACCAATAACGAGCCATTAAAGACCACTAAGACTCGTTATACCTCATTCAGACCTAATTAGGTCTAATCACACACTTTATGACCTACTTGGTCACATTATGACCAATTAAACTCGTTAAGGAGACACAAAGCCCATTATGCCCACTAAGACCAAAATGAACCAAAAAGGAGCCATTACGGACCACTATGACATGTTATACCTCAATTAGACCTAATAAGGTCAAATCACGCTCATTATGACCCACTTAGTCCGATTATGACCAATTTGACTTATTAAGGAGACACAAACCTTCATACCCACTAAGATAACAATGAACCAATAACGAGCCATTACGGACCACTAAGACCCGTTATTCCTCAATCAAACCTAATAAGGTCTAATCACACTTATTATGACCCATTAGACTCGTTAAGTATACACAAATCCATCTTGCCCACTAATTCTAAAATGAACCAATAAGGAACCATTACGGACCATTAAAACCTGTTATTCCTCTGTTCGACCTAATAAGGTCTAATGACACTCATTATGACCCACTTAGTCCTATTATAACCAATTAGACTCGTTAAGGAGACAAACCCGTTATATCCACTAAGACTAAAATGAACCAATAACGAGCCATTAAAGACCACTAAGACTCGTTATACCTCATTCAGACCTAATTAGGTCTAATCACACACTTTATGACCTACTTGGTCACATTATGACCAATTAAACTCGTTAAGGAGACACAAAACCCATTATCCCCACTAAGACCAAAATGAACCAAAAAGGAGCCATTACGGACCACTATGACATGTTATACCTCAATTAGACCTAATAAGGTCAAATCACGCTCATTATGACCCACTTAGTCCGATTATGACCAATTTTGACTTATTAAGGAGACACAAACCTTCATACCTACTAAGATAACAATGAACCAATAACGAGCCATTACGGACCACTAAGACCCGTTATTCCTCAATCAAACCTAATAAGGTCTAATCACACTTATTATGACCCATTAGACTCGTTAAGTACACACAAATCCATCTTGCCCACTAATTCTAAAATGAACCAATAAGGAACCATTACGGACCATTAAAACCTGTTATTCCTCTGTTCGACCTAATAAGGTCTAATGACACTCATTATGACCCACTTAGTCCTATTATAACCAATTAGACTCGTTAAGGAGACAAACCCGTTATATCCACTAAGACTAAAATGAACCAATAACGAGCTATTAAAGACCACTAAGACTCGTTATACCTCATTCAGACCTAATTAGGTCTAATCACACACTTTATGACCTACTTGGTCACATTATGACCAATTAAACTCGTTAAGGAGACACAAAACCCATTATCCCCACTAAGACCAAAATGAACCAAAAAGGAGCCATTACGGACCACTATGACATGTTATACCTCAATTAGACCTAATAAGGTCAAATCATGCTCATTATCACCCACTTAGTCCGATTATGACCAATTTGACTTATTAAGGAGACACAAACCTTTATACCCACTAAGATAACAATGAATCAATAGCGAGCCATTACGGACCACTAAGACCCGTTATACCTCAATCAAACCTAATAAGGTCTAATCACACTTATTATGACCCATTAGACTCGTTATGTACACACAAATCCATCTTGCCCACTAATTCTAAAATGAACCATTACGGACCATTAAGACCTGTTATTCCTTTGTTCGACATAATAAGGTCTAATGACACTCATTATGACCCACTTAGTCCTATTATGACAAATTAGACTCGTTAAGGAGACAAACCCATTATATCCACAAAGACCGAAATGAACCAATAACGAGCCATTACGGACCACTAAGACCCGTTATAAGTCAATCAGACCTAATAAGGTCTAATCACACTCATTATGACCTACTTACTCCCATTATGACCAATTAGACACGTAAAGGAGACACAAACCCATTATGCCAACTAAGACCATAAAGGAGCCATTACGGACCACTAAGACATGTTATAACACAATAAGACCTAATAAATGTCTAATCACATTCATTACGACCCACTTAGTCCTATTTTGACCAATTAGACTCGTTAAGGAGACACAAACCCATAATATCCACTAAGACGAAAATGAACCAACAATGAGCCATTACGGACCACTAAGACCTGATATACCTCTATTAGACGTAAAAAGGTCTAATCACACTCATTATGACCCACTTAGTCTTATTATGACCAATTAAACTCGTTAAGGAGACACAAACCCATTATATCCACTAAGACCAAAATGAACTAATAACGAGCCATTATGGACTACTAAGTCTCGTTATACCTCAATTAGACCTAATAAGGTCTAATCACACTCATTATGACCTACTTAGTCCCATTATGACCAATTAGACTCATTAAGGAGACAACAAACCCATTATGCCCACTAAGACCAAAATGAACCAAAAAGGAGCCATTACGGACCACTAAGACATGTTATACCTCAATTAAACCTAATAAGGTCTAATCACACTCATTTTAAACCACTTTGTCCTATTATGACCAATTAGACTTGTTAAGGAGACACAAACCCATTATATCTACTAAGACCAAAATGAACCAAAAAGGAGCCATTACGGACCACTAAGACATGTTATGCCTCAATTAGACGTAATAAGTCTAATTATGACCCACTTAGTCCGATTATGACCAATTTGACATATTAAGGAGACACAAACCTTTTTACCCACTAAGATAACAATGAACCAATAACAAACCATTACGGACTAATAAGACCCGTTATACCTCAATCAGACCTAATAAGTAAGGTCTAACACACTCATTATGACCTAATAGACTCGTTAAGGACACACAAACCCATCTTGCCCACTAATTCAAAAAAGAACCAATAAGGAACCATTACGGACCAT
The DNA here is from genome assembly GCA_023525745.1 of Arctium lappa. NCBI lineage: Eukaryota > Viridiplantae > Streptophyta > Magnoliopsida > Asterales > Asteraceae > Arctium > Arctium lappa. The sequence continues at coordinate 56,676,669 of CM042049.1, read as the reverse complement.
TAAAACCTGTTATTCCTCTGTTCGACCTAATAAGGTCTAATGACACTCATTATGACCCACTTAGTCCTATTATAACCAATTAGACTCGTTAAGGAGACAAACCCGTTATATCCACTAAGACTAAAATGAACCAATAACGAGCCATTAAAGACCACTAAGACTCGTTATACCTCATTCAGACCTAATTAGGTCTAATCACACACTTTATGACCTACTTGGTCACATTATGACCAATTAAACTCGTTAAGGAGACACAAAGCCCATTATGCCCACTAAGACCAAAATGAACCAAAAAGGAGCCATTACGGACCACTATGACATGTTATACCTCAATTAGACCTAATAAGGTCAAATCACGCTCATTATGACCCACTTAGTCCGATTATGACCAATTTGACTTATTAAGGAGACACAAACCTTCATACCCACTAAGATAACAATGAACCAATAGCGAGCCATTACGGACCACTAAGACCCGTTATACCTCAATCAAACCTAATAAGGTCTAATCACACTTATTATGACCCATTAGACTCGTTATGTACACACAAATCCATCTTGCCCACTAATTCTAAAATGAACCATTACGGACCATTAAGACCTGTTATTCCTTTGTTCGACATAATAAGGTCTAATGACACTCATTATGACCCACTTAGTCCTATTATGACAAATTAGACTCGTTAAGGAGACAAACCCATTATATCCACAAAGACCGAAATGAACCAATAACGAGCCATTACGGACCACTAAGACCCGTTATAAGTCAATCAGACCTAATAAGGTCTAATCACACTCATTATGACCTACTTACTCCCATTATGACCAATTAGACACGTAAAGGAGACACAAACCCATTATGCCAACTAAGACCATAAAGGAGCCATTACGGACCACTAAGACATGTTATAACACAATAAGACCTAATAAATGTCTAATCACATTCATTACGACCCACTTAGTCCTATTTTGACCAATTAGACTCGTTAAGGAGACACAAACCCATAATATCCACTAAGACGAAAATGAACCAACAATGAGCCATTACGGACCACTAAGACCTGATATACCTCTATTAGACGTAAAAAGGTCTAATCACACTCATTATGACCCACTTAGTCTTATTATGACCAATTAAACTCGTTAAGGAGACACAAACCCATTATATCCACTAAGACCAAAATGAACTAATAACGAGCCATTATGGACTACTAAGTCTCGTTATACCTCAATTAGACCTAATAAGGTCTAATCACACTCATTATGACCTACTTAGTCCCATTATGACCAATTAGACTCATTAAGGAGACAACAAACCCATTATGCCCACTAAGACCAAAATGAACCAAAAAGGAGCCATTACGGACCACTAAGACATGTTATACCTCAATTAAACCTAATAAGGTCTAATCACACTCATTTTAAACCACTTTGTCCTATTATGACCAATTAGACTTGTTAAGGAGACACAAACCCATTATATCTACTAAGACCAAAATGAACCAAAAAGGAGCCATTACGGACCACTAAGACATGTTATGCCTCAATTAGACGTAATAAGTCTAATTATGACCCACTTAGTCCGATTATGACCAATTTGACATATTAAGGAGACACAAACCTTTTTACCCACTAAGATAACAATGAACCAATAACAAACCATTACGGACTAATAAGACCCGTTATACCTCAATCAGACCTAATAAGTAAGGTCTAACACACTCATTATGACCTAATAGACTCGTTAAGGACACACAAACCCATCTTGCCCACTAATTCAAAAAAGAACCAATAAGGAACCATTACGGACCATTAAAACCTGTTATTCCTCTGTTCGACCTAATAAGGTCTAATGACACTCATTATGACCCACTTAGTCCTATTATAACCAATTAGACTCGTTAAGGAGACAAACCCGTTATATCCACTAAGACTAAAATGAACCAATAACGAGCCATTAAAGACCACTAAGACTCGTTATACCTCATTCAGACCTAATTAGGTCTAATCACACACTTTATGACCTACTTGGTCACATTATGACCAATTAAACTCGTTAAGGAGACACAAAGCCCATTATGCCCACTAAGACCAAAATGAACCAAAAAGGAGCCATTACGGACCACTATGACATGTTATACCTCAATTAGACCTAATAAGGTCAAATCACGCTCATTATGACCCACTTAGTCCGATTATGACCAATTTGACTTATTAAGGAGACACAAACCTTCATACCCACTAAGATAACAATGAACCAATAACGAGCCATTACGGACCACTAAGACCCGTTATTCCTCAATCAAACCTAATAAGGTCTAATCACACTTATTATGACCCATTAGACTCGTTAAGTATACACAAATCCATCTTGCCCACTAATTCTAAAATGAACCAATAAGGAACCATTACGGACCATTAAAACCTGTTATTCCTCTGTTCGACCTAATAAGGTCTAATGACACTCATTATGACCCACTTAGTCCTATTATAACCAATTAGACTCGTTAAGGAGACAAACCCGTTATATCCACTAAGACTAAAATGAACCAATAACGAGCCATTAAAGACCACTAAGACTCGTTATACCTCATTCGGACCTAATTAGGTCTAATCACACACTTTATGACCTACTTGGTCACATTATGACCAATTAAACTCGTTAAGGAGACACAAAACCCATTATCCCCACTAAGACCAAAATGAACCAAAAAGGAGCCATTACGGACCACTATGACATGTTATACCTCCATTAGACCTAATAAGGTCAAATCACGCTCATTATGACCCACTTAGTCCGATTATGACCAATTTTGACTTATTAAGGAGACACAAACCTTCATACCTACTAAGATAACAATGAACCAATAACGAGCCATTACGGACCACTAAGACCCGTTATTCCTCAATCAAACCTAATAAGGTCTAATCACACTTATTATCACCCATTAGACTCGTTAAGTACACACAAATCCATCTTGCCCACTAATTCTAAAATGAACCAATAAGGAACCATTACGGACCATTAAAACCTGTTATTCCTCTGTTCGACCTAATAAGGTCTAATGACACTCATTATGACCCACTTAGTCCTATTATAACCAATTAGACTCGTTAAGGAGACAAACCCGTTATATCCACTAAGACTAAAATGAACCAATAACGAGCCATTAAAGACCACTAAGACTCGTTATACCTCATTCAGACCTAATTAGGTCTAATCACACACTTTATGACCTACTTGGTCACATTATGACCAATTAAACTCGTTAAGGAGACACAAAACCCATTATCCCCACTAAGACCAAAATGAACCAAAAAGGAGCCATTACGGACCACTATGACATGTTATACCTCAATTAGACCTAATAAGGTCAAATCATGCTCATTATCACCCACTTAGTCCGATTATGACCAATTTGACTTATTAAGGAGACACAAACCTTTATACCCACTAAGATAACAATGAATCAATAACGAGCCATTACGGACCACTAAGACCCGTTATACCTCAATCAAACCTAATAAGGTCTAATCACACTTATTATGACCCATTAGACTCGTTATGTACACACAAATCCATCTTGCCCACTAATTCTAAAATGAACCATTACGGACCATTAAGACCTGTTATTCCTTTGTTCGACATAATAAGGTCTAATGACACTCATTATGACCCACTTAGTCCTATTATGACAAATTAGACTCGTTAAGGAGACAAACCCATTATATCCACAAAGACCGAAATGAACCAATAACGAGCCATTACGGACCACTAAGACCCGTTATAAGTCAATCAGACCTAATAAGGTCTAATCACACTCATTATGACCTACTTACTCCCAATTATGACCAATTAGACACGTAAAGGAGACACAAACCCATTATGCCAACTAAGACCATAAAGGAGCCATTACGGACCACTAAGACATGTTATAACACAATAAGACCTAATAAATGTCTAATCACATTCATTACGACCCACTTAGTCCTATTTTGACCAATTAGACTCGTTAAGGAGACACAAACCCATAATATCCACTAAGACGAAAATGAACCAACAATGAGCCATTACGGACCACTAAGACCTGATATACCTCTATTAGACGTAAAAAGGTCTAATCACACTCATTATGACCCACTTAGTCTTATTATGACCAATTAAACTCGTTAAGGAGACACAAACCCATTATATCCACTAAGACCAAAATGAACTAATAACGAGCCATTATGGACTACTAAGTCTCGTTATACCTCAATTAGACCTAATAAGGTCTAATCACACTCATTATGACCTACTTAGTCCCATTATGACCAATTAGACTCATTAAGGAGACAACAAACCCATTATGCCCACTAAGACCAAAATGAACCAAAAAGGAGCCATTACGGACCACTAAGGCATGTTATACCTCAATTAAACCTAATAAGGTCTAATCACACTCATTTTAAACCACTTTGTCCTATTATGACCAATTAGACTTGTTAAGGAGACACAAACCCATTATATCTACTAAGACCAAAATGAACCAAAAAGGAGCCATTACGGACCACTAAGACATGTTATGCCTCAATTAGACGTAATAAGTCTAATTATGACCCACTTAGTCCGATTATGACCAATTTGACATATTAAGGAGACACAAACCTTTTTACCCACTAAGATAACAATGAACCAATAACAAACCATTACGGACTAATAAGACCCGTTATACCTCAATCAGACCTAATAAGGTCTAACACACTCATTATGACCTAATAGACTCGTTAAGGACACACAAACCCATCTTGCCCACTAATTCAAAAAAGAACCAATAAGGAACCATTACGGACCATTAAAACCTGTTATTCCTCTGTTCGACCTAATAAGGTCTAATGACACTCATTATGACCCACTTAGTCCTATTATAACCAATTAGACTCGTTAAGGAGACAAACCCGTTATATCCACTAAGACTAAAATGAACCAATAACGAGCCATTAAAGACCACTAAGACTCGTTATACCTCATTCAGACCTAATTAGGTCTAATCACACACTTTATGACCTACTTGGTCACATTATGACCAATTAAACTCGTTAAGGAGACACAAAGCCCATTATGCCCACTAAGACCAAAATGAACCAAAAAGGAGCCATTACGGACCACTATGACATGTTATACCTCAATTAGACCTAATAAGGTCAAATCACGCTCATTATGACCCACTTAGTCCGATTATGACCAATTTGACTTATTAAGGAGACACAAACCTTCATACCCACTAAGATAACAATGAACCAATAACGAGCCATTACGGACCACTAAGACCCGTTATTCCTCAATCAAACCTAATAAGGTCTAATCACACTTATTATGACCCATTAGACTCGTTAAGTACACACAAATCCATCTTGCCCACTAATTCTAAAATGAACCAATAAGGAACCATTACGGACCATTAAAACCTGTTATTCCTCTGTTCGACCTAATAAGGTCTAATGACACTCATTATGACCCACTTAGTCCTATTATAACCAATTAGACTCGTTAAGGAGACAAACCCGTTATATCCACTAAGACTAAAATGAACCAATAACGAGCCATTAAAGACCACTAAGACTCGTTATACCTCATTCAGACCTAATTAGGTCTAATCACACACTTTATGACCAATTAAACTCGTTAAGGAGACACAAAACCCATTATCCCCACTAAGACCAAAATGAACCAAAAAGGAGCCATTACAGACCACTATGACATGTTATACCTCAATTAGACCTAATAAGGTCAAATCATGCTCATTATCACCCACTTAGTCCGATTATGACCAATTTGACTTATTAGGGAGACACAAACCTTTATACCCACTAAGATAACAATGAATCAATAACGAGCCATTACGGACCACTAAGACCCGTTATACCTCAATCAAACCTAATAAGGTCTAATCACACTTATTATGACCCATTAGACTCGTTATGTACACACAAATCCATCTTGCCCACTAATTCTAAAATGAACCATTACGGACCATTAAGACCTGTTATTCCTTTGTTTGACATAATAAGGTCTAATGACACTCATTATGACCCACTTAGTCCTATTATGACTAATTAGACTCGTTAAGGAGACAAACCCATTATATCCACAAAGACCGAAATGAACCAATAACGAGCCATTACGGACCACAAAGACCCATTATACGTCAATAAGACCTAATAAGGTCTAATCACACTCATTATGACCTACTTAATCCCATTATCCCCACTAAGACCAAAATGAACCAAAAAGGAGCCATTACGGACCACTAAGACATGTTATAACACAATAAGACCTAATAATGTCTAATCATATTCATTACGACCCACTTAGTCCTATTTTGACCAATTAGACACGTTAAGGAGACACAAACCCATAATATCCACTAAGACGAAAATGAACCAACAATGAGCCATTACGGACCATTAAGACCCGATATACCTCAATTAGACATAAAAAGGTCTAATCACACTCATTATGACCCACTTAGTCCTATTATGACCAATTAAACTCGGTAAGGAGACACAAACCCATTATATCCACTAAGACCAAAATGAACCAATAACGAGCCATTATGGACTACTAAGTCCCGTTATACCACAATTAGACCTAATAAGGTCTAATCACACACATTATGACCTACTTAATCCCATTATGACCAATTAGACTCGTTAAGGAGATACAAACCCATTATGCCCACTAAGACCAAAATGAACCAAAAAGGAGCCATTACGGACCACTAAGACATGTTATACCTCAATTAAACCTAATAAGGTCTAATCACGCTCATATTATGACCCACTTAGTCCGATTATGACCAATTTGACATATTAAGGAGACACAAACCTTTTTACCCACTAAGATAACAATGAACCAATAACGAACCATTACGGACTAATAAGACCCGTTATACCTCAATCAGACCTAATAAAGGTCTAACACACTCATTATGACCTAATAGACTCGTTAAGAACACACAAACCCATCTTGCCCACTAATTCTAAAAAGAACCAATAAGGAACCATTACGGACCATTAAAACCTGTTATTCCTCTGTTCGACCTAATAAGGTCTAATGACACTCATTATGACCCACTTAGTCCTATTATGACCAATTAGACTCGTTAAGGAGACAAACCCGTTATATCCACTAAGACTAAAATGAACCAATAACGAGCCATTAAAGACCACTAAGACTCGTTATACCTCATTCAGACCTAATTAGGTCTAATCATACACTTTATAACCTACTTGGTCACATTATGACGAATTAAACTCGTTAAGGAGACACAAAACCCATTATGCCCACTAAGACCAAAATGAACCAAAAAGGAGCCATTACGGACCACTATGACATGTTATACCTCAATTAGACCTAATAAGGTCAAATCACGCTCATTATCACCCACTTAGTCCGATTATGACCAATGTGACATATTAAGGACACACAAACCTTTATACCCACTAAGATAACATTGAACCAATAACGAGCCATTATGGACCACTAAGACCCGTTATACCTCAATCAAACCTAATAAGGTCTAATCACACTTATTATGACCCATTAGACTCGTTAAGTACACACAAATCCATCTTGCCCACTAATTCTAAAATGAACCAATAAGGAACCATTACGGACCATTAAAACCTGTTATTCCTCTGTTAGACCTAATAAGGTCTAATGACACTCATTATGACCCACTTAGTCCTATTATGACCAATTAGACTCGTTAAGGAGACAAACCCGTTATATCCACCAAGACTAAAATGAACCAATAACGAGCCATTAAAGACCACTAAGACTCGTTATACCTCAATCAGACCTAATTAGGTCTAATCATACACTTTATAACCTACTTAGTCACATTATGGCCAATTAAACTCGTTAAGGAGACACAAAACACATTATGCCCACTAAGACTAAAATGAACCAAAAAGGAGCCATTACGGACCACTATAACATGTTTTACCTCAAAATTAGACCGAATAAGGTTTACTCACGCTCATTATGACCCACTTAGTCCGATTATGACCAATTTGACATATTAAGGAGACACAAACCTTTTTACCCACTAAGATAACAAGGAACCAATAACGAACCATTACGGACTAATAAGACCCGTTATACCTCAATCAGACCTAATAAGGTCTAACACACTCATTATGACCTAATAGACTCGTTAAGGACACACAAACCCATCTTGCCCACTAATTCTAAAAAGAACCTATAAGGAACCATTACGGACCATTAAAACCTGTTATTCCTCTGTTCGGCCTAATAAGGTCTAATGACACTCATTATGACCCACTTAGTCCTATTATGACCAATTAGACTTGTTAAGGAGACAAACCCGTTATATCCACTAAGACTAAAATGAACCAATAACGAGCCATTAAAGACCACCAAGACTCGTTATACCTCATTCAGACCTAATTAGGTCTAATCACACACTTTATGACCTACTTGGTCACATTATGACCAATTAAACTCGTTAAGGAGACACAAAACCCATTATGCCCACTAAGACCAAAATGAACCAAAAAGGAGCCATTACGGACCACTATGACATGTTATACCTCAATTAGACCTAATAAGGTCAAATCACGCTCATTATCACCCACTTAGTCCGATTATGACCAATTTGACTTATTAAGGAGACACAAACCTTCATACCCACTAAGATAACAATGAACCAATAACGAGCCATTACGGACCACTAAGACCCGTTATTCCTCAATCAAACCTAATAAGGTCTAATCACACTTATTATGACCCATTAGACTCGTTAAGTACACACAAATCCATCTTGCCCACTAATTCTAAAATGAACCAATAAGGAACCATTACGGACCATTAAAACCTGTTATTCCTCTGTTCGACCTAATAAGGTCTAATGACACTCATTATGACCCACTTAGTCCTATTATAACCAATTAGACTCGTTAAGGAGACAAACCCGTTATATCCACTAAGACTAAAATGAACCAATAACGAGCCATTAAAGACCACTAAGACTCGTTATACCTCATTCAGACCTAATTAGGTCTAATCACACACTTTATGACCAATTAAACTCGTTAAGGAGACACAAAACCCATTATCCCCACTAAGACCAAAATGAACCAAAAAGGAGCCATTACAGACCACTATGACATGTTATACCTCAATTAGACCTAATAAGGTCAAATCATGCTCATTATCACCCACTTAGTCCGATTATGACCAATTTGACTTATTAGGGAGACACAAACCTTTATACCCACTAAGATAACAATGAATCAATAACGAGCCATTACGGACCACTAAGACCCGTTATACCTCAATCAAACCTAATAAGGTCTAATCACACTTATTATGACCCATTAGACTCGTTATGTACACACAAATCCATCTTGCCCACTAATTCTAAAATGAACCATTACGGACCATTAAGACCTGTTATTCCTTTGTTTGACATAATAAGGTCTAATGACACTCATTATGACCCACTTAGTCCTATTATGACTAATTAGACTCGTTAAGGAGACAAACCCATTATATCCACAAAGACCGAAATGAACCAATAACGAGCCATTACGGACCACAAAGACCCATTATACGTCAATCAGACCTAATAAGGTCTAATCACACTCATTATGACCTACTTAATCCCATTATCCCCACTAAGACCAAAATGAACCAAAAAGGAGCCATTACGGACCACTAAGACATGTTATAACACAATAAGACCTAATAATGTCTAATCATATTCATTACGACCCACTTAGTCCTATTTTGACCAATTAGACACGTTAAGGAGACACAAACCCATAATATCCACTAAGACGAAAATGAACCAACAATGAGCCATTACGGACCATTAAGACCCGATATACCTCAATTAGACATAAAAAGGTCTAATCACACTCATTATGACCCACTTAGTCCTATTATGACCAATTAAACTCGGTAAGGAGACACAAACCCATTATATCCACTAAGACCAAAATGAACCAATAACGAGCCATTATGGACTACTAAGTCCCGTTATACCACAATTAGACCTAATAAGGTCTAATCACACACATTATGACCTACTTAATCCCATTATGACCAATTAGACTCGTTAAGGAGATACAAACCCATTATGCCCACTAAGACCAAAATGAACCAAAAAGGAGCCATTACGGACCACTAAGACATGTTATACCTCAATTAAACCTAATAAGGTCTAATCACGCTCATATTATGACCCACTTAGTCCGATTATGACCAATTTGACATATTAAGGAGACACAAACCTTTTTACCCACTAAGATAACAATGAACCAATAACGAACCATTACGGACTAATAAGACCCGTTATACCTCAATCAGACCTAATAAAGGTCTAACACACTCATTATGACCTAATAGACTCGTTAAGAACACACAAACCCATCTTGCCCACTAATTCTAAAAAGAACCAATAAGGAACCATTACGGACCATTAAAACCTGTTATTCCTCTGTTCGACCTAATAAGGTCTAATGACACTCATTATGACCCACTTAGTCCTATTATGACCAATTAGACTCGTTAAGGAGACAAACCCGTTATATCCACTAAGACTAAAATGAACCAATAACGAGCCATTAAAGACCACTAAGACTCGTTATACCTCATTCAGACCTAATTAGGTCTAATCATACACTTTATAACCTACTTGGTCACATTATGACGAATTAAACTCGTTAAGGAGACACAAAACCCATTATGCCCACTAAGACCAAAATGAACCAAAAAGGAGCCATTACGGACCACTATGACATGTTATACCTCAATTAGACCTAATAAGGTCAAATCACGCTCATTATCACCCACTTAGTCCGATTATGACCAATGTGACATATTAAGGACACACAAACCTTTATACCCACTAAGATAACAATGAACCAATAACGAGCCATTATGGACCACTAAGACCCGTTATACCTCAATCAAACCTAATAAGGTCTAATCACACTTATTATGACCCATTAGACTCGTTAAGTACACACAAATCCATCTTGCCCACTAATTCTAAAATGAACCAATAAGGAACCATTACGGACCATTAAAACCTGTTATTCCTCTGTTAGACCTAATAAGGTCTAATGACACTCATTATGACCCACTTAGTCCTATTATGACCAATTAGACTCGTTAAGGAGACAAACCCGTTATATCCACCAAGACTAAAATGAACCAATAACGAGCCATTAAAGACCACTAAGACTCGTTATACCTCAATCAGACCTAATTAGGTCTAATCATACACTTTATAACCTACTTAGTCACATTATGGCCAATTAAACTCGTTAAGGAGACACAAAACACATTATGCCCACTAAGACTAAAATGAACCAAAAAGGAGCCATTACGGACCACTATAACATGTTTTACCTCAAAATTAGACCGAATAAGGTTTACTCACGCTCATTATGACCCACTTAGTCCGATTATGACCAATTTGACATATTAAGGAGACACAAACCTTTTTACCCACTAAGATAACAAGGAACCAATAACGAACCATTACGGACTAATAAGACCCGTTATACCTCAATCAGACCTAATAAGGTCTAACACACTCATTATGACCTAATAGACTCGTTAAGGACACACAAACCCATCTTGCCCACTAATTCTAAAAAGAACCTATAAGGAACCATTACGGACCATTAAAACCTGTTATTCCTCTGTTCGGCCTAATAAGGTCTAATGACACTCATTATGACCCACTTAGTCCTATTATGACCAATTAGACTTGTTAAGGAGACAAACCCGTTATATCCACTAAGACTAAAATGAACCAATAACGAGCCATTAAAGACCACCAAGACTCGTTATACCTCATTCAGACCTAATTAGGTCTAATCACACACTTTATGACCTACTTGGTCACATTATGACCAATTAAACTCGTTAAGGAGACACAAAACCCATTATGCCCACTAAGACCAAAATGAACCAAAAAGGAGCCATTACGGACCACTATGACATGTTATACCTCAATTAGACCTAATAAGGTCAAATCACGCTCATTATCACCCACTTAGTCCGATTATGACCAATTTGACTTATTAAGGAGACACAAACCTTTATACCCACTAAGATAACAATGAACCAATAACGAGCCATTACGGACCACTAAGACCCGTTATAACTCAATCAAACCTAATAAGGTCTAATCACACTTATTATGACCCATTAGACTCGTTAAGTACACACAAATCCATCTTGCCCACTTAATTCTAAAATGAACCAATAAGGAACCATTACGGACCATTAAGACCTGTTATTCCTTTGTTTGACATAATAAGGTCTAATGACACTCATTATGACCCACTTAGTCCTATTATGACTAATTAGACTTGTTAAGGAGACAAACCCATTATATCCACAAAGACCGAAATGAACCAATAACGAGCCATTACGGACCACTAAGACCCGTTATACGTCAATCAGACCTAATAAGGTCTAATCACACTCATTATGACCTACTTGGGTTATGACCAATTAGACACGTAAAGGAGACACAAACCCATTATGCCCACTAAGACCATTTACGGACCACTAAGACATGTTATAACACAATAAAACCTAATAATGTCTAATCACATTCATTACGACCCACTTAGTCCTATTTTGACCAATTAGACTCGTTAAGGAGACACAAACCCATAATATCCACTAAGACGAAAATGAACCAACAATGAGCCATTACGGACCACTAAGACCTGATATACCTCAGTTAGACATAAAAAGGTCTAATCACACTCATTATGAACCACTTAGTTCTATTATGACCAATTAAACTCGTTAAGGAGACACCAACCCATTATATCCACTAAGACCAAAATGAATCAATAACGAGCCATTATGGACTACTAAGTCTCGTTATACCTCAATTAGACCTAATAAGGTCTAATCACACTCATTATGACCTACTTAGTCCCATTTTGACCAATTAGAGTCATTAAGGAGACAACAAACCCATTATGCCCACTAAGACCAAAATGAACCGAAAAGGAGCCATTACGGACCAATAAGACATGTTATATCTCAATTAAACCTAATAAGGTCTAATCACACTCATTTTGAACCACTTAGTCCTATTATGACCAATTAGACTTGTTAAGGAGACACAAACCCATTATATCTACTAAGACCAAAATGAACCAAAAAGGAGCCATTACGGACCACTAAGACATGTTATGCCTCAATTAGACCTAATAAGATCTAATCACGCTCATTATGACCCACTTAGTCCGATTATGACCAATTTGACATATTAAGGACACAAACCTTTTTACCCACTAAGATAACAATGAACCAATAACGAACCATTACGGACTAATAAGACCCGTTATACCTCAATCAGACCTAATAAGGTCTAACACACTCATTATGACCTAATAGACTCGTTAAGGAAACACAAACCCATCTTGCCCACTAATTCTAATAAGAACCAATAAGGAACCATTACGGACCATTAAAACCTGTTATTCCTCTGTTCGACCTAATAAGGTCTAATGACACTCATTATGACCCACTTAGTCCTATTATGACCAATTAGACTCGTCAAGGAGACAAACCCGTTATATCCACTAAGACTAAAATGAACCAATAACGAGCCATTAAAGACCACTAAGACTCGTTATACCTCCTTCAGACCTAATTAGGTCTAATCACACACTTTATGACCTACTTGGTCACATTATGACCAATTAAACTCGTTAAGGAGACACAAAACCCATTATGCCCACTAAGACCAAAATGAACCAAAAAGGAGCCATTACGGACCACTATAACATGTTATACCTCAATTAGACCTAATAAGGTCAAATCACGCTCATTATGACCCACTTAGTCCGATTATGACCAATTTGACTTATTAAGGAGACACAAACCTTTATGGTCTAATAAGAACCAATAAGGAACCATTACGGACCATGAAGACTTGTTATTCCTTTGTTTGACATAATAAGGTCTAATGACACTCATTATGACCCACTTAGTCCTATTATGACTAATTAGACTCGTTAAGGAGACAAACCCATTATATCCACAAACACCGAAATGAACCAATAACGAGCCATTACGGACCACTAAGACCCGTTATACGTCAATCAGACCTAATAAGGTCTAATCACACTCATTATGACCTACTTAATCCCATTATGACCAATTAGACACGTAAAGGAGACACAAACCCATTATGCCAACTAAGACCATAAAGGAGCCATTACGGACCACTAAGACATGTTATAACACAATAAGACCTAATATACCTCTATTAGATGTAAAAAGGTCTAATCACACTCATTATGACCCATTACGGACCACTAAGACCTGATATACCTCTATTAGACGTAAAAAGGTCTAATCACACTCATTATGACCCACTTAGTCTTATTATGACCAATTAAACTCGTTAAGGAGACACAAACCCATTATATCCACTAAGACCAAAATGAACCAATAACGAGCCATTATGGACTACTAAGTCTCGTTATACCTCAATTAGACCTAATAAGGTCTAATCACACTCATTATGACCTACTTAGTCCCATTATGACCAATTAGACTCATTAAGGAGACAACAAACCCATTATGCCCACTAAGACCAAAATGAACCAAAAAGGAGCCATTACGGACCACTAAGACATGTTATACCTCAATTAAACCTAATAAGGTCTAATCACACTCATTTTAAACCACTTTGTCCTATTATGACCAATTAGACTTGTTAAGGAGACACAAACCCATTATATCTACTAAGACCAAAATGAACCAAAAAGGAGCCATTACGGACCACTAAGACATGTTATGCCTCAATTAGACGTAATAAGTCTAATTATGACCCACTTAGTCCGATTATGACCAATTTGACATATTAAGGAGACACAAACCTTTTTACCCACTAAGACAACAATGAACCAATAACAAACCATTACGGACTAATAAGACCCGTTATACCTCAATCAGACCTAATAATAACACACTCATTATGACCTAATAGACTCGTTAAGGACACACAAACCCATCTTGCCCACTAATTCAAAAAAGAACCAATAAGGAACCATTACGGACCATTAAAACCTGTTATTCCTCTGTTCGACCTAATAAGGTCTAATGACACTCATTATGACCCACTTAGTCCTATTATAACCAATTAGACTCGTTATGGAGACAAACCCGTTATATCCACTAAGACTAAAATGAACCAATAACGAGCCATTAAAGACCACTAAGACTCGTTATACCTCATTCAGACCTAATTAGGTCTAATCACACACTTTATGACCTACTTGGTCACATTATGACCAATTAAACTCGTTAAGGAGACACAAAGCCCATTATGCCCACTAAGACCAAAATGAACCAAAAAGGAGCCATTACGGACCACTATGACATGTTATACCTCAATTAGACCTAATAAGGTCAAATCCCGCTCATTATGACCCACTTAGTCCGTTTATGACCAATATGACTTATTACGGAGACACAAACCTTTATACCCACTAAGATAACAATGAACCAATAACGAGCCATTACGGACCACTAAGACCCGTTATACCTCAATCAAACCTAATAAGGTCTAATACACTTATTATGACCCATTAGACTCGTTAAGTACACACAAATGCATCTTGCCCACTAATTCTAAAATGAACCAATAAGGAACCATTACGGACCATTAAGACCTGTTATTCCTTTGTTTGACATAATATGGTCTAATGACACTCATTATGACCCACTTAGTCCTATTATGACAAATTAGACTCGTTAAGGAGACAAACCCATTATATCCACAAAGACCGAAATGAACCAATTACGAGCCATTACGGACCACTAAGACCCGTTATAAGTCAATCAGACCTAATAAGGTCTAATCACACTCATTATGACCTACTTACTCCCATTATGACCAATTAGACACGTAAAGGAGACACAAACCCATTATGCCAACTAAGACCATAAAGGAGCCATTACGGACCACTAAGACATGTTATAACACAATAAGACCTAATAAATGTCTAATCACATTCATTACGACCCACTTAGTCCTATTTTGACCAATTAGACTCGTTAAGGAGACACAAACCCATAATATCCACTAAGACGAAAATGAACCAACAATGAGCCATTACGGACCACTAAGACCTGATATACCTCTATTAGACGTAAAAAGGTCTAATCACACTCATTATGACCCACTTAGTCTTATTATGACCAATTAAACTCGTTAAGGAGACACAAACCCATTATATCCACTAAGACCAAAATGAACCAATAACGAGCCATTATGGACTACTAAGTCTCGTTATACCTCAATTAGACCTAATAAGGTCTAATCACACTCATTATGACCTACTTAGTCCCATTATGACCAATTAGACTCATTAAGGAGACAACAAACCCATTATGTCCACTAAGACCAAAATGAACTTAAAAGGAGCCATTACGGACCACTAAGACATGTTATACCTCAATTAAACCTAATAAGGTCTAATCACACTCATTTTGAACCACTTAGTCCTATTATGACCAATTAGACTTGTTAAGGAGACACAAACCCATTATATCTACTAAGACGAAAATGAACCAACAATGAGCCATTACGGACCACTAAGACCCGATATACCTCAATTAGACATAAAAAGGTCTAATCACACTCATTATGACCCACTTAGTCCTTTTATGACCAATTAAACTCGTTAAGGAGACAAACCCGTTATATCCACTAAGACTAAAATGAACCAATAACGAGCCATTAAAGACCACTTAGACTCGTTATACCTCAATCAGACCTAATTAGGTCTAATCATACACTTTATGACCTACTTAGTCACATTATGGCCAATTAAACTCGTTAAGGAGACACAAAACACATTATGCCCACTAAGAACAAAATGAACCAAAAAGGAGCCATTACGGACCACTATGACATGTTTTACCTCAAAATTAGACCGAATAAGGTTTACTCACGCTCATTATGACCCACTTAGTCCGATTATGACCAATTTGACAAATTAAGGAGACACAAACCTTTTTACCCACTAAGATAACAATGAACCAATAACGAACCATTACGGACTAATAAGACCCGTTATACCTCAATCTGACCTAATAAGGTCTAACACACTCATTATGACCTAATAGACTCGTTAAGGACACACAAACCCATCTTGCCCACTAATTCTAAAAAGAACCAATAAGGAACAATTACGGACCATTAAAACCTGTTATTCCTCTGTTCGGACTAATAAGGTCTAATGACACTCATTATGACCCACTTAGTGCTATTATGACCAATTAGACTCGTTAAGGAGACAAACCCGTTATATCCACTAAGACAAAAAATGAACCAATAACGAGCCATTAAAGACCACTATGACATGTTATACCTCAATTAGACCTAATAAGGTCAAATCTCGCTAATTATGACCCACTTAGTCCGATTATGACCAATTTGACTTATTAAAGAGACACAAACCTTTATACCCACTAAGATAACAATGAACCAATAACGAGCCATTACGGACCACTAAAACCCGTTATAACTCAATCAAACCTGATAAGGTCTAATCACACTTATTATGACCCATTAGACTCGTAAAGTACACACAAATCCATCTTGCCCACTAATTCTAAAATGAACCAATAAGGAACCATTACGGACCATTAAGACCTGTTATTCCTTTGTTCGACATAATAAGGTCTAATGACACTCATTATGACCCACTTAGTCCTATTATGACAAATTAGACTCGTTAAGGAGACAAACCCATTATATCCACAAAGACCGAAATGAACCAATAACGAGCCATTACGGACCACTAAGACCCGTTATAAGTCAATCAGACCTAATAAGGTCTAATCACACTCATTATGACCTACTTACTCCCATTATGACCAATTAGACACGTAAAGGAGACACAAACCCATTATGCCAACTAAGACCATAAAGGAGCCATTACGGACCACTAAGACATGTTATAACACAATAAGACCTAATAAATGTCTAATCACATTCATTACGACCCACTTAGTCCTATTTTGACCAATTAGACTCGTTAAGGAGACACAAACCCATAATATCCACTAACACGAAAATGAACCAACAATGAGCCATTACGGACCACTAAGACCTGATATACCTCTATTAGACGTAAAAAGGTCTAATCACACTCATTATGACCCACTTAGTCTTATTATGACCAATTAAACTCGTTAAGGAGACACAAACCCATTATATCCACTAAGACCAAAATGAACCAATAACGAGCCATTATGGACTACTAAGTCTCGTTATACCTCAATTAGACCTAATAAGGTCTAATCACACTCATTATGACCTACTTAGTCCCATTATGACCAATTAGACTCATTAAGGAGACAACAAACCCATTATGCCCACTAAGACCAAAATGAACCAAAAAGGAGCCATTACGGACCACTAAGGCATGTTATACCTCAATTAAACCTAATAAGGTCTAATCACACTCATTTTAAACCACTTTGTCCTATTATGACCAATTAGACTTGTTAAGGAGACACAAACCCATTATATCTACTAAGACCAAAATGAACCAAAAAGGAGCCATTACGGACCACTAAGACATGTTATGCCTCAATTAGACGTAATAAGTCTAATTATGACCCACTTAGTCCGATTATGACCAATTTGACATATTAAGGAGACACAAACCTTTTTACCCACTAAGACAACAATGAACCAATAACAAACCATTACGGACTAATAAGACCCGTTATACCTCAATCAGACCTAATAAGGTCTAACACACTCATTATGACCTAATAGACTCGTTAAGGACACACAAACCCATCTTGCCCACTAATTCAAAAAAGAACCAATAAGGAACCATTACGGACCATTAAAACCTGTTATTCCTCTGTTCGACCTAATAAGGTCTAATGACACTCATTATGACCCACTTAGTCCTATTATAACCAATTAGACTCGTTAAGAAGACAAACCCGTTATATCCACTAAGACTAAAATGAACCAATAACGAGCCATTAAAGACCACTAAGACTCGTTATACCTCATTCAGACCTAATTAGGTCTAATCACACACTTTATGACCTACTTGGTCACATTATGACCAATTAAACTCGTTAAGGAGACACAAAGCCCATTATGCCCACTAAGACCAAAATGAACCAAAAAGGAGCCATTACGGACCACTATGACATGTTATACCTCAATTAGACCTAATAAGGTCAAGTCACGCTCATTATGACCCACTTAGTCCGATTATGACCAATTTGACTTATTAAGGAGACACAAACCTTCATACCCACTAAGATAACAATGAACCAATAACGAGCCATTACGGACCACTAAGACCCGTTATTCCTCAATCAAACCTAATAAGGTCTAATCACACTTATTATGACCCATTAGACTCGTTAAGTACACACAAATCCATCTTGCCCACTAATTCTAAAATGAACCAATAAGGAACCATTACGGACCATTAAAACCTGTTATTCCTCTGTTCGACCTAATAAGGTCTAATGACACTCATTATGACCCACTTAGTCCTATTATAACCAATTAGACTCGTTAAGGAGACAAACCCGTTATATCCACTAAGACTAAAATGAACCAATAACGAGCCATTAAAGACCACTAAGACTCGTTATACCTCATTCAGACCTAATTAGGTCTAATCACACACTTTATGACCTACTTGGTCACATTATGACCAATTAAACTCGTTAAGGAGACACAAAACCCATTATCCCCACTAAGACCAAAATGAACCAAAAAGGAGCCATTACGGACCACTATGACATGTTATACCTCAATTAGACCTAATAAGGTCAAATCATGCTCATTATCACCCACTTAGTCCGATTATGACCAATTTGACTTATTAGGGAGACACAAACCTTTATACCCACTAAGATAACAATGAATCAATAACGAGCCATTACGGACCACTAAGACCCGTTATACCTCAATCAAACCTAATAAGGTCTAATCACACTTATTATGACCCATTAGACTCGTTATGTACACACAAATCCATCTTGCCCACTAATTCTAAAATGAACCATTACGGACCATTAAGACCTGTTATTCCTTTGTTTGACATAATAAGGTCTAATGACACTCATTATGACCCACTTAGTCCTATTATGACTAATTAGACTCGTTAAGGAGACAAACCCATTATATCCACAAAGACCGAAATGAACCAATAACGAGCCATTACGGACCACAAAGACCCATTATACGTCAATCAGACCTAATAAGGTCTAATCACATTCATTATGACCTACTTAATCCCATTATGACCAATTAGACACGTAAAAGAGACACACCCATTATGCCAACTAAGACCATAAAGGAGCCATTACGGACCACTAAGACATGTTATAACACAATAAGACCTAATAATGTCTAATCATATTCATTACGACCCACTTAGTCCTATTTTGACCAATTAGACACGTTAAGGAGACACAAACCCATAATATCCACTCAGACGAAAATGAACCAACAATGAGCCATTACGGACCATTAAGACCCGATATACCTCAATTAGACATAAAAAGGTCTAATCACACTCATTATGACCCACTTAGTCCTATTATGACCAATTAAACTCGGTAAGGAGACACAAACCCATTATATCCACTAAGACCAAAATGAACCAATAACGAGCCATTATGGACTACTAAGTCCCGTTATACCACAATTAGACCTAATAAGGTCTAATCACACACATTATGACCTACTTAATCCCATTATGACCAATTAGACTCGTTAAGGAGATACAAACCCATTATGCCCACTAAGACCAAAATGAACCAAAAAGGAGCCATTACGGACCACTAAGACATGTTATACCTCAATTAGACCTAATAAGGTCTAATCACGCTCATATTATGACCCACTTAGTCCGATTATGACCAATTTGACATATTAAGGAGACACAAACCTTTTTACCCACTAAGATAACAATGAACCAATAACGAACCATTACGGACTAATAAGACCCGTTATACCTCAATCAGACCTAATAAAGGTCTAACACACTCATTATGACCTAATAGACTCGTTAAGAACACACAAACCCATCTTGCCCACTAATTCTAAAAAGAACCAATAAGGAACCATTACGGACCATTAAAACCTGTTATTCCTCTGTTCGACCTAATAAGGTCTAATGACACTCATTATGACCCACTTAGTCCTATTATGACCAATTAGACTCGTTAAGGAGACAAACCCGTTATATCCACTAAGACTAAAATGAACCAATAACGAGCCATTAAAGACCACTAAGACTCGTTATACCTCATTCAGACCTAATTAGGTCTAATCACACACTTTATGACCTACTTGGTCACATTATGACGAATTAAACTCGTTAAGGAGACACAAAACCCATTATGCCCACTAAGACCAAAATGAACCAAAAAGGAGCCATTACGGACCACTATGACATGTTATACCTCAATTAGACCTAATAAGGTCAAATCACGCTCATTATCACCCACTTAGTCCGATTATGACCAATGTGACATATTAAGGACACACAAACCTTTATACCCACTAAGATAACAATGAACCAATAACGAGCCATTATGGACCACTAAGACCCGTTATACCTCAATCAAACCTAATAAGGTCTAATCACACTTATTATGACCCATTAGACTCGTTAAGTACACACAAATCCATCTTGCCCACTAATTCTAAAATGAACCAATAAGGAACCATTACGGACCATTAAAACCTGTTATTCCTCTGTTCGACCTAATAAGGTCTAATGACACTCATTATGACCCACTTAGTCCTATTATGACCAATTAGACTCGTTAAGGAGACAAACCCGTTATATCCACCAAGACTAAAATGAACCAATAACGAGCCATTAAAGACCACTAAGACTCGTTATACCTCAATCAGACCTAATTAGGTCTAATCATACACTTTATAACCTACTTAGTCACATTATGGCCAATTAAACTCGTTAAGGAGACACAAAACACATTATGCCCACTAAGACTAAAATGAACCAAAAAGGAGCCATTACGGACCACTATAACATGTTTTACCTCAAAATTAGACCGAATAAGGTTTACTCACGCTCATTATGACCCACTTAGTCCGATTATGACCAATTTGACATATTAAGGAGACACAAACCTTTTTACCCACTAAGATAACAAGGAACCAATAACGAACCATTACGGACTAATAAGACCCGTTATACCTCAATCAGACCTAATAAGGTCTAACACACTCATTATGACCTAATAGACTCGTTAAGGACACACAAACCCATCTTGCCCACTAATTCTAAAAAGAACCTATAAGGAACCATTACGGACCATTAAAACCTGTTATTCCTCTGTTCGGCCTAATAAGGTCTAATGACACTCATTATGACCCACTTAGTCCTATTATGACCAATTAGACTTGTTAAGGAGACAAACCCGTTATATCCACTAAGACTAAAATGAACCAATAACGAGCCATTAAAGACCACCAAGACTCGTTATACCTCATTCAGACCTAATTAGGTCTAATCACACACTTTATGACCTACTTGGTCACATTATGACCAATTAAACTCGTTAAGGAGACACAAAACACATTATGCCCACTAAGAACAAAATGAACCAAAAAGGAGCCATTACGGACCACTATGACATGTTTTACCTCAAAATTAGACCGAATAAGGTTTACTCACGCTCATTATGACCCACTTAGTCCGATTATGACCAATTTGACAAATTAAGGAGACACAAACCTTTTTACCCACTAAGATAACAATGAACCAATAACGAACCATTACGGACTAATAAGACCCGTTATACCTCAATCTGACCTAATAAGGTCTAACACACTCATTATGACCTAATAGACTCGTTAAGGACACACAAACCCATCTTGCCCACTAATTCTAAAAAGAACCAATAAGGAACAATTACGGACCATTAAAACCTGTTATTCCTCTGTTCGGACTAATAAGGTCTAATGACACTCATTATGACCCACTTAGTGCTATTATGACCAATTAGACTCGTTAAGGAGACAAACCCGTTATATCCACTAAGACAAAAAATGAACCAATAACGAGCCATTAAAGACCACTATGACATGTTATACCTCAATTAGACCTAATAAGGTCAAATCTCGCTAATTATGACCCACTTAGTCCGATTATGACCAATTTGACTTATTAAAGAGACACAAACCTACCCACTAAGATAACAATGAACCAATAACGAGCCATTACGGACCACTAAAACCCGTTATAACTCAATCAAACCTGATAAGGTCTAATCACACTTATTATGACCCATTAGACTCGTAAAGTACACACAAATCCATCTTGCCCACTAATTCTAAAATGAACCAATAAGGAACCATTACGGACCATTAAGACCTGTTATTCCTTTGTTCGACATAATAAGGTCTAATGACACTCATTATGACCCACTTAGTCCTATTATGACAAATTAGACTCGTTAAGGAGACAAACCCATTATATCCACAAAGACCGAAATGAACCAATAACGAGCCATTACGGACCACTAAGACCCGTTATAAGTCAATCAGACCTAATAAGGTCTAATCACACTCATTATGACCTACTTATTCCCATTATGACCAATTAGACACGTAAAGGAGACACAAACCCATTATGCCAACTAAGACCATAAAGGAGCCATTACGGACCACTAAGACATGTTATAACACAATAAGACCTAATAAATGTCTAATCACATTCATTACGACCCACTTAGTCCTATTTTGACCAATTAGACTCGTTAAGGAGACACAAACCCATAATATCCACTAAGACGAAAATGAACCAACAATGAGCCATTACGGACCACTAAGACCTGATATACCTCTATTAGACGTAAAAAGGTCTAATCACACTCTTTATGACCCACTTAGTCTTATTATGACCAATTAAACTCGTTAAGGAGACACAAACCCATTATATCCACTAAGACCAAAATGAACCAATAACGAGCCATTATGGACTACTAAGTCTCGTTATACCTCAATTAGACCTAATAAGGTCTAATCACACTCATTATGACCTACTTAGTCCCATTATGACCAATTAGACTCATTAAGGAGACAACAAACCCATTATGCCCACTAAGACCAAAATGAACCAAAAAGGAGCCATTACGGACCACTAAGGCATGTTATACCTCAATTAAACCTAATAAGGTCTAATCACACTCATTTTAAACCACTTTGTCCTATTATGACCAATTAGACTTGTTAAGGAGACACAAACCCATTATATCTACTAAGACCAAAATGAACCAAAAAGGAGCCATTACGGACCACTAAGACATGTTATGCCTCAATTAGACGTAATAAGTCTAATTATGACCCACTTAGTCCGATTATGACCAATTTGACATATTAAGGAGACACAAACCTTTTTACCCACTAAGACAACAATGAACCAATAACAAACCATTACGGACTAATAAGACCCGTTATACCTCAATCAGACCTAATAAGGTCTAACACACTCATTATGACCTAATAGACTCGTTAAGGACACACAAACCCATCTTGCCCACTAATTCAAAAAAGAACCAATAAGGAACCATTACGGACCATTAAAACCTGTTATTCCTCTGTTCGACCTAATAAGGTCTAATGACACTCATTATGACCCACTTAGTCCTATTATAACCAATTAGACTCGTTAAGGAGACAAACCCGTTATATCCACTAAGACTAAAATGAACCAATAACGAGCCATTAAAGACCACTAAGACTCGTTATACCTCATTCAGACCTAATTAGGTCTAATCACACACTTTATGACCTACTTGGTCACATTATGACCAATTAAACTCGTTAAGGAGACACAAAGCCCATTATGCCCACTAAGACCAAAATGAACCAAAAAGGAGCCATTACGGACCACTATGACATGTTATACCTCAATTAGACCTAATAAGGTCAAATCACGCTCATTATGACCCACTTAGTCCGATTATGACCAATTTGACTTATTAAGGAGACACAAACCTTCATACCCACTAAGATAACAATGAACCAATAACGAGCCATTACGGACCACTAAGACCCGTTATTCCTCAATCAAACCTAATAAGGTCTAATCACACTTATTATGACCCATTAGACTCGTTAAGTACACACAAATCCATCTTGCCCACTAATTCTAAAATGAACCAATAAGGAACCATTACGGACCATTAAAACCTGTTATTCCTCTGTTCTACCTAATAAGGTCTAATGACACTCATTATGACCCACTTAGTCCTATTATAACCAATTAGACTCGTTAAGGAGACAAACCCGTTATATCCACTAAGACTAAAATGAACCAATAACGAGCCATTAAAGACCACTAAGACTCGTTATACCTCATTCAGACCTAATTAGGTCTAATCACACACTTTATGACCTACTTGGTCACATTATGACCAATTAAACTCGTTAAGGAGACACAAAACCCATTATCCCCACTAAGACCAAAATGAACCAAAAAGGAGCCATTACGGACCACTATGACATGTTATACCTCAATTAGACCTAATAAGGTCAAATCATGCTCATTATCACCCACTTAGTCCGATTATGACCAATTTGACTTATTAGGGAGACACAAACCTTTATACCCACTAAGATAACAATGAATCAATAACGAGCCATTACGGACCACTAAGACCCGTTATACCTCAATCAAACCTAATAAGGTCTAATCACACTTATTATGACCCATTAGACTCGTTATGTACACACAAATCCATCTTGCCCACTAATTCTAAAATGAACCATTACGGACCATTAAGACCTGTTATTCCTTTGTTTGACATAATAAGGTCTAATGACACTCATTATGACCCACTTAGTCCTATTATGACTAATTAGACTCGTTAAGGAGACAAACCCATTATATCCACAAAGACCGAAATGAACCAATAACGAGCCATTACGGACCACAAAGACCCATTATACGTCAATCAGACCTAATAAGGTCTAATCACATTCATTATGACCTACTTAATCCCATTATGACCAATTAGACACGTAAAAGAGACACACCCATTATGCCAACTAAGACCATAAAGGAGCCATTACGGACCACTAAGACATGTTATAACACAATAAGACCTAATAATGTCTAATCATATTCATTACGACCCACTTAGTCCTATTTTGACCAATTAGACACGTTAAGGAGACACAACCCCATAATATCCACTCAGACGAAAATGAACCAACAATGAGCCATTACGGACCATTAAGACCCGATATACCTCAATTAGACATAAAAAGGTCTAATCACACTCATTATGACCCACTTAGTCCTATTATGACCAATTAAACTCGGTAAGGAGACACAAACCCATTATATCCACTAAGACCAAAATGAACCAATAACGAGCCATTATGGACTACTAAGTCCCGTTATACCACAATTAGACCTAATAAGGTCTAATCACACACATTATGACCTACTTAATCCCATTATGACCAATTAGACTCGTTAAGGAGATACAAACCCATTATGCCCACTAAGACCAAAATGAACCAAAAAGGAGCCATTACGGACCACTAAGACATGTTATACCTCAATTAGACCTAATAAGGTCTAATCACGCTCATATTATGACCCACTTAGTCCGATTATGACCAATTTGACATATTAAGGAGACACAAACCTTTTTACCCACTAAGATAACAATGAACCAATAACGAACCATTACGGACTAATAAGACCCGTTATACCTCAATCAGACCTAATAAAGGTCTAACACACTCATTATGACCTAATAGACTCGTTAAGAACACACAAACCCATCTTGCCCACTAATTCTAAAAAGAACCAATAAGGAACCATTACGGACCATTAAAACCTGTTATTCCTCTGTTCGACCTAATAAGGTCTAATGACACTCATTATGACCCACTTAGTCCTATTATGACCAATTAGACTCGTTAAGGAGACAAACCCGTTATATCCACTAAGACAAAAAATGAACCAATAACGAGCCATTAAAGACCACTATGACATGTCATACCTCAATTAGACCTAATAAGGTCAAATCTCGCTAATTATGACCCACTTAGTCCGATTATGACCAATTTGACTTATTAAAGAGACACAAACCTTTATACCCACTAAGATAACAATGAACCAATAACGAGCCATTACGGACCACTAAAACCCGTTATAACTCAATCAAACCTGATAAGGTCTAATCACACTTATTATGACCCATTAGACTCGTAAAGTACACACAAATCCATCTTGCCCACTAATTCTAAAATGAACCAATAAGGAACCATTACGGACCATTAAGACCTGTTATTCCTTTGTTCGACATAATAAGGTCTAATGACACTCATTATGACCCACTTAGTCCTATTATGACAAATTAGACTCGTTAAGGAGACAAACCCATTATATCCACAAAGACCGAAATGAACCAATAACGAGCCATTACGGACCACTAAGACCCGTTATAAGTCAATCAGACCTAATAAGGTCTAATCACACTCATTATGACCTACTTACTCCCATTATGACCAATTAGACACGTAAAGGAGACACAAACCCATTATGCCAACTAAGACCATAAAGGAGCCATTACGGACCACTAAGACATGTTATAACACAATAAGACCTAATAAATGTCTAATCACATTCATTACGACCCACTTAGTCCTGTTTTGACCAATTAGACTCGTTAAGGAGACACAAACCCATAATATCCACTAAGACGAAAATGAACCAACAATGAGCCATTACGGACCACTAAGACCTGATATACCTCTATTAGACGTAAAAAGGTCTAATCACACTCTTTATGACCCACTTAGTCTTATTATGACCAATTAAACTCGTTAAGGAGACACAAACCCATTATATCCACTAAGACCAAAATGAACCAATAACGAGCCATTATGGACTACTAAGTCTCGTTATACCTCAATTAGACCTAATAAGGTCTAATCACACTCATTATGACCTACTTAGTCCCATTATGACCAATTAGACTCATTAAGGAGACAACAAACCCATTATGCCCACTAAGACCAAAATGAACCAAAAAGGAGCCATTACGGACCACTAAGGCATGTTATACCTCAATTAAACCTAATAAGGTCTAATCACACTCATTTTAAACCACTTTGTCCTATTATGACCAATTAGACTTGTTAAGGAGACACAAACCCATTATATCTACTAAGACCAAAATGAACCAAAAAGGAGCCATTACGGACCACTAAGACATGTTATGCCTCAATTAGACGTAATAAGTCTAATTATGACCCACTTAGTCCGATTATGACCAATTTGACATATTAAGGAGACACAAACCTTTTTACCCACTAAGACAACAATGAACCAATAACAAACCATTACGGACTAATAAGACCCGTTATACCTCAATCAGACCTAATAAGGTCTAACACACTCATTATGACCTAATAGACTCGTTAAGGACACACAAACCCATCTTGCCCACTAATTCAAAAAAGAACCAATAAGGAACCATTACGGACCATTAAAACCTGTTATTCCTCTGTTCGACCTAATAAGGTCTAATGACACTCATTATGACCCACTTAGTCCTATTATAACCAATTAGACTCGTTAAGGAGACAAACCCGTTATATCCACTAAGACTAAAATGAACCAATAACGAGCCATTAAAGACCACTAAGACTCGTTATACCTCATTCAGACCTAATTAGGTCTAATCACACACTTTATGACCTACTTGGTCACATTATGACCAATTAAACTCGTTAAGGAGACACAAAGCCCATTATGCCCACTAAGACCAAAATGAACCAAAAAGGAGCCATTACGGACCACTATGACATGTTATACCTCAATTAGACCTAATAAGGTCAAATCACGCTCATTATGACCCACTTAGTCCGATTATGACCAATTTGACTTATTAAGGAGACACAAACCTTTATACCCACTAACATAACAATGAACCAATAACGAGCCATTACGGACCACTAAGACCCGTTATTCCTCAATCAAACCTAATAAGGTCTAATCACACTTATTATGACCCATTAGACTCGTTAAGTACACACAAATCCATCTTGCCCACTAATTCTAAAATGAACCAATAAGGAACCATTACGGACCATTAAAACCTGTTATTCCTCTGTTCGACCTAATAAGGTCTAATGACACTCATTATGACCCACTTAGTCCTATTATAACCAATTAGACTCGTTAAGGAGACAAACCCGTTATATCCACTAAGACTAAAATGAACCAATAACGAGCCATTAAAGACCACTAAGACTCGTTATACCTCATTCAGACCTAATTAGGTCTAATCACACACTTTATGACCTACTTGGTCACATTATGACCAATTAAACTCGTTAAGGAGACACAAAACCCATTATCCCCACTAAGACCAAAATGAACCAAAAAGGAGCCATTACGGACCACTATGACATGTTATACCTCAATTAGACCTAATAAGGTCAAATCATGCTCATTATCACCCACTTAGTCCGATTATGACCAATTTGACTTATTAGGGAGACACAAACCTTTATACCCACTAAGATAACAATGAATCAATAACGAGCCATTACGGACCACTAAGACCCGTTATACCTCAATCAAACCTAATAAGGTCTAATCACACTTATTATGACCCATTAGACTCGTTATGTACACACAAATCCATCTTGCCCACTAATTCTAAAATGAACCATTACGGACCATTAAGACCTGTTATTCCTTTGTTTGACATAATAAGGTCTAATGACACTCATTATGACCCACTTAGTCCTATTATGACTAATTAGACTCGTTAAGGAGACAAACCCATTATATCCACAAAGACCGAAATGAACCAATAACGAGCCATTACGGACCACAAAGACCCATTATACGTCAATCAGACCTAATAAGGTCTAATCACATTCATTATGACCTACTTAATCCCATTATGACCAATTAGACACGTAAAAGAGACACACCCATTATGCCAACTAAGACCATAAAGGAGCCATTACGGACCACTAAGACATGTTATAACACAATAAGACCTAATAATGTCTAATCATATTCATTACGACCCACTTAGTCCTATTTTGACCAATTAGACACGTTAAGGAGACACAAACCCATAATATCCACTCAGACGAAAATGAACCAACAATGAGCCATTACGGACCATTAAGACCCGATATACCTCAATTAGACATAAAAAGGTCTAATCACACTCATTATGACCCACTTAGTCCTATTATGACCAATTAAACTCGGTAAGGAGACACAAACCCATTATATCCACTAAGACCAAAATGAACCAATAACGAGCCATTATGGACTACTAAGTCCCGTTATACCACAATTAGACCTAATAAGGTCTAATCACACACATTATGACCTACTTAATCCCATTATGACCAATTAGACTCGTTAAGGAGATACAAACCCATTATGCCCACTAAGACCAAAATGAACCAAAAAGGAGCCATTACGGACCACTAAGACATGTTATACCTCAATTAGACCTAATAAGGTCTAATCACGCTCATATTATGACCCACTTAGTCCGATTATGACCAATTTGACATATTAAGGAGACACAAACCTTTTTACCCACTAAGATAACAATGAACCAATAACGAACCATTACGGACTAATAAGACCCGTTATACCTCAATCAGACCTAATAAAGGTCTAACACACTCATTATGACCTAATAGACTCGTTAAGAACACACAAACCCATCTTGCCCACTAATTCTAAAAAGAACCAATAAGGAACCATTACGGACCATTAAAACCTGTTATTCCTCTGTTCGACCTAATAAGGTCTAATGACACTCATTATGACCCACTTAGTCCTATTATGACCAATTAGACTCGTTAAGGAGACAAACCCGTTATATCCACTAAGACTAAAATGAACCAATAACGAGCCATTAAAGACCACTAAGACTCGTTATACCTCATTCAGACCTAATTAGGTCTAATCACACACTTTATGACCTACTTGGTCACATTATGACGAATTAAACTCGTTAAGGAGACACAAAACCCATTATGCCCACTAAGACCAAAATGAACCAAAAAGGAGCCATTACGGACCACTATGACATGTTATACCTCAATTAGACCTAATAAGGTCAAATCACGCTCATTATCACCCACTTAGTCCGATTATGACCAATGTGACATATTAAGGACACACAAACCTTTATACCCACTAAGATAACAATGAACCAATAACGAGCCATTATGGACCACTAAGACCCGTTATACCTCAATCAAACCTAATAAGGTCTAATCACACTTATTATGACCCATTAGACTCGTTAAGTACACACAAATCCATCTTGCCCACTAATTCTAAAATGAACCAATAAGGAACCATTACGGACCATTAAAACCTGTTATTCCTCTGTTAGACCTAATAAGGTCTAATGACACTCATTATGACCCACTTAGTCCTATTATGACCAATTAGACTCGTTAAGGAGACAAACCCGTTATATCCACCAAGACTAAAATGAACCAATAACGAGCCATTAAAGACCACTAAGACTCGTTATACCTCAATCAGACCTAATTAGGTCTAATCATACACTTTATAACCTACTTAGTCACATTATGGCCAATTAAACTCGTTAAGGAGACACAAAACACATTATGCCCACTAAGACTAAAATGAACCAAAAAGGAGCCATTACGGACCACTATAACATGTTTTACCTCAAAATTAGACCGAATAAGGTTTACTCACGCTCATTATGACCCACTTAGTCCGATTATGACCAATTTGACATATTAAGGAGACACAAACCTTTTTACCCACTAAGATAACAAAGAACCAATAACGAACCATTACGGACTAATAAGACCCGTTATACCTCAATCAGACCTAATAAGGTCTAACACACTCATTATGACCTAATAGACTCGTTAAGGACACACAAACCCATCTTGCCCACTAATTCTAAAAAGAACCTATAAGGAACCATTACGGACCATTAAAACCTGTTATTCCTCTGTTCGGCCTAATAAGGTCTAATGACACTCATTATGACCCACTTAGTCCTATTATGACCAATTAGACTTGTTAAGGAGACAAACCCGTTATATCCACTAAGACTAAAATGAACCAATAACGAGCCATTAAAGACCACCAAGACTCGTTATACCTCATTCAGACCTAATTAGGTCTAATCACACACTTTATGACCTACTTGGTCACATTATGACCAATTAAACTCGTTAAGGAGACACAAAACCCATTATGCCCACTAAGACCAAAATGAACCAAAAAGGAGCCATTACGGACCACTATGACATGTTATACCTCAATTAGACCTAATAAGGTCAAATCACGCTCATTATCACCCACTTAGTCCGATTATGACCAATTTGACTTATTAAGGAGACACAAACCTTTATACCCACTAAGATAACAATGAACCAATAACGAGCCATTACGGACCACTAAGACCCGTTATAACTCAATCAAACCTAATAAGGTCTAATCACACTTATTATGACCCATTAGACTCGTTAAGTACACACAAATCCATCTTGCCCACTTAATTCTAAAATGAACCAATAAGGAACCATTACGGACCATTAAGACCTGTTATTCCTTTGTTTGACATAATAAGGTCTAATGACACTCATTATGACCCACTTAGTCCTATTATGACTAATTAGACTTGTTAAGGAGACAAACCCATTATATCCACAAAGACCGAAATGAACCAATAACGAGCCATTACGGACCACTAAGACCCGTTATACGTCAATCAGACCTAATAAGGTCTAATCACACTCATTATGACCTACTTGGGTTATGACCAATTAGACACGTAAAGGAGACACAAACCCATTATGCCCACTAAGACCATTTACGGACCACTAAGACATGTTATAACACAATAAAACCTAATAATGTCTAATCACATTCATTACGACCCACTTAGTCCTATTTTGACCAATTAGACTCGTTAAGGAGACACAAACCCATAATATCCACTAAGACGAAAATGAACCAACAATGAGCCATTACGGACCACTAAGACCTGATATACCTCAGTTAGACATAAAAAGGTCTAATCACACTCATTATGAACCACTTAGTTCTATTATGACCAATTAAACTCGTTAAGGAGACACCAACCCATTATATCCACTAAGACCAAAATGAACCAATAACGAGCCATTATGGACTACTAAGTCTCGTTATACCTCAATTAGACCTAATAAGGTCTAATCACACTCATTATGACCTACTTAGTCCCATTTTGACCAATTAGAGTCATTAAGGAGACAACAAACCCATTATGCCCACTAAGACCAAAATGAACCAAAAAGGAGCCATTACGGACCAATAAGACATGTTATATCTCAATTAAACCTAATAAGGTCTAATCACACTCATTTTGAACCACTTAGTCCTATTATGACCAATTAGACTTGTTAAGGAGACACAAACCCATTATATCTACTAAGACCAAAATGAACCAAAAAGGAGCCATTACGGACCACTAAGACATGTTATGCCTCAATTAGACCTAATAAGATCTAATCACGCTCATTATGACCCACTTAGTCCGATTATGACCAATTTGACATATTAAGGACACAAACCTTTTTACCCACTAAGATAACAATGAACCAATAACGAACCATTACGGACTAATAAGACCCGTTATACCTCAATCAGACCTAATAAGGTCTAACACACTCATTATGACCTAATAGACTCGTTAAGGAAACACAAACCCATCTTGCCCACTAATTCTAATAAGAACCAATAAGGAACCATTACGGACCATTAAAACCTGTTATTCCTCTGTTCGACCTAATAAGGTCTAATGACACTCATTATGACCCACTTAGTCCTATTATGACCAATTAGACTCGTCAAGGAGACAAACCCGTTATATCCACTAAGACTAAAATGAACCAATAACGAGCCATTAAAGACCACTAAGACTCGTTATACCTCCTTCAGACCTAATTAGGTCTAATCACACACTTTATGACCTACTTGGTCACATTATGACCAATTAAACTCGTTAAGGAGACACAAAACCCATTATGCCCACTAAGACCAAAATGAACCAAAAAGGAGCCATTACGGACCACTATAACATGTTATACCTCAATTAGACCTAATAAGGTCAAATCACGCTCATTATGACCCACTTAGTCCGATTATGACCAATTTGACTTATTAAGGAGACACAAACCTTTATGGTCTAATAAGAACCAATAAGGAACCATTACGGACCATGAAGACTTGTTATTCCTTTGTTTGACATAATAAGGTCTAATGACACTCATTATGACCCACTTAGTCCTATTATGACTAATTAGACTCGTTAAGGAGACAAACCCATTATATCCACAAACACCGAAATGAACCAATAACGAGCCATTACGGACCACTAAGACCCGTTATACGTCAATCAGACCTAATAAGGTCTAATCACACTCATTATGACCTACTTAATCCCATTATGACCAATTAGACACGTAAAGGAGACACAAACCCATTATGCCAACTAAGACCATAAAGGAGCCATTACGGACCACTAAGACATGTTATAACACAATAAGACCTAATATACCTCTATTAGACGTAAAAAGGTCTAATCACACTCATTATGACCCATTACGGACCACTAAGACCTGATATACCTCTATTAGACGTAAAAAGGTCTAATCACACTCATTATGACCCACTTAGTCTTATTATGACCAATTAAACTCGTTAAGGAGACACAAACCCATTATATCCACTAAGACCAAAATGAACCAATAACGAGCCATTATGGACCGGGCCGTAATATTGCGGACAACATTCTAATGGCGCACGAGCTGGTTAGAGGTTATCAACGTAGCGAGGGCCCGGCCCGGTGTGCATTCAAGATTGACATCCGGAAGGCGTATGACACGGTGGATTGGCAATACTTGTTTGGTATGCTGGAGGGTATGGGGTTTCATTTGGCTATTGTTAAATGGATCAAAGAGATGGTCTCGTCAGCTTACTTCTCGCTAGCAGTGAATGGAGAGACAAAGGGATTTTTTAAAGGTGGTCGGGGCCTTCGTCAAGGAGATCCCCTTTCGCCTTATCTCTTTACCATTGCTATGGAAGGATTCTCTCTCATTTTTAAACGTTGCATTGAAGAGGCGGCTTCCTTTGGTTATCATAAGGATTGTAGTGAGTTTCAACTCACCCATCTTTGCTTTGCAGATGATTTATTTGTTTTTACACAGGGTGATGTGGATTCGGTGTTGGTGCTTAAGAAGGCTCTCCAATTGTTTCAAACTAAATCTGGCCTTTCGCCTAGTCTTGAAAAAAGCGAAGTCTTCTTTGGAAACGTCTCAGATCCCATTACAAATGCTATCCGGGAGTGCTTACCATTCCGGAATGGTATCTTCCCAATCCGATACCTTGGAGTTCCGTTGTCTCCAATCAAGCTTAAAGCTAGGGATTATGATGCCCTCGTGACTAAGGTGATGGCGCGGGTGAACAATTGGAAAACAAAACACTTGTCTTTTGGAGGAAGATTACAACTCATAAAATCTGTGTTGGGTTCGCTACAAACTTATTGGATGTCGATCTTCACTATCCCCACGAGGGTGATCCATAAAATTGAATCGGTTTTCCGGGATTTTTTATGGGCCCAAGGGGAGAATTCGAGAGGGAGATGCAAAGTGGCTTGGGATCAAGTTTGTAAACCGTTGGAAGGGGGTGGTCTTGGTCTTAAGCGGCTAGCCTTATAGAACCGTGCCCTCTTGTCTAGACATGTGTGGAACCTTGTGACTCGGAAGAATACAATCTGGGTTAATTGGGTGTATCGTTATTGCATCGGGGACGCCCAATTTTGGATCGTTCGGAAGTCTACCCGGTGGTCGTCGGTTCTTTGCAAAATTCTAGACCTTCGACCTCACATTAGAAGATTCTTTATTTTCCGGGTTGGTAATGGTGAAGAGATTAATGCTTGGGAAGATCGTTGGGGGACTAATAACCCGTTATCTACGTCCATAACGTATCGGTTCATACATGGGGAGGGATTTTCTATGCGCACTTCGTTAAAAGATTTGGTTTATCGGTTTGGGAGTGTTTGGCCGAATGCTTGGATTCAAAGGTACCCGCATCTTGGTATGATGGAGTGGCCGATCATTGATAGTGACCGACGTGACCAAATTTGTTGGTTGGATGTTAATGGTAACTTAGTGGACTTTTCGGTTAAAGTCGCATTCACTTCTATTGGAGGCATACATACCGTATGCTCTTGGCATAAATGGGTTTGGTTTCCCGGTAACATTGCGAGACATGCCTTCTGTCTTTGGATTGCTTGTCACCGTAGACTCCCTACTCAAGATCGTATGAGCATTTGGGTTTCGGAAGATGAAGGTTTAGTTTGCCCGTTGTGCGAAGTTGAGCAGGACTCTCACAGGCATCTTTTCTTTCAATGTGTGTTTGCGCATGATGTATGGCAACGCATAAAATTTTTTGCTAATCTAGAGGAATGGCCGGATGGATGGGACGATATAGTGGAATTGCTCTCGGATGATTCGTACGCGAGGAAACCGCTTGCCTCAAAACTTTTTGTTGCTGCTAGAGTGTACTACATTTGGAGGGAGCGGAACAATAGACTTTTCAGAAATGCGGCAATCTCAGTGGACCAAATTGTTCAAGATATAAGGAACATTGTCACTATGCGGCTTGCTTGGAATACTCGGCGGACTAGGAATCAGATTCATGGCCCGACGTGATCTTTCTTTGGATTGGTTGTTTTGCTCCTCTGGTTGGGTGGTGGTGTTTTTTTGGCTTCTGTTTAGAGTTGGTAGTTGCTTGTTTTGGCTTTTTTTATGGCTTGGTGCTTTTTGTCCCTTTCTTGGGTCTTTTGTTGGATGCTTGATATAACTTTTTTTGTTTCTTTGTTTTAATATATTTGCCGGGTTTTCCTTCAAAAAAAAAAAACGAGCCATTATGGACTACTAAGTCTCGTTATACCTCAATTAGACCTAATAAGGTCTAATCACACTCATTATGACCTACTTAGTCCCATTATGACCAATTAGACTCATTAAGGAGACAACAAACCCATTATGCCCACTAAGACCAAAATGAACCAAAAAGGAGCCATTACGGACCACTAAGACATGTTATACCTCAATTAAACCTAATAAGGTCTAATCACACTCATTTTAAACCACTTTGTCCTATTATGACCAATTAGACTTGTTAAGGAGACACAAACCCATTATATCTACTAAGACCAAAATGAACCAAAAAGGAGCCATTACGGACCACTAAGACATGTTACGCCTCAATTAGACGTAATAAGTCTAATTATGACCCACTTAGTCCGATTATGACCAATTTGACATATTAAGGAGACACAAACCTTTTTACCCACTAAGACAACAATGAACCAATAACAAACCATTACGGACTAATAAGACCCGTTATACCTCAATCAGACCTAATAAGGTCTAACACACTCATTATGACCTAATAGACTCGTTAAGGACACACAAACCCATCTTGCCCACTAATTCAAAAAAGAACCAATAAGGAACCATTACGGACCATTAAAACCTGTTATTCCTCTGTTCGACCTAATAAGGTCTAATGACACTCATTATGACCCACTTAGTCCTATTATAACCAATTAGACTCGTTATGGAGACAAACCCGTTATATCCACTAAGACTAAAATGAACCAATAACGAGCCATTAAAGACCACTAAGACTCGTTATACCTCATTCAGACCTAATTAGGTCTAATCACACACTTTATGACCTACTTGGTCACATTATGACCAATTAAACTCGTTAAGGAGACACAAAGCCCATTATGCCCACTAAGACCAAAATGAACCAAAAAGGAGCCATTACGGACCACTATGACATGTTATACCTCAATTAGACCTAATAAGGTCAAATCACGCTCATTATGACCCACTTAGTCCGATTATGACCAATTTGTCTTATTAAGGAGACACAAACCTTCATACCCACTAAGATAACAATGAACCAATAACGAGCCATTACGGACCACTAAGACCCGTTATTCCTCAATCAAACCTAATAAGGTCTAATCACACTTATTATGACCCATTAGACTCGTTAAGTATACACAAATCCATCTTGCCCACTAATTCTAAAATGAACCAATAAGGAACCATTACGGACCATTAAAACCTGTTATTCCTCTGTTCGACCTAATAAGGTCTAATGACACTCATTATGACCCACTTAGTCCTATTATAACCAATTAGACTCGTTAAGAAGACAAACCCGTTATATCCACTAAGACTAAAATGAACCAATAACGAGCCATTAAAGACCACTAAGACTCGTTATACCTCATTCAGACCTAATTAGGTCTAATCACACACATTATGACCTACTTAATCCCATTATGACCAATTAGACTCGTTAAGGAGATACAAACCCATTATGCCCACTAAGACCAAAATGAACCAAAAAGGAGCCATTACGAACCACTAAGACATGTTATACCTCAATTAGACCTAATAAGGTCTAATCACGCTCATATTATGACCCACTTAGTCCGATTATGACCAATTTGACATATTAAGGAGACACAAACCTTTTTACCCACTAAGATAACAATGAACCAATAACGAACCATTACGGACTAATAAGACCCGTTATACCTCAATCAGACCTAATAAAGGTCTAACACACTCATTATGACATAATAGACTCGTTAAGAACACACAAACCCATCTTGCCCACTAATTCTAAAAAGAACCAATAAGGAACCATTACGGACCATTAAAACCTGTTATTCCTCTGTTCGACCTAATAAGGTCTAATGACACTCATTATGACCCACTTAGTCCTATTATGACCAATTAGACTCGTTAAGGAGACAAACCCGTTATATCCACTAAGACTAAAATGAACCAATAACGAGCCATTAAAGACCACTAAGACTCGTTATACCTCATTCAGACCTAATTAGGTCTAATCACACACTTTATGACCTACTTGGTCACATTATGACGAATTAAACTCGTTATAAGGAGACACAAAACCCATTATGCCCACTAAGACCAAAATGAACCAAAAAGGAGCCATTACGGACCACTATGACATGTTATACCTCAATTAGACCTAATAAGGTGAAATCACGCTCATTATCACCCACTTAGTCCGATTATGACCAATGTGACATATTAAGGAGACACAAACCTTTATACCCACTAAGATAACAATGAACCAATAACGAGCCATTATGGACCACTAAGACCCGTTATACCTCAATCAAACCTAATAAGGTCTAATCACACTTATTATGACCCATTAGACTCGTTAAGTACACACAAATCCATCTTTGCCACTAATTCTAAAATGAACCAATAAGGAACCATTACGGACCATTAAAACCTGTTATTCCTCTGTTAGACCTAATAAGGTCTAATGACACTCATTATGACCCACTTAGTCCTATTATGACCAATTAGACTCGTTAAGGAGACAAACCCGTTATATCCACCAAGACTAAAATGAACCAATAACGAGCCATTAAAGACCACTAAGACTCGTTATACCTCAATCAGACCTAATTAGGTCTAATCATACACTTTATAACCTACTTAGTCACATTATGGCCAATTAAACTCGTTAAGGAGACACAAAACACATTATGCCCACTAAGACTAAAATGAACCAAAAAGGAGCCATTACGGACCACTATAACATGTTTTACCTCAAAATTAGACCGAATAAGGTTTACTCACGCTCATTATGACCCACTTAGTCCGATTATGACCAATTTGACATATTAAGGAGACACAAACCTTTTTACCCACTAAGATAACAAGGAACCAATAACGAACCATTACGGACTAATAAGACCCGTTATACCTCAATCAGACCTAATAAGGTCTAACACACTCATTATGACCTAATAGACTCGTTAAGGACACACAAACCCATCTTGCCCACTAATTCTAAAAAGAACCTATAAGGAACCATTACGGACCATTAAAACCTGTTATTCCTCTGTTCGGCCTAATAAGGTCTAATGACACTCATTATGACCCACTTAGTCCTATTATGACCAATTAGACTTGTTAAGGAGACAAACCCGTTATATCCACTAAGACTAAAATGAACCAATAACGAGCCATTAAAGACCACCAAGACTCGTTATACCTCATTCAGACCTAATTAGGTCTAATCACACACATTATGACCTACTTGGTCACATTATGACCAATTAAACTCGTTAAGGAGACACAAAACCCATTATGCCCACTAAGACCAAAATGAAACAAAAAGGAGCCATTACGGACCACTATGACATGTTATACCTCAATTAGACCTAATAAGGTCAAATCACGCTCATTATCACCCACTTAGTCCGATTATGACCAATTTGACTTATTAAGGAGACACAAACCTTTATACCCACTAAGATAACAATGAACCAATAACGAGCCATTACGGACCACTAAGACCCGTTATAACTCAATCAAACCTAATAAGGTCTAATCACACTTATTATGACCCATTAGACTCGTTAAGTACACACAAATCCATCTTGCCCACTTAATTCTAAAATGAACCAATAAGGAACCATTACGGACCATTAAGACCTGTTATTCCTTTGTTTGACATAATAAGGTCTAATGACACTCATTATGACCCACTTAGTCCTATTATGACTAATTAGACTTGTTAAGGAGACAAACCCATTATATCCACAAAGACCGAAATGAACCAATAACGAGCCATTACGGACCACTAAGACCCGTTATACGTCAATCAGACCTAATAAGGTCTAATCACACTCATTATGACCTACTTGGGTTATGACCAATTAGACACGTAAAGGAGACACAAACCCATTATGCCCACTAAGACCATTTACGGACCACTAAGACATGTTATAACACAATAAAACCTAATAATGTCTAATCACATTCATTACGACCCACTTAGTCCTATTTTGACCAATTAGACTCGTTAAGGAGACACAAACCCATAATATCCACTAAGACGAAAATGAACCAACAATGAGCCATTACGGACCACTAAGACCTGATATACCTCAGTTAGACATAAAAAGGTCTAATCACACTCATTATGAACCACTTAGTTCTATTATGACCAATTAAACTCGTTAAGGAGACACCAACCCATTATATCCACTAAGACCAAAATGAACCAATAACGAGCCATTATGGACTACTAAGTCTCGTTATACCTCAATTAGACCTAATAAGGTCTAATCACACTCATTATGACCTACTTAGTCCCATTTTGACCAATTAGAGTCATTAAGGAGACAACAAACCCATTACGCCCACTAAGACCAAAATGAACCAAAAAGGAGCCATTACGGACCAATAAGACATGTTATATCTCAATTAAACCTAATAAGGTCTAATCACACTCATTTTGAACCACTTAGTCCTATTATGACCAATTAGACTTGTTAAGGAGACACAAACCCATTATATCTACTAAGACCAAAATGAACCAAAAAGGAGCCATTACGGACCACTAAGACATGTTATGCCTCAATTAGACCTAATAAGATCTAATCACGCTCATTATGACCCACTTAGTCCGATTATGACCAATTTGACATCTTAAGGAGACAAACCTTTTTACCCACTAAGATAACAATGAACCAATAACGAACCATTACGGACTAATAAGACCCGTTATACCTCAATCAGACCTAATAAGGTCTAACACACTCATTATGACCTAATAGACTAGTTAAGGAAACACAAACCCATCTTGCCCACTAATTCTAATAAGAACCAATAAGGAACCATTACGGACCATTAAAACCTGTTATTCCTCTGTTCGACCTAATAAGGTCTAATGACACTCATTATGACCCACTTAGTCCTATTATGACCAATTACACTCGTCAAGGAGACAAACCCGTTATATCCACTAAGACTAAAATGAACCAATAACGAGCCATTAAAGACCACTAAGACTCGTTATACCTCCTTCAGACCTAATTAGGTCTAATCACACACTTTATGACCTACTTGGTCACATTATGACCAATTAAACTCGTTAAGGAGACACAAACCCATTATATCTACTAAGACCAAAATGAACCAAAAAGGAGCCATTACGGACCACTAAGACATGTTATGCCTCAATTAGACGTAATAAGTCTAATTATGACCCACTTAGTCCGATTATGACCAATTTGACATATTAAGGAGACACAAACCTTTTTACCCACTAAGACAACAATGAACCAATAACAAACCATTACGGACTAATAAGACCCGTTATACCTCAATCAGACCTAATAAGGTCTAACACACTCATTATGACCTAATAGACTCGTTAAGGACACACAAACCCATCTTGCCCACTAATTCAAAAAAGAACCAATAAGGAACCATTACGGACCATTAAAACCTGTTATTCCTCTGTTCGACCTAATAAGGTCTAATGACACTCATTATGACCCACTTAGTCCTATTATAACCAATTAGACTCGTTAAGGAGACAAACCCGTTATATCCACTAAGACTAAAATGAACCAATAACGAGCCATTAAAGACCACTAAGACTCGTTATACCTCATTCAGACCTAATTAGGTCTAATCACACACTTTATGACCTACTTGGTCACATTATGACCAATTAAACTCGTTAAGGAGACACAAAGCCCATTATGCCCACTAAGACCAAAATGAACCAAAAAGGAGCCATTACGGACCACTATGACATGTTATACCTCAATTAGACCTAATAAGGTCAAATCACGCTCATTATGACCCACTTAGTCCGATTATGACCAATTTGACTTATTAAGGAGACACAAACCTTCATACCCACTAAGATAACAATGAACCAATAACGAGCCATTACGGACCACTAAGACCCGTTATTCCTCAATCAAACCTAATAAGGTCTAATCACACTTATTATGACCCATTAGACTCGTTAAGTACTCACAAATCCATCTTGCCCACTAATTCTAAAATGAACCAATAAGGAACCATTACGGACCATTAAAACCTGTTATTCCTCTGTTCGACCTAATAAGGTCTAATGACACTCATTATGACCCACTTAGTCCTATTATAACCAATTAGACTCGTTAAGGAGACAAACCCGTTATATCCACTAAGACTAAAATGAACCAATAACGAGCCATTTAAAGACCACTAAGACTCGTTATACCTCATTCAGACCTAATTAGGTCTAATCACACACTTTATGACCTACTTGGTCACATTATGATCAATTAAACTCGTTAAGGAGACACAAAACCCATTATCCCCACTAAGACCAAAATGAACCAAAAAGGAGCCATTACGGACCACTATGACATGTTATACCTCAATTAGACCTAATAAGGTCAAATCATGCTCATTATCACCCACTTAGTCCGATTATGACCAATTTGACTTATTAGGGAGACACAAACCTTTATACCCACTAAGATAACAATGAATCAATAACGAGCCATTACGGACCACTAAGACCCGTTATACCTCAATCAAACCTAATAAGGTCTAATCACACTTATTATGACCCATTAGACTCGTTATGTACACACAAATCCATCTTGCCCACTAATTCTAAAATGAACCATTACGGACCATTAAGACCTGTTATTCCTTTGTTTGACATAATAAGGTCTAATGACACTCATTATGACCCACTTAGTCCTATTATGACTAATTAGACTCGTTAAGGAGACAAACCCATTATATCCACAAAGACCGAAATGAACCAATAACGAGCCATTACG
The DNA here is from genome assembly GCA_023525745.1 of Arctium lappa. Classification (NCBI taxonomy): domain Eukaryota; kingdom Viridiplantae; phylum Streptophyta; class Magnoliopsida; order Asterales; family Asteraceae; genus Arctium; species Arctium lappa. Next base: position 56,632,808 of record CM042049.1, on the reverse strand, counting down.
GACCGCAAAGACCCATTATACGTCAATCAGACCTAATAAGGTCTAATCACACTCATTATGACCTACTTAATCCCATTATGACCAATTAGACACGTAAAAGAGACACACCCATTATGCCAACTAAGACCATAAAGGAGCCATTACGGACCACTAAGACATGTTATAACACAATAAGACCTAATAATGTCTAATCACATTCATTACGACCCACTTAGTCCTATTTTGACCAATTAGACACGTTAAGGAGACACAAACCCATAATATCCACTAAGACGAAAATGAACCAACAATGAGCCATTACGGACCATTAAGACCCGATATACCTCAATTAGACATAAAAAGGTCTAATCACACTCATTATGACCCACTTAGTCCTATTATGACCAATTAAACTCGGTAAGGAGACACAAACCCATTATATCCACTAAGACCAAAATGAACCAATAACGAGCCATTATGGACTACTAAGTCCCGTTATACCACAATTAGACCTAATAAGGTCTAATCACACACATTATGACCTACTTAATCCCATTATGACCAATTAGACTCGTTAAGGAGATACAAACCCATTATGCCCACTAAGACCAAAATGAACCAAAAAGGAGCCATTACGGACCACTAAGACATGTTATACCTCAATTAGACCTAATAAGGTCTAATCACGCTCATATTATGACCCACTTAGTCCGATTATGACCAATTTGACATATTAAGGAGACACAAACCTTTTTACCCACTAAGATAACAATGAACCAATAACGAACCATTACGGACTAATAAGACCCGTTATACCTCAATCAGACCTAATAAAGGTCTAACACACTCATTATGACCTAATAGACTCGTTAAGAACACACAAACCCATCTTGCCCACTAATTCTAAAAAGAACCAATAAGGAACCATTACGGACCATTAAAACCTGTTATTCCTCTGTTCGACCTAATAAGGTCTAATGACACTCATTATGACCCACTTAGTCCTATTATGACCAATTAGACTCGTTAAGGAGACAAACCCGTTATATCCACTAAGACTAAAATGAACCAATAACGAGCCATTAAAGACCACTAAGACTCGTTATACCTCATTCAGACCTAATTAGGTCTAATCACACACTTTATGACCTACTTGGTCACATTATGACGAATTAAACTCGTTAAGGAGACACAAAACCCATTATGCCCACTAAGACCAAAATGAACCAAAAAGGAGCCATTACGGACCACTATGACATGTTATACCTCAATTAGACCTAATAAGGTCAAATCACGCTCATTATCACCCACTTAGTCCGATTATGACCAATGTGACATATTAAGGAGACACAAACCTTTATACCCACTAAGATAACAATGAACCAATAACGAGCCATTATGGACCACTAAGACCCGTTATACCTCAATCAAACCTAATAAGGTCTAATCACACTTATTATGACCCATTAGACTCGTTAAGTACACACAAATCCATCTTGCCCACTAATTCTAAAATGAACCAATAAGGAACCATTACGGACCATTAAAACCTGTTATTCCTCTGTTAGACCTAATAAGGTCTAATGACACTCATTATGACCCACTTAGTCCTATTATGACCAATTAGACTCGTTAAGGAGACAAACCCGTTATATCCACCAAGACTAAAATGAACCAATAACGAGCCATTAAAGACCACTAAGACTCGTTATACCTCAATCAGACCTAATTAGGTCTAATCATACACTTTATAACCTACTTAGTCACATTATGGCCAATTAAACTCGTTAAGGAGACACAAAACACATTATGCCCACTAAGACTAAAATGAACCAAAAAGGAGCCATTACGGACCACTATAACATGTTTTACCTCAAAATTAGACCGAATAAGGTTTACTCACGCTCATTATGACCCACTTAGTCCGATTATGACCAATATGACATATTAAGGAGACACAAACCTTTTTACCCACTAAGATAACAAGGAACCAATAACGAACCATTACGGACTAATAAGACCCGTTATACCTCAATCAGACCTAATAAGGTCTAACACACTCATTATGACCTAATAGACTCGTTAAGGACACACAAACCCATCTTGCCCACTAATTCTAAAAAGAACCTATAAGGAACCATTACGGACCATTAAAACCTGTTATTCCTCTGTTCGGCCTAATAAGGTCTAATGACACTCATTATGACCCACTTAGTCCTATTATGACCAATTAGACTTGTTAAGGAGACAAACCCGTTATATCCACTAAGACTAAAATGAACCAATAACGAGCCATTAAAGACCACCAAGACTCGTTATACCTCATTCAGACCTAATTAGGTCTAATCACACACATTATGACCTACTTGGTCACATTATGACCAATTAAACTCGTTAAGGAGACACAAAACCCATTATGCCCACTAAGACCAAAATGAAACAAAAAGGAGCCATTACGGACCACTATGACATGTTATACCTCAATTAGACCTAATAAGGTCAAATCACGCTCATTATCACCCACTTAGTCCGATTATGACCAATTTGACTTATTAAGGAGACACAAACCTTTATACCCACTAAGATAACAATGAACCAATAACGAGGCATTACGGACCACTAAGACCCGTTATAACTCAATCAAACCTAATAAGGTCTAATCACACTTATTATGACCCATTAGACTCGTTAAGTACACACAAATCCATCTTGCCCACTTAATTCTAAAATGAACCAATAAGGAACCATTACGGACCATTAAGACCTGTTATTCCTTTGTTTGACATAATAAGGTCTAATGACACTCATTATGACCCACTTAGTCCTATTATGACTAATTAGACTTGTTAAGGAGACAAACCCATTATATCCACAAAGACCGAAATGAACCAATAACGAGCCATTACGGACCACTAAGACCCGTTATACGTCAATCAGACCTAATAAGGTCTAATCACACTCATTATGACCTACTTGGGTTATGACCAATTAGACACGTAAAGGAGACACAAACCCATTATGCCCACTAAGACCATTTACGGACCACTAAGACATGTTATAACACAATAAAACCTAATAATGTCTAATCACATTCATTACGACCCACTTAGTCCTATTTTGACCAATTAGACTCGTTAAGGAGACACAAACCCATAATATCCACTAAGACGAAAATGAACCAACAATGAGCCATTACGGACCACTAAGACCTGATATACCTCAGTTAGACATAAAAAGGTCTAATCACACTCATTATGAACCACTTAGTTCTATTATGACCAATTAAACTCGTTAAGGAGACACCAACCCATTATATCCACTAAGACCAAAATGAACCAATAACGAGCCATTATGGACTACTAAGTCTCGTTATACCTCAATTAGACCTAATAAGGTCTAATCACACTCATTATGACCTACTTAGTCCCATTTTGACCAATTAGAGTCATTAAGGAGACAACAAACCCATTATGCCCACTAAGACCAAAATGAACCAAAAAGGAGCCATTACGGACCAATAAGACATGTTATATCTCAATTAAACCTAATAAGGTCTAATCACACTCATTTTGAACCACTTAGTCCTATTATGACCAATTAGACTTGTTAAGGAGACACAAACCCATTATATCTACTAAGACCAAAATGAACCAAAAAGGAGCCATTACGGACCACTAAGACATGTTATGCCTCAATTAGACCTAATAAGATCTAATCACGCTCATTATGACCCACTTAGTCCGATTATGACCAATTTGACATATTAAGGAGACAAACCTTTTTACCCACTAAGATAACAATGAACCAATAACGAACCATTACGGACTAATAAGACCCGTTATACCTCAATCAGACCTAATAAGGTCTAACACACTCATTATGACCTAATAGACTCGTTAAGGAAACACAAACCCATCTTGCCCACTAATTCTAATAAGAACCAATAAGGAACCATTACGGACCATTAAAACCTGTTATTCCTCTGTTCGACCTAATAAGGTCTAATGACACTCATTATGACCCACTTAGTCCTATTATGACCAATTACACTCGTCAAGGAGACAAACCCGTTATATCCACTAAGACTAAAATGAACCAATAACGAGCCATTAAAGACCACTAAGACTCGTTATACCTCCTTCAGACCTAATTAGGTCTAATCACACACTTTATGACCTACTTGGTCACATTATGACCAATTAAACTCGTTAAGGAGACACAAAACCCATTATGCCCACTAAGACCAAAATGAACCAAAAAGGAGCCATTACGGACCACTATAACATGTTATACCTCAATTAGACCTAATAAGGTCAAATCACGCTCATTATGACCCACTTAGTCCGATTATGACCAATTTGACTTATTAAGGAGACACAAACCTTTATGGTCTAATAAGAACCAATAAGGAACCATTACGGACCATGAAGACCTGTTATTCCTTTGTTTGACATAATAAGGTCTAATGACACTCATTATGACCCACTTAGTCCTATTATGACTAATTAGACTCGTTAAGGAGACAAACCCATTATATCCACAAACACCGAAATGAACCAATAACGAGCCATTACGGACCACTAAGACCCGTTATACGTCAATCAGACCTAATAAGGTCTAATCACACTCATTATGACCTACTTAATCCCATTATGACCAATTAGACACGTAAAGGAGACACAAACCCATTATGCCAACTAAGACCATAAAGGAGCCATTACGGACCACTAAGACATGTTATAACACAATAAGACCTAATATACCTCTATTAGACGTAAAAAGGTCTAATCACACTCATTATGACCCTTTACGGACCACTAAGACCTGATATACCTCTATTAGACGTAAAAAGGTCTAATCACACTCATTATGACCCACTTAGTCTTATTATGACCAATTAAACTCGTTAAGGAGACACAAACCCATTATATCCACTAAGACCAAAATGAACCAATAACGAGCCATTATGGACTACTAAGTCTCGTTATACCTCAATTAGACCTAATAAGGTCTAATCACACTCATTATGACCTACTTAGTCCCATTATGACCAATTAGACTCATTAAGGAGACAACAAACCCATTATGCCCACTAAGACCAAAATGAACCAAAAAGGAGCCATTACGGACCACTAAAACATGTTATACCTCAATTAAACCTAATAAGGTCTAATCACACTCATTTTAAACCACTTTGTCCTATTACGACCAATTAGACTTGTTAAGGAGACACAAACCCATTATATCTACTAAGACCAAAATGAACCAAAAAGGAGCCATTACGGACCACTAAGACATGTTATGCCTCAATTAGACGTAATAAGTCTAATTATGACCCACTTAGTCCGATTATGACCAATTTGACATATTAAGGAGACACAAACCTTTTTACCCACTAAGACAACAATGAACCAATAACAAACCATTACGGACTAATAAGACCCGTTATACCTCAATCAGACCTAATAAGGTCTAACACACTCATTATGACCTAATAGACTCGTTAAGGACACACAAACCCATCTTGCCCACTAATTCAAAAAAGAACCAATAAGGAACCATTACGGACCATTAAAACCTGTTATTCCTCTGTTCGACCTAATAAGGGTCTAATGACACTCATTATGACCCACTTAGTCCTATTATAACCAATTAGACTCGTTATGGAGACAAACCCGTTATATCCACTAAGACTAAAATGAACCAATAACGAGCCATTAAAGACCACTAAGACTCCTTATACCTCATTCAGACCTAATTAGGTCTAATCACACACTTTATGACCTACTTGGTCACATTATGACCAATTAAACTCGTTAAGGAGACACAAAGCCCATTATGCCCACTAAGACCAAAATGAACCAAAAAGGAGCCATTACGGACCACTATGACATGTTATACCTCAATTAGACCTAATAAGGTCAAATCACGCTCATTATGACCCACTTAGTCCGATTATGACCAATTTGACTTATTAAGGAGACACAAACCTTCATACCCACTAAGATAACAATGAACCAATAACGAGCCATTACGGACCACTAAGACCCGTTATTCCTCAATCAAACCTAATAAGGTCTAATCACACTTATTATGACCCATTAGACTCGTTAAGTATACACAAATCCATCTTGCCCACTAATTCTAAAATGAACCAATAAGGAACCATTACGGACCATTAAAACCTGTTATTCCTCTGTTCGACCTAATAAGGTCTAATGACACTCATTATGACCCACTTAGTCCTATTATAACCAATTAGACTCGTTAAGGAGACAAACCCGTTATATCCACTAAGACTAAAATGAACCAATAACGAGCCATTAAAGACCACTAAGACTCGTTATACCTCATTCAGACCTAATTAGGTCTAATCACACACTTTATGACCTACTTGGTCACATTATGACCAATTAAACTCGTTAAGGAGACACAAAACCCATTATCCCCACTAAGACCAAAATGAACCAAAAAGGAGCCATTACGGACCACTATGACATGTTATACCTCAATTAGACCTAATAAGGTCAAATCACGCTCATTATGACCCACTTAGTCCGATTATGACCAATTTGACTTATTAAGGAGACGCAAACCTTCATACTTACTAAGATAACAATGAACCAATAACGAGCCATTACGGACCACTAAGACCCGTTATTCCTCAATCAAACCTAATAAGGTCTAATCACACTTATTATCACCCATTAGACTCGTTAAGTACACACAAATCCATCTTGCCCACTAATTCTAAAATGAACCAATAAGGAACCATTACGGACCATTAAAACCTGTTATTCCTCTGTTCGACCTAATAAGGTCTAATGACACTCATTATGACCCACTTAGTCCTATTATAACCAATTAGACTCGTTAAGGAGACAAACCCGTTATATCCACTAAGACTAAAATGAACCAATAACGAGCCATTAAAGACCACTAAGACTCGTTATACCTCATTCAGACCTAATTAGGTCTAATCAAACACTTTATGACCTACTTGGTCACATTATGACCAATTAAACTCGTTAAGGAGACACAAAACCCATTATCCCCACTAAGACCAAAAAGGAGCCATTACGGACCACTATGACATGTTATACCTCAATTAGACCTAATAAGGTCAAATCATGCTCATTATCACCCACTTAGTCCGATTATGACCAATTTGACTTATTAAGGAGACACAAACCGTTATACCCACTAAGATAACAATGAATCAATAACGAGCCATTACGGACCACTAAGACCCGTTATACCTCAATCAAACCTAATAAGGTCTAATCACACTTATTATGACCCATTAGACTCGTTATGTACACACAAATCCATCTTGCCCACTAATTCTAAAATGAACCATTACGGACCATTAAGACCTGTTATTCCTTTGTTTGACATAATAAGGTCTAATGACACTCATTATGACCCACTTAGTCCTATTATGACTAATTAGACTCGTTAAGGAGACAAACCCATTATATCCACAAAGACCGAAATGAACCAATAACGAGCCATTACGGACCACTAAGACCCGTTATAAGTCAATCAGACCTAATAAGGTCTAATCACACTCATTATGACCTACTTACTCCCATTATGACCAATTAGACACGTAAAGGAGACACAAACCCATTATGCCAACTAAGACCATAAAGGAGCCATTACGGACCACTAAGACATGTTATAACACAATAAGACCTAATAAATGTCTAATCACATTCATTACGACCCACTTAGTCCTATTTTGACCAATTAGACTCGTTAAGGAGACACAAACCCATAATATCCACTAAGACGAAAATGAACCAACAATGAGCCATTACGGACCACTAAGACCTGATATACCTCTATTAGACGTAAAAAGGTCTAATCACACTCATTATGACCCACTTAGTCTTATTATGACCAATTAAACTCGTTAAGGAGACACAAACCCATTATATCCACTAAGACCAAAATGAACCAATAACGAGCCATTATGGACTACTAAGTCTCGTTATACCTCAATTAGACCTAATAAGGTCTAATCACACTCATTATGACCTACTTAGTCCCATTATGACCAATTAGACTCATTAAGGAGACAACAAACCCATTATGCCCACTAAGACCAAAATGAACCAAAAAGGAGCCATTACGGACCACTAAGACATGTTATACCTCAATTAAACCTAATAAGGTTCACTCATTTTAAACCACTTTGTCCTATTATGACCAATTAGACTTGTTAAGGAGACACAAACCCATTATATCTACTAAGACCAAAATGAACCAAAAAGGAGCCATTACGGACCACTAAGACATGTTATGCCTCAATTAGACGTAATAAGTCTAATTATGACCCACTTAGTCCGATTATGACCAATTTGACATATTAAGGAGACACAAACCTTTTTACCCACTAAGACAACAATGAACCAATAACAAACCATTACGGACTAATAAGACCCGTTATACCTCAATCAGACCTAATAAGGTCTAACACACTCATTATGACCTAATAGACTCGTTAAGGACACACAAACCCATCTTGCCCACTAATTCAAAAAAGAACCAATAAGGAACCATTACGGACCATTAAAACCTGTTATTCCTCTGTTCGACCTAATAAGGTCTAATGACACTCATTATGACCCACTTAGTCCTATTATAACCAATTAGACTCGTTATGGAGACAAACCCGTTATATCCACTAAGACTAAAATGAACCAATAACGAGCCATTAAAGACCACTAAGACTCGTTATACCTCATTCAGACCTAATTAGGTCTAATCACACACTTTATGACCTACTTGGTCACATTATGACCAATTAAACTCGTTAAGGAGACACAAAGCCCATTATGCCCACTAAGACCAAAATGAACCAAAAAGGAGCCATTACGGACCACTATGACATGTTATACCTCAATTAGACCTAATAAGGTCAAATCACGCTCATTATGACCCACTTAGTCCGATTATGACCAATTTGACTTATTAAGGAGACACAAACCTTCATACCCACTAAGATAACAATGAACCAATAACGAGCCATTATGGACCACTAAGACCCGTTATTCCTCAATCAAACCTAATAAGGTCTAATCACACTTATTATGACCCATTAGACTCGTTAAGTACACACAAATCCATCTTGCCCACTAATTCTAAAATGAACCAATAAGGAACCATTACGGACCATTAAAACCTGTTATTCCTCTGTTCGACCTAATAAGGTCTAATGACACTCATTATGACCCACTTAGTCCTATTATAACCAATTAGACTCGTTAAGGAGACAAACCCGTTATATCCACTAAGACTAAAATGAACCAATAACGAGCCATTAAAGACCACTAAGACTCGTTATACCTCATTCAGACCTAATTAGGTCTAATCACACACTTTATGACCTACTTGGTCACATTATGATCAATTAAACTCGTTAAGGAGACACAAAACCCATTATCCCCACTAAGACCAAAATGAACCAAAAAGGAGCCATTACGGACCACTATGACATGTTATACCTCAATTAGACCTAATAAGGTCAAATCATGCTCATTATCACCCACTTAGTCCGATTATGACCAATTTGACTTATTAGGGAGACACAAACCTTTATACCCACTAAGATAACAATGAATCAATAACGAGCCATTACGGACCACTAAGACCCGTTACACCTCAATCAAACCTAATAAGGTCTAATCACACTTATTATGACCCATTAGACTCGTTATGTACACACAAATCCATCTTGCCCACTAATTCTAAAATGAACCATTACGGACCATTAAGACCTGTTATTCCTTTGTTTGACATAATAAGGTCTAATGACACTCATTATGACCCACTTAGTCCTATTATGACTAATTAGACTCGTTAAGGAGACAAACCCATTATATCCACAAAGACCGAAATGAACCAATAACGAGCCATTACGGACCACAAAGACCCATTATACGTCAATCAGACCTAATAAGGTCTAATCACACTCATTATGACCTACTTAATCCCATTATGACCAATTAGACACGTAAAAGAGACACACCCATTATGCCAACTAAGACCATAAAGGAGCCATTACGGACCACTAAGACATGTTATAACACAATAAGACCTAATAATGTCTAATCACATTCATTACGACCCACTTAGTCCTATTTTGACCAATTAGACACGTTAAGGAGACACAAACCCATAATATCCACTAAGACGAAAATGAACCAACAATGAGCCATTACGGACCATTAAGACCCGATATACCTCAATTAGACATAAAAAGGTCTAATCACACTCATTATGACCCACTTAGTCCTATTATGACCAATTAAACTCGGTAAGGAGACACAAACCCATTATATCCACTAAGACCAAAATGAACCAATAACGAGCCATTATGGACTACTAAGTCCCGTTATACCACAATTAGACCTAATAAGGTCTAATCACACACATTATGACCTACTTAATCCCATTATGACCAATTAGACTCGTTAAGGAGATACAAACCCATTATGCCCACTAAGACCAAAATGAACCAAAAAGGAGCCATTACGGACCACTAAGACATGTTATACCTCAATTAGACCTAATAAGGTCTAATCACGCTCATATTATGACCCACTTAGTCCGATTATGACCAATTTGACATATTAAGGAGACACAAACCTTTTTACCCACTAAGATAACAATGAACCAATAACGAACCATTACGGACTAATAAGACCCGTTATACCTCAATCAGACCTAATAAAGGTCTAACACACTCATTATGACCTAATAGACTCGTTAAGAACACACAAACCCATCTTGCCCACTAATTCTAAAAAGAACCAATAAGGAACCATTACGGACCATTAAAACCTGTTATTCCTCTGTTCGACCTAATAAGGTCTAATGACACTCATTATGACCCACTTAGTCCTATTATGACCAATTAGACTCGTTAAGGAGACACAAACCCATAATATCCACTAAGACGAAAATGAACCAACAATGAGCCATTACGGACCACTAAGACCCGATATACCTCAATTAGACATAAAAAGGTCTAATCACACTAATTATGACCCACTTAGTCCTATTATGACCAATTAAACTCGGTAAGGAGACACAAACCCATTATATCCACTAAGACCAAAATGAACCAATAACGAGCCATTACGGACCACTAAGACCCGTTATACGTCAATCAGACCTAATAAGGTCTAATCACACTCATTATGACCTACTTAATCCCATTATGACCAATTAGACACGTAAAGGAGACACAAACCCATTATGCCAACTAAGACCATAAAGGAGCCATTACGGACCACTAAGACATGTTATAACACAATAAGACCTAATAATGTCTAATCACATTCATTACGACCCACTTAGTCCTATTTTGACCAATTAGACTCGTTAAGGAGACACAAACCCATAATATCCACTAAGACGAAAATGAACCAACAATGAGCCATTACGGACCACTAAGACCCGATATACCTCAATTAGACATAAAAAGGTCTAATCACACTAATTATGACCCACTTAGTCCTATTATGACCAATTAAACTCGGTAAGGAGACACAAACCCATTATATCCACTAAGACCAAAATGAACCAATAACGAGCCATTATGGACTACTAAGTCCCGTTATACCACAATTAGACCTAATCAGGTCTAATCACACTCATTATGACCTACTTAATCCCATTATGACCAATTAGACTCGTTAAGGAGATACAAACCCATTATGCCCACTAAGACCAAAATGAACCAAAAAGGAGCCATTACGGACCACTAAGACATGTTATACCTCAATTAGACCTAATAAGGTCTAATCACGCTCATTATGACCCACTTAGTCCGATTATGACCAATTTGACATATTAAGGAGACACAAACCTTTTTACCCACTAAGATAACAATGAACGAATAACGAACCATTACGGACTAATAAGACCTGTTATACCTCAATCAGACCTAATAAGGTCTAACACACTCATTATGACCTAATAGACTCGTTAAGGACACACAAACCCATCTTGCCCACTAATTCTAAAAAGAACCAATAAGGAACCATTACGGACCATTAAAACCTATTATTCCTCTGTTCGACCTAATAAGGTCTAATGACACTCATTATGACCCACTTAGTCCTATTATAACCAATTAGACTCGTTAAGGAGACAAACCCGTTATATCCACTAAGACTAAAATGAACCAATAACGAGCCATTAAAGACCACTAAGACTCGTTATACCTCATTCAGACCTAATTAGGTCTAATCACACACTTTATGACCTACTTGGTCACATTATGACCAATTAAACTCGTTAAGGAGACACAAAACCCATTATGCCCACTAAGACCAAAATGAACCAAAAAGGAGCCATTACGGACCACTATGACATGTTATACCTCAATTAGAACTATTAAGGTCAATTCACGCTCATTATGACCCACTTAGTCCGATTATGACCAATTTGACTTATTAAGGAGACACAAACCTTCATACCCACTAAGATAACAATGAACCAATAACGAGCCATTACGGACCACTAAGACCCGTTATTCCTCAATCAAACCTAATAAGGTCTAATCACACTTATTATGACCCATTAGACTCGTTAAGTACACACAAATCCATCTTGCCCACTAATTCTAAAATGAACCAATAAGGAACCATTACGGACCATGAAGACCTGTTATTCCTTTGTTTGACATAATAAGGTCTAATGACACTCATTATGACCCACTTAGTCCTATTATGACTAATTAGACTCGTTAAGGAGATAAACCCATTATATCCACAAAGACCGAAATGAACCAATAACGAGCCATTACGGACCACTATGACCCGATATACGTCAATCAGACCTAATAAGGTGTAATCACACTCATTATGACCTACTTAGTCCCATTATGACCAATTAGACACGTAAAGGAGACACAAACCCATTATGCCAACTAAGACCAAAAAGGAGCCATTACGGACCACTACGACATGTTATAACACAATAAGCCCTAATAATGTCTAATCACAATCATTACGACCCAATTACTCCTATTTTGACCAATTAGACTCGTTAAGGAGACACAAACCCATAATATCCACTAAGACGAAAATGAACCAACAATGAGCCATTACGGACCACTAAGACCCGATATACCTCAATTAGACATAAAAAGGTCTAATCACACTCATTATGACCCACTTAGTCCTATTATGACCAATTAAACTCGTTAAGCAGATACAAGCCCATTTTATCCACTAAGTTCAAAATGAACCAATAACGAGCCATTATGGACTACTAAGTCCCGTTATACCTCAATTAGACCTAATAAGGTCTAATCACACTCATTATGACCTACTTAATCCCATTATGACCAATTAGACTCGTTAAGGAGATACAAACCCATTATGCCCACTAAGACCAAAATGAACCAAAAAGGAGCCATTACGGACCACTAAGACATGTTATACCTCAATTAGACATAATAATGTCCAATCACAATCATTTTGACCAACTTAGCCCTATTTTGACCAATTAGACTCGCTAAGGAGACACAAACCCATTATAACCACTAAGACCAAAATGAACCAATAACGAGCCATTACGGACCACCAAGACCCGTTATACCTCAATCAGACCTAATAAGGTCTAATCACACTCATTATGACCTACTTAGTCCCATTATGACCAATTAGACTCATTAAGGAGACACAAACCCATTATGCCCACTAAGACCAAAATGAACCAAAAAGGAGCCATTACGGACCACTAAGACATGTTATATCTCAATTAGACCTAATAAGGTCTAATCACACTCATTTTGAACCACTTAGTCCTATTATGACCAATTAAACTTGTTAAGGAGACACAAACCCATTATATCTACTAAGACCAAAATGAACCAATAACGAGCCATTACAAACCACTAAGACTCGTTATACCTCAATCAGACCTAATTAGGTCTAATCACACACTTTATGACCTACTTAGTCACATTATGGCCAATTAAACTCGTTAAGGAGACACAAAACACATTATGCCCACTAAGACCAAAATGAACCAAAAAGGAGCCATTACGGACCACTATGACATGTTTTACCTCAAAATTAGACCGAATAAGGTCTAATCACGCTCATTATGACCCACTTAGTCCGATTATGACAAATGTGACATATTAAGGAGACACAAACCTTTATACCCACTAAGATAACAATGAACCAATAACGAGCCATTACGGACCACTAAGACCCGTTATACGTCAATCAGACCTAATAAGGTCTAATCACACTCATTATGACCTACTTACTCCCATTATGACCAATTAGACACGTAAAGGAGACACAAACCCATTATGCCCACTAAGACCATTTACGGACCACAAAGACATGTTATAACACAATAAAACCTAATAATGTCTAATCACATTCATTACGACCCACTTAGTCCTATTTTGACCAATTAGACTCGTTAAGGAGACACAAACCCATAATATCCACTAAGACGAAAATGAACCAACAACGAGCCATTACGGACCACTAAGACCTGATATACCTCAGTTAGACATAAAAAGGTCTAATCACACTCATTATGAACCACTTAGTTCTATTATGACCAATTAAACTCGTTAAGGAGACACCAACCCATTATATCCACTAAGACCAAAATGAACCAATAACGAGCCATTATGGACTACTAAGTCTCGTTATACCTCAATTAGACCTAATAAGGTCTAATCACACTCATTATGACCTACTTAGTCCCATTATGACCAATTAGAGTCATTAAGGAGACAACAAACCCATTATGCCCACTAAGACCAAAATGAACCAAAAAGGAGCCATTACGGACCACTAAGACATGTTATATCTGAATTAAACCTAATAAGGTCTAATCACACTCATTTTGAACCACTTAGTCCTATTATGACCAATTAGACTTGTTAAGGAGACACAAACCCATTATATCTACTAAGACCAAAATAACCAAAAAGGAGCCATTACGGACCACTAAGACATGTTATGCCTCAATTAGACCTAATAAGGTCTAATCACGCTCATTATGACCCACTTAGTCCGATTATGACCAATTTGACATATTAAGGAGACACAAACCTTTTTACCCACTAAGATAACAATGAACCAATAACGAACCATTACGGACTAATAAGACCCGTTATACCTCAATCAGACCTAATAAGGTCTAACACACTCATTATGACCAAATAGACTCGTTAAGGACACACAAACCCATCTTGCCCACTAATTCTAATAAGAACCAATAAGGAACCATTACGGACCATTAAAACCTGTTATTCCTCTGTTCGACCTAATAAGGTTATGACACTCATTATGACCCACTTAGTCCTATTATGACCAATTAGACTCGTTAAGGAGACAAACCCGTTATATCCACTAAGACTAAAATGAACCAATAACGAGCCATTAAAGACCACTAAGACTCGTTATACCTCCTTCAGACCTAATTAGGTCTAATCACACACTTTATGACCTACTTGGTCACATTATGACCAATTAAACTCGTTAAGGAGACACAAAACCCATTATGCCCACTAAGACCAAAATGAACCAAAAAGGAGCCATTACGGACCACTATAACATGTTATACCTCAATTAGACCTAATAAGGTCAAATCACGCTCATTATGACCCACTTAGTCCGATTATGACCAATTTGACTTATTAAGGAGACACAAACCTTTATACCCACTAAGATAACAATGACCCAATAACGAGCCATTACGGACCACTAAGACCCGTTATACCTCAATCAAACCTAATAAGGTCTAATCACACTTATTATGACCCATTAGACTCGTTATGTACACACAAATCCATCTTGCCCACTAATTCTAAAATGAACCAATAAGGAACCATTACGGACCATTAAGACCTGTTATTCCTTTGTTTGACATAATAAGGTCTAATGACACTCATTATGACCCACTTAGTCCTATTATGACTAATTAGACTCGTTAAGGAGACAAACCCATTATATCCACAAACACCGAAATGAACCAATAACGAGCCATTACGGACCACTAAGACCCGTTATACGTCAATCAGACCTAATAAGGTCTAATCACACTCATTATGACCTACTTAATCCCATTATGACCAATTAGACACGTAAAGGAGACACAAACCCATTATGCCAACTAACACCATAAAGGAGCCATTACGGACCACTAAGACAGGTTATAACACAATAAGACCTAATAAAGTCTAATCACATTCATTACGACCCACTTAGTCCTATTTTGACCAATTAGACTCGTTAAGGAGACACAAACCCATAATATCCACTAAGACGAAAATGAACCAACAATGAGCCATTACGGACCACTAAGACCCGATATACCTCAATTAGACATAAAAAGGTCTAATCACACTCATTATGACCCACTTAGTCCTATTATGACCAATTAAACTCGGTAAGGAGACACAAACCCATTATATCCACTAAGACCAAAATGAACCAATAACGAGCCATTCTACTAAGTCCCGTTATACCACAATTAGACCTAATCAGGTCTAATCACACTCATTATGACCTACTTAATCCCATTATGACCAATTAGACTCGTTAAGGAGATACAAACCCATTATGCCCACTAAGACCAAAATGAACCAAAAAGGAGCCATTACGGACCACTAAGACATGTTATACCTCAATTAGACCTAATAAGGTCTAATCACGCTCATTATGACCCACTTAGTACGATTATGACCAATTTGACATATTAAGGAGACACAAACCTTTTTACCCACTAAGATAACAATGAACGAATAACGAACCATTACGGACTAATAAGACCCGTTATACCTCAATCAGACCTAATAAGGTCTAACACACTCATTATGACCTAATAGACTCGTTAAGGACACACAAACCCATCTTGCCCACTAATTCTAAAAAGAACCAATAAGGAACCATTACGGACCATTAAAACCTGTTATTCCTCAGTTCGACCTAATAAGGTCTAATGACACTCATTATGACCCACTTAGTCCTATTATGACCAATTAGACTCGTTAAGGAGACAAACCCGTTATATCCACTAAGACTAAAATGAACCAATAACGAGCCATTAAAGACCACTAAGACTCGTTATACCTCATTCAGACCTAATTAGGTCTAATCACACACTTTATGACCTACTTGGTCACATTATGACCAATTAAACTCGTTATGGAGACACAAAACCCATTATGCCCACTAAGACCAAAACGAACCAAAAAGGAGCCATTACGGACCACTATGACATGTTATACCTCAATTAGACCTAATAAGGTCAAATCACGCTCATTATGACCCACTTAGTCCGATTATGACCAATTTGACTTATTAAGGAGACACAAACCTTCATACCCACTAAGATAACAATGAACCAATAACGAGCCATTACGGACCACTAAGACCCGTTATTCCTCAATCAAACCTAATAAATAAGGTCTAATCACACTTATTATGACCCATTAGACTCGTTAAGTACACACAAATCCATCTTGCCCACTAATTCTAAAATGAACCAATAAGGAACCATTACGGACCATGAAGACCTGTTATTCCTTTGTTTGACATAATAAGGTCTAATGACACTCATTATGACCCACTTAGTCCTATTATGACTAATTAGACTCGTTAAGGAGACAAACCCATTATATCCACAAAGACCGAAATGAACCAATAACGAGCCATTACGGACCACTATGACCCGATATACGTCAATCAGACCTAATAAGGTCTAATCACACTCATTATGACCTACCTAGTCCCATTATGACCAATTAGACACGTAAAGGAGACACAAACCCATTATGCCAACTAAGACCAAAAAGGAGCCATTACGGACCACTAAGACATGTTATAACACAATAAGCCCTAATAATGTCTAATCACATTCATTACGACCCAATTAGTCCTATTTTGACCAATTAGACTCGTTAAGGAGACACAAACCCATAGTATCCACTAAGACGAAAATGAACCAACAATGAGCCATTACGGACCACTAAGACCCGATATACCTCAATTAGACATAAAAAGGTCTAATCACACTCATTATGACCCACTTAGTCCTATTATGACCAATTAAACTCGTTAAGCAGATACAAACCCATTATATCCACTAAGTTCAAAATGAACCAATAACGAGTCATTATGGACTACTAAGTCCCGTTATACCTCAATTAGACCTAATAAGGTCTAATCACACTCATTATGACCTACTTAATCCCTTATGACCAATTAGACTCGTTAAGGAGATACAAACCCATTATGCCCACTAAGACCAAAATGAACCAAAAAGGAGCCATTACGGACCACTAAGACATGTTATACCTCAATTAGACCTAATAATGTCTAATCACAATCATTTTGACCAACTTAGCCCTATTTTGACCAATTAGACTCGTTAAGGAGACACAAACCCATTATAACCACTAAGACCAAAATGAACCAATAACGAGCCATTACGGACCACCAAGACCCGTTATACCTCAATCAGACCTAATAAGGTCTAATCACACTCATTATGACCTACTTAGTCCCATTATGACCAATTAGACTCATTAAGGAGACACAAACCCATTATGCCCACTAAGACCAAAATGAACCAAAAAGGAGCCATTACGGACCACTAAGACATGTTATATCTCAATTAGACCTAATAAGGTCTAATCACACTCATTTTGAACCACTTAGTCCTATTATGACCAATTAGACTTGTTAAGGAGACACAAACCCATTATATCTACTAAGACCAAAATGAACCAAAAAGAAGCCATTACGGACCACTAAGACATGTTATGCCTCAATTAGACCTAATAAGGTCTAATCACGCTCATTATGACCCACTTAGTCCGATGATGACCAATTTGACATATTAAGGAGACACAAACCTTTTTACCCACTAAGATAACAATGAACCAATAACGAACAATTACGGACTAATAAGACCCGTTATACCTCAATCAGACCTAATAAGGTCTAACACACTCATTATGACCAAATAGACTCGTTAAGGACACACAAACCCATCTTGCCCACTAATTCTAATAAGAACCAATAAGGAACCATTACGGACCATCAAAACCTGTTATTCCTCTGTTCGACCTAATAAGGTTATGACACTCATTATGACCCACTTACTCCTATTATGACCAATTAGACTCGTTAAGGAGGCAAACCCGTTATATCCACTAAGACTAAAATGAACCAATAACGAGCCATTAAAGACCACTAAGACTCGTTATACCAATTAGACTCGTTAAGGAGACACAAACCCATTATGTCTAATCACAATCATTGTTAAGGAGACACAAACCCATTATGCCAACTAAGACCAAAAAGGAGCCATTACGGACCACTACGACATGTTATAACACAATAAGCCCTAATAATGTCTAATCACAATCATTACGACCCAATTAGTCCTATTTTGACCAATTAGACTCGTTAAGGAGACACAAACCCATAATATCCACTAAGACGAAAATGAACCAACAATGAGCCATTACGGACCACTAAGACCCGATATACCTCAATTAGACATAAAAAGGTCTAATCACAATCATTATGACCCACTTAGTCCTATTATGACCAATTAAACTCGTTAAGCAGATACAAGCCCATTATATCCACTAAGTTCAAAATGAACCAATAACGAGCCATTATGGACTACTAAGTCCCGTTATACCTCAATTAGACCTAATAAGGTCTAATCACACTCATTATGACCTACTTAATCCCATTATGACCAATTAGACTCGTTAAGGAGATACAAACCCATTATGCCCACTAAGACCAAAATGAACCAAAAAGGAGCCATTACGGACCACTAAGACATGTTATACCTCAATTAGACATAATAATGTCCAATCACAATCATTTTGACCAACTTAGCCCTATTTTGACCAATTAGACTCGCTAAGGAGACACAAACCCATTATAACCACTAAGACCAAAATGAACCAATAACGAGCCATTACGGACCACCAAGACCCGTTATACCTCAATCAGACCTAATAAGGTCTAATCACACTCATTATGACCTACTTAGTCCCATTATGACCAATTAGACTCATTAAGGAGACACAAACCCATTATGCCCACTAAGACCAAAATGAACCAAAAAGGAGCCATTACGGACCACTAAGACATGTTATATCTCAATTAGACCTAATAAGGTCTAATCACACTCATTTTGAACCACTTAGTCCTATTATGACCAATTAAACTTGTTAAGGAGACACAAACCCATTATATCTACTAAGACCAAAATGAACCAATAACGAGCCATTACAAACCACTAAGACTCGTTATACCTCAATCAGACCTAATTAGGTCTAATCACACACTTTATGACCTACTTAGTCACATTATGGCCAATTAAACTCGTTAAGTAGACACAAAACACATTGTGCCCACTAAGACCAAAATGAACCAAAAAGGAGCCATTACGGACCACTATGACATGTTTTACCTCAAAATTAGACCGAATAAGGTCTAATCACGCTCATTATGACCCACTTAGTCCGATTATGACAAATGTGACATATTAAGGAGACACAAACCTTTATACCCACTAAGATAACAATGAACCAATAACGAGCCATTACGGACCACTAAGACCCGTTATACGTCAATCAGACCTAATAAGGTCTAATCACACTCATTATGACCTACTTACTCCCATTATGACCAATTAGACACGTAAAGGAGACACAAACCCATTATGCCCACTAAGACCATTTACGGACCACAAAGACATGTTATAACACAATAAAACCTAATAATGTCTAATCACATTCATTACGACCCACTTAGTCCTATTTTGACCAATTAGACTCGTTAAGGAGACACAAACCCATAATATCCACTAAGACGAAAATGAACCAACAACGAGCCATTACGGACCACTAAGACCTGATATACCTCAGTTAGACATAAAAAGGTCTAATCACACTCATTATGAACCACTTAGTTCTATTATGACCAATTAAACTCGTTAAGGAGACACCAACCCATTATATCCACTAAGACCAAAATGAACCAATAACGAGCCATTATGGACTACTAAGTCTCGTTATACCTCAATTAGACCTAATAAGGTCTAATCACACTCATTATGACCTACTTAGTCCCATTATGACCAATTAGAGTCATTAAGGAGACAACAAACCCATTATGCCCACTAAGACCAAAATGAACCAAAAAGGAGCCATTACGGACCACTAAGACATGTTATATCTGAATTAAACCTAATAAGGTCTAATCACACTCATTTTGAACCACTTAGTCCTATTATGACCAATTAGACTTGTTAAGGAGACACAAACCCATTATATCTACTAAGACCAAAATGAACCAAAAAGGAGCCATTACGGACCACTAAGACATGTTATGCCTCAATTAGACCTAATAAGGTCTAATCACGCTCATTATGACCCACTTAGTCCGATTATGACCAATTTGACATATTAAGGAGACACAAACCTTTTTACCCACTAAGATAACAATGAACCAATAACGAACCATTACGGACTAATAAGACCCGTTATACCTCAATAAGACCTAATAAGGTCTAACACACTCATTATGACCAAATAGACTCGTTAAGGACACACAAACCCATCTTGCCCACTAATTCTAATAAGAACCAATAAGGAACCATTACGGACCATTAAAACCTGTTATTCCTCTGTTCGACCTAATAAGGTTATGACACTCATTATGACCCACTTAGTCCTATTATGACCAATTAGACTCGTTAAGGAGACAAACCCGTTATATCCACTAAGACTAAAATGAACCAATAACGAGTCATTAAAGACCACTAAGACTCGTTATACCTCCTTCAGACCTAATTAGGTCTAATCACACACTTTATGACCTACTTGGTCACATTATGACCAATTAAACTCGTTAAGGAGACACAAAACCCATTATGCCCACTAAGACCAAAATGAACCAAAAAGGAGCCATTACGGACCACTATAACATGTTATACCTCAATTAGACCTAATAAGGTCAAATCACGCTCATTATGACCCACTTAGTCCGATTATGACCAATTTGACTTATTAAGGAGACACAAACCTTTATACCCACTAAGATAACAATGAACCAATAACGAGCCATTACGGACCACTAAGACCCGTTATACCTCAATCAAACCTAATAAGGTCTAATCACACTTATTATGACCCATTAGACTCGTTATGTACACACAAATCCATCTTGCCCACTAATTCTAAAATGAACCAATAAGGAACCATTACGGACCATTAAGACCTGTTATTCCTTTGTTTGACATAATAAGGTCTAATGACACTCATTATGACCCACTTAGTCCTATTATGACTAATTAGACTCGTTAAGGAGACAAACCCATTATATCCACAAACACCGAAATGAACCAATAACGAGCCATTACGGACCACTAAGACCCGTTATACGTCAATCAGACCTAATAAGGTCTAATCACACTCATTATGACCTACTTAATCCCATTATGACCAATTAGACACGTAAAGGAGACACAAACCCATTATGCCAACTAACACCATAAAGGAGCCATTACGGACCACTAAGACAGGTTATAACACAATAAGACCTAATAAAGTCTAATCACATTCATTACGACCCACTTAGTCCTATTTTGACCAATTAGACTCGTTAAGGAGACACAAACCCATAATATCCACTAAGACGAAAATGAACCAACAATGAGCCATTACGGACCACTAAGACCCGATATACCTCAATTAGACATAAAAAGGTCTAATCACACTCATTATGACCCACTTAGTCCTATTATGACCAATTAAACTCGGTAAGGAGACACAAACCCATTATATCCACTAAGACCAAAATGAACCAATAACGAGCCATTCTACTAAGTCCCGTTATACCACAATTAGACCTAATCAGGTCTAATCACACTCATTATGACCTACTTAATCCCATTATGACCAATTAGACTCGTTAAGGAGATACAAACCCATTATGCCCACTAAGACCAAAATGAACCAAAAAGGAGCCATTACGGACCACTAAGACATGTTATACCTCAATTAGACCTAATAAGGTCTAATCACGCTCATTATGACCCACTTAGTACGATTATGACCAATTTGACATATTAAGGAGACACAAACCTTTTTACCCACTAAGATAACAATGAACGAATAACGAACCATTACGGACTAATAAGACCCGTTATACCTCAATCAGACCTAATAAGGTCTAACACACTCATTATGACCTAATAGACTCGTTAAGGACACACAAACCCATCTTGCCCACTAATTCTAAAAAGAACCAATAAGGAACCATTACGGACCATTAAAACCTGTTATTCCTCTGTTCGACCTAATAAGGTCTAATGACACTCATTATGACCCACTTAGTCCTATTATGACCAATTAGACTCGTTAAGGAGACAAACCCGTTATATCCACTAAGACTAAAATGAACCAATAACGAGCCATTAAAGACCACTAAGACTCGTTATACCTCATTCAGACCTAATTAGGTCTAATCACACACTTTATGACCTACTTGGTCACATTATGACCAATTAAACTCGTTATGGAGACACAAAACCCATTATGCCCACTAAGACCAAAACGAACCAAAAAGGAGCCATTACGGACCACTATGACATGTTATACCTCAATTAGACCTAATAAGGTCAAATCACGCTCATTATGACCCACTTAGTCCGATTATGACCAATTTGACTTATTAAGGAGACACAAACCTTCATACCCACTAAGATAACAATGAACCAATAACGAGCCATTACGGACCACTAAGACCCGTTATTCCTCAATCAAACCTAATAAATAAGGTCTAATCACACTTATTATGACCCATTAGACTCGTTAAGTACACACAAATCCATCTTGCCCACTAATTCTAAAATGAACCAATAAGGAACCATTACGGACCTTATTTTGACCCACTTAGTCCTATTATGACCAATTAGACTCGTTAAGGAGACAAACCCGTTATATCCACTAAGACTAAAATGAACCAATAACGAGCCATTAAAGACCACTAAGACTCGTTATACCTCATTCAGACCTAATTAGGTCTAATCACACACTTTATGACCTACTTGGTCACATTATGACCAATTAAACTCGTTATGGAGACACAAACCCATTATGCCCACTAAGACCAAAATGAACCAAAAAGGAGCCATTACGGACCACTAAGACATGTTATATCTCAATTAGACCTAATAAGGTCTAATCACACTCATTTTGAACCACTTAGTCCTATTATGACCAATTAGACTTGTTAAGGAGACACAAACCCATTATATCTACTAAGACCAAAATGAACCAAAAAGAAGCCATTACAGACCACTAAGACATGTTATGCCTCAATTAGACCTAATAAGGTCTAATCACGCTCATTATGACCCACTTAGTCCGATGATGACCAATTTGACATATTAAGGAGACACAAACCTTTTTACCCACTAAGATAACAATGAACCAATAACGAACAATTACGGACTAATAAGACCCGTTATACCTCAATCAGACCTAATAAGGTCTAACACACTCATTATGACCAAATAGACTCGTTAAGGACACACAAACCCATCTTGCCCACTAATTCTAATAAGAACCAATAAGGAACCATTACGGACCATCAAAACCTGTTATTCCTCTGTTCGACCTAATAAGGTTATGACACTCATTATGACCCACTTAGTCCTATTATGACCAATTAGACTCGTTAAGGAGGCAAACCCGTTATATCCACTAAGACTAAAATGAACCAATAACGAGCCATTAAAGACCACTAAGACTCGTTATACCAATTAGACTCGTTAAGGAGACACAAACCCATTATGCCAACTAAGACCAAAAAGGAGCCATTACGGACCACTAAGACATGTTATAACACAATAAGCCCTAATAATGTCTAATCACATTCATTACGACCCAATTAGTCCTATTTTGACCAATTAGACTCGTTAAGGAGACACAAACCCATAATATCCACTAAGACGAAAATGAACCAACAATGAGCCATTGCAGACCACTAAGACCCGATATACCTCAATTAGACATAAAAAGGTCTAATCACACTCATTATGACCCACTTAGTCCTATTATGACCAATTAAACTCATTAAGCAGATTCAAACCCATTATATCCACTAAGTTCAAAATGAACCAATAACGAGCCATTATGGACTACCAAGTCCCGGTATACCTCAATTAGACCTAATAAGGTCTAATCACACTCATTATGACCTACTTAATCCCATTATGACCAATTAGACTCGTTAAGGAGATACAAACCCATTATGCCCACTAAGACCAAAATGAACCAAAAAGGAGCCATTACGGACCACTAAGACATGTTATACCTCAATTAGACCTAATAAGGTCTAATCACGCTCATTATGACCCACTTAGTACGATTATGACCAATTTGACATATTAAGGAGACACAAACCTTTTTACCCACTAAGATAACAATGAACGAATAACGAACCATTACGGACTAATAAGACCCGTTATACCTCAATCAGACCTAATAAGGTCTAACACACTCATTATGACCTAATAGACTCGTTAAGGACACACAAACCCATCTTGCCCACTAATTCTAAAAAGAACCAATAAGGAACCATTACGGACCATTAAAACCTGTTATTCCTCTGTTCGACCTAATAAGGTCTAATGACACTCATTATGACCCACTTAGTCCTATTATGACCAATTAGACTCGTTAAGGAGACAAACCCGTTATATCCACTAAGACTAAAATGAACCAATAACGAGCCATTAAAGACCACTAAGACTCCGTTATACCTCATTCAGACCTAATTAGGTCTAATCACACACTTTATGACCTACTTGGTCACATTATGACCAATTAAACTCGTTAAGGAGACACAAAACCCATTATGCCCACTAAGACCAAAATGAACCAAAAAGGAGCCATTACGGACCACTATGACATGTTATACCTCAATTAGACCTAATAAGGTCAAATCACGCTCATTATGACCCACTTAGTCCGATTATGATCAATTTGACTTATTAAGGAGACACAAACCTTCATACCCACTAAGATAACAATGAACCAATAACGAGCCATTACGGACCACTAAGACCCGTTATTCCTCAATCAAACCTAATAAATAAGGTCTAATCACACTTATTATGACCCATTAGACTCGTTAAGCACACACAAATTCATCTTGCCCACTAATTCTAAAATGAACCAATAAGGAACCATTACGGACCATGAAGACCTGTTATTCCTTTGTTTGACATAATAAGGTCTAATGACACTCATTATGACCCACTTAGTCCTATTATGACTAATTAGACTCGTTAAGGAGACAAACCCATTATATCCACAAAGACCGAAATGAACCAATAACGAGCCATTACGGACCACTATGACCCGATATACGTCAATCAGACCTAATAAGGTCTAATCACACTCATTATGACCTACTTAGTCCCATTATGACCAATTAGACACGTAAAGGAGACACAAACCCATTATGCCAACTAAGACCAAAAAGGAGCCATTACGGACCACTAAGACATGTTATAACACAATAAGCCCTAATAATGTCTAATCACATTCATTACGACCCAATTAGTCCTATTTTGACCAATTAGACTCGTTAAGGAGACACAAACCCATAATATCCACTAAGACGAAAATGAACCAACAATGAGCCATTACGGACCACTAAGACCCGATATACCTCAATTAGACATAAAAAGGTCTAATCACACTCATTATGACCCACTTAGTCCTATTATGACCAATTAAACTCGTTAAGGAGACACAAACCCAATATATCCACTAAGTTCAAAATGAACCAATAACGAGCCATTATGGACCACTAAGTCCCATTATACCTCAATTAGACCTAATAAGGTCTAATCACACTCATTATGACCTATTTAATTCCATTATGACCAATTAGACTCGTTAAGGAGATACAAACCCATTATGCCCACTAAGACCAAAATGAACCAAAAAGGAGCCATTACGGACCACTAAGACATGTTATACCTCAATTAGACCTAATAAGGTCTAATCACGCTCATTATGACCCACTTAGTACGATTATGACCAATTTGACATATTAAGGAGACACAAACCTTTTTACCCACTAAGATAACAATGAACGAATAACGAACCATTACGGACTAATAAGACCCGTTATACCTCAATCAGACCTAATAAGGTCTAACACACTCATTATGACCTAATAGACTCGTTAAGGACACACAAACCCATCTTGCCCACTAATTCTAAAAAGAACCAATAAGGAACCATTACGGACCATTAAAACCTGTTATTCCTCTGTTCGACCTAATAAGGTCTAATGACACTCATTATGACCCACTTAGTCCTATTATGACCAATTAGACTCGTTAAGGAGACAAACCCGTTATATCCACTAAGACTAAAATGAACCAATAACGAGCCATTAAAGACCACTAAGACTCCGTTATACCTCATTCAGACCTAATTAGGTCTAATCACACACTTTATGACCTACTTGGTCACATTATGACCAATTAAACTCGTTAAGGAGACACAAAACCCATTATGCCCACTAAGACCAAAATGAACCAAAAAGGAGCCATTACGGACCACTATGACATGTTATACCTCAATTAGACCTAATAAGGTCAAATCACGCTCATTATGACCCACTTAGTCCGATTATGATCAATTTGACTTATTAAGGAGACACAAACCTTCATACCCACTAAGATAACAATGAACCAATAACGAGCCATTACGGACCACTAAGACCCGTTATTCCTCAATCAAACCTAATAAATAAGGTCTAATCACACTTATTATGACCCATTAGACTCGTTAAGTACACACAAATTCATCTTGCCCACTAATTCTAAAATGAACCAATAAGGAACCATTACGGACCATGAAGACCTGTTATTCCTTTGTTTGACATAATAAGGTCTAATGACACTCATTATGACCCACTTAGTCCTATTATGACTAATTAGACTCGTTAAGGAGACAAACCCATTATATCCACAAAGACCGAAATGAACCAATAACGAGCCATTACGGACCACTATGACCCGATATACGTCAATCAGACCTAATAAGGTCTAATCACACTCATTATGACCTACTTAGTCCCATTATGACCAATTAGACACGTAAAGGAGACACAAACCCATTATGCCAACTAAGACCAAAAAGGAGCCATTACGGACCACTAAGACATGTTATAACACAATAAGCCCTAATAATGTCTAATCACATTCATTACGACCCAATTAGTCCTATTTTGACCAATTAGACTCGTTAAGGAGACACAAACCCATAATATCCACTAAGACGAAAATGAACCAACAATGAGCCATTACGGACCACTAAGACCCGATATACCTCAATTAGACATAAAAAGGTCTAATCACACTCATTATGACCCACTTAGTCCTATTATGACCAATTAAACTCGTTAAGGAGACACAAACCCAATATATCCACTAAGTTCAAAATGAACCAATAACGAGCCATTATGGACCACTAAGTCCCATTATACCTCAATTAGACCTAATAAGGTCTAATCACACTCATTATGACCTATTTAATCCCATTATGACCAATTAGACTCGTTAAGGAGATACAAACCCATTATGCCCACTAAGACCAAAATGAACCAAAAAGGAGCCATTACGGACCACTAAGACATGTTATACCTCAATTAGACCTAATAAGGTCTAATCACGCTCATTATGACCCACTTAGTACGATTATGACCAATTTGACATATTAAGGAGACACAAACCTTTTTACCCACTAAGATAACAATGAACGAATAACGAACCATTACGGACTAATAAGACCCGTTATACCTCAATCAGACCTAATAAGGTCTAACACACTCATTATGACCTAATAGACTCGTTAAGGACACACAAACCCATCTTGCCCACTAATTCTAAAAAGAACCAATAAGGAACCATTACGGACCATTAAAACCTGTTATTCCTCTGTTCGACCTAATAAGGTCTAATGACACTCATTATGACCCACTTAGTCCTATTATGACCAATTAGACTCGTTAAGGAGACAAACCCGTTATATCCACTAAGACTAAAATGAACCAATAACGAGCCATTAAAGACCACTAAGACTCGTTATACCTCATTCAGACCTAATTAGGTCTAATCACACACTTTATGACCTACTTGGTCACATTATGACCAATTAAACTCGTTAAGGAGACACAAAACCCATTATGCCCACTAAGACCAAAATGAACCAAAAAGGAGCCATTACGGACCACTATGACATGTTATACCTCAATTAGACCTAATAAGGTCAAATCACGCTCATTATGACCCACTTAGTCCGATTATGACCAATTTGACTTATTAAGGAGACACAAACCTTCATACCCACTAAGATAACAATGAACCAATAACGAGCCATTACGGACCACTAAGACCCGTTATTCCTCAATCAAACCTAATAAGGTCTAATCACACTTATTATGACCCATTAGACTCGTTAAGTACACACAAATCCATCTTGCCCACTAATTCTAAAATGAACCAATAAGGAACCATTACGGACCATGAAGACCTGTTATTCCTTTGTTTGACATAATAAGGTCTAATGACACTCATTATGACCCACTTAGTCCTATTATGACTAATTAGACTCGTTAAGGAGACAAACCCATTATATCCACAAAGACCGAAATGAACCAATAACGAGCCATTACGGACCACTATGACCCGATATACGTCAATCAGACCTAATAAGGTCTAATCACACTCATTATGACCTACTTAGTCCCATTATGACCAATTAGACACGTAAAGGAGACACAAACCCATTATGCCAACTAAGACCAAAAAGGAGCCATTACGGACCACTAAGACATGTTATAACACAATAAGCCCTAATAATGTCTAATCACATTCATTACGACCCAATTAGTCCTATTTTGACCAATTAGACTCGTTTAGACACAAACCCATAATATCCATTAAGACGAAAATGAACCAACAATGAGCCATTGCGGACCACTAAGACCCGATATACCTCAATTAGACATAAAAAGGTCTAATCACACTCATTATGACCCACTTAGTCCTATTATGACCAATTAAACTCGTTAAGCAGATACAAACCCATTATATCCACTAAGTTCAAATTGAACCAATAACGAGCCATTATGGACTACTAAGTCCCGTTATACCACAATTAGACCTAATAAGGTCTAATCACACTCATTATGACCTACTTACTTAATCCCATTATGACCAATTAGACTCGTTAAGGAGACACAAAACCCATTATGCCCACTAAGATAACAATGAACCAATAACGAGCCATTACGGACCACTAAGACCCGTTATAATCCAACCTAATAAGGTCTAATCACACTTATTATGACCCATTAGACTCGTTAAGTACACACAAATCCATCTTGCCCACTAATTCTAAAATGAACCAATAAGGAACCATTACGGACCATGAAGACCTGTTATTCCTTTGTTTGACATAATAAGGTCTAATGACACTCATTATGACCCACTTAGTCCTATTATGACTAATTAGACTCGTTAAGGAGACAAACCCATTATATCCACAAAGACCGAAATGAACCAATAACGAGCCATTACGGACCACTATGACCCGATATACGTCAATCAGACCTAATAAGGTCTAATCACACTCATTATGACCTACTTAGTCCCATTATGACCAATTAGACACGTAAAGGAGACACAAACCCATTTTGCCAACTAAGACCAAAAAGGAGCCATTACGGACCACTAAGACATGTTATAACACAATAAGCCCTAATAATGTCTAATCACATTCATTACGACCCAATTAGTCCTATTTTGACCAATTAGACTCGTTAAGGAGACACAAACCCATAATATCCATTAAGACGAAAATGAACCAACAATGAGCCATTGCGGACCACTAAGACCCGATATACCTCAATTAGACATAAAAAGGTCTAATCACACTCATTATGACCCACTTAGTCCTATTATGACCAATTAAACTCGTTAAGCAGATACAAACCCATTATATCCACTAAGTTCAAAATGAACCAATAACGAGCCATTATGGACTACTAAGTCCCGTTATACCTCAATTAGACCTAATAAGGTCTAATCACACTCATTATGACCTACTTAATCCCATTATGACCAATTAGACTCGTTAAGGAGATACAAACCCATTATGCCCACTAAGACCAAAATGAACCAAAAAGGAGCCATTACGGACCACTAAGACATGTTATACCTCAATTAGACCTAATAAGGTCTAATCACGCTCATTATGACCCACTTAGTACGATTATGACCAATTAGACTCGTTAAGGAGACACAAACCCATTATAACCACTAAGACCAAAATGAACCAATAACGAGCCATTACGGACCACCAAGACCCGTTATACCTCAATCAGACCTAATAAGGTCTAATCACACTCATTATGACCTACTTAGTCCCATTATGACCAATTAGACTCATTAAGGAGACACAAACCCATTATGCCCACTAAGACCAAAATGAACCAAAAAGGAGCCATTACGGACCACTAAGACATGTTATGCCTCAATTAGACCTAATAAGGTCTAATCACGCTCATTATGACCCACTTAGTCCGATTATGACCAATTTGACATATTAAGGAGACACAAACCTTTTTACCCACTAAGATAACAATGAACCAATAACGAACCATTACGGACTAATAAGACCCGTTATACCTCAATCAGACCTAATAAGGTCTAACACACTCATTATGACCTAATAGACTCGTTAAGGACACACAAACCCATCTTGCCCACTAATTCTAATAAGAACCAATAAGAAACCATTACGGACCATTAAAACCTGATATTCCTCTGTTCGACCTAATAAGGTCTAATGACACTCATTATGACCCACTTAGTCCTATTATGACCAATTAGACTCGTTAAGGAGACAAACCCGTTATATCCACTAAGACTAAAATGAACCTTATTACGAGCCATTAAAGACCACTAAGACTCGTTATACCTCCTTCAGACCTAATTAGGTCTAATCACACACTTTATGACCTACTTGGTCACATTATGACCAATTAAACTCGTTAAGGAGACACAAAACCCATTATGCCCACTAAGACCAAAATGAACCAAAAAGGAGCCATTACGGACCACTATAACATGTTATACCTCAATTAGACCTAATAAGGTCAAATCACGCTCATTATGACCCACTTAGTCCGATTATGACCAATTTGACTTATTAAGGAGACACAAACCTTCATACCCACTAAGATAACAATGAACCAATAACGAGCCATTACGGACCACTAAGACCCGTTATACCTCAATCAAACCTAATAAGGTCTAATCACACTTATTATGACCCATTAGACTCGTTATGTACACACAAATCCATCTTGCCCACTAATTCTAAAATGAACCAATAAGGAACCATTACGGACCATTAAGACCTGTTATTCCTTTGTTTGACATAATAAGGTCTAATGACACTCATTATGACCCAATTAGTCCTATTATGACTAATTAGACTCGTTAAGGAGACAAACCCATTATATCCACAAACACCGAAATGAACCAATAACGAGCCATTACGGACCACTAAGACCCGTTATACGTCAATCAGACCTAATAAGGTCTAATCACACTCATTATGACCTACTTAATCCCATTATGACCAATTAGACACGTAAAGGAGACACAAACCCATTACGGACCACTAAGACATGTTATAACACAATAAGACCTAATAATGTCTAATCACATTCATTACGACCCACTTAGTCCTATTTTGACCAATTAGACTCGTTAAGGAGACACAAACCCATAATATCCACTAAGACGAAAATGAACCAACAATGAGCCATTACGGACCACTAAGACCCGATATACCTCAATTAGACATAAAAAGGTCTAATCACACTCATTATGACCCACTTAGTCCTATTATGACCAATTAAACTCGGTAAGGAGACACAAACCCATTATATCCACTAAGACCAAAATGAACCAATAACGAGCCATTCTACTAAGTCCCGTTATACCACAATTAGACCTAATCAGGTCTAATCACACTCATTATGACCTACTTAATCCCATTATGACCAATTAGACTCGTTAAGGAGATACAAACCCATTATGCCCACTAAGACCAAAATGAACAAAAAAGGAGCCATTACGGACCACTAAGACATGTAATACCTCAATTAGACCTAATAAGGTCTAATCACGCTCATTATGACCCACTTAGTCCGATTATGACCAATTTGACATATTAAGGAGACACAAACCTTTTTACCCACTAAGATAACAATGAACCAATAACGAACCATTACGGACTAATAAGACCCGTTATACCTCAATCAGACCTAATAAGGTCTAACACACTCATTATGACCTAATAGACTCGTTAAGGACACACAAACCCATCTTGCCCACTAATTCTAAAAAGAACCAATAAGGAACCATTACGGACCATTAAAACCTGTTATTCCTCTGTTCGACCTAATAAGGTCTAATGACACTCATTATGACCCACTTAGTCCTATTATGACCAATTAGACTCGTTAAGGAGACAAACCCGTTATATCCACTAAGACTAAAATGAACAAATAACGAGTCATTAAAGACCACTAAGACTCGTTATACCTCATTCAGACCTAATTAGGTCTAATCACACACTTTATGACCTACTTGGTCACATTATGACCAATTAAACTCGTTAAGGAGACACAAAACCCATTATGCCCACTAAGACCAAAATGAACCAAAAAGGAGCCATTACGGACCACTATGACATGTTATACCTCAATTAGACCTAATAAGGTCAAATCACGCTCATTATGACCCACTTAGTCCGATTATGACCAATTTGACTTATTAAGGAGACACAAACCTTCATACCCACTAAGATAACAATGAACCAATAACGAGCCATTACGGACCACTAAGACCCGTTATTCCTCAATCAAACCTAATAAGGTCTAATCACACTTATTATGACCCATTAGACTCGTTAAGTACACACAAATCCATCTTGCCCACTAATTCTAAAATGAACCAATAAGGAACCATTACGGACCATGAAGACCTGTTATTCCTTTGTTTGACATAATAAGGTCTAATGACACTCATTATGACCCACTTAGTCCTATTATGACTAATTAGACTCGTTAAGGAGACAAACCCATTATATCCACAAAGACCGAAATGAACCAATAACGAGCCATTACGGACCACTATGACCCGATATACGTCAATCAGACCTAATAAGGTCTAATCACACTCATTATGACCTACTTAGTCCCATTATGACCAATTAGACACGTAAAGGAGACACAAACCCATTATGCCAACTAAGACCAAAAAGGAGCCATTACGGACCACTAAGACATGTTATAACACAATAAGCCCTAATAATGTCTAATCACATTCATTACGACCCAATTAGTCCTATTTTGACCAATTAGACTCGTTTAGACACAAACCCATAATATCCATTAAGACGAAAATGAACCAACAATGAGCCATTGCGGACCACTAAGACCCGATATACCTCAATTAGACATAAAAAGGTCTAATCACACTCATTATGACCCACTTAGTCCTATTATGACCAATTAAACTCGTTAAGCAGATACAAACCCATTATATCCACTAAGTTCAAATTGAACCAATAACGAGCCATTATGGACTACTAAGTCCCGTTATACCACAATTAGACCTAATAAGGTCTAATCACACTCATTATGACCTACTTACTTAATCCCATTATGACCAATTAGACTCGTTAAGGAGACACAAAACCCATTATGCCCACTAAGATAACAATGAACCAATAACGAGCCATTACGGACCACTAAGACCCGTTATAATCCAACCTAATAAGGTCTAATCACACTTATTATGACCCATTAGACTCGTTAAGTACACACAAATCCATCTTGCCCACTAATTCTAAAATGAACCAATAAGGAACCATTACGGACCATGAAGACCTGTTATTCCTTTGTTTGACATAATAAGGTCTAATGACACTCATTATGACCCACTTAGTCCTATTATGACTAATTAGACTCGTTAAGGAGACAAACCCATTATATCCACAAAGACCGAAATGAACCAATAACGAGCCATTACGGACCACTATGACCCGATATACGTCAATCAGACCTAATAAGGTCTAATCACACTCATTATGACCTACTTAGTCCCATTATGACCAATTAGACACGTAAAGGAGACACAAACCCATTTTGCCAACTAAGACCAAAAAGGAGCCATTACGGACCACTAAGACATGTTATAACACAATAAGCCCTAATAATGTCTAATCACATTCATTACGACCCAATTAGTCCTATTTTGACCAATTAGACTCGTTAAGGAGACACAAACCCATAATATCCATTAAGACGAAAATGAACCAACAATGAGCCATTGCGGACCACTAAGACCCGATATACCTCAATTAGACATAAAAAGGTCTAATCACAC
The DNA here is from genome assembly GCA_023525745.1 of Arctium lappa. Classification (NCBI taxonomy): domain Eukaryota; kingdom Viridiplantae; phylum Streptophyta; class Magnoliopsida; order Asterales; family Asteraceae; genus Arctium; species Arctium lappa. The sequence continues at coordinate 56,597,243 of CM042049.1, read as the reverse complement.
TCATTATGACCCACTTAGTCCTATTATGACCAATTAAACTCGTTAAGCAGATACAAACCCATTATATCCACTAAGTTCAAAATGAACCAATAACGAGCCATTATGGACTACTAAGTCCCGTTATACCTCAATTAGACCTAATAAGGTCTAATCACACTCATTATGACCTACTTAATCCCATTATGACCAATTAGACTCGTTAAGGAGATACAAACCCATTATGCCCACTAAGACCAAAATGAACCAAAAAGGAGCCATTACGGACCACTAAGACATGTTATACCTCAATTAGACCTAATAAGGTCTAATCACGCTCATTATGACCCACTTAGTACGATTATGACCAATTAGACTCGTTAAGGAGACACAAACCCATTATAACCACTAAGACCAAAATGAACCAATAACGAGCCATTACGGACCACCAAGACCCGTTATACCTCAATCAGACCTAATAAGGTCTAATCACACTCATTATGACCTACTTAGTCCCATTATGACCAATTAGACTCATTAAGGAGACACAAACCCATTATGCCCACTAAGACCAAAATGAACCAAAAAGGAGCCATTACGGACCACTAAGACATGTTATGCCTCAATTAGACCTAATAAGGTCTAATCACGCTCATTATGACCCACTTAGTCCGATTATGACCAATTTGACATATTAAGGAGACACAAACCTTTTTACCCACTAAGATAACAATGAACCAATAACGAACCATTACGGACTAATAAGACCCGTTATACCTCAATCAGACCTAATAAGGTCTAACACACTCATTATGACCTAATAGACTCGTTAAGGACACACAAACCCATCTTGCCCACTAATTCTAATAAGAACCAATAAGAAACCATTACGGACCATTAAAACCTGATATTCCTCTGTTCGACCTAATAAGGTCTAATGACACTCATTATGACCCACTTAGTCCTATTATGACCAATTAGACTCGTTAAGGAGACAAACCCGTTATATCCACTAAGACTAAAATGAACCTTATTACGAGCCATTAAAGACCACTAAGACTCGTTATACCTCCTTCAGACCTAATTAGGTCTAATCACACACTTTATGACCTACTTGGTCACATTATGACCAATTAAACTCGTTAAGGAGACACAAAACCCATTATGCCCACTAAGACCAAAATGAACCAAAAAGGAGCCATTACGGACCACTATAACATGTTATACCTCAATTAGACCTAATAAGGTCAAATCACGCTCATTATGACCCACTTAGTCCGATTATGACCAATTTGACTTATTAAGGAGACACAAACCTTTATACCCACTAAGATAACAATGAACCAATAACGAGCCATTACGGACCACTAAGACCCGTTATACCTCAATCAAACCTAATAAGGACTAATCACACTTATTATGACCCATTAGACTCGTTATGTACACACAAATCCATCTTGCCCACTAATTCTAAAATGAACCAATAAGGAACCATTACGGACCATTAAGACCTGTTATTCCTTTGTTTGACATAATAAGGTCTAATGACACTCATTATGACCCAATTAGTCCTATTATGACTAATTAGACTCGTTAAGGAGACAAACCCATTATATCCACAAACACCGAAATGAACCAATAACGAGCCATTACGGACCACTAAGACCCGTTATACGTCAATCAGACCTAATAAGGTCTAATCACACTCATTATGACCTACTTAATCCCATTATGACCAATTAGACACGTAAAGGAGACACAAACCCATTACGGACCACTAAGACATGTTATAACACAATAAGACCTAATAATGTCTAATCACATTCATTACGACCCACTTAGTCCTATTTTGACCAATTAGACTCGTTAAGGAGACACAAACCCATAATATCCACTAAGACGAAAATGAACCAACAATGAGCCATTACGGACCACTAAGACCCGATATACCTCAATTAGACATAAAAAGGTCTAATCACACTCATTATGACCCACTTAGTCCTATTATGACCAATTAAACTCGGTAAGGAGACACAAACCCATTATATCCACTAAGACCAAAATGAACCAATAACGAGCCATTCTACTAAGTCCCGTTATACCACAATTAGACCTAATCAGGTCTAATCACACTCATTATGACCTACTTAATCCCATTATGACCAATTAGACTCGTTAAGGAGATACAAACCCATTATGCCCACTAAGACCAAAATGAACAAAAAAGGAGCCATTACGGACCACTAAGACATGTAATACCTCAATTAGACCTAATAAGGTCTAATCACGCTCATTATGACCCACTTAGTCCGATTATGACCAATTTGACATATTAAGGAGACACAAACCTTTTTACCCACTAAGATAACAATGAACCAATAACGAACCATTACGGACTAATAAGACCCGTTATACCTCAATCAGACCTAATAAGGTCTAACACACTCATTATGACCTAATAGACTCGTTAAGGACACACAAACCCATCTTGCCCACTAATTCTAAAAAGAACCAATAAGGAACCATTACGGACCATTAAAACCTGTTATTCCTCTGTTCGACCTAATAAGGTCTAATGACACTCATTATGACCCACTTAGTCCTATTATGACCAATTAGACTCGTTAAGGAGACAAACCCGTTATATCCACTAAGACTAAAATGAACAAATAACGAGTCATTAAAGACCACTAAGACTCGTTATACCTCATTCAGACCTAATTAGGTCTAATCACACACTTTATGACCTACTTGGTCACATTATGACCAATTAAACTCGTTAAGGAGACACAAAACCCATTATGCCCACTAAGACCAAAATGAACCAAAAAGGAGCCATTACGGACCACTATGACATGTTATACCTCAATTAGACCTAATAAGGTCAAATCACGCTCATTATGACCCACTTAGTCCGATTATGACCAATTTGACTTATTAAGGAGACACAAACCTTCATACCCACTAAGATAACAATGAACCAATAACGAGCCATTACGGACCACTAAGACCCGTTATTCCTCAATCAAACCTAATAAGGTCTAATCACACTTATTATGACCCATTAGACTCGTTAAGTACACACAAATCCATCTTGCCCACTAATTCTAAAATGAACCAATAAGGAACCATTACGGACCATGAAGACCTGTTATTCCTTTGTTTGACATAATAAGGTCTAATGACACTCATTATGACCCACTTAGTCCTATTATGACTAATTAGACTCGTTAAGGAGACAAACCCATTATATCCACAAAGACCGAAATGAACCAATAACGAGCCATTACGGACCACTATGACCCGATATACGTCAATCAGACCTAATAAGGTCTAATCACACTCATTATGACCTACTTAGTCCCATTATGACCAATTAGACACGTAAAGGAGACACAAACCCATTATGCCAACTAAGACCAAAAAGGAGCCATTACGGACCACTAAGACATGTTATAACACAATAAGCCCTAATAATGTCTAATCACATTCATTACGACCCAATTAGTCCTATTTTGACCAATTAGACTCGTTAAGGAGACACAAACCCATAATATCCACTAAGACGAAAATGAACCAACAATGAGCCATTACGGACCACTAAGACCCGATATACCTCAATTAGACATAAAAAGGTCTAATCACACTCATTATGACCCACTTAGTCCTATTATGACCAATTAAACTCGTTAAGCAGATACAAACCCATTATATCCACTAAGTTCAAAATGAACCAATAACGAGCCATTATGGACTACTAAGTCCCGTTATACCTCAATTACACCTAATAAGGTCTAATCACACTCATTATGACCTACTTAATCCCATTATGACCAATTAGACTCGTTAAGGAGATACAAACCCATTATGCCCACTAAGACCAAAATGAACCAAAAATGAGCCATTACGGACCACTAAGACATGTTATACCTCAATTAGACCTAATAATGTCTAATCACAATCATTTTGACCAACTTAGCCCTATTTTGACCAATTAGACTCGTTAAGGAGACACAAACCCATTATAACCACTAAGACCAAAATGAACCAATAACGAGCCATTACGGACCACCAAGACCCGTTATACCTCAATCAGACCTAATAAGGTCTAATCACACTCATTATGACCTACTTAGTCCCATTATGACCAATTAGACTCATTAAGGAGACAAAAACCCATTATGCCCACTAAGACCAAAATGAACCAAAAAGGAGCCATTACGGACCACTAAGACATGTTATATCTCAATTAGACCTAATAAGGTCTAATCACACTCATTTTGACCCACTTAGTCCTATTATGACCAATTAAACTTGTTCAGGAGACACAAACCCATTATATCTACTAAGACCAAAATGAACCAATAACGAGCCATTACAGACCACTAAGACTCGTTATACCTCAATCAGACCTAATTAGGTCTAATCACACACTTTATGACCTACTTAGTCACATTATGGCCAATTAAACTCGTTAAGGAGACACAAAACACATTATGCCCACTAAGACCAAAATGAACGAAAAAGGAGCCATTACGGACCACTATGACATGTTTTACCTCAAAATTAGACCGAATAAGGTCTAATCACGCTCATTATGACCCACTTAGTCCGATTATGACCAATGTGACATATTAAGGAGGCACAAACCTTTATACCCACTAAGATAACAATGAACCAATAACAAACCATTACGGACTAATAAGACCCGTTATACCTCAATCAGACCTAATAAGGTCTAACACACTCATTATGACCTAATAGACTCGTTAAGGACACACAAACCCATCTTGCCCACTAAAATCTAAAATGAACCAATAAGGAACCATTACGGACCATTAAAATATATTATTCCTCTGTTCAACCTAATAAGGTCTAATGACACTCATTATGACCCACTTAGTGCTATAATGACCAATTAGACTCGTTAAGGAGACAAACCCGTTATATCCACTAAGACTAAAATGAACCAATAACGAGCCATTAAAGACCACTAAGACTCGTTATACCTCAATCAGACCTAATTAGGTCTAATCATACACTTTATGACCTACTTTGTCACATTATGGCCAATTAAACTCGTTAAGGAGACACAAAACACATTATGCCCACTAAGACCAAAATGAACCAAAAAGGAGCCATTACGGACCACTATGACATGTTTTACCTCAAAATTAGACCGAATAAGGTTTACTCATGCTCATTATGACCCACTTAGTCCGATTATGACCAATTTGACATATTAAGGAGACACAAACCTTTTTACCCACTAAGATAACAATGAACCAATAACGAACCATTACGGACTAATAAGACCCGTTATACCTCAATCCGACCTAATAAGGTCTAACACACTCATTATGACCTAATAGACTCGTTAAGGACACACAAACCCATCTTGCCCACTAATTCTAAAAAGAACCAATAAGGAACCATTACGGACCATTAAAACCTGTTATTCCTCTGTTCGGCTTAATAAGGTCTAATGACACTCATTATGACCCACTTAGTCCTATTATGACCAATTAGACTCGTTAAGGAGACAAACCCGTTATATCCACTAAGACTAAAATGAACCAATAACGAGCCATTAAAGACCACTATGACATGTTATACCTCAATTAGACCTAATAAGGTGAAATCACGCTCATTATGACCCACTTAGTCTGATTATGACCAATTTGACTTATTAAGGAGACACAAACCTTTATACCCACTAAGATAACAATGAACCAATAACGAGCCATTACGGACCACTAAGACCCGTTATAACTCAATCAAACCTAATAGGGTCTAATCACACTTATTATGACCCATTAGACTCGTTAAGTACACACAAATCCATCTTGCCCACTAATTCTAAAATGAACCAATAAGGAACCATTACGGACCATAAGACCTGTTATTCCTTTGTTTGACATAATAAGGTCTAATGACACTCATTATGACCCACTTAGTCCTATTATGACTAATTAGACTCGTTAAGGAGACAAACCCATTATATCCACGAAGACCGAAATGAACCAATAACGAGCCATTACGGACCACTAAGACCCGTTATACGTCAATCAGACCTAATAAGGTCTAATCACACTCATTATGACCTACTTACTCCCATTATGACCAATTAGACACGTAAAGGAGACACAAACCCATTATGCCCACTAAGACCATTTACGGACCACTAAGACATGTTATAACACAATAAAACCTAATAATGTCTAATCACATTCATTACGACCCACTTAGTCCTATTTTGACCAATTAAACTCGTTAAGGAGACACAAACCCATAATATCCACTAAGACGAAAATGAACCAACAATGAGCCATTACGGACCACTAAGACCTGATATACCTCAGTTAGACATAAAAAGGTCTAATCACACTCATTATGAACCACTTAGTTCTATTATGACCAATTAAACTCGTTAAGGAGACACCAACCCATTATATCCACTAAGACCAAAATGAACCAATAACGAGCCATTATGGACTACTAAGTCTCGTTATACCTCAATTAGAGGATAAGGTCTAATCACACTCATTATGACCTACTTAGTCCCATTATGACCAATTAGAGTCATTAAGGAGACAACAAACCCATTATGCCCACTAGGACCAAAATGAACCAAAAAGGAGCCATTACGGACCACTAAGACATGTTATATCTCAATTAAACCTAATAAGGTCTAATCACACTCATTTTGAACCACTTAGTCCTATTATGACCAATTAAACTTGTTCAGGAGACACAAACCCATTATATCTACTAAGACCAAAATGAACCAATAACGAGCCATTACAGACCACTAAGACTCGTTATACCTCAATCAGACCTAATTAGGTCTAATCACACACTTTATGACCTACTTAGTCACATTATGGCCAATTAAACTCGTTAAGGAGACACAAAACACATTATGCCCACTAAGACCAAAATGAACGAAAAAGGAGCCATTACGGACCACTATGACATGTTTTACCTCAAAATTAGACCGAATAAGGTCTAATCACGCTCATTATGACCCACTTAGTCCGATTATGACCAATGTGACATATTAAGGAGGCACAAACCTTTATACCCACTAAGATAACAATGAACCAATAACAAACCATTACGGACTAATAAGACCCGTTATACCTCAATCAGACCTAATAAGGTCTAACACACTCATTATGACCTAATAGACTCGTTAAGGACACACAAACCCATCTTGCCCACTAAAATCTAAAATGAACCAATAAGGAACCATTACGGACCATTAAAATATATTATTCCTCTGTTCAACCTAATAAGGTCTAATGACACTCATTATGACCCACTTAGTGCTATAATGACCAATTAGACTCGTTAAGGAGACAAACCCGTTATATCCACTAAGACTAAAATGAACCAATAACGAGCCATTAAAGACCACTAAGACTCGTTATACCTCAATCAGACCTAATTAGGTCTAATCATACACTTTATGACCTACTTTGTCACATTATGGCCAATTAAACTCGTTAAGGAGACACAAAACACATTATGCCCACTAAGACCAAAATGAACCAAAAAGGAGCCATTACGGACCACTATGACATGTTTTACCTCAAAATTAGACCGAATAAGGTTTACTCATGCTCATTATGACCCACTTAGTCCGATTATGACCAATTTGACATATTAAGGAGACACAAACCTTTTTACCCACTAAGATAACAATGAACCAATAACGAACCATTACGGACTAATAAGACCCGTTATACCTCAATCCGACCTAATAAGGTCTAACACACTCATTATGACCTAATAGACTCGTTAAGGACACACAAACCCATCTTGCCCACTAATTCTAAAAAGAACCAATAAGGAACCATTACGGACCATTAAAACCTGTTATTCCTCTGTTCGGCTTAATAAGGTCTAATGACACTCATTATGACCCACTTAGTCCTATTATGACCAATTAGACTCGTTAAGGAGACAAACCCGTTATATCCACTAAGACTAAAATGAACCAATAACGAGCCATTAAAGACCACTATGACATGTTATACCTCAATTAGACCTAATAAGGTGAAATCACGCTCATTATGACCCACTTAGTCTGATTATGACCAATTTGACTTATTAAGGAGACACAAACCTTTATACCCACTAAGATAACAATGAACCAATAACGAGCCATTACGGACCACTAAGACCCGTTATAACTCAATCAAACCTAATAGGGTCTAATCACACTTATTATGACCCATTAGACTCGTTAAGTACACACAAATCCATCTTGCCCACTAATTCTAAAATGAACCAATAAGGAACCATTACGGACCATAAGACCTGTTATTCCTTTGTTTGACATAATAAGGTCTAATGACACTCATTATGACCCACTTAGTCCTATTATGACTAATTAGACTCGTTAAGGAGACAAACCCATTATATCCACGAAGACCGAAATGAACCAATAACGAGCCATTACGGACCACTAAGACCCGTTATACGTCAATCAGACCTAATAAGGTCTAATCACACTCATTATGACCTACTTACTCCCATTATGACCAATTAGACACGTAAAGGAGACACAAACCCATTATGCCCACTAAGACCATTTACGGACCACTAAGACATGTTATAACACAATAAAACCTAATAATGTCTAATCACATTCATTACGACCCACTTAGTCCTATTTTGACCAATTAGACTCGTTAAGGAGACACAAACCCATAATATCCACTAAGACGAAAATGAACCAACAATGAGCCATTACGGACCACTAAGACCTGATATACCTCAGTTAGACATAAAAAGGTCTAATCACACTCATTATGAACCACTTAGTTCTATTATGACCAATTAAACTCGTTAAGGAGACACCAACCCATTATATCCACTAAGACCAAAATGAACCAATAACGAGCCATTATGGACTACTAAGTCTCGTTATACCTCAATTAGAGGATAAGGTCTAATCACACTCATTATGACCTACTTAGTCCCATTATGACCAATTAGAGTCATTAAGGAGACAACAAACCCATTATGCCCACTAGGACCAAAATGAACCAAAAAGGAGCCATTACGGACCACTAAGACATGTTATATCTCAATTAAACCTAATAAGGTCTAATCACACTCATTTTGAACCACTTAGTCCTATTATGACCAATTAGACTTGTTAAGGAGACACAAACCCATTATATCTACTAAGACCAAAATGAACCAATAACGAGCCATTACACACCACTAAGACTCGTTATACCTCAATAAGACCTAATTAGGTCTAATCACACATTTATGACCTACTTAGTCACATTATGGCCAATTAAACTCGTTAAGGAGACACAAAACACATTATGCCCACTAAGACCAAAATGAACCAAAAAGGAGCCATTACGGACCACTATGACATGTTTTACCTCAAAATTAGACCGAATAAGGTCTAATCACGCTCATTATGACCCACTTAGTCCGATTATGACCAATGTGATATATTAAGGAGGCACAAACCTTTATACCCACTAAGATAACAATGAACCAATAACAAACCATTACGGACTAATAAGACCCGTTATACCTCAATCAGACCTAATAAGGTCTAACACACTCATTATGACCTAATAGACTCGTTAAGGACACACAAACCCATCTTGCCCACTAAAATCTAAAATGAACCAATAAGGAACCATTACGGACCATTAAAATATATTATTCCTCTGTTCAACCTAATAAGGTCTAATGACACTCATTATGACCCACTTAGTGCTATAATGACCAATTAGACTCGTTAAGGAGACAAACCCGTTATATCCACTAAGACTAAAATGAACCAATAACGAGCCATTAAAGACCACTAAGACTCGTTATACCTCAATCAGACCTAATTAGGTCTAATCATACACTTTATGACCTACTTTGTCACATTATGGCCAATTAAACTCGTTAAGGAGACACAAAACACATTATGCCCACTAAGACCAAAATGAACCAAAAAGGAGCCATTACGGACCACTATGACATGTTTTACCTCAAAATTAGACCGAATAAGGTTTACTCATGCTCATTATGACCCACTTAGTCCGATTATGACCAATTTGACATATTAAGGAGACACAAACCTTTTTACCCACTAAGATAACAATGAACCAATAACGAACCATTACGGACTAATAAGACCCGTTATACCTCAATCCGACCTAATAAGGTCTAACACACTCATTATGACCTAATAGACTCGTTAAGGACACACAAACCCATCTTGCCCACTAATTCTAAAAAGAACCAATAAGGAACCATTACGGACCATTAAAACCTGTTATTCCTCTGTTCGGCTTAATAAGGTCTAATGACACTCATTATGACCCACTTAGTCCTATTATGACCAATTAGACTCGTTAAGGAGACAAACCCGTTATATCCACTAAGACTAAAATGAACCAATAACGAGCCATTAAAGACCACTATGACATGTTATACCTCAATTAGACCTAATAAGGTGAAATCACGCTCATTATGACCCACTTAGTCTGATTATGACCAATTTGACTTATTAAGGAGACACAAACCTTTATACCCACTAAGATAACAATGAACCAATAACGAGCCATTACGGACCACTAAGACCCGTTATAACTCAATCAAACCTAATAGGGTCTAATCACACTTATTATGACCCATTAGACTCGTTAAGTACACACAAATCCATCTTGCCCACTAATTCTAAAATGAACCAATAAGGAACCATTACGGACCATAAGACCTGTTATTCCTTTGTTTGACATAATAAGGTCTAATGACACTCATTATGACCCACTTAGTCCTATTATGACTAATTAGACTCGTTAAGGAGACAAACCCATTATATCCACGAAGACCGAAATGAACCAATAACGAGCCATTACGGACCACTAAGACCCGTTATACGTCAATCAGACCTAATAAGGTCTAATCACACTCATTATGACCTACTTACTCCCATTATGACCAATTAGACACGTAAAGGAGACACAAACCCATTATGCCCACTAAGACCATTTACGGACCACTAAGACATGTTATAACACAATAAAACCTAATAATGTCTAATCACATTCATTACGACCCACTTAGTCCTATTTTGACCAATTAGACTCGTTAAGGAGACACAAACCCATAATATCCACTAAGACGAAAATGAACCAACAATGAGCCATTACGGACCACTAAGACCTGATATACCTCAGTTAGACATAAAAAGGTCTAATCACACTCATTATGAACCACTTAGTTCTATTATGACCAATTAAACTCGTTAAGGAGACACCAACCCATTATATCCACTAAGACCAAAATGAACCAATAACGAGCCATTATGGACTACTAAGTCTCGTTATACCTCAATTAGAGGATAAGGTCTAATCACACTCATTATGACCTACTTAGTCCCATTATGACCAATTAGAGTCATTAAGGAGACAACAAACCCATTATGCCCACTAGGACCAAAATGAACCAAAAAGGAGCCATTACGGACCACTAAGACATGTTATATCTCAATTAAACCTAATAAGGTCTAATCACACTCATTTTGAACCACTTAGTCCTATTATGACCAATTAGACTTGTTAAGGAGACACAAACCCATTATATCTACTAAGACCAAAATGAACCAATAACGAGCCATTACACACCACTAAGACTCGTTATACCTCAATAAGACCTAATTAGGTCTAATCACACACTTTATGACCTACTTAGTCACATTATGGCCAATTAAACTCGTTAAGGAGACACAAAACACATTATGCCCACTAAGACCAAAATGAACCAAAAAGGAGCCATTACGGACCACTATGACATGTTTTACCTCAAAATTAGACCGAATAAGGTCTAATCACGCTCATTATGACCCACTTAGTCCGATTATGACCAATGTGATATATTAAGGAGGCACAAACCTTTATACCCACTAAGATAACAATGAACCAATAACAAACCATTACGGACTAATAAGACCCGTTATACCTCAATCAGACCTAATAAGGTCTAACACACTCATTATGACCTAATAGACTCGTTAAGGACACACAAACCCATCTTGCCCACTAAAATCTAAAATGAACCAATAAGGAACCATTACGGACCATTAAAATATATTATTCCTCTGTTCAACCTAATAAGGTCTAATGACACTCATTATGACCCACTTAGTGCTATAATGACCAATTAGACTCGTTAAGGAGACAAACCCGTTATATCCACTAAGACTAAAATGAACCAATAACGAGCCATTAAAGACCACTAAGACTCGTTATACCTCAATCAGACCTAATTAGGTCTAATCATACACTTTATGACCTACTTTGTCACATTATGGCCAATTAAACTCGTTAAGGAGACACAAAACACATTATGCCCACTAAGACCAAAATGAACCAAAAAGGAGCCATTACGGACCACTATGACATGTTTTACCTCAAAATTAGACCGAATAAGGTTTACTCATGCTCATTATGACCCACTTAGTCCGATTATGACCAATTTGACATATTAAGGAGACACAAACCTTTTTACCCACTAAGATAACAATGAACCAATAACGAACCATTACGGACTAATAAGACCCGTTATACCTCAATCCGACCTAATAAGGTCTAACACACTCATTATGACCTAATAGACTCGTTAAGGACACACAAACCCATCTTGCCCACTAATTCTAAAAAGAACCAATAAGGAACCATTACGGACCATTAAAACCTGTTATTCCTCTGTTCGGCTTAATAAGGTCTAATGACACTCATTATGACCCACTTAGTCCTATTATGACCAATTAGACTCGTTAAGGAGACAAACCCGTTATATCCACTAAGACTAAAATGAACCAATAACGAGCCATTAAAGACCACTATGACATGTTATACCTCAATTAGACCTAATAAGGTGAAATCACGCTCATTATGACCCACTTAGTCTGATTATGACCAATTTGACTTATTAAGGAGACACAAACCTTTATACCCACTAAGATAACAATGAACCAATAACGAGCCATTACGGACCACTAAGACCCGTTATAACTCAATCAAACCTAATAGGGTCTAATCACACTTATTATGACCCATTAGACTCGTTAAGTACACACAAATCCATCTTGCCCACTAATTCTAAAATGAACCAATAAGGAACCATTACGGACCATAAGACCTGTTATTCCTTTGTTTGACATAATAAGGTCTAATGACACTCATTATGACCCACTTAGTCCTATTATGACTAATTAGACTCGTTAAGGAGACAAACCCATTATATCCACGAAGACCGAAATGAACCAATAACGAGCCATTACGGACCACTAAGACCCGTTATACGTCAATCAGACCTAATAAGGTCTAATCACACTCATTATGACCTACTTACTCCCATTATGACCAATTAGACACGTAAAGGAGACACAAACCCATTATGCCCACTAAGACCATTTACGGACCACTAAGACATGTTATAACACAATAAAACCTAATAATGTCTAATCACATTCATTACGACCCACTTAGTCCTATTTTGACCAATTAGACTCGTTAAGGAGACACAAACCCATAATATCCACTAAGACGAAAATGAACCAACAATGAGCCATTACGGACCACTAAGACCTGATATACCTCAGTTAGACATAAAAAGGTCTAATCACACTCATTATGAACCACTTAGTTCTATTATGACCAATTAAACTCGTTAAGGAGACACCAACCCATTATATCCACTAAGACCAAAATGAACCAATAACGAGCCATTATGGACTACTAAGTCTCGTTATACCTCAATTAGAGGATAAGGTCTAATCACACTCCTTATGACCTACTTAGTCCCATTATGACCAATTAGAGTCATTAAGGAGACAACAAACCCATTATGCCCACTAGGACCAAAATGAACCAAAAAGGAGCCATTACGGACCACTAAGACATGTTATATCTCAATTAAACCTAATAAGGTCTAATCACACTCATTTTGAACCACTTAGTCCTATTATGACCAATTAGACTTGTTAAGGAGACACAAACCCATTATATCTACTAAGACCAAAATGAACCAATAACGAGCCATTACACACCACTAAGACTCGTTATACCTCAATAAGACCTAATTAGGTCTAATCACACACTTTATGACCTACTTAGTCACATTATGGCCAATTAAACACGTTAAGGAGACACAAAACACATTATGCCCACTAAGACCAAAATGAACCAAAAAGGAGCCATTACGGACCACTATGACATGTTTTACCTCAAAATTAGACCGAATAAGGTCTAATCACGCTCATTATGACCCACTTAGTCCGATTATGACCAATGTGATATATTAAGGAGGCACAAACCTTTATACCCACTAAGATAACAATGAACCAATAACAAACCATTACGGACTAATAAGACCCGTTATACCTCAATCCGACCTAATAAGGTCTAACACACTCATTATGACCTAATAGACTCGTTAAGGACACACAAACCCATCTTGCCCACTAAAATCTAAAATGAACCAATAAGGAACCATTACGGACCATTAAAATATATTATTCCTCTGTTCAACCTAATAAGGTCTAATGACACTCATTATGACCCACTTAGTGCTATAATGACCAATTAGACTCGTTAAGGAGACAAACCCGTTATATCCACTAAGACTAAAATGAACCAATAACGAGCCATTAAAGACCACTAAGACTCGTTATACCTCAATCAGACCTAATTAGGTCTAATCATACACTTTATGACCTACTTTGTCACATTATGGCCAATTAAACTCGTTAAGGAGACACAAAACACATTATGCCCACTAAGACCAAAATGAACCAAAAAGGAGCCATTACGGACCACTATGACATGTTTTACCTCAAAATTAGACCGAATAAGGTTTACTCACGCTCATTATGACCCACTTAGTCCGATTATGACCAATTTGACATATTAAGGAGACACAAACCTTTTTACCCACTAAGATAACAATGAACCAATAACGAACCATTACGGACTAATAAGACCCGTTATACCTCAATCAGACCTAATAAGGTCTAACACACTCATTATGACCTAATAGACTCGTTAAGGACACACAAACCCATCTTGCCCACTAATTCTAAAAAGAACCAATAAGGAACCATTACGGACCATTAAAACCTGTTATTCCTCTGTTCGGCTTAATAAGGTCTAATGACACTCATTATGACCCACTTAGTCCTATTATGACCAATTAGACTCGTTAAGGAGACAAACCCGTTATATCCACTAAGACTAAAATGAACCAATAACGAGCCATTAAAGACCACTATGACATGTTATACCTCAATTAGACCTAATAAGGTGAAATCACGCTCATTATGACCCACTTAGTCTGATTATGACCAATTTGACTTATTAAGGAGACACAAACCTTTATACCCACTAAGATAACAATGAACCAATAACGAGCCATTACGGACCACTAAGACCCGTTATAACTCAATCAAACCTAATAGGGTCTAATCACACTTATTATGACCCATTAGACTCGTTAAGTACACACAAATCCATCTTGCCCACTAATTCTAAAATGAACCAATAAGGAACCATTACGGACCATTAAGACCTGTTATTCCTTTGTTTGACATAATAAGGTCTAATGACACTCATTATGACCCACTTAGTCCTATTATGACTAATTAGACTCGTTAAGGAGACAAACCCATTATATCCACGAAGACCGAAATGAACCAATAACGAGCCATTACGGACCACTAAGACCCGTTATACGTCAATCAGACCTAATAAGGTCTAATCACACTCATTATGACCTACTTACTCCCATTATGACCAATTAGACACGTAAAGGAGACACAAACCCATTATGCCCACTAAGACCATTTACGGACCACTAAGACATGTTATAACACAATAAAACCTAATAATGTCTAATCACATTCATTACAACCCACTTAGTCCTATTTTGACCAATTAGACTCGTTAAGGAGACACAAACCCATAATATCCACTAAGACGAAAATGAACCAACAATGAGCCATTACGGACCACTAAGACCTGATATACCTCAGTTAGACATAAAAAGGTCTAATCACACTCATTATGAACCACTTAGTTCTATTATGACCAATTAAACTCGTTAAGGAGACACCAACCCATTATATCCACTAAGACCAAAATGAACCAATAACGAGCCATTATGGACTACTAAGTCTCGTTATACCTCAATTAGAGGATAAGGTCTAATCACACTCATTATGACCTACTTAGTCCCATTATGACCAATTAGAGTCATTAAGGAGACAACAAACCCATTATGCCCACTAGGACCAAAATGAACCAAAAAGGAGCCATTACGGACCACTAAGACATGTTATATCTCAATTAAACCTAATAAGGTCTAATCACACTCATTTTGAACCACTTAGTCCTATTATGACCAATTAGACTTGTTAAGGAGACACAAACCCATTATATCTACTAAGACCAAAATGAACCAAAAAGCAGCCATTACGGACCACTAAGACATGTTATGCCTCAATTAGACCTAATAAGGTCTAATCACGCTCATTATGACCCACTTAGTCCGATTATGACCAATTTGACATATTAAGGAGACACAAACCTTTTTACCCACTAAGATAACAATGAACCAATAACGAACCATTACGGACTAATAAGACCCGTTATACCTCAATCAGACCTAATAAGGTCTAACACACTCATTATGACCTAATAGACTCGTTAAGGACACACAAACCCATCTTGCCCACTAATTCTAATAAGAACCAATAAGGAACCATTACGGACCATTAAAACCTATTATTCCTCTGTTCGACCTAATAAGGTCTAATGACACTCATTATGACCCACTTAGTCCTATTATGACCAATTAGACTCGTTAAGGAGACAAACCCGTTATATCCACTAAGACTAAAATGAACCAATAACGAGCCATTAAAGACCACTAAGACTCGTTATACCTCCTTCAGACCTAATTAGGTCTAATCACACACTTTATGACCTACTTGGTCACATTATGACCAATTAAACTCGTTAAGGAGACACAAAACCCATTATGCCCACTAAGACCAAAATGAACCAAAAAGGAGCCATTACGGACCACTATAACATGTTATACCTCAATTAGACCTAATAAGGTCAAATAACGCTCATTATGACCCACTTAGTCTGATTATGACCAATTTGACTTATTAAGGAGACACAAACCTTTATACCCACTAAGATAACAATGAACCAATAACGAGCCATTACGGACCACTAAGACCCGTTATACCTCAATCAAACTTAATAAGGTCTAATCACACTTATTATGACCCATTAGACTCGTTATGTACACACAAATCCATCTTGCCCACTAATTCTAAAATGAACCAATAAGGAACCATTACGGACCATTAAGACCTGTTATTCCTTTGTTTGACATAATAAGGTCTAATGACACTCATTATGACCCACTTAGTCCTATTATGACTAATTAGACTCGTTAAGGAGACAAACCCATTATATCCACAAACACCGAAATGAACCAATAACGAGCCATTACGGACCACTAAGACCCGTTATACGTCAATCAGACCTAATAAGGTCTAATCACACTCATTATGACCTATTTAATCCCATTATGACCAATTAGACACGTAAAGGAGACACAAAACCCATTATGCCAACTAAGACCATAAAGGAGCCATTACGGACCACTAAGACATGTTATAACACAATAAGCCCTAATAATGTCTAATCACATTCATTACGACCCAATTAGTCCTATTTTGACCAATTAGACTCGTTAAGGAGACACAAACCCATAATATCCACTAAGACGAAAATGAACCAACAATGAGCCATTACGGACCACTAAGACCCGATATACCTCAATTAGACATAAAAAGGTCTAATCACACTCATTATGACCCACTTAGTCCTATTATGACCAATTAAACTCGTTAAGCAGATACAAACCCATTATATCCACTAAGTTCAAAATGAACCAATAACGAGCCATTATGGACTACTAAGTCCAGTTATACCTCAGTTAGACCTAATAAGGTCTAATCACACTCATTATGACCTACTTAATCCCATTATGACCAATTAGACTCGTTAAGGAGATACAAACCCATTATGCCCACTAAGACCAAAATGAACCAAAAAGGAGCCATTACGGACCACTAAGACATGTTATACCTCAATTAGACCTAATAATGTCTAATCACAATCATTTTGACCAACTTAGCCCTATTTTGACCAATTAGACTCGTTAAGGAGACACAAACCCATTATATCTACTAAGACCAAAATGAACCAATAACGAGCCATTACAGACCACTACGACTCGTTATACCTCAATCAAACCTAATTAGGTCTAATCACACACTTTATGACCTACTTAGTCACATTATGGCCAATTAAACTCGTTAAGGAGACACAAAACACATTATGCCCACTAAGACCAAAATGAACCAAAAAGGAGCCATTACGGACCACTATGACATGTTTTACCTCAAAATTAGACCGAATAAGGTCTAATCACGCTCATTATGACCCACTTAGTCCGATTATGACCAATGTGACATATTAAGGAGACACAAACCTTTATACCCACTAAGATAACAATGAACCAATAACAAACCATTTACGGACCACTAAGACATGTTATAACACAATAAGACCTAATAACGTCTAATCACATTCATTACGACCCACTTAGTCCTATTTTGACCAATTAGACTCGTTAAGGAGACACAAACCCATAATATCCACTAAGACGAAAATGAACCAATAATGAGCCATTACGGACCACTAAGACCTGATATACCTCAATTAGACATAAAAACGTCTAATCACACTCATTATGACCAACTTATTTCTATTATGACCAATTAAACTCGTTAAGGAGACACCAACCCATTATATCCACTAAGACCAAAATGAACCAATAACGAGCCATTATGGACTACTAAGTCTTGTTATACCTCAATTAGAATAAGGTCTAATCACACTCATTATGACCTACTTAGTCCCATTATGACCAATTAGACTCATTAAGGAGACAACAAACCCATTATGCCCACTAAGACCAAAATGAACCAAAAAGGAGCCATTACGGACTACTAAGACATGTTATATCTCAATTAAACCTAATAAGGTCTAATCACACTCATTTTGAACCACTTAGTCCTATTATGACCAATTAGACTTGTTAAGGAGACACAAACCCATTATATCTACTAAGACCAAAATGAACCAAAAAGGAGCCATTACGGACCACTAAGACATGTTATGCCTCAATTAGACCTAATAAGATCTAATCACGCTCATTATGACCCACTTAGTCCGATTATGACCAATTTGACATATTAAGGAGACACAAAACACATTATGCCCACTAAGACCAAAATGAACCAAAAAGGAGCCATTACGGACCACTATGACATGTTTTACCTCAAAATTAGACCGAATAAGGTCTAATCACGCTCATTATGACCCACTTAGTCCGATTATGACCAATGTGACATATTAAGGAAACACAAACCTTTATACCCACTAAGATAACAATGAACCAATAACGAACCATTACGGACTAATAAGACCCGTTATACCTCAATCAGAGCTAATAAGGTCTAACACACTCATTATGACCTAATAGACTCGTTAAGGACACACAAACCCATCTTGCCCACTAAATCTAAAATGAACCAATAAGGAACCATTACGGACCATTAAAACCTATTAGTCCTCTATTCAACCTAATAAGGTCTAATGACACTCATTATGACCCACTTAGTGCTATTATGACCAATTAGACTCGTTAAGGAGACAACCCCGTTATATCCACTAAGACTAAAATGAACCTTATTACGAGCCATTAAAGACCACTACGACTCGTTATACCTCATTCAGACCTAATTAGGTCTAATCACACACTTTATGACCTACTTGGTCACATTATGGCCAATTAAACTCGTTAAGGAGACACAAAACCCATTATGCCCACTAGGACCAAAATGAACCAAAAAGGAGCCATTACGGACCACTATGACATGTTGTACCTCAATTAGACCTAATAAGGTCAAATCACGCTCATTATGACCCACTTAGTCTGATTATGACCAATTTGACTTATTAAGGAGACTCAAACCTTTATACCCACTAAGATAACAATGAACCAATAACGAGCCATTACGGACCACTAAGACCCGTTCTACCTCAATCAAACCTAATAAGGTCTAATCACACTTATTATGACCCATTAGACTCGTTAAGTACACACAAATCCATCTTTCCCACTAATTCTAAAATGAACCAATAAGGAACCATTACGGACCATTAAGACATGTTATTCCTTTGTTCGACCTAATAAGGTCTAATGACACTCATTATGACCCACTTAGTCCTATTATGACTAATTAGACTCGTTAAGGAGACAAACCCGTTATATCCACTAAGACGGAAATGAACCAATAACGAGCCATTACGGACCACTAAGACCCGTTATACCTCAATCAGACCTAATAAGGTCTAATCACACACTTTATGACCTAGTTGGTCACATTATGACCAATTAAACTCGTTAAGGAGACACAAAACCCATTATGCCCACTAAGACCAAAATGAACCAAAAAGGAGCCATTACGGACCACTATGACATGATATACCTCAATTAGACCTAATAAGGTCAAATCACGCTCATTATGACCCACTTAGTCTGATTATGACCAATTTGACTTATTAAGGAGACTCAAACCTTTATACCCACTAAGATAACAATGAACCAATAACGAGCCATTACGGACCACTAAGACCCGTTCTACCTCAATCAAACCTAATAAGGTCTAATCACACTTATTATGACCCATTAGACTCGTTAAGTACACACAAATCCATCTTGCCCACTAATTCTAAAATGAACCAATAAGGAACCATTACGGACCATTAAGACATGTTATTCCTTTGTTCGACCTAATAAGGTCTAATGACACTCATTATGACCCACTTAGTCCTATTATGACTAATTAAACTCGTTAAGGAGACAAACCCATTATATCCACTAAGACGGAAATGAACCAATAACGAGCCATTACGGACCACTAAGACCCGTTATACCTCAATCAGACCTAATAAGGTCTAATCACACACTTTATGACCTAGTTGGTCACATTATGACCAATTAAACTCGTTAAGGAGACACAAAACCCATTATGCCCACTAAGACCAAAATGAACCAAAAAGGAGCCATTACGGACCACTATGACATGTTATACCTCAATTAGACCTAATAAGGTCAAGTCACGCTCATTATGACCCACTTAGTCTGATTATGACCAATTTGACTTATTAAGGAGACTCAAACCTTTATACCCACTAAGATAACAATGAACCAATAACGAGCCATTACGGACCACTAAGACCCGTTCTACCTCAATCAAACCTAATAAGGTCTAATCACACTTATTATGACCCATTAGACTCGTTAAGTACACACAAATCCATCTTGCCCACTAATTCTAAAATGAACCAATAAGGAACCATTACGGACCATTAAGACATGTTATTCCTTTGTTCGACCTAATAAGGTCTAATGACACTCATTATGACCCACTTAGTCCTATTATGACTAATTAGACTCGTTAAGGAGACAAACCCATTATATCCACTAAGACGGAAATGAACCAATAACGAGCCATTACGGACCACTAAGACCCGTTATACCTCAATCAGACCTAATAAGGTCTAATCACACACTTTATGACCTAGTTGGTCACATTATGACCAATTAAACTCGTTAAGGAGACACAAAACCCATTATGCCCACTAAGACCAAAATGAACCAAAAAGGAGCCATTACGGACCACTATGACATGTTATACCTCAATTAGACCTAATAAGGTCAAGTCACGCTCATTATGACCCACTTAGTCTGATTATGACCAATTTGACTTATTAAGGAGACTCAAACCTTTATACCCACTAAGATAACAATGAACCAATAACGAGCCATTACGGACCACTAAGACCCGTTCTACCTCAATCAAACCTAATAAGGTCTAATCACACTTATTATGACCCATTAGAGACTCGTTAAGTACACACAAATCCATCTTGCCCACTAATTCTAAAATGAACCAATAAGGAACCATTACGGACCATTAAGACATGTTATTCCTTTGTTCGACCTAATAAGGTCTAATGACACTCATTATGACCCACTTAGTCCTATTATGACTAATTAGACTCGTTAAGGAGACAAACCCATTATATCCACTAAGACGGAAATGAACCAATAACGAGCCATTACGGACCACTAAGACCCGTTATACCTCAATCAGACCTAATAAGGTCTAATCACACACTTTATGACCTAGTTGGTCACATTATGACCAATTAAACTCGTTAAGGAGACACAAAACCCATTATGCCCACTAAGACCAAAATGAACCAAAAAGGAGCCATTACGGACCACTATGACATGTTATACCTCCATTAGACCTAATAAGGTCAAGTCACGCTCATTATGACCCACTTAGTCTGATTATGACCAATTTGACTTATTAAGGAGACTCAAACCTTTATACCCACTAAGATAACAATGAACCAATAACGAGCCATTACGGACCACTAAGACCCGTTCTACCTCAATCAAACCTAATAAGGTCTAATCACACTTATTATGACCCATTAGACTCGTTAAGTACACACAAATCCATCTTGCCCACTAATTCTAAAATGAACCAATAAGGAACCATTACGGACCATTAAGACATGTTATTCCTTTGTTCGACCTAATAAGGTCTAATGACACTCATTATGACCCACTTAGTCCTATTATGACTAATTAGACTCGTTAAGGAGACAAACCCATTATATCCACTAAGACGGAAATGAACCAATAACGAGCCATTACGGACCACTAAGACCCGTTATACCTCAATCAGACCTAATAAGGTCTAATCACACACTTTATGACCTAGTTGGTCACATTATGACCAATTAAACTCGTTAAGGAGACACAAAACCCATTATGCCCACTAAGACCAAAATGAACCAAAAAGGAGCCATTACGGACCACTATGACATGATATACCTCAATTAGACCTAATAAGGTCAAATCACGCTCATTATGACCCACTTAGTCTGATTATGACCAATTTGACTTATTAAGGAGACTCAAACCTTTATACCCACTAAGATAACAATGAACCAATAACGAGCCATTACGGACCACTAAGACCCGTTCTACCTCAATCAAACCTAATAAGGTCTAATCACACTTATTATGACCCATTAGACTCGTTAAGTACACACAAATCCATCTTGCCCACTAATTCTAAAATGAACCAATAAGGAACCATTACGGACCATTAAGACATGTTATTCCTTTGTTCGACCTAATAAGGTCTAATGACACTCATTATGACCCACTTAGTCCTATTATGACTAATTAGACTCGTTAAGGAGACAAACCCATTATATCCACTAAGACGGAAATGAACCAATAACGAGCCATTACGGACCACTAAGACCCGTTATACCTCAATCAGACCTAATAAGGTCTAATCACACACTTTATGACCTAGTTGGTCACATTATGACCAATTAAACTCGTTAAGGAGACACAAAACCCATTATGCCCACTAAGACCAAAATGAACCAAAAAGGAGCCATTACGGACCACTATGACATGTTATACCTCAATTAGACCTAATAAGGTCAAGTCACGCTCATTATGACCCACTTAGTCTGATTATGACCAATTTGACTTATTAAGGAGACTCAAACCTTTATACCCACTAAGATAACAATGAACCAATAACGAGCCATTACGGACCACTAAGACCCGTTCTACCTCAATCAAACCTAATAAGGTCTAATCACACTTATTATGACCCATTAGAGACTCGTTAAGTACACACAAATCCATCTTGCCCACTAATTCTAAAATGAACCAATAAGGAACCATTACGGACCATTAAGACATGTTATTCCTTTGTTCGACCTAATAAGGTCTAATGACACTCATTATGACCCACTTGGTCCTATTATGACTAATTAGACTCGTTAAGGAGACAAACCCATTATATCCACTAAGACGGAAATGAACCAATAACGAGCCATTACGGACCACTAAGACCCGTTATACCTCAATCAGACCTAATAAGGTCTAATCACACACTTTATGACCTAGTTGGTCACATTATGACCAATTAAACTCGTTAAGGAGACACAAAACCCATTATGCCCACTAAGACCAAAATGAACCAAAAAGGAGCCATTACGGACCACTATGACATGTTATACCTCAATTAGACCTAATAAGGTCAAATCACGCTCATTATGACCCACTTAGTCTGATTATGACCAATTTGACTTATTAAGGAGACTCAAACCTTTATACCCACTAAGATAACAATGAACCAATAACGAGCCATTACGGACCACTAAGACCCGTTCTACCTCAATCAAACCTAATAAGGTCTAATCACACTTATTATGACCCATTAGACTCGTTAAGTACTCACAAATCCATCTTGCCCACTAATTCTAAAATGAACCAATAAGGAACCATTACGGACCATTAAGACATGTTATTCCTTTGTTCGACCTAATAAGGTCTAATGACACTCATTATGACCCACTTAGTCCTATTATGACTAATTAGACTCGTTAAGGAGACAAACCCATTATATCCACTAAGACGGAAATGAACCAATAACGAGCCATTACGGACCACTAAGACCCGTTATACCTCAATCAGACCTAATAAGGTCTAATCACACACTTTATGACCTAGTTGGTCACATTATGACCAATTAAACTCGTTAAGGAGACACAAAACCCATTATGCCCACTAAGACCAAAATGAACCAAAAAGGAGCCATTACGGACCACTATGACATGTTATACCTCCATTAGACCTAATAAGGTCAAGTCACGCTCATTATGACCCACTTAGTCTGATTATGACCAATTTGACTTATTAAGGAGACTCAAACCTTTATACCCACTAAGATAACAATGAACCAATAACGAGCCATTACGGACCACTAAGACCCGTTCTACCTCAATCAAACCTAATAAGGTCTAATCACACTTATTATGACCCATTAGACTCGTTAAGTACACACAAATCCATCTTGCCCACTAATTCTAAAATGAACCAATAAGGAACCATTACGGACCATTAAGACATGTTATTCCTTTGTTCGACCTAATAAGGTCTAATGACACTCATTATGACCCACTTAGTCCTATTATGACTAATTAGACTCGTTAAGGAGACAAACCCATTATATCCACTAAGACGGAAATGAACCAATAACGAGCCATTACGGACCACTAAGACCCGTTATACCTCAATCAGACCTAATAAGGTCTAATCACACACTTTATGACCTAGTTGGTCACATTATGACCAATTAAACTCGTTAAGGAGACACAAAACCCATTATGCCCACTAAGACCAAAATGAACCAAAAAGGAGCCATTACGGACCACTATGACATGTTATACCTCAATTAGACCTAATAAGGTCAAATCACGCTCATTATGACCCACTTAGTCTGATTATGACCAATTTGACTTATTAAGGAGACTCAAACCTTTATACCCACTAAGATAACAATGAACCAATAACGAGCCATTACGGACCACTAAGACCCGTTCTACCTCAATCAAACCTAATAAGGTCTAATCACACTTATTATGACCCATTAGACTCGTTAAGTACTCACAAATCCATCTTGCCCACTAATTCTAAAATGAACCAATAAGGAACCATTACGGACCATTAAGACATGTTATTCCTTTGTTCGACCTAATAAGGTCTAATGACACTCATTATGACCCACTTAGTCCTATTATGACTAATTAGACTCGTTAAGGAGACAAACCCATTATATCCACTAAGACGGAAATGAACCAATAACGAGCCATTACGGACCACTAAGACCCGTTATACCTCAATCAGACCTAATAAGGTCTAATCACACACTTTATGACCTAGTTGGTCACATTATGACCAATTAAACTCGTTAAAGAGACACAAAACCCATTATGCCCACTAAGACCAAAATGAACCAAAAAGGAGCCATTACGGACCACTATGACATGTTATACCTCCATTAGACCTAATAAGGTCAAGTCACGCTCATTATGACCCACTTAGTCTGATTATGACCAATTTGACTTATTAAGGAGACTCAAACCTTTATACCCACTAAGATAACAATGAACCAATAACGAGCCATTACGGACCACTAAGACCCGTTCTACCTCAATCAAACCTAATAAGGTCTAATCACACTTATTATGACCCATTAGACTCGTTAAGTACACACAAATCCATCTTGCCCACTAATTCTAAAATGAACCAATAAGGAACCATTACGGACCATTAAGACATGTTATTCCTTTGTTCGACCTAATAAGATCTAATGACACTCATTATGACCCACTTAGTCCTATTATGACTAATTAGACTCGTTAAGGAGACAAACCCATTATATCCACTAAGACGGAAATGAACCAATAACGAGCCATTACGGACCACTAAGACCCGTTATACCTCAATCAGACCTAATAAGGTCTAATCACACACTTTATGACCTAGTTGGTCACATTATGACCAATTAAACTCGTTAAGGAGACACAAAACCCATTATGCCCACTAAGACCAAAATGAACCAAAAAGGAGCCATTACGGACCACTATGACATGTTATACCTCAATTAGACCTAATAAGGTCAAATCACGCTCATTATGACCCACTTAGTCTGATTATGACCAATTTGACTTATTAAGGAGACTCAAACCTTTATACCCACTAAGATAACAATGAACCAATAACGAGCCATTACGGACCACTAAGACCCGTTCTACCTCAATCAAACCTAATAAGGTCTAATCACACTTATTATGACCCATTAGACTCGTTAAGTACTCACAAATCCATCTTGCCCACTAATTCTAAAATGAACCAATAAGGAACCATTACGGACCATTAAGACATGTTATTCCTTTGTTCGACCTAATAAGGTCTAATGACACTCATTATGACCCACTTAGTCCTATTATGACTAATTAGACTCGTTAAGGAGACAAACCCATTATATCCACTAAGACGGAAATGAACCAATAACGAGCCATTACGGACCACTAAGACCCGTTATACCTCAATCAGACCTAATAAGGTCTAATCACACACTTTATGACCTAGTTGGTCACATTATGACCAATTAAACTCGTTAAGGAGACACAAAACCCATTATGCCCACTAAGACCAAAATGAACCAAAAAGGAGCCATTACGGACCACTATGACATGTTATACCTCCATTAGACCTAATAAGGTCAAGTCACGCTCATTATGACCCACTTAGTCTGATTATGACCAATTTGACTTATTAAGGAGACTCAAACCTTTATACCCACTAAGATAACAATGAACCAATAACGAGCCATTACGGACCACTAAGACCCGTTCTACCTCAATCAAACCTAATAAGGTCTAATCACACTTATTATGACCCATTAGACTCGTTAAGTACACACAAATCCATCTTGCCCACTAATTCTAAAATGAACCAATAAGGAACCATTACGGACCATTAAGACATGTTATTCCTTTGTTCGACCTAATAAGGTCTAATGACACTCATTATGACCCACTTAGTCCTATTATGACTAATTAGACTCGTTAAGGAGACAAACCCATTATATCCACTAAGACGGAAATGAACCAATAACGAGCCATTACGGACCACTAAGACCCGTTATACCTCAATCAGACCTAATAAGGTCTAATCACACACTTTATGACCTAGTTGGTCACATTATGACCAATTAAACTCGTTAAGGAGACACAAAACCCATTATGCCCACTAAGACCAAAATGAACCAAAAAGGAGCCATTACGGACCACTATGACATGTTATACCTCAATTAGACCTAATAAGGTCAAATCACGCTCATTATGACCCACTTAGTCTGATTATGACCAATTTGACTTATTAAGGAGACTCAAACCTTTATACCCACTAAGATAACAATGAACCAATAACGAGCCATTACGGACCACTAAGACCCGTTCTACCTCAATCAAACCTAATAAGGTCTAATCACACTTATTATGACCCATTAGACTCGTTAAGTACTCACAAATCCATCTTGCCCACTAATTCTAAAATGAACCAATAAGGAACCATTACGGACCATTAAGACATGTTATTCCTTTGTTCGACCTAATAAGGTCTAATGACACTCATTATGACCCACTTAGTCCTATTATGACTAATTAGACTCGTTAAGGAGACAAACCCATTATATCCACTAAGACGGAAATGAACCAATAACGAGCCATTACGGACCACTAAGACCCGTTATACCTCAATCAGACCTAATAAGGTCTAATCACACACTTTATGACCTAGTTGGTCACATTATGACCAATTAAACTCGTTAAGGAGACACAAAACCCATTATGCCCACTAAGACCAAAATGAACCAAAAAGGAGCCATTACGGACCACTATGACATGTTATACCTCCATTAGACCTAATAAGGTCAAGTCACGCTCATTATGACCCACTTAGTCTGATTATGACCAATTTGACTTATTAAGGAGACTCAAACCTTTATACCCACTAAGATAACAATGAACCAATAACGAGCCATTACGGACCACTAAGACCCGTTCTACCTCAATCAAACCTAATAAGGTCTAATCACACTTATTATGACCCATTAGACTCGTTAAGTACACACAAATCCATCTTGCCCACTAATTCTAAAATGAACCAATAAGGAACCATTACGGACCATTAAGACATGTTATTCCTTTGTTCGACCTAATAAGGTCTAATGACACTCATTATGACCCACTTAGTCCTATTATGACTAATTAGACTCGTTAAGGAGACAAACCCATTATATCCACTAAGACGGAAATGAACCAATAACGAGCCATTACGGACCACTAAGACCCGTTATACCTCAATCAGACCTAATAAGGTCTAATCACACACTTTATGACCTAGTTGGTCACATTATGACCAATTAAACTCGTTAAGGAGACACAAAACCCATTATGCCCACTAAGACCAAAATGAACCAAAAAGGAGCCATTACGGACCACTATGACATGTTATACCTCAATTAGACCTAATAAGGTCAAATCACGCTCATTATGACCCACTTAGTCTGATTATGACCAATTTGACTTATTAAGGAGACTCAAACCTTTATACCCACTAAGATAACAATGAACCAATAACGAGCCATTACGGACCACTAAGACCCGTTCTACCTCAATCAAACCTAATAAGGTCTAATCACACTTATTATGACCCATTAGACTCGTTAAGTACTCACAAATCCATCCTGCCCACTAATTCTAAAATGAACCAATAAGGAACCATTACGGACCATTAAGACATGTTATTCCTTTGTTCGACCTAATAAGGTCTAATGACACTCATTATGACCCACTTAGTCCTATTATGACTAATTAGACTCGTTAAGGAGACAAACCCATTATATCCACTAAGACGGAAATGAACCAATAACGAGCCATTACGGACAACTAAGACCCGTTATACCTCAATCAGACCTAATAAGGTCTAATCACACACTTTATGACCTAGTTGGTCACATTATGACCAATTAAACTCGTTAAGGAGACACAAAACCCATTATGCCCACTAAGACCAAAATGAACCAAAAAGGAGCCATTACGGACCACTATGACATGTTATACCTCGATTAGACCTAATAAGGTCAACTCACGCTCATTATGACCCACTTAGTCTGATTATGACCAATTTGACTTATTAAGGAGACTCAAACCTTTATACCCACTAAGATAACAATGAACCAATAACGAGCCATTACGGACCACTAAGACCCGTTCTACCTCAATCAAACCTAATAAGGTCTAATCACACTTATTATGACCCATTAGACTCGTTAAGTACACACAAATCCATCTTGCCCACTAATTCTAAAATGAACCAATAAGGAACCATTACGGACCATTAAGACATGTTATTCCTTTGTTCGACCTAATAAGGTCTAATGACAGTCATTATGACCCACTTAGTCCTATTATGACTAATTAGACTCGTTAAGGAGACAAACCCATTATATCCACTAAGACGGAAATGAACCAATAACGAGCCATTACGGACCACTAAGACCCGTTATACCTCAATCAAACCTAATAAGGTCTAATCACACACTTTATGACCTAGTTGGTCACATTATGACCAATTAAACTCGTTAAGGAGACACAAAACCCATTATGCCCACTAAGACCAAAATGAACCAAAAAGGAGCCATTACGGACCACTATGACATGCTATACCTCAATTAGACCTAATAAGGTTAAAATCACGCTCATTATGACCCACAGTCCGATTATGACCAATTTGACTTATTAAGGAGATACAAACCTTTATACCCACTAAGATAACAATGAACCAATAACGAGCCATTACGGACCACTAAGACCCGTTATACCTCAATCAAACCTAATAAGGTCTAATCACACTTATTATGACCCATTAGACTCGTTAAGTACACACAAATCCATCTTGCCCACTAATTCTAAAATGAACCAATAAGGAACCATTACGGACCATTAAGACATGTTATTCCTTTGTTCGACCTAATAAGGTCTAATGACACTCATTATGACCCACTTAGTCCTATTATGACTAATTAGACTCGTTAAGGAGACAAACCCATTATATCCACTAAGACCGAAATGAACCAATAACGAGCCATTACGGACCACTAAGACCCGTTATACCTCAATCAGACCTAATAAGGTCTAATCACACACTTTATGACCTAGTTGGTCACAATATGACCAATTAAACTCGTTAAGGAGACACAAAACCCATTATGCCCACTAAGACCAAAATGAACCAAAAAGGAGCCATTACGGACCACTATGACATGCTATACCTCAATTAGACCTAATAAGGTTCAAATCACGCTCATTATGACCCACAGTCCGATTATGACCAATTTGACTTATTAAGGAGACACAAACCTTTATACCCACTAAGATAACAATGAACCAATAACGAGCCATTAGGGACCACGAAGACCCGTTATACCTCAATCAAACCTTATAAGGTCTAATCACACTTATTATGACCCATTAGAGTCGTTAAGTACACACAAATCCATCTTGCCCACTAATTCTAAAATGAACCAATAAGGAACCATTACGGACCATTAAAACCTGTTATTCCTCTGTTCGACCTAATAAGGTCTAATGACACTCATTATGGCCCACTTAGTCCTATTATGACTAATTAGACTCGTTAAGGAGACAAACCCGTTATATCCACTAAGGCTAAAATGAACCAATAACGAGCCATTAAAGACCACTAAGACTCGTTATACCTCAACCAGACCTAATTAGGTCTAATCATACACTTTATGACCTACTTAGTCACATTATGGCCAATTAAACTCGTTAAGGAGACACAAAACACATTATGCCCACTAAGAACAAAATGAACCAAAAAGGAGCCATTACGGACCACTAAGACATGTTATAACACAATAAGACCTAATGAACCCATAATCACATTCATTACGACCCACTTAGTCCTATTTTGACCAATTAGACTCGTTAAGGAGACACAAACCCATAATATCCACTAAGACGAAAATGAACCAACAATGAGCCATTACGGACCACTAAGACCCGATATACCTCAATTAGACATAAAAAGGTCTAATCACACCCATTATGACCCACTTAGTCCTATTATGACCAATTAAACTCGTTAAGGAGACACAAACCCATTATATCCACTAAGACCAAAATGAACCAATAACGAGCCATTATGGACTACTAAGTCCCGTTATACCTCAATTAGACCTAATAAGGTCTAATCACACTCATTATGATATACTTAATCCCATTATGACCAATTAGACTCGTTAAGGAGATACAAACCCATTATGCCCACTAAGACCAAAATGAACCAAAAAGGAGCCATTACGGACCACTAAGATATGTTATACCTCAATTAGACCTAATAATGTCTAATCACACTCATTTTGACCAACTTAGACCTATTTTGACCAATTACACTCGTTAAGGAGACACAAACCCATTATATCCACTAAGACCAAAATGAACCAATAACGAGCCATTACGGACCACCAAGACCCGTTATACCTCAATCAGACATATAAGGTCTAATCACACACTTTATGACCTACTTAGTCCCATTATGACCAATTAGACTCATTAAGGAGACACAAACCCATTATGCCCACTAAGACCAAAATGAACAAAAAAGGAGCCATTACGGACCACTAAGACATGTTATACCTCAATTAGACCTAATAAGGTCTAATCACACTCATTTTGAACCACTTAGTCCTATTATAACCAATTAGACTTGTTAAGGAGACACAAACCCGTTATATCTACTAAGACCAAAATGAATCAATAACGAGCTATTACAGACCACTAAGACTCGTTATACCTCAATCAGACCTAATTAGGTCTAATCACACACTTTATGACCTACTTAGTCACATTATGGCCAATTACACTCGTTAAGGAGACACAAAACCCATTATGCCCACTAAGACCAAAATGAACCAAAAAGGAGTCATTACGGACCACTATGACAAGTTTTACCTCAAAATTAGACCGAATAAGGTCTAATCACGCTCATTATGACCCACTTAGTCCGATTATGACCAATTTGACATATTAAGGAGACACAAACCTTTTTACCCACTAAGATAACAATAAACCAATAACGAACCATTACGGACTAATAAGACCCGTTATACCTCAATCAGACCTAATAAGGTCTAACACACTCATTATGACCTAATAGACTCGTTAAGGACACACAAACCCATCTTGCCCACTAAATCTAAAATGAACCAATAAGGAACCATTACGGACCATTAAAACCTGTTATTCCTCTGTTCGACCTAATAAGGTCTAATGACACTCATTATGACCCACTTAGTCCTATTATGACCAATTAGACTCGTTAAGGAGACAAACCCGTTATATCCACTAAGACTAAAATGAACCAATAACGAGCCATTAAAGACCACTAAGACTCGTTATACCTCAATCAGACCTATTTAGGTCTAATCACACACTTTATGACCTACTTGGTCACATTATGACCAATTAAACTCGTTAAGGAGACACAAAACCTATTATGCCCACTAAGACCAAAATGAACCAAAAAGGAGCCATTACGGACCACTATGACATGTTATACCTCAATTAGACCTAATAAGGTCAAATCACGCTCATTATGACCCACTTAGTCCGATTATGACCAATTTGACTTATTAAGGAGACACAAACCTTTATACCCACTGTTTGGGTAAAAAGTCCAACAGACCATGGTCGTACGACATACGGTAAAGGACGCTCTTTCTTTTAGACGACCTCGACTAAAACGGTCAAACATCCATTCGACAAATACCATCGTACGACCTGATTTCAATTACTAATTGGCAGTATACATTATATCATGTTTAAATGCAGGCATTCATGACCAAGGATTGTAACGGAAGACGTCATCAACAGCAATTAGCAAAACGGATGCTGTCATCAATAATCGGAAACGGTCATATGCATTCAAAGACTTGGAGTATAAATACGAAGCTGAAACCTCACATTCGGACATCTGACTCTCAGACTTTACAAGCTCACGAATTACGCTCTTTAGCTCACTCAATCTCTCTTGAAGTTCACAAAGCATTCTATTGTTTGTCGTACGACGCACGACAGAAGTTTGATTACATACGACGCACGATCGAGTTAACTTTATTGTATTGTTTTATATTACGTTTCACTTGTAATATTTGTTCTTAAGGACGACGTCCCTGATTGACGTCCATAGTGCACGACGACTCACACTCGTCCGCGGTTTTTACCCATTTTAGGGGTTTTCCGCGTCATCAATTCTCTCGTCTTATTTACTTTATTTTTATTATAGTCGTACGATTATTGTCGTTACTTTCTTTGGTTGGATCAAGCTCCACATTTACCTTAAATTTTCCTTGTGAGATTTTTGGCATAAACAGTTTGGCGCCCACCGTGGGGCCCCATCCAAAGGAAATCTTTAATAATCTCACAACAGACTAACGTTTTCTCTTAGTGTTTTCTTGTCCAGTTATTCAGGATAATGGCATTCCAAGGAACTCAAGATCATGTCGTAGCTCAAATGAACATGGAGCTGACAGTTGCTCTTGCTCGTATTGACGCCCTAACAACTCAAGCTCGACAAGCAGCTGAAACCAAAATGGGAACAATATGATGGGGACTACAAATACTTATGTTGGTACCTGGAATGTTCCCCCTCCATTACCAAATTATCCTCGTCCACCATCAATTAACCCTGCGACTTTTGTAATCCCAACCATGCCTATGGCCTCTATTCCATTCAATGGATATGCCTCTGATGCTTCGCAGCAGAATAGCCTCAATGGGACTGGTTATGTTCCATTGGGCACTTCAAATGGTGTTCCCATAGATCCCGTTACACAAAGACTAAAACTTCTGGAAGAACAAAATGAACGTGTCCTGTCGATGTTGGCCAAATTGCCGGGGGCAACAGTTCCAATCGATGTAGAACCACGTGCAGGATTTCAGGCGTCACCGTTCATTGATGAGATCGCATTAGTAGATGTTCCAAAGAAATACAGCATTCCAACCTTCAGTCCAAAGTACTCAGGCGTCACTGATCCAACGGAACATGTCGCTCAATATAAGCAACTTATGTGGACTGTTTCAATACCGTACCAATTCCAAGAAGTTTGCATGTGCAAAAGTTTTGAGGCGACCTTGACCGGGGCAGCTTTACAATGGTTAATAAATCTCAAACCTAAAACTAATTGGGTCTTTTGCAGAATTGGTGAATCAATTCACTCAACAATTCGCTAGCAGCCGAAAAATGGAGAAGCAAACGAGCGACCTCTACTACGTCGTGCAGAAGAGTGGAGAGTCCATCCGGGGCTACTTTAATCGGTTCAACGCGGAGATGATTAGTATCCGTAACTGCGATGTAAAAACAGCAATCGAAGCATACAAACGAGGTCTGGACGATAGTTCCGGGTTGTATCTCGATCTTACAAAGTATCCTCCGGAAACCTTTGAAGATGTGCGAGCACGGACGCTTGCCCATATGAGGGTTGAGGATGACCTTGCTTTCAGAAATAAACACTCGGGCGACCGAAAAAGCCTAGGTGTTAAAAAGCCAGACTTCAAACCAAAGTCAACCAATCGATCAGAGCCTACCAGATAGATTTCAAACGTCAGATTCGAAAAGAAAGGACCGGCGACTTCTAAGTCTGTCCACTATACTAAGGTGTCATCTTATGGTTTCCCTGGATCAGCTAAAGACGTCGTCATGTCCTTGAAGCAACTCCAGCATAACGTTCGGTGGCCAAAGAAAAGTGACAAAGACAGTGACAAGAAGGACAAAACTAAATGGTGCGACTTCCATAATGACTTCGGTCATATAACGGATGATTGCATCGCCTTAAAGAAAGAGTTGTCCTGGCTCAACTCGAAAGGTTATTTGCAGGAATTGACGGAAAAGAAAGACGCACGTCCCACATCCCCAGAGCATGCCAAGGTGATTAATTGTATCACCGGAGGTTCTGATATATGTGGGACCACCTATTCAGCCGCTAAAAGACATGCCAGTCGCGGTCCCGACGACCGACCAATTCCAAAGGAGGCACGACTCAAAGAGGACGCAGAATTGGAGGCTATGCCCTTAACGTTCGACCAGGCGGATCTCGATGACGTACATCAGAAGCATCATGATGAACTAATTATCCAATTGAGCATTGGGAATTGTCTAACCAAAAGGATACGCGTCGACAGAGGTAGTTCAGCTAACATTATCTTTTTTGATGCAGTGAAAGCGATGGACATTGACAAATCCGAGATTACACGACGTTCGACCACACTCGTTGGGTTTAATGGTGGAGTGAGAAACACCATGGGGGAAATCACACTCCCAGTATATGCTAAAGGAATCAACAGACAGACGAAATTCAATGTCGTCGATTGCTCATCAGCTTATAATGTTATTCTTGGGCGGCCTAGGATTCATGACATGAAGGTTGTGCCTTCGACGTACCATCAAACCCTGAAATTTCCCACGCAATGGGGAGTACAGGAAATCAAAGGCGAAAGAAAGGTTGCTAGGGAATGTTACAAAGTTTCCTTGAAGCCCCCGAAGCAAATAGTATAGCAATTACAAAACCAGGATGTTCCTGGGACTAACGACGACTATCGCTTGGAAGCTGTCGTCTTAAACCAGGATAAGCCTGACCAGATGGTTTACATAGGTTCGACGCTCGACCCTTCCTTTAAAAAGCAACTAATTTCTTTTTTGCAGGACCACTATGATTGTTTTGCTTGGACGCACGAAGACATGGTGGGTATCGATCCGAGTATTATTTCTCATAAACTCAACATCGATCCATCATTTAAACCCGTTCAACAGAAAAGACGAAAATTTGCTCCTGAGAGGAATAAGGTTATCAACGACGAAGTTGATAATTTACTTAAAACAGGAAAAATACGAGAAGTCAAGTATCTAGATTGGCTAGCTAATGTTGTAGTCGTCCAAAAGAAAAATGGCAAATGGCGAGTCTGCATTGATTTCACAGACCTTAACAAAGCTTGCCCGAAGGATCCATTTCCATTGCCACATATCGACTCTATGGTCGACGCTACAGCAGGACATGAACTACTCACGTTCATGGATGCATATTCTGGGTATAACCAGATATTTATGCATTCAGACGACCAGGAGAAAACAGCCTTCATGACGGATAAAGGTATTTATTGTTACAAAGTAATGCCTTTTGGTCTTAAAAATGCAGGTTCGACATATCAACGATTGGTGAATATGATGTTCAAAGAACATTCGGGTGATACTATGGAAGTATACATCGATGACATGCTTGTCAAGTCGAAACGTGCGGACGATCATATCGGACATTTGAAGCAGTCGTTCGACATCTTGCGTGAATACAAGATGAAGTTGAATCCGACGAAATGTTCCTTTGGAGTTCGAGCTGGAAAATTTCTCGGTTATATGGTCACACGACGAGGAATCGAAGCTAATCCAGAACAGATTAAAGCAATTTGTCGAGCTAAAATCGCCTAGAAATTTTAAAGAAGTCCAACGTCTTACAGGACGTGTAGCAGCGCTGAACCGGTTCATTTCTCGGTCGTCCGACAGGTGTCATTTATTCTACAATGTCCTGCGAAAGAATAAAGGGTTCGAATGGACGGACAAGCATGAAGAAGCGTTGCAGCAACTCAAAAAATACATGATGTCGCCTCCTTTCCTCTCTAAACCTGAGAAAGGTGAAACTCTTCAACTTTATCTAGCTGTTAGCACTAATTCGGTAAGTGCAGTTCTTATACGAGAAACCGACAGTCGACAACTGCCAATTTACTATGTAAGTAAAACTCTATTAGACGCAGAAACCAAGTATTCGTCCATAGAAAAACTCTTACTTTCATTAGTCATGGCTGATAAAAAGTTACGACATTATTTTGAGTCACATCCTATAATTGTGGTAACTAACTTTCCCTTAAAATCTGTGTTAAGAAAACCTGAATTAACAGGACGACTAGCTAAATGGAACATTTACCTCAGCAACTTTGATCTGGATTTCAAGCCCAAAACAGCGATCAAGTCGCAGGTCTTAGCCGATTTCATCTCAGATTTCAGTCCAGAACTAGAAAGCACGATGACATCCGACAAATTAATTGTGGCGACTTTGCACGATACTACATGGACGCTCGACGTTGATGGTTCGGCAAATATACGTGGCACAGGCTTGGGTGTCGTCCTACAGTCCCCACAAGGGGGCAAAATGGTATATTCCATACGATGCGATTTCAAAGCAACAAGTAATGAGGCAGAGTATGAAGCATTGATTGCAGGAATCAAAATTGCTCACGACTTGGGGGCAACACGTCTGCACGTCCGAAGTGACTCATCCCTAGTTGTTAACCAAATCAATGGAGAGTTCGCAGCAAAAGATTCAAGGATGATTGCCGATTATAAAATAGTCAAAGAAGAAGCAAAGAAGTTCAGTCACTTTGTAATCGAGCAAATACCAAGAGATCAGAACACTCAAGCCGATGCATTAGCCAATTTGGGGTCAGCACTTACTCGAACGACATTCGACAATATCCCAGTAGTTCATCTTGCAATTCCTTCCATCAAGGAGGATGATAATATTTCAGTCGCACCAATTGAAGAAGAAAATTCTTGGTCGGATGACATTCAAAATTACTTTGAGCACGATCAATTGCCCGATGATAAAATGGAAGCGAGAAAAATTAGATTCAAAGCATCGAGGTACGTTATGATCAGAGGACAATTGTATCGACGATCTTCAACTGGTCTGAATTTGCGGTGTATCACCAGCAAGGCGCAAGTACACAAAATCTTACAGGATATGCACGATGGTGAATGTGGAAATCACTCCGGAAGCCGCAGTTTAGGCAACCGGATATCGAGACAAGGTTATTATTGGCCGACGATAAGACAAGATGCGACCAGGTGTGTACAGTTGTGCGACGCGTGTCAAAGACACACAGGTATGTCTCATAAACCTTCTGAACCTTTGCACTCGACTTTCATCCCATGGCCCTTTATGAAATGGGGAATTGATATTGTTGGGAAACTACCACTTGCTCCCGGGGAAAAGGTATTCCTTTTAGTTTTAACTGATTATTTCTCTAAATAATTCGAAACAGCGGCTTTTTCCCAAGTCCGGGATAAAGAAGTCGTTTCTTTTATCCAGACTAACATCATTTGTAGGTTTGGAGTTCCATCTGAAATAACGTGCGACAACGGGACACAATTCATCAGTGACCGAACGCGAAGGTTTTGTGAAGAAAGAAATATCAAGTTAGTAACATCGACGCCTCGATATCCACAGTCGAATGGTTTTAGCTGAGTCGAGCAATAAAACTATCAGTAATTCACTCAAGACACGACTTAAAGCTGCCAAAGGAAAATGGGTGGAAGAATTGCCTTCCGTTCTATGGGCCAATCGTACGACACCTCGTACGTCCACAGGACAGACTCCCTTTTCCTTAGTCTATGGATGTGAAGCTGTGTTACCTATTGAGGTACGACTACCGACTTCAAGACATACGTCTGTTGAACATAACTTAGTCGATCTAAGTTATGATCTTGACGCCCTAGAGGAACTTCGGGAAGCTGCTCACATTCGCATGGCGTCGCAGAAGCAAGCTGTCGAGCGACATTTCAATAAAAATGTCCAGGTCAAAGTTTTTCAAGAAGGCAACTACGTCTTGCGACGTGTGTTTCAAAACACTCAAGAACCTAATGCAGGTAAACTTTCCACTAAGTGGGAAGGGCCTTATCAAATCTCTGGTATCGTGGGTAAAGGAGCTTATAGACTCCAAACCTCCGATGGTCGAGATATCCCACGAAGTTGGAATGCAGTTCATCTAAAGAGGTATTTCTTTTAAATTTCATATTTAGTTCCTTCGATTATTTTTTAAGAAAAATTACTAACTTAAGCATCGGAGGGTCGTTGGTCAAACCAACGACCACCCCGCTAATGTTGTTCTTCGCAGGGACGCACGACTTAGCTAAGATTTTCATGCCAATTAATACTCATACGATCGTGTGTATATGATTTATCGTAATTGTTGATGAAGGTTAAATTTTTATACCTAACTCCCAATATATATATATTTGAAAACCATTATTGCAATTGCACTTGTTCGATCATAAAACTCAGTTGATTTTACTATAGTATGCTAATGAATGATGGTTTGGTCGAATGTATGACATACTGCACTTATATTTTAAAATTGCTCGATGTACAAAAGAAACTTTGTCATTAAAAGAGAAAATTACAAAGTTAGGGGACGACCACAGACGAACGACCCCTAGAAAATAAATCTAAAAAGCTAAGAAGGAGGAACGTCAGACTGTTCCTGCACGACATCAGTCTCTGCTATTGCCGCCTCTTCTCCACCGTCACTTCCCTCTAACTCATCATCTTCGTCAAGATCCCTTTCAGTCCCCACAGTGTCAAGATAGGTCTTGAGCTCCTCGGCGGCCGACACCATGGGATTCTTCCCACTCAGATGACGTCTCATCAAAGCAGCTCGGGCTGTGAGACGAGAGAAAGCTTCAATCTGCCTATTCTCCTCCTCTAAATCTTTGTCGTCGCCCTCTAAACTTTCGACTTTCTAGAGCAGGGATGTGACTTCATCAGCAGAGGCAGCAGCAGCAGTAGTGGCCTTTCTCTTCTCCACCTCCAGCTTGGACGTTAAGGCCTCAAGTTCAAGGACATGGTCCCTGAACTTGATCGTCTCACTTTGAGCTTCGACGAGTTTAGCCTTAAGGCTCTCGACCTTCTTCTTCTCGGCCTCGACCGCCTCTAAGGCGACCTTCTCTTTTTCAAGAGCCTCGTCCGCCCTCTTTTGTACGTCAGGGAAGGCCGCCCTGAGACCTTCTGTCTGAGCGTAAAAGCTCAGACACGCTTGAAAAGCCTGCAAGACAATAAATAAAAGATTAAAAAACATAACAATTAAGTAACAAAGAAAATAAAAATAATACAAGCTTACCATGAAAGAAAGACTGACAGCATGTGCTCCCGTATCCTCAACCCGAGAATCGTTGTAGCGATCGCGGAAGGGGAGAAGAAATTTCCCCAAATGCGGAAAAATGACGTCCCTCTCAAGCACGTCATTAACCATGAAGTTAGATGGGAGAGTGACTTTGAATGTCGTCTCTCCCACCTTCTCCTTGTTCTTCTCTTCCTTTGAAGAAGAAGAAGGAACTTCGGAGATGGGCTTATTAACGCCCGACACCCCCGACAGGGGAATGTCCTTCGTCACCTGGGTCGAGCCTCTGAGCTCGACACCAGCAATGGTTCCCTTCATCGGTGACGCCCCTGGAAGGGACGTCAAAGTAACGTCGTCCGTCTTCTTAGGTGAAGTCCGAGGTTGCTTGCCTCGAACACGTCTTGGATCTACCCCCTGTGGAAGGAGCAGATCTTTTCCTCGATTTCTCCCTTCCTTGACGAGCGAGCTCTAATTGCTCGGCTCGCCTAGCAGCAGCCGACTTTGCAGTTGCGTCTCCTAATAAAAAAGAGAGACAGAAAGAGCAAGTTAGAGAATACTTACGATACATAAGAAGGAGGTATTGTTGAACAACTTACCCGTCATCTCCTCTTCTCTTTCTCCTTCTCTCTCCTCTTCTATATTCTCTCCTTCCTTCGAAGAACCCTTGGTAGGTGTAACTTCAGTGACTAGAACGACTTCGTCCTCCTCGTCGTTTGACCGAAGAGAGAATGAACGATCAACAATACTTCTGTCTAAGATTCTTTGAACCTTGTTGAGAGAATCCCTCTTTGGCTTCATGACACTGAAGTCAATCACTGTAAAACAAAGACATATATTAGACAAAAACGCACGACCAAAATGCACAACAAAAACGCACGACAATAAACCTACCCGATTCATTCCAGCCTGATGACAACCATTGGCTGTCTTCGTCACTTACGGACGCCACTTGAAGGAAAACATACCGATGTTTCCACCCACGGTCGTTCACCGCGGTGTTAAGTATCAGTACGTTATCCCCCCCTTTGAACGAGGAAACAAGCTATAACGATGATAACCATCTGGTCGCACGCTATAGGCTGTCAAGAGGTCGTTCACGTTGAACGGTAGCTCCCATTCGGCCGTGAGACGATCGATCACTTGCACAATACGCCATAATTGAGGCATTAATTGTCCAGGTGTCAAGTCAAAGGAATCTGAAAACGCCCTGACCAAAGGGCTAAAAGGCCAAGAAAAACCTATCTTAAAGGGGTATTCATACAAAACACAATATCCCCTCAGAACTTCATCCGGCTTTAAGTCCTCCAGCGACACTAGATTTATCTCAGCTGGAAGCTTAGCGAAACTCTTAAAAAAATCTATGTGTTCTTCTTCTCTAAACAAACTCACTGGTTCACTCGACATTTGAAAGTCAGGGACGTTAAGAGTTGCACACCAATAACTCAAAATATCCCAAGCTTTCCTAGGTTTTCTAGCTATAGATTTTCTATGCATAAATCGATACAGAAAAGGGTCAGAAATCGTACCTTAAATAGTGTACTAAACCTCGAATTTAGAA
This sequence comes from Arctium lappa, assembly GCA_023525745.1. Classification (NCBI taxonomy): domain Eukaryota; kingdom Viridiplantae; phylum Streptophyta; class Magnoliopsida; order Asterales; family Asteraceae; genus Arctium; species Arctium lappa. Next base: position 56,555,036 of record CM042049.1, on the reverse strand, counting down.
TGGAAAGGATTCTGGTCGCTCGGAAATCTCGCCGGAGATATGTATTTTCTAGGAAACGCAAGCGTAAAGAAGGAAAGGGCTAAGAACGATACTTATATTGTAAATTTGGAAACCTAATAAGGTCAAATCACGCTCATTATGACCCACTTAGTCCGATTATGACCAATTTGACTTATTAAGGAGACACAAACCTTTATACCCACTGTTTGGGTAAAAAGTCCAACAGACCATGGTCGTACGACATAAGGTAAAGGACGCTCTTTCTTTAGATGGCCTCGACTAAAACGGTTAAACATCCATTCGACAAATACCATCGTACGACCTGATTTCAGTTACTAATTGGCAGTATACATTATATCATGTTTAAATGCAGGCATTCATGACCAGGGATTGTAACGGAAGACGTCATCAATAGCAATTAGCAAAACGGATGATGTCATCAATAATCAGAAACGGTCATATGCATTCAAAGACTTGGAGTATAAATACGAAGCTGAAACCTCACATTCGGACATCTGACTCTCAGACTTTACAAGCTCACGAATTACGCTCTTTAGCTCACTCAATCTCTCTTGAAGTTCACAAAGCATTCTATTGTTTGTCGTACGACGCACGACAGAAGTTTGATTACATACGACGCACGATCGAGTTAACTTTATTGTATTGTTTTATATTACGTTTCACTTGTAATATTTATTCTTAAGGACGACGTCCCTGATTGACGTCCATAGTGCACGACGACTCACACTCGTCCGCGGTTTTTACCCATTTTAGGGGTTTTCCGCGTCATCAATTATCTCGTCTTATTTACGTTATTTTTATTATAGTCGTACGATTATTGTCGTTACTTTCTTTGGTTGGATCAAGCTTTACATTTACCTTAAATTTTCCTTGTGAGATTTTTGGCATAAACACCCCCTAAGATAACAATGAACCAATAACGAGTCATTACGGACCACTAAGTCCCGTTATACCTCAATCAAACCTAATAAGGTCTAATCACACTTATTATGACCCATTAGACTCGTTAAGTACACACAAATCCATCTTGCCCACTAATTCTAAAATGAACCATTACGGACCATTAAGACCTGTTATTCCTGTGTTTGACCTAATAAGGTCTAATGACACTCATTATGACCCACTTAGTCCTATTATGACCAATTAGAATCGTGAAGGAGACAAACCCGTTATATCCACTAAGACTAAAATGAACCAATAACGAGCCATTAAAGACCACTAAGACTCGTTATACCTCAATCAGACCTAATTAGGTCTAATCATACACTTTATGACCTACTTGGTCACATTATGACCAATTAAACTCGTTAAGGATACACAAAACCCATTATGCCCACTAAGACCAAAATGAACCAAAAAGGAGCCATTACGGACCACTATGACATGTTATACCTCAATTAGACCTAATAAGGTCAAATCATGCTCATTATGACCCACTTAGTCCGATTATGACCAATTTGACTTATTAAGGAGACACAAACCTTTATACCCACTAAGATAACAATGAACCAATAACGAGCCATTCCGGACCACTAAGACCCGTTATACCTCAATCAAACCTAATAAGGTCTAATCACACTTATTATGACCCATTAGACTCGTTAAGTACACACAAATCCATCTTGCCCACTAATTCTAAAATGAACCAATAAGGAACCATTACGGACCATTAAGACATGTTATTCCTTTGTTCAACCTAATAAGGTCTAATGACACTCATTATGACCCACTTAGTCCTATTATGACTAATTAGACTCGTTAAAGAGACAAACCCATTATATCCACTAAGACCGAAATGAACCAATAACGAGCCATTACGGAACACTAAGACCCGTTATACGTCAATCAGACCTAATAAGGTCTAATCACACTCATTATGACCTACTTAGACCTAATAATGTCTAATCTCATTCATTACGACCCACTTAGTCCTATTTTGACCAATTAGACTCGTTAAGGAGACACAAACCCATAATATCCACTAAGACGAAAATGAACCAACAATGAGCCATTACGGACCACTAAGACCCGATATACCTCAATTAGACATAAAAAGGTCTAATCACACTCATTATGACCCACTTAGTCCTATTATGACCAATTGAACTCGTTAAGGAGACACAAACCCATTATATCCACTAAGATCAAAATGAACCAATAACGAGCCATTATGGACTACTAAGTCCCGTTATACCTCAATTAGACCTAATAAGGTCTAATCACACTCATTATGACCTACTTAATCCCATTATGACCAATTAGACTCGTTAAGGAGATACAAACCCATTATGCCCACTAAGACCAAAATGAACCAAAAAGGAGCCATTACGGACCACTAAGACATGTTATACCTCAATTAGACCTAATAATGTCTAATCACACTCATTTTGACCAACTTAACCCTATTTTGACCAATTAGACTCGTTAAGGAGACACAAACCCATTATATCCACCAAGACCAAAATGAACTAATAACGAGCCATTACGGACCACCAAGACCCGTTATACCTCAATCAGACCTAATAAGGTCTAATCACACTCATTATGACCTACTTAGTCCCATTATGACCAATTAGACTCATTAAGGAGACACAAACCCATTATGCCCACTAAGACCAAAATGAACCAAAAAGGAGCCATTACGGACCACTAAGACATGTTATACCTCAATTAGACCTAATAAGACCTAATAAGGTGTAATCACACTCATTTTGAACCACTTAGTCCTATTATGACCAATTAGACTTGTTAAGGAGACACAAACCCATTATATCTACTAAGACCAAAATGAACCAATAACGAGCCATTACAGACCACTAAGACTCGTTATACCTCAATCAGACCTAATTAGGTCTAATCACACACTTTATGACCTACTTAGTCACATTATGACCAATTGAACTCGTTAAGGAGACACAAAACCCATTATGCCCACTAAGACCAAAATGAACCAAAAAGGAGCCATTACGGACCCCTATGACATGTTATACCTCAATTAGACCTAATAAGGTCAAATCACGCTCATTATGACCCACTTAGTCCGATTATGACCAATTTGACTTATTAAGGAGACACAAACCTTTATACCCACTAAGATAACAATGAACCAATAACGAGCCATTACGGACCACTAAGACCCGTTATACCTCAATCAAACCTAATAAGGTCTAATCACTTATTATGACCCATTAGACTCGTTATGTACACACAAATCCATCTTGCCCAGTAATTCTAAAAGGAACCAATAAGGAACCATTACGGACCATTAAGACATGTTAATCCTTTGTTTGACCTAATAAGGTCTAATGACACTCATTATGACCCATTTAGTCCTATTATGACTAATTAGACTCGTTAAGGAGACAAACCCATTATATCCACTAAGACCGAAATGAACCAATAACAAGCCATTTCGGAACACTAAGACCCGTTATACGTCAATCAGACCTAATAAGGTCTAATCACACTCATTATGACCTACTTAGTCCCATTATGACCAATTAGACACGTAAAGGAGACACAAACCCATTATGCCCACTAAGACCAAAAAGGAGCCATTACGGACCACTAAGACATGTTATATCACAATAAGACCTAATAATGTCTAATCACATTCATTACGACCCACTTAGTCCTATTTTGACCAATTAGACTCGTTAAGGAGACACAAACCCATAATATCCACCAAGACGAAAATGAACCAACAATGAGCCATTACGGACCACTAAGACCCGATATACCTCAATTAGACATAAAAAGGTCTAATCACACTCATTACGACCCACTTAGTCCTATTATGACCAATTAAACTCGTTAAGGATACACAAACCCATTATATCCACTAAGACCAAAATGTACCAATATCGAGCCATTATGGACAACTAAGTCCCGTTATACCTCAATTAGACCTAATAAGGTCTAATCACACTCATTATGACCTACTTAATCCCATTATGATCAATTAGACTCGTTAAGGAGATACAAGCCCATTATGCCCACTAAGACCAAAATGAACCAAAAAGGAGCCATTACGGACCACTAAGACATGTTATACCTCAATTAGACCTAATAATGTCTAATCACACTCATTTTGACCAACTTAACCCTATTTTGACCAATTAGACTCGTTAAGGAGACACAAACCCATTATATCCACTAAGACCAAAATGAACCAATAACGAGCCATTACGGACCACCAAGACCCGTTATACCTCAATCAGACCTAATAAGGTCTAATCACACTCATTATGACCTACTTAGTCGCATTATGACCAATTAGACTCATTAAGGAGACACAAACCCATTATGCCCACTAAGACCAAAATGAACCAAAAAGGAGCCATTACGGACCACTAAGACTTGTTATACCTCAATTAGACCTAATAAGACCTAATAAAGTCTAATCACACTCATTTTGAACCACTTAGTTCTATTATGACCAATTAGACTTGTTAAGGAGACACAAACCCATTATATCTACTAAGACGAAAATGAACCAATAACGAGCCATTACAAACCACAAAGACTCGTTATACCTCAATCAGACCTAATTAGGTCTAATCACACACTTTATGACCTACTTAGTCACATTATGGCCAATTAAACTCGTTAAGGAGACACAAAACCCATTATATCCACTAAGACCAAAATGAACCAATAACGAGCCATTACACACTTTATGACCTACTTAGTCACATTATGGCCAATTAAACTCGTTAAGGAGACACAAAACCCATTATGCCCACTAAGACCAAAATGAACCAAAAAGGAGCCATTACGGACCACTATGACATGTTTTACCTCAAAATTAGACCGAATAAGGTCTAATCACGCTCAATATGACCCACTTAGTCCGATTATGACCAATTTGACATATTAAGGAGACACAAACCTTTATACCCACTAAGATAACAAATGAACCATTACGGACTAATAAGACCCGTTACACCTCAATCAGACCTAATAAGGTCTAACACACTCATTATGACCTAATAGACTCGTTAAGGACACACAAACCCATCTTGCCCACTAAATCTAAAATGAACCAATAAGGAACCATTACGGACCATTAAAACCTGTTATTCCTCTGTTCGACCTAATAAGGTCTAATGACACTCATTATGACCCACTTAGTCCTATTATGACCAATTAGACTCGTGAAGGAGACAAACCCGTTATATCCACTAAGACTAAAATGTTCAATAACGAGCCATTAAAGACCACTAAGACTCGTTATACCTGAATCAGACCTAATTAGGTCTAACCACACACTTTATGACCTACTTGGTCACATTATGACCAATTGAACTCGATAAGGAGACACAAAACCGATTATGCCCACTAAGACCAAAATGAACCAAAAAGGAGCCATTACGGACCCCTATGACATGTTATACCTCAATTAGACCTAATAAGGTCAAATCACGCTCATTATGACCCACTTAGTCCGATTATGACCAATTTGACTTATTAAGGACACACAAACCTTTATACCCACTAAGATAACAATGAACCAATAACGAGCCATTACGGACCACTAAGACCCGTTATACCTCAATCAAACCTAATAAGGTCTAATCACTTATTATGACCCATTAGACTCGTTAAGTACACACAAATCCATCTTGCCCAGTAATTCTAAAAGGAACCAATAAGGAACCATTACGGACCATTAAGACATGTTATTCCTTTGTTTGACCTAATAAGGTCTAATGACACTCATTATGACCCACTTAGTCCTATTATGACTAATTAGACTCGTTAAGGAGACAAACCCATTATATCCACTAAGACCGAAATGAACCAATAACGAGCCATTTCGGAACACTAAGACCCGTTATACGTCAATCAGACCTAATAAGGTCTAATCACACTCATTATGACCTACTTAGTCCCATTATGACCAATTAGACACGTAAAGGAGACACAAACCCATTATGCCCACTAAGACCAAAAAGGAGCCATTACGGACCACTAAGACATGTTATAACACAATAAGACCTAATAATGTCTAATCACATTCGTTACGACCCACTTAGTCCTATTTTGACCAATTAGACTCGTTAAGGAGACACAAACCCATAATATCCACTAAGACGAAAATGAACCAACAATGAGCCATTACGGACCACTAAGACCCGATATACCTCAATTAGACATAAAAAGGTCTAATAACACTCATTATGACCCACTTAGTCCTATTATGACCAATTAAACTCGTTAAGGATACACAAACCCATTATATCCACTAAGACCAAAATGTACCAATATCGAGCCATTATGGACAACTAAGTCCTGTTATACCTCAATTAGACCTAATAAGGTCTAATCACACTCATTATGACCTACTTAATCCCATTATGACCAATTACACTCGTTAAGGAGATACAAACCCATTAGGCCCACTAAGACCAAAATGAACCAAAAAGAAGCCTTTACGGACCACTAAGACATGTTATACCTCAATTAGAACTAATAATGTCTGATCACACTCATTTTGACCAACTTAGCCCTATTTTGACCAATTAGACTCGTTAAGGAGACACAAACCCATTATATCCACTAAGACCAAAATGAACCAATAACGAGCCATTACGGACCACCAAGACCCGTTATACCTCAATCAGACCTAATAAGGTCTAATCACACTCATTATGACCTACTTAGTCGCATTATGACCAATTAGACTCATTAAGGAGACACAAACCCATTATGCCCACTAAGACCAAAATGAACCAAAAAGGAGCCATTACGGACCACTAAGACTTGTTATACCTCAATTAGACCTAATAAGACCTAATAAGGTCTAATCACACTCATTTTGAACCACTTAGTTCTATTATGACCAATTAGACTTGTTAAGGAGACACAAACCCATTATATCTACTAAGACGAAAATGAACCAATAACGAGCCATTACAAACCACAAAGACTCGTTATACCTCAATCAGACCTAATTAGGTCTAATCACACACTTTATGACCTACTTAGTCACATTATGGCCAATTAAACTCGTTAAGGAGACACAAAACCCATTATGCCCACTAAAACCAAAATGAACCAAAAAGGAGACATTACGGACCACTATGACATGTTTTACCTCAAAATTAGACCGAATAAGGCTAATCACGCTCATTATGACCCACTTAGTCCGATTATGACCAATTTGACATATTAAGGAGACACAAACCTATAACCCACTAAGATAACAATGAACCGATAACGAACCATTACGGACTAATAAGACCCGTTATACCTCAATCAGAACTAATAAGGTCTAACACAAACCCATCTTGCCCACTAAATCTAAAATGAATCAATAAGGAACCATTACGGACCATTAAAACCTGTTATTCCTCTGTTCGACCTAATAAGGTCTAATGACACTCATTATGACCCACTTAGTCCTTTTATGACCAATTAGACTCGTGAAGAAGACAAACCCGTTATATCCACTAAGATTAAATGAACCAATAACGAGCCATCAAAGACCACTAAGACTCGTTATACCTCAATCAGACCTAATTAGGTCTAATCACACACTTTATGACCTACTTGGTCACATTATGACCAATTAAACTCGTTAAGGAGACACAAAACCCATTATGCCCACTAAGACCAAAATGAACCAAAAAGGAGCCATTACGGACCACTATGACATGTTATACCTCCTCAATTAGACCTAATAAGGTCAAATCACGCTCATTATGACCCACTTAGTCCGATTATGACCAATTTGACTTATTAAGGAGACACAAACCTTTATACCCACTAAGATAACAATGAACCAATAACGAACAATTACGGACCACTAAGACCCGTTATACCTCAATCAAACCTAATAAGGTCTAATCACACTTATTATGACCCATTAGACTCGTTAAGTACACACAAATCCATCTTGCCCACTAATTCTAAAATGAACCAATAAGGAACCATTACGGACCATTAAGACATGTTATTCCTTTGTTCGACCTAATAAGGTCTAATGACACTCATTATGACCCACTTAGTCCTATTGTGACTAATTAGACTCGTTAAGGAGACAAACCCATTATATCCACTAAGACTGAAATGAACCAATAACGAGCCATTACGGAACACTAAGACCCGTTATACGTCAATCAGACGTAATAAGGTCTAATCACACTCATTATGACCTACTTAGTCCCATTATGACCAATTAGACACGTAAAGGAGACACAAACCCATTATGCCCACTAAGACCAAAAAGGAGCCATTACGGACCACTAAGACATGTTATAACACAATAAGACCTAATAATGTCTAATCACATTCATTAAGACCCACTTAGTCCTATTTTGACCAAATAGACTCGTTAAGGAGACACAAACCCATAATATCCACTAAGACGAAAATGAACCAACAATGAGCCATTACGGACCACTAAGACCCGATATACCTCAATTAGACATAAACAGGTCTAATCACACTCATTATGACCCACTTAGTCCTATTATGACAAATTAAACTCGTTAAGGAGACACAAACCCATTATATCCACTAAGACCAAAATGAACCAATAACGAGCCATTATGGACTACTAAGTCCCGTTATACCTCAATTAGACCTAATAAGGTCTAATCTCACTCATTATGATATAGTTAATCCCATTATGACCAATTCGACTCGTTAAGGAGATACAAACCCATTATGCCTACTAAGACCAAAATGAACCAAAAAGGAGCCATTACGGACCACTAAGATATGTTATACCTCAATTAGACCTAATAATGTCTAATCACACTCATTTTGACCAACTTAGCCCTATTTTGACCAATTAGACTCGTTAAGGACACACAAACCCATTATATCCACTAAGACCAAAATGAACCAATAACGAGCCATTACGGACCACCAAGACCCGTTATACCTCAATCAGACATAGAAGGTCTAATCACACTCATTATGACCTACTTAGTCCCATTATGACCAATTAGACTCATTAAGGAGACACAAACCCATTATGCCCACTAAGACCAAAATGAACAAAAAAGGAGCAATTACGGACCACTAAGACATGTTATACCTCAATTAGACCTAATAAGGTCTAATCACACTCATTTTGAACCACTTAGTCCTATTATGATCAATAAGACTTGTTAAGGAGACACAAACCCGTTATATCTACTAAGACCAAAATGAATCAATAACGAGCTATTACAGACCACTAAGACTCGTTATACCTCAATCAGACCTAATTAGGTCTAATCACACACTTTATGACCTACTTAGTCACATTATGGCCAATTAAACTCGTTAAGGAGCCACAAAACCCATTATGCCCACTAAGACAAAAATGAACCAAAAAGGAGACATTACGGACCATTATGACATGTTATACCTCAATTAGACCTAATAAGGTCAAATCACGCTCATTATGACCCACTTAGTCCGATTATGACCAATTTGACTTATTAAGGAGACACAAACCTTTATACCCACTAAGATAACAATGAACCAATAACGAGCCATTACGGACCACTAAGACCCGTTATACCTCAATCAAACCTAATAAGGTCTAATCACTTATTATGACCCATTAGACTCGTTAATTACACACAAATCCATCTTGCCCAGTAATTCTAAAAGGAACCAATAAGGAACCATTACGGACCATTAAGACATGTTATTCCTTTGTTTGACCTAATAAGGTCTAATGACACTCATTATGACCCACTTAGTCCTATTATGACTAATTAGACTCGTTAAGGAGACAAACCCATTATATCCACTAAGACCGAAATGAACCAATAACGAGCCATATCGGAACACTAAGACCCGTTATACGTCAATCAGACCTAATAAGGTCTAATCACACTCATTATGACCTACTTAATCCCATTATGACCAATTAGACACGTAAAGGAGACACAAACCCATTATGCCCACTAAGACCAAAAAGGAGCCATTACGGACCACTAAGACAAGTTATAACACAATAAGACCTAATAATGTCTAATCACATTCATTACGACCCACTTAGTCCTATTTTGACCAATTAGACTCGTTAAGGAGACACAAACCCATAATATCCACTAAGACGAAAATGAACCAACAATGAGCCATTACGGACCACTAAGACCCGATATACCTTAATTAGACATAAAAAGGTCTAATAACACTCATTATGACCCACTTAGTCCTATTATGACCAATTAAACTCGTTAAGGATACACAAACCCATTATATCCACTAAGACCAAAATGTACCAATATCGAGCCATTATGGACAACTAAGTCCTGTTATACCTCAATTAGACCTAATAAGGTCTAATCACACTCATTATGACCTACTTAATCCCATTATGACCAATTACACTCGTTAAGGAGATACAAACCCATTAGGCCCACTAAGACCAAAATGAACCAAAAAGGAGCCATTACGGACCACTAAGACATGTTATACCTCAATTAGAACTAATAATGTCTGATCACACTCATTTTGACCAACTTAGCCCTATTTTGACCAATTAGACTCGTTAAGGAGACACAAACCCATTATATCCACTAAGACCAAAATGAACCAATAACGAGCCATTACGGACCACCAAGACCCGTTATACCTCAATCAGACCTAGTAAGGTCTAATCACACTCATTATGACCTACTTAGTCGCATTATGACCAATTAGACTCATTAAGGAGACACAAACCCATTATGCCCACTAAGACCAAAATGAACCAAAAAGGAGCCATTACGGACCACTAAGACTTGTTATACCTCAATTAGACCTAATAAGACCTAATAAGGTCTAATCACACTCATTTTGAACCACTTAGTCCTATTATGACCAATTAGACTTGTTAAGGAGACACAAACCCATTATATCTACTAAGACCAAAATGAACCAATAACGAGCCATTACAGACCACAAAGACTCGTTATACCTCAATCAGACCTAATTAGGTCTAATCACACACTTTATGACCTACTTGGTCACATTATGACCAATTAAACTCGTTAAGGAGACACAAAACCCATTATGCCCACTAAGACCAAAATGAACCAAAAAGGAGCCATTACGGACCACTATGACATGTTATACCTCAATTAGACCTAATAAGGTCAAATCACGCTCATTATGACCCACTTAGTCCGATTATGACCAATTTGACTTATTAAGGAGACACAAACCTTTATACCCACTAAGATAACAATGAACCAATAACGAACAATTACGGACCACTAAGACCCGTTATACCTCAATCAAACCTAATAAGGTCTAATCACACTTATTATGACCCATTAGACTCGTTAAGTACACACAAATCCATCTTGCCCACTAATTCTAAAATGAACCAATAAGGAACCATTACGGACCATTAAGACATGTTATTCCTTTGTTCGACCTAATAAGGTCTAATGACACTCATTATGACCCACTTAGTCCTATTGTGACTAATTAGACTCGTTAAGGAGACAAACCCATTATATCCACTAAGACCGAAATGAACCAATAACGAGCCATTACGGAACACTAAGACCCGTTATACGTCAATCAGACGTAATAAGGTCTACTCACACTCATTATGACCTACTTAGTCCCATTATGACCAATTAGACACGTAAAGGAGACACAAACCCATTATGCCCACTAAGACCAAAAAGGAGCCATTACGGACCACTAAGACATGTTATAACACAATAAGACCTAATAATGTCTAATCACATTCATTAAGACCCACTTAGCCCTATTTTGACCAATTAGACTCGTTAAGGAGACACAAACCCATAATATCCACTAAGACGAAAATGAACCAACAATGAGCCATTACGAACCACTAAGACCCGATATACCTCAATTAGACATAAAAAGGTCTAATCACACTCCTTATGACCCACTTAGTCCTATTATGACCAATTAAACTCGTTAAGGAGACACAAACCCATTATATCCACTAAGACCAAAATGAACCAATAACGAGCCATTATGGACTACTAAGTCCCGTTATACCTCAATTAGACCTAATAAGGTCTAATCACACTCATTATGACCTACTTAATCCCATTATGACCAATTAGACTCATTAAGGACACACAAAACCCATTATGCCCACTAAGACCAAAAAGGAGCCATTACGGACCACTAAGACCCGTTATACCTCAATCAAACCTAATAAGGTCTAATCACACTTATTATGACCCATTAGACTCGTTAAGTACACACAAATCCATCTTGCCCACTAATTCTAAAATGAACCAATAAGGAACCATTACGGACCATTAAGACATGTTATTCCTTTGTTCGACCTAATAAGGTCTAATGACACTCATTATGACCCACTTAGTCCTATTGTGACTAATTAGACTCGTTAAGGAGACAAACCCATTATATCCACTAAGACCGAAATGAACCAATAACGAGTCATTACGGAACACTAAGACCCGTTATACGTCAATCAGATGTAATAAGGTCTACTCACACTCATTATGACCTACTTAGTCCCATTATGACCAATTAGACACGTAAAGGAGACACAAACCCATTATGCCCACTAAGACCAAAAAGGAGCCATTACGGACCACTAAGACATGTTATAACACAATAAGACCTAATAATGTCTAATCACATTCATTAAGACCCACTTAGTCCTATTTTGACCAATTAGACTCGTTAAGGAGACACAAACCCATAATATCCACTAAGACGAAAATGAACCAACAATGAGCCATTACGAACCACTAAGACCCGATATACCTCAATTAGACATAAAAAGGTCTAATCACACTCATTATGACCCACTTAGTCCTATTATTACAAATTAAACTCGTTAAGGAGACACAAACCCATTATATCCACTAAGACCAAAATGAACCAATAATGAGCCATTATGGACTACTAAGTCCCGTTATACCTCAATTAGACCTAATAAGGTCTAATCTCACTCATTATGATATACTTAATCCCATTATGACCAATTCGACTCGTTAAGGAGATACAAACCCATTATGCCTACTAAGACCAAAATGAACCAAAAAGGAGCCATTACGGACCACTAAGATATGTTATACCTCAATTAGACCTAATAATGTCTAATCACACTCATTTTGACCAACTTAGCCCTATTTTGACCAATTAGACTCGTTAAGGACACACAAACCCATTATATCCACTAAGACCAAAATGAACCAATAACGAGCCATTACGGACCACCAAGACCCGTTATACGTCAATCAGACATATAAGGTCTAATCACACTCATTATGACCTACTTAGTCCCATTATGACCAATTAGACTCATTAAGGAGACACAAACCCATTATGCCCACTAAGACCAAAATGAACAAAAAAGGAGCCATTACGGACCACTAAGACATGTTATACCTCAATTAGACCTAATAAGGTCTAATCACACTCATTTTGAACCACTTAGTCCTATTATGATCAATAAGACTTGTTAAGGAGACACAAACCCGTTATATCTACTAAGACCAAAATGAATCAATAACGAGCTATTACAGACCACTAAGACTCGTTATACCTCAATCAGACCTAATTAGGTCTAATCACACACTTTATGACCTACTTAGTCACATTATGGCCAATTAAACTCGTTAAGGAGCCACAAAACCCATTATGCCCACTAAGACAAAAATGAACCAAAAAGGAGCCATTACGGACCACTATGACATGTTTTACCTCAACATTAGACCGAATAAGGTCTAATCACGCTCATTATGACCCACTTAGTCCGATTATGACCAATTTGACATATTAAGGAGACACAAACCTTTATACCCACTAAGATAACAATGAACCAATAACGAACCATTACGGACTAATAAGACCCGTTATACCTCAAATTTGACCTAATAAGGTCTAACACACTCATTATGACCTAATAGACTCGTTAAGGACACACAAACCCATCTTGCCCACTAAATCTAAAATGAACCAATAAGGAACCATTACGAACCATTAAAACCTGTTATTCCTCTGTTCGACCTAATAAGGTCTAATGACACTCATTATGACCTACTTAGTCCTATTATGACCAATTAGACTCGTGAAGGAGACAAACCCGTTATATCCACTAAGATAACAATGAACCAATAACGAGCCATTACGGACCACTAAGACCCGTTATACCTCAATCAAACCTAATAAGGTCTAATCACACTTATTACACACAAATCCATCTTGCCCACTAATTCTAAAATGAACCAATAAGGAACCATTACGGACCATTAAGACATGTTATTCCTTTGTTCGACCTAATAAGGTCTAATGACACTCATTATGACCCACTTAGTCCTATTATGACTAATTAGACTCGTTAAGGAGACAAACCCATTATATCCACTAAGACCGAAATGAACCAATAACGAGCCATTATGGACAACTAAGTCCCGTTATACCTCAATTAGACCTAATAAGGTCTAATCACACTCATTATGACCTACTTAATCCCATTATGACCAATTAGACTCGTTAAGGAGATACAAACCCATTATGCCCACTAAGACCAAAATGAACCAAAAAGGAGCCATTACGGACCACTAAGACATGTTATACCCCAATTAGACCTAATAATGTCTAATCACACTCATTTTGACCAACTTAACCCTATTTTGACCAATTAGACTCGTTAAGGAGACACAAACCCATAATATCCACTAAGACGAAAATGAACCAACAATGAGCCATTACGGACCACTAAAACCCGATATACCTCAATTAGACATAAAAAGGTCTAATAACACTCATTATGACCCACTTAGTCCTATTATGACCAATTAAACTCGTTAAGGATACACAAACCCATTATATCCACTAAGACCAAAATGTACCAATATCGAGCCATTATGGACAACTAAGTCCTGTTATACCTCAATTAGACCTAATAAGGTCTAATCACACTCATTATGACCTACTTAATCCCATTATGACCAATTACACTCGTTAAGGAGATACAAACCCATTAGGCCCACTAAGACCAAAATGAACCAAAAAGGAGCCATTACGGACCACTAAGACATGTTATACCTCAATTAGACCTAATAATGTCTAATCACACTCATTTTGACCAATTTAACCCTATTTTGACCAATTAGACTCGTTAAGGAGACACAAACCCATTATATCCACTAAGACCAAAATGAACCAATAACGAGCCATTACGGACCACCAAGACCCGTTATACCTCAATCAGACCTAATAAGGTCTAATCACACTCATTATGACCTACTTAGTCCCATTATGACCAATTAGACTCATTAAGGAGACACAAACCCATTATGCCCACTAAGACCAAAATGAACCAAAAAGGAGCCATTACGGACCACTAAGACATGTTATACCTCAATTAGACCAAATAAGACCTAATAAGGTCTAATCACACTCATTTTGAACCACTTAGTCCTATTATGACCAATTAGACTTGTTAAGGAGACACAAACCCATTATATCTACTAAGACCAAAATGAACCAATAACGAGCCATTACAGACCACTAAGACTCGTTATACCTCAATCAGACCTAATTAGGTCTAATCACACACTTTATGACCTACTTAGTCACATTATGGCCAATTAAACTCGTTAAGGAGACACAAAACCCATTATGCCCACTAAGACCAAAATGAACCAAAAAGGAGCCATTACGGACCACTATGACATGTTTTACCTCAAAATTAGACCGAATAAGGTCTAATCACGCTCATTATGACCCACTTAGTCCGATTATGACCAATTTGACATATTAAGGAGACACAAACCTTTATACCCACTAAGATAACAATGAACCGATAACGAACCATTACGGACCTAATAGACTCGTTAAGGACACACAAACCCATCTTGCCCACTAAATCTAAAATGAACCAAAAAGAACCATTACGGACCATTAAAACCTGTTATTCCTCTGTTCGACCTAATAAGGTCTAATGACACTCATTATGACCCACTTAGTCCTATTATGACCAATTAGACTCGTTAAGGAGACAAACCCGTTATATCCACTAAGACTAAAATGTTCAATAACGAGCCATTAAAGACCACTAAGACTCGTTATACCTGAATCTGACCTAATTAGGTCTAATCACACACTTTATGACCTACTTGGTCACATTATGACCAATTGAACTCGTTAAGGAGACACAAAACCCATTATGCCCACTAAGACCAAAATGAACCAAAAAGGAGACATTACGGACCACTATGACATGTTATACCTCAATTAGAACTAATAATGTCTGATCACACTCATTTTGACCAACTTAGCCCTATTTTGACCAATTAGACTCGTTAAGGAGACACAAACCCATTATATCCACTAAGACCAAAATGAACCAATAACGAGCCATTACGGACCACCAAGACCCGTTATACCTCAATCAGACCTAATAAGGTCTAATCACACTCATTATGACCTACTTAGTCGCATTATGACCAATTAGACTCATTAAGGAGACACAAACCCATTATGCCCACTAAGACCAAAAAGGAGCCATTACGGACCACTAAGACTTGTTATACCTCAATTAGACCTAATAAGGTCTAATCACACTCATTTTGAACCACTTAGTCCTATTATGACCAATTAGACACGTAAAGGAGACACAAACCCATTATGCCCACTAAGACCAAAAAGGAGCCATTACGGACCACTAAGACATGTTATAACACAATACGACCTAATAATGTCTAATCACATTCATTACGACCCACTTAGTCCTATTTTGACCAATTAGACTCGTTAAGGAGACACAAACCCATAATATCCACTAAGACGAAAATGAACCAACAATGAGCCATTACGGACCACTAAAACCCGATATACCTCAATTAGACATAAAAAGGTCTAATAACACTCATTATGACCCACTTAGTCCTATTATGACCAATTAAACTCGTTAAGGATACACAAACCCATTATATCCACTAAGACCAAAATGTACCAATATCGAGCCATTATGGACAACTAAGTCCTGTTATACCTCAATTAGACCTAATAAGGTCTAATCACACTCATTATGACCTACTTAATCCCATTATGACCAATTACACTCGTTAAGGAGATACAAACCCATTAGGCCCACTAAGACCAAAATGAACCAAAAAGGAGCCATTACGGACCACTAAGACATGTTATACCTCAATTAGACCTAATAATGTCTAATCACACTCATTTTGACCAATTTAACCCTATTTTGACCAATTAGACTCGTTAAGGAGACACAAACCCATTATATCCACTAAGACCAAAATGAACCAATAACGAGCCATTACGGACCACCAAGACCCGTTATACCTCAATCAGACCTAATAAGGTCTAATCACACTCATTATGACCTACTTAGTCCCATTATGACCAATTAGACTCATTAAGGAGACACAAACCCATTATGCCCACTAAGACCAAAATGAACCAAAAAGGAGCCATTACGGACCACTAAGACATGTTATACCTCAATTAGACCTAATAAGACCTAATAAGGTCTAATCACACTCATTTTGAACCACTTAGTCCTATTATGACCAATTAGACTTGTTAAGGAGACACAAACCCATTATATCTACTAAGACCAAAATGAACCAATAACGAGCCATTACAGACCACTAAGACTCGTTATACCTCAATCAGACCTAATTAGGTCTAATCACACACTTTATGACCTACTTAGTCACATTATGGCCAATTAAACTCGTTAAGGAGACACAAAACCCATTATGCCCACTAAGACCAAAATGAACCAAAAAGGAGCCATTACGGACCACTATGACATGTTTTACCTCAAAATTAGACCGAATAAGGTCTAATCACGCTCATTATGACCCACTTAGTCCGATTATGACCAATTTGACATATTAAGGAGACACAAACCTTTATACCCACTAAGATAACAATGAACCGATAACGAACCATTACGGACCTAATAGACTCGTTAAGGACACACAAACCCATCTTGCCCACTAAATCTAAAATGAACCAAAAAGAACCATTACGGACCATTAAAACCTGTTATTCCTCTGTTCGACCTAATAAGGTCTAATGACACTCATTATGACCCACTTAGTCCTATTATGACCAATTAGACTCGTTAAGGAGACAAACCCGTTATATCCACTAAGACTAAAATGTTCAATAACGAGCCATTAAAGACCACTAAGACTCGTTATACCTGAATCAGACCTAATTAGGTCTAATCACACACTTTATGACCTACTTGGTCACATTATGACCAATTGAACTCGTTAAGGAGACACAAAACCCATTATGCCCACTAAGACCAAAATGAACCAAAAAGGAGACATTACGGACCACTATGACATGTTATACCTCAATTAGAACTAATAATGTCTGATCACACTCATTTTGACCAACTTAGCCCTATTTTGACCAATTAGACTCGTTAAGGAGACACAAACCCATTATATCCACTAAGACCAAAATGAACCAATAACGAGCCATTACGGACCACCAAGACCCGTTATACCTCATCAGACCTAATAAGGTCTAATCACACTCATTATGACCTACTTAGTCGCATTATGACCAATTAGACTCATTAAGGAGACACAAACCCATTATGCCCACTAAGACCAAAATGAACCAAAAAGGAGCCATTACGGACCACTAAGACTTGTTATACCTCAATTAGACCTAATAAGGTCTAATCACACTCATTTTGAACCACTTAGTCCTATTATGACCAATTAGACACGTAAAGGAGACACAAACCCATTATGCCCACTAAGACCAAAAAGGAGCCATTACGGACCACTAAGACATGTTATAACACAATACGACCTAATAATGTCTAATCACATTCATTACGACCCACTTAGTCCTATTTTGACCAATTAGACTCGTTAAGGAGACACAAACCCATAATATCCACTAAGACGAAAATGAACCAACAATGAGCCATTACGGACCACTAAAACCCGATATACCTCAATTAGACATAAAAAGGTCTAATAACACTCATTATGACCCACTTAGTCCTATTATGACCAATTAAACTCGTTAAGGATACACAAACCCATTATATCCACTAAGACCAAAATGTACCAATATCGAGCCATTATGGACAACTAAGTCCTGTTATACCTCAATTAGACCTAATAAGGTCTAATCACACTCATTATGACCTACTTAATCCCATTATGACCAATTACACTCGTTAAGGAGATACAAACCCATTAGGCCCACTAAGACCAAAATGAACCAAAAAGGAGCCATTACGGACCACTAAGACATGTTATACCTCAATTAGACCTAATAATGTCTAATCACACTCATTTTGACCAATTTAACCCTATTTTGACCAATTAGACTCGTTAAGGAGACACAAACCCATTATATCCACTAAGACCAAAATGAACCAATAACGAGCCATTACGGACCACCAAGACCCGTTATACCTCAATCAGACCTAATAAGGTCTAATCACACTCATTATGACCTACTTAGTCCCATTATGACCAATTAGACTCATTAAGGAGACACAAACCCATTATGCCCACTAAGACCAAAATGAACCAAAAAGGAGCCATTACGGACCACTAAGACATGTTATACCTCAATTAGACCTAATAAGACCTAATAAGGTCTAATCACACTCATTTTGAACCACTTAGTCCTATTATGACCAATTAGACTTGTTAAGGAGACACAAACCCATTATATCTACTAAGACCAAAATGAACCAATAACGAGCCATTACAGACCACTAAGACTCGTTATACCTCAATCAGACCTAATTAGGTCTAATCACACACTTTATGACCTACTTAGTCACATTATGGCCAATTAAACTCGTTAAGGAGACACAAAACCCATTATGCCCACTAAGACCAAAATGAACCAAAAAGGAGCCATTACGGACCACTATGACATGTTTTACCTCAAAATTAGACCGAATAAGGTCTAATCACGCTCATTATGACCCACTTAGTCCGATTATGACCAATTTGACATATTAAGGAGACACAAACCTTTATACCCACTAAGATAACAATGAACCGATAACGAACCATTACGGACCTAATAGACTCGTTAAGGACACACAAACCCATCTTGCCCACTAAATCTAAAATGAACCAAAAAGAACCATTACGGACCATTAAAACCTGTTATTCCTCTGTTCGACCTAATAAGGTCTAATGACACTCATTATGACCCACTTAGTCCTATTATGACCAATTAGACTCGTTAAAGAGACAAACCCGTTATATCCACTAAGACTAAAATGTTCAATAACGAGCCATTAAAGACCACTAAGACTCGTTATACCTGAATCAGACCTAATTAGGTCTAATCACACACTTTATGACCTACTTGGTCACATTATGACCAATTGAACTCGTTAAGGAGACACAAAACCCATTATGCCCACTAAGACCAAAATGAACCAAAAAGGAGACATTACGGACCACTATGACATGTTATACCTCAATTAGAACTAATAATGTCTGATCACACTCATTTTGACCAACTTAGCCCTATTTTGACCAATTAGACTCGTTAAGGAGACACAAACCCATTATATCCACTAAGACCAAAATGAACCAATAACGAGCCATTACGGACCACCAAGACCCGTTATACCTCAATCAGACCTAATAAGGTCTAATCACACTCATTATGACCTACTTAGTCGCATTATGACCAATTAGACTCATTAAGGAGACACAAACCCATTATGCCCACTAAGACCAAAATGAACCAAAAAGGAGCCATTACGGACCACTAAGACTTGTTATACCTCAATTAGACCTAATAAGGTCTAATCACACTCATTTTGAACCACTTAGTCCTATTATGACCAATTAGACACGTAAAGGAGACACAAACCCATTATGCCCACTAAGACCAAAAAGGAGCCATTACGGACCACTAAGACATGTTATAACACAATACGACCTAATAATGTCTAATCACATTCATTACGACCCACTTAGTCCTATTTTGACCAATTAGACTCGTTAAGGAGACACAAACCCATAATATCCACTAAGACGAAAATGAACCAACAATGAGCCATTACGGACCACTAAAACCCGATATACCTCAATTAGACATAAAAAGGTCTAATAACACTCATTGTGACCCACTTAGTCCTATTATGACCAATTAAACTCGTTAAGGATACACAAACCCATTATATCCACTAAGACCAAAATGTACCAATATCGAGCCATTATGGACAACTAAGTCCTGTTATACCTCAATTAGACCTAATAAGGTCTAATCACACTCATTATGACCTACTTAATCCCATTATGACCAATTACACTCGTTAAGGAGATACAAACCCATTAGGCCCACTAAGAACAAAATGAACCAAAAAGGAGCCATTACGGACCACTAAGACATGTTATACCTCAATTAGACCTAATAATGTCTAATCACACTCATTTTGACCAATTTAACCCTATTTTGACCAATTAGACTCGTTAAGGAGACACAAACCCATTATATCCACTAAGACCAAAATGAACCAATAACGAGCCATTACGGACCACCAAGACCCGTTATACCTCAATCAGACCTAATAAGGTCTAATCACACTCATTATGACCTACTTAGTCCCATTATGACCAATTAGACTCATTAAGGAGACACAAACCCATTATGCCCACTAAGACCAAAATGAACCAAAAAGGAGCCATTACGGACCACTAAGAGATGTTATACCTCAATTAGACCTAATAAGACCTAATAAGGTCTAATCACACTCATTTTGAACCACTTAGTCCTATTATGACCAATTAGACTTGTTAAGGAGACACAAACCCATTATATCTACTAAGACCAAAATGAACCAATAACGAGCCATTACAGACCACTAAGACTCGTTATACCTCAATCAGACCTAATTAGGTCTAATCACACACTTTATGACCTACTTAGTCACATTATGGCCAATTAAACTCGTTAAGGAGACACAAAACCCATTATGCCCACTAAGACCAAAATGAACCAAAAAGGAGCCATTACGGACCACTATGACATGTTTTACCTCAAAATTAGACCGAATAAGGTCTAATCACGCTCATTATGACCCACTTAGTCCGATTATGACCAATTTGACATATTAAGGAGACACAAACCTTTATACCCACTAAGATAACAATGAACCGATAACGAACCATTACGGACCTAATAGACTCGTTAAGGACACACAAACCCATCTTGCCCACTAAATCTAAAATGAACCAAAAAGAACCATTACGGACCATTAAAACCTGTTATTCCTCTGTTCGACCTAATAAGGTCTAATGACACTCATTATGACCCACTTAGTCCTATTATGACCAATTAGACTCGTTAAGGAGACAAACCCGTTATATCCACTAAGACTAAAATGTTCAATAACGAGCCATTAAAGACCACTAAGACTCGTTATACCTGAATCAGACCTAATTAGGTCTAATCACACACTTTATGACCTACTTGGTCACATTATGACCAATTGAACTCGTTAAGGAGACACAAAACCCATTATGCCCACTAAGACCAAAATGAACCAAAAAGGAGACATTACGGACCACTATGACATGTTATACCTCAATTAGAACTAATAATGTCTGATCACACTCATTTTGACCAACTTAGCCCTATTTTGACCAATTAGACTCGTTAAGGAGACACAAACCCATTATATCCACTAAGACCAAAATGAACCAATAACGAGCCATTACGGACCACCAAGACCCGTTATACCTCAATCAGACCTAATAAGGTCTAATCACACTCATTATGACCTACTTAGTCGCATTATGACCAATTAGACTCATTAAGGTGACACAAACCCATTATGCCCACTAAGACCAAAATGAACCAAAAAGGAGCCATTACGGACCACTAAGACTTGTTATACCTCAATTAGACCTAATAAGGTCTAATCACACTCATTTTGAACCACTTAGTCCTATTATGACCAATTAGACACGTAAAGGAGACACAAACCCATTATGCCCACTAAGACCAAAAAGGAGCCATTACGGACCACTAAGACATGTTATAACACAATAAGACCTAATAATGTCTAATCACATTCATTACGACCCACTTAGTCCTATTTTGACCAATTAGACTCGTTAAGGAGACACAAACCCATAATATCCACTAAGACGAAAATGAACCAACAATGAGCCATTACGGACCACTAAAATCCGATATACCTCAATTAGACATAAAAAGGTCTAATAACACTCATTATGACCCACTTAGTCCTATTATGACCAATTAAACTCGTTAAGGATACACAAACCCATTATATCCACTAAGACCAAAATGTACCAATATCGAGCCATTATGGACAACTAAGTCCTGTTATACCTCAATTAGACCTAATAAGGTCTAATCACACTCATTATGACCTACTTAATCCCATTATGACCAATTACACTCGTTAAGGAGATACAAACCCATTAGGCCCACTAAGACCAAAATGAACCAAAAAGGAGCCATTACGGACCACTAAGACCCGTTATACCTCAATCAAACCTAATAAGGTCTAATCACACTTATTACACACAAATCCATCTTGCCCACTAATTCTAAAATGAACCAATAAGGAACCAATACGGACCATTAAGACATGTTATTCCTTTGTTCGACCTAATAAGGTCTAATGACACTCATTATGACCCACTTAGTCCTATTATGACTAATTAGACTCATTAAGGAGACACAAACCCATTATGCCCACTAAGACCGAAATGAACCAATAACGAGCCATTACGGAACACTAAGACCCGTTATACGTCAATCAGACGTAATAAGGTCTAATCACACTCATTATGACCTACTTAGTCCCATTATGACCAATTAGACACGTAAAGGAGACACAAACCCATTATGCCCACTAAGACCAAAAAGGAGCCATTACGGACCACTAAGACATGTTATAACACAATAAGACCTAATAATGTCTAATCACATTCATTAAGACCCACTTAGTCCAATTTTGACCAATTAGACTCGTTAAGGAGACACAAACCCATAATATCCACTAAGACGAAAATGAACCAACAATGAGCCATTACGGACCACTAAGACCCGATATACCTTAATTAGACATAAAAAGGTCTAATCACACTCATTATGACCCACTTAGTCCTATTATGACAAATTAAACTCGTTAAGGAGACACAAACCCATTATATCCACTAAGACCAAAATGAACCAATAACGAGCCATTATGGACTACTAAGTCCCGTTATACCTCAATTAGACCTAATAAGGTCTAATCTCACTCATTATGATATACTTAATCCCATTATGACCAATTCGACTCGTTAAGGAGATACAAACCCATTATGCCTACTAAGACCAAAATGAACCAAAAAGGAGCCATTACGGACCACTAAGATATGTTATACCTCAATTAGACCTAATAATGTCTAATCACACTCATTTTGACCAACTTAGCCCTATTTTGACCAATTAGACTCGTTAAGGACACACAAAACCATTATATCCACTAAGACCAAAATGAACCAATAACGAGCCATTACGGACCACCAAGACCCGTTATACGTCAATCAGACATATAAGGTCTAATCACACTCATTATGACCTACTTAGTCCCATTATGACCAATTAGACTCATTAAGGAGACACAAACCCATTATGCCCACTAAGACCAAAATGAACAAAAAAGGAGCCATTACGGACCACTAAGACATGTTATACCTCAATTAGACCTAATAAGGTCTAATCACACTCATTTTGAACCACTTAGTCCTATTATGATCAATAAGACTTGTTAAGGAGACACAAACCCGTTATATCTACTAAGACCAAAATGAATCAATAACGAGCTATTACAGACCACTAAGACTCGTTATACCTCAATCAGACCTAATTAGGTCTAATCACACACTTTATGACCTACTTAGTCACATTATGGCCAATTAAACTCGTTAAGGAGCCACAAAACCCATTATGCCCACTAAGACAAAAATGAACCAAAAAGGAGCCATTACGGACCACTATGACATGTTTTACCTCAACATTAGACCGAATAAGGTCTAATCACGCTCATTATGACCCACTTAGTCCGATTATGACCAATTTGACATATTAAGGAGACACAAACCTTTATACCCACTAAGATAACAATGAACCAATAACGAACCATTACGGACTAATAAGACCCGTTATACCTCAATCAAACCTAATAAGGTCTAATCACACTTATTCTAAAATGACCCAATAAGGAACCATTACGGACCATTAAGACATGTTATTCCTTTGTTCGACCTAATAAGGTCTAATGACACTCATTATGACCCACTTAGTCCTATTATGAATAACTGTTAAGGAGACAAATCCATTATATCCACTAAGACCGAAATGAACCAATAACGAGCCATTACGGAACACTAAGACCCGTTATACGTCAATCAGACCTAATAAGGTCTAATCACACTCATTATGACCTACTTAGTCCCATTATGACCAATTAGACACGTAAAGGAGACACAAACCCATTATGCCCACTAAGACCAAAAAGGAGCCATTACGGACCACTAAGACATGTTATAACACAATAAGACCTAATAATGTCTAATCACATTCATTACGACCCACTTAGTCCTATTTTTACCAATTAGACTCGTTAAGGAGACACAAACCCATAATATCCACTAAGACGAAAATGAACCAACAATGAGCCATTACGGACCACTAAGACCCGATATACCTCAATTAGACATAAAAAGGTCTAATCACACTCATTATGACCCACTTAGTCCTATTATGACCAATTAAACTCGTTAAGGAGACACAAACCCATTATATCCACTAAGACCAAAATGAACCAATAACGAGCCATTATGGACTACTAAGTCCCGTTATACCTCAATTAGACCTAATAAGGTCTAATCACACTCATTATGATATACTTAATCCCATTATGACCAATTCGACTCGTTAAGGAGATACAAACCCATTATGCCTACTAAGACCAAAATGAACCAAAAAGGAGCCATTACGGACCACTAAGATATGTTATACCTCAATTAGACCTAATAATGTCTAATCACACTCATTTTGACCAACTTAGCCCTATTTTGACCAATTAGACTCGTTAAGGAGACAAAAACCCATTATACCCACTAAGATCAAAATGAACCAATAACGAGCCATTACGGACCACCAAGACCCGTTATACCTCAATCAGACATATAAGGTCTAATCACACTCATTATGACCTACTTAGTCCCATTATGACAAATTAGACTCATTAAGGAGACACAAACCCATTATGCCCCACTAAGACCAAAATGAACAAAAAAGGAGCCATTACGGACCACTAAGACATGTTATACCTCAATTAGACCTAATAAGGTCTAATCACACTCATTTTGAACCACTTAGTCCTATTATGACCAATAAGACTTGTTAAGGAGACACAAACCCGTTATATCTACTCAGACCAAAATGAATCAATAACGAGCTATTACAGACCACTAGGACTCGTTATACCTCAATCAGACCTAATTAGGTCTAATCACACACTTTATGACCTACTTAGTCACATTATGGCCAATTAAACTCGTTAAGGAGCCACAAAACCCATTATGCCCACTAAGACCAAAATGAACCAAAAAGGAGCCATTACGGACCACTATGACATGTTTTACTTCAACATTAGACCGAATAAGGTCTAATCACGCTCATTATGACCCACTTAGTCCGATTATGACCAATTTGACTTATTAAGGAGACACAAACCTTTATACCCACTAAGATAACAATGAACCAATAACGAGCCATTACGGACCACTAAGACCCGTTATACCTCAATCAAACCTAATAAGGTCTAATCACACTTATTATGACCCATTAGACTCCTTAAGTACACACAAATCCATCTTGCCCACTAATTCTAAAATGAACCAATAAGGAACCATTACGGACCATTAAGACATGTTATTCCTTTGTTCGACCTAATAAGGTCTAATGACACTCATTATGACCCACTTAGTCCTATTATGACTAATTAGAGTCGTTAAGGAGACAAACCCATTATATCCACTAAGACCGAAATGAACCAATAACGAGCCATTGCGGAACACTAAGACCCGTTATACGTCAATCAGACCTAATTAGGTCTAATCACACTCATTATGACCTACTTAGTCCCATTATGACCAATTAGACACATAAAGGAGACACAAACCCATTATGCCCACTAAGACCAAAAAGGAGCCATTACGGACCACTAAGACATGTTATAACACAATAAGACCTAATAATGTCTAATCACATTCATTACGACCCAATTAGTCCTATTTTAACCAATTAGACTCGTTAAGGAGACACAAACCCATAATATCCACTAAGACGAAAATGAACCAACAATGAGCCATTACGGACCACTAAGACCCGATATACCTCAATTAGACATAAAAAGGTCTAATCACACTCATTATGACCCACTTAGTCAATTAGACCTAATAAGGTCTAATCACACTCATTATGACCTACTTAATCCCATTATGACGAATTAGACTCGTTAAGGAGATACAAACCCATTATGCCCACTAAGACCAAAATGAACCAAAAAGGAGCCATTACGGACCACTAAGACATGTTATACCTCAATTAGACCTAATAATGTCTGATCACACTCATTTTGACCAACTTAGCCCTATTTTGACCAATTAGACTCGTTAAGGAGACACAAACCCATTATATCCACTAAGACCAAAATGAACCAATAACGAGCCATTACGGACCACCTAGACCCGTTATACCTCAATCAGACCTAATAAGGTCTAATCACACTCATTATGACCTACTTAGTCCCATTATGACCAATTAGACTCATTAAGGAGACACAAACCCATTATGCCCACTAAGACCAAAATGAACCAAAAAGGAGCCATTACGGACCACTAAGACATGTTATACCTCAATTAGACCTAATAAGACCTAATAAGGTCTAATCACACTCATTTTGAACCACTTAGTCCTATTATGACCAATTAGACTTGTTAAGGAGACACAAACCCATTATATCTACTAAGACCAAAATGATCCAATAACGAGCCATTACAAACCACTAAGACCCGTTATACCTCAATCAAACCTAATAAGGTCTAACAAACTCATTATGACCTAATAGACTCGTTAAGGACACACAAACCCATCTTTCCCACTAAATCTAAAATGAACCAATAAGGAACCATTACGGACCATTAAAACCTGTTATTCCTCTGTTCGACCTAATATGGTCTAATGACACTCTTTATGACCCACTTAGTCCTATTATGACCAATTAGACTCGTTAAGTAGGCAAACCCGTTATATCCACTAAGACTAAAATGAACCAATAACGAGCCATTAAAGACCACTAAGACTCGTTATACCAAAATCAGACCTAATTAGGTCTAATCACACACTTTATGACCAACTTGGTCACATTATGACCAATTAAACTCGTTAAGGAGACACAAAACCCATTATGCCCACTAAGATCAAAATGAACCAAAAAGGAGCCATTACGGACCACTATGACATGTTATACCTCAATTAGACCTAATAAGGTCAAATCACTCTCATTATGACCCACTTAGTCCGAATATGACCAATTTGACTTATTAAGGAGACACAAACCTTTATAACCACTAAGATAACAATGAACTAATAACGATCCATTACGGACCACTTAGACCCGTTATACCTCAATCAAACCTAATAAGGTCTAATCACACTTATTATGACCCATTAGACTCCTTAAGTACACACAAATCCATCTTGCCCACTAATTCTAAAATGAACCAATAAGGAACCATTACGGACCATTAAGACATGTTATTCCTTTGTTCGACCTAATAAGGTCTAATGACACTCATTATGACCCACTTAGTCCTATTATGACTAATTAGATTCGTTAAGGAGACCAACCCATTATATCCACTAAGACCGAAATGAACCAATAACGAGCCATTACGGAACACTAAGACACGTTATATGTCAATCAGACCTAATAAGGTCTAATCACACTCATTATGACCTACTTAGTCCCATTATGACCAATTAGACACGTAAAGGAGACACAAACCCATTATGCCCAATAAGACCAAAAAGGAGCCATTACGGACCACTAAGACATGTTATAACACAATAAGACCTAATAATGTCTAATCACATTCATTACGACCCACTTAGTCCTATTTTGACCAATTAGACTCGTTAAGGAGACACAAACCCATAATAACAACTAAGACGAAAATGAACCAACAATGAGCCATTACGAACCACTAAGACCCGATATACCTCAATTAGACATAAAAAGGTCTAATCACACTCATTATGATCCACTTAGTCCTATTATGACCAATTAAACTCGTTAAGGAGACACAAACCCATTATATCCACTAAGACCAAAATGAACCAATAACGAGCCATTATGGACTACTATGTCCCGTTATACCTCAATTAGACCTAATAAGGTCTAATCACACTCATTATGACCTACTTAATCCCATTATTACCAATTAGACTCGTTAAGGAGATACAAACCCATTATGCCCACTAAGACCAAAATGAACCAAAAAGGAGCCATTACGGACCACTAAGACATGTTATACCTCAATTAGACCTAATAATGTCTAATCACACTCATTTTGACCAACTTAGCCCTATTTTGACCAATTAGACTCGTTAAGGAGACACAAACCCATTATATCCACTAAGACCAAAATGAACCAATAACGAGCCATTACGAACCACCAAGACCCGTTATTCCTCAATCAGACCTAATAAGGTCTAATCACACTCATTATGACCTACTTAGTCCCATTATGACCAATTAGACTCATTAAGGAGACACAAACCCATTATGCCCACTAAGACGAAAATGAACCAAAAAGGAGCCATTACGGACCACTTAGACATGTTATACCTCAATTAGACCTAATAAGGTCTAATCACACTCATTTTGAACCACTTAGTCCTATTATGACCAATTAGACTTGTTAAGGAGACACAAACCCGTTATATCTACTAAGACCAAAATGAACCAATAACGAGCAATTACAGACCACTAAGACTCGTTATACCTCAATCAGACCTAATTAGGTCTAATCACACACTGTAAGACCTACTTCGTCACATTATGGCCAATTAAACTCGTTAAGGAGACACAAAACCCATTTTGCCCACTAAGACCAAAATGAACCAAAAAGGAGCCATTACGGACCACTATGACATGTTTTACCTCAAAATTAGACCGAATAAGGTCTAATCACGCTCATTATGACCCACTTAGTCCGATTATGACCAATTTGACATATTAAGGAGACACAAACCTTTTTTTGGAAAAAGGGGACGGAACCCCAGGAAAAACTTTATTTAAAAAACAAAAAGGGCTTACAAACTACGAGGGGCATACCCCAAGGAAATAAAATGTCTTCCTAAAAAATGCTTAGGAATCATAAACAAAAGAGGCCTAACACTAAAACCAACACTATTGATAGACACCCAATACTCCATACAAAAAATACCCCACTTACAATTGTCATCAACAATAAAATAGCCCAACAAAACTTTGGAATCACTTAAATGACTATTAAAAATATCATTGTTGGCCCATATCTTCAAAATCTTCATTTGATCATCATAATTATCCTTGATCCTAATAGGATTGTCCTCTCTTTGCCAATAAAGATAGTCCACAGCCCAAACCAACTTATGAGCCAAAGTCTTCAAGCCCTTGTTATCTATACTAATCCAATTCCTACAATTCTTGTCATCGGCCCAAAGAAATATAGCATTCCTACCTCCATAAAATAAATTGGTATATTGGCCCAACCAATTATCCCACACAAAACAGATAACTCCAATAATCTTTTGATCAAGCATTTTAAAGCAGACAAGGGCCATTTCCACAACAGCAACACTGGAAATCCACAGAATCAAAACCATCTGCTTATTCCATTCACTACTATTCCTGCTGCACCAAACCACAGATTCTAGGTGAAAATATTAACAGAAAAATCTATGCTTGACCTCCCAAAACACCTGCTGCCATCTCCAGTCATCCAAATTCCAAAAATAGAAAAAGAAGATCTCCATCCCAGCACCAAAAAATCAAAAACAGCAGCTCCTGGGCCATCTGCATAATCCAATCACCATACAACCAGCAACACCAAACACAGTTTCCAAATGACAAAAATGATAGAAGTATTTGATATCCAGCAGGAGTTTTTACTCAACAAATTGGTCTTCAGGTTTTGTGTGGTCCACCAGTAAATCCACCCAGATGACAACGACCAACCAACAAAATTACAATTCATTAGCAGTATCATTGGATTTTGCACAAAATTCGCCCTTCTCAAAGCCAAGACCCCAAACTACAGCAACCCTCCGAACCTGGCTATTATTTCTGACTTTCAAACCCATCATTTTCATTCTGATTAGCTCAACAATTTGGTTCACCAAACATTCAACAGATCTGTTCTTATCAGAATGCAACCTTTGGTTTCTCTCTTGCCAAATTAAGTAAATCACAGTAGCAAATAAGAGTCTATGAATAACACTCCAAATTGAGTTACTTATTGTGCCACTGGACAGCCCCAAAATCAGCTCAATCCAACAATTTGCACTCCCATTTAAACATTGAATCCTGTCATAAATCCCAATATATCCTTCAAGGCATTTCCAAACATCCTGTGTATAAGAACACTTCACAAAAATATGGTCATGGGTTTCCATTTCATCATGACACAACACACAGAACATATTATCAGAAATCTTCCATTTTGCAAGCCTGTCTAGAGTTCTCAGCTTCTCCAATATGGCAAGCCACAAAAAGAAAGCATGTCTAGGAATTCCTTGACTAAACCAGACAAGCTTATACCATGGAGCATGATTAAGATCCAAATACATATCCCCCCAAATTGTGGCAACTTTAAAATCAACCAATGAACCATTTCTACATTTCCATCTGACTCTATCATTAATATTGGCATTTAACTGAGGCATATACTGCTGTAAAATATCCCCCATACTTGCACACAAACCTTTATACCCACTAAGATAACAATGAACCAATAACGAACCATTACGGACTAATAAGACCCGTTATACCTCAATCAGACCAAATAAGGTCTAACACACTCATTATGACCTAATAGACTCGTTAAGGACACACAACCCATCTTGCCCACTAAATCTAAAATGAACCAATAAGGAACCATTACGGACCATTAAAACCTGTTATTCCTCTGTTCGACCTAATAAGGTCTAATGACACTCATTATGACCCACTTAGTCCTATTATGACCAATTAGACTCGTTAAGGAGACAAACCCGTTATATCCACTAAGACTAAAATGAACATTGGGTCTAATCACACACTTTATGACCTACTTGGTCACATTATGACCAATTAAACTCATTAAGGAGACACAAAACCCATTATGCCCACTAAGACCAAAATGAACCAAAAAGGAGCCATTACGGACCACTATGACATGTTATACCTCAATTAGACCTAATAAGGTCAAATCACGCTCATTATGACCCACTTAGTCCGATTATGACCAATTTGACTTATTAAGGAGACACAAACCTTTATACCCACTAAGATAACAATGAACCAATAACGAGCCATTACGGACCACTAAGACCCGTTATACCTCAATCAAACCTAATAAGGTCTAATCACACTTATTATGACCCATTAGACTCCTTAAGTACACACAAATCCATCTTGCCCACTAATTCTAAAATGAACCAATAAAGAACCATTACGGACCAATAAGACATGTTATTCCTTTGTTCGACCTAATAAGGTCTAATGACACTCATTATGACCCACTTAGTCCTATTATGACTAATTGTTAAGGAGACAAACCCATTATATCCACTAAGACCGAAATGAACCAATAACGAGCCATTATGGACAACTAAGTCCCGTTATACCTCAATTAGACCTAATAAGGTCTAATCACACTCATTATGACCTACTTAATCCCATTATGACCAATTAGACTCGTTAAGGAGATACAAACCCATTATGCCCACTAAGACCAAAATGAACCAAAAAGGAGCCATTACGGACCACTAAGACATGTTATACCCCAATTAGACCTAATAATGTCTAATCACACTCATTTTGACCAACTTAACCCTATTTTGACCAATTAGACTCGTTAAGGAGACACAAACCCATAATATCCACTAAGACGAAAATGAACCAACAATGAGCCATTACGGACCACTAAAACCCGATATACCTCAATTAGACATAAAAAGGTCTAATAACACTCATTATGACCCACTTAGTCCTATTATGACCAATTAAACTCGTTAAGGATACACAAACCCATTATATCCACTAAGACCAAAATGTACCAATATCGAGCCATTATGGACAACTAAGTCCTGTTATACCTCAATTAGACCTAATAAGGTCTAATCACACTCATTATGACCTACTTAATCCCATTATGACCAATTACACTCGTTAAGGAGATACAAACCCATTAGGCCCACTAAGAACAAAATGAACCAAAAAGGAGCCATTACGGACCACTAAGACATGTTATACCTCAATTAGACCTAATAATGTCTAATCACACTCATTTTGACCAATTTAACCCTATTTTGACCAATTAGACCCGTTAAGGAGACACAAACCCATTATATCCACTAAGACCAAAATGAACCAATAACGAGCCATTACGGACCACCAAGACCCGTTATACCTCAATCAGACCTAATAAGGTCTAATCACACTCATTATGACCTACTTAGTCCCATTATGACCAATTAGACTCATTAAGGAGACACAAACCCATTATGCCCACTAAGACCAAAATGAACCAAAAAGGAGCCATTACGGACCACTAAGACATGTTATACCTCAATTAGACCTAATAAGACCTAATAAGGTCTAATCACACTCATTTTGAACCACTTAGTCCTATTATGACCAATTAGACTTGTTAAGGAGACACAAACCCATTATATCTACTAAGACCAAAATGAACCAATAACGAGCCATTACAGACCACTAAGACTCGTTATACCTCAATCAGACCTAATTAGGTCTAATCACACACTTTATGACCTACTTAGTCACATTATGGCCAATTAAACTCGTTAAGGAGACACAAAACCCATTATGCCCACTAAGACCAAAATGAACCAAAAAGGAGCCATTACGGACCACTATGACATGTTTTACCTCAAAATTAGACCGAATAAGGTCTAATCACGCTCATTATGACCCACTTAGTCCGATTATGACCAATTTGACATATTAAGGAGACACAAACCTTTATACCCACTAAGATAACAATGAACCGATAACGAACCATTACGGACCTAATAGACTCGTTAAGAACACACAAACCCATCTTGCCCACTAAATCTAAAATGAACCAAAAAGAACCATTACGGACCATTAAAACCTGTTATTCCTCTGTTCGACCTAATAAGGTCTAATGACACTCATTATGACCCACTTAGTCCTATTATGACCAATTAGACTCGTTAAGGAGACAAACCCGTTATATCCACTAAGACTAAAATGTTCAATAACGAGCCATTAAAGACCACTAAGACTCGTTATACCTGAATCAGACCTAATTAGGTCTAATCACACACTTTATGACCTACTTGGTCACATTATGACCAATTGAACTCGTTAAGGAGACACAAAACCCATTATGCCCACTAAGACCAAAATGAACCAAAAAGGAGACATTACGGACCACTATGACATGTTATACCTCAATTAGAACTAATAATGTCTGATCACACTCATTTTGACCAACTTAGCCCTATTTTGACCAATTAGACTCGTTAAGGAGACACAAACCCATTATATCCACTAAGACCAAAATGAACCAATAACGAGCCATTACGGACCACCAAGACCCGTTATACCTCAATCAGACCTAATAAGGTCTAATCACACTCATTATGACCTACTTAGTCGCATTATGACCAATTAGACTCATTAAGGTGACACAAACCCATTATGCCCACTAAGACCAAAATGAACCAAAAAGGAGCCATTACGGACCACTAAGACTTGTTATACCTCAATTAGACCTAATAAGGTCTAATCACACTCATTTTGAACCACTTAGTCCTATTATGACCAATTAGACACGTAAAGGAGACACAAACCCATTATGCCCACTAAGACCAAAAAGGAGCCATTACGGACCACTAAGACATGTTATAACACAATAAGACCTAATAATGTCTAATCACATTCATTACGACCCACTTAGTCCTATTTTGACCAATTAGACTCGTTAAGGAGACACAAACCCATAATATCCACTAAGACGAAAATGAACCAACAATGAGCCATTACGGACCACTAAAATCCGATATACCTCAATTAGACATAAAAAGGTCTAATAACACTCATTATGACCCACTTAGTCCTATTATGACCAATTAAACTCGTTAAGGATACACAAACCCATTATATCCACTAAGACCAAAATGTACCAATATCGAGCCATTATGGACAACTAAGTCCTGTTATACCTCAATTAGACCTAATAAGGTCTAATCACACTCATTATGACCTACTTAATCCCATTATGACCAATTACACTCGTTAAGGAGATACAAACCCATTAGGCCCACTAAGACCAAAATGAACCAAAAAGGAGCCATTACGGACCACTAAGACCCGTTATACCTCAATCAAACCTAATAAGGTCTAATCACACTTATTACACACAAATCCATCTTGCCCACTAATTCTAAAATGAACCAATAAGGAACCAATACGGACCATTAAGACATGTTATTCCTTTGTTCGACCTAATAAGGTCTAATGACACTCATTATGACCCACTTAGTCCTATTATGACTAATTAGACTCATTAAGGAGACACAAACCCATTATGCCCACTAAGACCGAAATGAACCAATAACGAGCCATTACGGAACACTAAGACCCGTTATACGTCAATCAGACGTAATAAGGTCTAATCACACTCATTATGACCTACTTAGTCCCATTATGACCAATTAGACACGTAAAGGAGACACAAACCCATTATGCCCACTAAGACCAAAAAGGAGCCATTACGGACCACTAAGACATGTTATAACACAATAAGACCTAATAATGTCTAATCACATTCATTAAGACCCACTTAGTCCAATTTTGACCAATTAGACTCGTTAAGGAGACACAAACCCATAATATCCACTAAGACGAAAATGAACCAACAATGAGCCATTACGGACCACTAAGACCCGATATACCTTAATTAGACATAAAAAGGTCTAATCACACTCATTATGACCCACTTAGTCCTATTATGACAAATTAAACTCGTTAAGGAGACACAAACCCATTATATCCACTAAGACCAAAATGAACCAATAACGAGCCATTATGGACTACTAAGTCCCGTTATACCTCAATTAGACCTAATAAGGTCTAATCTCACTCATTATGATATACTTAATCCCATTATGACCAATTCGACTCGTTAAGGAGATACAAACCCATTATGCCTACTAAGACCAAAATGAACCAAAAAGGAGCCATTACGGACCACTAAGATATGTTATACCTCAATTAGACCTAATAATGTCTAATCACACTCATTTTGACCAACTTAGCCCTATTTTGACCAATTAGACTCGTTAAGGACACACAAAACCATTATATCCACTAAGACCAAAATGAACCAATAACGAGCCATTACGGACCACCAAGACCCGTTATACGTCAATCAGACATATAAGGTCTAATCACACTCATTATGACCTACTTAGTCCCATTATGACCAATTAGACTCATTAAGGAGACACAAACCCATTATGCCCACTAAGACCAAAATGAACAAAAAAGGAGCCATTACGGACCACTAAGACATGTTATACCTCAATTAGACCTAATAAGGTCTAATCACACTCATTTTGAACCACTTAGTCCTATTATGATCAATAAGACTTGTTAAGGAGACACAAACCCGTTATATCTACTAAGACCAAAATGAATCAATAACGAGCTATTACAGACCACTAAGACTCGTTATACCTCAATCAGACCTAATTAGGTCTAATCACACACTTTATGACCTACTTAGTCACATTATGGCCAATTAAACTCGTTAAGGAGCCACAAAACCCATTATGCCCACTAAGACAAAAATGAACCAAAAAGGAGCCATTACGGACCACTATGACATGTTTTACCTCAACATTAGACCGAATAAGGTCTAATCACGCTCATTATGACCCACTTAGTCCGATTATGACCAATTTGACATATTAAGGAGACACAAACCTTTATACCCACTAAGATAACAATGAACCAATAACGAACCATTACGGACTAATAAGACCCGTTATACCTCAATCAAACCTAATAAGGTCTAATCACACTTATTCTAAAATGACCCAATAAGGAACCATTACGGACCATTAAGACATGTTATTCCTTTGTTCGACCTAATAAGGTCTAATGACACTCATTATGACCCACTTAGTCCTATTATGAATAACTGTTAAGGAGACAAATCCATTATATCCACTAAGACCGAAATGAACCAATAACGAGCCATTACGGAACACTAAGACCCGTTATACGTCAATCAGACCTAATAAGGTCTAATCACACTCATTATGACCAACTTAGTCCCATTATGACCAATTAGACACGTAAAGGAGACACAAACCCATTATGCCCACTAAGACCAAAAAGGAGCCATTACGGACCACTAAGACATGTTATAACACAATAAGACCTAATAATGTCTAATCACATTCATTACGACCCACTTAGTCCTATTTTTACCAATTAGACTCGTTAAGGAGACACAAACCCATAATATCCACTAAGACGAAAATGAACCAACAATGAGCCATTACGGACCACTAAGACCCGATATACCTCAATTAGACATAAAAAGGTCTAATCACACTCATTATGACCCACTTAGTCCTATTATGACCAATTAAACTCGTTAAGGAGACACAAACCCATTATATCCACTAAGACCAAAATGAACCAATAACGAGCCATTATGGACTACTAAGTCCCGTTATACCTCAATTAGACCTAATAAGGTCTAATCACACTCATTATGATATACTTAATCCCATTATGACCAATTCGACTCGTTAAGGAGATACAAACCCATTATGCCTACTAAGACCAAAATGAACCAAAAAGGAGCCATTACGGACCACTAAGATATGTTATACCTCAATTAGACCTAATAATGTCTAATCACACTCATTTTGACCAACTTAGCCCTATTTTGACCAATTAGACTTGTTAAGGAGACACAAACCCATTATATCTACTAAGACCAAAATGAACCAATAACGAGCCATTACAGACCACTAAGACTCGTTATACCTCAATCAGACCTAATTAGGTCTAATCACACACTTTATGACCTACTTAGTCACATTATGGCCAATTAAACTCGTTAAGGAGACACAAAACCCATTATGCCCACTAAGACCAAAATGAACCAAAAAGGAGCCATTACGGACCACTATGACATGTTTTACCTCAAAATTAGACCGAATAAGGTCTAATCACGCTCATTATGACCCACTTAGTCCGATTATGACCAATTTGACATATTAAGGAGACACAAACCTTTATACCCACTAAGATAACAATGAACCGATAACGAACCATTACGGACCTAATAGACTCGTTAAGAACACACAAACCCATCTTGCCCACTAAATCTAAAATGAACCAAAAAGAACCATTACGGACCATTAAAACCTGTTATTCCTCTGTTCGACCTAATAAGGTCTAATGACACTCATTATGACCCACTTAGTCCTATTATGACCAATTAGACTCGTTAAGGAGACAAACCCGTTATATCCACTAAGACTAAAATGTTCAATAACGAGCCATTAAAGACCACTAAGACTCGTTATACCTGAATCAGACCTAATTAGGTCTAATCACACACTTTATGACCTACTTGGTCACATTATGACCAATTGAACTCGTTAAGGAGACACAAAACCCATTATGCCCACTAAGACCAAAATGAACCAAAAAGGAGACATTACGGACCACTATGACATGTTATACCTCAATTAGAACTAATAATGTCTGATCACACTCATTTTGACCAACTTAGCCCTATTTTGACCAATTAGACTCGTTAAGGAGACACAAACCCATTATATCCACTAAGACCAAAATGAACCAATAACGAGCCATTACGGACCACCAAGACCCGTTATACCTCAATCAGACCTAATAAGGTCTAATCACACTCATTATGACCTACTTAGTCGCATTATGACCAATTAGACTCATTAAGGTGACACAAACCCATTATGCCCACTAAGACCAAAATGAACCAAAAAGGAGCCATTACGGACCACTAAGACTTGTTATACCTCAATTAGACCTAATAAGGTCTAATCACACTCATTTTGAACCACTTAGTCCTATTATGACCAATTAGACACGTAAAGGAGACACAAACCCATTATGCCCACTAAGACCAAAAAGGAGCCATTACGGACCACTAAGACATGTTATAACACAATAAGACCTAATAATGTCTAATCACATTCATTACGACCCACTTAGTCCTATTTTGACCAATTAGACTCGTTAAGGAGACACAAACCCATAATATCCACTAAGACGAAAATGAACCAACAATGAGCCATTACGGACCACTAAAATCCGATATACCTCAATTAGACATAAAAAGGTCTAATAACACTCATTATGACCCACTTAGTCCTATTATGACCAATTAAACTCGTTAAGGATACACAAACCCATTATATCCACTAAGACCAAAATGTACCAATATCGAGCCATTATGGACAACTAAGTCCTGTTATACCTCAATTAGACCTAATAAGGTCTAATCACACTCATTATGACCTACTTAATCCCATTATGACCAATTACACTCGTTAAGGAGATACAAACCCATTAGGCCCACTAAGACCAAAATGAACCAAAAAGGAGCCATTACGGACCACTAAGACCCGTTATACCTCAATCAAACCTAATAAGGTCTAATCACACTTATTACACACAAATCCATCTTGCCCACTAATTCTAAAATGAACCAATAAGGAACCAATACGGACCATTAAGACATGTTATTCCTTTGTTCGACCTAATAAGGTCTAATGACACTCATTATGACCCACTTAGTCCTATTATGACTAATTAGACTCATTAAGGAGACACAAACCCATTATGCCCACTAAGACCGAAATGAACCAATAACGAGCCATTACGGAACACTAAGACCCGTTATACGTCAATCAGACGTAATAAGGTCTAATCACACTCATTATGACCTACTTAGTCCCATTATGACCAATTAGACACGTAAAGGAGACACAAACCCATTATGCCCACTAAGACCAAAAAGGAGCCATTACGGACCACTAAGACATGTTATAACACAATAAGACCTAATAATGTCTAATCACATTCATTAAGACCCACTTAGTCCAATTTTGACCAATTAGACTCGTTAAGGAGACACAAACCCATAATATCCACTAAGACGAAAATGAACCAACAATGAGCCATTACGGACCACTAAGACCCGATATACCTTAATTAGACATAAAAAGGTCTAATCACACTCATTATGACCCACTTAGTCCTATTATGACAAATTAAACTCGTTAAGGAGACACAAACCCATTATATCCACTAAGACCAAAATGAACCAATAACGAGCCATTATGGACTACTAAGTCCCGTTATACCTCAATTAGACCTAATAAGGTCTAATCTCACTCATTATGATATACTTAATCCCATTATGACCAATTCGACTCGTTAAGGAGATACAAACCCATTATGCCTACTAAGACCAAAATGAACCAAAAAGGAGCCATTACGGACCACTAAGATATGTTATACCTCAATTAGACCTAATAATGTCTAATCACACTCATTTTGACCAACTTAGCCCTATTTTGACCAATTAGACTCGTTAAGGACACACAAAACCATTATATCCACTAAGACCAAAATGAACCAATAACGAGCCATTACGGACCACCAAGACCCGTTATACGTCAATCAGACATATAAGGTCTAATCACACTCATTATGACCTACTTAGTCCCATTATGACCAATTAGACTCATTAAGGAGACACAAACCCATTATGCCCACTAAGACCAAAATGAACAAAAAAGGAGCCATTACGGACCACTAAGACATGTTATACCTCAATTAGACCTAATAAGGTCTAATCACACTCATTTTGAACCACTTAGTCCTATTATGATCAATAAGACTTGTTAAGGAGACACAAACCCGTTATATCTACTAAGACCAAAATGAATCAATAACGAGCTATTACAGACCACTAAGACTCGTTATACCTCAATCAGACCTAATTAGGTCTAATCACACACTTTATGACCTACTTAGTCACATT
The DNA here is from genome assembly GCA_023525745.1 of Arctium lappa. NCBI lineage: Eukaryota > Viridiplantae > Streptophyta > Magnoliopsida > Asterales > Asteraceae > Arctium > Arctium lappa. The sequence continues at coordinate 56,513,613 of CM042049.1, read as the reverse complement.
ATGGCCAATTAAACTCGTTAAGGAGCCACAAAACCCATTATGCCCACTAAGACAAAAATGAACCAAAAAGGAGCCATTACGGACCACTATGACATGTTTTACCTCAACATTAGACCGAATAAGGTCTAATCACGCTCATTATGACCCACTTAGTCCGATTATGACCAATTTGACATATTAAGGAGACACAAACCTTTATACCCACTAAGATAACAATGAACCAATAACGAACCATTACGGACTAATAAGACCCGTTATACCTCAATCAAACCTAATAAGGTCTAATCACACTTATTCTAAAATGACCCAATAAGGAACCATTACGGACCATTAAGACATGTTATTCCTTTGTTCGACCTAATAAGGTCTAATGACACTCATTATGACCCACTTAGTCCTATTATGAATAACTGTTAAGGAGACAAATCCATTATATCCACTAAGACCGAAATGAACCAATAACGAGCCATTACGGAACACTAAGACCCGTTATACGTCAATCAGACCTAATAAGGTCTAATCACACTCATTATGACCAACTTAGTCCCATTATGACCAATTAGACACGTAAAGGAGACACAAACCCATTATGCCCACTAAGACCAAAAAGGAGCCATTACGGACCACTAAGACATGTTATAACACAATAAGACCTAATAATGTCTAATCACATTCATTACGACCCACTTAGTCCTATTTTTACCAATTAGACTCGTTAAGGAGACACAAACCCATAATATCCACTAAGACGAAAATGAACCAACAATGAGCCATTACGGACCACTAAGACCCGATATACCTCAATTAGACATAAAAAGGTCTAATCACACTCATTATGACCCACTTAGTCCTATTATGACCAATTAAACTCGTTAAGGAGACACAAACCCATTATATCCACTAAGACCAAAATGAACCAATAACGAGCCATTATGGACTACTAAGTCCCGTTATACCTCAATTAGACCTAATAAGGTCTAATCACACTCATTATGATATACTTAATCCCATTATGACCAATTCGACTCGTTAAGGAGATACAAACCCATTATGCCTACTAAGACCAAAATGAACCAAAAAGGAGCCATTACGGACCACTAAGATATGTTATACCTCAATTAGACCTAATAATGTCTAATCACACTCATTTTGACCAACTTAGCCCTATTTTGACCAATTAGACTCGTTAAGGAGACAAAAACCCATTATACCCACTAAGATCAAAATGAACCAATAACGAGCCATTACGGACCACCAAGACCCGTTATACCTCAATCAGACATATAAGGTCTAATCACACTCATTATGACCTACTTAGTCCCATTATGACAAATTAGACTCATTAAGGAGACACAAACCCATTATGCCCCACTAAGACCAAAATGAACAAAAAAGGAGCCATTACGGACCACTAAGACATGTTATACCTCAATTAGACCTAATAAGGTCTAATCACACTCATTTTGAACCACTTAGTCCTATTATGACCAATAAGACTTGTTAAGGAGACACAAACCCGTTATATCTACTCAGACCAAAATGAATCAATAACGAGCTATTACAGACCACTAGGACTCGTTATACCTCAATCAGACCTAATTAGGTCTAATCACACACTTTATGACCTACTTAGTCACATTATGGCCAATTAAACTCGTTAAGGAGCCACAAAACCCATTATGCCCACTAAGACCAAAATGAACCAAAAAGGAGCCATTACGGACCACTATGACATGTTTTACTTCAACATTAGACCGAATAAGGTCTTATCACGCTCATTATGACCCACTTAGTCCGATTATGACCAATTTGACTTATTAAGGAGACACAAACCTTTATACCCACTAAGATAACAATGAACCAATAACGAGCCATTACGGACCACTAAGACCCGTTATACCTCAATCAAACCTAATAAGGTCTAATCACACTTATTATGACCCATTAGACTCCTTAAGTACACACAAATCCATCTTGCCCACTAATTCTAAAATGAACCAATAAGGAACCATTACGGACCATTAAGACATGTTATTCCTTTGTTCGACCTAATAAGGTCTAATGACACTCATTATGACCCACTTAGTCCTATTATGACTAATTAGAGTCGTTAAGGAGACAAACCCATTATATCCACTAAGACCGAAATGAACCAATAACGAGCCATTGCGGAACACTAAGACCCGTTATACGTCAATCAGACCTAATTAGGTCTAATCACACTCATTATGACCTACTTAGTCCCATTATGACCAATTAGACACATAAAGGAGACACAAACCCATTATGCCCACTAAGACCAAAAAGGAGCCATTACGGACCACTAAGACATGTTATAACACAATAAGACCTAATAATGTCTAATCACCTTCATTACGACCCAATTAGTCCTATTTTAACCAATTAGACTCGTTAAGGAGACACAAACCCATAATATCCACTAAGACGAAAATGAACCAACAATGAGCCATTACGGACCACTAAGACCCGATATACCTCAATTAGACATAAAAAGGTCTAATCACACTCATTATGACCCACTTAGTCAATTAGACCTAATAAGGTCTAATCACACTCATTATGACCTACTTAATCCCATTATGACGAATTAGACTCGTTAAGGAGATACAAACCCATTATGCCCACTAAGACCAAAATGAACCAAAAAGGAGCCATTACGGACCACTAAGACATGTTATACCTCAATTAGACCTAATAATGTCTGATCACACTCATTTTGACCAACTTAGCCCTATTTTGACCAATTAGACTCGTTAAGGAGACACAAACCCATTATATCCACTAAGACCAAAATGAACCAATAACGAGCCATTACGGACCACCTAGACCCGTTATACCTCAATCAGACCTAATAAGGTCTAATCACACTCATTATGACCTACTTAGTCCCATTATGACCAATTAGACTCATTAAGGAGACACAAACCCATTATGCCCACTAAGACCAAAATGAACCAAAAAGGAGCCATTACGGACCACTAAGACATGTTATACCTCAATTAGACCTAATAAGACCTAATAAGGTCTAATCACACTCATTTTGAACCACTTAGTCCTATTATGACCAATTAGACTTGTTAAGGAGACACAAACCCATTATATCTACTAAGACCAAAATGATCCAATAACGAGCCATTACAAACCACTAAGACCCGTTATACCTCAATCAAACCTAATAAGGTCTAACAAACTCATTATGACCTAATAGACTCGTTAAGGACACACAAACCCATCTTTCCCACTAAATCTAAAATGAACCAATAAGGAACCATTACGGACCATTAAAACCTGTTATTCCTCTGTTCGACCTAATATGGTCTAATGACACTCTTTATGACCCACTTAGTCCTATTATGACCAATTAGACTCGTTAAGTAGGCAAACCCGTTATATCCACTAAGACTAAAATGAACCAATAACGAGCCATTAAAGACCACTAAGACTCGTTATACCAAAATCAGACCTAATTAGGTCTAATCACACACTTTATGACCAACTTGGTCACATTATGACCAATTAAACTCGTTAAGGAGACACAAAACCCATTATGCCCACTAAGATCAAAATGAACCAAAAAGGAGCCATTACGGACCACTATGACATGTTATACCTCAATTAGACCTAATAAGGTCAAATCACTCTCATTATGACCCACTTAGTCCGAATATGACCAATTTGACTTATTAAGGAGACACAAACCTTTATAACCACTAAGATAACAATGAACTAATAACGATCCATTACGGACCACTTAGACCCGTTATACCTCAATCAAACCTAATAAGGTCTAATCACACTTATTATGACCCATTAGACTCCTTAAGTACACACAAATCCATCTTGCCCACTAATTCTAAAATGAACCAATAAGGAACCATTACGGACCATTAAGACATGTTATTCCTTTGTTCGACCTAATAAGGTCTAATGACACTCATTATGACCCACTTAGTCCTATTATGACTAATTAGATTCGTTAAGGAGACCAACCCATTATATCCACTAAGACCGAAATGAACCAATAACGAGCCATTACGGAACACTAAGACACGTTATATGTCAATCAGACCTAATAAGGTCTAATCACACTCATTATGACCTACTTAGTCCCATTATGACCAATTAGACACGTAAAGGAGACACAAACCCATTATGCCCAATAAGACCAAAAAGGAGCCATTACGGACCACTAAGACATGTTATAACACAATAAGACCTAATAATGTCTAATCACATTCATTACGACCCACTTAGTCCTATTTTGACCAATTAGACTCGTTAAGGAGACACAAACCCATAATAACAACTAAGACGAAAATGAACCAACAATGAGCCATTACGAACCACTAAGACCCGATATACCTCAATTAGACATAAAAAGGTCTAATCACACTCATTATGATCCACTTAGTCCTATTATGACCAATTAAACTCGTTAAGGAGACACAAACCCATTATATCCACTAAGACCAAAATGAACCAATAACGAGCCATTATGGACTACTATGTCCCGTTATACCTCAATTAGACCTAATAAGGTCTAATCACACTCATTATGACCTACTTAATCCCATTATTACCAATTAGACTCGTTAAGGAGATACAAACCCATTATGCCCACTAAGACCAAAATGAACCAAAAAGGAGCCATTACGGACCACTAAGACATGTTATACCTCAATTAGACCTAATAATGTCTAATCACACTCATTTTGACCAACTTAGCCCTATTTTGACCAATTAGACTCGTTAAGGAGACACAAACCCATTATATCCACTAAGACCAAAATGAACCAATAACGAGCCATTACGAACCACCAAGACCCGTTATTCCTCAATCAGACCTAATAAGGTCTAATCACACTCATTATGACCTACTTAGTCCCATTATGACCAATTAGACTCATTAAGGAGACACAAACCCATTATGCCCACTAAGACGAAAATGAACCAAAAAGGAGCCATTACGGACCACTTAGACATGTTATACCTCAATTAGACCTAATAAGGTCTAATCACACTCATTTTGAACCACTTAGTCCTATTATGACCAATTAGACTTGTTAAGGAGACACAAACCCGTTATATCTACTAAGACCAAAATGAACCAATAACGAGCAATTACAGACCACTAAGACTCGTTATACCTCAATCAGACCTAATTAGGTCTAATCACACACTGTAAGACCTACTTCGTCACATTATGGCCAATTAAACTCGTTAAGGAGACACAAAACCCATTTTGCCCACTAAGACCAAAATGAACCAAAAAGGAGCCATTACGGACCACTATGACATGTTTTACCTCAAAATTAGACCGAATAAGGTCTAATCACGCTCATTATGACCCACTTAGTCCGATTATGACCAATTTGACATATTAAGGAGACACAAACCTTTTTTTGGAAAAAGGGGACGGAACCCCAGGAAAAACTTTATTTAAAAAACAAAAAGGGCTTACAAACTACGAGGGGCATACCCCAAGGAAATAAAATGTCTTCCTAAAAAATGCTTAGGAATCATAAACAAAAGAGGCCTAACACTAAAACCAACACTATTGATAGACACCCAATACTCCATACAAAAAATACCCCACTTACAATTGTCATCAACAATAAAATAGCCCAACAAAACTTTGGAATCACTTAAATGACTATTAAAAATATCATTGTTGGCCCATATCTTCAAAATCTTCATTTGATCATCATAATTATCCTTGATCCTAATAGGATTGTCCTCTCTTTGCCAATAAAGATAGTCCACAGCCCAAACCAACTTATGAGCCAAAGTCTTCAAGCCCTTGTTATCTATACTAATCCAATTCCTACAATTCTTGTCATCGGCCCAAAGAAATATAGCATTCCTACCTCCATAAAATAAATTGGTATATTGGCCCAACCAATTATCCCACACAAAACAGATAACTCCAATAATCTTTTGATCAAGCATTTTAAAGCAGACAAGGGCCATTTCCACAACAGCAACACTGGAAATCCACAGAATCAAAACCATCTGCTTATTCCATTCACTACTATTCCTGCTGCACCAAACCACAGATTCTAGGTGAAAATATTAACAGAAAAATCTATGCTTGACCTCCCAAAACACCTGCTGCCATCTCCAGTCATCCAAATTCCAAAAATAGAAAAAGAAGATCTCCATCCCAGCACCAAAAAATCAAAAACAGCAGCTCCTGGGCCATCTGCATAATCCAATCACCATACAACCAGCAACACCAAACACAGTTTCCAAATGACAAAAATGATAGAAGTATTTGATATCCAGCAGGAGTTTTTACTCAACAAATTGGTCTTCAGGTTTTGTGTGGTCCACCAGTAAATCCACCCAGATGACAACGACCAACCAACAAAATTACAATTCATTAGCAGTATCATTGGATTTTGCACAAAATTCGCCCTTCTCAAAGCCAAGACCCCAAACTACAGCAACCCTCCGAACCTGGCTATTATTTCTGACTTTCAAACCCATCATTTTCATTCTGATTAGCTCAACAATTTGGTTCACCAAACATTCAACAGATCTGTTCTTATCAGAATGCAACCTTTGGTTTCTCTCTTGCCAAATTAAGTAAATCACAGTAGCAAATAAGAGTCTATGAATAACACTCCAAATTGAGTTACTTATTGTGCCACTGGACAGCCCCAAAATCAGCTCAATCCAACAATTTGCACTCCCATTTAAACATTGAATCCTGTCATAAATCCCAATATATCCTTCAAGGCATTTCCAAACATCCTGTGTATAAGAACACTTCACAAAAATATGGTCATGGGTTTCCATTTCATCATGACACAACACACAGAACATATTATCAGAAATCTTCCATTTTGCAAGCCTGTCTAGAGTTCTCAGCTTCTCCAATATGGCAAGCCACAAAAAGAAAGCATGTCTAGGAATTCCTTGACTAAACCAGACAAGCTTATACCATGGAGCATGATTAAGATCCAAATACATATCCCCCCAAATTGTGGCAACTTTAAAATCAACCAATGAACCATTTCTACATTTCCATCTGACTCTATCATTAATATTGGCATTTAACTGAGGCATATACTGCTGTAAAATATCCCCCATACTTGCACACAAACCTTTATACCCACTAAGATAACAATGAACCAATAACGAACCATTACGGACTAATAAGACCCGTTATACCTCAATCAGACCAAATAAGGTCTAACACACTCATTATGACCTAATAGACTCGTTAAGGACACACAACCCATCTTGCCCACTAAATCTAAAATGAACCAATAAGGAACCATTACGGACCATTAAAACCTGTTATTCCTCTGTTCGACCTAATAAGGTCTAATGACACTCATTATGACCCACTTAGTCCTATTATGACCAATTAGACTCGTTAAGGAGACAAACCCGTTATATCCACTAAGACTAAAATGAACATTGGGTCTAATCACACACTTTATGACCTACTTGGTCACATTATGACCAATTAAACTCATTAAGGAGACACAAAACCCATTATGCCCACTAAGACCAAAATGAACCAAAAAGGAGCCATTACGGACCACTATGACATGTTATACCTCAATTAGACCTAATAAGGTCAAATCACGCTCATTATGACCCACTTAGTCCGATTATGACCAATTTGACTTATTAAGGAGACACAAACCTTTATACCCACTAAGATAACAATGAACCAATAACGAGCCATTACGGACCACTAAGACCCGTTATACCTCAATCAAACCTAATAAGGTCTAATCACACTTATTATGACCCATTAGACTCCTTAAGTACACACAAATCCATCTTGCCCACTAATTCTAAAATGAACCAATAAAGAACCATTACGGACCAATAAGACATGTTATTCCTTTGTTCGACCTAATAAGGTCTAATGACACTCATTATGACCCACTTAGTCCTATTATGACTAATTGTTAAGGAGACAAACCCATTATATCCACTAAGACCGAAATGAACCAATAACGAGCCATTACGGAACACTAAGACCCGTTATACGTCAATCAGACCTAATAAGGTCTAATCACACTCATTATGACCTACTTAGTCCCATTATGACCAATTAGACACGTAAAGGAGACACAAACCCATTATGCCCACTAAGACCAAAAAGGAGCCATTACGGACCACTAAGACATGTTATAACACAATAAGACCTAATAATGTCTAATCACATTCATTACGACCCACTTAGTCCTATTTTGACCAATTAGACTCGTTAAGGAGACACAAACCCATAATATCCGCTAAGACGAAAATGAACCAACAATGAGCCATTACGGACCACTAAGACCCGATATACCTCAATTAGACATAAAAAGGTCTAATCACACTCATTATGACCCACTTAGTCCTATTATGACCAATTAAACTCGTTAAGGAGACAAAAACCCATTATATCCACTAAGACCAAAATGAACCAATAACGAGCCATTATGGACTACTAAGTCCCGTTATACCTCAATTAGACCTAATAAGGTCTAATCACACTCATTATGACCTACTTAATCCCATTATGACCAATTAGACTCGTTAAGGACACACAAAACCCATTATGCCCACTAAGACCAAAATGAACCAAAAAGGAGCCATTACGGACAACTATGACATGTTATACCTCAATTAGACCTCATAAGGTCAAATCACGCTCATTATGACCCACTTAGTCCGATTATGACCAATTTGACTTATTAAGGAGACACAAACCTTTATACCCACTAAGATAACAATGAACCAATAACGAGCCATTACGGACCACTAAGACCCGTTATACCTCAATCAAACCTAATAAGGTCTAATCACACTTATTATGACCCATTAGACTCGTTAAGTACACACAAATCCATCTTGCCCACTAATTCTAAAATGAACCAATAAAGAACCATTACGGACCATTAAGACATGTTATTCCTTTGTTCGACCTAATAAAGGTCTAATGACACTCATTATGACCCACTTAGTCCTAATATGACTAATTGTTAAGGAGACAAACCCATTATATCCACTAAGACCGAAATGAACCAATAACGAGCCATTACGGAACACTAAGACCCGTTATACGTCAATCAGACCTAATAAGTTCTAATCACACTCATTATGACCTACTTAGTCCCATTATGACCAATTAGACACGTAAAGGAGACACAAACCCATTATGCCCACTAAGACAAAAAAAGGAGCCATTACGGACCACTAAGACATGTTATAACACAATAAGACCTAATAATGTCTAATCACATTCATTACGACCCACTTAGTCCTATTTTGACCAATTAGACTCGTTAAGGAGACACAAACCCATAATATCCACTAAGACGAAAATGAACCAACAATGAGCCATTACGGACCACTAAGACCCGATATACCTCAATTAGACATAAAAAGGTCTAATCACACTCATTATGACCCACTTAGTCCTATTATGATCAATTAAACTCGTTAAGGAGACACAAACCCATTATATCCACTAAGACCAAAATGAACCAATAACGAGCCATTATGGACTACTAAATCCCGTTATACCTCAATTAGACCTAATAAGGTCTAATCACACTCATTATGACCTACTTAATCCCATTATGACCAATTAGACTCGTTAAGGAGATACAAACCCATTATGCCCACTAAGACCAAAATGAACCAAAAAGGAGCCATTACGGACCACTAAGACATGCTATACCTCAATTAGACCTAATAATGTCTAATCACACTCATTTTGACCAACTTAGCCCTATTTTGACCAATTAGACTCGTTAAGAAGACACAAACCCATTATATCCACTAAGACCAAAATGAACCAATAACGAGCCATTACGGACCACCAAGACCCGTTATACCTCAATCAGACCTAATAAGGTCTAATCACACTCATTATGACCTACTTAGTCCCATTATGACCAATTAGACTCATTAAGGAGACACAAACCCATTATGCCCACTAAGACCAAAATGAACCAAAAAGGAGCCATTACGGACCACTAAGACATGTTATACCTCAATTAGACCTAATAAGGTCTAATCACACTCATTTTGAACCACTTAGTCCTATTATGACCAATTAGACTTGTTAAGGAGACACAAACCCATTATATCTACTAAGACCAAAATGAACCAATAACGAGCCATTACAGACCACTAAGACTCGTTATACCTCAATCAGACCTAATTAGGTCTAATCACACACTTTATGACCTACTTAGTCACATTATGGCCAATTAAACTCGTTAAGGAGACACAAAACCCATTATGCCCACTAAGACCAAAATGAACCAAAAAGGAGCCATTACGGACCACTATGACATGTTTTACCTCAAAATTAGACCGAATAAGGTCTAATCACGCTCATTATGACCCACTTAGTCCGATTATGACCAATTTGACATATTAAGGAGACACAAACCTTTATACCCACTAAGATAACAATGAATCAATAACGAACCATTACGGACTAATAACACCCGTTATACCTCAATCAGACCTAATAAGGTCTAACACACTCATTATGACCTAATAGACTCGTTAAGGACACACAAACCCATCTTGCCCACTAAATCTAAAATGAACCAATAAGGAACCATTACGGACCATTAAAACCTGTTATTCCTCTGTTCAACCTAATAAGGTCTAATGACACTCATTATGACCCACTTAGTCCTATTATGACCAATTAGACTCGTTAAGGAGACAAACCCGTTATATCCACTAAGACTAAAATGAACCAATAACGAGCCATTAAAGACCCCTAAGATTTGTTATACCTCAATCAGACCTAATTAGGTCTAATCACAAACTTTATGACCTACTTGGTCACATTATGACCAATTGAACTCGTTAAGGAGACACAAAACCCATTATGCCCACTAAGACCAAAATGAACCAAAAAGGAGCCATTACGGACCATTATGACATGTTATACCTCAATTAGACCTAATAAGGTCAAATCACCCTCATTATGACCCACTTAGTCCGATTATGACCAATTTGACTTATTAAGGAGACACAAACCTTTATACCCACTAAGATAACAATGAACCAATAACGAGCCATTACGGACCAGTAAGACCCGTTATACCTCAATCAAACCTAATAAGGTCTAATCACACTTATTATGACCCATTAGACTCCTTAAGTACACACAAATCCATCTTGCCCACTAATTCTAAAATGAACCAACAAGGAACCATTACGGACCATTAAGACATGTTATTCCTTTGTTCGACCTAATAAGGTCTAATGACACTCATTATGACCCACTTAGTCCTATTATGACTAATTGTTAAGGAGACAAACCCATTATATCCACTAAGACCGAAATGAACCAATAACGAGCCATTACGGAACACTAAGACCCGTTATACGTCAATCAGACCTAATAAGGTCTAATCACACTCATTATGACCTACTTAGTCCCATTATGACCAATTAGACACGTAAAGGAGACACAAACCCATTATGCCCACTAAGACCAAAAAGGAGCCATTACGGACCACTAAGACATGTTATAACACAATAAGACCTAATAATGTCTAATCACATTCATTACGACCCACTTAGTCCTATTTTGACCAATTAGACTCGTTAAGGAGACACAAACCCATAATATCCACTAAGACGAAAATGAACCAACAATGAGCCATTACGGACCACTAAGACCCGATATACCTCAATTACACATAAAAAGGTCTAATCACACTCATTATGACCCACTTAGTCCTATTATGACCAATTAAACTCGTTAAGGAGACACAAACCCATTATATCCACTAAGACCAAAATGAACCAATAACGAGCCATTATGGACTACTAAGTCCCGTTATACCTCAATTAGACCTAATAAGGTCTAATCACACTCATTATGACCTACTTAATCCCATTATGACCAATTAGACTCGTTAAGGAGATACAAACGCCCACTAAGACCAAAATGAACCAAAAAGGAGCCATTACGGACCACTAAGACATGTTATACCTCAATTAGACCTAATAATGTCTAATCACACTCATTTTGACCAACTTATCCCTATTTTGACCAATTAGACTCGTTAAGGAGACACAAACCCATTATATCCACTAAGACCAAAATGAACCAATAACGAGCCATTACGGACCACCAAGACCCGTTATACCTCAATCAGACCTAATAAGGTCTAATCACACTCATTATGACCAACTTAGTCCCATTATGACCAATTAGACTCATTAAGGAGACACAAACCCATTATGCCCACTAAGACCAAAATGAACCAAAAAGGAGCCATTACGGACCACTAAGACATGTTATACCTCAATTAGACCTAATAAGGTCTAATCACACTCATTTTGAACCACTTAGTCCTATTATGACCAATTAGACTTGTTAAGGAGACACAAACCCATTATATCTACTAAGACCAAAATGAACCAATAACGAGCCATTACAGACCACTAAGACTCGTTATACCTCAATCAGACCTAATTAGGTCTAATCACACAGTTTATGACCTACTTAGTCACATTATAGCCAATTAAACTTGTTAAGGAGACACAAAACCCATTATGCCCACTAAGACCAAAATGAACCAAAAAGGAGCCATTACGGACCACTATGACATGTTTTACCTCAAAATTAGACCGAATAAGGTCTAATCACGCTCATTATGACCTACTTAGTCCGATTATGACCAATTTGACATATTAAGGAGACACAAACCTTTATACCCACTAAGAGACACAAACCCATTATATCTACTAAGACCAAAATGAACCAATAACGAGCCATTACAGACCACTAAGACTCGTTATACCTCAATCAGACCTAATTAGGTCTAATCACACACTTTATGACCTACTTAGTCACATTATAGCCAATTAAACTTGTTAAGGAGACACAAAACCCATTATGCCCACTAAGACCAAAATGAACCAAAAAGGAGCCATTACGGACCACTATGACATGTTTTACCTCAAAATTAGACCGAATAAGGTCTAATCACGCTCATTATGACCCACTTAGTCCGATTATGACCAATTTGACATATTAAGGAGACACAAACCTTTATACCCACTAAGATAACAATGAATCAATAACGAACCATTACGGACTAATAACACCCGTTATACCTCAATCAGACCTAATAAGGTCTAACACACTCATTATGACCTAATAGACTCGTTAAGGACACACAAACCCATCTTGCCCACTAAATCTAAAATGAACCAATAAGGAACCATTACGGACCATTAAAACCTGTTATTCCTCTGTTCAACCTAATAAGGTCTAATGACACTCATTATGACCCACTTAGTCCTATTATGACCAATTAGACTCGTTAAGGAGACAAACCCGTTATATCCACTAAGACTAAAATGAACCAATAACGAGCCATTAAAGACCCCTAAGATTTGTTATACCTCAATCAGACCTAATTAGGTCTAATCACAAACTTTATGACCTACTTGGTCACATTATGACCAATTGAACTCGTTAAGGAGACACAAAACCCATTATGCCCACTAAGACCAAAATGAACCAAAAAGGAGCCATTACGGACCATTATGACATGTTATACCTCAATTAGACCTAATAAGGTCAAATCACCCTCATTATGACCCACTTAGTCCGATTATGACCAATTTGACTTATTAAGGAGACACAAACCTTTATACCCACTAAGATAACAATGAACCAATAACGAGCCATTACGGACCAGTAAGACCCGTTATACCTCAATCAAACCTAATAAGGTCTAATCACACTTATTATGACCCATTAGACTCCTTAAGTACACACAAATCCATCTTGCCCACTAATTCTAAAATGAACCAACAAGGAACCATTACGGACCATTAAGACATGTTATTCCTTTGTTCGACCTAATAAGGTCTAATGACACTCATTATGACCCACTTAGTCCTATTATGACTAATTGTTAAGGAGACAAACCCATTATATCCACTAAGACCGAAATGAACCAATAACGAGCCATTACGGAACACTAAGACCCGTTATACGTCAATCAGACCTAATAAGGTCTAATCACACTCATTATGACCTACTTAGTCCCATTATGACCAATTAGACACGTAAAGGAGACACAAACCCATTATGCCCACTAAGACCAAAAAGGAGCCATTACGGACCACTAAGACATGTTATAACACAATAAGACCTAATAATGTCTAATCACATTCATTACGACCCACTTAGTCCTATTTTGACCAATTAGACTCGTTAAGGAGACACAAACCCATAATATCCACTAAGACGAAAATGAACCAACAATGAGCCATTACGGACCACTAAGACCCGATATACCTCAATTACACATAAAAAGGTCTAATCACACTCATTATGACCCACTTAGTCCTATTATGACCAATTAAACTCGTTAAGGAGACACAAACCCATTATATCCACTAAGACCAAAATGAACCAATAACGAGCCATTATGGACTACTAAGTCCCGTTATACCTCAATTAGACCTAATAAGGTCTAATCACACTCATTATGACCTACTTAATCCCATTATGACCAATTAGACTCGTTAAGGAGATACAAACGCCCACTAAGACCAAAATGAACCAAAAAGGAGCCATTACGGACCACTAAGACATGTTATACCTCAATTAGACCTAATAATGTCTAATCACACTCATTTTGACCAACTTATCCCTATTTTGACCAATTAGACTCGTTAAGGAGACACAAACCCATTATATCCACTAAGACCAAAATGAACCAATAACGAGCCATTACGGACCACCAAGACCCGTTATACCTCAATCAGACCTAATAAGGTCTAATCACACTCATTATGACCAACTTAGTCCCATTATGACCAATTAGACTCATTAAGGAGACACAAACCCATTATGCCCACTAAGACCAAAATGAACCAAAAAGGAGCCATTACGGACCACTAAGACATGTTATACCTCAATTAGACCTAATAAGGTCTAATCACACTCATTTTGAACCACTTAGTCCTATTATGACCAATTAGACTTGTTAAGGAGACACAAACCCATTATATCTACTAAGACCAAAATGAACCAATAACGAGCCATTACAGACCACTAAGACTCGTTATACCTCAATCAGACCTAATTAGGTCTAATCACACAGTTTATGACCTACTTAGTCACATTATAGCCAATTAAACTTGTTAAGGAGACACAAAACCCATTATGCCCACTAAGACCAAAATGAACCAAAAAGGAGCCATTACGGACCACTATGACATGTTTTACCTCAAAATTAGACCGAATAAGGTCTAATCACGCTCATTATGACCTACTTAGTCCGATTATGACCAATTTGACATATTAAGGAGACACAAACCTTTATACCCACTAAGAGACACAAACCCATTATATCTACTAAGACCAAAATGAACCAATAACGAGCCATTACAGACCACTAAGACTCGTTATACCTCAATCAGACCTAATTAGGTCTAATCACACACTTTATGACCTACTTAGTCACATTATAGCCAATTAAACTTGTTAAGGAGACACAAAACCCATTATGCCCACTAAGACCAAAATGAACCAAAAAGGAGCCATTACGGACCACTATGACATGTTTTACCTCAAAATTAGACCGAATAAGGTCTAATCACGCTCATTATGACCCACTTAGTCTGATTATGACCAATTTGACATATTAAGGAGACACAAACCTTTATACCCACTAAGATAACAATGAACCAATAACGAACCATTACGGACTAATAAGGCCCGTTATACATCAATCAGACCTAATAAGGTCTAACACACTCATTATGACCTAATAGACTCGTTAAGGACACACAAACCCATCTTGCCCACTAAATCTAAAATGAACCAATAAGGAACCATTACGGACCATTAAAACCTGTTATTCCTCTGTTCGACCTAATAAGGTCTAATGACACTCATTATGACCCACTTAGTCCTATTATGACTAATTAGACTCGTTAAGGAGACAAACCCGTTATATCCAATAAGACTAAAATGAACCAATAACGAGCCATTAAAGACCACTAAGACTCGTTATACCTCAATCAGACCTAATTAGGTCTAATCACACACTTTATGACCTACTTGGTCACATTATGACCAATTAAACTCGTTAAGGAGACACAAAACCCATTATGCCCACTAAGACCAAAATGAACCAAAAAGGAGCCATTACGGACCACTATGACATGTTATACCTCAATTAGACCTAATAAGGTCAAATCACGCTCATTATGACCCACTTAGTCCGATTATGACCAATTTGACTTATTAAGGACACACAAACCTTTATACCCACTAAGATAACAATGAACCAATAACGAGCCATTACAGACCACTAAGACCCGTTTATACCTCAATCAAACCTAATAAGGTCTAATCACACTTATTATGACCCATTAGACTCCTTAAGTACACACAAATCCATCTTGCCCACTAATTCTAAAATGAACCAATAAAGAACCATTACGGACCATTAAGACATGTTATTCCTTTGTTCGACCTAATAAGGTCTAATGACACTCATTATGACCCACTTAGTCCTATTATGACTAATTGTTAAGGAGACAAACCCATTATATCCACTAAGACCGAAATGAACCAATAACGAGCCATTACGGAACACTAAGACCCGTTATACGTCAATCAGACCTAATAAGGTCTAATCACACTCATTATGACCTACTTAGTCCCATTATGACCAATTAGACACGTAAAGGAGACACAAACCCATTATGCCCACTAAGACCAAAAAGGAGCCATTACGGACCACTAAGACATGTTATAACACAATAAGACCTAATAATGTCTAATCACATTCATTACGACCCACTTAGTCCTATTTTGACCAATTAGACTCGTTAAGGAGACACAAACCCATAATATCCACTAAGACGAAAATGAACCAACAATGAGCCATTACGGACCACTAAGACCCGATATACCTCAATTACACATAAAAAGGTCTAATCACACTCATTATGACCCACTTAGTCCTATTATGACCAATTAAACTCGTTAAGGAGACACAAACCCATTATATCCACTAAGACCAAAATGAACCAATAACGAGCCATTATGGACTACTAAGTCCCGTTATACCTCAATTAGACCTAATAAGGTCTAATCACACTCATTATGACCTACTTAATCCCATTATGACCAATTAGACTCGTTAAGGAGATACAAACGATTATGCCCACTAAGACCAAAATGAACCAAAAAGGAGCCATTACGAACCACTAAGACATGTTATACCTCAATTAGACCTAATAATGTCTAATCACACTCATTTTGACCAACTTATCCCTATTTTGACCAATTAGACTCGTTAAGGAGACACAAACCCATTATATCCACTAAGACCAAAATGAACCAATAACGAGCCATTACGGACCACCAAGACCCGTTATACCTCAATCAGACCTAATAAGGTCTAATCACACTCATTATGACCAACTTAGTCCCATTATGACCAATTAGACTCATTAAGGAGACACAAACCCATTATGCCCACTAAGACCAAAATGAACCAAAAAGGAGCCATTACGGACCACTAAGATATGTTATACCTCAATTAGACCTAATAAGGTCTAATCACACTCATTTTGAACCACTTAGTCCTATTATGACCAATTAGACTTGTTAAGGAGACACAAACCCATTATATCTACTAAGACCAAAATGAACCAATAACGAGCCATTACAGACCACTAAGACTCGTTATACCTCAATCAGACCTAATTAGGTCTAATCACACAGTTTATGACCTACTTAGTCACATTATAGCCAATTAAACTTGTTAAGGAGACACAAAACCCATTATGCCCACTAAGACCAAAATGAACCAAAAAGGAGCCATTACGGACCACTATGACATGTTTTACCTCAAAATTAGACCGAATAAGGTCTAATCACGCTCATTATGACCTACTTAGTCCGATTATGACCAATTTGACATATTAAGGAGACACAAACCTTTATACCCACTAAGAGACACAAACCCATTATATCTACTAAGACCAAAATGAACCAATAACGAGCCATTACAGACCACTAAGACTCGTTATACCTCAATCAGACCTAATTAGGTCTAATCACACACTTTATGACCTACTTAGTCACATTATAGCCAATTAAACTTGTTAAGGAGACACAAAACCCATTATGCCCACTAAGACCAAAATGAACCAAAAAGGAGCCATTACGGACCACTATGACATGTTTTACCTCAAAATTAGACCGAATAAGGTCTAATCACGCTCATTATGACCCACTTAGTCTGATTATGACCAATTTGACATATTAAGGAGACACAAACCTTTATACCCACTAAGATAACAATGAACCAATAACGAACCATTACGGACTAATAAGGCCCGTTATACATCAATCAGACCTAATAAGGTCTAACACACTCATTATGACCTAATAGACTCGTTAAGGACACACAAACCCATCTTGCCCACTAAATCTAAAATGAACCAATAAGGAACCATTACGGACCATTAAAACCTGTTATTCCTCTGTTCGACCTAATAAGGTCTAATGACACTCATTATGACCCACTTAGTCCTATTATGACTAATTAGACTCGTTAAGGAGACAAACCCGTTATATCCAATAAGACTAAAATGAACCAATAACGAGCCATTAAAGACCACTAAGACTCGTTATACCTCAATCAGACCTAATTAGGTCTAATCACACACTTTATGACCTACTTGGTCACATTATGACCAATTAAACTCGTTAAGGAGACACAAAACCCATTATGCCCACTAAGACCAAAATGAACCAAAAAGGAGCCATTACGGACCACTATGACATGTTATACCTCAATTAGACCTAATAAGGTCAAATCACGCTCATTATGACCCACTTAGTCCGATTATGACCAATTTGACTTATTAAGGACACACAAACCTTTATACCCACTAAGATAACAATGAACCAATAACGAGCCATTACAGACCACTAAGACCCGTTTATACCTCAATCAAACCTAATAAGGTCTAATCACACTTATTATGACCCATTAGACTCCTTAAGTACACACAAATCCATCTTGCCCACTAATTCTAAAATGAACCAATAAAGAACCATTACGGACCATTAAGACATGTTATTCCTTTGTTCGACCTAATAAGGTCTAATGACACTCATTATGACCCACTTAGTCCTATTATGACTAATTGTTAAGGAGACAAACCCATTATATCCACTAAGACCGAAATGAACCAATAACGAGCCATTACGGAACACTAAGACCCGTTATACGTCAATCAGACCTAATAAGGTCTAATCACACTCATTATGACCTACTTAGTCCCATTATGACCAATTAGACACGTAAAGGAGACACAAACCCATTATGCCCACTAAGACCAAAAAGGAGCCATTACGGACCACTAAGACATGTTATAACACAATAAGACCTAATAATGTCTAATCACATTCATTACGACCCACTTAGTCCTATTTTGACCAATTAGACTCGTTAAGGAGACACAAACCCATAATATCCACTAAGACGAAAATGAACCAACAATGAGCCATTACGGACCACTAAGACCCGATATACCTCAATTACACATAAAAAGGTCTAATCACACTCATTATGACCCACTTAGTCCTATTATGACCAATTAAACTCGTTAAGGAGACACAAACCCATTATATCCACTAAGACCAAAATGAACCAATAACGAGCCATTATGGACTACTAAGTCCCGTTATACCTCAATTAGACCTAATAAGGTCTAATCACACTCATTATGACCTACTTAATCCCATTATGACCAATTAGACTCGTTAAGGAGATACAAACGCCCACTAAGACCAAAATGAACCAAAAAGGAGCCATTACGGACCACTAAGACATGTTATACCTCAATTAGACCTAATAATGTCTAATCACACTCATTTTGACCAACTTATCCCTATTTTGACCAATTAGACTCGTTAAGGAGACACAAACCCATTATATCCACTAAGACCAAAATGAACCAATAACGAGCCATTACGGACCACCAAGACCCGTTATACCTCAATCAGACCTAATAAGGTCTAATCACACTCATTATGACCAACTTAGTCCCATTATGACCAATTAGACTCATTAAGGAGACACAAACCCATTATGCCCACTAAGACCAAAATGAACCAAAAAGGAGCCATTACGGACCACTAAGACATGTTATACCTCAATTAGACCTAATAAGGTCTAATCACACTCATTTTGAACCACTTAGTCCTATTATGACCAATTAGACTTGTTAAGGAGACACAAACCCATTATATCTACTAAGACCAAAATGAACCAATAACGAGCCATTACAGACCACTAAGACTCGTTATACCTCAATCAGACCTAATTAGGTCTAATCACACAGTTTATGACCTACTTAGTCACATTATAGCCAATTAAACTTGTTAAGGAGACACAAAACCCATTATGCCCACTAAGACCAAAATGAACCAAAAAGGAGCCATTACGGACCACTATGACATGTTTTACCTCAAAATTAGACCGAATAAGGTCTAATCACGCTCATTATGACCTACTTAGTCCGATTATGACCAATTTGACATATTAAGGAGACACAAACCTTTATACCCACTAAGAGACACAAACCCATTATATCTACTAAGACCAAAATGAACCAATAACGAGCCATTACAGACCACTAAGACTCGTTATACCTCAATCAGACCTAATTAGGTCTAATCACACACTTTATGACCTACTTAGTCACATTATAGCCAATTAAACTTGTTAAGGAGACACAAAACCCATTATGCCCACTAAGACCAAAATGAACCAAAAAGGAGCCATTACGGACCACTATGACATGTTTTACCTCAAAATTAGACCGAATAAGGTCTAATCACGCTCATTATGACCCACTTAGTCCGATTATGACCAATTTGACATATTAAGGAGACACAAACCTTTATACCCACTAAGATAACAATGAACCAATAATGAACCATTACGGACTAATAAGGCCCGTTATACATCAATCAGACCTAATAAGGTCTAACACACTCATTATGACCTAATAGACTCGTTAAGGACACACAAACCCATCTTGCCCACTAAATCTAAAATGAACCAATAAGGAACCATTACGGACCATTAAAACCTGTTATTCCTCTGTTCGACCTAATAAGGTCTAATGACACTCATTATGACCCACTTAGTCCTATTATGACTAATTAGACTCGTTAAGGAGACAAACCCGTTATATCCAATAAGACTAAAATGAACCAATAACGAGCCATTAAAGACCACTAAGACTCGTTATACCTCAATCAGACCTAATTAGGTCTAATCACACACTTTATGACCTACTTGGTCACATTATGACCAATTAAACTCGTTAAGGAGACACAAAACCCATTATGCCCACTAAGACCAAAATGAACCAAAAAGGAGCCATTACGGACCACTATGACATGTTATACCTCAATTAGACCTAATAAGGTCAAATCACGCTCATTATGACCCACTTAGTCCGATTATGACCAATTTGACTTATTAAGGACACACAAACCTTTATACCCACTAAGATAACAATGAACCAATAACGAGCCATTACAGACCACTAAGACCCGTTTATACCTCAATCAAACCTAATAAGGTCTAATCACACTTATTATGACCCATTAGACTCCTTAAGTACACACAAATCCATCTTGCCCACTAATTCTAAAATGAACCAATAAAGAACCATTACGGACCATTAAGACATGTTATTCCTTTGTTCGACCTAATAAGGTCTAATGACACTCATTATGACCCACTTAGTCCTATTATGACTAATTGTTAAGGAGACAAACCCATTATATCCACTAAGACCGAAATGAACCAATAACGAGCCATTACGGAACACTAAGACCCGTTATACGTCAATCAGACCTAATAAGGTCTAATCACACTCATTATGACCTACTTAGTCCCATTATGACCAATTAGACACGTAAAGGAGACACAAACCCATTATGCCCACTAAGACCAAAAAGGAGCCATTACGGACCACTAAGACATGTTATAACACAATAAGACCTAATAATGTCTAATCACATTCATTACGACCCACTTAGTCCTATTTTGACCAATTAGACTCGTTAAGGAGACACAAACCCATAATATCCACTAAGACGAAAATGAACCAACAATGAGCCATTACGGACCACTAAGACCCGATATACCTCAATTACACATAAAAAGGTCTAATCACACTCATTATGACCCACTTAGTCCTATTATGACCAATTAAACTCGTTAAGGAGACACAAACCCATTATATCCACTAAGACCAAAATGAACCAATAACGAGCCATTATGGACTACTAAGTCCCGTTATACCTCAATTAGACCTAATAAGGTCTAATCACACTCATTATGACCTACTTAATCCCATTATGACCAATTAGACTCGTTAAGGAGATACAAACGCCCACTAAGACCAAAATGAACCAAAAAGGAGCCATTACGGACCACTAAGACATGTTATACCTCAATTAGACCTAATAATGTCTAATCACACTCATTTTGACCAACTTATCCCTATTTTGACCAATTAGACTCGTTAAGGAGACACAAACCCATTATATCCACTAAGACCAAAATGAACCAATAACGAGCCATTACGGACCACCAAGACCCGTTATACCTCAATCAGACCTAATAAGGTCTAATCACACTCATTATGACCAACTTAGTCCCATTATGACCAATTAGACTCATTAAGGAGACACAAACCCATTATGCCCACTAAGACCAAAATGAACCAAAAAGGAGCCATTACGGACCACTAAGACATGTTATACCTCAATTAGACCTAATAAGGTCTAATCACACTCATTTTGAACCACTTAGTCCTATTATGACCAATTAGACTTGTTAAGGAGACACAAACCCATTATATCTACTAAGACCAAAATGAACCAATAACGAGCCATTACAGACCACTAAGACTCGTTATACCTCAATCAGACCTAATTAGGTCTAATCACACAGTTTATGACCTACTTAGTCACATTATAGCCAATTAAACTTGTTAAGGAGACACAAAACCCATTATGCCCACTAAGACCAAAATGAACCAAAAAGGAGCCATTACGGACCACTATGACATGTTTTACCTCAAAATTAGACCGAATAAGGTCTAATCACGCTCATTATGACCTACTTAGTCCGATTATGACCAATTTGACATATTAAGGAGACACAAACCTTTATACCCACTAAGAGACACAAACCCATTATATCTACTAAGACCAAAATGAACCAATAACGAGCCATTACAGACCACTAAGACTCGTTATACCTCAATCAGAGCTAATTAGGTCTAATCACACACTTTATGACCTACTTAGTCACATTATAGCCAATTAAACTTGTTAAGGAGACACAAAACCCATTATGCCCACTAAGACCAAAATGAACCAAAAAGGAGCCATTACGGACCACTATGACATGTTTTACCTCAAAATTAGACCGAATAAGGTCTAATCACGCTCATTATGACCCACTTAGTCTGATTATGACCAATTTGACATATTAAGGAGACACAAACCTTTATACCCACTAAGATAACAATGAACCAATAATGAACCATTACGGACTAATAAGGCCCGTTATACATCAATCAGACCTAATAAGGTCTAACACACTCATTATGACCTAATAGACTCGTTAAGGACACACAAACCCATCTTGCCCACTAAATCTAAAATGAACCAATAAGGAACCATTACGGACCATTAAAACCTGTTATTCCTCTGTTCGACCTAATAAGGTCTAATGACACTCATTATGACCCACTTAGTCCTATTATGACTAATTAGACTCGTTAAGGAGACAAACCCGTTATATCCAATAAGACTAAAATGAACCAATAACGAGCCATTAAAGACCACTAAGACTCGTTATACCTCAATCAGACCTAATTAGGTCTAATCACACACTTTATGACCTACTTGGTCACATTATGACCAATTAAACTCGTTAAGGAGACACAAAACCCATTATGCCCACTAAGACCAAAATGAACCAAAAAGGAGCCATTACGGACCACTATGACATGTTATACCTCAATTAGACCTAATAAGGTCAAATCACGCTCATTATGACCCACTTAGTCCGATTATGACCAATTTGACTTATTAAGGACACACAAACCTTTATACCCACTAAGATAACAATGAACCAATAACGAGCCATTACAGACCACTAAGACCCGTTTATACCTCAATCAAACCTAATAAGGTCTAATCACACTTATTATGACCCATTAGACTCCTTAAGTACACACAAATCCATCTTGCCCACTAATTCTAAAATGAACCAATAAAGAACCATTACGGACCATTAAGACATGTTATTCCTTTGTTCGACCTAATAAGGTCTAATGACACTCATTATGACCCACTTAGTCCTATTATGACTAATTGTTAAGGAGACAAACCCATTATATCCACTAAGACCGAAATGAACCAATAACGAGCCATTACGGAACACTAAGACCCGTTATACGTCAATCATACCTAATAAGGTCTAATCACACTCATTATGACCTACTTAGTCCCATTATGACCAATTAGACACGTAAAGGAGACACAAACCCATTATGCCCACTAAGACCAAAAAGGAGCCATTACGGACCACTAAGACATGTTATAACACAATAAGACCTAATAATGTCTAATCACATTCATTACGACCCACTTAGTCCTATTTTGACCAATTAGACTCGTTAAGGAGACACAAACCCATAATATCCACTAAGACGAAAATGAACCAACAATGAGCCATTACGGACCACTAAGACCCGATATACCTCAATTACACATAAAAAGGTCTAATCACACTCATTATGACCCACTTAGTCCTATTATGACCAATTAAACTCGTTAAGGAGACACAAACCCATTATATCCACTAAGACCAAAATGAACCAATAACGAGCCATTATGGACTACTAAGTCCCGTTATACCTCAATTAGACCTAATAAGGTCTAATCACACTCATTATGACCTACTTAATCCCATTATGACCAATTAGACTCGTTAAGGAGATACAAACCATTATGCCCACTAAGACCAAAATGAACCAAAAAGGAGCCATTACGGACCACTAAGACATGTTATACCTCAATTAGACCTAATAATGTCTAATCACACTCATTTTGACCAACTTAGCCCTATTTTGACCAATTAGACTCGTTAAGGAGACACAAACCCATTATATCCACTAAGACCAAAATGAACCAATAACGAGCCATTACGGACCACCAAGACCCGTTATACCTCAATCAGACCTAATAAGGTCTAATCACACCTATTATGACCTACTTAGTCCCATTATGACCAATTAGACTCATTAAGGAGACACAAACCCATTATGCCCACTAAGACCAAAATGAACCAAAAAGGAGCCATTACGGACCACTAAGACATGTTATACCTCAATTAGACCTAATAAGGTCTAATCACACTCATTTTGAACCATTTAGTCCTATTATGACCAATTAGACTTGTTAAGGAGACACAAACCCATTATAACTAAGACCAAAAATGAACCAATAACGAGCCATTACAAACCACTAAGACTCGTTATACCTCAATCAGACCTAATTAGGTCTAATCACACACTTTTTTTTGAAAGGAGAGAACTCCAGGCAATATATTAGAAACAAGAAGAGAAAAAACAAAGCAAACAAACAAAACTAAATCATCCAACCAGCAAGGCCAAGACAACAAAGCCAAGCAACGAAAAGCCAAAAAAAGAACAAAGAGAAAAGGACACCATCTTCATGCAAAATAAAATGCACAAAGAAACAAAACACCAAACACTACGAACAGCACCACTACGATCAACTACCATCATCGCCAACATGATTTGCCTTTAACCGATTCTTACAAGCCGCACGGAGCATAATGCACTCACAAATATCTTTCGTAAGCTGGGCCACCGATTTAGATTGATTAGAAAAAATACGCCTGTTGCGCTCATGCCAAATAACATAAACCGACGCCGAAATAGCCAACCTTTGCATGAAATTTTTCGGGAACATACCAACAGAAGACAACGAAATCAGAATTTGGTCCCAAGTATCCGAAAGTGGCTCCATCTTAACTTCCCTCTTCACGTTCTTCCAAACCTCCAAAGGGAGAGCACATTCAAGAAACAGGTGATTATGGCTATCCAAACAGTTGTTGCAAAACACACATCTTGGGTCCGGGGGGTCATGTTTCCAACATACCAAGCGATCCTGCGTTGGCAGCCACCGAAGACAAGCAAGCCAAGTACAAAACGCATGTTTTGGAATGTAAGACTCAAACCACACAGACTTCCAAGCCTCACTAACCGAAAAAGGAACCAGATTCCCACTAATCACACACTTTAAGACCAAAATGAACCAAAAAGGAGCCATTACGGACCACTATGACATGTTATACCTCAATTAGACCTAATAAGGTCAAATCACGCTCATTATGACCCACTTAGTCCGATTATGACCAATTTGACTTATTAAGGAGACACAAACCTTTATACCCACTAAGATAACAATGAACCAATAACGAACCATTACGAACCAATAAGACCCGTTATACCTCAATCAGACCTAATAAGGTGTAACACACTCATTATGACCTAATAGACTCGTTAAGGACACACAAACCCATCTTGCCCACTAAATCTAAAATGAACCAATAAGGAACCATTACGGACCATTAAAACCTGTTATTCCTCTGTTCGACCTAATAAGGTCTAATGACACTCATTATGACCCACTTAGTCCTATTATAACTAATTAGACTCGTTAAGGAGACAAACCCATTATATCCACTAAGACCAAAATGAACCAATAACGAGCCATTACGGAACACTAAGACCCGTTATACGTCAATCAGACCTAATAAGGTCTAATCACACTCATTTTGACCTACTTAGTCCCATTATGACCAATTAGACACGTAAAGGAGACACAAACCCATTATGCCCACTAAGACCAAAAAGGAGCAATTACGGACCACTAAGACATGTTATAACACAATAAGACCTAATAATGTCTAATCACATTCATTACGACCCACTTAGTCCTATTTTGACCAATTAGACTCGTTAAGGAGACACAAACCCATAATATCCACTAAGACGAAAATGAACCAATAATGAGCCATTATGGACCACTAAGACCCGATATACCTCAATTAGATATAAAAAGGTCTTAGTCACACACATTATGACCCACTTAGTCCTATTAAGACCAATTAAACTCGTTAAGGAGACACAAACCCATTATATCCACTAAAACCAAAATGAACCAATAACGAGCCATTATGGACTACTAAGTCCCGTTATACCTCAATCAGACCTAATAAGGTCTAATCACACTCATTATGACCTACTTAGTCCCATTATGACCAATTCGACTCATTAAGGAGACACAAACCCATTATGCCCACTAAGACCAAAATGAACCAAAAAGGAGCCATTACGGACCACTAAGACATGTTATACCTCAGTTAGACCTAATAAGGTCTAATCACACTCATTTTGAACCACCTAGTCCTATTATGACCAATTAGACTTTTTAAGGAGACACAAACCCATTATATCCACTAAGACCAAAATGAACCAATAACGAGCCACTACAAACCACTAAGACCCGTTATACCTCAATCAGACCTAATAAGGTCTAACACACTCATTATGACCTAATAGACTCGTTAAGGACACATAAACCCACCTTGCCCATTAAATCTAAAATGAACCAATAAGGAACCATTACGGACCATTAAAACCTGTTATTCCTCTGTTCGACCTAATAAGGTCTAATGACACTCATTATGACCCACTTAGTCTTATTATGACCAATTAGACTCGTTAAGGAGACAACCCCGTTATATCCACTAAGACCAAAATGAACCAATAACGAGCCATTACAGACCACTAAGACTCGTTATACCTCAATCAGACCAAATTAGGTCTAATCACACACTTTATGACCTACTTAGTCACATTATTACCAATTAAACTCGTTAAGGAGACACAAAACCCATTATGCCCACTAAGACCAAAATGAACCAAAAAGGAGCCATTACGGACCACTATGACATGTTATACCTCAATTAGACCTAATAAGGTCAAATCTCGCTCATTATGACCCACTTAGTCCGATTATGACCAATTTGACTTATTAAGGAGACACAAACCTTTATACCCACTAAGATAACAACGAACCAATAACAAGCCATTACGGACCACTAAGACCCGTTATACCTCAATCAAACCTAATAAGGTCTAATCACACTTATTATGACTCATTAGACTCGTTAAGTACACACAAATCCATCTTGCCCACTAATTCTAAAATGAACCAATATGGAACCATTACGGACCATTAAGACCTGTTATTCCTTTGTTCGACCTAATAAGGTCTATTGACACTCATTATGACCCACTTAGTCCTATTATGACTAATTAGACTCGTTAAGGAGACAACCCCATTATATCCACTAAGACCGAAATGAACCAATAACGAGCCATTACGGACCACTAAGATCCGTTATACCTCAATCAGACCTAATAAGGTCTAATCACACTCATTTTGACATACTTAGTCCCATTATGACCAATTAGACTCGTTAAGAAGACACAAACCCATTATGTCCTCTAAGACCAAAAAGGAGCCATTACGGACCACTAAGACATGTTATACCACAATAAGACCTAATAATGTCTAATCACACTCATTTTGACCCACTTAGTCCTATTTTGACCAATTAGACTCGTTAAGGAGACACAAACCCATTATTTCCACTAAGACCAAAATGAACCAATAATGAGCCATTACGGACCACTAAGACCCGATATACCTCAATTAGACATAAAAAGGTCTAATCACACTCATTATGACCCTCTTAGTCCTATTATGACCAATTAAACTCGTTAAGGAGACACAAACCCATTATATCCACTAAGACCCAAATGAACCAATAACGAGCCATTATGGACTAATAAGACCCGTTATACCTCAATTAGACCTAATATGGTCTAATCACACTCATTATGACCTACTTAATCCCATTATGACCAATTAGACTCGTTAAGGAGACACAAACCCATTATACCCACTAAGACCAAAATGAACAAATAACGAGCCATTACGGGCAACTAAGACCCGTTATGCCTCAATTAGACCTAATAAGGTGTACTGACACTCATTATGACCTACTTAATCCCATTATTACCAATTAGACTCGTTAAGGAGACACAAACCTATTATAACCACTCAGACCAAAATGAACCAATAACGAGCCATTACGAACCACTAAGACCCGTTATACCTCAATTAGACCGAATAAGGTTTTATCACACTCATTATGACCTACTTAGTCCCATTATGACCAATTGGACTCGTTAAGGAGACACAAACCCTAAATTTAACCGTCAATAAAATAGATAAAGTCTTACATAAGGACTAATTAAAAGTCGGGTGTTACTAAACCCATCAAATATTGCTATCTCCAAATATGCGGAAGACTTCAGCCTAATTTTTCACTCTCGTGCCTCTAACTAACACTTAGCTCTTCATGGTGCCGCTAGAACCATTCCCAACGGTAACCTGATGCACATATTGACAAATAAAATGGTTAGGCTAATGCCTAGTGAGTTCAAAAGTTTACAACATGAATAATATATCTTTAAGAGGAAAGAATGTGATTTAAATTGTAAACTTTCAAAACGATTTACTTTAAATATGAAAACGATCTTTTTCCAATAACACGCATTTTAAAGATGAATGTCCCAATACAAAATATTCCTTCATGAAGTGACGTAACCCAAAACTCACTCAAAACGTGAAAGCGTATCAAACTTTCAAATAATGTAAACGGTAATAAAACTCTATCATGCAAGACATCCAGAGACATGGATGAGTCATAAAACGCAACCCATGAATCATAGGAATGTATTTCATATAAATATAATATGCCACTGAAGACATGTAACCAAAACTGATGAGAACCCATCCAACGACCCGGATGATGAAGATCCATTGAGATGGAATATTGG
Source organism: Arctium lappa (assembly GCA_023525745.1). Lineage (NCBI taxonomy): Eukaryota > Viridiplantae > Streptophyta > Magnoliopsida > Asterales > Asteraceae > Arctium > Arctium lappa. Next base: position 56,483,502 of record CM042049.1, on the reverse strand, counting down.
ACCAATCACAAGGTCAAAAGCTAAGATGTTCAGTGATGCTCTTAATGGTTTGATTAAATCCTGTCGGAAAGAATCAATCATCAATTCATCAAGTAGCCAAGGAGACCTTCGAATTTTGATCCGAATTGAAGGCCAAGATTAGCCCAAGGCTTGGTAGCCCAAGTTGTGATTATTTCATCTAAATATCACCCAGTCCAAGAAAATTCGGCCAAGTCTACACATGGCCCATGTTTTGGTCATAAATCATTCATTTCAAGTCCGAATGGACTCAAATCAAAGCCCACTTAAAGAGTACTCCTTTTTCTACATTTTAATAAGGATCCAAGCCCAAAATAAAGGTGGAATTTCGTCCATGAATCTGCCCAACAATAGATCCAAGTTCAAGTAACTCATAACATTGAATTAGAAGGCATTTTGAAGGGTCCTATCATTATGAAGTCATTTACTTAGAAGATATTAGAAGGTTGCCTCAATTATTGTCTAGAATTTATTTGAGTCCTTTGATTTGTCTTGTGTATCCTATAAATAGGTTGTCTTTGTAATCTTTTGAAAACACTTTTGATTTGAATGAAATTGTGAGTTTTAAACTCTTTTTGTTCTTTGTGAACTATAGAACTTATCAAGTCTTCTTACTTGTGGCGTTCAATACTTATCAATCAACTTGGTGGGTTGATTGTGGCGTATCTTATACCAAGGTTCTTGTCTCACTATAGACAACGGGTCGCGGTTTCACCATTACTATCTCGGGCAACCAATAGACGATCGCAATAATCACATCATTTGGTATCAGAGCTAGCACTATTGGTTTGCATATCATTTCTTTTCTATCTTTCATTCTTGTTAATTTCCTTTACTTGACATCCAATAATCACGTATTGGTAGCGGGTCTTGTCACAAGTTGACACGGTTCCTACTAGTGACTATTGAATTCTCCACTTCAATCTTTCGTTTCTTCAATTTCGTTGGTATATATAGCTTCTAGCAAAAAAAAAAAGAAAAAAAAGAAAAAAAAAACAATTTGGGCAAAAAAAAGGCATAAAAAAAGAAACAATAGAAAGAAAAAAGAACACGAAAAAAAAAAAGTCGTGTTTCATATCTTCTTCTTACATTGTGATTATTTGACAATATCATAGTCAAGTTGTTTGGTAAGTTTGAATCCCTCAAGGCCACAAGCCAAACTTGATAATTGTTTCTTTTGTTCTTTTAGAACTTAAAGAGATTTAAAAGAGTGGTAAAAGGCTGTGTGGTGAGATTAATCGAGGGTAAAAGCCATTTGTGAGATACACGAGGGTTGAGTATATCATTTCTTGAGAGAAACACGTGAGGGAGTGTTGAGAGGAACTAAACTTTATTTTTGCAGAATTTTAAGATGGGGGATGATCAACCCCTTCCGAATCTTCAAATTCAAGCCATAATGGATGAGATGCGGCGGATGATGACCAATGAATTCAACCAAGTTCATGAAAGAATGGATCGAATAGAGGCAAACGCACGAAGACCACCATCTCGTGAAGGTTCCGTTGTGAATGAGGAAGAAAGAAGCGACGAATGGGATAGGGAATCTGAAAGGAGATCGGCTAGGAGGAGGCGACGTATAGACAATAATTTGAGTTCCATAAAGATGAAAGTCCCTTCATTTCAAGGAAAGTCAGATCCGGAAGCATACCTCGATTGGGAGAAGAAAATGGAGTTCATATTTGATTGTCATGAATACTCCAACCGAAAGAAGGTAAAACTTGCTGTCATTGAGTTTTCTGATTATGCACTAACATGGTGGGATCAACTTTTGATTAGCAAGCGAAGAAATGGAGAAAGGCCTATCGAGAGTTGGGAAGAAATGAAGTTGGTCATGAGGAGACGTTTTGTGCCTAGTCACTACTTTCGTGACCTTCACAACAAGCTCCAAAATCTCAAGCAAGGGAACAAGTGTGTGGAAGATTATTTTAAAGAGATGGAGGTTATCTTGATTAGGGCCAACATTGAGGAGGATCGAGAAGCTACAATGGCCAGGTTCTTACATGGTTTAAATTTTGAAATACGTGATCGTGTTGAAATGTATCATTATGTTGAAATTGAGGATATGGTTCATATGGCTGTTAAAATTGAGAAACAACTTAAGAGAGGGGGAGGATCACGAAATAGTACTTGGAAGACAAGTTCTTCAAAGAAAATTGAAAGCACATCTTCTTCTTCTTCTAATTCCAAATCTGGTTCTAAAGATATAAACTCTTCAAAAGGAAAAACTGATTCTTCTACTCATAAGAATCGTGACATAAAGTGTTTTAAGTGTCAAGGCAGGGGTCATATTGCAAGTCAATGTCCAAACAAGCTTGCAATGGTGATTCGAGAAAATGGGGAAATTGAGACAGATAAATCAGATTCCGAAGACTCACCGGATGGTTTGGATGATGATGAAGAGGTAGCTGTCCAAGGAGACTTGTTGGTGGCTAGAAGAGCCCTAAGTGCCCATTCCAAAGAAGATGATGATGCACAAAGGGAGAACATCTTTCACACTCGATGCTACGTTCAAGGCAAGGTATGTAGTGTTATCATTGACGGGGGGAGTTGTACAAATGTAGCAAGTTCAACTATGGTTGAAAAGCTTGGTCTACCTACTATGAAGCATCAAAAGCCATACAAACTCCAATGGCTTAATGATAGTGGTGAGGTACGAGTTTCAAAACAAGTGTTGGTTTCTTTTCGCATAGGTAAATATGAAGATGAAGTATTGTGTGATGTTGTACCTATGCAAGCAAGTCATATGTTGCTTGGGAGGCCATGGCAGTATGATCGACATGTAAAGCATGACGGCTTTACCAACAAATACACTTTTGTACACAAAGCCAAACCCGTAACTCTTGTACCCATGTCACCTAGTCAAGTTTTTGAAGATCAAGTTAAACTTCAAAATGATGCAAAAAAAATAAATGAGCCAAAAGAAAATAATGAACAAGGCTCAAAAGAAAAAGGAAAGGATAAAAAAACACCCGTGGAAAAAAAAGAGAGTCAATATTGTGCTTTGGCAAAAAAGAGTGAGATAAAAGAAGCTTTAAATTCTGGAATGCTTTTTGTGCTTCTTTTGTTCAAAGAAGCTCAATTAGCCACTAACAACTTGGCCGGTATCATTCCGAGCAATGTTATGTCTATCTTGCAGGAATTTGAAGACTTGTTTCCGGAAGAAGTTCCCGATGGATTGCCACCAATCCGTGGAATTGAACACCAAATTGACTTTGTACCCGGAGCTTCCATCCCAAACAAACCAGCCTATAGAACAAGTCCGGAAGAAACCAAGGAGTTGGAAAGACAAGTTAAAGAATTACTTGCAAGAGGATTGGTTCGAGAAAGCATGAGTCCTTGTGCCGTTCCAGTCTTGTTAGTACCGAAGAAGGACGGCTCATGGAGGATGTGTGTGGATTGTCGCGCCATCAACAATATCACGGTAAAGTATCGTCATCCAATTCCTCGATTAGATGATATGCTTGATGAATTGTATGGTGCAAACTTATTTTCAAAAATTGATTTGAAAAGTGGTTATCACCAAATCCGTATGAGAGAGGGTGATGAGTGGAAAACCGCTTTCAAAACAAAACATGGTTTATATGAATGGTTAGTGATGCCCTTTGGTTTAACTAACGCTCCTAGTACATTCATGAGACTAATGAACCATGTTTTGAGAGATTTCATTGGAAAGTTTGTGGTTGTTTACTTTGATGATATTTTGATTTACTCCAAAAGTTTGGACGATCATCTTGAACATCTAACTTCTGTTTTGAGTGTGCTTAGGAAGGAAAAGCTTTTTGCAAACTTGAAGAAGTGCACCTTTTGTACCAATCATGTTATTTTCCTTGGATACATGGTAAGTTCACAAGGAATTTCTGTTGATGAAGAAAAGGTAAAGGCCATCCAAGATTGGCCAACTCCAAAGAGTGTAAGTGAAGTGCGAAGTTTTCATGGTCTTGCAAGTTTTTATCGTAGATTTGTTAAAAACTTTAGCACTTTGGCGTCACCACTCACAGAAGTCATTAAAAAGAACGTCGGTTTTAAATGGGGCAAAGAACAAGAGCAAGCTTTTGAACAACTTAAATTTCATTTAACCCATGCTCCTTTGTTATCTTTGCCCAACTTTGATAAAACCTTTGAAATTGAGTGTGATGCATCAGGTGTTGGAATAGGTGCAGTTTTGATGCAAGAAGGTAAACCATTGGCCTATTTTAGTGAGAAGTTGAATGGGGCGACCTTGAACTACCCCACTTATGACAAAGAACTGTATTCATTGGTCCGTGCATTAAAGACATGGCAACACTATTTGTGGGCCAAAGAGTTTGTGATACATTCTGACCATGAGTCCTTGAAGTACTTAAAGGGACAACATAAGTTAAACAAAAGACATGCTCGATGGATTGAGTTTCTTGAGACATTTCCTTATGTCATCCGATACAAGAAAGGTAAGGAAAATATTGTGGCTGATGCACTTTCACGAAGATACTCTTTACTCTCTTCTCTTGACTGTAAAATTCTTGGTTTTGAACAAATCAAAGAATTGTACCACAATGATACCGATTTTGGACAAATTTTTCAAGCATGCGAAAAATGTTCTTTTGAAAAGTTTTTCAAACATGAGGGGTTTTTGTTTAAGGAATCAAAGCTTTGCGTCCCTAACTCTTCCTTGCGAGAACTTTTGGTTAGGGAAGCGCATGGTGGAGGCCTTATGGGTCATTTTGGCGTGGCAAAAACTTTGGCAATTTTACAAGAACATTTTTATTGGCCAAAAATGAAAGTTGATGTAGGACGAATATGTGAAAATTGTGTTGTTTGCAAACAAGCAAAATCAAAAGTTCAACCTCATGGTTTATATACTCCTTTGCCTATACCAAGTGAACCGTGGGTTGATCTTTCAATGGATTTTGTGTTGGGTTTGCCAAAAACCAAGGGCGGCAAAGACTCAATCTTTGTGGTTGTTGATAGGTTCTCCAAAATGGCTCATTTCATTGCATGCAACCGAACTAATGATGCATCACATATTTCTGATTTGTTTTTCAAAGAAGTAGTGAGGTTGCATGGAATGCCAAGAACCATTGTCTCAGATCGAGACACAAAATTTTTGAGTTACTTTTGGAAAACCTTGTGGGGGAAATTGGGAACAAAACTCTTGTTTTCCACAACGTGCCACCCCCAAACTGATGGGCAAACAGAAGTTGTGAATCGCACTCTTGGTACTTTGTTGCGTTCCATTATTGGAAGAAATGTCAAAACTTGGGAGCAATGCTTACCTCATGTTGAGTTTGCATATAATCGTCATGTTCATTCAGCTACAAAGTTTTCACCTTTTGAAATTGTGTATGGTTTTAAGCCATTAACTCCAATGGATTTAACTCCTTTACCTGTAAGTGAACAAGTGAATTTAGATGGCAAGAAGAAAGCTGAATTTGTTAAACAGATCCATGAGAAGGCGAAAAGCAACATCGAAGAGCGCACCAAGAAGTATGAACAACAAGCAAACAAGGGTAGAAGAAAGATCACATTTGAACCAGGAGATTGGGTGTGGCTTCATTTGAGAAAAGAACGATTCCCAGGTGAAGATTTGAGGACAAATCGCATTCAAGAGAGGGGGAATGATGAGAACCCATCCAACGACCCGGATGATGAAGATCCATTGAGATGGAATATTGGACCAATCACAAGGTCAAAAGCTAAGATGTTCAGTGATGCTCTTAATGGTTTGATTAAATCCTGTCGGAAAGAATCAATCATCAATTCATCAAGTAGCCAAGGAGACCTTCGAATTTTGATCCGAATTGAAGGCCAAGATTAGCCCAAGGCTTGGTAGCCCAAGTTGTGATTATTTCATCTAAATATCACCCAGTCCAAGAAAATTCGGCCAAGTCTACACATGGCCCATGTTTTGGTCATAAATCATTCATTTCAAGTCCGAATGGACTCAAATCAAAGCCCACTTAAAGAGTACTCCTTTTTCTACATTTTAATAAGGATCCAAGCCCAAAATAAAGGTGGAATTTCGTCCATGAATCTGCCCAACAATAGATCCAAGTTCAAGTAACTCATAACATTGAATTAGAAGGCATTTTGAAGGGTCCTATCATTATGAAGTCATTTACTTAGAAGATATTAGAAGGTTGCCTCAATTATTGTCTAGAATTTATTTGAGTCCTTTGATTTGTCTTGTGTATCCTATAAATAGGTTGTCTTTGTAATCTTTTGAAAACACTTTTGATTTGAATGAAATTGTGAGTTTTAAACTCTTTTTGTTCTTTGTGAACTATAGAACTTATCAAGTCTTCTTACTTGTGGCGTTCAATACTTATCAATCAACTTGGTGGGTTGATTGTGGCGTATCTTATACCAAGGTTCTTGTCTCACTATAGACAACGGGTCGCGGTTTCACCATTACTATCTCGGGCAACCAATAGACGATCGCAATAATCACATCAAAAACCCAATACTCATGCGACCATAAAATGGGATGAAACCCAATACCAAAATGTGGACCTTATAATATCCAAGGTGTCGATGGCCGACAACGGGGGAGACCGGTATCCATTGAGAGTGGAGGAACACAAAAGTATGTCACTCATACAATGTTGATCGTATGACACTTCACGACATAAAAGCCCAAGTTCCCCTACGACTCCTTTCAAGCTACACCCCGAAAAGACATCTGACCTTAGTGAATATTACCATGAATACCACCTCAAAGGCCCAGCACACTTAAGGATTACCTCCAAGGCATTACCTTCAAGCGGTGGAGGCCCAAACGCCCTTCAACACAATGGCACAACCGGACTCAGTCCTCCTAGTGTACACTTGAAAGGTTCGGGTCATCAAACGTGTGTCACGAAGTCCAACCCCACAATACCCAATTGACCATCAAATAAAGACTGACTTACGTGCCTATGGATCCAATGCAACACGGTCTAACATTACATGACTACACAAGAATGACCAACGCACTCGATTATGTAATTATTTTTAATATGCAACAAGATGCATTAAGATGTAAATCATAAATTGGGCTTTATATTGAGCCATTAAAACCGGACAAATGTTCTAAAAACTCTTTTAACCCAAAAAAATGCTAAAACCCAATAGACCTACAAATAACGGTTCTCATAAAATTAAATGCATTTAAACAATGTTTATGTGGACCATACCTTAAGGATGAAATTAACCCAAAACTCAATACGGATTGGGATAAACGATTTTCCAAATTGACTTATACCCTTATAATTCCAAAATGTCCCATAACATGGGAACATGTATTTTCCAAAAGGGTTTGTGCAACCAAATACACCAAAAAGCACATAAATTATAAAATAGACCTCATTTGTACAAAATCATCAAAAACGAATAAATTATGTTATTTACTTATCAAAATATCCAAATCCCAAATATGAGCACTTCATAAAATCAAATCAACCCAAGTTTACTAAATATGAAAACTTATCAAAATACGCAACCCATTAACAGTTACCAAGTGAAACATATTTTCACTTCAAAATACATATTTTGGCATGTACATAGAACTTGAACTCACCTTACTAGATTTAAGCTAAATCTAGGTTTTATCCCCAAAAATTGAATCTCCTTTGATGAAGGCTTGAAATCTCCAAGCAAACTCCCTAGATCTTAGATCCAACACATCCATAAGGTTTCCACACAATTCATCAAAATCATACCCAAGTTGAGGGATGAATGGGAAAAGGATGAAAACATCAAACCTTAGTTTAACATTAAGATAGATGAGGAGCTTACCACCACAAAATACTCTTGAATCTTCCAATATAATTCCATTATCTTGTTCTAATCTTGAAGAGATCTTAAAACCGAGCTCATAGCAAAAAGAATCACCAAAATCAGAGTTGAGATGCAAAAGTTATGAAGAAATGAAGAATTAGGGATGAAAATCGTGTTTTATGCTCGACAGTGCTTAACGCGGGGTTTCACACGGCTAAACCCGCGCGCGTGCCCCAAATTCGCGAGGATGACCCAAAGTCGCGCCAAACACTGCTCGCCCGATTCTCTTCATTTTTCATGCACGGTCACTATTTTGGTCATAACTTCTTCGTTTTAGCTTTGATTTTGCTCTGGAAAGAACAATTAGACTTGTAATTGAATCCTTCGTCCAACAAGACTATAAAATCTATGATTCAAGTCCAAAATCCTATTTCTTCCTTTTCCCTTAAAACTCTGATTTTTGTATTAACTTGAAATTATACCTTCCTAAAATTGGGGTGTTACAATATGGTGTCATATGCCAAGGCCTCATGGGTGTGGTTTCCATGCTCCTCATTGTCTAGGGTGAATTAATTAATCGATCGAAAGTTAGTTTTTGACTTTTAGATTTAATTTTTGATATATTTTGGGCTTTAATTTAATTTAATTTATTTTATTATATTTAAGTTGTTTAAACTTAATTTTTGGTTTATTGATTTTGGCTTTGAGTTCAATTTTGGATAAAAAGTTATTTGATTTCTTAGTTGAAATAATGAGGATGATGAAGATAGAAGGAAGAAGATGAAAATTTACTTTTTTACTTCTTAAAAAATGGTCATGTGGCAAATTTACGGGTTTTTTTAAACGAAATTCTTAATTTGGACTATTTATGCACCTAAAAGTTTGTCATAAAAAGAGTTTGAAATAGTTTCTTTGAAGTAATATATAATACTTATATGCGGCAAATACTCACGCACACTCTCATCTTTGGTAAGGTTTGAACTCTTGACCCCATAAGTTCGAACTTAATCTGGTGTGTATTTGAGCAAAGTCGCTCACTCTTTTGCCAACTGAGCTACATGCTCGAGGGCTTTTTATTCTCTCATTTATAATAAAATTTTCACATCTTACTCATCTGGTACATTGCATGGACACACTGATAGTATATATATATATATATATATATATATATATATATATATATATATATATATATATAATATACACTATAAGAAAAGGAGGGGGTTTAGAATGCGTGTGACTCACCACGCAGGAGCGCTTCTGCTCTTCTCTTCCTCACGCGCACCCTCCTCTTCCCCACCAAATCATCTGAGTGGTATTATTCTTCACCATTTTTACCATTTTTCTCGATCTATCGATCTCCAGAAACTGCGATTATTGGGGCTAAGAAATCTCTTGTAATCGAATTTGAATGGGGTCGTGAAGTGTTGGTAATTGGCCTTCTTTCGATTCCCATAACTTCAGCCAACTTCACCTCAACGATCCTTTTGCACCCTTCGTAAGCTCTCATCCACCACATTTTCCCGTCTTTTTTTTCTTCTAATTTAATCACAATCGCACAAATTTCTCCAAAAAATGTTATCAATTGGACTCTGGACCTTTGATTTTTCATGGAAAATTGAGTAATTGACCTATCATTGTATGCATCTGTTGGTTTTCCTTGAAATAATCTTATTTGCAAGCGATGTTTGTTCTTAAAGTGTGTGTGGTTTATGAAGATATTGGACTGGAATCTAATTTAGGGTTTATTTTTTCAATTTACTTGTTGAATGTTAAGTTCTTTTGAAATTGTTGGTGGTGTTCAATTGCTAGAAATTGGTGATTGGAATGTTTTATTTTGAGTGGTTTTGGGGTTTGTTGGGTATACAAGTTGCTGATTTTCTGTGATAAGCATGGTGATAGTGCAATGTGTTTACATCTATTTTTATTATGAATTTTGTTTTTACAACTTGTGGAAATCGGATTATTAAAATCAAATGTGAAATGGGTTATTCAAACGTGTAGAACAATTTGAATAAATCTGTATGGAATTAGCACAAGATACTTGGGGGCTTTTTGGTTGGTTTTGCAATAAGTTCTGTATGGATAAAATTGTGGTGTATTTTAATGTCACTTAAAAACTTTTATTACATTCACGTTATTTCAAGGACCATCATCACATTGTAATGTTGTTGAACCATTATAGAATATAATTTTAACTATTTGTTCTGCTTGTGTATGTGTAGTTCTTATAGTGTCAATAGTTTACGAGATGCAGGGACGCGTAAGCCCGGTCCTGTCTCTGGGTGCTCTCAACCTTCCATGGCAGCAACTTTTGTATATGGAGTGAATTCTTCAGCGCCCCCTTTTGCAGCATCGTATCGCCCTTTACCACCTTCTCTGGACCTCTGAGTAGTAGTTAGACTGAAAGAGTATTTCCATAGAGACCTGACCAACCTGAATGTCGGTACTACATGAAAATTGGGGATTATAAGTTTGGGGCCTCTTGCAAGTATCATCACCCACCAGACTGGGTATTATCAAAGGCAAATTATGGTCTCAGCGCCATAGGTCTCCCTCTGCTTCCGATAAGCCTATTTAATCTATCAACTCTTTTCTTGTTAACGTTATGTGTTCCATGGCCTATGGTGATGATTTCACCTTGTTCAGAGACATACACAGTAAGTTTGGGTTTTTGTTTTTTTTCTTTTCACATGTATAGGAGGAGCTGAACAGATATCCATGGATGAGAGATTCGATGGCGAGAGTTGTGCGATATAGGCTTTTTTTTTTGCTCTGTGAGTATGGGAGAATGTATATGAGAAAGGGCAAATGGGTAAAAAAAGAAGCTGAATGTAAACAACATCCATCAACTGGATGAGCGAATAAGTCACTGGCTGACTGATTAAGCCACAACCGAACATGTTTGTATGGCTTACCGAATAAGCTATATAGTGTATACATCTCATTAAGCCACAACCAAACAACCCGTAAATGTCACTGAATGAAACTGATGTTGAAATCTGAATATTTTTACAAACTATTATGGTGTAGGATCTCTTAATAATGCCTAGAATGGATACAACTTATGAACGATTCAATCCAACATAAAATGATAGAATCAAAAAATATGTACCTTTCGGAAATGGTGTAAAGGATTTCCCACAGCCCTTCTTCACGGTTTCAACATCATCAGAGAACACCAGATGTCCTCCTGAATCAGTTCCCCAAAAAAATGGCACATTGCCATCAGCATCCTGTGTTGCAAAGATGGCAATTGTAAGATGTTGGTAACAAATAAATATACTCCCTCCGTCCCAAAATAAGTATCCATAATGAAAAAGGCACACAGTTTTAGAAATGTGTAATTATTACATTTTTAATAAACCGATGACAATTTTACCCTTCACCTCATTAGGGAGTAATGAATTTCTCGATCTCATAGTGAAGGGTAGAATTGGAAAGTAGACACATGGATACTTATTTTGGGACAAACTAAATAAGAAACATGGACACTTATTTTGGGAGGGAGGGAGTGATAAGTTCCCTTAAGTTAGTTAAACTCACAACAACTATGAAAGTGGACTTTGAAGCGTTGTGAAAGATAAAGATCCTTCTTCTGTCCCAATGTACATAATCATTTTCTTTCTTTCTTTGGGGGTAAAAACCCATTTTCCAGATGTGCATCATTGAATTATACCATGTGCAATGAAGGTTGTACATTGCTTTTCTAGAAAAAGGTCTCTTATTCTATAAAGAACCTGTTTTGCTTCTGACTCTGTTTGTACATACCTTTCTTGCTTCTCCTTCTATTTGTAGACGTAAATGATGTTTTACAGGTTACTCATAGTATAAAAAGATTGAAATTCAGCACCCAATAAATGATCTTTTTTTATTTCTGGAAATGGGTATTTGAGTAATTTACTCACTCTTTATGTGTGCAAATTTTGAGGCTTAGTGACTATGGAATTGCAGAAATAACATGGGGAAATGGTCAGCCAGCCATGCATGGCCTTGGAAGGGCTAATGAAAAACTAGAATCCATTATTCATCAAGCTACAACATGTTACAACCAAAGTCAAAATCAAGAAATTGATCTACAACAAAGTCGAAGTCTCCCAAGATCGCACAATCTAAGCTCAAATGTTACATCTTCCAGTGCGAAATGGGGCGATAGCGCAGGCCAGAGTTACCTCAAGAAACGGCCGCGATCATTAGCGGTTTTCCATGATCAATGTGTAAGAAATTTGGGGACTGCAAGTTTACAAGAAGATAATATCAGCAATGGGGCAACGATTAATTTGAAACATAATGACACCACAATGATATGGCCTTCATTCAACTCGCTAAATCAGAGCTTGAAGAGGAAAAACACAGATGATGATTCTGCCTGCCAATACGGATCGGTATAAAATTCATAACTCTTTGGAAGAAATCAGAACTTTTAAGTTGTTTGAATTCATCAAGAAAGTGAAAAGAATGTATCAACATTACTACTTTCTAAAAACCATGTTAGTTGAATTGACATTTCTTGATTTTGAACAGGAAAATCAAGAGAAGAATGCAGGAATGAGAATGAAACAGTTCGATATCAATCAAGTCGGCGAAGCAGAGCTATTGCTATTCATAACCAAACCGAACGGGTAATTTGCTTATAAATCCATTATTTTTAGAGAATAAAGTATATTTAAATAAATTATACCAAAATATGGGATCTTACACAATATATCATTGTTTTAGCGACAACGAGAAAGGATCAACCAGAAGATGAAAGCTCTACAGAAGCTGGTGCCTAATGCTAATAAGGTCAGAATTTGTGTTCTGTTTTGTAGTTTGACTATTTAAGTCAATCCTACAAACTTCCATATCGAAAATCAGTATGCATTTTTGTTAAAACATAGCACCAAAATATTTCCGTATGTAAAAGATTTCATAAGGTAAAATGGGTTATCAAAGTTTCTGAAAGTTTAACAAAATCTTTTATCAATTTTAAAGTCATAAATGATTCATTTTGACCTCAAAAGTCAAAGTATACCTCATTGTTTGAGTTTAACTCATATTTTTTTCTAAGGTTAGTTGGTGATAATATATTCTCTTTCGTATTACTTGCAGCATCTTTATGCTCCCTTCGTCCTTTGAAAATTGTTCAATTTTTTTACTTCTCGTAGAAGTTCTAAGATTACACGTTTTCCTATTTTCGATATTAAAGAACTTGGTTCATTTATTCTATTCTTCGAAGGGTATTATAGATATTTAATTAACTATGTCAAGTAAACATTGTAATTCAAATGGTATTGGAGAGCGTACGTATTATATAAGATTCAACCATATGTGACTTATAAATGTCCTGCTGTTTACCGACTCATGAAAGCTACAATCTCCATCAGGTCCGTCCAAATGCAATTGCCTTAGTTGATTTATTCAACCTCACCGATCACCTCCTCAGTTCAATTCTTGGGCGTTACATCCCAATGTCTTTTGTTAACGATAATATAAGCACCTACAACAGGTTCCAAATCTAACTATCTGCATTCATACATTAGTATCCAATCATAACATTGCACTTTATAGAACCCGTAGGCAGAGGATCGTCTAAAGACGGCCGAGATCATGCCTAGTATATATATATATCTACTATATTATAAAAATTCTAATACAGTTATTCCGTTTTTTATAAACCTTTGAAAGCCAAAATTTTCTCCTCCACGTTCCACTTCATAATTCAATTAAATGTTACGTTCGTTTATCACTCTTACAATTAGTTATTTAATTTACTTTATATCCCTTGTTTTTTTTTTCATTTTTCATTTTTCATTTTTCATTTTTCATTTAATACCCTTATCATATTAACACAAATAATCGTATACGAACAAAAATGCAATAAAAAATACGTTTATTTTTTTTACAAATTATACCATTATAATCTTCTCGTCAATACCTTCAAAACGAACCCAATATTGAATCTTTTTTTATTTAACCATACTATTAAATATCATGTATATCTACAAATTAGATTGTTTTATATCCTTACATTTTATTTTTTTTCACCTTTAACATATTAAAAATACGTAAACCCACTAAAATATATTAAAAACACATTTCATTCTTATTATAAATTACACAATTATTATTTGTTCGTCAATATTTTTAAAATAAATTAATTATTGAATATTTTTATATGTTCTATAATATTTTAAAATAGCATAAATACTATCTATTCTATACTATCTATATCTATCTATTATATTAAAATTGTAAAATGGTTATTTTCAAGATTCAATGTTACATTTAACACCCTTACAATTACTTATTTAATTTACTTTATATTCCTTGCTTTTCATTTTTAATTTTACACCTTTATCATGTTAACATAAATAATCGTATATGAAAAAAAATGCAATGAAAAAATACGTTTCTTTTTTTACAAATTATACCATTATAATCATCTCGCCAATACCTTCAAATGGAGCCCAATATTGAATATTTTTTAATTTAACCGTACTATTAAATATCATGAATATCTACGAATTAATTTGTTTTCTATCCATACGGTTTTTTTTCACCATTAGCACACTAAAAATATTTAATCGTAGATCAACTAAAATATATTAAAAATATGTTTCATTCTTATTATAAATTATATAATTATAACTTTTTCGTCAATAACTTTGATATAAACTAACTATTAAATATTTTTATGGGTTTATAATATTTTAAAATAGCATAAATGTGTAGCATTATATATATATATATATATATATATATATATACTATATATATCTATACTATTATATTAAAATTGGGAAATTGTTAAAGGAAAAACCAAATGGGACAACAATATAATAGAAAGCGGGAATCTATAACTCTCATTAATCAAAAGCCCTTTAAATAGGGATGAGTTACAAGTAGATAGCTATGAGATATTTCAGTATATCTATACTATTATATTAAAATTGGAAAATTGTTAAAGGGAAAACCAAATGGAACAACAATATAATAGAAAGCGGAAATCTATAACTCTCATTAATCAAAAGCCCTTTAAATAGGGATGAGTTACAAGTAGATAGCTATGAGATATTTCAGTTCTAATCTAACTCTAATATACTTATCTCTATCTCTATATCTATCGTCATATCCTTTAGACGATGACACACTTATCCTACAACACTCCCCCTTGTGCCGAGTCAAAGGAGTGATGGTGCACAATTGTTGCCTTGTTAAAACCTTACGCCAAGATAAAAACCCAGTGGGATAAAAAAATAGGACGAAGGAAAGAGTACAACGCACCGGTTTCTTTGCAATATATAGACTTTTCCATCAGCCTAGTTTTCTCTTAGATTTGTACATTAATCATGAGAGTTAGGAAAACATGATGGTATATAAACATTTGCCTCACTAAAACCTTACACCAAGGAACAAAACCCAATGGGAAAAATAAAACCTTGGTTGAAGGAAAGAGCACAACATACCAATATCACAAGGGAGTGTGGAAAACATTTGCACTTAATTTCTACATGTTTCCCAATATATGGGTTTAGGTAATAATTTGGTAAAATGTGTCATGTTCTCCTAACATCTTACTTCATTCAATTGAATCTTGATGAGAGTTTTCTTATTGCTGATTGTATAAGACTTAAGCAGAATATGCATTGTGTTATCACCCTTGATGTATCTTATGTTCATTTCTTCGATACATGATGCATTATTTCCATATATGCAAGTAGGATACTCAAAACTACTAGATCCTCTAATATATGTAATGATAGTCCTTAATCATATACATTATTTAATTATCTCATGGAGAGTAATATTCTTGGATTAGTTCAAGAAGGTAGTTACAAAGGATTTCTTAGTTTACTTCCAAGCAATCGGTGTGTTCCTTGTGGTAATTCTTTATCCAGTTTGGGAACAACCTTTGTATGGGTCAGACAAATACCTAATATCAGCAAAAATATACCAAGACATTGTTTGGTGTTTTTCTATAAGAGCTAATACTTTTTGCTGCTTACATTCTAAGTAGGTATTGAAGTTCCATTCTCAATCCCATTTTTCTTTCTATAGGGAAAGTATAAGCCCATGTCAATGGTTCCAAAAGATTAATTTGATATCATTCTAATGACGTTGTGTTGGCGCTGAGCTAAATCTAGCTAACAAGTTCACTGAGAAATACAATGTACGGTGCTAAGTACGATAATGCGCATATTGTACTTAGATAAGGAATTCCCTCTCCCCAACCCTTTTTCGTCGCCATCCTTTAAACGAAATGGATCTTTTCTTATATATCCAACACTTTGACCAATCATGGGAGTGCTAACCGGATGCGCTTTGTCCATATTAAAGTGCCTGATTATTTTCAAAGCAACATAATAGGTACTCTTTATGTCGATCGGTGAATTAATATTTCACAAACTCGGTGTCCTAGCTCAAATAGCTAGACAAAATCAAGTTTTCCCAAGATTTTCCATCTCAAATTTAGATTTCAAGTAGCTTGTGGTTTCTCTTATTTCATCAAGAGTACCTATTATGTTCATAACATCGACATAAAAGCTGCTTTGAAAATATGGAACTTTTTTCTTGAAATAAATATGCAAGGGCATAGTTCATCGTTCTTATATATCATTTCCCAATCAAGTATTCACTTAGGCGGGTATACCACATCCGCATAAATTGCTTTAATCTTAAATTGAGTTTTTCAATTTTATTGCAAACACATTTCGTGGTTTAGAGTTACTTGATTTTGGTAATGTAATGCCATCAAGCAGTTTTATATATCTCTGAATCTAGATCCCCGTAGAGATATGTGGTAACAACATTCATGAGCTGCATTTCCAGTCCTTCGGAAACTACTAGGCTAATTAATTAGCAAAACGTTATAATGTCCATCACGGGAGAGTAAGTCTTCTCGTGGTCAATCCAGGGCGTTGTGAGAAACCTTGCGCCAAAGGAGAGCCTCATACATTAGGACTTCATTATTCTCGTTACGCTTTCTGACAAAGACTCAATTATGTCCTACGGGCTTTACACTTGGTAGGTTAGCACTACCGGACCAAATACCCGATCCTTGTAAAAAGAATATAATTCTTTTTGGATTGTTTCTTTATATTTAGGCCAATGTGCTCTTTGTTGATATTATTCAATTGAGCCTGGTTCGATGTCGTCGTGCTCGATCATCTTATGAGCCATCGTATAAGCGAATAAATCATCAATGATTATATATGATCTGTCCATCGACTCATATGTACTCTCATAGTTCATTTTAGATTAATATTCATCTCTAGAATCAATATTAACTTTGGAGCGTCCTCCAGTGATGATTAGAGACAATCTCATGAGAGTTTTGTGTATTGATGATAAATGGGTGTACACCTCACTATTCTCTTCCTTTAGAATAGTATCTATCGAACCAAGTAGCTTCCACCACTTCCATTTGGTAGCTACGACTTCAACCACACCTCCACCATGTGTGATTGCAACGCACTTTCCAATGGTGTTGTGCCCCTGTTGGGGACTTTTTAACCTTGTGAGTATATTTTCAACTCGTATATGTGATCCTGTCACTTTTGGAATAACATTAAACGTATCAGGTATGGAGTCTGATTCGTTTCACTTCAACATTACGTTGTGAAGTTTTGGGGATCAAAATGAGACAAAGTGGGAATATTAAATGACACTTCCTGTCGTTCCCATGGAAAATCCTTTTTCCTATCTCCCCCAACGACGGGAAGACTGTCTTATGAAAGTGACAACCCGCAAATCTAGCGGTAAAGGGATCACTAGTTAAATATTCTAATTAGCGGATAATTGTTGGGGATTCATATCCAAGATATACCAAATCTTCTTTAAGGACCCATTTTGATGCGCTGTTGGGGCGCAATTGGCACAAATACTACACAACCAAACATGCGTAAATGTAAAATATCAGGCTTATATCCAGTTACCAACTGGTACGCATGAGGTTGGTTAGCTAGTAGTGGGTCTAAAAACGAAAAAAAATGTATATAATAATTGCATAACCCCAGGTAGATGTGGGTAAATTGGTGCGCAATACCAATACCCTAGTGTTGGGATTTAATGCAATCTGTAACCGATAAAACGCAACGGAAAATTAAAATAATTTTGGTCACAACAATTATATAGAAAACTTCTCTAAATAAACTTAAAACCCAATCGGATCCAATGATGCATTTAATTAAAATAAACTACACAATAGGGTGTTTAGAATATGTACCTTTTGAAGATCAGTCGGGGTTACGATTGAAGCATCAAGAAACCAAAACAGGTTTCCTCTATCGGTAGTCCACACACGAACATGTTTCCCGTCTCCACCGGGTGCTAGCCCAAGAACCCTAGATCTATATGTGTTTTACAGAAAAGAAAAGGTTTCTTTTCTGTATTTAACTGAAAGGCTAATTCTAATTTCAATCGTTCAGAAAAAGGTTTAGCTCAACTCCCTATTCATACCAGAAGAATTATAGTTAGACTATAATTCAAATAAGGTTTAAATAAGGTTTAGTATTTATCTGTAATATTCAAATTCAAATATATATATATATAATTATCTTTTAAACTTTAAATATAATTATATATATATATATATAATTACGTGATTAACATAATTACGTTTTCACCCTTTTAACACATATTTTCATGATTATTCTTCAAGAATAATTATTTCCTTAATCAACTTGATTTAATCAGGGTTTCTACAAATGGAAACAAACCTATTCTTTGTGTGCGACCCTATAGGTTTACATACTCCTCAGCAGTATGTCTGTGTGACACGTGTCGTGGGCATATGTCACCTTGCACACGATACACAGTAACACAGACGATGGTAAGCGTCTAGCAACATGTCACCTCCCCCAAGGCTATGTAAATGTGCTTTTACCTTCGAGCAATTTGATTGATCCAATCAATCATATAGTATAATCATTCATTATCCTTTTGTTTCACGATATTTTGTTTTGAACTTACGGCATTGATCTATCTCATCCTTTATAGTTCAAAGAATATGTTTCTCGATCCCAACATATTTGATTATACAAGTGCCATTAGTCCAACTAATCCACTTGTTCATGCATGTTAATCAAACTATGTAATCGAGGGGCCCAGAAATATCTCTTTCATGTTGAAAGGAGCAAATCCCATATTGCATGTGCACGACTAACTATACAATTCAATGTATACCCAACATAGCCCTTATGATTACCCGGTTAAGGGTAACCTTAGACTATATCAAAGCATAACACTCCTTGTGCATTAGATCCTAATGCACGTCTCCGGTATGAGGATAAAGGGTGTTTACTATTTCAGGACTCACCTTATGACGCCGATCTATGAGGTGATCCTGACCGTGGGTCTTGTCCAACGCCTTGTGCACCGACAAGCACATGTGACTCTGGTTGCACCTAGTGCACTTCCAACTTGGACTATAACCAGACTTCACAGTGATCTTGATTTATTACTAGTCCCCTAGTAATAATCGATCAAGGACAATTCTAAATAATATGATAATCATATTTATTTAAGGATACTTAAACATGCTAATAAAGAACACAGAAATGTTTAATGTATATACTCATACCCAGTATGCCATATCAGATAAAAACAAAATTGTTTTAAAGTTCCAGAAATTTTAAAGTTTACTAAAATTATTATTCAAAAACTTCTCAAGCCCATAACATGAACATTCATGTTTGTTTTGAGACATATGCTTGACAAGTAGATTTGTATGTAAGCTCTTACAGCTCATACTACCTCCGTTCAATACATATATCCCTATTACAATTTAAGTCATTACAGTCAGTTTGGAAACTACCATCTATGTATCCTTAAACACACAAATCTCTTTCATAACCGTTGTACAGTAAGAACATATCTTTAGTTATCCTTAAATACTTCAAAATGTTCTTCATTGTTATACAGTGAGCATCACTTGGTTTGACTAATATCTGCTCGTCATACTCATGGCATACGAGACGTCCGGTCTTAGTACATTAACATGGCGTACATGATTGAACAGTTGGCTGAAACACAGGGAACACCCTTCATACGGTTCATGTCCTCCTTAGTGCTAGGACTCTGAGTTTCGCTCAGATGTACACTATGTTCTTTTGGCAAGTTTCCTTTCTTGGAACCATTCATCTTGAAGTGTTTCAAGATCTTGTCAATGCATGTACTTTTGCTTAATCTAATTAAGCACTTTGATCTACCACGACAGATCTATAAACCAAGGACTTTGTCTCTTGTAGATCCTTCATCGCGAAGGACTGTCTTAATCCATGATTTTACACCTTCAAGCATTGGGATGTCATATAGGATCTAGAATATTGTTATGTTCCCACTAAGCTTCTTGTATATACAAGATTTCAATTACGAGATGATTGTTCTAGTCCATAAATGGACTTTTGCAACTTGCACTTTTAGGTTCTATGTTTTAAAGCCTTTATACGTCTTCTGTTGGTCCCGGAGGTGCTTAACAAGTTTGTAGAGGGGGGGGGGGTTGAATACAAACATAAAAATTAAAGTTTAATAAATTGTTTATTGATAAATCAAACACAATTTACAAGTTTGTTGCGGAATAAGATTAAGACAACTCAATCTAAACAAACTTAAGAAACACAAAGATGGTTGCACAAGAATATAGAGAATGGGGGTTTTAGAAGTATAGAAAACAAAGGTTTCTATCTTGGTTCAAGAATAGAGCACACTCTTCGATGGAGAGGTGATCTTTCTATTTATACCCTATGCATTAAATGCATGGCAGGGTACTTTACACGTGTCATTCAGTGATTGGCTTTGGTAGTCTGACTTTTGGGAGACATGCTTTCGGTCGTATCATGAACAGTGTAGTTGACAGAGTTGTTGTATGATTTGTGGCAGAGATATGTCTGTTCTGACACATCGTACTGGTTGTGCAAGGTAAGATAAAAGGAAACTTGAGGCATAAGCTTTGTGAACGATTGATCGCTGAATATCTCTTTCTTCAGAGATATAAAGGTTCAGCTATTGCTGAAGCTTTTCCTCATGTTCTTTCACGTATAAGTAGAGTTGTCTTTGCTTCACTGATATCCGCATCAGGTCACTAGTAGACTTCTCTTTGTTCAGTGGCTTCGTCTTCGATTCAGCTATGAACATATGTTGACGCGAGACTTGTCTTCAGGGATTACGTTACTGTTTACATCAGAACTATTAGCGATAACTAAACAGACTCAGTTTGATCACTGATAGTGAAACACTAATACATAGAAATGTTTATAAGAGATACTATCAGCGATAACTGAACAGACTCAGTCTGATCGTTGATGGTGAAACACTAATACATATTAAAACGTAATTTTCACTAAGTATAGAAAAGAGTCGTTATCAAATCACTGAGAGAGCTTGGATCAACAATCTCCCCCTATTTGATAATGACAAAGTAACTGAAGAAAATTACTTTATGGATCAAAATAAAGGAATAAATAGGACTCATAATATACATGTCCCAATTACTATTTTGAGGGATCTTTTACATTACTTATAGAGTAAAGTACATCACTGAAATTTTCATTAATTCAGAGAAAGAATTACAAGAAATGAAAATTATAAGTACAAGTGAAGAACTAACTACTGTAAGTTTAACTAATAGATTACAAGAAATAGGAAACTAATCTATCAACTATCTAAAGAAGATTTTGGAGGATTGATCATACACTCAGGCATTTCTTCTCCTCTTTGCCTTCGATTTGAAGATTCTTGAGAAATGATTTCCTTGATCGATTCAGCAGAGGGAGAGTAGTCACAGCATAAGGACAAGAGATCCTTGAGATGGCTGAGGGGACAGATAGGAATTTCAGAGACTCTCTGAAATCTGAGTTCTTCCTCATCATCTCTGAAGAAGATTCCAAAAGGTTCTTTAAGTACTTGTCCTGCAACATATGGTCCACCACGGGGCAGAGATAGATCAAGAACTGAAAGATCAAGAGGAGGACCGAATAGAGCTTCTCTTGAGAACTTGATGGATGTTTCATTTCTTATCACTGCGACATTTTCAGAGGAGGAGGAGACTGGCTTCCTTTTGAATTGCCTTGGTTTGGAAGGAAGATCAGATGGTACTTTCAACACAGTGGAGACTCTGTTGATGAGGGATTCCAAGATGCCTTCGACATAGCCTCTGTTGGTTGATTTGAATTTCTTCAGCGCTTCTTTGAACTCTAGCCATTCCATATAACCTAAGCTTTCCAGCTTTGACATGAACATGGCCTTACAGCTTCCATCCTCTGTGGTAATCTCCATAGTGACAGAAACTCGATCCTTCTTCTTTTTCCCTGAGATGTCAACTGCTATGATCTTCATTGGGTCAGAGCGATAGTCGATTTTGCTTTTACACCATTCGACTGAGTTATCGCTAACCCTTTGTTCTTTTGAGCGCTCCTCTTCAATCTCTTTCAAAAGAGAGGAGCCTGGACTTCAACTGGTTTCTTCTTTAGATTTTTGTTTTTGACTTGAGAGGACTGAATCTTGAGAGCAAGAGAGGCATCTCTTTGACAATCAGCTATCAGTTTCTCAGCCCTGACAGATTCTTCGATTTCAGCTTCAGTCAGGAACTCTAGATCTGTTGATTGAGAGGGGATCTTCAGTCGTTGATTCTGTAGATGAGAAATCATCTATGTTCGTCTCTTCATCTCTTCCTCTGACCAGTGAGATGGTCTGGAGGGCCTCCCTGAATGTTGCAGGGACTCTTCTTCCTCATCTTCTTCATCAATCTCTCTTACAGAGATTGGGATTATTTGTTCATCAGCTACAGCGGCTGGGATTATTTGAAGTTCTTTACCCTTAAGCAGGGAGAGAACTGTCTGGTCAGAAAATAGAAAGAAAGGAGTTAGTGTATGTTTTGGGAAGAGAGAGATAAAGGTTAGAAAGAGAGAGAGAGAGGGTTTGTAGAAAGAAACAGGGACAAGTGAGAGGCATGCCTGAGAAGGATTCTCCTCAGATAGTGAAACAGTCTTCAGGTTTCCCTCAGCAACAACACTTTTTGATTTGCTTTGGGAAGGGGTTCCTGAGGATGTTCCATGACTCCCCCCTGCTATGACAACTTCTTTCGAAGTTATCACTGAAGATGTGATGGCTACTGAATAACACCATAAGGACTGATCTTCTTCATCGTCATCATCATCATCTTCTTGATGAGGTTGCTCTTCCTCTTGATCTTCAAGATCAAGATCATCTTCATCCTCCTCTTCATCTTCATCAACAAAGTCTTTGAAAGAAGAAGGGATTTGGTCAGCAACCTTCTCCCCCTCAACATGAGAGGGAGGATCTTCAAGTTGAACCTCAGCAGCCTCAGCTTCCCCTTCTTTAATTTCTTTAGCTTCTTTCTCCCCGTCTTTGTCATTATCAGCCAGGGAGAGATTTTCGGTAGGAGAGGAAGGTTGTGCAGAGGCTAACTTTCGGACTTCAGCCTCCAGACTATCTAGCCGTCTTTCAATCACTGGGAGATCTGAAGTAGCTTGATGAATGAATTAAATAGCTAAATTCAGTGAGGTGCGGTCATCCGATGTGAAGGAAGAGGTGATGGAGTCGGAGCTGGTGCTTTCAGCTTGTCAAGGACTTGCTGAAGAAGAGTTGTGCAAGAATCAACCTTTGACGATAGAGCGTCAAACTTTCGCTGAGTGTCTTCCTTCACTTTGACAAGCTCTGCTTGAAGAGCAGAGATGTGAAAGGCTTCAACTTTGGTTTGGGAGGCAGCTATCAAGGTCTTCAGTTCAGTACCAGCGATATTGACAGCGCTGGTGGTATTGTTGACAACAGCGGTGAGAGAAACCACCTTTTCAACTAAATTGTTGACATTCATGTCAACAGTTGCCAAACTAGGACCTGAAAGAAAAATTAGTGACTGAGTAACAGGCTTAGTTGGGGAGAGGGAAGGTGTATTGGCGGTTTTAGGTATACCTGATCGATCAAACATGTTGAAAAATTGCATGTCTCTTTTAAGCAATTGAGGATCAGGTCCTATAAATGCAACATGAGGTTGCTGCATATGAGAAGAAGGGTTAGAGACCAATGAAATAGGAGGATTAGAGATCGGGATAGAAGAAGTTGGGATTTGAGTAGTTACCTCAGTTGCTTGTTGAACTGGAATAGTGGGTGGGGTCACTAATGTTGTGACAACGACCGAGATCACTGGCACGGGTGATGATGTGAGAGCTGAGGATGTGGAGGAGAGAACCACGAAATCATCCAAGGAAGTTTGTCGAGAAACATCCTCAGGCCTTGAACTAGTGGCGCTTGTCTCCTTAGTCACTTTGGCCTTCTTCGAAGGACCAAAGGAACTAGCAGATGGTCGTTTGGAAGAGGTGGTAGCGGCAGGGGTAGCAGAAGAAAGAACCTCCTGCGTGGCCGCTGAAGTAGAAGAAGTGTGGAGAGAGAGTCGAGAGTGAAGGGTAGAGATACTTACCTCGTTTGCCAGCGGTTTGACCTCCAGTGAACGCTGACCCACTTTGGCGAAGGAGCCATCAGCAGTAGTGGGGTAAGTGTTGGCGTAGAGGAACTTCAGATATGCACAGATAAACCGTACATATGGGATATTGGGATCCCTCTCTCCGTCTTCTCTATCTTTGACCTTAGGTCGTCAAAGATAGCGGTGGCAAAGTTGAAATTTTTGCCAGCGATGATCGAGTAGGCCATCTGGAGTTGTACCTTGCTGGCCTGATCAAGAGAACCACTTTTCCCACTCATGCATTGAATGACGTGAAAAAAGATGAAGTTCAGCTGAGAAGGCATGTTCGCCTTCTTAATGAGAGTCATCTTCTTTTTTTCTTTTTTTTTTGAAAGGAGAAACTCCAGGCAATTTATAAGACAAAACAAACAAAATAAAACAAGAGTAACGCTACAACCAAGCCCAGAAGGCTAAAAACTCACACATCACCCCAAACCACGCAACAACCAACCAGAACAGACACAAGCTAATCGACACAAAAGCGAGCAAACGAAGATACAAAAACAGAACACCACAACACAATCAGCCAAATCCCCAAAGACCACTAAGACATGTTATAACACAATACGACCTAATAATGTCTAATCACATTCATTACGACCCACTTAGTCCTATTTTGACCAATTAGACTCGTTAAGGAGACACAAACCCATAATATCCACTAAGACGAAAATGAACCAACAATGAGCCATTACGGACCACTAAAACCCGATATACCTCAATTAGACATAAAAAGGTCTAATAACACTCATTATGACCCACTTAGTCCTATTATGACCAATTAAACTCGTTAAGGATACACAAACCCATTATATCCACTAAGACCAAAATGTACCAATATCGAGCCATTATGGACAACTAAGTCCTGTTATACCTCAATTAGACCTAATAAGGTCTAATCACACTCATTATGACCTACTTAATCCCATTATGACCAATTACACTCGTTAAGGAGATACAAACCCATTAGGCCCACTAAGACCAAAATGAACCAAAAAGGAGCCATTACGGACCACTAAGACATGTTATATCTCAATTAGACCTAATAATGTCTAATCACACTCATTTTGACCAATTTAACCCTATTTTGACCAATTAGACTCGTTAAGGAGACACAAACCCATTATATCCACTAAGACCAAAATGAACCAATAACGAGCCATTACGGACCACCAAGACCCGTTATACCTCAATCAGACCTAATAAGGTCTAATCACACTCATTATGACCTACTTAGTCCCATTATGACCAATTAGACTCATTAAGGAGACACAAACCCATTATGCCCACTAAGACCAAAATGAACCAAAAAGGAGCCATTACGGACCACTAAGACATGTTATACCTCAATTAGACCTAATAAGACCTAATAAGGTCTAATCACACTCATTTTGAACCACTTAGTCCTATTATGACCAATTAGACTTGTTAAGGAGACACAAACCCATTATATCTACTAAGACCAAAATGAAACAATAACGAGCCATTACAGACCACTAAGACTCGTTATACCTCAATGAGACCTAATTAGGTCTAATCACACACTTTATGACCTACTTAGTCACATTATGGCCAATTAAACTCGTTAAGGAGACACAAAACCCATTATGCCCACTAAGACCAAAATGAACCAAAAAGGAGCCATTACGGACCACTATGACATGTTTTACCTCAAAATTAGACCGAATAAGGTCTAATCACGCTCATTATGACCCACTTAGTCCGATTATGACCAATTTGACATATTAAGGAGACACAAACCTTTATACCCACTAAGATAACAATGAACCGATAACGAACCATTACGGACCTAATAGACTCGTTAAGGACACCCAAACCCATCTTGCCCACTAAATCTAAAATGAACCAAAAAGAACCATTACGGACCATTAAAACCTGTTATTCCTCTGTTCGACCTAATAAGGTCTAATGACACTCATTATGACCCACTTAGTCCTATTATGACCAATTAGACTCGTTAAGGAGACAAACCCGTTATATCCACTAAGACTAAAATGTTCAATAACGAGCCATTAAAGACCACTAAGACTCGTTATACCTGAATCTGACCTAATTAGGTCTAATCACACACTTTATGACCTACTTGGTCACATTATGACCAATTGAACTCGTTAAGGAGACACAAAACCCATTATGCCCACTAAGACCAAAATGAACCAAAAAGGAGACATTACGGACCACTATGACATGTTATACCTCAATTAGAACTAATAATGTCTGATCACACTCATTTTGACCAACTTAGCCCTATTTTGACCAATTAGACTCGTTAAGGAGACACAAACCCATTATATCCACTAAGACCAAAATGAACCAATAACGAGCCATTACGGACCACCAAGACCCGTTATACCTCAATCAGACCTAATAAGGTCTAATCACACTCATTATGACCTACTTAGTCGCATTATGACCAATTAGACTCATTAAGGAGACACAAACCCATTATGCCCACTAAGACCAAAAAGGAGCCATTACGGACCACTAAGACTTGTTATACCTCAATTAGACCTAATAAGGTCTAATCACACTCATTTTGAACCACTTAGTCCTATTATGACCAATTAGACACGTAAAGGAGACACAAACCCATTATGCCCACTAAGACCAAAAAGGAGCCATTACGGACCACTAAGACATGTTATAACACAATACGACCTAATAATGTCTAATCACATTCATTACGACCCACTTAGTCCTATTTTGACCAATTAGACTCGTTAAGGAGACACAAACCCATAATATCCACTAAGACGAAAATGAACCAACAATGAGCCATTACGGACCACTAAAACCCGATATACCTCAATTAGACATAAAAAGGTCTAATAACACTCATTATGACCCACTTAGTCCTATTATGACCAATTAAACTCGTTAAGGATACACAAACCCATTATATCCACTAAGACCAAAATGTACCAATATCGAGCCATTATGGACAACTAAGTCCTGTTATACCTCAATTAGACCTAATAAGGTCTAATCACACTCATTATGACCTACTTAATCCCATTATGACCAATTACACTCGTTAAGGAGATACAAACCCATTAGGCCCACTAAGACCAAAATGAACCAAAAAGGAGCCATTACGGACCACTAAGACATGTTATACCTCAATTAGACCTAATAATGTCTAATCACACTCATTTTGACCAATTTAACCCTATTTTGACCAATTAGACTCGTTAAGGAGACACAAACCCATTATATCCACTAAGACCAAAATGAACCAATAACGAGCCATTACGGACCACCAAGACCCGTTATACCTCAATCAGACCTAATAAGGTCTAATCACACTCATTATGACCTACTTAGTCCCATTATGACCAATTAGACTCATTAAGGAGACACAAACCCATTATGCCCACTAAGACCAAAATGAACCAAAAAGGAGCCATTACGGACCACTAAGACATGTTATACCTCAATTAGACCTAATAAGACCTAATAAGGTCTAATCACACTCATTTTGAACCACTTAGTCCTATTATGACCAATTAGACTTGTTAAGGAGACACAAACCCATTATATCTACTAAGACCAAAATGAACCAATAACGAGCCATTACAGACCACTAAGACTCGTTATACCTCAATCAGACCTAATTAGGTCTAATCACACACTTTATGACCTACTTAGTCACATTATGGCCAATTAAACTCGTTAAGGAGACACAAAACCCATTATGCCCACTAAGACCAAAATGAACCAAAAAGGAGCCATTACGGACCACTATGACATGTTTTACCTCAAAATTAGACCGAATAAGGTCTAATCACGCTCATTATGACCCACTTAGTCCGATTATGACCAATTTGACATATTAAGGAGACACAAACCTTTATACCCACTAAGATAACAATGAACCGATAACGAACCATTACGGACCTAATAGACTCGTTAAGGACACACAAACCCATCTTGCCCACTAAATCTAAAATGAACCAAAAAGAACCATTACGGACCATTAAAACCTGTTATTCCTCTGTTCGACCTAATAAGGTCTAATGACACTCATTATGACCCACTTAGTCCTATTATGACCAATTAGACTCGTTAAGGAGACAAACCCGTTATATCCACTAAGACTAAAATGTTCAATAACGAGCCATTAAAGACCACTAAGACTCGTTATACCTGAATCAGACCTAATTAGGTCTAATCACACACTTTATGACCTACTTGGTCACATTATGACCAATTGAACTCGTTAAGGAGACACAAAACCCATTATGCCCACTAAGACCAAAATGAACCAAAAAGGAGACATTACGGACCACTATGACATGTTATACCTCAATTAGAACTAATAATGTCTGATCACACTCATTTTGACCAACTTAGCCCTATTTTGACCAATTAGACTCGTTAAGGAGACACAAACCCATTATATCCACTAAGACCAAAATGAACCAATAACGAGCCATTACGGACCACCAAGACCCGTTATACCTCATCAGACCTAATAAGGTCTAATCACACTCATTATGACCTACTTAGTCGCATTATGACCAATTAGACTCATTAAGGAGACACAAACCCATTATGCCCACTAAGACCAAAATGAACCAAAAAGGAGCCATTACGGACCACTAAGACTTGTTATACCTCAATTAGACCTAATAAGGTCTAATCACACTCATTTTGAACCACTTAGTCCTATTATGACCAATTAGACACGTAAAGGAGACACAAACCCATTATGCCCACTAAGACCAAAAAGGAGCCATTACGGACCACTAAGACATGTTATAACACAATACGACCTAATAATGTCTAATCACATTCATTACGACCCACTTAGTCCTATTTTGACCAATTAGACTCGTTAAGGAGACACAAACCCATAATATCCACTAAGACGAAAATGAACCAACAATGAGCCATTACGGACCACTAAAACCCGATATACCTCAATTAGACATAAAAAGGTCTAATAACACTCATTATGACCCACTTAGTCCTATTATGACCAATTAAACTCGTTAAGGATACACAAACCCATTATATCCACTAAGACCAAAATGTACCAATATCGAGCCATTATGGACAACTAAGTCCTGTTATACCTCAATTAGACCTAATAAGGTCTAATCACACTCATTATGACCTACTTAATCCCATTATGACCAATTACACTCGTTAAGGAGATACAAACCCATTAGGCCCACTAAGACCAAAATGAACCAAAAAGGAGCCATTACGGACCACTAAGACATGTTATACCTCAATTAGACCTAATAATGTCTAATCACACTCATTTTGACCAATTTAACCCTATTTTGACCAATTAGACTCGTTAAGGAGACACAAACCCATTATATCCACTAAGACCAAAATGAACCAATAACGAGCCATTACGGACCACCAAGACCCGTTATACCTCAATCAGACCTAATAAGGTCTAATCACACTCATTATGACCTACTTAGTCCCATTATGACCAATTAGACTCATTAAGGAGACACAAACCCATTATGCCCACTAAGACCAAAATGAACCAAAAAGGAGCCATTACGGACCACTAAGACATGTTATACCTCAATTAGACCTAATAAGACCTAATAAGGTCTAATCACACTCATTTTGAACCACTTAGTCCTATTATGACCAATTAGACTTGTTAAGGAGACACAAACCCATTATATCTACTAAGACCAAAATGAACCAATAACGAGCCATTACAGACCACTAAGACTCGTTATACCTCAATCAGACCTAATTAGGTCTAATCACACACTTTATGACCTACTTAGTCACATTATGGCCAATTAAACTCGTTAAGGAGACACAAAACCCATTATGCCCACTAAGACCAAAATGAACCAAAAAGGAGCCATTACGGACCACTATGACATGTTTTACCTCAAAATTAGACCGAATAAGGTCTAATCACGCTCATTATGACCCACTTAGTCCGATTATGACCAATTTGACATATTAAGGAGACACAAACCTTTATACCCACTAAGATAACAATGAACCGATAACGAACCATTACGGACCTAATAGACTCGTTAAGGACACACAAACCCATCTTGCCCACTAAATCTAAAATGAACCAAAAAGAACCATTACGGACCATTAAAACCTGTTATTCCTCTGTTCGACCTAATAAGGTCTAATGACACTCATTATGACCCACTTAGTCCTATTATGACCAATTAGACTCGTTAAGGAGACAAACCCGTTATATCCACTAAGACTAAAATGTTCAATAACGAGCCATTAAAGACCACTAAGACTCGTTATACCTGAATCAGACCTAATTAGGTCTAATCACACACTTTATGACCTACTTGGTCACATTATGACCAATTGAACTCGTTAAGGAGACACAAAACCCATTATGCCCACTAAGACCAAAATGAACCAAAAAGGAGACATTACGGACCACTATGACATGTTATACCTCAATTAGAACTAATAATGTCTGATCACACTCATTTTGACCAACTTAGCCCTATTTTGACCAATTAGACTCGTTAAGGAGACACAAACCCATTATATCCACTAAGACCAAAATGAACCAATAACGAGCCATTACGGACCACCAAGACCCGTTATACCTCATCAGACCTAATAAGGTCTAATCACACTCATTATGACCTACTTAGTCGCATTATGACCAATTAGACTCATTAAGGAGACACAAACCCATTATGCCCACTAAGACCAAAATGAACCAAAAAGGAGCCATTACGGACCACTAAGACTTGTTATACCTCAATTAGACCTAATAAGGTCTAATCACACTCATTTTGAACCACTTAGTCCTATTATGACCAATTAGACACGTAAAGGAGACACAAACCCATTATGCCCACTAAGACCAAAAAGGAGCCATTACGGACCACTAAGACATGTTATAACACAATACGACCTAATAATGTCTAATCACATTCATTACGACCCACTTAGTCCTATTTTGACCAATTAGACTCGTTAAGGAGACACAAACCCATAATATCCACTAAGACGAAAATGAACCAACAATGAGCCATTACGGACCACTAAAACCCGATATACCTCAATTAGACATAAAAAGGTCTAATAACACTCATTATGACCCACTTAGTCCTATTATGACCAATTAAACTCGTTAAGGATACACAAACCCATTATATCCACTAAGACCAAAATGTACCAATATCGAGCCATTATGGACAACTAAGTCCTGTTATACCTCAATTAGACCTAATAAGGTCTAATCACACTCATTATGACCTACTTAATCCCATTATGACCAATTACACTCGTTAAGGAGATACAAACCCATTAGGCCCACTAAGACCAAAATGAACCAAAAAGGAGCCATTACGGACCACTAAGACATGTTATACCTCAATTAGACCTAATAATGTCTAATCACACTCATTTTGACCAATTTAACCCTATTTTGACCAATTAGACTCGTTAAGGAGACACAAACCCATTATATCCACTAAGACCAAAATGAACCAATAACGAGCCATTACGGACCACCAAGACCCGTTATACCTCAATCAGACCTAATAAGGTCTAATCACACTCATTATGACCTACTTAGTCCCATTATGACCAATTAGACTCATTAAGGAGACACAAACCCATTATGCCCACTAAGACCAAAATGAACCAAAAAGGAGCCATTACGGACCACTAAGACATGTTATACCTCAATTAGACCTAATAAGACCTAATAAGGTCTAATCACACTCATTTTGAACCACTTAGTCCTATTATGACCAATTAGACTTGTTAAGGAGACACAAACCCATTATATCTACTAAGACCAAAATGAACCAATAACGAGCCATTACAGACCACTAAGACTCGTTATACCTCAATCAGACCTAATTAGGTCTAATCACACACTTTATGACCTACTTAGTCACATTATGGCCAATTAAACTCGTTAAGGAGACACAAAACCCATTATGCCCACTAAGACCAAAATGAACCAAAAAGGAGCCATTACGGACCACTATGACATGTTTTACCTCAAAATTAGACCGAATAAGGTCTAATCACGCTCATTATGACCCACTTAGTCCGATTATGACCAATTTGACATATTAAGGAGACACAAACCTTTATACCCACTAAGATAACAATGAACCGATAACGAACCATTACGGACCTAATAGACTCGTTAAGGACACACAAACCCATCTTGCCCACTAAATCTAAAATGAACCAAAAAGAACCATTACGGACCATTAAAACCTGTTATTCCTCTGTTCGACCTAATAAGGTCTAATGACACTCATTATGACCCACTTAGTCCTATTATGACCAATTAGACTCGTTAAAGAGACAAACCCGTTATATCCACTAAGACTAAAATGTTCAATAACGAGCCATTAAAGACCACTAAGACTCGTTATACCTGAATCAGACCTAATTAGGTCTAATCACACACTTTATGACCTACTTGGTCACATTATGACCAATTGAACTCGTTAAGGAGACACAAAACCCATTATGCCCACTAAGACCAAAATGAACCAAAAAGGAGACATTACGGACCACTATGACATGTTATACCTCAATTAGAACTAATAATGTCTGATCACACTCATTTTGACCAACTTAGCCCTATTTTGACCAATTAGACTCGTTAAGGAGACACAAACCCATTATATCCACTAAGACCAAAATGAACCAATAACGAGCCATTACGGACCACCAAGACCCGTTATACCTCAATCAGACCTAATAAGGTCTAATCACACTCATTATGACCTACTTAGTCGCATTATGACCAATTAGACTCATTAAGGAGACACAAACCCATTATGCCCACTAAGACCAAAATGAACCAAAAAGGAGCCATTACGGACCACTAAGACTTGTTATACCTCAATTAGACCTAATAAGGTCTAATCACACTCATTTTGAACCACTTAGTCCTATTATGACCAATTAGACACGTAAAGGAGACACAAACCCATTATGCCCACTAAGACCAAAAAGGAGCCATTACGGACCACTAAGACATGTTATAACACAATACGACCTAATAATGTCTAATCACATTCATTACGACCCACTTAGTCCTATTTTGACCAATTAGACTCGTTAAGGAGACACAAACCCATAATATCCACTAAGACGAAAATGAACCAACAATGAGCCATTACGGACCACTAAAACCCGATATACCTCAATTAGACATAAAAAGGTCTAATAACACTCATTGTGACCCACTTAGTCCTATTATGACCAATTAAACTCGTTAAGGATACACAAACCCATTATATCCACTAAGACCAAAATGTACCAATATCGAGCCATTATGGACAACTAAGTCCTGTTATACCTCAATTAGACCTAATAAGGTCTAATCACACTCATTATGACCTACTTAATCCCATTATGACCAATTACACTCGTTAAGGAGATACAAACCCATTAGGCCCACTAAGAACAAAATGAACCAAAAAGGAGCCATTACGGACCACTAAGACATGTTATACCTCAATTAGACCTAATAATGTCTAATCACACTCATTTTGACCAATTTAACCCTATTTTGACCAATTAGACTCGTTAAGGAGACACAAACCCATTATATCCACTAAGACCAAAATGAACCAATAACGAGCCATTACGGACCACCAAGACCCGTTATACCTCAATCAGACCTAATAAGGTCTAATCACACTCATTATGACCTACTTAGTCCCATTATGACCAATTAGACTCATTAAGGAGACACAAACCCATTATGCCCACTAAGACCAAAATGAACCAAAAAGGAGCCATTACGGACCACTAAGACATGTTATACCTCAATTAGACCTAATAAGACCTAATAAGGTCTAATCACACTCATTTTGAACCACTTAGTCCTATTATGACCAATTAGACTTGTTAAGGAGACACAAACCCATTATATCTACTAAGACCAAAATGAACCAATAACGAGCCATTACAGACCACTAAGACTCGTTATACCTCAATCAGACCTAATTAGGTCTAATCACACACTTTATGACCTACTTAGTCACATTATGGCCAATTAAACTCGTTAAGGAGACACAAAACCCATTATGCCCACTAAGACCAAAATGAACCAAAAAGGAGCCATTACGGACCACTATGACATGTTTTACCTCAAAATTAGACCGAATAAGGTCTAATCACGCTCATTATGACCCACTTAGTCCGATTATGACCAATTTGACATATTAAGGAGACACAAACCTTTATACCCACTAAGATAACAATGAACCGATAACGAACCATTACGGACCTAATAGACTCGTTAAGGACACACAAACCCATCTTGCCCACTAAATCTAAAATGAACCAAAAAGAACCATTACGGACCATTAAAACCTGTTATTCCTCTGTTCGACCTAATAAGGTCTAATGACACTCATTATGACCCACTTAGTCCTATTATGACCAATTAGACTCGTTAAGGAGACAAACCCGTTATATCCACTAAGACTAAAATGTTCAATAACGAGCCATTAAAGACCACTAAGACTCGTTATACCTGAATCAGACCTAATTAGGTCTAATCACACACTTTATGACCTACTTGGTCACATTATGACCAATTGAACTCGTTAAGGAGACACAAAACCCATTATGCCCACTAAGACCAAAATGAACCAAAAAGGAGACATTACGGACCACTATGACATGTTATACCTCAATTAGAACTAATAATGTCTGATCACACTCATTTTGACCAACTTAGCCCTATTTTGACCAATTAGACTCGTTAAGGAGACACAAACCCATTATATCCACTAAGACCAAAATGAACCAATAACGAGCCATTACGGACCACCAAGACCCGTTATACCTCAATCAGACCTAATAAGGTCTAATCACACTCATTATGACCTACTTAGTCGCATTATGACCAATTAGACTCATTAAGGTGACACAAACCCATTATGCCCACTAAGACCAAAATGAACCAAAAAGGAGCCATTACGGACCACTAAGACTTGTTATACCTCAATTAGACCTAATAAGGTCTAATCACACTCATTTTGAACCACTTAGTCCTATTATGACCAATTAGACACGTAAAGGAGACACAAACCCATTATGCCCACTAAGACCAAAAAGGAGCCATTACGGACCACTAAGACATGTTATAACACAATAAGACCTAATAATGTCTAATCACATTCATTACGACCCACTTAGTCCTATTTTGACCAATTAGACTCGTTAAGGAGACACAAACCCATAATATCCACTAAGACGAAAATGAACCAACAATGAGCCATTACGGACCACTAAAATCCGATATACCTCAATTAGACATAAAAAGGTCTAATAACACTCATTATGACCCACTTAGTCCTATTATGACCAATTAAACTCGTTAAGGATACACAAACCCATTATATCCACTAAGACCAAAATGTACCAATATCGAGCCATTATGGACAACTAAGTCCTGTTATACCTCAATTAGACCTAATAAGGTCTAATCACACTCATTATGACCTACTTAATCCCATTATGACCAATTACACTCGTTAAGGAGATACAAACCCATTAGGCCCACTAAGACCAAAATGAACCAAAAAGGAGCCATTACGGACCACTAAGACCCGTTATACCTCAATCAAACCTAATAAGGTCTAATCACACTTATTACACACAAATCCATCTTGCCCACTAATTCTAAAATGAACCAATAAGGAACCAATACGGACCATTAAGACATGTTATTCCTTTGTTCGACCTAATAAGGTCTAATGACACTCATTATGACCCACTTAGTCCTATTATGACTAATTAGACTCATTAAGGAGACACAAACCCATTATGCCCACTAAGACCGAAATGAACCAATAACGAGCCATTACGGAACACTAAGACCCGTTATACGTCAATCAGACGTAATAAGGTCTAATCACACTCATTATGACCTACTTAGTCCCATTATGACCAATTAGACACGTAAAGGAGACACAAACCCATTATGCCCACTAAGACCAAAAAGGAGCCATTACGGACCACTAAGACATGTTATAACACAATAAGACCTAATAATGTCTAATCACATTCATTAAGACCCACTTAGTCCAATTTTGACCAATTAGACTCGTTAAGGAGACACAAACCCATAATATCCACTAAGACGAAAATGAACCAACAATGAGCCATTACGGACCACTAAGACCCGATATACCTTAATTAGACATAAAAAGGTCTAATCACACTCATTATGACCCACTTAGTCCTATTATGACAAATTAAACTCGTTAAGGAGACACAAACCCATTATATCCACTAAGACCAAAATGAACCAATAACGAGCCATTATGGACTACTAAGTCCCGTTATACCTCAATTAGACCTAATAAGGTCTAATCTCACTCATTATGATATACTTAATCCCATTATGACCAATTCGACTCGTTAAGGAGATACAAACCCATTATGCCTACTAAGACCAAAATGAACCAAAAAGGAGCCATTACGGACCACTAAGATATGTTATACCTCAATTAGACCTAATAATGTCTAATCACACTCATTTTGACCAACTTAGCCCTATTTTGACCAATTAGACTCGTTAAGGACACACAAAACCATTATATCCACTAAGACCAAAATGAACCAATAACGAGCCATTACGGACCACCAAGACCCGTTATACGTCAATCAGACATATAAGGTCTAATCACACTCATTATGACCTACTTAGTCCCATTATGACCAATTAGACTCATTAAGGAGACACAAACCCATTATGCCCACTAAGACCAAAATGAACAAAAAAGGAGCCATTACGGACCACTAAGACATGTTATACCTCAATTAGACCTAATAAGGTCTAATCACACTCATTTTGAACCACTTAGTCCTATTATGATCAATAAGACTTGTTAAGGAGACACAAACCCGTTATATCTACTAAGACCAAAATGAATCAATAACGAGCTATTACAGACCACTAAGACTCGTTATACCTCAATCAGACCTAATTAGGTCTAATCACACACTTTATGACCTACTTAGTCACATTATGGCCAATTAAACTCGTTAAGGAGCCACAAAACCCATTATGCCCACTAAGACAAAAATGAACCAAAAAGGAGCCATTACGGACCACTATGACATGTTTTACCTCAACATTAGACCGAATAAGGTCTAATCACGCTCATTATGACCCACTTAGTCCGATTATGACCAATTTGACATATTAAGGAGACACAAACCTTTATACCCACTAAGATAACAATGAACCAATAACGAACCATTACGGACTAATAAGACCCGTTATACCTCAATCAAACCTAATAAGGTCTAATCACACTTATTCTAAAATGACCCAATAAGGAACCATTACGGACCATTAAGACATGTTATTCCTTTGTTCGACCTAATAAGGTCTAATGACACTCATTATGACCCACTTAGTCCTATTATGAATAACTGTTAAGGAGACAAATCCATTATATCCACTAAGACCGAAATGAACCAATAACGAGCCATTACGGAACACTAAGACCCGTTATACGTCAATCAGACCTAATAAGGTCTAATCACACTCATTATGACCTACTTAGTCCCATTATGACCAATTAGACACGTAAAGGAGACACAAACCCATTATGCCCACTAAGACCAAAAAGGAGCCATTACGGACCACTAAGACATGTTATAACACAATAAGACCTAATAATGTCTAATCACATTCATTACGACCCACTTAGTCCTATTTTTACCAATTAGACTCGTTAAGGAGACACAAACCCATAATATCCACTAAGACGAAAATGAACCAACAATGAGCCATTACGGACCACTAAGACCCGATATACCTCAATTAGACATAAAAAGGTCTAATCACACTCATTATGACCCACTTAGTCCTATTATGACCAATTAAACTCGTTAAGGAGACACAAACCCATTATATCCACTAAGACCAAAATGAACCAATAACGAGCCATTATGGACTACTAAGTCCCGTTATACCTCAATTAGACCTAATAAGGTCTAATCACACTCATTATGATATACTTAATCCCATTATGACCAATTCGACTCGTTAAGGAGATACAAACCCATTATGCCTACTAAGACCAAAATGAACCAAAAAGGAGCCATTACGGACCACTAAGATATGTTATACCTCAATTAGACCTAATAATGTCTAATCACACTCATTTTGACCAACTTAGCCCTATTTTGACCAATTAGACTCGTTAAGGAGACAAAAACCCATTATACCCACTAAGATCAAAATGAACCAATAACGAGCCATTACGGACCACCAAGACCCGTTATACCTCAATCAGACATATAAGGTCTAATCACACTCATTATGACCTACTTAGTCCCATTATGACAAATTAGACTCATTAAGGAGACACAAACCCATTATGCCCCACTAAGACCAAAATGAACAAAAAAGGAGCCATTACGGACCACTAAGACATGTTATACCTCAATTAGACCTAATAAGGTCTAATCACACTCATTTTGAACCACTTAGTCCTATTATGACCAATAAGACTTGTTAAGGAGACACAAACCCGTTATATCTACTCAGACCAAAATGAATCAATAACGAGCTATTACAGACCACTAGGACTCGTTATACCTCAATCAGACCTAATTAGGTCTAATCACACACTTTATGACCTACTTAGTCACATTATGGCCAATTAAACTCGTTAAGGAGCCACAAAACCCATTATGCCCACTAAGACCAAAATGAACCAAAAAGGAGCCATTACGGACCACTATGACATTTTTACTTCAACATTAGACCGAAT
The DNA here is from genome assembly GCA_023525745.1 of Arctium lappa. Classification (NCBI taxonomy): domain Eukaryota; kingdom Viridiplantae; phylum Streptophyta; class Magnoliopsida; order Asterales; family Asteraceae; genus Arctium; species Arctium lappa. The sequence continues at coordinate 56,444,508 of CM042049.1, read as the reverse complement.
AAGGTCTAATCACGCTCATTATGACCCACTTAGTCCGATTATGACCAATTTGACTTATTAAGGAGACACAAACCTTTATACCCACTAAGATAACAATGAACCAATAACGAGCCATTACGGACCACTAAGACCCGTTATACCTCAATCAAACCTAATAAGGTCTAATCACACTTATTATGACCCATTAGACTCCTTAAGTACACACAAATCCATCTTGCCCACTAATTCTAAAATGAACCAATAAGGAACCATTACGGACCATTAAGACATGTTATTCCTTTGTTCGACCTAATAAGGTCTAATGACACTCATTATGACCCACTTAGTCCTATTATGACTAATTAGAGTCGTTAAGGAGACAAACCCATTATATCCACTAAGACCGAAATGAACCAATAACGAGCCATTGCGGAACACTAAGACCCGTTATACGTCAATCAGACCTAATTAGGTCTAATCACACTCATTATGACCTACTTAGTCCCATTATGACCAATTAGACACATAAAGGAGACACAAACCCATTATGCCCACTAAGACCAAAAAGGAGCCATTACGGACCACTAAGACATGTTATAACACAATAAGACCTAATAATGTCTAATCACATTCATTACGACCCAATTAGTCCTATTTTAACCAATTAGACTCGTTAAGGAGACACAAACCCATAATATCCACTAAGACGAAAATGAACCAACAATGAGCCATTACGGACCACTAAGACCCGATATACCTCAATTAGACATAAAAAGGTCTAATCACACTCATTATGACCCACTTAGTCAATTAGACCTAATAAGGTCTAATCACACTCATTATGACCTACTTAATCCCATTATGACGAATTAGACTCGTTAAGGAGATACAAACCCATTATGCCCACTAAGACCAAAATGAACCAAAAAGGAGCCATTACGGACCACTAAGACATGTTATACCTCAATTAGACCTAATAATGTCTGATCACACTCATTTTGACCAACTTAGCCCTATTTTGACCAATTAGACTCGTTAAGGAGACACAAACCCATTATATCCACTAAGACCAAAATGAACCAATAACGAGCCATTACGGACCACCTAGACCCGTTATACCTCAATCAGACCTAATAAGGTCTAATCACACTCATTATGACCTACTTAGTCCCATTATGACCAATTAGACTCATTAAGGAGACACAAACCCATTATGCCCACTAAGACCAAAATGAACCAAAAAGGAGCCATTACGGACCACTAAGACATGTTATACCTCAATTAGACCTAATAAGACCTAATAAGGTCTAATCACACTCATTTTGAACCACTTAGTCCTATTATGACCAATTAGACTTGTTAAGGAGACACAAACCCATTATATCTACTAAGACCAAAATGATCCAATAACGAGCCATTACAAACCACTAAGACCCGTTATACCTCAATCAAACCTAATAAGGTCTAACAAACTCATTATGACCTAATAGACTCGTTAAGGACACACAAACCCATCTTTCCCACTAAATCTAAAATGAACCAATAAGGAACCATTACGGACCATTAAAACCTGTTATTCCTCTGTTCGACCTAATATGGTCTAATGACACTCTTTATGACCCACTTAGTCCTATTATGACCAATTAGACTCGTTAAGTAGGCAAACCCGTTATATCCACTAAGACTAAAATGAACCAATAACGAGCCATTAAAGACCACTAAGACTCGTTATACCAAAATCAGACCTAATTAGGTCTAATCACACACTTTATGACCAACTTGGTCACATTATGACCAATTAATCTCGTTAAGGAGACACAAAACCCATTATGCCCACTAAGATCAAAATGAACCAAAAAGGAGCCATTACGGACCACTATGACATGTTATACCTCAATTAGACCTAATAAGGTCAAATCACTCTCATTATGACCCACTTAGTCCGAATATGACCAATTTGACTTATTAAGGAGACACAAACCTTTATAACCACTAAGATAACAATGAACTAATAACGATCCATTACGGACCACTTAGACCCGTTATACCTCAATCAAACCTAATAAGGTCTAATCACACTTATTATGACCCATTAGACTCCTTAAGTACACACAAATCCATCTTGCCCACTAATTCTAAAATGAACCAATAAGGAACCATTACGGACCATTAAGACATGTTATTCCTTTGTTCGACCTAATAAGGTCTAATGACACTCATTATGACCCACTTAGTCCTATTATGACTAATTAGATTCGTTAAGGAGACCAACCCATTATATCCACTAAGACCGAAATGAACCAATAACGAGCCATTACGGAACACTAAGACACGTTATATGTCAATCAGACCTAATAAGGTCTAATCACACTCATTATGACCTACTTAGTCCCATTATGACCAATTAGACACGTAAAGGAGACACAAACCCATTATGCCCAATAAGACCAAAAAGGAGCCATTACGGACCACTAAGACATGTTATAACACAATAAGACCTAATAATGTCTAATCACATTCATTACGACCCACTTAGTCCTATTTTGACCAATTAGACTCGTTAAGGAGACACAAACCCATAATAACAACTAAGACGAAAATGAACCAACAATGAGCCATTACGAACCACTAAGACCCGATATACCTCAATTAGACATAAAAAGGTCTAATCACACTCATTATGATCCACTTAGTCCTATTATGACCAATTAAACTCGTTAAGGAGACACAAACCCATTATATCCACTAAGACCAAAATGAACCAATAACGAGCCATTATGGACTACTATGTCCCGTTATACCTCAATTAGACCTAATAAGGTCTAATCACACTCATTATGACCTACTTAATCCCATTATTACCAATTAGACTCGTTAAGGAGATACAAACCCATTATGCCCACTAAGACCAAAATGAACCAAAAAGGAGCCATTACGGACCACTAAGACATGTTATACCTCAATTAGACCTAATAATGTCTAATCACACTCATTTTGACCAACTTAGCCCTATTTTGACCAATTAGACTCGTTAAGGAGACACAAACCCATTATATCCACTAAGACCAAAATGAACCAATAACGAGCCATTACGAACCACCAAGACCCGTTATTCCTCAATCAGACCTAATAAGGTCTAATCACACTCATTATGACCTACTTAGTCCCATTATGACCAATTAGACTCATTAAGGAGACACAAACCCATTATGCCCACTAAGACGAAAATGAACCAAAAAGGAGCCATTACGGACCACTTAGACATGTTATACCTCAATTAGACCTAATAAGGTCTAATCACACTCATTTTGAACCACTTAGTCCTATTATGACCAATTAGACTTGTTAAGGAGACACAAACCCGTTATATCTACTAAGACCAAAATGAACCAATAACGAGCAATTACAGACCACTAAGACTCGTTATACCTCAATCAGACCTAATTAGGTCTAATCACACACTGTAAGACCTACTTCGTCACATTATGGCCAATTAAACTCGTTAAGGAGACACAAAACCCATTTTGCCCACTAAGACCAAAATGAACCAAAAAGGAGCCATTACGGACCACTATGACATGTTTTACCTCAAAATTAGACCGAATAAGGTCTAATCACGCTCATTATGACCCACTTAGTCCGATTATGACCAATTTGACATATTAAGGAGACACAAACCTTTTTTTGGAAAAAGGGGACGGAACCCCAGGAAAAACTTTATTTAAAAAACAAAAAGGGCTTACAAACTACGAGGGGCATACCCCAAGGAAATAAAATGTCTTCCTAAAAAATGCTTAGGAATCATAAACAAAAGAGGCCTAACACTAAAACCAACACTATTGATAGACACCCAATACTCCATACAAAAAATACCCCACTTACAATTGTCATCAACAATAAAATAGCCCAACAAAACTTTGGAATCACTTAAATGACTATTAAAAATATCATTGTTGGCCCATATCTTCAAAATCTTCATTTGATCATCATAATTATCCTTGATCCTAATAGGATTGTCCTCTCTTTGCCAATAAAGATAGTCCACAGCCCAAACCAACTTATGAGCCAAAGTCTTCAAGCCCTTGTTATCTATACTAATCCAATTCCTACAATTCTTGTCATCGGCCCAAAGAAATATAGCATTCCTACCTCCATAAAATAAATTGGTATATTGGCCCAACCAATTATCCCACACAAAACAGATAACTCCAATAATCTTTTGATCAAGCATTTTAAAGCAGACAAGGGCCATTTCCACAACAGCAACACTGGAAATCCACAGAATCAAAACCATCTGCTTATTCCATTCACTACTATTCCTGCTGCACCAAACCACAGATTCTAGGTGAAAATATTAACAGAAAAATCTATGCTTGACCTCCCAAAACACCTGCTGCCATCTCCAGTCATCCAAATTCCAAAAATAGAAAAAGAAGATCTCCATCCCAGCACCAAAAAATCAAAAACAGCAGCTCCTGGGCCATCTGCATAATCCAATCACCATACAACCAGCAACACCAAACACAGTTTCCAAATGACAAAAATGATAGAAGTATTTGATATCCAGCAGGAGTTTTTACTCAACAAATTGGTCTTCAGGTTTTGTGTGGTCCACCAGTAAATCCACCCAGATGACAACGACCAACCAACAAAATTACAATTCATTAGCAGTATCATTGGATTTTGCACAAAATTCGCCCTTCTCAAAGCCAAGACCCCAAACTACAGCAGCCCTCCGAACCTGGCTATTATTTCTGACTTTCAAACCCATCATTTTCATTCTGATTAGCTCAACAATTTGGTTCACCAAACATTCAACAGATCTGTTCTTATCAGAATGCAACCTTTGGTTTCTCTCTTGCCAAATTAAGTAAATCACAGTAGCAAATAAGAGTCTATGAATAACACTCCAAATTGAGTTACTTATTGTGCCACTGGACAGCCCCAAAATCAGCTCAATCCAACAATTTGCACTCCCATTTAAACATTGAATCCTGTCATAAATCCCAATATATCCTTCAAGGCATTTCCAAACATCCTGTGTATAAGAACACTTCACAAAAATATGGTCATGGGTTTCCATTTCATCATGACACAACACACAGAACATATTATCAGAAATCTTCCATTTTGCAAGCCTGTCTAGAGTTCTCAGCTTCTCCAATATGGCAAGCCACAAAAAGAAAGCATGTCTAGGAATTCCTTGACTAAACCAGACAAGCTTATACCATGGAGCATGATTAAGATCCAAATACATATCCCCCCAAATTGTGGCAACTTTAAAATCAACCAATGAACCATTTCTACATTTCCATCTGACTCTATCATTAATATTGGCATTTAACTGAGGCATATACTGCTGTAAAATATCCCCCATACTTGCACACAAACCTTTATACCCACTAAGATAACAATGAACCAATAACGAACCATTACGGACTAATAAGACCCGTTATACCTCAATCAGACCAAATAAGGTCTAACACACTCATTATGACCTAATAGACTCGTTAAGGACACACAACCCATCTTGCCCACTAAATCTAAAATGAACCAATAAGGAACCATTACGGACCATTAAAACCTGTTATTCCTCTGTTCGACCTAATAAGGTCTAATGACACTCATTATGACCCACTTAGTCCTATTATGACCAATTAGACTCGTTAAGGAGACAAACCCGTTATATCCACTAAAACTAAAATGAACATTGGGTCTAATCACACACTTTATGACCTACTTGGTCACATTATGACCAATTAAACTCATTAAGGAGACACAAAACCCATTATGCCCACTAAGACCAAAATGAACCAAAAAGGAGCCATTACGGACCACTATGACATGTTATACCTCAATTAGACCTAATAAGGTCAAATCACGCTCATTATGACCCACTTAGTCCGATTATGACCAATTTGACTTATTAAGGAGACACAAACCTTTATACCCACTAAGATAACAATGAACCAATAACGAGCCATTACGGACCACTAAGACCCGTTATACCTCAATCAAACCTAATAAGGTCTAATCACACTTATTATGACCCATTAGACTCCTTAAGTACACACAAATCCATCTTGCCCACTAATTCTAAAATGAACCAATAAAGAACCATTACGGACCAATAAGACATGTTATTCCTTTGTTCGACCTAATAAGGTCTAATGACACTCATTATGACCCACTTAGTCCTATTATGACTAATTGTTAAGGAGACAAACCCATTATATCCACTAAGACCGAAATGAACCAATAACGAGCCATTACGGAACACTAAGACCCGTTATACGTCAATCAGACCTAATAAGGTCTAATCACACTCATTATGACCTACTTAGTCCCATTATGACCAATTAGACACGTAAAGGAGACACAAACCCATTATGCCCACTAAGACCAAAAAGGAGCCATTACGGACCACTAAGACATGTTATAACACAATAAGACCTAATAATGTCTAATCACATTCATTACGACCCACTTAGTCCTATTTTGACCAATTAGACTCGTTAAGGAGACACAAACCCATAATATCCGCTAAGACGAAAATGAACCAACAATGAGCCATTACGGACCACTAAGACCCGATATACCTCAATTAGACATAAAAAGGTCTAATCACACTCATTATGACCCACTTAGTCCTATTATGACCAATTAAACTCGTTAAGGAGACAAAAACCCATTATATCCACTAAGACCAAAATGAACCAATAACGAGCCATTATGGACTACTAAGTCCCGTTATACCTCAATTAGACCTAATAAGGTCTAATCACACTCATTATGACCTACTTAATCCCATTATGACCAATTAGACTCGTTAAGGACACACAAAACCCATTATGCCCACTAAGACCAAAATGAACCAAAAAGGAGCCATTACGGACAACTATGACATGTTATACCTCAATTAGACCTCATAAGGTCAAATCACGCTCATTATGACCCACTTAGTCCGATTATGACCAATTTGACTTATTAAGGAGACACAAACCTTTATACCCACTAAGATAACAATGAACCAATAACGAGCCATTACGGACCACTAAGACCCGTTATACCTCAATCAAACCTAATAAGGTCTAATCACACTTATTATGACCCATTAGACTCGTTAAGTACACACAAATCCATCTTGCCCACTAATTCTAAAATGAACCAATAAAGAACCATTACGGACCATTAAGACATGTTATTCCTTTGTTCGACCTAATAAAGGTCTAATGACACTCATTATGACCCACTTAGTCCTAATATGACTAATTGTTAAGGAGACAAACCCATTATATCCACTAAGACCGAAATGAACCAATAACGAGCCATTACGGAACACTAAGACCCGTTATACGTCAATCAGACCTAATAAGTTCTAATCACACTCATTATGACCTACTTAGTCCCATTATGACCAATTAGACACGTAAAGGAGACACAAACCCATTATGCCCACTAAGACAAAAAAGGAGCCATTACGGACCACTAAGACATGTTATAACACAATAAGACCTAATAATGTCTAATCACATTCATTACGACCCACTTAGTCCTATTTTGACCAATTAGACTCGTTAAGGAGACACAAACCCATAATATCCACTAAGACGAAAATGAACCAACAATGAGCCATTACGGACCACTAAGACCCGATATACCTCAATTAGACATAAAAAGGTCTAATCACACTCATTATGACCCACTTAGTCCTATTATGATCAATTAAACTCGTTAAGGAGACACAAACCCATTATATCCACTAAGACCAAAATGAACCAATAACGAGCCATTATGGACTACTAAATCCCGTTATACCTCAATTAGACCTAATAAGGTCTAATCACACTCATTATGACCTACTTAATCCCATTATGACCAATTAGACTCGTTAAGGAGATACAAACCCATTATGCCCACTAAGACCAAAATGAACCAAAAAGGAGCCATTACGGACCACTAAGACATGCTATACCTCAATTAGACCTAATAATGTCTAATCACACTCATTTTGACCAACTTAGCCCTATTTTGACCAATTAGACTCGTTAAGAAGACACAAACCCATTATATCCACTAAGACCAAAATGAACCAATAACGAGCCATTACGGACCACCAAGACCCGTTATACCTCAATCAGACCTAATAAGGTCTAATCACACTCATTATGACCTACTTAGTCCCATTATGACCAATTAGACTCATTAAGGAGACACAAACCCATTATGCCCACTAAGACCAAAATGAACCAAAAAGGAGCCATTACGGACCACTAAGACATGTTATACCTCAATTAGACCTAATAAGGTCTAATCACACTCATTTTGAACCACTTAGTCCTATTATGACCAATTAGACTTGTTAAGGAGACACAAACCCATTATATCTACTAAGACCAAAATGAACCAATAACGAGCCATTACAGACCACTAAGACTCGTTATACCTCAATCAGACCTAATTAGGTCTAATCACACACTTTATGACCTACTTAGTCACATTATGGCCAATTAAACTCGTTAAGGAGACACAAAACCCATTATGCCCACTAAGACCAAAATGAACCAAAAAGGAGCCATTACGGACCACTATGACATGTTTTACCTCAAAATTAGACCGAATAAGGTCTAATCACGCTCATTATGACCCACTTAGTCCGATTATGACCAATTTGACATATTAAGGAGACACAAACCTTTATACCCACTAAGATAACAATGAATCAATAACGAACCATTACGGACTAATAACACCCGTTATACCTCAATCAGACCTAATAAGGTCTAACACACTCATTATGACCTAATAGACTCGTTAAGGACACACAAACCCATCTTGCCCACTAAATCTAAAATGAACCAATAAGGAACCATTACGGACCATTAAAACCTGTTATTCCTCTGTTCAACCTAATAAGGTCTAATGACACTCATTATGACCCACTTAGTCCTATTATGACCAATTAGACTCGTTAAGGAGACAAACCCGTTATATCCACTAAGACTAAAATGAACCAATAACGAGCCATTAAAGACCCCTAAGATTTGTTATACCTCAATCAGACCTAATTAGGTCTAATCACAAACTTTATGACCTACTTGGTCACATTATGACCAATTGAACTCGTTAAGGAGACACAAAACCCATTATGCCCACTAAGACCAAAATGAACCAAAAAGGAGCCATTACGGACCATTATGACATGTTATACCTCAATTAGACCTAATAAGGTCAAATCACCCTCATTATGACCCACTTAGTCCGATTATGACCAATTTGACTTATTAAGGAGACACAAACCTTTATACCCACTAAGATAACAATGAACCAATAACGAGCCATTACGGACCAGTAAGACCCGTTATACCTCAATCAAACCTAATAAGGTCTAATCACACTTATTATGACCCATTAGACTCCTTAAGTACACACAAATCCATCTTGCCCACTAATTCTAAAATGAACCAACAAGGAACCATTACGGACCATTAAGACATGTTATTCCTTTGTTCGACCTAATAAGGTCTAATGACACTCATTATGACCCACTTAGTCCTATTATGACTAATTGTTAAGGAGACAAACCCATTATATCCACTAAGACCGAAATGAACCAATAACGAGCCATTACGGAACACTAAGACCCGTTATACGTCAATCAGACCTAATAAGGTCTAATCACACTCATTATGACCTACTTAGTCCCATTATGACCAATTAGACACGTAAAGGAGACACAAACCCATTATGCCCACTAAGACCAAAAAGGAGCCATTACGGACCACTAAGACATGTTATAACACAATAAGACCTAATAATGTCTAATCACATTCATTACGACCCACTTAGTCCTATTTTGACCAATTAGACTCGTTAAGGAGACACAAACCCATAATATCCACTAAGACGAAAATGAACCAACAATGAGCCATTACGGACCACTAAGACCCGATATACCTCAATTACACATAAAAAGGTCTAATCACACTCATTATGACCCACTTAGTCCTATTATGACCAATTAAACTCGTTAAGGAGACACAAACCCATTATATCCACTAAGACCAAAATGAACCAATAACGAGCCATTATGGACTACTAAGTCCCGTTATACCTCAATTAGACCTAATAAGGTCTAATCACACTCATTATGACCTACTTAATCCCATTATGACCAATTAGACTCGTTAAGGAGATACAAACGCCCACTAAGACCAAAATGAACCAAAAAGGAGCCATTACGGACCACTAAGACATGTTATACCTCAATTAGACCTAATAATGTCTAATCACACTCATTTTGACCAACTTATCCCTATTTTGACCAATTAGACTCGTTAAGGAGACACAAACCCATTATATCCACTAAGACCAAAATGAACCAATAACGAGCCATTACGGACCACCAAGACCCGTTATACCTCAATCAGACCTAATAAGGTCTAATCACACTCATTATGACCAACTTAGTCCCATTATGACCAATTAGACTCATTAAGGAGACACAAACCCATTATGCCCACTAAGACCAAAATGAACCAAAAAGGAGCCATTACGGACCACTAAGACATGTTATACCTCAATTAGACCTAATAAGGTCTAATCACACTCATTTTGAACCACTTAGTCCTATTATGACCAATTAGACTTGTTAAGGAGACACAAACCCATTATATCTACTAAGACCAAAATGAACCAATAACGAGCCATTACAGACCACTAAGACTCGTTATACCTCAATCAGACCTAATTAGGTCTAATCACACAGTTTATGACCTACTTAGTCACATTATAGCCAATTAAACTTGTTAAGGAGACACAAAACCCATTATGCCCACTAAGACCAAAATGAACCAAAAAGGAGCCATTACGGACCACTATGACATGTTTTACCTCAAAATTAGACCGAATAAGGTCTAATCACGCTCATTATGACCTACTTAGTCCGATTATGACCAATTTGACATATTAAGGAGACACAAACCTTTATACCCACTAAGAGACACAAACCCATTATATCTACTAAGACCAAAATGAACCAATAACGAGCCATTACAGACCACTAAGACTCGTTATACCTCAATCAGACCTAATTAGGTCTAATCACACACTTTATGACCTACTTAGTCACATTATAGCCAATTAAACTTGTTAAGGAGACACAAAACCCATTATGCCCACTAAGACCAAAATGAACCAAAAAGGAGCCATTACGGACCACTATGACATGTTTTACCTCAAAATTAGACCGAATAAGGTCTAATCACGCTCATTATGACCCACTTAGTCTGATTATGACCAATTTGACATATTAAGGAGACACAAACCTTTATACCCACTAAGATAACAATGAACCAATAACGAACCATTACGGACTAATAAGGCCCGTTATACATCAATCAGACCTAATAAGGTCTAACACACTCATTATGACCTAATAGACTCGTTAAGGACACACAAACCCATCTTGCCCACTAAATCTAAAATGAACCAATAAGGAACCATTACGGACCATTAAAACCTGTTATTCCTCTGTTCGACCTAATAAGGTCTAATGACACTCATTATGACCCACTTAGTCCTATTATGACTAATTAGACTCGTTAAGGAGACAAACCCGTTATATCCAATAAGACTAAAATGAACCAATAACGAGCCATTAAAGACCACTAAGACTCGTTATACCTCAATCAGACCTAATTAGGTCTAATCACACACTTTATGACCTACTTGGTCACATTATGACCAATTAAACTCGTTAAGGAGACACAAAACCCATTATGCCCACTAAGACCAAAATGAACCAAAAAGGAGCCATTACGGACCACTATGACATGTTATACCTCAATTAGACCTAATAAGGTCAAATCACGCTCATTATGACCCACTTAGTCCGATTATGACCAATTTGACTTATTAAGGACACACAAACCTTTATACCCACTAAGATAACAATGAACCAATAACGAGCCATTACAGACCACTAAGACCCGTTTATACCTCAATCAAACCTAATAAGGTCTAATCACACTTATTATGACCCATTAGACTCCTTAAGTACACACAAATCCATCTTGCCCACTAATTCTAAAATGAACCAATAAAGAACCATTACGGACCATTAAGACATGTTATTCCTTTGTTCGACCTAATAAGGTCTAATGACACTCATTATGACCCACTTAGTCCTATTATGACTAATTGTTAAGGAGACAAACCCATTATATCCACTAAGACCGAAATGAACCAATAACGAGCCATTACGGAACACTAAGACCCGTTATACGTCAATCAGACCTAATAAGGTCTAATCACACTCATTATGACCTACTTAGTCCCATTATGACCAATTAGACACGTAAAGGAGACACAAACCCATTATGCCCACTAAGACCAAAAAGGAGCCATTACGGACCACTAAGACATGTTATAACACAATAAGACCTAATAATGTCTAATCACATTCATTACGACCCACTTAGTCCTATTTTGACCAATTAGACTCGTTAAGGAGACACAAACCCATAATATCCACTAAGACGAAAATGAACCAACAATGAGCCATTACGGACCACTAAGACCCGATATACCTCAATTACACATAAAAAGGTCTAATCACACTCATTATGACCCACTTAGTCCTATTATGACCAATTAAACTCGTTAAGGAGACACAAACCCATTATATCCACTAAGACCAAAATGAACCAATAACGAGCCATTATGGACTACTAAGTCCCGTTATACCTCAATTAGACCTAATAAGGTCTAATCACACTCATTATGACCTACTTAATCCCATTATGACCAATTAGACTCGTTAAGGAGATACAAACGCCCACTAAGACCAAAATGAACCAAAAAGGAGCCATTACGGACCACTAAGACATGTTATACCTCAATTAGACCTAATAATGTCTAATCACACTCATTTTGACCAACTTATCCCTATTTTGACCAATTAGACTCGTTAAGGAGACACAAACCCATTATATCCACTAAGACCAAAATGAACCAATAACGAGCCATTACGGACCACCAAGACCCGTTATACCTCAATCAGACCTAATAAGGTCTAATCACACTCATTATGACCAACTTAGTCCCATTATGACCAATTAGACTCATTAAGGAGACACAAACCCATTATGCCCACTAAGACCAAAATGAACCAAAAAGGAGCCATTACGGACCACTAAGACATGTTATACCTCAATTAGACCTAATAAGGTCTAATCACACTCATTTTGAACCACTTAGTCCTATTATGACCAATTAGACTTGTTAAGGAGACACAAACCCATTATATCTACTAAGACCAAAATGAACCAATAACGAGCCATTACAGACCACTAAGACTCGTTATACCTCAATCAGACCTAATTAGGTCTAATCACACAGTTTATGACCTACTTAGTCACATTATAGCCAATTAAACTTGTTAAGGAGACACAAAACCCATTATGCCCACTAAGACCAAAATGAACCAAAAAGGAGCCATTACGGACCACTATGACATGTTTTACCTCAAAATTAGACCGAATAAGGTCTAATCACGCTCATTATGACCTACTTAGTCCGATTATGACCAATTTGACATATTAAGGAGACACAAACCTTTATACCCACTAAGAGACACAAACCCATTATATCTACTAAGACCAAAATGAACCAATAACGAGCCATTACAGACCACTAAGACTCGTTATACCTCAATCAGACCTAATTAGGTCTAATCACACACTTTATGACCTACTTAGTCACATTATAGCCAATTAAACTTGTTAAGGAGACACAAAACCCATTATGCCCACTAAGACCAAAATGAACCAAAAAGGAGCCATTACGGACCACTATGACATGTTTTACCTCAAAATTAGACCGAATAAGGTCTAATCACGCTCATTATGACCCACTTAGTCTGATTATGACCAATTTGACATATTAAGGAGACACAAACCTTTATACCCACTAAGATAACAATGAACCAATAACGAACCATTACGGACTAATAAGGCCCGTTATACATCAATCAGACCTAATAAGGTCTAACACACTCATTATGACCTAATAGACTCGTTAAGGACACACAAACCCATCTTGCCCACTAAATCTAAAATGAACCAATAAGGAACCATTACGGACCATTAAAACCTGTTATTCCTCTGTTCGACCTAATAAGGTCTAATGACACTCATTATGACCCACTTAGTCCTATTATGACTAATTAGACTCGTTAAGGAGACAAACCCGTTATATCCAATAAGACTAAAATGAACCAATAACGAGCCATTAAAGACCACTAAGACTCGTTATACCTCAATCAGACCTAATTAGGTCTAATCACACACTTTATGACCTACTTGGTCACATTATGACCAATTAAACTCGTTAAGGAGACACAAAACCCATTATGCCCACTAAGACCAAAATGAACCAAAAAGGAGCCATTACGGACCACTATGACATGTTATACCTCAATTAGACCTAATAAGGTCAAATCACGCTCATTATGACCCACTTAGTCCGATTATGACCAATTTGACTTATTAAGGACACACAAACCTTTATACCCACTAAGATAACAATGAACCAATAACGAGCCATTACAGACCACTAAGACCCGTTTATACCTCAATCAAACCTAATAAGGTCTAATCACACTTATTATGACCCATTAGACTCCTTAAGTACACACAAATCCATCTTGCCCACTAATTCTAAAATGAACCAATAAAGAACCATTACGGACCATTAAGACATGTTATTCCTTTGTTCGACCTAATAAGGTCTAATGACACTCATTATGACCCACTTAGTCCTATTATGACTAATTGTTAAGGAGACAAACCCATTATATCCACTAAGACCGAAATGAACCAATAACGAGCCATTACGGAACACTAAGACCCGTTATACGTCAATCAGACCTAATAAGGTCTAATCACACTCATTATGACCTACTTAGTCCCATTATGACCAATTAGACACGTAAAGGAGACACAAACCCATTATGCCCACTAAGACCAAAAAGGAGCCATTACGGACCACTAAGACATGTTATAACACAATAAGACCTAATAATGTCTAATCACATTCATTACGACCCACTTAGTCCTATTTTGACCAATTAGACTCGTTAAGGAGACACAAACCCATAATATCCACTAAGACGAAAATGAACCAACAATGAGCCATTACGGACCACTAAGACCCGATATACCTCAATTACACATAAAAAGGTCTAATCACACTCATTATGACCCACTTAGTCCTATTATGACCAATTAAACTCGTTAAGGAGACACAAACCCATTATATCCACTAAGACCAAAATGAACCAATAACGAGCCATTATGGACTACTAAGTCCCGTTATACCTCAATTAGACCTAATAAGGTCTAATCACACTCATTATGACCTACTTAATCCCATTATGACCAATTAGACTCGTTAAGGAGATACAAACGATTATGCCCACTAAGACCAAAATGAACCAAAAAGGAGCCATTACGAACCACTAAGACATGTTATACCTCAATTAGACCTAATAATGTCTAATCACACTCATTTTGACCAACTTATCCCTATTTTGACCAATTAGACTCGTTAAGGAGACACAAACCCATTATATCCACTAAGACCAAAATGAACCAATAACGAGCCATTACGGACCACCAAGACCCGTTATACCTCAATCAGACCTAATAAGGTCTAATCACACTCATTATGACCAACTTAGTCCCATTATGACCAATTAGACTCATTAAGGAGACACAAACCCATTATGCCCACTAAGACCAAAATGAACCAAAAAGGAGCCATTACGGACCACTAAGATATGTTATACCTCAATTAGACCTAATAAGGTCTAATCACACTCATTTTGAACCACTTAGTCCTATTATGACCAATTAGACTTGTTAAGGAGACACAAACCCATTATATCTACTAAGACCAAAATGAACCAATAACGAGCCATTACAGACCACTAAGACTCGTTATACCTCAATCAGACCTAATTAGGTCTAATCACACAGTTTATGACCTACTTAGTCACATTATAGCCAATTAAACTTGTTAAGGAGACACAAAACCCATTATGCCCACTAAGACCAAAATGAACCAAAAAGGAGCCATTACGGACCACTATGACATGTTTTACCTCAAAATTAGACCGAATAAGGTCTAATCACGCTCATTATGACCTACTTAGTCCGATTATGACCAATTTGACATATTAAGGAGACACAAACCTTTATACCCACTAAGAGACACAAACCCATTATATCTACTAAGACCAAAATGAACCAATAACGAGCCATTACAGACCACTAAGACTCGTTATACCTCAATCAGACCTAATTAGGTCTAATCACACACTTTATGACCTACTTAGTCACATTATAGCCAATTAAACTTGTTAAGGAGACACAAAACCCATTATGCCCACTAAGACCAAAATGAACCAAAAAGGAGCCATTACGGACCACTATGACATGTTTTACCTCAAAATTAGACCGAATAAGGTCTAATCACGCTCATTATGACCCACTTAGTCTGATTATGACCAATTTGACATATTAAGGAGACACAAACCTTTATACCCACTAAGATAACAATGAACCAATAACGAACCATTACGGACTAATAAGGCCCGTTATACATCAATCAGACCTAATAAGGTCTAACACACTCATTATGACCTAATAGACTCGTTAAGGACACACAAACCCATCTTGCCCACTAAATCTAAAATGAACCAATAAGGAACCATTACGGACCATTAAAACCTGTTATTCCTCTGTTCGACCTAATAAGGTCTAATGACACTCATTATGACCCACTTAGTCCTATTATGACTAATTAGACTCGTTAAGGAGACAAACCCGTTATATCCAATAAGACTAAAATGAACCAATAACGAGCCATTAAAGACCACTAAGACTCGTTATACCTCAATCAGACCTAATTAGGTCTAATCACACACTTTATGACCTACTTGGTCACATTATGACCAATTAAACTCGTTAAGGAGACACAAAACCCATTATGCCCACTAAGACCAAAATGAACCAAAAAGGAGCCATTACGGACCACTATGACATGTTATACCTCAATTAGACCTAATAAGGTCAAATCACGCTCATTATGACCCACTTAGTCCGATTATGACCAATTTGACTTATTAAGGACACACAAACCTTTATACCCACTAAGATAACAATGAACCAATAACGAGCCATTACAGACCACTAAGACCCGTTTATACCTCAATCAAACCTAATAAGGTCTAATCACACTTATTATGACCCATTAGACTCCTTAAGTACACACAAATCCATCTTGCCCACTAATTCTAAAATGAACCAATAAAGAACCATTACGGACCATTAAGACATGTTATTCCTTTGTTCGACCTAATAAGGTCTAATGACACTCATTATGACCCACTTAGTCCTATTATGACTAATTGTTAAGGAGACAAACCCATTATATCCACTAAGACCGAAATGAACCAATAACGAGCCATTACGGAACACTAAGACCCGTTATACGTCAATCAGACCTAATAAGGTCTAATCACACTCATTATGACCTACTTAGTCCCATTATGACCAATTAGACACGTAAAGGAGACACAAACCCATTATGCCCACTAAGACCAAAAAGGAGCCATTACGGACCACTAAGACATGTTATAACACAATAAGACCTAATAATGTCTAATCACATTCATTACGACCCACTTAGTCCTATTTTGACCAATTATAGACTCGTTAAGGAGACACAAACCCATAATATCCACTAAGACGAAAATGAACCAACAATGAGCCATTACGGACCACTAAGACCCGATATACCTCAATTACACATAAAAAGGTCTAATCACACTCATTATGACCCACTTAGTCCTATTATGACCAATTAAACTCGTTAAGGAGACACAAACCCATTATATCCACTAAGACCAAAATGAACCAATAACGAGCCATTATGGACTACTAAGTCCCGTTATACCTCAATTAGACCTAATAAGGTCTAATCACACTCATTATGACCTACTTAATCCCATTATGACCAATTAGACTCGTTAAGGAGATACAAACGCCCACTAAGACCAAAATGAACCAAAAAGGAGCCATTACGGACCACTAAGACATGTTATACCTCAATTAGACCTAATAATGTCTAATCACACTCATTTTGACCAACTTATCCCTATTTTGACCAATTAGACTCGTTAAGGAGACACAAACCCATTATATCCACTAAGACCAAAATGAACCAATAACGAGCCATTACGGACCACCAAGACCCGTTATACCTCAATCAGACCTAATAAGGTCTAATCACACTCATTATGACCAACTTAGTCCCATTATGACCAATTAGACTCATTAAGGAGACACAAACCCATTATGCCCACTAAGACCAAAATGAACCAAAAAGGAGCCATTACGGACCACTAAGACATGTTATACCTCAATTAGACCTAATAAGGTCTAATCACACTCATTTTGAACCACTTAGTCCTATTATGACCAATTAGACTTGTTAAGGAGACACAAACCCATTATATCTACTAAGACCAAAATGAACCAATAACGAGCCATTACAGACCACTAAGACTCGTTATACCTCAATCAGACCTAATTAGGTCTAATCACACAGTTTATGACCTACTTAGTCACATTATAGCCAATTAAACTTGTTAAGGAGACACAAAACCCATTATGCCCACTAAGACCAAAATGAACCAAAAAGGAGCCATTACGGACCACTATGACATGTTTTACCTCAAAATTAGACCGAATAAGGTCTAATCACGCTCATTATGACCTACTTAGTCCGATTATGACCAATTTGACATATTAAGGAGACACAAACCTTTATACCCACTAAGAGACACAAACCCATTATATCTACTAAGACCAAAATGAACCAATAACGAGCCATTACAGACCACTAAGACTCGTTATACCTCAATCAGACCTAATTAGGTCTAATCACACACTTTATGACCTACTTAGTCACATTATAGCCAATTAAACTTGTTAAGGAGACACAAAACCCATTATGCCCACTAAGACCAAAATGAACCAAAAAGGAGCCATTACGGACCACTATGACATGTTTTACCTCAAAATTAGACCGAATAAGGTCTAATCACGCTCATTATGACCCACTTAGTCTGATTATGACCAATTTGACATATTAAGGAGACACAAACCTTTATACCCACTAAGATAACAATGAACCAATAATGAACCATTACGGACTAATAAGGCCCGTTATACATCAATCAGACCTAATAAGGTCTAACACACTCATTATGACCTAATAGACTCGTTAAGGACACACAAACCCATCTTGCCCACTAAATCTAAAATGAACCAATAAGGAACCATTACGGACCATTAAAACCTGTTATTCCTCTGTTCGACCTAATAAGGTCTAATGACACTCATTATGACCCACTTAGTCCTATTATGACTAATTAGACTCGTTAAGGAGACAAACCCGTTATATCCAATAAGACTAAAATGAACCAATAACGAGCCATTAAAGACCACTAAGACTCGTTATACCTCAATCAGACCTAATTAGGTCTAATCACACACTTTATGACCTACTTGGTCACATTATGACCAATTAAACTCGTTAAGGAGACACAAAACCCATTATGCCCACTAAGACCAAAATGAACCAAAAAGGAGCCATTACGGACCACTATGACATGTTATACCTCAATTAGACCTAATAAGGTCAAATCACGCTCATTATGACCCACTTAGTCCGATTATGACCAATTTGACTTATTAAGGACACACAAACCTTTATACCCACTAAGATAACAATGAACCAATAACGAGCCATTACAGACCACTAAGACCCGTTTATACCTCAATCAAACCTAATAAGGTCTAATCACACTTATTATGACCCATTAGACTCCTTAAGTACACACAAATCCATCTTGCCCACTAATTCTAAAATGAACCAATAAAGAACCATTACGGACCATTAAGACATGTTATTCCTTTGTTCGACCTAATAAGGTCTAATGACACTCATTATGACCCACTTAGTCCTATTATGACTAATTGTTAAGGAGACAAACCCATTATATCCACTAAGACCGAAATGAACCAATAACGAGCCATTACGGAACACTAAGACCCGTTATACGTCAATCATACCTAATAAGGTCTAATCACACTCATTATGACCTACTTAGTCCCATTATGACCAATTAGACACGTAAAGGAGACACAAACCCATTATGCCCACTAAGACCAAAAAGGAGCCATTACGGACCACTAAGACATGTTATAACACAATAAGACCTAATAATGTCTAATCACATTCATTACGACCCACTTAGTCCTATTTTGACCAATTAGACTCGTTAAGGAGACACAAACCCATAATATCCACTAAGACGAAAATGAACCAACAATGAGCCATTACGGACCACTAAGACCCGATATACCTCAATTACACATAAAAAGGTCTAATCACACTCATTATGACCCACTTAGTCCTATTATGACCAATTAAACTCGTTAAGGAGACACAAACCCATTATATCCACTAAGACCAAAATGAACCAATAACGAGCCATTATGGACTACTAAGTCCCGTTATACCTCAATTAGACCTAATAAGGTCTAATCACACTCATTATGACCTACTTAATCCCATTATGACCAATTAGACTCGTTAAGGAGATACAAACCATTATGCCCACTAAGACCAAAATGAACCAAAAAGGAGCCATTACGGACCACTAAGACATGTTATACCTCAATTAGACCTAATAATGTCTAATCACACTCATTTTGACCAACTTAGCCCTATTTTGACCAATTAGACTCGTTAAGGAGACACAAACCCATTATATCCACTAAGACCAAAATGAACCAATAACGAGCCATTACGGACCACCAAGACCCGTTATACCTCAATCAGACCTAATAAGGTCTAATCACACCTATTATGACCTACTTAGTCCCATTATGACCAATTAGACTCATTAAGGAGACACAAACCCATTATGCCCACTAAGACCAAAATGAACCAAAAAGGAGCCATTACGGACCACTAAGACATGTTATACCTCAATTAGACCTAATAAGGTCTAATCACACTCATTTTGAACCATTTAGTCCTATTATGACCAATTAGACTTGTTAAGGAGACACAAACCCATTATAACTAAGACCAAAAATGAACCAATAACGAGCCATTACAAACCACTAAGACTCGTTATACCTCAATCAGACCTAATTAGGTCTAATCACACACTTTTTTTTGAAAGGAGAGAACTCCAGGCAATATATTAGAAACAAGAAGAGAAAAAACAAAGCAAACAAACAAAACTAAATCATCCAACCAGCAAGGCCAAGACAACAAAGCCAAGCAACGAAAAGCCAAAAAAAGAACAAAGAGAAAAGGACACCATCTTCATGCAAAATAAAATGCACAAAGAAACAAAACACCAAACACTACGAACAGCACCACTACGATCAACTACCATCATCGCCAACATGATTTGCCTTTAACCGATTCTTACAAGCCGCACGGAGCATAATGCACTCACAAATATCTTTCGTAAGCTGGGCCACCGATTTAGATTGATTAGAAAAAATACGCCTGTTGCGCTCATGCCAAATAACATAAACCGACGCCGAAATAGCCAACCTTTGCATGAAATTTTTCGGGAACATACCAACAGAAGACAACGAAATCAGAATTTGGTCCCAAGTATCCGAAAGTGGCTCCATCTTAACTTCCCTCTTCACGTTCTTCCAAACCTCCAAAGGGAGAGCACATTCAAGAAACAGGTGATTATGGCTATCCAAACAGTTGTTGCAAAACACACATCTTGGGTCCGGGGGGTCATGTTTCCAACATACCAAGCGATCCTGCGTTGGCAGCCACCGAAGACAAGCAAGCCAAGTACAAAACGCATGTTTTGGAATGTAAGACTCAAACCACACAGACTTCCAAGCCTCACTAACCGAAAAAGGAACCAGATTCCCACTAATCACACACTTTAAGACCAAAATGAACCAAAAAGGAGCCATTACGGACCACTATGACATGTTATACCTCAATTAGACCTAATAAGGTCAAATCACGCTCATTATGACCCACTTAGTCCGATTATGACCAATTTGACTTATTAAGGAGACACAAACCTTTATACCCACTAAGATAACAATGAACCAATAACGAACCATTACGAACCAATAAGACCCGTTATACCTCAATCAGACCTAATAAGGTGTAACACACTCATTATGACCTAATAGACTCGTTAAGGACACACAAACCCATCTTGCCCACTAAATCTAAAATGAACCAATAAGGAACCATTACGGACCATTAAAACCTGTTATTCCTCTGTTCGACCTAATAAGGTCTAATGACACTCATTATGACCCACTTAGTCCTATTATAACTAATTAGACTCGTTAAGGAGACAAACCCATTATATCCACTAAGACCAAAATGAACCAATAACGAGCCATTACGGAACACTAAGACCCGTTATACGTCAATCAGACCTAATAAGGTCTAATCACACTCATTTTGACCTACTTAGTCCCATTATGACCAATTAGACACGTAAAGGAGACACAAACCCATTATGCCCACTAAGACCAAAAAGGAGCAATTACGGACCACTAAGACATGTTATAACACAATAAGACCTAATAATGTCTAATCACATTCATTACGACCCACTTAGTCCTATTTTGACCAATTAGACTCGTTAAGGAGACACAAACCCATAATATCCACTAAGACGAAAATGAACCAATAATGAGCCATTATGGACCACTAAGACCCGATATACCTCAATTAGATATAAAAAGGTCTTAGTCACACACATTATGACCCACTTAGTCCTATTAAGACCAATTAAACTCGTTAAGGAGACACAAACCCATTATATCCACTAAAACCAAAATGAACCAATAACGAGCCATTATGGACTACTAAGTCCCGTTATACCTCAATCAGACCTAATAAGGTCTAATCACACTCATTATGACCTACTTAGTCCCATTATGACCAATTTGACTCATTAAGGAGACACAAACCCATTATGCCCACTAAGACCAAAATGAACCAAAAAGGAGCCATTACGGACCACTAAGACATGTTATACCTCAGTTAGACCTAATAAGGTCTAATCACACTCATTTTGAACCACCTAGTCCTATTATGACCAATTAGACTTTTTAAGGAGACACAAACCCATTATATCCACTAAGACCAAAATGAACCAATAACGAGCCACTACAAACCACTAAGACCCGTTATACCTCAATCAGACCTAATAAGGTCTAACACACTCATTATGACCTAATAGACTCGTTAAGGACACATAAACCCACCTTGCCCATTAAATCTAAAATGAACCAATAAGGAACCATTACGGACCATTAAAACCTGTTATTCCTCTGTTCGACCTAATAAGGTCTAATGACACTCATTATGACCCACTTAGTCTTATTATGACCAATTAGACTCGTTAAGGAGACAACCCCGTTATATCCACTAAGACCAAAATGAACCAATAACGAGCCATTACAGACCACTAAGACTCGTTATACCTCAATCAGACCAAATTAGGTCTAATCACACACTTTATGACCTACTTAGTCACATTATTACCAATTAAACTCGTTAAGGAGACACAAAACCCATTATGCCCACTAAGACCAAAATGAACCAAAAAGGAGCCATTACGGACCACTATGACATGTTATACCTCAATTAGACCTAATAAGGTCAAATCTCGCTCATTATGACCCACTTAGTCCGATTATGACCAATTTGACTTATTAAGGAGACACAAACCTTTATACCCACTAAGATAACAACGAACCAATAACAAGCCATTACGGACCACTAAGACCCGTTATACCTCAATCAAACCTAATAAGGTCTAATCACACTTATTATGACTCATTAGACTCGTTAAGTACACACAAATCCATCTTGCCCACTAATTCTAAAATGAACCAATATGGAACCATTACGGACCATTAAGACCTGTTATTCCTTTGTTCGACCTAATAAGGTCTATTGACACTCATTATGACCCACTTAGTCCTATTATGACTAATTAGACTCGTTAAGGAGACAACCCCATTATATCCACTAAGACCGAAATGAACCAATAACGAGCCATTACGGACCACTAAGATCCGTTATACCTCAATCAGACCTAATAAGGTCTAATCACACTCATTTTGACATACTTAGTCCCATTATGACCAATTAGACTCGTTAAGAAGACACAAACCCATTATGTCCTCTAAGACCAAAAAGGAGCCATTACGGACCACTAAGACATGTTATACCACAATAAGACCTAATAATGTCTAATCACACTCATTTTGACCCACTTAGTCCTATTTTGACCAATTAGACTCGTTAAGGAGACACAAACCCATTATTTCCACTAAGACCAAAATGAACCAATAATGAGCCATTACGGACCACTAAGACCCGATATACCTCAATTAGACATAAAAAGGTCTAATCACACTCATTATGACCCTCTTAGTCCTATTATGACCAATTAAACTCGTTAAGGAGACACAAACCCATTATATCCACTAAGACCCAAATGAACCAATAACGAGCCATTATGGACTAATAAGACCCGTTATACCTCAATTAGACCTAATATGGTCTAATCACACTCATTATGACCTACTTAATCCCATTATGACCAATTAGACTCGTTAAGGAGACACAAACCCATTATACCCACTAAGACCAAAATGAACAAATAACGAGCCATTACGGGCAACTAAGACCCGTTATGCCTCAATTAGACCTAATAAGGTGTACTGACACTCATTATGACCTACTTAATCCCATTATTACCAATTAGACTCGTTAAGGAGACACAAACCTATTATAACCACTCAGACCAAAATGAACCAATAACGAGCCATTACGAACCACTAAGACCCGTTATACCTCAATTAGACCGAATAAGGTTTTATCACACTCATTATGACCTACTTAGTCCCATTATGACCAATTGGACTCGTTAAGGAGACACAAACCCTAAATTTAACCGTCAATAAAATAGATAAAGTCTTACATAAGGACTAATTAAAAGTCGGGTGTTACTAAACCCATCAAATATTGCTATCTCCAAATATGCGGAAGACTTCAGCCTAATTTTTCACTCTCGTGCCTCTAACTAACACTTAGCTCTTCATGGTGCCGCTAGAACCATTCCCAACGGTAACCTGATGCACATATTGACAAATAAAATGGTTAGGCTAATGCCTAGTGAGTTCAAAAGTTTACAACATGAATAATATATCTTTAAGAGGAAAGAATGTGATTTAAATTGTAAACTTTCAAAACGATTTACTTTAAATATGAAAACGATCTTTTTCCAATAA
This sequence comes from Arctium lappa, assembly GCA_023525745.1. Classification (NCBI taxonomy): domain Eukaryota; kingdom Viridiplantae; phylum Streptophyta; class Magnoliopsida; order Asterales; family Asteraceae; genus Arctium; species Arctium lappa. The sequence goes on along the minus strand of CM042049.1, from coordinate 56,419,078 downwards.
CACGCATTTTAAAGATGAATGTCCCAATACAAAATATTCCTTCATGAAGTGACGTAACCCAAAACTCACTCAAAACGTGAAAGCGTATCAAACTTTCAAATAATGTAAACGGTAATAAAACTCTATCATGCAAGACATCCAGAGACATGGATGAGTCATAAAACGCAACCCATGAATCATAGGAATGTATTTCATATAAATATAATATGCCACTGAAGACATGTAACCAAAACTGATGAGAACCCATCCAACGACCCGGATGATGAAGATCCATTGAGATGGAATATTGGACCAATCACAAGGTCAAAAGCTAAGATGTTCAGTGATGCTCTTAATGGTTTGATTAAATCCTGTCGGAAAGAATCAATCATCAATTCATCAAGTAGCCAAGGAGACCTTCGAATTTTGATCCGAATTGAAGGCCAAGATTAGCCCAAGGCTTGGTAGCCCAAGTTGTGATTATTTCATCTAAATATCACCCAGTCCAAGAAAATTCGGCCAAGTCTACACATGGCCCATGTTTTGGTCATAAATCATTCATTTCAAGTCCGAATGGACTCAAATCAAAGCCCACTTAAAGAGTACTCCTTTTTCTACATTTTAATAAGGATCCAAGCCCAAAATAAAGGTGGAATTTCGTCCATGAATCTGCCCAACAATAGATCCAAGTTCAAGTAACTCATAACATTGAATTAGAAGGCATTTTGAAGGGTCCTATCATTATGAAGTCATTTACTTAGAAGATATTAGAAGGTTGCCTCAATTATTGTCTAGAATTTATTTGAGTCCTTTGATTTGTCTTGTGTATCCTATAAATAGGTTGTCTTTGTAATCTTTTGAAAACACTTTTGATTTGAATGAAATTGTGAGTTTTAAACTCTTTTTGTTCTTTGTGAACTATAGAACTTATCAAGTCTTCTTACTTGTGGCGTTCAATACTTATCAATCAACTTGGTGGGTTGATTGTGGCGTATCTTATACCAAGGTTCTTGTCTCACTATAGACAACGGGTCGCGGTTTCACCATTACTATCTCGGGCAACCAATAGACGATCGCAATAATCACATCATTTGGTATCAGAGCTAGCACTATTGGTTTGCATATCATTTCTTTTCTATCTTTCATTCTTGTTAATTTCCTTTACTTGACATCCAATAATCACGTATTGGTAGCGGGTCTTGTCACAAGTTGACACGGTTCCTACTGGTGACTATTGAATTCTCCACTTCAATCTTTCGTTTCTTCAATTTCGTTGGTATATATAGCTTCTAGCAAAAAAAAAAAGAAAAAAAAGAAAAAAAAAACAATTTGGGCAAAAAAAAGGCATAAAAAAAGAAACAATAGAAAGAAAAAAGAACACGAAAAAAAAAAAGTCGTGTTTCATATCTTCTTCTTACATTGTGATTATTTGACAATATCATAGTCAAGTTGTTTGGTAAGTTTGAATCCCTCAAGGCCACAAGCCAAACTTGATAATTGTTTCTTTTGTTCTTTTAGAACTTAAAGAGATTTAAAAGAGTGGTAAAAGGCTGTGTGGTGAGATTAATCGAGGGTAAAAGCCATTTGTGAGATACACGAGGGTTGAGTATATCATTTCTTGAGAGAAACACGTGAGGGAGTGTTGAGAGGAACTAAACTTTATTTTTGCAGAATTTTAAGATGGGGGATGATCAACCCCTTCCGAATCTTCAAATTCAAGCCATAATGGATGAGATGCGGCGGATGATGACCAATGAATTCAACCAAGTTCATGAAAGAATGGATCGAATAGAGGCAAACGCACGAAGACCACCATCTCGTGAAGGTTCCGTTGTGAATGAGGAAGAAAGAAGCGACGAATGGGATAGGGAATCTGAAAGGAGATCGGCTAGGAGGAGGCGACGTATAGACAATAATTTGAGTTCCATAAAGATGAAAGTCCCTTCATTTCAAGGAAAGTCAGATCCGGAAGCATACCTCGATTGGGAGAAGAAAATGGAGTTCATATTTGATTGTCATGAATACTCCAACCGAAAGAAGGTAAAACTTGCTGTCATTGAGTTTTCTGATTATGCACTAACATGGTGGGATCAACTTTTGATTAGCAAGCGAAGAAATGGAGAAAGGCCTATCGAGAGTTGGGAAGAAATGAAGTTGGTCATGAGGAGACGTTTTGTGCCTAGTCACTACTTTCGTGACCTTCACAACAAGCTCCAAAATCTCAAGCAAGGGAACAAGTGTGTGGAAGATTATTTTAAAGAGATGGAGGTTATCTTGATTAGGGCCAACATTGAGGAGGATCGAGAAGCTACAATGGCCAGGTTCTTACATGGTTTAAATTTTGAAATACGTGATCGTGTTGAAATGTATCATTATGTTGAAATTGAGGATATGGTTCATATGGCTGTTAAAATTGAGAAACAACTTAAGAGAGGGGGAGGATCACGAAATAGTACTTGGAAGACAAGTTCTTCAAAGAAAATTGAAAGCACATCTTCTTCTTCTTCTAATTCCAAATCTGGTTCTAAAGATATAAACTCTTCAAAAGGAAAAACTGATTCTTCTACTCATAAGAATCGTGACATAAAGTGTTTTAAGTGTCAAGGCAGGGGTCATATTGCAAGTCAATGTCCAAACAAGCTTGCAATGGTGATTCGAGAAAATGGGGAAATTGAGACAGATAAATCAGATTCCGAAGACTCACCGGATGGTTTGGATGATGATGAAGAGGTAGCTGTCCAAGGAGACTTGTTGGTGGCTAGAAGAGCCCTAAGTGCCCATTCCAAAGAAGATGATGATGCACAAAGGGAGAACATCTTTCACACTCGATGCTACGTTCAAGGCAAGGTATGTAGTGTTATCATTGACGGGGGGAGTTGTACAAATGTAGCAAGTTCAACTATGGTTGAAAAGCTTGGTCTACCTACTATGAAGCATCAAAAGCCATACAAACTCCAATGGCTTAATGATAGTGGTGAGGTACGAGTTTCAAAACAAGTGTTGGTTTCTTTTCGCATAGGTAAATATGAAGATGAAGTATTGTGTGATGTTGTACCTATGCAAGCAAGTCATATGTTGCTTGGGAGGCCATGGCAGTATGATCGACATGTAAAGCATGACGGCTTTACCAACAAATACACTTTTGTACACAAAGCCAAACCCGTAACTCTTGTACCCATGTCACCTAGTCAAGTTTTTGAAGATCAAGTTAAACTTCAAAATGATGCAAAAAAAATAAATGAGCCAAAAGAAAATAATGAACAAGGCTCAAAAGAAAAAGGAAAGGATAAAAAAACACCCGTGGAAAAAAAAGAGAGTCAATATTGTGCTTTGGCAAAAAAGAGTGAGATAAAAGAAGCTTTAAATTCTGGAATGCTTTTTGTGCTTCTTTTGTTCAAAGAAGCTCAATTAGCCACTAACAACTTGGCCGGTATCATTCCGAGCAATGTTATGTCTATCTTGCAGGAATTTGAAGACTTGTTTCCGGAAGAAGTTCCCGATGGATTGCCACCAATCCGTGGAATTGAACACCAAATTGACTTTGTACCCGGAGCTTCCATCCCAAACAAACCAGCCTATAGAACAAGTCCGGAAGAAACCAAGGAGTTGGAAAGACAAGTTAAAGAATTACTTGCAAGAGGATTGGTTCGAGAAAGCATGAGTCCTTGTGCCGTTCCAGTCTTGTTAGTACCGAAGAAGGACGGCTCATGGAGGATGTGTGTGGATTGTCGCGCCATCAACAATATCACGGTAAAGTATCGTCATCCAATTCCTCGATTAGATGATATGCTTGATGAATTGTATGGTGCAAACTTATTTTCAAAAATTGATTTGAAAAGTGGTTATCACCAAATCCGTATGAGAGAGGGTGATGAGTGGAAAACCGCTTTCAAAACAAAACATGGTTTATATGAATGGTTAGTGATGCCCTTTGGTTTAACTAACGCTCCTAGTACATTCATGAGACTAATGAACCATGTTTTGAGAGATTTCATTGGAAAGTTTGTGGTTGTTTACTTTGATGATATTTTGATTTACTCCAAAAGTTTGGACGATCATCTTGAACATCTAACTTCTGTTTTGAGTGTGCTTAGGAAGGAAAAGCTTTTTGCAAACTTGAAGAAGTGCACCTTTTGTACCAATCATGTTATTTTCCTTGGATACATGGTAAGTTCACAAGGAATTTCTGTTGATGAAGAAAAGGTAAAGGCCATCCAAGATTGGCCAACTCCAAAGAGTGTAAGTGAAGTGCGAAGTTTTCATGGTCTTGCAAGTTTTTATCGTAGATTTGTTAAAAACTTTAGCACTTTGGCGTCACCACTCACAGAAGTCATTAAAAAGAACGTCGGTTTTAAATGGGGCAAAGAACAAGAGCAAGCTTTTGAACAACTTAAATTTCATTTAACCCATGCTCCTTTGTTATCTTTGCCCAACTTTGATAAAACCTTTGAAATTGAGTGTGATGCATCAGGTGTTGGAATAGGTGCAGTTTTGATGCAAGAAGGTAAACCATTGGCCTATTTTAGTGAGAAGTTGAATGGGGCGACCTTGAACTACCCCACTTATGACAAAGAACTGTATTCATTGGTCCGTGCATTAAAGACATGGCAACACTATTTGTGGGCCAAAGAGTTTGTGATACATTCTGACCATGAGTCCTTGAAGTACTTAAAGGGACAACATAAGTTAAACAAAAGACATGCTCGATGGATTGAGTTTCTTGAGACATTTCCTTATGTCATCCGATACAAGAAAGGTAAGGAAAATATTGTGGCTGATGCACTTTCACGAAGATACTCTTTACTCTCTTCTCTTGACTGTAAAATTCTTGGTTTTGAACAAATCAAAGAATTGTACCACAATGATACCGATTTTGGACAAATTTTTCAAGCATGCGAAAAATGTTCTTTTGAAAAGTTTTTCAAACATGAGGGGTTTTTGTTTAAGGAATCAAAGCTTTGCGTCCCTAACTCTTCCTTGCGAGAACTTTTGGTTAGGGAAGCGCATGGTGGAGGCCTTATGGGTCATTTTGGCGTGGCAAAAACTTTGGCAATTTTACAAGAACATTTTTATTGGCCAAAAATGAAAGTTGATGTAGGACGAATATATGAAAATTGTGTTGTTTGCAAACAAGCAAAATCAAAAGTTCAACCTCATGGTTTATATACTCCTTTGCCTATACCAAGTGAACCGTGGGTTGATCTTTCAATGGATTTTGTGTTGGGTTTGCCAAAAACCAAGGGCGGCAAAGACTCAATCTTTGTGGTTGTTGATAGGTTCTCCAAAATGGCTCATTTCATTGCATGCAACCGAACTAATGATGCATCACATATTTCTGATTTGTTTTTCAAAGAAGTAGTGAGGTTGCATGGAATGCCAAGAACCATTGTCTCAGATCGAGACACAAAATTTTTGAGTTACTTTTGGAAAACCTTGTGGGGGAAATTGGGAACAAAACTCTTGTTTTCCACAACGTGCCACCCCCAAACTGATGGGCAAACAGAAGTTGTGAATCGCACTCTTGGTACTTTGTTGCGTTCCATTATTGGAAGAAATGTCAAAACTTGGGAGCAATGCTTACCTCATGTTGAGTTTGCATATAATCGTCATGTTCATTCAGCTACAAAGTTTTCACCTTTTGAAATTGTGTATGGTTTTAAGCCATTAACTCCAATGGATTTAACTCCTTTACCTGTAAGTGAACAAGTGAATTTAGATGGCAAGAAGAAAGCTGAATTTGTTAAACAGATCCATGAGAAGGCGAAAAGCAACATCGAAGAGCGCACCAAGAAGTATGAACAACAAGCAAACAAGGGTAGAAGAAAGATCACATTTGAACCAGGAGATTGGGTGTGGCTTCATTTGAGAAAAGAACGATTCCCAGGTGAAGATTTGAGGACAAATCGCATTCAAGAGAGGGGGAATGATGAGAACCCATCCAACGACCCGGATGATGAAGATCCATTGAGATGGAATATTGGACCAATCACAAGGTCAAAAGCTAAGATGTTCAGTGATGCTCTTAATGGTTTGATTAAATCCTGTCGGAAAGAATCAATCATCAATTCATCAAGTAGCCAAGGAGACCTTCGAATTTTGATCCGAATTGAAGGCCAAGATTAGCCCAAGGCTTGGTAGCCCAAGTTGTGATTATTTCATCTAAATATCACCCAGTCCAAGAAAATTCGGCCAAGTCTACACATGGCCCATGTTTTGGTCATAAATCATTCATTTCAAGTCCGAATGGACTCAAATCAAAGCCCACTTAAAGAGTACTCCTTTTTCTACATTTTAATAAGGATCCAAGCCCAAAATAAAGGTGGAATTTCGTCCATGAATCTGCCCAACAATAGATCCAAGTTCAAGTAACTCATAACATTGAATTAGAAGGCATTTTGAAGGGTCCTATCATTATGAAGTCATTTACTTAGAAGATATTAGAAGGTTGCCTCAATTATTGTCTAGAATTTATTTGAGTCCTTTGATTTGTCTTGTGTATCCTATAAATAGGTTGTCTTTGTAATCTTTTGAAAACACTTTTGATTTGAATGAAATTGTGAGTTTTAAACTCTTTTTGTTCTTTGTGAACTATAGAACTTATCAAGTCTTCTTACTTGTGGCGTTCAATACTTATCAATCAACTTGGTGGGTTGATTGTGGCGTATCTTATACCAAGGTTCTTGTCTCACTATAGACAACGGGTCGCGGTTTCACCATTACTATCTCGGGCAACCAATAGACGATCGCAATAATCACATCAAAAACCCAATACTCATGCGACCATAAAATGGGATGAAACCCAATACCAAAATGTGGACCTTATAATATCCAAGGTGTCGATGGCCGACAACGGGGGAGACCGGTATCCATTGAGAGTGGAGGAACACAAAAGTATGTCACTCATACAATGTTGATCGTATGACACTTCACGACATAAAAGCCCAAGTTCCCCTACGACTCCTTTCAAGCTACACCCCGAAAAGACATCTGACCTTAGTGAATATTACCATGAATACCACCTCAAAGGCCCAGCACACTTAAGGATTACCTCCAAGGCATTACCTTCAAGCGGTGGAGGCCCAAACGCCCTTCAACACAATGGCACAACCGGACTCAGTCCTCCTAGTGTACACTTGAAAGGTTCGGGTCATCAAACGTGTGTCACGAAGTCCAACCCCACAATACCCAATTGACCATCAAATAAAGACTGACTTACGTGCCTATGGATCCAATGCAACACGGTCTAACATTACATGACTACACAAGAATGACCAACGCACTCGATTATGTAATTATTTTTAATATGCAACAAGATGCATTAAGATGTAAATCATAAATTGGGCTTTATATTGAGCCATTAAAACCGGACAAATGTTCTAAAAACTCTTTTAACCCAAAAAAATGCTAAAACCCAATAGACCTACAAATAACGGTTCTCATAAAATTAAATGCATTTAAACAATGTTTATGTGGACCATACCTTAAGGATGAAATTAACCCAAAACTCAATACGGATTGGGATAAACGATTTTCCAAATTGACTTATACCCTTATAATTCCAAAATGTCCCATAACATGGGAACATGTATTTTCCAAAAGGGTTTGTGCAACCAAATACACCAAAAAGCACATAAATTATAAAATAGACCTCATTTGTACAAAATCATCAAAAACGAATAAATTATGTTATTTACTTATCAAAATATCCAAATCCCAAATATGAGCACTTCATAAAATCAAATCAACCCAAGTTTACTAAATATGAAAACTTATCAAAATACGCAACCCATTAACAGTTACCAAGTGAAACATATTTTCACTTCAAAATACATATTTTGGCATGTACATAGAACTTGAACTCACCTTACTAGATTTAAGCTAAATCTAGGTTTTATCCCCAAAAATTGAATCTCCTTTGATGAAGGCTTGAAATCTCCAAGCAAACTCCCTAGATCTTAGATCCAACACATCCATAAGGTTTCCACACAATTCATCAAAATCATACCCAAGTTGAGGGATGAATGGGAAAAGGATGAAAACATCAAACCTTAGTTTAACATTAAGATAGATGAGGAGCTTACCACCACAAAATACTCTTGAATCTTCCAATATAATTCCATTATCTTGTTCTAATCTTGAAGAGATCTTAAAACCGAGATCATAGCAAAAAGAATCACCAAAATCAGAGTTGAGATGCAAAAGTTATGAAGAAATGAAGAATTAGGGATGAAAATCGTGTTTTATGCTCGACAGTGCTTAACGCGGGGTTTCACACGGCTAAACCCGCGCGCGTGCCCCAAATTCGCGAGGATGACCCAAAGTCGCGCCAAACACTGCTCGCCCGATTCTCTTCATTTTTCATGCACGGTCACTATTTTGGTCATAACTTCTTCGTTTTAGCTTTGATTTTGCTCTGGAAAGAACAATTAGACTTGTAATTGAATCCTTCGTCCAACAAGACTATAAAATCTATGATTCAAGTCCAAAATCCTATTTCTTCCTTTTCCCTTAAAACTCTGATTTTTGTATTAACTTGAAATTATACCTTCCTAAAATTGGGGTGTTACAATATGGTGTCATATGCCAAGGCCTCATGGGTGTGGTTTCCATGCTCCTCATTGTCTAGGGTGAATTAATTAATCGATCGAAAGTTAGTTTTTGACTTTTAGATTTAATTTTTGATATATTTTGGGCTTTAATTTAATTTAATTTATTTTATTATATTTAAGTTGTTTAAACTTAATTTTTGGTTTATTGATTTTGGCTTTGAGTTCAATTTTGGATAAAAAGTTATTTGATTTCTTAGTTGAAATAATGAGGATGATGAAGATAGAAGGAAGAAGATGAAAATTTACTTTTTTACTTCTTAAAAAATGGTCATGTGGCAAATTTACGGGTTTTTTTAAACGAAATTCTTAATTTGGACTATTTATGCACCTAAAAGTTTGTCATAAAAAGAGTTTGAAATAGTTTCTTTGAAGTAATATATAATACTTATATGCGGCAAATACTCACGCACACTCTCATCTTTGGTAAGGTTTGAACTCTTGACCCCATAAGTTCGAACTTAATCTGGTGTGTATTTGAGCAAAGTCGCTCACTCTTTTGCCAACTGAGCTACATGCTCGAGGGCTTTTTATTCTCTCATTTATAATAAAATTTTCACATCTTACTCATCTGGTACATTGCATGGACACACTGATAGTATATATATATATATATATATATATATATATATATATATATATATATATAATATACACTATAAGAAAAGGAGGGGGTTTAGAATGCGTGTGACTCACCACGCAGGAGCGCTTCTGCTCTTCTCTTCCTCACGCGCACCCTCCTCTTCCCCACCAAATCATCTGAGTGGTATTATTCTTCACCATTTTTACCATTTTTCTCGATCTATCGATCTCCAGAAACTGCGATTATTGGGGCTAAGAAATCTCTTGTAATCGAATTTGAATGGGGTCGTGAAGTGTTGGTAATTGGCCTTCTTTCGATTCCCATAACTTCAGCCAACTTCACCTCAACGATCCTTTTGCACCCTTCGTAAGCTCTCATCCACCACATTTTCCCGTCTTTTTTTTCTTCTAATTTAATCACAATCGCACAAATTTCTCCAAAAAATGTTATCAATTGGACTCTGGACCTTTGATTTTTCATGGAAAATTGAGTAATTGACCTATCATTGTATGCATCTGTTGGTTTTCCTTGAAATAATCTTATTTGCAAGCGATGTTTGTTCTTAAAGTGTGTGTGGTTTATGAAGATATTGGACTGGAATCTAATTTAGGGTTTATTTTTTCAATTTACTTGTTGAATGTTAAGTTCTTTTGAAATTGTTGGTGGTGTTCAATTGCTAGAAATTGGTGATTGGAATGTTTTATTTTGAGTGGTTTTGGGGTTTGTTGGGTATACAAGTTGCTGATTTTCTGTGATAAGCATGGTGATAGTGCAATGTGTTTACATCTATTTTTATTATGAATTTTGTTTTTACAACTTGTGGAAATCGGATTATTAAAATCAAATGTGAAATGGGTTATTCAAACGTGTAGAACAATTTGAATAAATCTGTATGGAATTAGCACAAGATACTTGGGGGCTTTTTGGTTGGTTTTGCAATAAGTTCTGTATGGATAAAATTGTGGTGTATTTTAATGTCACTTAAAAACTTTTATTACATTCACGTTATTTCAAGGACCATCATCACATTGTAATGTTGTTGAACCATTATAGAATATAATTTTAACTATTTGTTCTGCTTGTGTATGTGTAGTTCTTATAGTGTCAATAGTTTACGAGATGCAGGGACGCGTAAGCCCGGTCCTGTCTCTGGGTGCTCTCAACCTTCCATGGCAGCAACTTTTGTATATGGAGTGAATTCTTCAGCGCCCCCTTTTGCAGCATCGTATCGCCCTTTACCACCTTCTCTGGACCTCTGAGTAGTAGTTAGACTGAAAGAGTATTTCCATAGAGACCTGACCAACCTGAATGTCGATACTACATGAAAATTGGGGATTATAAGTTTGGGGCCTCTTGCAAGTATCATCACCCACCAGACTGGGTATTATCAAAGGCAAATTATGGTCTCAGCGCCATAGGTCTCCCTCTGCTTCCGATAAGCCTATTTAATCTATCAACTCTTTTCTTGTTAACGTTATGTGTTCCATGGCCTATGGTGATGATTTCACCTTGTTCAGAGACATACACAGTAAGTTTGGGTTTTTGTTTTTTTTCTTTTCACATGTATAGGAGGAGCTGAACAGATATCCATGGATGAGAGATTCGATGGCGAGAGTTGTGCGATATAGGCTTTTTTTTTTGCTCTGTGAGTATGGGAGAATGTATATGAGAAAGGGCAAATGGGTAAAAAAAGAAGCTGAATGTAAACAACATCCATCAACTGGATGAGCGAATAAGTCACTGGCTGACTGATTAAGCCACAACCGAACATGTTTGTATGGCTTACCGAATAAGCTATATAGTGTATACATCTCATTAAGCCACAACCAAACAACCCGTAAATGTCACTGAATGAAACTGATGTTGAAATCTGAATATTTTTACAAACTATTATGGTGTAGGATCTCTTAATAATGCCTAGAATGGATACAACTTATGAACGATTCAATCCAACATAAAATGATAGAATCAAAAAATATGTACCTTTCGGAAATGGTGTAAAGGATTTCCCACAGCCCTTCTTCACGGTTTCAACATCATCAGAGAACACCAGATGTCCTCCTGAATCAGTTCCCCAAAAAAATGGCACATTGCCATCAGCATCCTGTGTTGCAAAGATGGCAATTGTAAGATGTTGGTAACAAATAAATATACTCCCTCCGTCCCAAAATAAGTATCCATAATGAAAAAGGCACACAGTTTTAGAAATGTGTAATTATTACATTTTTAATAAACCGATGACAATTTTACCCTTCACCTCATTAGGGAGTAATGAATTTCTCGATCTCATAGTGAAGGGTAGAATTGGAAAGTAGACACATGGATACTTATTTTGGGACAAACTAAATAAGAAACATGGACACTTATTTTGGGAGGGAGGGAGTGATAAGTTCCCTTAAGTTAGTTAAACTCACAACAACTATGAAAGTGGACTTTGAAGCGTTGTGAAAGATAAAGATCCTTCTTCTGTCCCAATGTACATAATCATTTTCTTTCTTTCTTTGGGGGTAAAAACCCATTTTCCAGATGTGCATCATTGAATTATACCATGTGCAATGAAGGTTGTACATTGCTTTTCTAGAAAAAGGTCTCTTATTCTATAAAGAACCTGTTTTGCTTCTGACTCTGTTTGTACATACCTTTCTTGCTTCTCCTTCTATTTGTAGACGTAAATGATGTTTTACAGGTTACTCATAGTATAAAAAGATTGAAATTCAGCACCCAATAAATGATCTTTTTTTATTTCTGGAAATGGGTATTTGAGTAATTTACTCACTCTTTATGTGTGCAAATTTTGAGGCTTAGTGACTATGGAATTGCAGAAATAACATGGGGAAATGGTCAGCCAGCCATGCATGGCCTTGGAAGGGCTAATGAAAAACTAGAATCCATTATTCATCAAGCTACAACATGTTACAACCAAAGTCAAAATCAAGAAATTGATCTACAACAAAGTCGAAGTCTCCCAAGATCGCACAATCTAAGCTCAAATGTTACATCTTCCAGTGCGAAATGGGGCGATAGCGCAGGCCAGAGTTACCTCAAGAAACGGCCGCGATCATTAGCGGTTTTCCATGATCAATGTGTAAGAAATTTGGGGACTGCAAGTTTACAAGAAGATAATATCAGCAATGGGGCAACGATTAATTTGAAACATAATGACACCACAATGATATGGCCTTCATTCAACTCGCTAAATCAGAGCTTGAAGAGGAAAAACACAGATGATGATTCTGCCTGCCAATACGGATCGGTATAAAATTCATAACTCTTTGGAAGAAATCAGAACTTTTAAGTTGTTTGAATTCATCAAGAAAGTGAAAAGAATGTATCAACATTACTACTTTCTAAAAACCATGTTAGTTGAATTGACATTTCTTGATTTTGAACAGGAAAATCAAGAGAAGAATGCAGGAATGAGAATGAAACAGTTCGATATCAATCAAGTCGGCGAAGCAGAGCTATTGCTATTCATAACCAAACCGAACGGGTAATTTGCTTATAAATCCATTATTTTTAGAGAATAAAGTATATTTAAATAAATTATACCAAAATATGGGATCTTACACAATATATCATTGTTTTAGCGACAACGAGAAAGGATCAACCAGAAGATGAAAGCTCTACAGAAGCTGGTGCCTAATGCTAATAAGGTCAGAATTTGTGTTCTGTTTTGTAGTTTGACTATTTAAGTCAATCCTACAAACTTCCATATCGAAAATCAGTATGCATTTTTGTTAAAACATAGCACCAAAATATTTCCGTATGTAAAAGATTTCATAAGGTAAAATGGGTTATCAAAGTTTCTGAAAGTTTAACAAAATCTTTTATCAATTTTAAAGTCATAAATGATTCATTTTGACCTCAAAAGTCAAAGTATACCTCATTGTTTGAGTTTAACTCATATTTTTTTCTAAGGTTAGTTGGTGATAATATATTCTCTTTCGTATTACTTGCAGCATCTTTATGCTCCCTTCGTCCTTTGAAAATTGTTCAATTTTTTTACTTCTCGTAGAAGTTCTAAGATTACACGTTTTCCTATTTTCGATATTAAAGAACTTGGTTCATTTATTCTATTCTTCGAAGGGTATTATAGATATTTAATTAACTATGTCAAGTAAACATTGTAATTCAAATGGTATTGGAGAGCGTACGTATTATATAAGATTCAACCATATGTGACTTATAAATGTCCTGCTGTTTACCGACTCATGAAAGCTACAATCTCCATCAGGTCCGTCCAAATGCAATTGCCTTAGTTGATTTATTCAACCTCACCGATCACCTCCTCAGTTCAATTCTTGGGCGTTACATCCCAATGTCTTTTGTTAACGATAATATAAGCACCTACAACAGGTTCCAAATCTAACTATCTGCATTCATACATTAGTATCCAATCATAACATTGCACTTTATAGAACCCGTAGGCAGAGGATCGTCTAAAGACGGCCGAGATCATGCCTAGTATATATATATATCTACTATATTATAAAAATTCTAATACAGTTATTCCGTTTTTTATAAACCTTTGAAAGCCAAAATTTTCTCCTCCACGTTCCACTTCATAATTCAATTAAATGTTACGTTCGTTTATCACTCTTACAATTAGTTATTTAATTTACTTTATATCCCTTGTTTTTTTTTTCATTTTTCATTTTTCATTTTTCATTTTTCATTTAATACCCTTATCATATTAACACAAATAATCGTATACGAACAAAAATGCAATAAAAAATACGTTTATTTTTTTTACAAATTATACCATTATAATCTTCTCGTCAATACCTTCAAAACGAACCCAATATTGAATCTTTTTTTATTTAACCATACTATTAAATATCATGTATATCTACAAATTAGATTGTTTTATATCCTTACATTTTATTTTTTTTCACCTTTAACATATTAAAAATACGTAAACCCACTAAAATATATTAAAAACACATTTCATTCTTATTATAAATTACACAATTATTATTTGTTCGTCAATATTTTTAAAATAAATTAATTATTGAATATTTTTATATGTTCTATAATATTTTAAAATAGCATAAATACTATCTATTCTATACTATCTATATCTATCTATTATATTAAAATTGTAAAATGGTTATTTTCAAGATTCAATGTTACATTTAACACCCTTACAATTACTTATTTAATTTACTTTATATTCCTTGCTTTTCATTTTTAATTTTACACCTTTATCATGTTAACATAAATAATCGTATATGAAAAAAAATGCAATGAAAAAATACGTTTCTTTTTTTACAAATTATACCATTATAATCATCTCGCCAATACCTTCAAATGGAGCCCAATATTGAATATTTTTTAATTTAACCGTACTATTAAATATCATGAATATCTACGAATTAATTTGTTTTCTATCCATACGGTTTTTTTTCACCATTAGCACACTAAAAATATTTAATCGTAGATCAACTAAAATATATTAAAAATATGTTTCATTCTTATTATAAATTATATAATTATAACTTTTTCGTCAATAACTTTGATATAAACTAACTATTAAATATTTTTATGGGTTTATAATATTTTAAAATAGCATAAATGTGTAGCATTATATATATATATATATATATATATACTATATATATCTATACTATTATATTAAAATTGGGAAATTGTTAAAGGAAAAACCAAATGGGACAACAATATAATAGAAAGCGGGAATCTATAACTCTCATTAATCAAAAGCCCTTTAAATAGGGATGAGTTACAAGTAGATAGCTATGAGATATTTCAGTATATCTATACTATTATATTAAAATTGGAAAATTGTTAAAGGGAAAACCAAATGGAACAACAATATAATAGAAAGCGGAAATCTATAACTCTCATTAATCAAAAGCCCTTTAAATAGGGATGAGTTACAAGTAGATAGCTATGAGATATTTCAGTTCTAATCTAACTCTAATATACTTATCTCTATCTCTATATCTATCGTCATATCCTTTAGACGATGACACACTTATCCTACAACACTCCCCCTTGTGCCGAGTCAAAGGAGTGATGGTGCACAATTGTTGCCTTGTTAAAACCTTACGCCAAGATAAAAACCCAGTGGGATAAAAAAATAGGACGAAGGAAAGAGTACAACGCACCGGTTTCTTTGCAATATATAGACTTTTCCATCAGCCTAGTTTTCTCTTAGATTTGTACATTAATCATGAGAGTTAGGAAAACATGATGGTATATAAACATTTGCCTCACTAAAACCTTACACCAAGGAACAAAACCCAATGGGAAAAATAAAACCTTGGTTGAAGGAAAGAGCACAACATACCAATATCACAAGGGAGTGTGGAAAACATTTGCACTTAATTTCTACATGTTTCCCAATATATGGGTTTAGGTAATAATTTGGTAAAATGTGTCATGTTCTCCTAACATCTTACTTCATTCAATTGAATCTTGATGAGAGTTTTCTTATTGCTGATTGTATAAGACTTAAGCAGAATATGCATTGTGTTATCACCCTTGATGTATCTTATGTTCATTTCTTCGATACATGATGCATTATTTCCATATATGCAAGTAGGATACTCAAAACTACTAGATCCTCTAATATATGTAATGATAGTCCTTAATCATATACATTATTTAATTATCTCATGGAGAGTAATATTCTTGGATTAGTTCAAGAAGGTAGTTACAAAGGATTTCTTAGTTTACTTCCAAGCAATCGGTGTGTTCCTTGTGGTAATTCTTTATCCAGTTTGGGAACAACCTTTGTATGGGTCAGACAAATACCTAATATCAGCAAAAATATACCAAGACATTGTTTGGTGTTTTTCTATAAGAGCTAATACTTTTTGCTGCTTACATTCTAAGTAGGTATTGAAGTTCCATTCTCAATCCCATTTTTCTTTCTATAGGGAAAGTATAAGCCCATGTCAATGGTTCCAAAAGATTAATTTGATATCATTCTAATGACGTTGTGTTGGCGCTGAGCTAAATCTAGCTAACAAGTTCACTGAGAAATACAATGTACGGTGCTAAGTACGATAATGCGCATATTGTACTTAGATAAGGAATTCCCTCTCCCCAACCCTTTTTCGTCGCCATCCTTTAAACGAAATGGATCTTTTCTTATATATCCAACACTTTGACCAATCATGGGAGTGCTAACCGGATGCGCTTTGTCCATATTAAAGTGCCTGATTATTTTCAAAGCAACATAATAGGTACTCTTTATGTCGATCGGTGAATTAATATTTCACAAACTCGGTGTCCTAGCTCAAATAGCTAGACAAAATCAAGTTTTCCCAAGATTTTCCATCTCAAATTTAGATTTCAAGTAGCTTGTGGTTTCTCTTATTTCATCAAGAGTACCTATTATGTTCATAACATCGACATAAAAGCTGCTTTGAAAATATGGAACTTTTTTCTTGAAATAAATATGCAAGGGCATAGTTCATCGTTCTTATATATCATTTCCCAATCAAGTATTCACTTAGGCGGGTATACCACATCCGCATAAATTGCTTTAATCTTAAATTGAGTTTTTCAATTTTATTGCAAACACATTTCGTGGTTTAGAGTTACTTGATTTTGGTAATGTAATGCCATCAAGCAGTTTTATATATCTCTGAATCTAGATCCCCGTAGAGATATGTGGTAACAACATTCATGAGCTGCATTTCCAGTCCTTCGGAAACTACTAGGCTAATTAATTAGCAAAACGTTATAATGTCCATCACGGGAGAGTAAGTCTTCTCGTGGTCAATCCAGGGCGTTGTGAGAAACCTTGCGCCAAAGGAGAGCCTCATACATTAGGACTTCATTATTCTCGTTACGCTTTCTGACAAAGACTCAATTATGTCCTACGGGCTTTACACTTGGTAGGTTAGCACTACCGGACCAAATACCCGATCCTTGTAAAAAGAATATAATTCTTTTTGGATTGTTTCTTTATATTTAGGCCAATGTGCTCTTTGTTGATATTATTCAATTGAGCCTGGTTCGATGTCGTCGTGCTCGATCATCTTATGAGCCATCGTATAAGCGAATAAATCATCAATGATTATATATGATCTGTCCATCGACTCATATGTACTCTCATAGTTCATTTTAGATTAATATTCATCTCTAGAATCAATATTAACTTTGGAGCGTCCTCCAGTGATGATTAGAGACAATCTCATGAGAGTTTTGTGTATTGATGATAAATGGGTGTACACCTCACTATTCTCTTCCTTTAGAATAGTATCTATCGAACCAAGTAGCTTCCACCACTTCCATTTGGTAGCTACGACTTCAACCACACCTCCACCATGTGTGATTGCAACGCACTTTCCAATGGTGTTGTGCCCCTGTTGGGGACTTTTTAACCTTGTGAGTATATTTTCAACTCGTATATGTGATCCTGTCACTTTTGGAATAACATTAAACGTATCAGGTATGGAGTCTGATTCGTTTCACTTCAACATTACGTTGTGAAGTTTTGGGGATCAAAATGAGACAAAGTGGGAATATTAAATGACACTTCCTGTCGTTCCCATGGAAAATCCTTTTTCCTATCTCCCCCAACGACGGGAAGACTGTCTTATGAAAGTGACAACCCGCAAATCTAGCGGTAAAGGGATCACTAGTTAAATATTCTAATTAGCGGATAATTGTTGGGGATTCATATCCAAGATATACCAAATCTTCTTTAAGGACCCATTTTGATGCGCTGTTGGGGCGCAATTGGCACAAATACTACACAACCAAACATGCGTAAATGTAAAATATCAGGCTTATATCCAGTTACCAACTGGTACGCATGAGGTTGGTTAGCTAGTAGTGGGTCTAAAAACGAAAAAAAATGTATATAATAATTGCATAACCCCAGGTAGATGTGGGTAAATTGGTGCGCAATACCAATACCCTAGTGTTGGGATTTAATGCAATCTGTAACCGATAAAACGCAACGGAAAATTAAAATAATTTTGGTCACAACAATTATATAGAAAACTTCTCTAAATAAACTTAAAACCCAATCGGATCCAATGATGCATTTAATTAAAATAAACTACACAATAGGGTGTTTAGAATATGTACCTTTTGAAGATCAGTCGGGGTTACGATTGAAGCATCAAGAAACCAAAACAGGTTTCCTCTATCGGTAGTCCACACACGAACATGTTTCCCGTCTCCACCGGGTGCTAGCCCAAGAACCCTAGATCTATATGTGTTTTACAGAAAAGAAAAGGTTTCTTTTCTGTATTTAACTGAAAGGCTAATTCTAATTTCAATCGTTCAGAAAAAGGTTTAGCTCAACTCCCTATTCATACCAGAAGAATTATAGTTAGACTATAATTCAAATAAGGTTTAAATAAGGTTTAGTATTTATCTGTAATATTCAAATTCAAATATATATATATATAATTATCTTTTAAACTTTAAATATAATTATATATATATATATATATAATTACGTGATTAACATAATTACGTTTTCACCCTTTTAACACATATTTTCATGATTATTCTTCAAGAATAATTATTTCCTTAATCAACTTGATTTAATCAGGGTTTCTACAAATGGAAACAAACCTATTCTTTGTGTGCGACCCTATAGGTTTACATACTCCTCAGCAGTATGTCTGTGTGACACGTGTCGTGGGCATATGTCACCTTGCACACGATACACAGTAACACAGACGATGGTAAGCGTCTAGCAACATGTCACCTCCCCCAAGGCTATGTAAATGTGCTTTTACCTTCGAGCAATTTGATTGATCCAATCAATCATATAGTATAATCATTCATTATCCTTTTGTTTCACGATATTTTGTTTTGAACTTACGGCATTGATCTATCTCATCCTTTATAGTTCAAAGAATATGTTTCTCGATCCCAACATATTTGATTATACAAGTGCCATTAGTCCAACTAATCCACTTGTTCATGCATGTTAATCAAACTATGTAATCGAGGGGCCCAGAAATATCTCTTTCATGTTGAAAGGAGCAAATCCCATATTGCATGTGCACGACTAACTATACAATTCAATGTATACCCAACATAGCCCTTATGATTACCCGGTTAAGGGTAACCTTAGACTATATCAAAGCATAACACTCCTTGTGCATTAGATCCTAATGCACGTCTCCGGTATGAGGATAAAGGGTGTTTACTATTTCAGGACTCACCTTATGACGCCGATCTATGAGGTGATCCTGACCGTGGGTCTTGTCCAACGCCTTGTGCACCGACAAGCACATGTGACTCTGGTTGCACCTAGTGCACTTCCAACTTGGACTATAACCAGACTTCACAGTGATCTTGATTTATTACTAGTCCCCTAGTAATAATCGATCAAGGACAATTCTAAATAATATGATAATCATATTTATTTAAGGATACTTAAACATGCTAATAAAGAACACAGAAATGTTTAATGTATATACTCATACCCAGTATGCCATATCAGATAAAAACAAAATTGTTTTAAAGTTCCAGAAATTTTAAAGTTTACTAAAATTATTATTCAAAAACTTCTCAAGCCCATAACATGAACATTCATGTTTGTTTTGAGACATATGCTTGACAAGTAGATTTGTATGTAAGCTCTTACAGCTCATACTACCTCCGTTCAATACATATATCCCTATTACAATTTAAGTCATTACAGTCAGTTTGGAAACTACCATCTATGTATCCTTAAACACACAAATCTCTTTCATAACCGTTGTACAGTAAGAACATATCTTTAGTTATCCTTAAATACTTCAAAATGTTCTTCATTGTTATACAGTGAGCATCACTTGGTTTGACTAATATCTGCTCGTCATACTCATGGCATACGAGACGTCCGGTCTTAGTACATTAACATGGCGTACATGATTGAACAGTTGGCTGAAACACAGGGAACACCCTTCATACGGTTCATGTCCTCCTTAGTGCTAGGACTCTGAGTTTCGCTCAGATGTACACTATGTTCTTTTGGCAAGTTTCCTTTCTTGGAACCATTCATCTTGAAGTGTTTCAAGATCTTGTCAATGCATGTACTTTTGCTTAATCTAATTAAGCACTTTGATCTACCACGACAGATCTATAAACCAAGGACTTTGTCTCTTGTAGATCCTTCATCGCGAAGGACTGTCTTAATCCATGATTTTACACCTTCAAGCATTGGGATGTCATATAGGATCTAGAATATTGTTATGCTCCCACTAAGCTTCTTGTATATACAAGATTTCAATTACGAGATGATTGTTCTAGTCCATAAATGGACTTTTGCAACTTGCACTTTTAGGTTCTATGTTTTAAAGCCTTTATACGTCTTCTGTTGGTCCCGGAGGTGCTTAACAAGTTTGTAGAGGGGGGGGGTTGAATACAAACATAAAAATTAAAGTTTAATAAATTGTTTATTGATAAATCAAACACAATTTACAAGTTTGTTGCGGAATAAGATTAAGACAACTCAATCTAAACAAACTTAAGAAACACAAAGATGGTTGCACAAGAATATAGAGAATGGGGGTTTTAGAAGTATAGAAAACAAAGGTTTCTATCTTGGTTCAAGAATAGAGCACACTCTTCGATGGAGAGGTGATCTTTCTATTTATACCCTATGCATTAAATGCATGGCAGGGTACTTTACACGTGTCATTCAGTGATTGGCTTTGGTAGTCTGACTTTTGGGAGACATGCTTTCGGTCGTATCATGAACAGTGTAGTTGACAGAGTTGTTGTATGATTTGTGGCAGAGATATGTCTGTTCTGACACATCGTACTGGTTGTGCAAGGTAAGATAAAAGGAAACTTGAGGCATAAGCTTTGTGAACGATTGATCGCTGAATATCTCTTTCTTCAGAGATATAAAGGTTCAGCTATTGCTGAAGCTTTTCCTCATGTTCTTTCACGTATAAGTAGAGTTGTCTTTGCTTCACTGATATCCGCATCAGGTCACTAGTAGACTTCTCTTTGTTCAGTGGCTTCGTCTTCGATTCAGCTATGAACATATGTTGACGCGAGACTTGTCTTCAGGGATTACGTTACTGTTTACATCAGAACTATTAGCGATAACTAAACAGACTCAGTTTGATCACTGATAGTGAAACACTAATACATAGAAATGTTTATAAGAGATACTATCAGCGATAACTGAACAGACTCAGTCTGATCGTTGATGGTGAAACACTAATACATATTAAAACGTAATTTTCACTAAGTATAGAAAAGAGTCGTTATCAAATCACTGAGAGAGCTTGGATCAACAATCTCCCCCTATTTGATAATGACAAAGTAACTGAAGAAAATTACTTTATGGATCAAAATAAAGGAATAAATAGGACTCATAATATACATGTCCCAATTACTATTTTGAGGGATCTTTTACATTACTTATAGAGTAAAGTACATCACTGAAATTTTCATTAATTCAGAGAAAGAATTACAAGAAATGAAAATTATAAGTACAAGTGAAGAACTAACTACTGTAAGTTTAACTAATAGATTACAAGAAATAGGAAACTAATCTATCAACTATCTAAAGAAGATTTTGGAGGATTGATCATACACTCAGGCATTTCTTCTCCTCTTTGCCTTCGATTTGAAGATTCTTGAGAAATGATTTCCTTGATCGATTCAGCAGAGGGAGAGTAGTCACAGCATAAGGACAAGAGATCCTTGAGATGGCTGAGGGGACAGATAGGAATTTCAGAGACTCTCTGAAATCTGAGTTCTTCCTCATCATCTCTGAAGAAGATTCCAAAAGGTTCTTTAAGTACTTGTCCTGCAACATATGGTCCACCACGGGGCAGAGA
Source organism: Arctium lappa (assembly GCA_023525745.1). Classification (NCBI taxonomy): domain Eukaryota; kingdom Viridiplantae; phylum Streptophyta; class Magnoliopsida; order Asterales; family Asteraceae; genus Arctium; species Arctium lappa. Next base: position 56,397,128 of record CM042049.1, on the reverse strand, counting down.
TAGATCAAGAACTGAAAGATCAAGAGGAGGACCGAATAGAGCTTCTCTTGAGAACTTGATGGATGTTTCATTTCTTATCACTGCGACATTTTCAGAGGAGGAGGAGACTGGCTTCCTTTTGAATTGCCTTGGTTTGGAAGGAAGATCAGATGGTACTTTCAACACAGTGGAGACTCTGTTGATGAGGGATTCCAAGATGCCTTCGACATAGCCTCTGTTGGTTGATTTGAATTTCTTCAGCGCTTCTTTGAACTCTAGCCATTCCATATAACCTAAGCTTTCCAGCTTTGACATGAACATGGCCTTACAGCTTCCATCCTCTGTGGTAATCTCCATAGTGACAGAAACTCGATCCTTCTTCTTTTTCCCTGAGATGTCAACTGCTATGATCTTCATTGGGTCAGAGCGATAGTCGATTTTGCTTTTACACCATTCGACTGAGTTATCGCTAACCCTTTGTTCTTTTGAGCGCTCCTCTTCAATCTCTTTCAAAAGAGAGGAGCCTGGACTTCAACTGGTTTCTTCTTTAGATTTTTGTTTTTGACTTGAGAGGACTGAATCTTGAGAGCAAGAGAGGCATCTCTTTGACAATCAGCTATCAGTTTCTCAGCCCTGACAGATTCTTCGATTTCAGCTTCAGTCAGGAACTCTAGATCTGTTGATTGAGAGGGGATCTTCAGTCGTTGATTCTGTAGATGAGAAATCATCTATGTTCGTCTCTTCATCTCTTCCTCTGACCAGTGAGATGGTCTGGAGGGCCTCCCTGAATGTTGCAGGGACTCTTCTTCCTCATCTTCTTCATCAATCTCTCTTACAGAGATTGGGATTATTTGTTCATCAGCTACAGCGGCTGGGATTATTTGAAGTTCTTTACCCTTAAGCAGGGAGAGAACTGTCTGGTCAGAAAATAGAAAGAAAGGAGTTAGTGTATGTTTTGGGAAGAGAGAGATAAAGGTTAGAAAGAGAGAGAGAGAGGGTTTGTAGAAAGAAACAGGGACAAGTGAGAGGCATGCCTGAGAAGGATTCTCCTCAGATAGTGAAACAGTCTTCAGGTTTCCCTCAGCAACAACACTTTTTGATTTGCTTTGGGAAGGGGTTCCTGAGGATGTTCCATGACTCCCCCCTGCTATGACAACTTCTTTCGAAGTTATCACTGAAGATGTGATGGCTACTGAATAACACCATAAGGACTGATCTTCTTCATCGTCATCATCATCATCTTCTTGATGAGGTTGCTCTTCCTCTTGATCTTCAAGATCAAGATCATCTTCATCCTCCTCTTCATCTTCATCAACAAAGTCTTTGAAAGAAGAAGGGATTTGGTCAGCAACCTTCTCCCCCTCAACATGAGAGGGAGGATCTTCAAGTTGAACCTCAGCAGCCTCAGCTTCCCCTTCTTTAATTTCTTTAGCTTCTTTCTCCCCGTCTTTGTCATTATCAGCCAGGGAGAGATTTTCGGTAGGAGAGGAAGGTTGTGCAGAGGCTAACTTTCGGACTTCAGCCTCCAGACTATCTAGCCGTCTTTCAATCACTGGGAGATCTGAAGTAGCTTGATGAATGAATTAAATAGCTAAATTCAGTGAGGTGCGGTCATCCGATGTGAAGGAAGAGGTGATGGAGTCGGAGCTGGTGCTTTCAGCTTGTCAAGGACTTGCTGAAGAAGAGTTGTGCAAGAATCAACCTTTGACGATAGAGCGTCAAACTTTCGCTGAGTGTCTTCCTTCACTTTGACAAGCTCTGCTTGAAGAGCAGAGATGTGAAAGGCTTCAACTTTGGTTTGGGAGGCAGCTATCAAGGTCTTCAGTTCAGTACCAGCGATATTGACAGCGCTGGTGGTATTGTTGACAACAGCGGTGAGAGAAACCACCTTTTCAACTAAATTGTTGACATTCATGTCAACAGTTGCCAAACTAGGACCTGAAAGAAAAATTAGTGACTGAGTAACAGGCTTAGTTGGGGAGAGGGAAGGTGTATTGGCGGTTTTAGGTATACCTGATCGATCAAACATGTTGAAAAATTGCATGTCTCTTTTAAGCAATTGAGGATCAGGTCCTATAAATGCAACATGAGGTTGCTGCATATGAGAAGAAGGGTTAGAGACCAATGAAATAGGAGGATTAGAGATCGGGATAGAAGAAGTTGGGATTTGAGTAGTTACCTCAGTTGCTTGTTGAACTGGAATAGTGGGTGGGGTCACTAATGTTGTGACAACGACCGAGATCACTGGCACGGGTGATGATGTGAGAGCTGAGGATGTGGAGGAGAGAACCACGAAATCATCCAAGGAAGTTTGTCGAGAAACATCCTCAGGCCTTGAACTAGTGGCGCTTGTCTCCTTAGTCACTTTGGCCTTCTTCGAAGGACCAAAGGAACTAGCAGATGGTCGTTTGGAAGAGGTGGTAGCGGCAGGGGTAGCAGAAGAAAGAACCTCCTGCGTGGCCGCTGAAGTAGAAGAAGTGTGGAGAGAGAGTCGAGAGTGAAGGGTAGAGATACTTACCTCGTTTGCCAGCGGTTTGACCTCCAGTGAACGCTGACCCACTTTGGCGAAGGAGCCATCAGCAGTAGTGGGGTAAGTGTTGGCGTAGAGGAACTTCAGATATGCACAGATAAACCGTACATATGGGATATTGGGATCCCTCTCTCCGTCTTCTCTATCTTTGACCTTAGGTCGTCAAAGATAGCGGTGGCAAAGTTGAAATTTTTGCCAGCGATGATCGAGTAGGCCATCTGGAGTTGTACCTTGCTGGCCTGATCAAGAGAACCACTTTTCCCACTCATGCATTGAATGACGTGAAAAAAGATGAAGTTCAGCTGAGAAGGCATGTTCGCCTTCTTAATGAGAGTCATCTTCTTTTTTTCTTTTTTTTTTGAAAGGAGAAACTCCAGGCAATTTATAAGACAAAACAAACAAAATAAAACAAGAGTAACGCTACAACCAAGCCCAGAAGGCTAAAAACTCACACATCACCCCAAACCACGCAACAACCAACCAGAACAGACACAAGCTAATCGACACAAAAGCGAGCAAACGAAGATACAAAAACAGAACACCACAACACAATCAGCCAAATCCCCAAAGATCTTCAGAAAAAACAAAGCGCTAGTCATCACCCATAAGATGCCTGGATTTCAACTTCCAAATGAGCCGCATGCGAACCACGTCACGAATCTGAACCACAAGCTGTTCAGTCGTACATCTAGCAGACCGGAAAAGGCGATCATTTCTCTCACGCCAAATAAAAAACACGGCAGCTGCAATGAATAAATTACGTTTAATGAACTTAGGCGTTGTCGATAAATCAGAAAGTTTTCCAACAATTTGGTCCCAAGAGTTTGGCCAAGTCTCTATGTGTCCCAAAGCTTTGATCTCACTCCAAACCTGCGAAGAGTAAGAGCATTCGAAAAATAAGTGGTTATGAGAATCCATGCAAGATTCACACAACGAGCACCGAAGATCCGCATTGGCGCTATCCCAAGACACCATGCGGTCTTGAGTAGTGAGCCGACCATGACATGCCATCCATAAGCAAAAGGCATGCTTGGGAATAAACCCCTTAAACCACACCGATTTGGCCCAAGGAGTAGTTTGAAGAACGCCCACGAACACTTCATACGCCACCTTAACTGAAAAATCCACCAGATTCCCATGCACATCAATCCACCTCCATTTATCCTCACAAGATTGGTCAAGAACTGGCAAAGGAGAATTTTGAAGAGGACTATACCGATTTATCCACTCATTCGGCCAACCATTAGGGAATCGATCAACCACATCATCAAGAGTGTCAAGCTGCGAGAACCCATTATCACTTAGAAACCGGTTGGAGATAATCGAAGATAACGTACCAATTGGCCCCCACCAATCCTCCCAAGCTCTTGTACGGGCACCATTACCAACTATTATCTTCATATGATCTCTAACAAAAGGCCTCATATCCAGAATCTTACGCATTATCCAAGACCACCTGGAACTCTTTCGGACCAACCAAAAGTGATCGTCACTCAGACAATACAAGTAAACCCACCTCACCCATAACGAGGACCGTCGAGTGAGAATATCCCACGAGTGCTTAGCAAGCATTGCCCGATTCCAAACCGTTAGCCGCCGAATACCTAAACCACCATTAGCAATCGGCCTACAAATCAAATCCCAAGCAACCTTGCATTTACCTTTAGAAGACTCACCTTGAGCCCATAGAAACTTTCTAAATAATGCCTCCAATTTATGAATAACCCCCGACGGAATCAAGAAAGTAGACATCCAATATAATTGTAACGAAGCAAGAACCGAAAGGATCAACTGTCTTCTCCCAGCATAGGACAGAAATTTATTCTTCCAATTATGAATGCGAGCATGCACTTTAGAAATAAGAACATCAAAATCTGCCACTTTAAGCCGAACAGGGGAGAGAGGGACTCCCAGATATCTGATAGGAAAAATTCCATGGCGAAATGGAAGACAATCAAGAATAGCCAAACGCGATTGCTCAGAGACATTCCCAAAAAAAAACTCACTTTTTTCAAGACTAGGCGAGAGGCCTGATTTGGTCTTAAAAATATCTAAAGCTTTTTTGAGAACAAGAACCGAATCCACATCACCTCTTGTGAAAACAAACAAATCATCCACGAAACACAAGTGAGTAATTTGAAGAACATCACAATCCTTATGGTACCCAAATTCGGCTGCCTCTTGGATACACTTCTTAAATATCATAGAGAAGCCTTCCATTATTATCGTGAATAAGTATGGCGACAACGGGTCCCCTTGTCTTAGACCACGACCGCCTTTAAAGAAACCCCACGACTCCCCATTAACAGAAACCGAGAAGGACGTAGAAGTGACCATCTCCTTTATCCATCTAATAAGAGCCATATGGAATCCGAGCCCCTCCAACATAGCCAGCAAAAAATTCCAATCCACCATGTCATAAGCTTTTTGGATGTCAATTTTAAAAGCACAACGAGGAGGGCCACTATCTCGTTGATACCCCGCAACAAGCTCATGTGCCATAAGAATATTATCAGAAATCTTACGGCCCGGAATAAAAGCCGATTGCGTCTGACTAATAATACCATCCAGATAATCCTTCATTCGGTTAACAATCATTTTACTAATAATCTTGTAAATAACCGTACAACAAGATATGGGTCTAAACTCCGTCACCTTGGAAGCATTTGGGACTTTCGGAATTAAACAAAGAAGAGTATGGTTTAATTCCTTAGCAAGCCAGCCACGATAAAAGAAATTATGAATAGCAAGACTAACCTCATTACCGACAATGCTCCAAGCAGCTTTAAAGAATTTGGCAGAAAAACCATCCGACCCCGGGGACTTATCATTACCGATTTGAGCAAGGGCCACCCTTATATCGAAGTGGATAGTGGAGCGGGGCTTGTTGTCCAACCAGTACTCCATATCATCCAAAAACCGGATGAGTTCAGCGTCAGTAGGTAGAGCTTCAAAGCCACTCTTAGGTTTGTCAGGAAACCTGAGAGCCTTCCTTAAGCTGAAAGCGGTCATCATTCCTTTGTCGAGGTCAGTGCAGAAGAAAATTGCAGGGACCTGATCACCTTTCTTGTTGGTGATGGTCGTTTCTTTAGCTGTGAACCAAAACTGTTGAAGGAGAGTTTTGGAGGGTTTTGGATCAACAGTAAGAGCATAAGCAATGCAGGATTGGTTCAGGAATTTGGCAGCATCCACCAGGTGTGGGTATTTGATTCCATCGAAGTCGAGGCGTCCAAGATGGTTGTTCTTGGGGACTTCAGATTCAGTGATGGCGAACTTGACGATCTTGGAGGAAACAAGTGCTGACTGTGCCATTGTTGAACAAGGAAAGAAAAATAGAGAATAGAAGGGAAGGATTAGAGGCTACAAATTAAGAAGTTTTTACCAGTTTCTATTTGAGGAAAGATACGTATAAAAACAAAAATATTTGAAGATTCATACATTGTTCTTAGAAGAATAAAATAAAATAAAATGATTTTATAGGATAAAAATCTTATAGAAAACCCATAACGAAGAGAAATGGTGTTTTGTTAACAAAATTTAAATAGAAAGAAGATCAAAGTAACCTGGTAATCTTGAATGAGGAAGATGCAGATGCTTGAAATTTCTTGAGAGAGTTTCTTGCTCAGAAAAGATTTTTAGAAAGCGTAAAAGATAAGAATGAAAAGAAACATTCCTTTCATACGTAGAGAGTAGGAGAGAGAAAGAGGCGGGAATACAAATAATCATCATGACATGGACACGTCCCACGAAGTTGATTGGATAGAAGGGCAACTGACGAACGTGTCAGAAAAAGGCATGTCGTGGATTGTCGGTTCAAATGACGTCATAGGAGAGAGAAAAACGTTTCATTTCCCCTTTTTGAAATTATCTCTGAAGAAAAGTTAAAGATAGGTTTTCCTTTGAAAGAATCCCTGATGAAAATTCAGAGACTGATTTTTGTATATTAGGAAGGATCACTGAAGAGAAAACTCAGTGATAGATTTTGTTTTTCAAAAAACTTTTAATCATTTGAAGAAAACTTCAGTGATCAAAGTTTTATTTAAAACGTCTTATTGACTGAAGATTCAGTGATTTGGAGTAAGAGAACATACCTGAGAGTCAGAGTTTTAATCAGAGATTGAGTGATAAAGGGGAACTTATAATCACTGACATAATGCATGAACTCTGAAGATTTTACTCTTCGAAATTCAGCATTCCAAGCTCACTGATGAGAAAGTTGAATCTTGTCTCATCAAGAGGTTTGGTGAATAAATCAGCAAGCTGATAAGTCAGTAGGGATGAAATGAAGTTCAATATCACCATTCATCACATGATCTCTGATAAAATGATATCTGATCTCTACGTGTTTTGTCTTTGAATGTAGCACTGGATTATTTGCTATACCGATAGCACTAGTGTTGTCGCAATAGATGGGAATCTTTGATAGTTGAAGGTCATAGTCCAATAGTTGATTTCTCATCCATAAGACCTGAGCACAACAACTTCCAGCGGCTACGTATTCAGCTTCAGCTGTGGAAGTGGACACTGAATTTTGCTTTTTGCTTGTCCAGCTTTCCTCCTAGGAGTTGACATCCACCAGTGGTACTCTTTCTATCAAGTTTACAACCTGCAAAATCACTATCAGAATATCATTTAAGATCGAACCCTGAGTCTTTGGGATACCAAAGATCGAGTTTAGGAGTTCCTTTTAGATATCTGAAAATTCGCTTTACAGCGATCAGATGGGATTCCTTGGGTTCAAATTGATAGCGTGCACATAAACAAGTAGAGTACATAATGTCAGGTCAGCTCGCTGTAAGATACAGCAGGGAGCCTATCATTCCTCTATAGGCAGTGACATTAACAGGTTTTCCAGATGGATCTTTGTTAAGTGTCAGAGGAGGTGCCATAGGGGTTTTCATCGCTGAAGTTTGTGTTAGATCAAACTTCTTCAGCATATTTTTAACATACTTACCTTGGCTGATAAAAGTACCTTTGTCAGATTGTTTAATCTGAAGACCAAGAAAATATGTCAGCTCACCCATCATACTCATTTTGTATTCTTTCTTCATTCTTTCAGCAAAGCGAGTACACAACAACGGGTTAGTAGAACCAAATATGATGTCATCAACATATATTTGTCCAAGAATAATATGACCTTTTATCTTTCTGAAAAACAATGTATTATCAGTTTTGCCACGTTCAAATTTTTCAGAGATAAGAAAAGATGAGAGAGTGTCATACTGCACGAGGGGCTTGTTTATAAACATAATTTGGATACTTAGGGTCATAGAACCCTGGAGGTTGTTCTACATAGACTTCTCCATTCAGCTTTCCATTTAGGAATGTTGATTTTACATCCATTTGATAAACAATGAAGTCTTTATAGACAACATAGGCTAAGAATAGTCGAATTGCTTCGAGCCTAGCCACAGGGGTAAAGGTTTCATCATAGTCTATACCTTCCTCTTGTCTGTATCCCTGAGCAACAAGTCGAGCCTTGTTGCGGGTTACAGTTCCATGTTCATCTAACTTGTTTCTAAACACCTATTTGGTGCCTATAACAGTTTTGTCAGATGGTCTAGGAACAAGATTCCAAACTTTGTTACGAGTAGGGGTGTAAATAATGCGAGTCGAGCTCGAGTATCAGTAAACTCGACTCGAGCTCGAAATAAAATTCTCAAGCTCGAACTCGACTCGAAAGCTCGCGAGTAGTCAAAATTCAAGCTCGAACTCGACTCGATAAGCAATTCCCAAACTCGAGCTCGAACTCGTTTCGAGCTCGAATCAAAACTCGAGCTCGAACTCGTTTCAAGCTCGAATCAAAACTCAAACTTGAAAGCTCACAAGTAGTCAATATTCATGCTCGAAGCAAATTCTTAAACTCAAACTCGTTTCAGGCTCGAATCAAAACTCGAACTCAAACAAATTCTCAAGATCAAACTAAAAAACATAACACTAAAACAAACATGAGAACCCAAGTTCAAAGGGTTCTCTAATAAATCTTTACACTTAAAATCAAGCCACTAGGCTCAATCCAATGGGCTTAAGCCACTAGGCTCAACAAATTTTGAAGGCATTGATAGCAAGAGAAAAGAATGAGATGAGGCTTATATATATACTAGAGTTCAAGCCCTTAGGAAAGTAAATCCCACCAATGTGGGATAGAAATGAAGGAATTTCATCTTTCTCCTTCTCTTGAGAGTGTTAAAACTGATGGTCATCCCACATCTATACATTAAACAAATAAGGGACTAGAGAATTGCTTGTTATTGATTTTTTATTGTTATTTATTACACTAAAATTGTGGAGCTTTGATTATTATTATTATATTAGGTATATATATATACATATATTAGGTATTAAGTATAAATATAAAGAACAATTATTTAATAGTTAGTTTCTTAAATATTTATTTGTTAATTATTATTATTAGTAAACGAACATAATTAAATGAACATTAACAAACGTAAACAAACATAATAAATGAACGTTCACGAACGTAAATGAACGAACGAGACATTTGTTCGTGCTCGTTCTCGTTCATTTAGTTAAACGAACAAAAAATCTTGTTCATGTTCGTTTGTTTATTAAATAAACGAACTTCCTGCCGAACGGTTCATTAACGGTTCGTTGGATGTTCGGTTCGTTTACAGCCCTATGTATGTTCGTGTTCATTTTTGTTCGTCAAGTTAAAACTGAAAACAAGCATATACAAACTTAAATAAAAAGAAGGTGCACCTATTTTGATAGTGTGCTCCTATAAACCCTTTCACTAGCTCAAGCCATTAGCTCAAGCCACAATTTTCGAGTGTCTTAACATTAATGTATTGTATTAAAATAATTATTATTAATTTTTTACATTATACTTTATAAATTATAATATAAATTAATTATATATATAATATATATTCGAGTATCTCACGAGCTTATCGAGTCGAGTATCAGGTCGCTCGACTCGACTCGTTAGTATGTCGAGTCGAGTTCGAGTTCGAGTCGAGCCTATTAGAGTCGAGTGTTGACCGAGTTTTGACTGAGTCGATCTCGAGTAGCTCGCGAGTTGTCTCGTCTCATTTACACCCCTAGTTACGAGTAAACTCAGTCAGCTCTTCTTGCATAGCGCTGACCAAGTTTGGATCTCTGAGGGCATCATCAACTTTCTTTGGTTCTATTAAAGAAATAAAGTTGACAAAGAGACAGATATTACCTGAACTTCATCGCGTCTGAATACCTGCATCGGGATCACCAAGAATTTGATCTATGGGGTGATCTCTGGTCCATCGCTGAGCGTGAGCATGATCGCTTACTTCAGAGATTGAATCAACAATTGGAATGTTCACTGATGATGATGCTTGAGGCTCATCAGCTATCAAGTCTTGAGTGTCAGATATAATATTTTTTTCTGAGAGGTGTTCAGATGAAGATGGTTCTGAGGGAAGAAGTGTGTTTAGAGGCTCTGCTGAGATCCATGAGTTGGATTCAGCATTAGAGGTATGATGTTTGGATCATCATTAGCAATTGTAGGATCTGAATGCTGATGGTTTGAGAAGAAAGGTTTTGTTTCTCTGTAGTGAGAGAACATCCAAGCATTTAACTCTTTCATTGTCAGCGATTGGTTTAGAGTTCGCTGAGCGAGTTTCATCAAATGTGACATGAATTGTTTCTTCCACATATTGTCTTCTCTTGCTGAACACTCTGTATGCTTTGGAGATGGAGGAATATCCAAGAAATATTCCATCATCTGCTTTTGGGTCGAACCTTCCAAGCTGATATTTGTTGTTTAAGATAAAGCACTGACAACCAAAGATATGAAGAAAACTGATAGATGGTTTTCTTCCAAGAAAAAGTTCATAAGCTGTCTTTCCAAATCGCTTTACGATCACCGATCTGTTTTGAGTAAAACAAGCAGTGTTAACAGCTTCAGCCCAAAATTGAGTAGGGAGGTGAGAATCGCTGAGCATTGATCTAGCAGCTTCAATGGTCGTTCGGTTTCTTCTTTCAGCGACTCCGTTTTGCTGAGGTGTTCTTACTGAGGAGAAATTATGAGAAATTCCCTTGTTCTCAAAGAAATTGTTCAGAGAACTGTTTTTGAATTCAGTTCCATGATCACTTCTTATAAAGAGAATAGTAAGATTATTCAGCACTTCCATCTTTTTAACAAAAGATATTAGTTCTTCTGGAGTATCACTCTTGCAGCGAAGAAAAATAACCCAGGTGTAGCGAGAGTATTCATCTACAATGACAAGCGTGGATTTCTTTCCAGCTATTGATTGGATGTTGACAGGACCAAACAGATCCATATGTTAAGAGCTGAAGAGGACTTGTCACTGAGGAAACTTCTTTAGACTTGAAACTAGCTTTTGTCTGTTTTCCTTTTTCACATGCCGACACAGAGAGATTCTTTAGCATATGAGTGCTGAGGAAGGCCAGAAACCAGTTACTTAGAAGAGAGAGAATTCAGGGTTTTGAAATTTAGATGAGAAAGCCTTTTGTGCCATAGCCAGTTGACATCAGAAGAGGCTTTAGAAAAAAAAACATAAGTTTTCAGTGGTAGTAGAGTCCATATCTATTACATAGACATTTTCTCTGCGATAACCACTGAGAGCAAGTTTTACTTTCTCATTCACCACTGAACATGCTTTCTTAGAAAAGCGAACTTCGTAGTCTTTGTCACATAGATGACTGATGCTTAGAAGGTTATGCTTCAGTCCATCTACATAATCGACTCTTCTAAAGGTAGTTGTCCCATTGCTGAGGACACCAAACCCTCGGGGTAGCCTTTTCCATTTCCACCAAAGGTCACAGAGGGACCTTTCTCTTCCTTGTATTCAGTGAGCAGTTCTTTTTGTCCAGTCATATGACGAGAACATCCACTATCGAGATACCAGATGCCCTTTGATCCCTGCACACATAAGGAAGATTAAGCGTTGTTTGGTACCCACTTTTCAATGGGTCCTTTTGGGTTAGTGGAGATGGAAGGTTCAACAATCTTCACAGCAGATGAGGATTCAGCTTCAATGGTAATCTTCACTTTGGTTAATTTCTTAACCTTAGTGGTATTCTTCACCTTGGTTGATTTTTTAGCTTTGGTGACCTTCTCAGCCATAGAGGCATTTATCTTCACTTTAGCTGTTTTATCAGCTTTGGTGGCAGTTGGACATTTGCTTGCAATATGGTCAGTAAAACCACAGTGATAGCATTTTTATATTTGAAAGTGGTTTTAGGACCAAAAGTAGAAGGTTTTGAGAATTTAAGATGAGAGGGGCCAGGTCCAAGAATGCTTTTCTCATGAGATCTGGAAGGAATTTTTATTTCTTCAGATCTCATAGGCTTAAGGTCAATCTTTAGATTTGGAGGACAAGGATCAAAGATTTCTATCACAAAGCATTGGTTTCCTTAAGGTTTAGAAGGAACCTTCAACTTTGCTTTCCTGGTAGCCTTTTGAGGATGAAGAATGGATTTTCCTTTATCTACAGACTTAGAGCCTTTGGATATTTCTTCAGGGATGGTTTTAGAAGAAGAAGGATAAAATTGATTATAAGAAGTGTCAGAGATAGAAGTGACAAACGTTACAAACTTAAGCATGGAACTTTCTTCTTTAGGCTCATCTTGGGTGTCCAAAAACCAAGACCAGTTCTATCACTTTCAGGAGTTTGAGCATTTATTATCTCAGAGATCTTTGTTGATGATTTGCACCATTTTTCAACATGAGCCTTTTCTGCTTTTAGAGCAGCGATGGCTTGTTCGCGTTCAATGCTGATGATTTCATTTATAATGACTTGATCTTTCAACTTTTCTTCTAAAAGATTCAGTTCTTTGATCTTTTAATGACATTTCTCTAACTGTTCAGCTAAGTCAACATTTTGGTTCTCAGCTAGAGTTTTGTCGTTTAGAGCATTATAAAGATCAATAGTCAGCACATCAACAGCGCGACTTCTCTCAGCTTCAGGTAGAGAGGGATTAGTAGAGATAGATACCTGAGATGATATATAGCTCATAGAAGTTTCAGCTGGTTCTTCCACTTCTTCTTTAATCTCAACCATAAGGCAGAGATTAGCGACTTCTTCTTCATCAGAACTTGATTCTTCTAATTCAGCCCAGTCATGTTCTTCAGCAATTGAGACCTTTACCTTTTCGCTTGTAGCTTTTCAGCTTTTGATATTTCTCTTTTAGCTTTAGGTACTTGTCATCGCTGGATCTTCTTGAGGTAGAAGGTTTGAAGACTTTCTTTGACCTACACTCACTTGCAAAGTGTCCAATCTTTTCACAGTTATAGCAAGTAGCAGAAGCCTTATCAACGGGGTTGATTTTGGCTTGTCAGTAAGAGAGAGGCTTATTTCTTTTGAAATTGCTCTTTCTTGCAAATCTCTTAAAAGAGTTTGTCAAGAGTGCTAAGGAGTCATCAAACTCTGAAAGATCAGGGTCTGGTAGATCCTCAGATTCAATTTCTAACTCAGTGATAGTGAGAGTAGATCGCTGAGATGGAATTATTTCTGAAGAGACTAAAGCAATAGGAGTGCTTTTGGAGTCTTTAGAATCTTTTATAAGATTCTTCTTCAGAAGGTTTGATTGCTCATAGTTAAGCAATATTCCATATAAGGTGCTGAGTGAAAGAAAATTTAAGTCTTCTGTCAGCTTAAGACATATTGAATAACTGTCCCAGCTTTCACGAAGACATTCTATGAATTTGGTCAAGACCTCAGAAATAGAATAGGTCCTACCAACAATTCTTAGATCTATGATTAAGCAGTTAAATCGCTGATGAACATCAGAGAGAGATTCATTCTTACCAGCGATGAAACTTTCATACTGTCTTACCAAGTTAATCTTTCGAGTCTCTTGGATTTCAGTGGTGCCTTCGTATTGAACACAAATGGTTTCCCACATTTCTTTAGAAGTTTTAAGATGCATGATGGAATGGAAAACTTCATCAGGCAGAGCCATTGAGATAATGCTTTTTGCCCTTGCATCTATACCAACCTTCTTTTTGTCTTTATCACTCCACTCTCTTATCTCCTTAACTACATAGCGTTTAGGGACAGCAGGAGTGGTGGCAGTAGCTGGAACTACAACTATAATTCTGACAGGTTCATAGGGTCCATTTTCTATATACTCAGGTATAGTAGGATCTGCACCTTCAAGAAATAGGATCATTCGATTTTTCCATAGAGAAAAGTGATCTCTGCTAAATCGAGGAGGTTTAGAAAGTGAACCATTATCATAGTAGTTAGTGTTTGTGTTAAGTGCCATTTGAGAATAGCAAAGAAGAGAATAAAGCAAGATCTTGTTTATCAGATTAAAATAGTCTGCTCTGATACCACTTGTTGGTCCCGGAGGTGCTTAACAAGTTTGTAGAGGGGGGGGGGGGGGGGTTTGAATACAAACACATAAATTAGAGTTTAATAAATTGTTTATTGATAAATCAAACACAATTTACAAGTTTGTTGCGGAATAAGATTAAGACAACTCAATCTAAACAAACTTAAGAAACACAAAGATGGTTGCACAAGAATATAGAGAATGGGGGTTTTAGAAGTATAGAAAACAAAGGTTTCTATCTTGGTTCAAGAATAAAGCACACTCTCAGATGGAGAGGTGATCTTTCTATTTATACCCTATGCATTAAATGCATGGCAGGGTACTTTACATGTGTCATTCAGTGATTGACTTTGGTAGTCTGACTTTTGGGAGACATGCTTTCGGCCGTATCATAAACAGTGTAGTTGACAGAGTTGTTGTACGATTTGTGGCAGAGATATGTCCGTTCTGACACATCGTACTGGTTGTGCAAGGTAAGACAAAAGGAAACTTGAGGCATAAGCTTTGTGAACGATTGATCGCTGAATATCTCTTTCTTCAGAGATATAAAGAGGTTCAGCTATCGCTGAAGTTTTTCCTCATGTTCCTTCGCGTATAAGTAGAGTTGTCTTTGCTTCACTGATATCCGCATCAGGTCACTAGTAGACTTCTCTTTTTTCAGTGGCTTCGTCTTCGATTCAGCTATGAACATATGTTGACGTGAGACTTGTCTTCAGGGATTACGTTACTGTTTACATTAGAACTATCAGCGATAACTAAACAGACTCAGTTTGATCATTGATAGTGAAACACTAATACATAGAAATGTTTATAAGAGATACTATCAACGATAACTGAACAGACTCAGTCTGATCGCTGATGGTGAAACACTAATACATATTAAAACGTAATGTTCACTAAGTATAGAAAAGGGTCGTTATCAAATCACTGAGGGAGCTTGGATCAACATCCTCGCTCAAAATTCCTTTTAGGGAATGTGGCTTTTCACATCAGTCTTCATGGCATCTTTCCATTTATCAGTAATCCGATCTTCGGATTATTTTGTATCTCATTTATTATATTAAACAGCTTGTTGAAGCTCAACATATTGTTGAATGCCAGTGTCAACCATCATCCCATCTTTGTGGTTCTTGAATTTCTTCAAGATCTACTATGTCCCCATTTGTGATTCTTGACAGAAAATCTTTTCTTAAGAACTCACCAGGGTGCGTTAACAAAACTTTTGTTCACGCTAGACCTGTAGAAACAATATCCAATTGGATATCACTTAAAGATGTACTTTTTAGACCTTTGAATCATGCTTTCCAAAAGCTTTATGCTTAGCATAAGCATTATAACCTCATATTCTCAAATATGATAACTTTGGGATCTTCCCAGTTCATTTAAGAGTGTGAGTTTTATTGGTCCTTGTTGGTTGCTACATAAACTAGTATTTGGGCAACTGTTTCTAGGTCATAATCCCAGAAACATTTAGGCAGAGTGGTGAGACTCATCATAGATTGAACCATGTTCAACAGGGTTCTATTTCTCTTCTTACCGTTGTGATGCGGTGTCCCGTGAGGAGTCAACTGGGATACAATCCCAAAAATCTCTAGGATGATCTATTGGCTTAGATATTCATGACCTTGATCTAACCGAAGAATCTTTATCCTTTGCCAAGTATACTCACTACTTCTTTCTAAAACTCTTTGAAAAATTCAAAGCTTTTATATTTGTTCTATTAGGTAAACATACCTATGTTTATTGAAGTCATCAGTAGGATGTAATGAAGTAGTGATGGCCGTATCTTGTGACATAACTATAAGTCTCACATACATCAATATGGTTAACCCCTAATAGTTCTTGTGGCCCCTAAAGGTTTACCCTTTGAAGGCTTTTTTGTCATCTTGACTAACAAGATACACATGTATCATATGAATCATCATATGATTCCAACTCTCCGTCCGCCTAGAGTTTGCCTATGTGTTTCTTGTTTAAATGTCACAAATAGATCAGTTTTAAGCCCCGCTTAATTCATTATAATGATTTATAGTTACAACTATTAATTTCATAAAACATTTATTAAGATAAAACGAAAATTTATTTCTAAAAACATAAATTCGGTTCGCTGTAATTGAGAGAATGAAACTAAATTCCTAGTAGCACTAGGTACATGAAGACACTTGTGAAGTGTTAATGTAAGACCATCTAGAAAATTTATATCATATGTCCCTTTAAGCAACAACAGCTAGCTTAGCTCCATTTGGTCTGGTTTCATCTTCTCTTCACTTCTTATTTCCTGAAAAGTAGTACTAATATGAGTATCATACTCAATATGTAACACTTAGTCAGAAGTGAATTAAATCAAATGGTAAACATACCTGAAGGTCCGGCTCTGGTAGCCTTCTACTTCTTAATTTCTGCCAATCGGGCTAGACAAGTTCTCATTTGGTGCCCATGGTAAAAACAATTATACCATACTGCAACCTCAAGAATTTCTCCTTTGACCTGGTTGGATCTTCCAACATGTGTTTTACCCTTGGTTATCTCCCCCTTTTTCTTGATTATCCCACTGTCAAGTTTGATCATCAAAGCCTGTTTTGGTTTGGTTGAACCCAACTTGGATTTCATATCCCTCTCAGTAGTTAAGTATGTTGTGAAGCCCTATGAGAGTTTTATTCAAACCTTTCATATTATAGTCCTTTACGAACTACTTATATGTTTTGGGTAGAGAGTTGAGAACCATATCGATTTCCAACTCTTGACCTAGTGGGAAACCAAGACGGGTTAGTTGGTCAAAATATCCTTTCATTTTCAAAATGTGGGTACTAATCGACGAACGCTCAGTCATTTTATAGGAACTCAATGCTTTAACTGTATCAAATCTCTCCCGTTTTATTTGTAACCGAAACATCGACTTTAGTGAAGATATCATATCCCAAGCAGTCATGTTTTCATGATCCCGTAATAATTCGGGAGTCATGGTGGCTAACATTAGGCAACCAATAATCAGGGAGTCATTTTGGTACATATCAAAGCAGTTTTGACTTCACTTGGAGCATTTCTGGCAGAAGCATTTGGAGGGGGGGGTTTCAAGGACATAGAACTTCTTTTCATGCCTAAGTACTGCCCTTAGGAAGCGAAACCATTCGATGAAGTTCGTTCCGTCCAATTTTTCCTTATCTAGGATTGACCGTAGTCTGAATTGGGATAAGTTGTATGAGTTTGAATTTGAGGTAGACATCTACAAAAACATGATTTAATTTTAGTAACTTTAATATCTCAAATAAATTGATTAACCTTTCAAAAATCATTTGATTTGAGCTAAGATCCATATTTCACCTACTTCCATAAATGGCCAAGCAACTGTTTATGGAATTAGGTTATTTAGGTAGGCATCATCCAATTATGTTCAACATAACTGTGAATCCCAGTTTGCAAGTGTATAGAATATAGCGATGAAGAACAATCAATATGAATCACAAGTTATGGTCATATTGTATTGATTAACTGATAAAGCTCAAAGGTTTACAGAGAGAATTTTTACTGATAAACGTAAACCTCTAAATGACCATTAACCTAGAAATAAGGTTAAACAAAATTATTTATACCAAGGGCTTAAGCCTAGCAGGCCCAAAGCCCGTTTAACACAGAAAAAACCCATAACAAAATAAAGAAATAAAACATTACATTTTGCACCCCTCTACTTCAATTCAACAAATAAAACATACCCTAACAATCTCCCCCTTTGAATTGAAGTTCGTAGTCTCTCCAGTTCGGAACACACACTTTTTGAAGTCCAAAATGCATCTCGAAAATCCTTATTAAATTTATGTACTCTAGTCTTTCATGTATCAGATTCAAGGCTCTAGACACGATATTTCTGTAATTCGGGTCCAACTGATTCTGACCTTTGTCGTGTTGAGACAACATAGTACGAAGTTTGTTTCTAAGGATGTACAGAGTACCATCACATAATCTGGCAATCTGGCTAAATCTGAAGTAGCGCATTTTACCTTTCCTGTTTGGATACGTCATGCCAAGTTCCACAGTTTCAATTACTCTGTAGGTTGGATCATCCTTAAAGTTACTTGCTAGTCTCAGATCAGGTTTGAACAGATTGATCTTATCTTGATGACTTTCAATACCAATCTGTAAGTCTTCAAGACACGCTAACTTCATCGTGGTCATCATGAAACGCTTTATGGCAGTCAAAGCATCTTGAATTACACCAGGACGTATGGTTCGAGTCTTCAAGTCACGAAGCAGAAACAAAAAATCTTGTAGCTCAAGATCCTCAAAATCAAATTTTGTGAATTTCCATTGCGTCCCATCTTCTCTAGTAACAAGAAAAGTCGGACACCATATTTTTTCTTTGGAGCGGTCAGTACCAATTTCATCGACAGATTTGATTTTGAGTTTTGTTGTGCCCCTGCTTGGTCTATTGTTGTTCTCTTTCAGTAAACAATATGCGAATTGTTTCCGTCTGTCGAATGACCCAATACCATGAATTAACGCCTTATCATATGTTCGGATCCAATGAGCAAAGATCATTTTGTAAGATTCTTCAAGAAAGGGAACATTGATCCTTACTCTTTCCCATTTCAATGGTGGACTAAGTTGTGCATTTATAGCTTCAGGAACTGGAGTTTCTGACATATTCTAATCAGGGAGATCTGGTGGAACGAAAGGAACTGATCGTAGAGGGATGACGCCTGAAAGTGCCTCAACAAACTGAAAATCTAGTCGCATCTGCTTAATTAAGTAATCATAGTCTCCTTGTTGCATACATTCTGCATCGTCGAATGTGCACAATTCATTGACTCCTTCTTGGAATACGACTAAAGCTCTTTCGGATACCGGTTCAGCTGACTCACCAATATCTGCAAATTGATCAGTTAAATCATAATTTCTGACCTCAACGGGTGAGTCTGTACCTTCTTCACAATCGATTAATTTTGTTACTAAGCAATCTGCCTGAAGATGACTCGACTGTGAAATAGCCTCTGTATGTGCCTCATCGATCTCTGTATCATGTACTGATTTTGCGTTCTGAGCCCCTTC
This sequence comes from Arctium lappa, assembly GCA_023525745.1. Classification (NCBI taxonomy): domain Eukaryota; kingdom Viridiplantae; phylum Streptophyta; class Magnoliopsida; order Asterales; family Asteraceae; genus Arctium; species Arctium lappa. The sequence continues at coordinate 56,378,278 of CM042049.1, read as the reverse complement.
TGATTCTCTTTCCTGTGCAGTTCCTGGTTGATGATCTGTTTGATAGGTATCTGTTCTTGTTGCTATGTCATTGAGGCGAGGTCGTTTCTCCCCCTCATGACGATCGAGATCATCACGGTCGTCATGTGGACGTTTGGAAGAACCGGCTTGAGAGCGGCAATTATCCTCGAGTACCTTAAATGTGACCCAGTTTATACTAGCAATTAATCACACAACACAGATTAAGAACACAAGTTTATTAATCAAATCAAGATAATACATTTAGTCACAGATCTCACGCGTAATCACAAGTCTCACGTTCACTATGTGTGTTCTTACCAAATCTCTTGAAGTCTAAATGTGCGTTCGTATCTACAGATTACAAAGGAACTAGTTACAACCAAACACTCAAACTATTCAACACTTACAAAATATTAGTCTAACAATCTCCCCCTTTGGATTCAAGATTAAAAAAATTTGACAATAATCTTCAGGTCTTCTCATCTTCAGAACAAACTTTAGCTTTGAATCTTTTTCAGCTTTGACATCTTGAAAGCTTTGATTTGTAGAAACTCTTTGAAAGCACTTTAAATGAATCTCCCCCTTTAGATTAACTTTTAGAATTTCTGAAAGATCAACCTTTTCTTCAATCTCTAACTTTCTTCAAAACTTTGAAACTTTGACATTCTTCATCTTTATTTTCTCTTTCTCAATCAACCATATAACATATGACTTTAAGCTTTGATTCATCTCCCCCTTTTATTTCATATTCTGACATCTCTTTAATCACCAGAACTTGAACTCTGAATTATCTCCCCTTTTTTTAATGATTTGTCAGAATCAAAATCATTAAAATTCTTCAAGTTTAGATCTGTCTTTGGAACCTCTCTCCCAAATGAACAAGTAAGCACAGTCTTCATGATCTCTCCCTTTGACAATAAATGAGCAATCTTCCCCAGATAAGAAAATTTTCATTATCTCCCAATGAATGATAAGAGAATCATTTATCTGATCTGAATGAGCCGTCAATTCATGAAAGTATTCATCTGAATCTTTTCAAATTCAAACAAAATAGGAATGGTAAACCTGAATCAACACATGAAACAGTTAGGAATGCCTGTCAGTAGCACAAAGCCACTGTGTACAACGAATGTACAATGTAAGGAGCTTGAAGTGATGTTCACTCCCCAGGACTTCCATCCAATCATCGAAAAACACAAGGTATTTTCTATGAATGTTCTGACAGAAAACACATTTTCTATATGCTCGTGCTTGTGTTTCATAAGGCTCAAAGTATATAAATCATTGAGACAACAATGATTATACATAGACTCAAATGTGCATGATGAAGGGTCGAAGGTGGGGCAACTTTTCTTCTTTTTCAATATCAGTATCTTCCAAATGAAGAACCAATAGATTATGTGTTGCTTCCCCAGAAAATATGAAACATTCTCTTTTTAAGAAAAGAATGAGTATCCGGTGGGTGTTAGCAAGAGATGGCATGGGTTAGGTGCCTTTTTCAATGTCATTCACGAAGAAATGTGAAATAACAGTTTATGCGGCTGCTCGGCTCAGAAAGAAGTTTGGTGCAGAGTCTGATATTCTTTTACTCTGTTCGCTCACCCTCTTTCTTTTTAAACATTTAAGCTCACATCTAACCAATCTCTCATTTTCATTTTACCTCTCCACACACCAACACTCAATCTTTTTACCCCTCTCCCTTCAATCACTCAGGGAATACTTCCTGGGTAGGAAACACTGGTTGTCGTGAATCCATGGAAGTTCTTTTAAGCTCACACATCAAATCCCATGTATTGTCCTAAAAGAATGTATTGCCTCAATGATTTTCTCGACATTAAAGTGCAAGAAATCATTTGTCAGTATATGTATGCTCAACAAAAATTAGAATGAAATTTGAGCATTTTAAGCATTTAAGAATTCTCAAAACTTTGTATGAATGAATAATTATGAAAGAATATAAATGTTTTGAGAATCTGACAATAATTAAGATCAGATCAAAAGTCATGAAGAATAATATTTTGGGAAATCAAAGACGTAAGATGTTTATATGAACAATATATAAACATATTAACAATGAAAGCACATATAATAATGAAATGACGTTTGATTCAAACAACAGTGAATAGCAAACGGGATTATTACCATAGAAAGATTTAACTTTTGATACATGGTAATAACAAATTCAAGAAAAATGTACTGAACCGCTGTGTGTATGAATACTTGACAGTATATAGATATGACAATTACACAAGTATTTGTCAATAGAAACACACGGTCAGATATGCATTAAAGTATCCATATGAAAATCATTTAAAAATCACACTTCGAAATTTATAAAACATTTGAGAACACGAAGTGGTTTGAACATTTAATCCAAAAATGATTTTCACAAGTGAAAGTTATTCTTTCAACAAGTGATGAAGATTAAAATAAAGAAAATATACCTTTAAGCTCACTTAGACAAAATCCTCAGATATCCTCCCCCTTGATACCTGTAAAAAGTCAATTTATCATAAAAATATAACAATGAAAGTACAGTTAGCTATTATCTTCTCCCCCTAAAAGATATAACAGTTAACTCCCCCTCAAATCAAAAACTTCTAGAAAATATATTTTCAGTTAAGCATCCATCAGAAGAAAAACATTTGAGTATGGGTTCTGAACTAAGTATTCAGAAGCCATGATTACATATTCTCCAGTGAGAATAGTAATACTTAATTTACTAATGAAGACCGGGTTCTGATCTGATATAATCAGAAAGCAATGTTCTTTGACATTTAAGTCCGGGTTTTGAACTGTTGTGTTCAAAAGCCATAGTTCTTTGAAGCACGAGCTCTAAACTGATTTATTCAAAAACCTTGGTTCTTTCTCTCCCTTAAACCTTGGATGCCTGCAACACAGATTTAGCTTTTGGTATCCACTGGTATTTGGATCCAGATTTGTTAGTTGCAGTTCTATTAGGAGAGATGTAATAAGAATCATACCGGCTATTTTCATAATTTTTATTTACAAAATCATTTGAACCGCAGTAGGAACAACCAATTTTCTTTTGCGCTAACCTGATCAATTGATTTATAGTATAAACCAGATCAGGTTTGCCAAAAGTTTTACCTTTCGAAGCGTAGTTCCTTTTAGCATTTGGTGTATGCACAAATGATTTTTGTTCCTTCTTCTCCTCCGAGGAACCTTTCACTATCCAAATCCATTTTACTTTTTCTTTCTCATCTTTCCTTCTCCAAAATCTTTTCTTCTGAGACTCATTCTTCTTGATGTTACCTGAACCATCAACATTTTTGTCAAAGAAAAGGTTAGAAAGACGAATCTGATCTTTAAATTTAGAAGTTTGATTATCATTTACATCAAACAAAGGATTATTAGAAACATTAGTGAAAATTGAACTTGCAGCTGATTTAAATGAGCATTCGGATGCAGCTAGATCATCTCTCGGTGATTGAGCAATTGATTCTGGCATTTTGTGCTCAGTCAGCTTCACCTTAAACATGATATCTTCAAGTTCTTTAATCTTTGTAAACAAACTGTTTCTTTCCTTTGAGAGTATGTCATACTTCTTGTGCAATTCAGCTTTCGCATTCTTCTCCTTCAGAATAGTGGATGACAATTCAAGATAACTTTCTAGTCAGCTTAGCAATCTCAGTCTCAAATAGTTTCTTTTCTTCAGTAAAATTTTTCTTTACATTCTTTGTTTGTTCAATTTTCTTCTTTTCTTTCTCAAACTTATCTCTCTCCATTATGATTACTTTCTCAAAGTCTGAGACTTGTTGAGAGAAAGCTTAACACATTTTAGCTCCACAACTTTCTTCTCTTCAAAAGATTTTCTTGAAAATTCAGAGAACTTTTGAGCAAAAGTTTTTCTTTCTTTCTCCATCTTCTTTTCATCTTGAGATGTCTTTTCTTTCAGTTCTTCCATCTTTCTTTTCAGCTCATCATTATCTTTTTCAATTTTCTTTCTCTTCTTGTCAATCTTCTTCATCTCATCTTGGGCTTTTATGTTGTCTTTGTCTTGGGTTGCTTTTTCCTTCATCATATTTATCTCAACCTCAAGACTGAAGATTTTATCTTTCAGCTTATCTCTTTCAGCAAATATTTGAGAATTTGTCTTTCTCAGCCCATCAGATGTATCTACAACAATGTTAGCTCTCCTTCTAAGATCATCAACCTCTCTTTGCATTTGTTCCTTTTTAGACCAAGTAGAGTTAGAATTAAGACTTTACGATCTTTTCAGCTTGTCTTGAAGATATGAAATCTCTTTCTCTTTTGAATCAATAATTCCTGTAAAATTAATCTTTGAATTAGAAATACATTCTGAACAAGCAAAATCTTTCTTTAAATCTTTAGAATCTTCAGATTCTTGATTTCAGCTTCCATAGCCGGAATCTCTGGCATGTACGCTAAAGCACAATCTCTGTTCAGAATTCGCAAGCAGCTATAAATCAAGAACAATTCGCAATTTAAAGTGTACTAGAATTCGTAACCCTTATGAAATTCGCAAAACAAGCTTAGAAATTCGCAAAGGAGCTAGAACTATTTATACTAAGTCAACTTATGTTGACTTTACAACCAAATACTCAAACTATTCAACACTTACAAAATAGACCCTCACTTTTAATCTTGAATACAATATTAGTCTAACATTAACCCTGTTGGAAAGGGCAGATACCAAAGACTGAAACTCGGTAGAAATAGATTCCATCTTTGCAGTAAGGTCTAGGAAACCTGCTCGGACTTCATCTTGAAAAGCACGGGACTCAAACTGTTGGCGAAGAATGGCTATCAGACCTGCATCTTCTGGTGTACCATGGATTTGAGCTCGGAGGTTAACGGTCGCTGTTAACTGGTGGAGGTGGTGGCGGTGGCGGAGCTAAAAGAGGAGCTTTAGCTACTAAGGATTTGGTTTTCAGCATTCGGAGAACCGTTTGTTGGAACTCCTCAGCTGATCGACACTGTTGTTCAAGTTGGCGAGAGATGGAACCATCAACAGCATGCAAAGCCTGCTGCAACAGTTCCGGTGTAAAAAATGAGGGTAAGCTAACACTTGGGTCACATAGACTTATAGTTGGGGTAACGACTGTTGAAGTCATACCGCCTACGTTCACAGTTAGCGTGATGATAGCTGTGGTAGGACTTTCGGCCAATCCCCGTGGAGCACCGCTTGTGGGTGTCACTATAGCCGTTCCGGTTAGGCCACACAGGCTCGCAACTATGGACTCAGTATGTGTCCTAGAGTGTATAGGCTCTAGACTCAATATGTGCTCAAACGAAGTCGATGGCCGGGGTTGGGGCCTATCTTGTTCAATACCTTGACTCTCCAAGTGAGAGCTAGGTAGCATATGTGCTAAGTCCCCGTGAATATCTGAAACAACCATCTGTTGTGAGATGGTTGAGTGGTCGGGTGGGGTTTGTGCTTGTGTCGCTGGGTCCACATCGTCTTCCTCAATTGCTTGTCCCAACACATGGGAGTTGACAGTAGATGTGGCTACCCGTCTAGATGTGGCTGTGATGCTCGAACGCTCCTGATTTTTCTTACTACGCCTTTCCTTCACACATTCACTCTCATTTTCATTTTTATTTTCATTTTCGACTAAAACTCCCTCCACTCTCCTTATGTCTCCAGAGTTGGCTTGGGAAAGGGAAGGTGTGGGGGTAGGATGACTTGATGATGTGGGAGAGGTAGGATGAGGTGAGGTGGGTGTAGGAGATATGGGTGAATGTGAGACTGGTTGGGATTGGGGAGAAGAATGGGATGGTGAGTTAGGTTCGGGGGAGGGTTGAGTGGAGGAGATAGGAGATGGGCAGCGACCGATAGGTGCGAAACGAAATTGGTTGCAGTCGTTATCCGATTGGGTGGAGGATGAGGAAGAACCCGGTGGGTTATCCTGTGATGCGTTACTCTCAGTATCGGCTATGGTTGGGTCGTTGGAGACCGGTACATCATAGAGTGTAGATGAAATATCAGGCTCGGTTGATCTTACTCTACTAGTTGTAGCTTGGTCGTCCACGGCACCTCCCACGCTAGAAGTCCCTACATTCCGGACTTTTGGAAGTCTCACTCTGGGACCCTGACGACGCTTGGGTTGTGCTCCCTGGGTAGGTCCTACCGGTGCTGGCCAAACCATAGGAGCTTGTTGGTCTAGAATTTGCCTATAACTAGGTGTCGTGGGACGAGCATGTGCTAGTAAGGCATTGGGTATACGCATCGGGTCAATATTGGGATTCTCTTTTGACTTGTTAACAATTAGGCGCATCTTGTGAGGAGTACATAGTTGATGAGATCTCCGTCGTGGAATGCAGGGGTTGCTGGTCAGCAATCTGTCGATGGCAAGCTGTAGAAACCTCATGTAAGGAATGAAATTCCGTTGGTTGTCATTGTTCTTGTCTTGAACAGTCTGAATCATCTCATTCCAGATAAGACCGGTGTAGTCGACATGTCGATGATAAGCGACGACAGAGGTGTAGGAAGTTGTCGTTGCACCGTTCGATACTTTTTGTCTTTGTCGAGAGGCAACGGTTGAGTATAGTGAAGAACGTGAACCAGATTGGGTAGAGATGTTTTCTATGGAAGTCTGTCAATTTGGTTAGTGAGCCCTCGTAACCGAGTGCGTGGACCTCTCTGAGCAGTTGCTCATCATATATATCTGGAGCGAAAGTTGCGCGGCTGTGAAAGATAGCATCTGGAAGGTTGAGAAGTAGTCGGAGACTGTTGGGATTGAGTACCAGTGAGGTTGTGTCGACTAGTGCTTCTAATTTCTCAATCTTGTTCCGCTCGTCAGAGATGTGTCGAATGGTATGCCAAACCTGATGCAGATAGAGCTCAGGAACGTCGGCAGTAGCGGTGAGAGCACGGTAGAGAGGATGGCGACTAAGAATTTCGAGCACGGTTTGATATTTACAGCGGTATCTCTCGAGGTCAATATAAAAGTTGTTGGGATTCAATGGCAGGTAAGAGTCGGGGCTGATAAGAGCAGCATCAACAACGGGATCGATCGGATCGGCCACTGGGTCGATCGGAGTTTGCGCCATTTGGTACCTGCAAATCGATAGAGTTAGCGAACTAGATATGTAGTTAATATGGGATTAAGCTCATACACCGGTTAAAAAATGAGAAACCGGTTCAAATTTCAATCCGGAATCGAATCATGGTGTGAAAGGTGACGGGCCGGGTACGGATTGGCGGTTCAAAGATCATGGCCTGGGGTGGTTCGATGGTTCTGGGACCGTGGCACGGGCAGCACGGGTGTCAGAATGACCAACCCCGGGTGGCACGAGGAGAAAGCCTGGGTGGTACGAGGCCCGAAGCCCGGGTGGCTATTAAGCCGAAACCTAGGTGTGTTCTGGTTTAGCCTAATCAATTAGTGAACCATTGCCCAACTTATAACCCAAACCAATTCTAATCAAGTAAACCAATTAGCAAAAACGAACCAAACAGGGAAAGAAACAATAAACTAAATCAACAACTAGATAAATTATAAACCAATCGAATCAAATTAGCCAATCGAATCGTTGAACCCAAAACATAGCTAAACCAACAGAGATACGAAATTCATGAACTAACTCGAGTCAAAGCAAATCGATTTATCCCCCTTGAATCAAACTAGTTGCCCTAATCCAAACCCAAAAACAAACAGTTATCGATTCATCAACACGAGAACTAAAACAAAATCGATTACCACCTTAAACAATAAATCAAAAAAAGCAAACAGTGTTTTATTGGGCCAATCTCATCTAACGATCGACATTAAACATAAACGATAAGAACTAAAACCAAAACTAGCAGAGTATCAAACAAACCAATCGAGGAGAAAGAAAAAAAAATTAACCACAGTATCGATTGATAGCCGAAACCCAAGTTCAATCGGGGGCCAGGTCGGTGGGCGACGGTTAAGTAGCAAAACCCTATGGGGGTTTAGTCCATGGTGGAGCCGGTTGCCGACGACGATGAGATCGTGTGCAGTGGAGAAACAGTGAGAGAGAGAGAGAGAACTTAACAAAGAGAAAGAGTGAAAGCGATCGACAGTTCGAGAGAGAGAGTCGAGAGCAATCGAGAGAGGGATTTTGAGAGGGGAGAGGGGTTCGAGAGATGGATATGAGAAGAGGGGTTCGAGAGATTGAGAGAAGAGATGGGTTCAGGATAAAAAAAGAGAAGAGGGGTTCGAGAGAGATAAATCGAGAGAGGATGAGGGGTTGAGAGAATTAGAGAGGAGGGGGGTTCGCGAGGTGAGAGAGGAGAGGGGGTTGAGAGATTTAGAGAAGAGGAGAAGGGTTCGAGAGAGTTAGAGAGGAGGAGAGGGGTTCGAGAGAGTGGAGCGAGAACCAGGGGTGGGGGTCGCATAAGGCTAGGGTTTTTTAACCCATCGGCCCGACTTGGGTCGGTTTCCAGATACCCGGTGCACCAGGTTTTTTTTAGATCTAAAAATAAATAAAACAAATTTATTTTGTTTTGTTTTTCATAAATATAAGAAAGGAAGGAAAAGAACGAAATGACTCACTCCCCCTCAACCGAAACACCCTTGACGTAAAACTGACTCCCCCTCGACGATTGCAAGAAATGACAGAGTCGCAACGAACAAAGTTCACTCCCCCTCGAACTCTGAACAAAAAAGGAATGAGAAACTTACCTGGTTTCTAGCGTTGGAACTCCCCCTACACTTGTGAGCGAGCGTTAAATCAAAATACACAAACATACGCATGAAATAAAATTGAACGAAAACACACAGATAAAACAGAAGCACGTAAACAGAGAACAAAAAAACGAATTTTAAAGTGAGAATACAGTAGTTTAATCGATTTTGTGCATGACACAATTAAAATATACTGAACGTGGAGTGTTTTCTTGACCATCCAGAGGGTAATTCGGGATGGAGGAGGATACAGTTCATGTTTAAAATATAGAAACTGTGTCAGATGCATACAACCAACTTAAACTTTCAGATTTAGCATTCCAAGCTTGGACAGAAGAAAATTGAAGCGTTTTTCGTCCAAGGGTTTAGTAAAAAGGTCTTCTAACTGAAGGTCTGTATTCACAAAGTAGAGTTCGATCGTACCTCGTTCGACGTGATCTTTAATAAAATGGTACCGAACATCTATGTGCTTCGTCTTGGTGTGCTGGGCAGGATTACTTGTGATGGCGATGGCGCTTTTCGAGTCACAGTAAATAGGGATCTTGGAGTAGTGAAACTCATAATCCAGCAGTTGTGTGCGCATCCAAATCACTTGAGAGCAATAGCTTGCGGCAACAACATAATCCGCTTCAGCTGTGGAGGTGGACACGCAGTTCTGATTCTTTGACGCCCAACTTACGAGTTTGTCTCCAAGGAACTGCACGTGACCCGTAGTACTCTTTTTGTCCAACATGCAACCTGCGTGATCTGCATCAGAAAAGGCAACAAGCTCGTACCCAGTATCCTTGGGATACCAGAGACCAAGATCAGTAGTACCTTTCAAGTACCGAAAAATTCTTTTAACTGCTATGAGATGAGACTCTTTAGGCTTTGACTGATATCGCGCACATAGACATGTTGAAAACATAATATCTAGTCTACTAGTCGTTAAATACATTAAAGATCCTATCATGTCTCTATAGATCGTAGTATCTACTTCCTTTCCGTCAGGATCGGAGCAGCTTAGACCCTGGTGCCATAGGAGTTTTCATGGGAGAAATGTTTTCCAACTTATATTTCTTTAAAATATCTAAAATATATTTTGACTGATTAATGAAAATGCTAGTTGAAAGTTGTTTGACCTGAAGGCCAAGAAAAAAATTCATCTCTCCCATCATACTCATTTGAAACTTTGGCATCATTAAGGCAGAAAAGTTCTTACAATATTGCGGGTTCGTAGAGCCAAATATAATATCATCTACATATACCTGTATGAGTATGATATCCGCCTTTTCTTTCTTAATAAAAAGAGTGGTATCGATCTTACCTTTTGAGAAGCCCGACTTGACTAGGAATTGAGATAAAACATCATACCAGGCTCTTGGGGCTTGCTTGAGACCGTAAAAAGCTTTTCCAGTTGGTAGACATGAGTCGGTTTGTCTAGATCTACAAAGCCTTCCGGTTGGGAGACGTACACCTCTTCTTTCAGGATGTCATTCAAGAAAGTTGTTTTCATGTCCATTTGAAAGACCGTGAAGTTCTTATGGGCTACATATGCCAGGAACATCCTTATAGCTTCTATTCGTGCTACAGGTGCAAACGTCTCGTCATAGTCAATGTCATCTTTTTGTCGATAGCCTTTAGCTACAAGTCGTGCTTTGTTATGAACCACCTATTCCTTCTTCATCTCTTTTGTTCTTGAAGATCCATTTTATTCCAATGATGGTCTTGTTTCGAGGTCGAGGTACAAGTCGCCACACCTTTATGGTTTCGAACTGGTTCAACTCTTCTTGCATCGCGATAATCCAATCAGGATCCTTCAGGGCTTCAGAAATTGTCGACGGTTCTATCTTACTCAGAAAGATCGAGAACAGGCAGTCGTTGGTGGACATGGACCGTGTCTGAACTGGGGCGTTCGGATCGCCGATGATCTGGTGTAGAGGGTGATCCTTCGTCCAACGGTGTGTATGCGGAAGCGGTTGAGTGTTCTGATTAGGAGCAGAGTCAACATAGTTACCTGACGGAATGTCTTGAACTGATTTGAGAGAAGGCTGTAAACCAGATGGGGCAGACGATAAGTTCACAGGGTGAGGATCTTGCTCTGGTGCTGAGGAAGAATCTTTGTTTGGGGTGACGACTGAAGTTGAGGGACCACTCGCTTCGTCAGGTGTCTTTGTCTCGGTGGATCCTTCAGTAGAGATCGTCGTCTCGACACTGACAGACACAAGTGGATAAGTAGAGAATCTTGGTTCTTCAGTGGTAGCAACAGGGATAATTGGATCATCTCGTGTGATAGTTTCTGGAGAATTGGATGATCCCGGGATAGAGACAGCGATCTCAGCTCTCAGCTCCATTGACCCTGTTTGAGACATAAGTGATAAGTTTAGTAGAACCAAAATATTCCTCATAAAAACATTGAAATAATAGATCCAAATCATCTGAAGGTGAATGTGATGTAGACGCTTGATTTAGTGAGGGCGGTTGGTGATCTGCAGCTAAAACACCGGTTAGCACGGGTTCTGAACTGATGTGTTCAGAAGCCAAATCTTCTAACTCGTCTAAGGTGACGTTGACACTCTCCGTAACAGTTTTGGTCCTTTTGATGTAGACTCTGTAGGCAGCAGACTCAGAAGAATAGCCGATGAAGACGCCTGCGTCAACCTTTGGGTTGAACTTTCCAAGATCCTCTCTGTCATTCAGGATAAAACACATGCATCCAAAAGCATGAAATAATTTTATATTAGGGATGCGGTTGTTAATGATCTCATAAGGAGTCCTTCCGAACCGTTTGTTGACAATGGAACGGTTTTGGGTGAAGCAGGCAGTTGCAACGGCTTCGGCTCAAAGAAACAATGGAAGCTTTGATTGTGTCAACATGGTACGAGCAACTTCTACGAGTGTCCGGTTTTGTATTTTAATGACTCCATTTTGCTGAGGAGTGCGAGTTGTCGAGTAGGTATGAGTGATGCCAATAGACTCGAGATAAGTAATCAACACCCTATTCTTGAACTCCGTTCTGTTGTCGGTTTGGATGGATTGTGTCGTCAGCTGTAGATGGACTTGCACACTCTTCAGAAAGTTGATGATGAGCTCAGGAGTTTCATCTTTGGTTCGGAGGAACTTGACCCATGTGTAACGCGAGTAGTCGTCTACCATGACAAGAACATATTTCTTGCCATTTATACTCTGGATGCGCATCAGACCACACAGATCCATATGAATCAGCTCGAGAGATCTTGAGGTGCTCGGTTCGACTTTTGGCTTGTGTGATTCTTTCTTCATTTTTCCCATTTCGCTGGCCGCACAGAGATGCTCCTTTTCAAATTTGAGTTCCGACAATCCTTTGACTAACCCTCCTATTGACTAACTTGTTGATGTTCTTGAAATTAAGATGGGAGAGTCGTCGATGCCAGAGCCAATTTTCTTGTAAGGAGGCTTTGGACAAGAGGCAGACTGTCTTGGCAGTCTTGATGGTTGCCAAGTCTATTGTATATAGATTGGATCGTCTTGTCCCAGCTAAGAGCTCCGTACCATCGTCTGTGCGAATACTGCATCGTCTGGCTTTAAAGCTGACTTCTAGATTCTTATCACAAAATTAACCGATGTTGAACAGATTGTGTCCCAGTCCTTCGACATACGAGACCTTCTTGATGGTGATGTTGTCTCGCACAATATCTCCATAACCCATAATCGGTGAAAAATGATCATTGCCAAAACGAACTGTGCCGCAATACTTGTCGGTGAAATTCGACAACAGCTCCTTTCTTCCAGTCATGTGTTTGGAGCAGCCAGAATCTAAATACCACACATGACTGGCCTGCAAAACCGATTAACAAGGTTTAGGTACCCATGCATAAATGGGTCCTTTTGGTTTAGGAGTAGAACCACTTTTAGGCACCCACTTATAAACGGGGCCTTTGTGACGTTTAGGTGCACGAGAATGGGAATTTCGAGAATAACAGTTATACATGCTAAACCAATCCGATGCAACATATTTATCAATAAAATCATTCGATCCACACCAATAGCAACCAATATTATGATAGGCAATATTAATAAAGTACTTAATTGAATTAAATTTGCAAGGAAACGGAAAATTATGTCCAAGAATATCATCCTTATTAAAAACACCACGAGAAATATTGTTTTTCCTATTACTAAAAGCGGAATGAAATGACTTGTTGTTCTTGTCCTTTAATGACTGGTTTGCTACCCAAACTTGCTTAACTCCCTTTTGTGTGAATTGATTATCTGAAAAATCAGTAAACCGAGGGCCAAGAAGAGTGAGATTGAGATACACTTGATTTTTGAGATTTTCCAGATTTACGTCGTTTCTGTGAAAGCCTTTTGGATTTAGATTGGGAGGCATTCACAGAGACACGTTGAGAGTTGGATTTAGAGCTTTCGCTCATATCCATGAGATCTGGCAATATCTTGTTTTTTCCTTTATCAATAAACTCAGTATGGCTTGGAAGTTTAGGATCAAAATCAAACTTGTTCACTTCATCATTCAGACATTCCTTAGAAGTCATTAAGGCAGAAAAGAACTCTTCGTCAGACTGTATGTCCTCTCCTAGATTCGGTGAGTCATAGGAATTTGGGGGCATGTCAAAACGATTATCAGTTACCCCTATGAAAGTTTTTCATGAGGATGCTTCTGATTTCACTAACTGATTTTCAGAATGATTACCTTAAGGAACAGAAATATCCGTACACTTAGCTGGGGTTTGGAATTCAAGTTCCTCAATTTTAGAAATTAGCAACCCCCTTTCCTTGTCAAAAGAACTCATAGATACTTCCAGATCCATTTGAAGATTAGTTTTGTCTTGCTGTTCTTGTAAAATTTCAGCTGTTAAACTGGATAACTGTTTTGACAACTTGTTAATTTCATTATTGAACAACTTTCTTTCATTTTCAAAATCCTTTTCAAGTTGAACCAATTTCTTTTCTAAAACCAAAGGTGGTACATAAATCTTTGGTTCAACAAGTTTGGAATAGATCTCTTCATTGGAGTAACTATGAAAGTAGTCGGTCGAGGAGTGTTCTCTCGTTCGATAACATGCATTGAGTTCTTCATAAACAAAGGGAAGTTGCATGTGGTCAGTCCTTTTCCAATTTAAATCTTCCTGTGCTTCAGCCTCCTCAGGAGATTCCATAAACTGTATTTGATATTCTGGACCAAGATCCAGATATTCAAATTTGTAGAGAGTAGGTGTTTCTGACAAAGCCTTGGTAAGGTAGCAAGGATTTTCATATCCCAAGCCTGACTTATCTTTGTAATCCCTAAATTCTTTAGGTGTGTTCAAGTGAATGGTGTGATCTGTTTGTCCAAGTTTGTACAATTTAAGTTTAAGGGCTTTCAGTTTATCAAGTAAATCATTCTTTTGAACTAAAACAAACTCATACTTATTTATGTAATCTTCAATCTCACTTTCAGACTTTTTAAGCTTACTTAACAAATCAGAAATCTGTTCATTTAAAGCTTTGTTAGATTCAGCAAGTTTGGCCTTTTTCTCTTGCAAGCTCTCTGCCCAACTAAGATTATCAGCACATTCACCGTTTACTTGAGTAAGAACTTTTTCATTATTTAGTAAATGTGCTTCTAGTTTAGCGACAAGAGCTTGTTCACTTTTTAAACGATCAGTTAAATCGTGTAGCTTAAGCATCATTATTTTCATCTGATCAAGTAAAGCAGTATAAGTCGAAGAACTTACCTCAGATGCATCATCTGAAGATTGTGAGGCGTAATCATCATTGTCGGAGTTGTATGCCTCAAAATTCTTAGCCATCAAACATAGGTGGGCATCTGCATCTTCTTCCTCTTCATCATCGGTGAAATTCAACCAGTGAGCATCTTCTACTAGTAGTGTTTTTCCGAACTCCTTTTGCTTGGCTAGAAGTAACTTGTTCTTGTAATACTCAGCATTCTTGACGACTGGTTTCCGACACTCCCGAGCAAAATGACCAGTCTTACCACAGTTGTAGCACTTAGGTGGTTCATCAGCTCCCTTAATCTCTAGTTTAGCCTCAGTTGGTCTTTTTGCATCAAACCGTTTCTTTCCTTCATACTTCTCCTTGTACTCGTGATGTTTACCCTCTATGACGTACCGCTGATTGTTGGGAGTGGAGCGCTTAAAGAACTTTTTCTATATGGTCTTGGTTAGAAACAACATCGCTTCTTTGATGTCGTGTAGCTCTGGATCAACATCACTATCATCATCTTCTCCCTCTGATTCACTCGAAGCCCGTTCTTTCCTTTGCATGCGAGACGATCCTCTTTCCCGTTTATCATACACGAGAGCAAGAGTATCGGTCGGTTTCTCCACTTTTCGGTTTGCCTCAACAATTTCCAAAACCTCTTCTTCGTTTTGCTTAAGTTTTTTTGTACACTTCATGCAATCCTATTTCAGACAAATCCTTGTTTTGTCTTATCTGAGAGGTGAAATGCTTCCGTTTTGGTTGCAGGTTATTGAGAAACTTAACGTTGTTCTCAATGACGGTTTTGTGGATTTGGTTCTTGTTGAGTTCATTTAGAAGGAGACAGAACCGATCATAAGTTTCTGCAAGAGATTCTCCTTCCTTGGATTTAAAGTCTTCATAGTGATTGATGCAGATGGAAACTTTTAGTTGATTGCCAACCTTGGTTCCCATCATCATCTTTTCAATTTGTACCCACATTCCTCTGGCAGTCTCTTTTTAGTTGTCAATGGCAGTGTAGATGTCATTCGGAAGACTTTGCAGCAGGTAAGATTTTGCAAGTCGATCACCTTTAGCCCTTTTCTTTTCTTCTTCAGAGTATTTATCTTTTTTCTTTATTTTAACTCCTGCCGGAAGAGATGGATTTTTGTTTGGTAGAGTAAGCGTTTTGGTGTAAAAGACACGTGGTCCTTCGTTGAGAAAAGTGAGAATCTGTTCTCCAAGATCATGTCGGGAGATGAAATCCAGGAATCTGTCCCGCCACTGAGGATATTCACCTCTGAAAAGGATGGGTGGTCTGGTGTCCGTACCCATAGCCAAAGCTTCGCGGGTAGACATGTTCGTACACTTGCAATTGATCGTGAGACGATCGTGATTTGATCGAAGAAAGGTGGAGAGGAACGAATAACAAATGAGAGACTCAAAAACTTAACTAATTAAAAATTAAAATTAAAAAAATAAACGACTGAGCAGAGACTTGGAGTAGGCAGGTTTCGAGTGAAGGAGTTGGGTTTGGACAAGTGAACCGAGTTTGACGAGAGAAGGAGTTGGGTTTTGAAAGAACTGGTGAGTGAGAAGCGGACTTGTGCTTGGGTTTGGGATGGGGGACTTGGGTTTGGGGAGGTGTGAGGAGCGAATTGGGTTTGGATAGGAGGACTTGGGTTTGGGATTAGTAGCAGGTGTGAGGAGCAACTTGGGTTTGGGATGGGGGGACTTGGGTTTGGGAGGTGTGAGGAGCGACTTGGGTTTGGGATGGGGGGACTTAGGTTTAGGATTAGTAGCGGGGTGTGAGGAGCAACTTGGGTTTGGGATGGGGGGGACTTGGGTTTGGGATTAAAAGCGAGACCCGGGTAGGATAATGACAGGGTTTGGCGGCGCGCAACACAAAAATTAAACCTTATCGACTCCGAACACAAAATTAAAACCTTTTAATCGAAAACTAATGAACTTTAGCATTATTTATCAATTAAATCTAGAATTATAATACTCTTTTTCACTTGATTTTCAACCAAAATACTGATTTTCAACCAAAAACCAAGAACACATACCAGAGATTTTAGATCTATAAAAACCCAAAATTCTACTTCAATCTTGCGAATTTAAGCATGAAACTTTACCAAAACCTTAATCTAACAAGAGTAAAGAGGTTTTAATCAAAGAAACTCAATAATTTCGAAGAAATCGAAAAACCGAGAAACTCAAGAACAGGAGTCGATCGACCAGAACAGTAGAGAGAAAAAAAATTTACCTTTTTCGAATCAAATCTTTGTCTCTTCGCTCTGATACCAATTGTGAATCCCAATTTGCAAGTGTATAGAATATAGCGATGAAGAACAATCAATATGAATCACAAGTTATGGTCATATGTATTGATTAATGATAAAGCTCAAAGGTTTACAGAGAGAATTTTAACTGATAAATGTAAACCTCTAAATGACCATTAACCTAGAAATAAGGTTAAACAAAACTCTTTATACCAAGGGCTTAAGCCTAACAGGCCCAAAGCCCATTTAACACATAAAAAAACCATAACAAAATAAAGAAATAAAACATTACATTTTGCACCCCTCTACTTCAATTCAACAAATAAAACACACCCTAACAATAACTCTTAGATGTCGTAGAATCATATTCAATATATCATATATTAAAACTAGGTAAATACACCGCGCATTGCGCAGTGTATACAAATGTTAGGTATGTAAATATGAGAAAAACTTTAATTTATGAATTTGTTATATTTGAACTTATCTATTATGTAGCAGTAGAAATAAATGTTGGTCGAATTTAAAAGTAATTAAACCAACAAAATCTATATTGTGGAATTCAGAAAAATATTGTAAATCAAGCATAGAAATGGAGGTTTGTTGTTGTAGCTCTTCATAAACAGATCTCGTACTTAGGTGAAAGTGATAGGTAATTGCATTTGCTCTCAATAATCTCAAATTTTTAGACAATATAGAACACCTTCGCTCAATAGATGACGAAACCTTAGGACCAAGTTCTTATGCACAGATGCATGCATTACGTTTTCCTGTAAAAAAATGTGGATAACAAATTATACAAATGAGAATAGATATGTCATGCACTCGACGATTTCATCATACCTTCTCATCGATTAGAATAATGTCTAAACTAATCGATTCTCCCCCTTTCTTCGTGTTTAGACATTCCCACATTATACAAATCCGAATTTTTATAGTGTTGTTATCGTGATCATTTTTCAAGTCATTTAGCAAAGAATACTCCATGACGTTAAAATCAAATAACAAAATAATGGTTCAAGCAATGACAATAGTTAATTTTATACAATTATAAGGTAAATAAATAATAAATTGATAGTAAAATATAATTGTTATTTAATTGTATTCAATTGTCATAAATATTATAATAAGTTTTTTCCATTAAGAATTTTAACTATTTAATATTAACGTTTTTTATAAATAATATGCAATATTGGTGTTATGTAAATAATAATATTTTTAATCACTATCATGTAATTAATATTATGTATAATGGTTGGTTGTCGTTCAAAATATTTTTATTAAATAAATTGGGAACGATAAATGTTCATTAGAATCGAATAAATCATGAATATAAATATAAATATAAATATAAATATAAATACAATAAATATAAATATGAAAGAAATGTTGGCTAGAAAGTATTGACATGATACAATGAGAAATTTGTATTTTCTCAAATAATGAATTGTAGTTGAGTTTTGTTTATCCCACATTGATAAATATATGAAAGGCGAGATATCTTGATATATTAGAAGGGTATTGAAAAATGTACGGCGAGAATTTAGTATTCTCAAGTTTTGGTTGATGTAGCATTATAACATTGTTATATCTTATTTGAAATGTGTTATGATCATCGGTTTGTTTAAGTGCAAATGAATGTATTCGATTAATTTTTATGCAAATAATTTTCACTGATATTGTTTCATACATTTTTTCATTTCTTTGTTGCAAAATAACGATATAAAATTTGTACAAAAATGATTGGTCACAGATGTATCATAATATTATATATTATGGTGGGTGTACGCAAACTTTATCTTTTCAACTTAGTTTGTAACGCTTATATTTCCTTAAAATTTTCATTTTATAAATTCATGCACATATAGTCATCTGAATAATTAGATGTGCAATGAAAATTAAAAAAAAAACGTGATATAATTAAATTTACAATACAATCAAACAATACGAAAGAAAATAATAATACTTTATTAATAGTTGAACGACATGTGATATCAATTAATAGTTGAACGAAATGTAATATCAACTAATAATGAGGAATTATATAACGCGTGGTATATAAGGAATAACGTGTGTTAAATGAAAATCAAATAACCTTATAGTATACAAACCAAAAAAAACATAAGTAAAAATCGCATACCGAATTTGAAGACTTCCAATTTCCATGATGTAATACATAGAAGTTGTAATGCAAACAAAAATCACGATACAAATATGCATAAATTGTAATTTGATCAAAATCACGAAACGAGCATATATAAAATTCTTACCTTAGATCATAACCAGAAAAGTACATACGGAACTTGAATACTTCAAATCTTCATGACCTAATACAAAAAAATTATAGTGTGATCCACACCTAATACAAACATACATAAAATTATAATTTTTTTTTTGGTAACCGTGGGTTTCCGGGTCAGCTTACGCGCACCGACTAATCCCCGGGCGACCACTTATGGCCTGGAGTCATCGGAGGTGAACCTACACGATATGAAGACACGTAAAATTATAATGCGATCAAAATAACAAAATGAATATATACATAAAATTATTGTACAATCAAAATCACAATAGCAACATACATGATACACATATACATAAAATTATCATTCAATCAAATTCACAATATAGAATGAGCATTCAATCAAAATCACATTATGAGCATACATAAATATCTAATGCGATCAATATCATGAAACGAACATACATAAAATCCTTACCTAAATTAGTTCATAACCCGAAAATCTTAACAACTTCGAATAAGCGAATACAATAACAAACTGTATTGTTGAGATAACTCATTTAAATCCCAGCATTAAAGAAAAAAAACTACCAAGAATCTCAAAAGTAAACATGAGAGAAGCCAAAGAGAAAATAATAAAATGAGATGAATAGAGAGAAATAAATTTAGAGATTGATAAAATAGAAAGATAATTTGAGATGGTGTGGATGATGAAGATGAATATGTAAGATGGAGATGGATAGGTTGGAGAGTCACATAATGTAAACCATACATATTTCATACATAACCCAAAAGTCTTTAATAAAATAATCATTTTAGAAAATAAAAAATTTAGAAATTTTCTAATTAATGTAAGGGATGATATCATGATATAGATGTAAAAGAAATAATCATAGAAAATGTGATTAGGCTCATTTAGTAAAATAAAGTTTTATTTAAATAACGCCTATAAGGAGTGTTATGTAATAATAATGTTAGCGATAACAGTAATTTAATTATATGACATAACTATAACATGAGTGTTATACAATTACTCATTAATCATTAATTAATGATAACGGTAATTTAGTTATTATCAATTATCTTAAATATTTTATTTATGTAAATTGATTACTATAATGATTATTTACATTTAAACTAAAAGTCATGACTATTATGTACATATTGATCTTTTAATTGTGTCATTTAGTTATATAAAAAAATACATAATGAGTAATGGGTGTTATGTATAATTGTATATATTAATTAATAGTAAAGTTCATTTATGATACTTCACAAAAAATATAAATCAAATGTAATTAAATTGACATAATTGATTGTCATCATTATTAATTATAACATAAATTTTTTTATTTATAAACATTGTGATGTAACTAAGAAAAAATAGAAACAAATAAATAAACTTATTTAATAAAAGTGTTGTTAGCTTACTAAAAGAATATATATATATATATAAATCCTCATTTAATTTAAAAAATAAAATATACTCTTTTAATAAAAGTTTTTTATTTATAAATATTCTCGCCTTACTAAGGAAAAAAAATAGATCAACACATTTGATAAAAGTTTTAAAATATAAGCATTCTTAGTTTACAAAAATTACAAAAAATTAAATAAAAATTAACCAGTTTAATAAATGTTCAGATTTATAAGCATTGTTAGCTTACAAAATAAATTTAAAAAAAATAAATTATTTTAATAAAAGTTTTGATCTATAAGCATTGTTAGCTTAACTAAAAAAATTACAAAAGTTAAATAAATTTTTTGAATTATAAGCATTGTTAACTTACAAAGAAAAATATAAAAAATTAAATAAAAATAATAAATTCATAAGTTCATAAATTTAATAAACATTATTAATTAAATAAAAATAATAATAAGTTTATAAATTTAAATAAAACATTTGTTGAATTCATTGAATAATTAAAATGCAAGGTAAATAATATTTTAAATAATAATAGATATGTATTGGTTGATGATTTCTAATTTAAATTAAAAAGGAAAATCAAAAGTTTTAGCATTTAATGTGTTGAAATCATTTAAAAATAAATCAAAATTATAAGAAAAAAGATAAATATGAAAGAAGGGTTCTCCTTAACTCTCTCTCCTAAGCCCTCATTTATATATATATATATATATATATATATATATATATATATATATATATATATATATATATATATATATATATAGACTTAAGTTCACGTGAGACCAAACAGTTTTCGTGAGATCGGTGAGACCAAGCTTTAAAGTATGAAACTTCACACCAAAAAATTGTGAATGTAAAAAAAATCGAACTTTTCATAGGGAAAACACCGTAAATGTTACGTTCACGGTGTTTTTCGCTGTGAATGTTCGTCTTTTTTTTACCTTCACAACGTCTTCACTGTGAAGGTTCGGATATACCTTCACAGTCTTTTATCTATGAAGGTTTGATTTTTTTAACTTGGTTTAGGTTTTTTTATCTTCATAGTTTGATTACATTATGAAGGTTTGAATGTTTTTTACCTTTACAGTGTTTCGGTGTGAAGTTTCATGTTTTAAGGCTTGGTCTCACGCGGTCTCACGGAAACAGCTTGGTCTCACGTGAACCTGACCCTATATATATATATGTTTGGATAAAAAGTCCAACAGACTATGGTCGTACGACATAAGGTAAAAGACGATCTTTCTTCAGGCGACCTCGACTAAAATGGTTAAATATCCGTCCAGTGAATATCATCGTACGACATGATTTCAGTTACTAATTTGCAACATACTTTATATTATATTTAATGCAGGATTTCAAGGACGTTTATGATGAGAGATCATAACGGAAGACGTTACCAACAACAACGAATATAACGGATACTATCATCAAATATCGAACGGTTACTCTATTAAAGATATGCATTCAAGACTTGCTAACGGACAAACAGAGTATAAATATGAAGATTGAACTTCATATTCGGACATCTGATGCTCAGACTTTACAAGCTCACGAATTACGCTCTTTAGCTCACTCAATCTCTCTTGAAGTTCACAAAGCATTCTATTGTTTGTCGTACGACGCACGACAGAAGTTTGATTACACACGACGCACGATCGAGTTAACTTTATTGTATTGTTTTATATTACATTTCACTTGTAATATTTGTTCTTAAGGACGACGTCCCTGATTGACGTCCATAGTGCACGACGACTCACACTCGTCCGCGGTTTTTACCCATTTTAGGGGTTTTCCGCGTCACCAATTCTCTCGTCTTATTTACTTTATTTTTATTATAGTCGTACGATTATTGTTGTTACTTTCTTTGGTTGGATCAAGCTCCACATTTACCTTAAATTTTCCTTGTGAGATTTTTGGCATAAACAGTTTGGCGCCCACCGTGGGGATCCAAAGGAAATCTTCGATAATCTCACGACAGACTAACGTTTTCTCTTAGTGTTTTCTTGTCCAGTTATCCAGGATAATGGCATTCCAAGGAACTCAAGATCATATCGTAGCTCAAATGAACATGGAGCTAACAGCTGCTCGTGCTCGTATTGACGCCTTAACAACTCAAGCTCGACAAGCAGCTGAAACCATCGAGAGTTTGAGAAATCAAAATGGGAACAATGTGACAGGGATCACGAATGCTTACGTTGGTACTTGGAATGTACCCCCTCCATTACCAAATTATCCTCGTCCACCATCAATTAACCCTGCGACTTTTGTGATTCCAACCATGCCTATGGCCTCCATTCCATTCAATGGATATGCCTCTGATGCTTCACAGCAAACTAGCTTCAATAGGTCTGGCCATATTCCATTAGGTATTTCAAATGGTGTTCCTTTAGATCCCGTTGCACAAAGATTAAAGCTTCCGGAAGAGCAAAATGAACGTGTCTTATCAATGTTGGCCAAATTGCCGGGGGCAGCAGTTCCAGTTGATGTTGAGCCACGTACAGGATTTCAGGCGTCGCCGTTCGTTGACGAGATCGCGTTGGTAGACGTCCCAAAGAAGTATAGCATTCCAACCTTCAGTCCAAAGTACTCAGGCGTCACTGATCCAACGGAACACGTCGCCCAATACAAGCAACTTATGTGGACTGTCTCAATACCGCACCAATTCCAAGAAGTTTGCATGTGCAAAAGTTTTGGGGCGACCTTGACCGGGGCAGCTTTACAATGGTTAATAAATCTCAAACCTAAAACTATTGGGTCTTTTGCAGAACTGGTGAATCAATTCACTCAACAATTCGCTAGCAGCCGAAAAATGGAGAAGCAAACAAGCGACCTCTACTACGTCGTGCAGAAGAGTGGAGAGTCTATCCGGGGCTACTTTAATCGGTTCAACGCGGAGATGATTAGTATCCGTAACTGCGATGTAAAAACAGCAATCGAAGCATACAAACGAGGTCTGGACGATAGTTCCGGATTATATCTCGATCTTACAAAGAATCCTCCGAAAACCTTTGAAGACGTACGAGCACGGACACTTGCCCATATGAGGGTCGAGGATGACCTTGCATTCAGAAATAAACACTCGGGCGACCGAAAAAGCTTAGGTGTTAAAAAGCCTAACTTTAAATCAAAGTCGTCCAATCGATTGGAACCTACTAAGCAGATTTCAAATGTCAGATTTGAAAAGAAAGGACCGGCGACTTCTAAATCTGTCCAGTATCCTAAGGTGTCATCTTATGGTTTCCCTGGATCAGTTAAAGACGTCGTCGTATCCTTGAAGCAGCTTCAGCAAAACGTACGATGGCCAAAGAAAAATGACAAAGACACCGACAATAAGGACAAAACCAAATGGTGCGACTTCCATAATGACTTCGGTCATATAACGGATGATTGCATCGCCCTCAAGAAGGAGCTGTCCTGGCTCAATTCAAAAGGTTACTTGCAAGAATTGACGGAAAAGAAAGATGCACGTCCCGCATCCCCAGAGCACGCCAAAGTGATTAATTGTATCACCGGAGGTTCTGATATCTGTGGGACCACCTATTCAGCCGCTAAAAGACATGCCAGTCGCGGTCCTGATGATCGACCAATTCCGAAGGAGGCACGACTCAAAGAGGACGCCGAACTGGAAGCTATGCCCTTGACGTTCGATCAGGCGGATCTTGGTGACGTACATCAGAAGCATCATGACGGACTTATTATCCAATTGAGCATTGGGAATTGTCTGACCAAAAGGATACTCGTCGACGGAGGTAGTTCAGCTAACATTATCTTTTTTGATGCAGTGAAAGCAATGGGCATTGACAAATCCGAGATTACACGACGTTCGACCACACTCGTTGGGTTTAATGGTGGAGCGACAAACACCATGGGGGAAATCACACTCCCAGTATATGCTAAAGGAGTCAACAGACAGACGAAATTCAATGTCGTCGATTGCTCATCAGCTTATAATGTTATTCTTGGGCGACCTTGGATTCATGACATGAAGGTTGTGCCTTCGACATATCATCAAACCCTGAAATTTCCCACGCAATGGGGAGTACAGGAAATCAAAGGCGAAAGAAAGGTTGCTAGGGAATGTTACAAAGTTTCCTTGAAGCCCCCGAAGCAGACAGTATAGCAATTACAGAACCAGGACGTCCTGGGACTAACGACGACTATCGCTTGGAAGCTGTCGTCTTAAACCAGGATAAGCCTGACCAGATGGTTTACATAGGTTCGACGCTCGACCCTTCCTTTAAAAAGCAACTAATTTCTTTTTTGCAGGACCACTATGATTGTTTTGCTTGGACGCATGAAGACATGGTGGGTATCGATCCGAGTATTATTTCTCATAAACTCAACATCGATCCATCATTTAAACCCGTTCAACAGAAAAGACGAAAATTTGCTCCTGAAAGAAATAAGGTTATCAACGACGAAGTTGATAATTTACTTAAAACAGGAAAAATACGAGAAGTCAAGTATCCAGATTGGCTCGCTAATGTTGTAGTCGTCCAAAAGAAAAATGGCAAATGGCGAGTCTGCATTGATTTCACAGACCTTAACAAAGCTTGCCCGAAGGATCCATTTCCATTGCCACATATCGACTCTATGGTCGACGCTACAGCAGGACATGAGCTACTCACGTTCATGGATGCATATTCTGGGTATAACCAGATATTGATGCATTCAGACGACCAGGAGAAAACAGCCTTCATGACGGATAAAGGTATTTATTGTTACAAAGTAATGCCTTTTGGTCTTAAAAATGCAGGTTCGACATATCAACGATTAGTGAATATGATGTTCAAAGAACATTTGGGTGATACTATGGAAGTATACATCGATGACATGCTTGTCAAATCGAAACATGCGGACGATCATATCGGACATTTGAAGCAGTCGTTCGACATCTTGCGTGAATACAAGATGAAGTTGAATCCGACGAAATGTTCCTTTGGAGTTCGAGCTGGAAAATTTCTCGGTTATATGGTCACACGACGAGGAATCGAAGCTAATCCAGAACAGATTAAAGCAATTGTCGAGCTAAAATCGCCCAGAAATTTTAAAGAAGTCCAACGTCTTACAGGACGTGTAGCAGCACTGAACCGGTTCATTTCTCGGTCATCCGACAGATGTCATTTATTCTACAATGTCCTGCGAAAGAATAAAGGGTTCGAATGGACGGACAAGCATGAAGAAGCATTGCAGCAACTCAAAAAATACATGATGTCGCCTCCTTTCCTCTCTAAACCTGAGAAAGGTGAAACTCTTCAATTTTATCTAGCTGTTAGCACTAATTCGGTAAGTGCAGTTCTTATACGAGAAACCGATAGTCGACAACTGCCAATTTACTATGTAAGTAAAACTCTATTAGACGCAGAAACCAGGTATTCGTCCATAGAAAAACTCTTACTTTCATTAGTCATGGCTGCTAAAAAGCTACGACATTATTTTGAGTCACATTCTATAATTGTGGTAACTAACTTTCCCTTAAAATCTGTGTTAAGAAAACCCGAGTTAACAGGACAATTAGCTAAATGGAGCATTTACCTCAGCAACTTTGATCTGGATTTCAAGCCCAAAACGGCGATCAAGTCACATGTCTTAGCCGATTTCATCTCAGATTTCAGTCCAGAGCTAGAAAGCACGATGACGTCCGACAAATTAATTGTGGCGACTTTGCACGACACTACGTGGATGCTCGACGTGGATGGTTCGGCAAATATACGTGGTACAGGCTTGGGTGTCGTCCTACAGTCCCCACAAGGGGGCAAAATGGTATATTCCATACGGTGCGATTTCAAAGCAACAAATAATGAGGCAGAATATGAAGCATTGATTGCAGGAATCAAAATTGCTCACGACTTGGGGGCAACACGTCTGCACGTCCGAAGTGACTCATCCCTAGTTGTTAACCAACCAAATCAATGGAGAGTTTGCAGCAAAAGATTCAAGGATGATTGCCTATTATAAAATAGTCAAAGAAGAAGCAAAGAAGTTCAGTCACTTTGTAATTGAGCAAATACCAAGAGATCAGAACACTCAAGCCGATGCATTAGCCAATTTGGGGTCAGCACTTAGTCGAACGACATTCGACAATATCCCAATAGTTCATCTTGCAACCCCTTCCATCAAGGAGGATGATAATATTTCAGTCGCACCAATTGAAGAAGAAAATTCTTGGTCGGACGACATTCGAAATTACTTAGAGCACGATCAATTGCCCGATGATAAAATGGAGGCGAGAAAAATTAGATTCAAAGCGTCGAGGTACGTTATGATCAGAGGACAATTATATCGACGATCTTCAACTGGTCTGAATTTGCGGTGTATCACCAGCAAGGCACAAGTACACAAAATCTTACAGGATATGCACGATGGTGAATGTGGAAATCACTCCGGAAGCCGCAGTTTAGCCAACCGGATATCGAGACAAGGTTACTATTGGCCGACGATAAGACAAGATGCGACCAGGTATGTACAGTTGTGCGACGCGTGTCAAAGACACATAGGTATGTCTCATAAACCTTCTGAACCTTTGCACTCGACTTTGATCCCATGGCCCTTTATGAAATGGGGAATGGATATTGTTGGGAAACTTCCACCTGCTCCCGGGCAAAAGGTATTCCTTTTAGTTTTAACTGATTATTTCTCTAAATGGGTCGAAGCAGCGGCTTTTTCCCAAGTTCGGGATAAAGAAGTCGTTTCTTTTATCCAGACTAACATCATTTGTAGGTTTGGAGTTCCATCTGAAATAACGTGCGACAATGGGACACAATTCATCAGTGACCGAACGCGAAGGTTTTGTGAAGAAAGAAATATCAAGTTAGTAACATCGACACCTCGATATCCACAGTCGAATGGTTTAGCTGAGTCGAGCAATAAAACTATCATTAATTCACTCAAGAAACGACTTAAAGCTGCCAAAGGAAAATGGGTGGAAGAATTGCCTTCCGTTCTATGGGCTAATCGTACGACACCTCGTACGTCCACAAGACAGACTCCTTTTTCTTTAGTCTATGGATGTGAAGTTGTGTTACCTATTGAGGTACGACTACCGACTTCAAGACATACGTCTGTTGAACATAACTTAGTTGATCTAAGTTATGATCTCGACGCCCTAGAGGAACTTCGGGAAGCTGCTCACATTCGCATGGCGTCGCAGAAGCAAGCTGTCGAGCGACATTTCAATAAAAATGTCCAGGTCAAAGTTTTTCAAGAAGGCGACTACGTCTTGCGACGTGTGTTTCAAAACACTCAAGAACCTAATGCAGGTAAACTTTCCACTAAGTGGGAAGGGCCTTATCAAATCTCTGGTATCGTGGGTAAAGGAGCTTATAGACTCCAAACCTCCGATGGTCGAGATCTCCCACGAAGTTGGAATGCAGTTCATCTAAAGAGGTATTTCTTTTAAATTCCATATTTAGTTCCTTCGATTATTTTTTAAGAAAAATTACTAACTTAAGCATCGGAGGGTCGTTGGTCAAACCAACGACCACCCCGCTAATGTTGTTCTTCGCAGGGACGCACGACTTAACTAAGATTTTCATGTCAAGTAATACTCATACGATCACATGTATATGGTTGGTTGTAATTGTTGTTGAAGGTTAATTTTTTACACTTGACTCCCAGTATGTATATATATATATATGCTAAAACCATTATTACGATTGCACTCGTTCGATCATAAAACTCAGTTGATTTCATTATAGCATGTTAATGAATGATGATTTGGTCGAATGTATAATATATAGTGACTTTGTATCTTCTTAAACTTACTTAACGTACTTTTGAAAAAACAAAGCAAGTGACGAGCATTGATAAACAAAAGAAACTTTTTTCATTTCCAAAAAAAATTACAAGTATAAGAGACAACCACAGACGGCCGACCCTTAATGGTAAATCTAAAGGAAAATAAGCTAAGAAGGAGGAACGTCAAGTTGTTCCTGCACGACGTCGGTCTCTACTGTTGCCGCCTCTTTTCCGTCATCGCTCCCCTCCAGGTCATCATCTTCATCGAGGTCCCTTTCGGTTCCCACAGTGTCAAGATAAGTTTTGAGCTCCTCGGCGGCCGACACCATGGGATTCTTCCCACTCAGATGACGTCTCATCAAAGCAGCTCGGGCTGTGAGACGAGAAAAAGCTTCAATCTGCCTATTCTCCTCTTCTAAATCTTTGACGTCGCCCTCTAAACTTTCGACTTTCTTGAGGAGGGACGTGACTTCATCAACAGCGGCAGCAGCGGCAGTAGTGGCCTTTATCTTCTCCACCTCCAGCTTGGACGTTAAGGCCTCAAGTTCAAGGACATGGTCCCTGAACTTGATCGTCTCACTTTGAGCTTCGACAAGTTTGGTCTTAAGACTCTCGACCTTCTTCTTCTTGGCCTCGACCGCCTCCAAGGCGACCTTCTCCCTCTCAAAAGCCTCATCAGCCCTTTTCTTGACCTCAGGGAAGGACGTCCTGAGACCTTCCATCTGAGCGAAGAAGCTCAGACAGGCCTGGAAAGCCTGCACAACAGCAGAGAAAGGGTTAATAAAAAGAAATATAATGAAGGGAGTAAAGAATAAGTAAGACGTACCATGAAGGAAAGACCAGCAGCATGTGCCCCCGTATCCTCGACCCGAGACTCCTTGTATCGGTCGTAGAAGGTCGGGAGAAGGAATTTTCCCAAGTGTGGAAAAATGACGTCCCTTTCGAGCACGTCATTTGCCATGAAGTCAGATGGGAGAGTGACTTTGAATGTCGTCTCTCCCACCTTCTCCTTGTTCTTCTCTTCCTTTGAAGAAGAAGAAGGAACTTCGGAGATGGGCTTATTAACGCCCGACACCCCCGATAGGGGAATGTCCTTCGTCACCTGGGTTGAGCCTCCGAGCTCGACACCAGCAACGGTTCCCTTAATCGGTGACGCCCCTGGAAGGGACGTCAAAGTAACATCGCCCGACTTCTTAGGCGAAGTCCGAGGTTGCTTGCCTCGAACACGTCTTGGATCTACCCCTGTGGAAGGGGCAAATCTTTTCTTCGATTTCTCCCTTCCTTGACGAGCGAGCTCTAATTGCTCGGCTCGCCTAGCAGCAGCCGACTTTGAAATTGCGTCTCCTAAAAAAGAAGAGACAGAAAGAGTAAGTTAGAGAATACTTACGGTACATAAGAAGGAGGTATTGTTGAACAACTTACTCGTCATCTCCTCTTCTCTTTCTTCTTCTCTCTCTTCTTCTATATTCTCTCCTTCCTCCAAAGAACCCTCGGTAGGTGTAACTTCAGCGACTAGGACAACTTCGTCCTCCTCGTCGTTCGACCGAAGAGAGAATGAACGATCAACAATACTTCTCTCTAAGATTCTTTGAACCTTGTTGAGAGAATCCCTCCTTGGCTTCACGACACTGAAGTCAATCACTGTAAAACAAAGACATATATTAGACAAAAACGCACGACAATAAACCCACCCGATTCATTCCAGCCTGATGACAACCATTGGCTGTCTTCGTCACTTACAGATGCCACTTGAAGGAAGACATACCGATGTTTCCACCCACGGTCGTTCACCGCGGTGTTAAGTATCAATACGTTATCCCCCTTTGAACGAGGAAACAAGCTATAACATAACGGTGATAACCATCTGGTCGCACGCTATAGGTTGTCAAGAGGTCGTTCACGTTGAACGGTACCTCCCACTCGGCTGTGAGACGATCAATCACTTGGACAATACGCCAGAATTGAGGCATTAATTGTCTAGGTGTCAAATCAAAGGCATCTAAAAATGCCCTGACTAAAGGGCTAAAAGGCCAAGAGAAACCTATCTTAAAGGGGTACTCGTACAAGACACAGTATCCCCTCGGAACCTCGTCCGGCCTTAAATCCTCCGGCAAAACTAGATTTATCTCATCTGGAAGTTTAGCCAAACTCTTGAAAAAATCTATGTGTTCTTCTTCCCTGAACAAACTTACTGGCTCACTCGACATTTGAAAGTCAGGGATGTTAAGAGTCGCACACCAATAACTCAAAATATCCCAAGCTTTCCTAGGTTTTCTAGCTATAGATTTTCTATGCATAAATCAAACACAAAGGAAGGACTGAAAATCGTACCTTAAATAACAGTCTAAACCTCGAATTTAGAGTGGAAAGGATTCTGATCGCTCGAAAATCTCGCCGGAGATATATATTTTCTAAGAAATGTAAGCGTAAAGAAGGAAAGGATTAGCAACAATCCTTATTTATATTGTAAATTTGGAAACCGAATCGACCGAGAAAATAGATCGCCAATCGTCATTTGACACGTGTCACCTGTGTCAGAAGAAATACTCGAGTACGTCCTTCCAATATGCGACACTTGTCCCTAATTAGCTATCTGGATGATTACTTGTGCAGGTGATGACGTCATTATCTAGTTAGAAATGAACCGATTTGATTCTAATCGAAAGACCCGCGTTTTCTTTTGCAACACGTGTTTTAATCTTAAATTTAAATTTTAAAAAGTTGCCGCTTGAATTTTAAATTTGGGGGCAAACTGTTTGGGTAAAAAGTCCAGCAGACTATGGTCGTACGACATAAGGTAAAAGACGATCTTTCTTCAAGCGACCTCGACTAAAATGGTTAAATATCCGTCCAGTGAATATCATCGTACGACATGATTTCAGTTACTAATTTGCAACATACTTTATATTATATTTAATGCAGGATTTCAAGGACGTTTATGATGAGAGATCATAACGGAAAACGTTACCAACTACAACGAATATAACGGATACTATCATCAAATATCGAACGGTTACTCTATTAAAGATATGCATTCAAGACTTGCTAACGGACAAACAGAGTATAAATATGAAGATTGAACTTCATATTCAGACACCTGATGCTCAGACTTTACAAGCTCACGAATTACGCTCTTTAGCTCACTCAATCTCTCTTGAAGTTCACAAAGCATTATATTGTTTGTCGTACGACGCACAACAGAAGTTTGATTACACACGACGCACGATCGAGTTAACTTTATTGTATTGTTTTATATTACATTTCACTTGTAATATTTGTTCTTAAGGACGACGTCCCTGATTGACGTCCATAGTGCACGACGACTCACACTCGTCCGCGGTTTTTACCCATTTTAGGGGTTTTCCGCGTCACCAATTCTCTCGTCTTATTTACTTTATTTTTATTATAGTCGTACGATTATTGTTGTTACTTTCTTTGGTTGGATCAAGCTCCACATTTACCTTAAATTTTCCTTGTGAGATTTTTGGCATAAACAATATATATATATATATATATATATTGATTGGCACGTTTAATCTCATTTCAACGCCTTGAAAATACTCATAAATGGCCAAACAACTGTTTATGATACTCTCAATAAACAAACCATACTAAGGAAGGTATCGTGGTCCCACCTAAATATTGGATTTCGGGTTTACTGGGATCAGTCGTCCAAAATATGACTATTTAAGTGAATGGCCAAACAACTGTCCACTTAAATCTCGTTATTTTGGCACCTTGTCTTACACTACATTCAACCGGCATGATTGGTTGAGCACTGACCACACCGGAATCCTGTATGCTCAACAAGTACTTTAAATGGATGGCGTTAAGTTTACATTTTGTAAAAGGTTTAATTTTAGAAATCATTCTAATTCCTTTTAAAACGTTTGATTTTATTTCTAAAATATTGTTTTAAAAGTTTATTTTTATTAAATCGGTTTGAGTTTGATAAACATATCAATTTTAAAATATCATATTTTATTTACCGATTTAAAATTTGTTTTACGTTTGATTTTATTTAAAACGATTGCAATTATCATACCAATAATAAAGCAATAAATAAAAGAAAACACAAAATAAACAATCACAAGAATTATATATGGAATTGCCCCTAATGTGGTGTTGTAAGCCAACACAATAACCACAGTCAATTTTAAGGACATCTTCAAGCTCCCACTGGCCTCGCCATCTTGGTGAACTCCAGGGAACTCGTCTCGACCTCTTGGAATGTCGTCCTCAGATGATTACAAAATAGAAAGATAACATATTCTACTCTATTTTACATTTAAACCTATCTAGAAAATTAAAATTACATCCCATGCAATTAATACATTTTAATTTTCCAAAACATAAAAGTAAATCAACCACGGGTCTTTGGGGTGAACCATATATTATCTATTTATTTATTCTAAACATAAAATAAATACAAATTGGCCGAAATTTAATTAACGTAATTAAAAGGTCAGCTAATTGGAACAAATTATTATATGGCAAAATAAATTAATTAATCTATCTAATTGTAGATTAACAAACCAAACCCAAATAAGAATTGACCCAATAAAACCGGGCATTGGCCCATCCTACGCCCAGCCGTCTAGAGCACAAGCCCAACACGAGAACATAGGGTAAAACCTAAAACCTATATGGGCTAAGAGACTTTCAAAGCTTAATTCTAAAAACGAAGCTCAAATGCTCGAATCCCCTTTGAACTGGGCCAAAGCTTTACTGGCTCAAGATCCAACACAATATAGCACTTGGACCTATAACTAGGCCCATGACCAACAAGCATGGGCATCAACTCAATCTAGTAAACCAAAAGACCGATAGTCGGTCCACGGGAATATGCTGACCAACGAATGCGACAGATCACATATAGAACCGGCGAGCAACTCTATCGGCAACAGACGAGTCAAGAAACTGCTCCGACAACAAGGAAAAAAAATGGTAGCATCTTTAGAGCCATATCCCCAAACACCTTGTCGAACCAGTCGCCTGGCTCCTGGCCAGCGGTGAAGGAAGCTGACTAAAACCTAACTGCGTTCACACGGTGTAAAAAGGGAAGCAACACGACCGCCGTAACGGTCCGACTTCCACCCGCATTTAGCAGTGGTGCGACAAAGGACACAAGCTCCGGTCGCTAAGCCCATGGGCCAACAATCGACCGACGACCAGCCTGAGATGGCAGCCAGCGGCTACCGTCGTTAGCAGCAACAGAAAACGCAACAGCCTTGTGGTGAAAAGACGTGGGGGTAACAAAACCAACACCAACACGACCTCCCTCAAAGGGAGCCGGCATGGACGACCATCGACCGGAAGAAAGTAGCGGCAACAGCCGGCGGCACTAGCTGCAGTCGGCCGACGATGACCAACGACAAAGAAGCCGGTTGTGGCTATCAATAGAGAGAGAGTGTAAGCGATAGAATGATAGAGAGAGTAGCAATCCTCGTGGCGACAACCCTCGCCGACGATAATCCGATAGCGATGGCCAGAAAAAACAAAACCTGATTTTTGGTGAGGGAGAGAGATGTAAACTGCAAAGTGAGAAATAGGGTTAACAAGCCCTTTTGCATTTTCAACCGACAAACCTTTTAGAGGAGAAAAAGAAAAACTTTCCATTTTTTTCTTTCAAATTTAATTAGGGTTTAAAAGAAAAACCTTTTAGGCTTTGGATAAAAAAGGCTTTTAACATGAGGCCCAATTAGAAGATTTAGTGTTCAATTAATTTTTGCCATATAATATCTTGTTTCCTTTTCTTTTAATTAAACGACATCAAAGTGGCTCTGATACCATTGTTGGGATTTAATGCAATTTGTAACCGATAAAACGCAGCGGAAAATTAAAATAATTTTGGTCACAACAATTATATAGAAAACTTCTCTAAATAAACTAAAAACTCAATTGGATCCAATGATGCATTTAATTAAAATAAACCACACAATAGGGTGTTTAGAATATGTACCTTTTGAAGATCAATCGGGGTTACGATTGAAGCACCAAGAAACCAAAGCAGATTTCCTCTATCGGTAGTCCAGACACGAACATATTTCCCGTCTCCACCGGGTGATAGCCCAAGAACCCTATATCTATATGTGTTTTACATAAAAGAAAAGGTTTCTTTTCTGTATTTAACTGAAAGGCTTAATTCTAATTTCAATCGTTCAGAAAAAGGTTTAGCCCAACGCCCTATTTATACCAGAAGAATTATAGTTAGACTATAATTCAAATAAGGTTTAGTATTTATCTGTAATATTCAAATTCAAATATATATATATATATATATATATATATAATTATCTTTTAAACTTTAAATATAATTATATATTTAAAGTCAAAGCTCAAGTAAAAGTCTCTCAAGCAAAGTCAAAGTCAAAGCTCAAAGTCAAAGTCAAAGCTCAAAGTCAAATAAAGTCAAATAGTTTAAATGTTTTAGTTTTTGTCTTGTAATTGGTAGAAGTATAAATAGCTTTTATTTTTGTTTGTAGACTCATTAGACTGAGAGAGAGTTTGAGTTTAGAGAGAAAAAGTCCTGAGAGCATTCTGTGAACGGATTGTAAAATGTGAATTGATAATCAATGGCAGAAGACAATTTGAACTGATTTTTGTTGTTGATAATCTTGTTAAGAACTGTTATTATGGGACACACATCAACGAATCTCAATCTCTATTTTGGGATGAAATTGGTATTCTGGATACTCTACACAGGTTATTTCACCTACAAGTTTATCTCTCATCCCAATTCTATCTTCATCTCTCGATTTTATTCGATTTCGTTTTATGTAAATGGTTCTTCATGTAACTCTCAGCGACAAATTATTCAAGCATCGCATACAAGTTATTCAAGCATCGTGTAATAAGTTTCTCTGCTTCTCGATATATCACTCGATTTATGTCCTTGTACGATCTCCATCTTTGATTTACTCCTTATTTTTTTTATACGGCTCTACATGCTACGATCGATCTGTAACATCCGTAATTTCGGGTAAGTATAAGGTTTTGTTAATCTTATGATTTCATGCTTAGCAAAGTTAATTTATATGCTTAATTACTATAATTAGTTAAATGTTATTGTTGGTATTGTTTGGGAAGTTTTAAATCAGCCTTTGAAAGTCAGTGAGTCTCGCGACTTACGTCGCGGGTTGAAGGTCGCGGCATAAGCCGCGTAACCCACTGGAGTGCACTTATCAGGGCAAGCGGGCGACTTACGCCTCGGGTTGCAAGCCACGGCACAAGTCGCGAGGCGACCTGCAGGTCCCCAAAACCCCCCAATTTGCCCGTTTTCTTCTCATTCCTACATCAAAAATCAAATCTAAACCGAGAGAGTTAGGGTTTTGGGCGATTTTCTTCTCCTATAAACCCTCTTATCATTTATTGCAAAAGTTTGGTTGGTGGAATCATTTATTGGGTTTCCATCTACCTTAAGATCTCAAGATTTCAAGTCTTCATCACTTCCATTCAACTTCTAGGGTTTCATCTTTTCTAGGTTTTAATCAAAAACCTAGATTGTGAGTTTACTAATCCTTTTGTTAAAACTAGATACACATCACAATCTACTACTTGTTATTATCTTGCTTCATACTTGAAGTGTTCGTATTAAATGCAAGTATTTGGGGTTTTTCCTTATGAATACGTGTTTATATGTAACATGCTTCTACATATTGGGAAATGTATATATGTATCTTGTTATGGTGATGATATCTTGTTGGAACCCCATTTGATGGGTTTGAAACTACATGATTAAATTGTGATTATATTGGTCTTGTTATGGACTTCATATTAAATGACTTGTATTATTGTACCCATGGTTGGTGTGGAAAATATTCTTGGTCATATTGTGCCTTAAGGCCTATTAATAAATTATGTTGGACGAACCAAGTCAGTAGACACTAGGAGGGTGTAGTCTTGGGTGCCACCGTGTGGGTATGTGCCTAGACCTCCGCCATTCGGGGTAATGCCATGGTTGTAGTCATCGAATGTGCCGGGCCTTTCGGATGTCACTCGTAGTAGTTGGCATCAAGGTATATCAACTCTTTGGGTGGAACTTGATTGGTGCTATGGGTATCCCCCGTTGACTCCACATTTAATGAAATTTGGTTAACTGCTGATAAGAATTGTAAATGCTTTATAACATGCTATTTTCTTGTTCAACTCACTAGGCTTTTTGGCCTAACACTTGTTTGGTGTCGATGTGTATCTCAGGTTCTAGTGGCGTCGTGTCTAAGCAGACGTAGTTGCTTGGGGTGAGAGCTTGGGGAAATTGCACTTGGACATATATTTTGGAGCAGGCGTTGGGTTTATAGATGACACCCTTTTTGTAATCTCTTTTCTAGTCGTAGAAATTAGATTAGTTGGTTGTTAGTCCGTTCAATTATAATTGTGATTAAACAGGTTTATTTATTTCCCCATTTTTAGGAGGCTCTTGCTAAGGCAATTTATATACCATTTCTCCTTTTTGGGAAAGTTTTTGTCATCCCTATTTTTAGGGTGTTACAAGTTGTTATCAGAACTTTAGTTTAAGTGAACTAGGTATTGTTTTAGCATATCTAGACTTAAGCTTTAGACTTTTATGCTTCACTGTCCACTTGGGGTAGAGATCCTAGGTGGGGAGAGCGTTAGGACTTATGGAATTATGCAAATTAAGAGTCATAATTGTGGTAACAAGAATCCTTGTGTGTGATTTGTTCATAGTTTCAGTTAGCTACTACTATTATGAATATATTGTTACATAAGTATGCTTGCAAATGCCATTATTATGATGATTGAAATGTGTATTAGTAGGTACATTGAGTTCAACTCACTTAGTCTTTTCTCAATCTCTTTTTCGTTCATGATTGGCAGATAGTGATGGTAAACACTCGGAGCAGGTTACCGAGCATGCCAGAGAGGCGCATGGAGGTAGAATCTACCGCTGACCAACCTCATGTGGTTGATACCTTCGTGGTACCTCCCATGCCCAATCTCTTGGGAGGAGGACCCGAACAGATCCTACGCACGAACATTCCGGTTAACAATGCTATCATGGAGAGGTGACGATGGAGACCAGAATCAGAGATAGCATGATGTTGTCCATGAACTCGGCCATGGCTCAACAACAATAATTCTTCATGAAGCTTCTGGAAGATCGAGATGCAAGTAACCGCCAACCCGAGACAATGACCGAGAATATCGTGATGGGATCGGGTGGTAGACCGACCGTTGTGTTAACAGAAGATCAGATAGAGAACGGAAGCAAAGGGAAAGCCAAGGGATGCACCTACAAAGCTTTTCTTGGGTGCAACCCGAAGGAGTTTTCGAGATCCGCCAATCCGGTGGTGTGTATGTATTGACTCAAAGAGGTAGAGATGGCTTTCGAGTCTAGCGAATGCGATGTCTCACAACGGGTGAAGTTCGCTTCCCAACTACTGAGGGGTGAGGCCTTGATCTGGTGGAATCTCACTCGGTCCGCCCTCACTCCCGAAGTGTTGGCTAAGTTGACTTGGCCCATGTTCAAACAGAAAATCATGGACAAGTACTGCAGTGAGAGATCGTTGGACAAGCTGGAAGAAGAATTTAGAGGTTTGAGAAAAGGGGCTCTGTCTGTCACAGACTACTCCAAGATTTTCTGGGAAAAAACTAAATTTGGTGGGATATCTCATCCCGGATGAGAGATCAAAGATCAAGGCTTATCAGCAAGGGTTACCGGCCAGGATGAGGACGGCAGTAAGGAATGCTAGGGGGCTGACTCTTCAGGATGTGATTGAGGAGTCGTATCTGATAGAAGATGGTATGGAGACAAAGAAAGATGAGAGAGTTGCAGTAGAAGAGAAGAGGAAGTGGGAAGGGTCGTCTGGGCCCATTCGTCAATCTAAGTCTTTTGCGGGAGGAAGAGTTGGTGATAATCGTCGTGAGGCACGATGGTGCCACAAGTGCAAAGTCAAGCACTCTGGCCCATGCGACCCAAAACCTCACTCGGGTTCTGTTGAGTGTGCCAAGTGTGGTAAGAAGGGTCACGCGATTCGGGATTGTCCTATCCGAGGACCAGTATGTTTTGAGTGTCAGAAACCGGGGCACATGAAGAAAGATTGCCCGAAGCTTGTGGGTGGAAACCAAGGAAGTTCTTTTGGGTCAACGACACGAGTCGAACAACCATCGAGAGCGCCGAGTCGAGCATTCCGTATGACTACCGAGGAAGCAAAGGAGACCGCTGATGTCGTTTCGGGTATGTTCCTAGTAAACTCCTTGCCCGCTCGTGTGTTGTTTGATTCGGGTGCTACCTGTTCCTTTGTTTCGGATATTTTCTGTAAGCAGTTCGTCACTCCTATTAGTGTCCTTCCCGATGCACTAGTAGTAGAAGTAGCAAATGGAGATCAAGTGATCGTCCGTGATCGTTTTCATGGTTGTAGCTTAGAGATTGATGGGTATCCCTTTGAAGTAGACTTATTACCTATGACTATAGGAGGATTCGACGTAGTCATAGGCATGGATTGGTTGTCAAGGCATAAAGCCGACATCTTTTGTTCCAAAAAGATGATCCGAGTGCCCTTACCGGAAAGCGGTGTAAAAAAAAGGGAAGTAACCCTATCATTTCCTCCCTTAAAGCTCGTAAATTACTAGCGAAGGGTTACCCTTCGTATCTGGCTTACGTGGTGGACGCCAAGAAGGAGAAGAAGTCAGTGGAAGACGTGAAGATTGTAAAAGACTACCCAGACGTGTTTTCGGAAGAATTACCCGGGTTACCGCCGGAACGCCAAGTGGAGTTCCAAATCGACCTCACTCCGGGAGCGGCTCCGATAGCTCGTGCACCCTACCGTTTGGATCCGACAGAAATGCAAGAGATGATGGCGCAACTCCAAGAACTCCTAGAGAAGGGATTCATTCAACCGAGCTCGTCGCCGTGGGGAGCACCGGTTTTGTTCATAAAGAAGAAGGATGGGTCTATGCGAATGTGTATAGATTATCGAGAGCTCAATAAGGTCACGGTAAAGAATAAGTACCCTCTACCTCGTATCGACGATCTTTTTGATCAACTTCAAGGCGCGGGATGCTTCTCAAAGATTGACCTTCGGTCCGGATATCATCAAGTGAGAGTGAAGAAGGAGGACATTCCGAAGACGGCTTTTCGGACGAGATACGGCCACTACGAGTTTTTGGTGATGCCCTTTGGCTTGACCAATGCTCCGGCCATATTCATGGATTTAATGAGCCGCGTGTGTCACTCATTCTTGGACAAGTTCGTGATTGTCTTTATCGACGACATCCAGGATCTACTCAAAAGGCGAGGTTGAGCATGAGAAGCACTTGCGCGAAGTGCTAGAAGTTCTCCGAAAAGAGAAGTTGTATGCGAAGTTCTCAAAATGCGAGTTTTGGCTCAAAGAGGTTCAATTCTTGGGCCACGTAGTGTCTGAAGACAGGGTGAAGGTGGACCCAGTGAAGATAGAGGCAATGATGAGTTGGGAACTGCCAACGAGTCCGACGGAAATCCGAAGTTTCTTGGGTTTGGCGGGCTACTATCGACGCTTTATCCAAGACTTCTCTAAGATAGCTTCGCCACTCACATCCCTCACAAGAAATAATGTCAACTTTCTTTGGACTAACGTACAAGAGCAAGCCTTCCAGACGCTCAAGAAGAGATTATGTGAAGCTCCTATTCTATCCTTGCCCGATGGATCGGATGACTTCGTTGTATATAGTGATGCTTCCAAGATGGGTCTCGGGTGTGTGTTGATGCAACGGGGAAAGGTGATAGCTTATGCGTCACGGCAACTAAAGGACCACGAGAAGAACTATCCGACTCATGACTTGGAATTGGTGGCGATGGTCTTTGCTTTGAAGTTATGGCGACGTTATTTATACGGAACCAAATGTACTCTTTTCACGGATCACAAGAGCCTTAAGTACATCTTCGATCAAAAAGAACTCAATATGCGACAAAGGAGGTGGCTTGAGTTACTAAAGGACTATGACTGTGATTTACTTTATCATCCCGGTAAAGCCAACGTGGTGGCGAATGCGTTAAGTCGAATGAGTCATGAGGGCAGTGTTAAGATATCCCTCACGAGAATCGATGTAGTATTGAGTCTCTTGGAAAACATCAAGACGAGTCAAATGGAAGCGCTCAAAGAAGAAAATCTCAAATCCGGAGTCATGGTGAGGCAAAGTGGACTTTTGACTGAAGACAGTCGTGGACTTAAACATTTCCAAGGGAGAATTTGGGTGCCAAGGCTTGGGGGAAATCAGGAATTGCTTCTCGAGGAAGCACACAAGTCGAAGTATTCCATACACCCCGGTAGCACCAAGATGTACAGAGATCTAAAGTTGAACTATTGGTGGCCGGTGA
The DNA here is from genome assembly GCA_023525745.1 of Arctium lappa. Lineage (NCBI taxonomy): Eukaryota > Viridiplantae > Streptophyta > Magnoliopsida > Asterales > Asteraceae > Arctium > Arctium lappa. The sequence continues at coordinate 56,337,978 of CM042049.1, read as the reverse complement.
TGAAAATAGACGTGGCTAGTTACGTGGAGAAATGTGTCACGTATCTTCAAGTTAAAGCGGAACATCAAAGACCGTACGGGAGTTTACAACCGTTGTCCATTCCTGAGTGGAAGTGGGTCAATATCACCATGGATTTTGTGACAAAACTACCAAAAACCTTGCGAGGTCATGACATAATATGGGTGATCGTGGATCGTCTAACCAAGAGTGCGCATTTTCTTGCTATGCGAGAGACCTTGCCAATGGAGAAATTGGCTAAGCTTTATATCAATGAGGTGGTGTCGAGGCACGGAGTTCCGCAATCTATCGTGTCGGATCGGGACGTAAACAAAATTAGCTTTAAGCCTCAACTTTTCATATCCAATTTTCTCTTTTAAGTGTCGTAATCGATTTTTTCTTCATTTGCACTTTGCAGTTAAAGAAACGCCAATATGAAGCTTAAAGGGAATTGTCCTTAAATGTGATCTGATTTATGTTGTTTTACTCATGCAATTATTTGATCACTCTTCCTTACAGGTATAGCCCTTTTTCTCCTTTTTTCTTTGCAATTTTTTCCTGAATGTTATTTGCTTCGAGATATGGGTTTCTGATAATTTGAAGCCATTAATTGGGTGGAACCTGTTGAGGTGTCTGTGGTGTCCTATGATTTTTCCCCAACTTCTTAATACCAACCCACTGTCATCATGGTGCAAAGGTTGTGAACATGTATCGACCAATAGAAATCATCATGAGGTTGGCAAGACTTTATGCTGAATTTCTCAAGTTAAGCATTATTCATGGACTTAGGAGACTGATTTGAATGAAATTATGTTTTGCATAATTGAGCTATTATCATTTATTTCTAAGGATCATGTGATGAGTATTATTTCTACCACTTCATGAATATTTGCAGTTGAGTTTTATGGGTCGTTTATCAAATACTTACCTATAAGTGCTTATCGGTAAAATTCAAAACTTTCATTTACTTACCGGGTAAGATTTTAGCCACCAAAACGGCATTGTATGCAACAATTTACCCGGTAAGTGCTAACTGTGGTAAGAGTCGTCGCTCTTACTTACCAGGTAAGACTCTTGGTCCTTGCCTCGCTCTTACCGGGTAAGATTCTAGGTCTATGACGTACTCTTTCGGTAAGGTAATATATCTCGGTAAACGCTTACCCAAGTAAGCGTTTGGTAAACGGCCCCTCAGTATACGGATACCAGAAAACTCAATATAGCTAATTGGCTATGATAGTTATGTATCATCATTTTAACATCTTTTTTAGGGTCAAACATAGTTTGAAAAATGAGCTTGTGTACTACTTGAATAAGATTTTTCCATTCTAAGTGAAACAACTTGCTTTTATTCGAAACATGTAAATGGATTGTTTTTTCCATTTTGTGTTTTCGAATAAAGCAAGTTGTTTGTATTTTCCTGTTGATTTGTCATTTAGGTCGAGTTCAACACTTTTTAATGTCGTCGAGTTTAACACTTCAACACTACAACACTTTCTAATGTCTGTTGAGTTCTACAGGTTTTAATCAAACATTCAAACCATGAGTTCCAACAACTATGGTTCTACCTTCTTTTGTTGGTTGTGGTCTCATGACTTCAATCTGCTCATTGAAGCGGTGTAGCTCCAAATTTGGGACGCATACACAACTGGTCAGGAACGATTCCGGACAATCATAACCGGTACAACTTGGTTTTCTTCTAATCAAATAAAAAAACTTGTCTGCACCCGAGAATTTATCTATATATATTTGTCAAATATCTCTAATTTAATTATGTTGTATTTCATATTAAAATGCTTGTAATTTACACTTTTATTCCTCCAAACTCCAGCTGATAGGGTGTTATGGGTATTTTGTTAGTGAATGATGTTAGAGATGAATCATCTTTAAGTTTCTTTCCTCAACTCTGATAGTTGAATTTAGCTTACTCCTTATCGCACAACTCACTCTAATTAGCTAATTGTCCATCTTGCTTTAAACTAAATGTGTAATCAATTAGTCCTATTCTACTTGAACCGATTTTAACCCATGAATTTAGTTCCATAGAAAAGAATAAAAAAAGGGGGAAAAGTATTTTTAAGCTAAGGAGTTGTTTTTTGGTAATAAACATAAGATTAATAATGGATCTTTGGGTTTACTTTCTACGTTTTCTATTATTGTGATCATTTGACTTTGGATATCAAACTTGTATTTAACTAATTTATAATTGATTTTTACCCTCTTCAGTTTTTACTTTCCTTTTTTAGGGTACTTCTGGTATCTCTTCATGTTGTTATTGAATCCTCATCATAAATCAAATGCAACGAGATCAATTTTTTTTAATTTAAAGAAGCTCTTTTGACATTAAATTGTTTCCCAAACTATCAAAAGGGGAGCAGTGGTTGCAATGGTTATTGTTATCAAAATTTGGATCTATCCTTATCAATTCTAATTTCTAATATATGAGGGTTTTGAGACTTGATTTTAACAAGCCAAAATGTATTCGCAAAATTGGGGAAAAAGAGTATGAGAGTGTGTAGCTTTTGAGCTGAAAGTTTCAAGTTATTAGTTGAATTGTATATATTTTGGGGTTACTTTTTAAACCTTATAACTAGGTCTTTTTATTTATATATTTATTAAACTTTTATAATATTTATCAAACTTTTATAATATTTATCTTTCAATTTTACATTTTCTATTTTGTCTTTTGAACGATTGAATAATGCTTGTTTGAACTATTAGTAATTTCTAACAACCAACATATGTGAATACATTTAATGGTATATGTTGATAACCTTGCATTATGTTACAACATTAATTTGTTAAAAAGAACAATTGAAATACGTATGTTCTCTCATTTTGTTAAGTATGCTTTAGAAGTACTCTACCATGTTCAATGTAGGATGTCTCACATGCTACTATTGGTAACGTTTTTATATAAAATTGGTGATTGTGGTTTCATAGTTGAGATGTTGGTAGTCTTCAGGTTATGATTCTTGTGTCGTGGTTTATTGTTGATGACATGTCTATAAGGAAGTAACATTAATTGTTCATTCTTTATTTACATTCCGTTGTATCGTGCGGGTTTAAGTGCAACATCGCCGTTTGGAAGGCCTTAAAGGCCGTCAATCCAACAAAATAGAAGAGCCCTTGGATCGATGAGATTGATCAGTCCCTGTAGATGTTCCAAAGTTTTATGCCATATACGTTGAATTAAATCTTAATTTTTTTTTCTAAGTTATTATTCATGGGATTTTCTTGATTTTGAATTAGGGGGTAATGATTTTTATTTCTTAATTGTACTGGGAATGCATCTTCTTTATCAAAGGATGTTATAGTTTTTCAAGAACATCTTAAGAGCTTGTTGTAATTCAGAACTTTGAACTTGATTATGTTTGGGATTAATTTATGTATCAATCTTTTTATCGTTTGGTTGTGCATGTTGTGTGCAAACTTTATGATTCCATTTGGTTGCTCCTCTGTTTTAAGATCTGGATGGGGGTCTTTTTTTAGTGTAGTTTTGTAGATGATGATGAGAAAAGCAGTGTAGCACTGCAAACTGTAAAAAAAAAGGGTACACATCTCTCAATGCAGGTAACATTACGGTAAACGAACCAAACATTCAATGAACCGTTCGACAGGAAGTTCGTTTATTTAATAAATGCAGGAACATATACATATTATTTTTGTTTGTTTATTTAAATGAACGAACATAAACAATTGTCTCGATCGTTCATTTATGTTCGTTTAAGTTTGTTTATACATAAAATATATATTTATTTATTATTGACATGAACATGTAAAACCATTAATAAAACCATAAAATTAGCATTGAGAGGTACAAAAAATTAAACAAACATGAAATTAGATTGTTGTTTCGGGTTTTGAACTTCTGAATTGAGATGTTCCGCAATATAAAACCACATAGATCCATAAAATTAACATCAAGAAAGAAGGAAATAGAATAAGAAAATGATTGTCGTTTTAAGTTCTCGGTTTCGATTTCGAAATGCTTCGCGCCGCATCGTGCGCGGGTATATGCCTAGTATATATATATAGAGGGGTGTTCAAATGCAACTCATTTACATGGTGCAACCCCTCTATCCACCACATATTTTATGCAATTAAAAAAAGTAAAAGTAAAATGTGTGGTGGATAAAATGGTTGCAAGAGTTGCATCATGTAAAAGATTGCATAATAACGCACCCATATATATATATATATATATATATATATATATATATATATTTTTTTTTTTTTGAAGTTTTCCTAGTCTATACTATATTATAAAGCACGAATAAAAAACTCTTAAATAAAAATGATTAGGCACAAGGTATCATCATTTTATGCAAGATTTTAAAAATCTCTTAATTTACAAGTATCAAAGCACAATATATATATTACTACTGGAGACTTCTAACACCCACCAATTTGGTATGTGCAGGATCTTACTTTTATGCAGACCTTTACATATATAACTATTAATTAATATATTATATTACTATAAATTTGTTTTAATTATATTATTAAATATGTAATTGGTTATTTTTTCTAGATGTCATTAAAATATATAAGATAATCATTAAATTCTAACAAAATACTTAATTTTTTTATATAAAAAAACATTATATTATTAAGCCTAAATTAAATAAATTTATAAAAAAAACATTCTCACTTTCTCAAAACCATCCAAAATCATACTGTAAATCAACAAAAAAATAAAATAAAATATTAAAATCGTGATGTATCTCACTGTATTGCACGAGTGAGCTTATAGTTTACTTTGAAAAAATTATAGACAATCTCTTAAAAGAGTCCATAAGAGATGCATAATTTTGAATGAAGGGCAAAAATGTCATTAGACGTGAGAAGTACTGAACCAAATAAAAACAGCAATGCTCTTGTTTTATCAAGAGAATCCGGAGTAGAGGTTGCCGGGTGGATAATGTTTTTGGTCGGAGACCAAAATGAACTGAAAGCTCACATCCACCGCCATTAGAAACAAATGGTTTTCCTAATCTTCTTCACTCGCATACACCAGCCGCCGCCGTTGCTGCTTCCACTGTCTCACAATCAGCAGCTATGGCCAGCGATCCCCCGGACGGCCTTTTTCTCCGTAAACGGCACACCTATTTTGGCTCACCGGATTCACACCAAGAATCGCCGCTGGGACTCGAATGCAGAGACGTTCCGAACCCAGAACTTCGATTTTAACTCCACAGACGACTACGGTTTTGAAGATGATGATGATACGAATCAGTGGCTTGACATCCTTGAGGACTTCATTGACGGTGTGTGGATTTTTAAGGTGATTTTGTTGAATTTATGTAGTATTAGAATTCAAAACTTTTGTAGGTGATCTACTAATTCTTTTTGTTAGTTTCGAAATTTAGAAGCTCTACGTTTGAGTTGTATGTCTAGAATGGTAAGAACATTAGGTATTTTTTGAGTTTGAATGTCAAGGAAACTAGTTCTCAAGTTCGAATTGATGCCAATGCTTTAGGTTTCAAAGAAAATGCGAGTATCATCATGAACAATTGCACATTATAATCAAATACTAGTTTCTGATGTTTAATTTGGCACAATTTCGTATCAATTTTGAATCTGGAAAGGTCAAATAGTGACAAACGTTTTGGCGGTTTTGCCACTACTTAAATGATGCATAGTGAAAATGAATTAATACATGTAATGTATAACCAGTGCAGGCATTCAGATCATTTGGGTGGATGCTTCCTGCAATAATCTCATCTTTACTGTTGACATCTGGTCCAAAAGCATTTCTTATGGCATTAGCTATTCCCCTCGGCCAGTCGGTGCTTTCTTTGGTATTCCAGACGGTATGGGGAAGGCCAAAGAATAGAATGAAGCGCCAAGGCAAGAGCAAGAGGAGACCACCGCCACGACGTGCTGCAAGTTCTATGGATATAGACGACAAACAAGAAGACAAGTATATGAGAGGAGAAAGAAAGAGGGCAGCAACTGGGTATCAGACATGGGTTGCTGGAGATGGTGGTTTAAGTGATGAGAAAAACAATGGTTCATCATCAAGTTTTGGTGGCTGGGAAGAACTGGATAGAAGAGCTGGGTCTAAATCTAATACAGATCGAAAACGAAAGACATCAAGGAGTACATTGAGCAGAAGAGAAAGAAGAAGCCAGACGCCATTACTTCTGAGATTGTTGATTGCAGTCTTCCCATTTTTGGGTTCATGGACTAGATTGCTATAAGATTATATTTGCGCAAGGTATTTCTATTGAGTTATACGTATTTTGTTCCACAATACATCATTCCTTTGCCTTTCAGGTTCTTTACATCTCTGACATGCATCAAATTAATGTATTCTAAGTTTCAAACAAAATTTTGATCTCTCGAATGAAATCTTGGTTATAAGTTGGCAGTGTGCAATGGCGATATATTCGCCTTTAGTATTCTCTCCTCTTGAAGACAACTTAGGTTCATAGGCTTCGTTTTAATCACCTCCTGCTTTTAGCTTTTTCCGCTGCTTTCTCTTTTGATCATGCAACCCTGTAACAGCAAAATGCAAATGTTATTGACGAGATAAAATGCAGGATTATCAACAAGCAACTGTTCATTTGTTTTTTTTGTTTTTTTTGGGGGGGGGGGGATGATTGTACTTCTTTTTTCCTCTTTCCTCTTTCTTCGTAGGGTGTCCAAGTTTCTTCGCTTTTCTGCAGCCCCTTTAGGATCCATGGTAACCTGCATATACAAATGGAGTCATCAAGATGGTTTATGCATATTGATTAGCCGATAAGACGCTGGCAAAATCATGGAAGAGGGATGGCTAGGTTATCAAGACATAATGGTAGTGGTAGGTCAGATAGTACCAACACCTAGAATACATAATACCCTAATTTTTCACATTTTTAAGAAAAAAAGAACACACGATCTTAGCTTTAGATTTTCACTTTATTGTTCAGAGGTCAAGAAAGATATTGCTCAGCTGCTTCTAAAACCATTATAGGCAAATGGCAAGTAAGGAAAGAATATTACCTCCTGACCGCTACTCCTGAGAGCTTGGAGTGGTTCAACACAATCCTGACCAATAACAACCATTTTCTTCTTGTTATCTCCTGGATTCCCAGTGTCCCCAAGTTTCTGCCTAGCTAATTCTTCAAACTGCTGTTGAAGAAGTGGTGAAATACCAGCCTGCAACAGATAACTCAAGTGTTACGAGTCATAGGAGGGAAGCTTTAATCATATCTTTTTCAAAACAAATGATGATCGCAAAATTTATTTTTACAGCTCCAGCCTCACAGCATTAACTGGTAAAATAATGACAAAGGATCGGTAACACAATTGATATAGGTTCCCCCTCAAGTCCCATGGTCTCAGTATCTTTTGGTGGCTCAACTAGCTATACATGTACACCCACTTCCACAGTTCGGGGAAAGTTCCGTAAGTACTTTGAGAACTTGGGAACCAACTATTTCATGAATTATTCATGACGAATAACCCTAAAATATTCATGTAATTATTCATCATGACTAAATGGTTCCGAGGTTCTCAAAATATTTACGTTTCTCATTTAAACATCCCCCTACCGCATAAACACTTCTATCAAAAAATAACATCAAAGAAAATCTAGGAGATTTCAATGATCATTGAAAAAGGTAAGCAGGAAACAAAGTGAACATATTATGAGTGGTTTACCCCTGCCAAATATCGACTAGAGAATGTTTTGGGTTGTAGTGGACGAGAAAGCAATGAATTGAGTTCCTGCAGTTTCGCCACCCAGGAAAATAGTCATAAACAGCAAGTAGAATGTGTTTGCATACAAGAAAGTCTTGGTTAAATGAGAACTATAACTGATAGTAGAAGAAAACCTGCTGCAGTTTTTTTAGGTTTGCAGAACTTGCTTTCTTTTTCCTGATACTGTTCACTCTTTCTTCCTCACTGTCATTCTCATCCACTATCAGTTCGATTGATTCAGCATTCCGTTGAAACCAGCTTTTATCAGCCTTGTCCTAGAAGAAGTAATATATGAGAGTGAGACACTACAATAAGAACGCAAATTTGAAGTAGCTGCAAAAGATTGAAAGAAAGCTGCACAACCCTTAATCCCCCTATGTCCCAAAAGTGGGTTTTAGAGACTGCAAATTGATTTAGCAAGTTAAACGCCATTCATGATAAATCAGAGTTCAAGCAAATACACGCAAGGCAGTCTTGGGAGCCCAGTGTGCCAAATAGATAACAGACCTGATGTTGGAGATGTCTATTAGATTTCATCTACACGGCCAATGGAAAACCAACATTTATATTCAAGGACACAAATATCATAAGACTGAATGAGCAATTAGCAACAATTTCATCGGTACATATACCTGTGATTCCTTCCGCAAAACCCTGTCTATTTGCCGTGCAAGAGAGAGCCGCTTTGAAACCTCAGGCATGTATGAAGCTTCTATAGGAAACTGCCGAAAACTTTCCTGGATACGAACCAGAATGAATCACAAACTTCGAGTCTATTGCTAAATATTTCTCAGAATCTTTGCAAATCTATACTATTACGGTATTACCACTAACCTTTGAAAATGATTTGCACAGAGAAGAAAACTTGGATGCTTCCTTTGGGGAAATCAGAGCAATGCTGCACCCATCGGCAGATGCTCTGGCAGTTCTCCCGCTTCTATGGACATAAACCTGGCAGTTAAACATACTCAGTATACACGAAGCACCAAGGATAGCAGATAAAAAGAGAAAAAAAGAACAAAAAAAAATACTTCTGCAGAATGAGGGAGTTGGTAATGGACAACAGTCCGAACACCAGGAATATCAAGACCCCTAGCTGCAACATCCGTGGCAACAAGTATGCCATTGTCATTACCACGAAAACGGTCGATTGCCTGCAGTTCAAGCAAGGATTAGAGCTACATGAAATAGAAATAACTAGGCACGTTAGGTCAGAAATCACAAAGAAATATTTGTATATATAAAGACATGTTACGAGATACGCAAGTCAAATGAGTGCCTTTCAAAATGTCCTGTTCATCAAAGTTCATGCATGATAGCTCAACAGTTTTCTGTGAAATTAATCAGAATACAATCATTAAGATGTTTGGTGACAACACATTTTCATTTCTTGTAAATAGTATTTAACAGTGACTTGTGATGCTTTACATTTAAAAATAATTTAAGATTTTACTATTTCTTATCCTTTTTGGAAGATGGAATATCTGGCAAGTGATTGCTTCCGTGTTTGATATATGTGATCATTCAGATCATTAACAGTTAACCATGGTTAGACCAGAAAGATCATCTATGCAAAGTTTGAAATAATGATGTGCAATGAACTCGATGGAAATTAACAAACCTTCAGGCGAGCACGCTGCTGCATCTGTGCATGAAGGGTCCAAACATTGACATTAAGAATGCGCATAAGAGAAGAAATATGACGCAGCGCTGCAATTGATGTGCAAAAGACAATAGTCCGTCCTTGTCCATGGACAGACAGAATATAATACAAACAGGCATCTTTATCTTCTTCCTGGCACCTGCAGGTTCGAGTTCACTATTGATGAGTATGTGCCATTGTTGAAATCTCTTCTCTTTAACCAAAATATGTGGGACTTTCTTTTTTGTTTGGTAATTGAGATAAACATATAGATCGAGAAAGTAACAAGTCCATATACACATGCAGTTGATGGTTAACCGAAATGGACGACTATTATTCATGCATTGGGCTGAAGCACCAATGAGAGAATTAACACTCATTTAAGAACACAAACAGTTCTGATCATCCAATGTGAATATCTAAAGTTTCCAATCTATATAGTGAACAAGAAAACACATCCCACCAAATGTTAATACAAACAGGCCTCTTTTAACCTAAGTGTAGCCTTTGGCTCAACCACTATCTAACCTTCTCTATGAATCTAATAATTGTAGGTAGGCCTGTAAATGGATGTAATCGAACTGAATATGTATGTATGCGAATCCATATTTATTTAAAAAACCGAATTTGAATTATAATTCAACATATGTTAGAACTCGATAATTGTTACGACTTACAAGCCTAGTTGTGGGTTCTAGACTTCATAGTAACTAGATGTGTATATTTTCTTGGTTTATCCTTGCCTTCTCAAAAACATAAAAACAGGCACCTTGATATTCTTGAATTATTATGAAGCATTGTTCATGCATATAGGCTCAAGATGACACCTCTCCGATGCACTAGCTACATTTATAAACTACAAAAAGAATAACAAACAACATGTGCTAGTAATCACCAAGAAGTTCAATAAATTCTTTGCAAGCGTAAGTGAAGCAAAAAAACCACAATAGTTTCAAAGAGCCAATTTTAAGCGGAACAAAAGATATAGACAAGATACGGAGTTGAATGTACAGAAGCATTCATAAACATGTTATCCTCATCTATCTATGAAAAGAAAATCATGAAAACACAAAAGTTAACATAAGGATCAAAGTGTGTTGTGAAGCTACTAGCAGAGTTTCGGTCATACACCACATATATCATTCTCACAGAAGTTATTTTCATGCCACAAAGTAGAAGGGAAAGAGAAGTACATACTCGATGAACGATTCCTCAAGATTATTTGCCATAATTGATGCATTTGTCAGATCAATAATAGCTGCATTGGGTCGCATCCCGGCTCGCTCAGAGAGTGCTTCCATTGAATTCAATTCACCATCTATTTTAGTTTTCATAGATCCACGCTTGAGCTTTTTCCGAAAATCAGAAGATAGGGCAATGGTTGCAGAGAACACAAAAGTCTGCCTTTTCTTCCTTTGGAAGCTTGAAGATGTTACACAGTTTTGAGTATCCTCTGGATGTCCTTCCCTAATCATTGGAAGCATGTCAATAATTGACTGCAACTCGTGAAAATGACCATTATCTATCATCCGGTCAGCCTCATCCAGCACAAAGAATGACAGTGAATGCAACTGCAAAAGTGATCAATGACTTAAAGATTACAGGCAAGGCATAATTTAATAATGAGAATGATAAAGATGACTATGATGTTGTCGATGGAGCAGATAAAAGTATAATCTTGAGAATTCAAACTCATGTTTTATTGATCATAGCCATCAAACAGTTTTGATCCATATAGTTTTAATTGCTATACACAACCCATTGGGACTCTCCATCTTACCTCAACAAGATGAATTTCTCCACCTGACATCAGTTCCCACAGTCTCCCTGGAGTTCCAACAACAATCTCAGGCCTTGCCTTCAGAAGCCGTTCTTGCTTTTCTGTTGACATTCCACCAACAATTGGAACAACCTTAATATCAGTCCCTATCGCCACTTGCTTCAGATGATCAGTGACCTAAAAGGGGGAAATAAATATAAGAAACAGAAAGAATGAAGAATTTGGATGAGCGCTCAAGCCACTGTCTAGGCACAGAGGAGTAAATAAGTAAAATGACAAATAATAACAGTCAGACCAAGAATTTCTCAGTTATGACACATGCAAACTTACTAATGGCCAGAACTTACAATCATTCTCTGCAACTAACCATCTTGATGATTCAGACAATGCAAGCAGACAAAATTTCAACAATACTAAATCAGTTGATCATACTTCTTTAAGCCTAAGCAAGGTCGGCATATAAATGAATTAGAAACTAGAGAGTGATAGCACACTCTCTTAGTTCCAATCACGGTAAGCAAATGGCAGCGAAAATAAAATAACACATTTTAACCATGTTTTCTTAAGACCTTCAATGAACGACATCATAGAATACTAGAAGAGATACATAAAGATTAATGATAACAATAATCACTCTTTTTTCAGTTAAAAGGTGATCTGTCACATGAACATTGTAAGAACATGAGAGGATCACACCCACTATTCTCTTATTATGGTGTATATTGAACTCTAGAATACATGTTAAACATAGCAACAATGAGTACCTGAAGAGCAAGCTCCCTAGTGGGAGTAATAACAAGTGCTCTTAGAAGACCTCTTGAAACAACTTGTTCATCCGCCTCTCCTTTTTCTTCAACCTGCCTCTCAAATTTATCTCGTTCTTCAAGGAGACGTTGTAAAATCGGTAATCCAAATGCCAGTGTTTTACCGGACCCTGTCTCTGCAGCACCAATGACATCCTGTCAAAAAAAATGTTAAAGATGAAGCACATAAAATTGTAACGAGAAACTTGTCAACATTTGGTGCAACTTCCATAAATTACTAAACCAACCTTTCCTTGATGAGCAGCTGCAGGTATACAAGCTTTCTGTATCGGTGTTGGTTCCTTGAACTTCAGCCTGGATATGGATTTCATAAGCAATGCATGAAGCCTGAGCTCATACCATGCATGATATTCAGAGTCATCAACTTGATCTTCTTCAACATCATTATTGCCATTGGTTTCTACAACTGTTTACAAGTTTTCAAAGGAAGCTTGCCATGTAAGAATAACATTGCTTATACTTGGTCTTTCTCATCTCTAACATGAAAATTATGAACTTGCATCGTATCTTTATTTATATGGAGATAACATTAGTAGAGATGAAAATGAACTAAAGGTTAGAACATATAAATTAATCAGCATAAATCCATACTTAAGTAATAATTTGGAACAGTCCCAGGAATTTGGTACTTTAAGAATAACAGTTATGTCAAAATACTTTTTACTTTGAAATAGAAGTGACACTAACCAGTAACTGTTTCTTCTTCATTGTCCATATATTCCTTAGGCTTTTTAGCCTTCTTCTTTTTCTTCTTCTTCTTCTTCTTATTCTTTTTAACCTCCTTTCCATTCTCTCCATCTTTATCCTCCTTTCCAGCCTCGTCGGCTTTATCCTCCTTACCAATAACTTCATCAACATCACTTTCCTTCCGCTTCCGTTTTGTCGGTTTTTCCTGTTTCTTCCCTCCCTTTTGAATTGCTTTAGGGAGCTCCAACCCATATTCTGATTCATCAATCTCTTCAAGAGACAAAACACCTGCAGGCACAAAGCTAAACAATAAATTAAAGTACTCCTGAATCTTTTATTCTTTTAGGTCCTATTTGTTTCATAAGTTATGTGAAGAAACAGCTTATTTATCCGAATTTCTTCATGAGACGCCATGAGCCTAGCTTAAAAACCTTTGAATAGAGAAAGGATGTAACTAAACAAACTAAAGTAAGCATATAGAAAAACATCTCAATAATAGTTGAACTGATGTTAGACAATCTAGAAACATCAACAATTCCATTTCCCTTTGCTTTACACAAAACATTCAATGACAAAGATTTGATGCTCTGCTGTCAGATAATGAAGCGAAATATATCAACAAAATTTCTGATTTTTATGAAGAGAAAACGAACTTAATTGATTTAACAAGAAACCTCAAAACTCTCGCTTTCATTAATGAAGAAGAATTTTGAATAGCTGTTGAGCTGGAAAATGATAAACCCTAAAATAGCAGCAAATAATTTAAGACTTCCAAAAACATATAGAATGAGTGTCAGAGTAACAACGAACCTCCTTCGAAGTCGTTTAATCCGGCTAATGCAGAGAACGGGTCATCGTCGGTTTCAGGAAGAGACGAGGTCCATGGAAGTGAGTCGAATCGTTCTAGTTGTCCCGTGTCACCTCTGCCTGAATTCCTCTTTCTCTGTTTCTTCTTAGGTGGTTGAGATGCCATCTCCCGTAGGGTTTTAGCGTAAACGGCGGTGATGGTTAGTTGGGGGCTGCAAGGCCTCCTATTAACTTCATGCACTTCACATATTTATTCTTGATCAATTTGCCACTTAATAAATATTTATTATTTTTTGACCACTAAAGTTTCTTTTGTTACTAATTTGCCACCAATACTAACCCCGTTAAATATACTTGACATAAATCGGTGTTTGATTTTAATTTTAAACAATAAGGGGTTGTTTGGTTCATGGAATTGGAAGGAATTTGCGGGAATTGGAATAACCAATTCCATTGACCAAATTCCAAGCTCCTGACACGTGTCACACAGAGATACGGCTGAGGAGTATGTAAACCTATAGGGTCTCACACAAAGAATGCGTTTGTTTCCATTTGTAGAAACCCGGATTTTATGAAAATATGTGTTAAACTGTAATTATGATAATTACAGGGTGAAAACGTAATTATGTTAATTACGGGGAATTATCTGTAATTATATAATTATATTTTAAAGTTTAAAAGGATAATTATATATATATATATATATATATTTATATATATATTTGATTTGAATATTACAGATAATTATTAAACTTTATTTAATCTTTAATTGAATTATAGTCTAACTATAATTCTTCTGATATAAATAAGGGGTTAGGTTAAACCATTTGATATACGATTGAATTAGAATTAGCCTTTCAGTTAAATATAGAAAAGAAACTTTTTCTTTTCTGTAAAACACATATAGATCTAGGGTTCTTGGGCTAGCACCCGGTGGAAACGGGAAGCGTGTTCGTGTGTGGACTACCGATAGAGGAAACCTACTTTGGTTTCTTGGTGCTTCAGTTTTAATCTCGTCAGATCTTGAAAGGTACATATTCTAAACCCCCTATGGCGTGGTTTATTTTAATTAAATGCATCATTGGATCCGATTGGGTTTTAATGTTTATTCTGCAAAGTTTTCTATATTAGTTGTAACCAAAATTTCTTTATTTTTCCGCTGCGTTTTATCGGTTACAATTTTGAGTAAAACCCTACAGTGGTATCAGAGCCAATTTGATGTTATTTAATTAAAAGAAATATGAATTCTATATGGCAAATTAAATTGGTCCCAATTTCAAATTGGATTTAAAATTTAAATCTAGTTGGGCTTTCATGTTGAAGGCTTGTATGGTACCTAAAATAAATAAAATAAAATAAATGGGTTATCTTTTTGGTCGATGGTAACAAAACAAAAGGGTTTTATAACCCTAATTTATTGTTCCACATCAAAGCCGCTATAAGGCATTTTGCCTATATGTCGATCGCCGCCTGCCGGCCACCGCTGGTCTTGTACGACTGTTGCCACTGCTTGCTGTCATAGCCGGTGGTTTTTCCGTTGTGGTTCTGCCTCTTTTCTTCTTCGAGTAGTTGTGGCATCCAGATCGCCGCCCTATGGGGCTGGTGGTGTTGACTCGTTTTATCTCAAGCCGTCGCCGATGTAATACGGTTGACTTGGCCACCGCCGCTGGTTTTTGAGTCAGGCGGCGATTCTCTTCTTCATCACCGGCTGTTAATGACCCAGTCGCCATTGACAGTCACTGACCGGAGACTAGTTGATTGTCTTCGACCATCATTGTTTCCTGCGGTAGTTAGTCACCCCTCTGATGTGGTTGCTACCATCTCAGATCGATGCACCACCGCCGACAACATCTTCTTCCTCACCGACCACCGCCGTGGTTGATTTTCTTGCAAACTGGAAGTTTTCCGGTTAGGTTCCACGACTGCTTCTGTTTTCTAGTTGAGTCCAACGGCTGCTGTCGTTTTCTTGTTCACCACACCGCCACTCCAAGCGGGTGGAGTTTAGTTTTCCTTTTGATTCAAGATTCCAATGCTAGCCATCGAGCCAAAGAACGGTTTATGGTCAATCGTTGTTGTTGATAGTTTGGGCTCGTACTAATAGTGGAACAGTGGTGGGACTAGGGCTATGGCCCAAAGTTGCCGTCACCGGCTGCTGCCGTTATTCATTGAACACAACTAAAGGGTTTTTGGTCGTCGGTTTCTTTCTTTCCTTCACCATGGATAGTTGATTGTGTGATCCATGGTCAAGCTATCAGTGTTGTTGCCACATGATACGATCACGGTCTAGGACCATATGGTTCATCGGCCTAATCCACAACTTAAATCGTCGATTTTGTTTCGATTAGTTTGTCCCCAAAATTCAACGGTTTCGTGTCTAATGTTTTGGGCCAAATCTTTAGTTTGGGTGTTGGACTCGGCTAGTAGGCCCAAGTTTTTTTTTATTTTATTTCACCCTAGATTTCTTGTTGGGCTTGTGACCTAAATGACTTGATCGTAGGACGACCCAAGGCCCGTTTTATTGGGTCAACTCTCTTTTGGGTTTGGTTTGTTAACCAGCAATTAAATTAGGACAATAAATTTAAATTTGCCATATAATAATTTGTTCTAATTAAATTGGTCATTTAATTATGTTAATTATAATCCGGCCAAATTTGTATTTATTTTATGTTTAGAGTAAATAAATAATATATGGATTGCCCCGAGAAGACCCGTGGTTTGGTTTGTTTATATTTATGTTTTGGAAAATTAAAATGTATTAATTGCAAGGGTTGTAATTTTAAATTTTCCTAGATAGGGACAAATGTAAATAGTATAGATATGTTATCATTTTATTTTAAAATTGTAAATCAAACCGAGACGGAGTTCCAAGAGATCGAGACGGAGTCCCTGGAGTTCACCAAGATGGCGAAGCTAGTGGGAGATTAAAGATGTCCTTAGAATTGACCGTGGTTGTTGTGTTGGCTCACAACATCACATTAGGGGCAAATCCATATATTATTGTTGTGATTATTTATTTTGTGTTTGCTTTTATTTATTGTTTTATTATTGTTATGACAACTGCAAACGTTTCAAAAATAAAATCAAACACAACAAAATTTTAAATCGGTAAATAAAATATGATATTTTATAATTGATATGTTTATCAAATTCAAACCGATTTAATAACACAAACTTTTAAAACAAGATTTTAAAGATAAAGTCAAACGTTTTAAAAAGGGAATTAGAATGTTTTCTAAAATTCAACCTTTTACAAAACGTAAACTAAACGCCACCCATTTAAAGTACTTGTCAAGCATACAGGATCCCGGTATGGTCAGTGCTCAGCCAATCATGCCGGTTGAATGTAGTGTAAGATAAGGAGCCAAATTAACGAGATTTAAGTGGACAGTTGCTTGACCATTCACTTAAATAGTCGCATTTTGGACGACTGGTCCCAGTAAACCCTAAGTCTAGTATTTAGGTGGGATCACGATACCTTGTAACACCCTAAAAATCAGAGTAAATTAAAACATGGAAAACCTGGCAACATGACATTCGTATTGATAATAACCTCCCAAGAAGGGGATCAGTCCTTAAGACTTTACAAAAACCTGTATGGATATAGAGTTTGTCAACAAACTAATCTAGACACCTATATCAAGATTACATCAGTTGACAATCCATAATGTACCAAAAGAATGGGACTTAACAAATGCCCTGATACAATACTAGTCATCTCAAAATGCCTCGAGACCCAACTCGTCTCTCAAAACCCAGTGCATCTCACCGCTAAGGGAAACCTGTTATACATATCATTTGAGAAAAAAGTGTCAGGCTTAAAGCCTGGTGAGAACATACAGTTTATAAAGCTCAAAAGATATAAACATCAGTATCATAAGGAAAACTTTTCATAAAGGTTTAGTTCAAAAAGATAACATTTCGCCACAACCGGGCCTTTTCGGTCCAAAACTCATTAAACGATGACAAAAGGACCATTTTACCAAGGATTGTGGTGTAACACAAAGTAGACCACCAATCCGAGTTATGAGCTAAATAATTGGAATCCGAGGATACGAACACATAAGTCCGTGCTACAACGTGAGATCTAGCCCCAAGCAAAACCAATGTATACTCCTTCACTAGGATCACTATGAACCATGGCTAGTATCCGACCTCACATAACCGTACCAAGTTGCCCTCGAGGAACATATGCATCCATAGCTACAAAATGGGGAATATGACATCCCAATAATACAGTCGACTCAAAACCTAGGGATCCGCTAGTAATGGTACAGACTCGTCACAACAACATATGTGACCAACCATAAATAAACATATGGTATTAACACATTTTATAAACAAAATGTCATTTCCAGTTCAACTTCTGGTAAGAATGAAAATCATTAAAATGAGTTCATAAACATTCTTTTCACATATCCACATAAGGTGCAAGTAAAACATTATTTTACTTCGATAAGGCGGAACCCGTCATTTTGTTCAAAACTGATCGGGAACCCCGAATATCACCAAAAACTTCATTTATATCAAAATGTAGAGAACATGAAATCATACCATAGAAATACTTCGGATTTCGCAAATAAGAGTTTTGACATGTATAAAGTTTGTAAAATGGTAGTAGGAACTCACCGGTAGGTTTTCAGAATAAAACCCGGAAAACCAGATAACGATCACGACGAAGAGGTGAAGCTTAAAACACCGACCCCTTGCTAGAAACACCGAAAACTAGCAACTAAACTAGCCTTGAAGATCAAAAGAGAAAAAGAGAGAAAAGGAAGAGAGAGAGAACTGAGATTTGAGATATTAAGAAAATATCTCAAATCTTAGATATTTAAGAGAATCACAAAAAGCATTCTGACACCGTGCGCCCTCAAAGAAGGAAATGCGCACGACCCGTGCGCAAGCCACTGCCTCGCACACTGATTCATACGCACGACCCGTGCGTTTTATCTGAAGGAGGGAGCACGACCCGTGCGCCCTGTAGACAGAGGCAGAAACCCCTTTTTTCCTCTAAACATCTTCGCAAAACGGCCAAACGAAATTCGGGGTGTTACATACCTTATATGGTTTGTTTACTTGAGAATATCATAGACAGTTGCTTGGCCATTTATGAGTATTTTCAAGGCGTTGAAGTGGGATTAAACATGCAAATTTCAATATATGATATATTGAATAGGATCCCACGACATCTAAGAGTTATGTTGAACATAATTGGATGATACCTACCTAAATAGCCTAATTCCATAGACAGTTGCTTGGCCATTTATGGAAGTAGGTGAAATATGGATCTTAGCTCAAATCAAATGATTTTTGAAAGGTTAATCTATTTATTTGAGACATTACAGTTACTAAAATTAAATCATGTTTTTGTAGATGTCTACCTCATATTCAAACTCAAACAACTTATCCCAATTTACACTACGGTCAATCCTGGATAAGGAAAAATTGGACGGAACGAACTTCATCGAATGGTTTCGATTCCTAAGGGCAATCCTTAGGCATGAAAAGAAGTTCTACGTTCTTGAAAACCCCCCTCCAAATGCTCCTGTCAGAAATGCTCCAACTAAAGTCAGAACTGCTTATGATAAGTACCAAAATGACTCTCTGATTGTTGGTTGCCTAATGTTAGCCACCATGACTCCCGAATTATTATGGGATCATGAAAACATGACTGCTTGGGATATGATATCTTCACTGAAGTCTATGTTTCGGTTACAAATAAAGCAGGAGAGATTTAATACAGTTAAAGCACTAGCTACTTGTAAAATGACTGAACGCTCGTCAGTTAGTACCCACATTTTGAAAATGAAAGGATACTTTGATCAACTGACCCGTCTTGGTTCCCCACTGGGTCAAGAGTTGGAAATCGATATGGTTCTCAACTTCCTACCCAAAACATATAAGCAGTTCATTAAGGACTATATTATGAAAGGTTTGAATAAAACTCTCACAGAGCTTTACAACTTACTTAAAACTACTGAGAGGGATATGAAATCCAAGTTGGGTTCAACCAAACCAAAACAGGCTTTGATGATCAAACCTGACAGTGGGATAATCAAGAAAAAGGGGGAGATAACCAAGGGTAAAACACATGTTGGAAGCTCCAACATAAATAAGGGCAGAGGAGAAATTCCTGAGGTTGTAGTATGGTATAATTGCTTTCACCATTGGCACCAAATGAGAACTTGTCCAGCCCGATTGGCAGAAATCAAGAAGCAGAAGGCTAACAGAGCCGGACCTTCAGGTATGTTTACCATTTTGATTTATATCACTTCTGACTAAGTGTTACATATTGAGTATGATACTCATATTAGTACTACTTTTTCAGGAAATAAGAAGTGAAGAAGAGAAGATGAAACCAGACCAAATGAAGCTACGCTAGTTGTTGCTCAAAGGGACATATGATATGAACTTTCCAGATGGTCTTACATTAACACTTAGCAAGTGTCTTCATGTACCTAGTGCTACTAGGAATTTAGTTTCATTTTCTCAATTACAACGAACCGAATTTATGTTTTAGAAATAAATTTTCGTTTTATCTTAATAAATGTTTTATGAAATTAATAGTTGTAATTATAAATCATTATAACGAATTAAGCGGGGCTTAAAAATGATCTATTTGTGACATTTAAACAAGAAACACATAGCCAAACTCCAGGCGGACGGAGAGTTGGTATGATGATCCATATGATATATGTGTATCTTGTTAGTCAAGATTACAAAAGAGCCTTCAAAGGGTAAACCTTTAAAGGCCAAAAGAACTATTAGGGTTTAACCATACTGATGTATGTGAGACTTATAGTTATGTCACAAGATACGATCATCGCTACTTTATTACATCCTACTGATGACTTCAGTAGACATATGTATGTTTACCTAATACAACAAATATATAAAAGCTTTGAAATTATTCAAAGAGTTTTATAATGAAGTAGTGAGTATACTTAGCAAAGGATAAAGATGCTTCGGTTAGATCGAGGTCATGAATATCTAAGCCAATAGATCATCCTAGAGATTTTTGGGATTGTATCCCAGTTAACTCCTCATGGGACACCGCATCACAACGGTATCCGAGAAGATAAGTAGAACCATGTTGAACATGGTTCACTCTATGATGAGTCTCACCACTCTGCCTAAATGTTTCTGGGGTGATGCCCTAGAAACAGTTGCCCAAATACTAGTTTATGTAGCAACCAACAACGACCAATAAAACTCACTCTCTTAATATGAACTGGGAAGATCCCAAAGTAATCATATTTGAGAATATGGGATTATAATGCTTAAGCTAAGCATAAAGCTTTTGGAAAACATGATTCAAAGGTCTGAAAAGTACATCTTTATGTGATATCCAATTGGATATTATTTCTACAGGTCTAGCGAGAACAAAAGTTTTGTTAACGCACCATAGTGAGTTCTTAAGAAACGATTTTCTATCAAGAATCACAAATGGGGACACAGTAGATCTTGAAGAAATTCAAGAACCACAAAGATGGGACGATGGTTGACACTGACATTCAACAAGATATTGAGCTTCAACAAAGTGTTGAAGATAATAAACGAGATACAAGATAATCCGAAGATCGGATTACTGATAAATGGCAAGAAGACATGAAGACTGATGTCAAAAGCCACATTCCTTAAAAGGCATATTGAGCGAGGACGTATACAAGGCTTTAAAACATCAAACCTAAAAGTGCAAGTTGCAAAAGTCCATTTATGGACTAGAACAATCATCTCGTAATTGAAATCTTGTATACAAGAAGGTCAGTGGGAGCATAACAGTATTCTAGATCCTATATGACATCCCAATGCTTGAAGGTGTAAAATCATGGATTAAGATAGTACTTCGCGATGAAGGATCTAGAAGAGACAAAGTCCTTGGTATAAAGATCTCTCGTAGCAGATCAAAATGCTTAATTAGATTAAGCAAAAGTACATACATTGACAAGATCTTGAAACACTTCTAGATGAAGGGTTCCAAGAAAGGAAATTTGCCAATAGAACATAGTGTACATCTGAGTAGAACTCAGAGTCCTAGCACTAAAGAGGACATGAACCGTATAAAGGGTGTTCCCTGTGTTTTCAGACAATTGTTCAAATCATGTACGCCATGTTAATGTACTAAAACCAGACGTCTCGTATGCCCTGAGCATGACGAGCAGATATTAGTCAGACCCAAGTGATGCTCATTGTACAACAGTGAAGAACATTCCGAAGTATCTGAGAATAACTAAAGATATGTTCTTACTGTACAACGGTTATGAAAGAGATCTGTGTGTTTAAGGATATACAGATGCTAGTTTCCAAACCGAATGTAATGACTTGAATTGTAATAGGGATATATTGAACGGATGTACTATGAGCTGTAAGAGCTTACATACAAATCTACTTGTCAAGCCTATGTCTTAAAACAAACATGATGTTCATGTTATAGGCTTGAGAATTTTTATATTGAATAATAATTTTAGTAAACTTTAAACTTTTTGGAACATTAAAACAGTTATATTTTTATCTGATATAGCATACTGGGTATGAGTATATACATTAAACATTTATGTGTTCTTTATTAGCATGTTTAAGTATCCTTAAATGAATATGATGATCATATTATTTAAAACTGTCCTTGATCACTTATTACTAGGGGGCTAGTAATAAATCAAGATCATTATGAAGTCTGGTCATAGTCCAAGTTGGAAGTGCACTAGGTGCAACCAGAGTCACATGCGCTTGTCGGAGCACAAGGCGTTGGACAAGACCCACGGTCAAGATCACCTCATAGATCGGCGTCATAAGGCGAGTCTTGAAATAGTATAAGACTATTTATCCTCAGACCTGAGATGTGCATTGGGATCTAATGCACAAGGAGTGTTATACTTTGATATAGTCTAACGTTACCCTTGACCGGGTAATCATAAGGGCTATATTAGGTATAACATGAATTATGCAGTTAGTCGTGTACATGCAATATGGGATTTGCTCCTCTCAAGATGAGAGGGATATTTCTGGGCCCCTCGATTACATATTATGATTTACATGCATGAACAAGTGGATTAGTTGGACTAATGACACTTGTATAATCAAATATGTTGGAATCGAGAAACATATTCTTTGAACTATAAAGGATGAGATAGATCTATGCCTTAAGTCCAAAACAAAATATCGTGAAGCAAAAGGATAATGAATGATTATACTATATGATTGATTGAATCAATCAAATTGCTTAAAGGTAAAAGCACATTTACATAACCTTGGGGGCGGTGACGTGTTGCTAGACGCTTACCATCGTCTGTGTTACTGTGTATCATGTGGAAGTGGGAGAATGAAAGTTATTATATGCCCACGACACGTGTCACACAGAGATACGGCTGAGGAGTATGTAAACCTATAGGGTCGCACACAAAGAATGCGTTTGTTTCCATTTGTAGAAACCCGAATTTTATGAAAATATGTGTTAAGCTGTAATTATGATAATTACAGGGTGAAAACGTAATTATGTTAATTACGGGGAATTATCTGTAATTATATAATTATATTTTAAAGTTTAAAAAGGATAATTATATATACTTATATAATTATATTTTAAAGTTTAAAAGGATAATTATATATATATATATATATATATATATATTTGAATTTGAATATTGCAGATAATTATTAAACCTTATTAATCTTTAATTGAATTATAGTCTAACTATAATTCTTCTGATATAAATAAGGGGTTAGGCTAAACCATTTGATATACGATTGAATTAGAATTAGCCTTTCAGTTAAATATAGAAAAGAAACTTTTTCTTTTCTGTAAAACACATATAGATCTAGGGTTCTTGGGCTAGCACCCGGTGAAAACGGGAAACGTGTTCGTGTGTGGACTACCGATAGAGGAAACCTACTTTGGTTTCTTGGTGCTTCAGTTTTAATCCCGTCAGATCTTGAAAGGTACATATTCTAAACCCCCTATGGCGTGGTTTATTTTAATTAAATGCATCATTGGATCTGATTGGGTTTTAATGTTTATTCTGAAAAGTTTTCTATATTAGTTGTAACCAAAATTTCTTTATTTTTCCGCTGCGTTTTATCGGTTACAATTTTGAGTAAAACCCTGCATTATTATTAGCTTTTTACGTGACATTAATATTTTTTTTATTTGCTATTGTAGAAAGTGACCATGTTGTTGATGACCATGAAGTTGAGAGTGAATTTCAATTACTAAGCGATCGAGAGCTTGATGCATTTAACACTCCAATGTCTCAAGATCAATGATTTGGTTTGAACGTTATGTTTCGTTTGATTATTTGGATTGATGAAAAACTTATGCTTATATGTGTGTTTTTTATGTTTTTGGATTGATGTAAAACTTGTTGTTATGTGTTTTTTAATGTTTTAACTTGTGGACATCAAATTCTTGGTTATATATATATATATATATATATATATATATATATATATATATATTTTATATATATATATATATATATATATATGTGGAGAAAAATGAAAAATACATAGAATTTCTTGAAACTGGGTCAACCACCCGGTTGAACCGTGACCCGGTCATCACACCAGGTCAACCAAAAAACCGATTTTTAAAACATTGGTAACTAGTGTATTTATGGACCAACATTTATGATGTAAACAAGTTGTATGATGAAATATAATGTGACTTGTCTTTAAGTAAAATATTCATGCTATCGAATTAACAAAAGTCTGATAAAGTCCCATATGACTTTGTATAGATACTCAGTTATGCAAGGAGGTAAAGAGATATACGGTGGTAATACGATTAAAAGTGAAAATATAGTACTGTATACAATTAGGGTTCCATAAAAAAACCCCGATAAATAGATCAATTTATGATCAACCTGATTTGACATTATGTAAGTACATTTCGTTCGGAGACTAAGAGGTTGTTTATCATACGCTTACTAAGTAAACGTTATCAGTAAGAGTCAAAACCTTAACTTAACTTATCGGGTAAGGTTGTCCATTAAAACGGCATCATATGCAATAATCTATCCGGTAAACGGTTACTGAGTAAGATTCGTTACTCCCACTTACCGGGTAAGAGTTTCGGTCCTTGTCATCCTATACCGGGTAAGATTCTCAATCCTTGTCATGTTCATCCGATAAGGTAAAGTGACCAGTAAGCACTGACTAGGTAAGCGTTTAGTAAACGACCCCTAAGAGATGTAGGGTCGGTGACAATTACAAGTTCGTATTTCAAGTGATTTACGGTCCCAAAGTGATAACAATAAATCATGTGCAACTGACCCAATACAACAAATGAAGAATAGCGAGATCTAAATATTGTATATTTCGGTCGAATGATTCATACCGATCCACAAACGTAAATATAGCAGTTATCGAATATACGATAAAATAACAAAGGCGCAAATAAATCGAGACAACAAGATTTAATGTGGTTCCACTATCGGTGTGATAGTGTACATCCAGAGGGAGAGAAATCTTTATATTATCAACCGGGAGAAATTACAACGTGTTTACGAGATCCTTGGATCAACAAATCAGCTATCAAATGTTTCCACAACGAACGAAATATATATATATATATATATATATATATATATAGGGAGAGGTTAGTTTGAGAAATGGTAAATGTATGAGAAATAGAGAAATAATCAAATATTACGTCTTTGACTAGTCAACAATTGCGGCTTTGACTGGTCAAAAGTTGCGACTATCCAAAAAATAAAAGAACAGTTTCGTAATTTTTACAAATACACGGGACGAGTTCATATATGAACCTGTATGATTCACATATGAACTATATGTTCATATTTGAACCAGTGTAATTCACATATGAACTCTTTTAACTAATTCTTATATGAACTAATTAACTGATTCATATATGAACTAATTAACTGTATGTTCATATGTGAATCAGTTGAACTAATTAACAGATTCACATATGAACTAATTAACTGATTCTCACATAATCTAAATAACTGATTCATATATGAACATATAGTTCATACATGAATCACAAAAGTTCATATATGAATCAGTTAAAAGAGTTCATATATGAACATATAATTCATATGTGAATCATACAGGTTCATATATGAACTCGTCCCGCGTATTTTACAAACCTACCCCTCTATCTTCTTACAAACCACACAAGAAATTATTTGGTGCTTCACGGTCAAAGCCGCAAATGTTGACGAGATAAAGGGCTAGGATTATTTCTCTATTTCTTATATATTTACCATTTCTGAAATGAACCTAATGCTATATATATATATATATATATATATATATAGAGAGAGAGAGAGAGAGATAAAGAGAGAAAAGTTTAAATGAAAACTCAATTTTCATTGTGTACTTGAGGACAAATCTCAGTCATTTCATCTCTATTGATCCAACAACTCATATTAAATAGAGTTTTTAATTTTAAGATTCTTAGGGGTAAAAATGGAAGATAATTTAAACTCACGTCTACCATATTTGACTTTTTATTTTCTTTTTTAATTAAAAACTTTTACCCAATTAAACTTTAAAATAAATTATCTTAAAAATTACTAACATTTTAATCAAACAAATTACATCAAAAAAACGAGAATTTCGTACTCTTCGATATGACATCCATCTCGATATAGTTTTATTTTTTTAACCGTTTTTTACGTGAAATGCTATATATGTGTTATATTCATTATGAATATTTATGTACGTTCAAGTTTGTATAACACCTCGACACCGTAAGTATGTAACTCGACATCACCTTCTTCAACACTTTCTTCAACGTCGTAAGGCATCGCGTTTCTTCAGCACCGTAACCCAACACCCATCAAGACGAATCGAGAACCTATCAAGTAATTTTGTTGTGAACCGGGGAACAAAAGATAATATGTCACGTCTCCACATCTTCATGGGTCATTCATGTATTATTCATCATGAATAATGTATCATTCAGGATGAATAACACAACATTTAGGGTGAATAATTCACGATTCATGAATTCGTGTATTATTCATCATGAATGTTGTGTAATTTATTGGGTCTTCTAAGATTTAAAGATAACATCTCCTTAGTCTTTATTGATGTTTGAACTTTGTACTTTGATTATTAGTTCTTTGTAATAGCTTAGTTATGCTTAAACAGATCAGTGAGTCGAAGACAAACCGAATTC
This sequence comes from Arctium lappa, assembly GCA_023525745.1. NCBI lineage: Eukaryota > Viridiplantae > Streptophyta > Magnoliopsida > Asterales > Asteraceae > Arctium > Arctium lappa. Next base: position 56,311,414 of record CM042049.1, on the reverse strand, counting down.
AACATGAAGAAAGTCTACTATGTGGATTGAAGATGAACTTCAAAGTGATCTAAGCTTAGTCTGCCGATTTCCTATTCGGCAGATCATCCCTTGTGCCGATTCCCTATTCGGCATACCTTTCCCTTGCCGAATTCTCTTTGTTCGGCAGATCTCTCATCTGCTGAATCATCCTTGTTCGACATCCCATGCCATCTCTTCGGCAGTTTCCCCTTCTACCGATTACTCCTTTATCGGTAAGATCATTTATGTCAAACCCTCTTGATTTGACATACTTCATCATTCCTAATGTACTTCTGACAATGGGAATGGAAGCTTCCTTCTATGAGAAGATATACACTTGGTTCTAATTTTGATTGAGACGTTTATTTTCTAAAAGATCTTAAAACGATTTGAATCAATTATATTTTATTAAGATATTGTATTTTCATAGTAAAAAAGTTGCCTTTCGTATTGTGATGAGTCACCTCAAATATCTTATAATTTATTGATAATATCTCAACCACCCATGCCTTTATTGTTCCATGTCCTTTGCACTCATTACATTGGATAGTATATAAAGGATGAAGGTAGCACCTTGCTACTTACGCTTTCAGCTCAAGATTTCTCCTTTGCAAGATTTCAAGCAGGTTGATAGCTTTCACTTTCTCTCTAAGATTTATTTAGTCTTTGTGTTCTTTAAAAGTCTTCTTAGTGTTAGATTGTTTTGAGTAGTTCTTAACTATTCTTATTCCGCAACAATCTTTGTTCTCTTTGTGTAATTCTTGATATTCATATCAATAAAAGAATTAATAATTAAGTAAAATTTGTGTATTGTATTCAACCCCTCCCCCCTCTACAATACTTGTTTTGCTAACAAGGGACCAACAAGTGGTATCAGAGCGGTTGATTTAATTTGATAAATCAGATCCGTGATGGCATCCTCGTCAAAAGTTGATCCTTCTGTTTCTTCTCAAAATGATAATGGTTCTATGGTCAAACCTCCAAGGTTTAATGCTAACAACTTTTCTCTATGGAAAAGCAGAATGATGTTTTTCCTAGAAGGGGTTGATAGCCGTTATCTGACCGTTCTTTGTGAAGGTCCTATTGTTCCTAAAGTATGGGACAAATTTATCAAACCTTCTAAAAAGAAAGACAAAGAAAAAGATTCTCTTTTTCATGTTTCTGATGACTCCTCTGATGAGGATCGTAGTTCCGCTACTGGTAGATATATTCTAAAACTTGAAAAAGAGTACACTAATGAAGATAGACGCACAATTGGACTTGATTCCAAAGTACGAGCAATTATTGCTCAGTCACTTCTACATGAAGTGTATCACTCTCTTGTAAGCTTTACTACTGCAAAAGATATGTGGACTACCCTATGTGTTCTGTACGAAGGTACAGATGAAGTCAAAAAATCTAAGAAAATTTCTCTAGTTCGCAAATACGAACTCTTCTCCCATGAAAAGAGAGAATCTCTCTCCAACTACTACAATCGTTTTAACAGTCTTTTAAACGATCTAAAACTTCTCGAAAAACTTTATGACAATGAGGAAATCTTGTGCAAATTTATGGATTGTCTTCTCGATTTCTGGGAAAACCTCAGTACATGCATTAAGACAACTAGGGATTTGAAAAGCCTTCCACTTACTTCTCTCTATGGAACTTTCTTTAATTACGAGCAAACTCCTCTTCTAAGGAAGTCCATCATTAAAGAAATAAGATCCCCTTCTATGGTTCTTATTAGTGATGGCTCCAAGAAATCAGAGTGTATACCTCGTATAACCTACCCTTCTGATGATTCTGAAAGAGAAAGTCATGATGACATAAATCACTCTTCGGAGGCTTATCTAAGTGAAGCCGATGATGAAGGAGAAGACATCTCAGTTGATCAAATGACGGAGGAGATGAGCATGCTTGCTAACTACTCTAAATTTAAAAAGAACCCTTCTTCTAACAATTTTTGAAGCAACCGAAAATTTTCTTCTTCTTCCTCTAGAAATTCTTTGAACAAATCTAAGGAAGATTGCTACGCATGTGGTAAGAAAGGCCATTTTGCGTCTGAGTGTAGAATCAATCCTCCTAGGATCTCTAAATCTAATTCTTCTAACTCTTCTAAAAGAAGAAATCTCAGATCTATTTCTACAGGTAGATCGCATCCTAGAAAACCTTCTCCTTCTTCATCATTCAAAGATCTCTCCGATAAAGCTGACAAATATAAAGCCAAGTACAAAAGAGAGAAAGAAATAAATTTCAACTCTCAAAGAAGAGGAAAAGGCTTAATGGCAGAAACTCTAGACTGGGCAGACGAACCTACCTCCGACAGTGAAAAGGAAGTATCAAGTAAATTCCTTATGGTAAAACTTGATGACGAAACAAAAGACTCCTGCTCAAGGATGGACTTTACTGCTAAGTGCTCCTCATCTTCTTCTCAGGTACATCCCTTCTACTCTCTCTCTGGTGAAGAAAAGATTGAGGCTTATGACTCTCTGGCTGTACTTTTTCATAACAAAAAGATGCAAAGAAGAGAGCCAATGCTCAAATCAAGTCTCTCTCTTCTCAACTCCAGGCTTCTCTATCCCAGCTAAAACATTTTGATAAACTAAAAGCTGAGTTAGAAGACTTAAAGACAATAAACTATGTGTTAGCCAAAGAGAAGAACAAACTTCTCAAACATCTTCAAAAAGAACAAGAAATTGTTAGCAAATGGAACACCTCTTCCAAAAACCTTGAGAAAATTTTTAAAGACCAAGTTGTTGGTGAAAATTTTGGCTTAGGTTACTGGAAAGAGGATGATGTTTTTACCCCTTCTGAAAACGTTCCCTCTTTTTCTCAAAATCTTCCTCTGTCTTCTAAACTACCCTCATATTCTTCTGATTGGAATGATTCTAACTCAAAAGATTCTAACTCGGTATACTCCATGGATCTTCGCGATTCAAGGAAGTTTGGCATCTTTGTGTCTGCCAAATCATCCAAGCCTTTTCTAAAAGAAGATCAAGACTCAAATGAGTTTGTCAAGCCTGTAAATGATTTTCTTATGTCTTTAAAACTAAAAGAGGTTCTTCTTCTTCTTCTTCCTCCTCCTCCTCCTCCTCCTCTTCTTCTTCTTCTTCTTCTTCTTCCTCTTCCTCTTCTTCTTCTTCCAAAATCTGTTGTTGTTGACCTTCCCAACAAAAGAAAGATTACACCTTCTTCAAAAGGTAAATCTCCCATGAACACAACGAAATTCATCCCTAGAGCCTTAAAAATAAAGAAGTCTAAAGGAATCTCAATCAACCCTTCTTCTTCATCTGAAAAGGGAATCCTTGGACTAGTACCCCATAACCCTTACGTTCCGTACATCTATCCTGTTCCACCTCATTCCTCTAAACCTCTAAAATCCAAACCTCAAGGAAAGGTAAAAGCTTCCTCTCTTGAACCCAAAAAAAGATTCATCTACAGAAAGTGTTACAACTGTGGTGACACTTTTCATCTTGCCAAAGACTGTCCTAAAGACCGTATCGAAAGATGTAGCCAAATTAACCCTGCTTTCTCTTCTTCTTCTTCTAACCCTAAAGGATCCACCTCAAAACGGGTTCCAAAGGACTAATTTGTTTATGTCTGCAGGTCTATGGGCATCATCAAACATGGTATCTTGATAGTGGATGCTCACGACATATGACTGGAAACAAATCTCTTCTTCTAGACTTTGTGAAAGAAAAGGGACCAACCGTAACTTTTGGTGACAACTCTCGTGGTTCTACTAAAGGTTATGGGACTCTTTCTAGTAGTTCCATTACTTTCAATAAAGTTGCCTATGTGGAAGGTCTAATGCATAATCTTTTAAGCATTAGTCAACTATGTGATTTAGGTTACTATGTGATTTTCAGATAAAATGATTGTCTCATCTCTGATAAACGTTTTCACACTGTCCTATCTGGCTTTAGAAAGGACAATGTGTACGTCATCAATATGAGTGTCAAATCAACTGAAAATGAAAGCATGTGTTTCATTTCTGAAGACTCAGAAAAGAAGAACTGGCTCTGGCATAAACGTCTCTCTCATCTCAACTTCAAGATGTTGAATGCTCTTTCCAACAAGGAGCTAGTTGTCGGCTTGCGGAAAATCTCTTTCTCAAAAGAAAAGCTATGTGCTGCTTCTAAGAAAGGCAAATTGACAAAATCCTCTTTCAAGTCAAAGCAGTGTTTCTCAATCTCTACTCCTCTTCATATGCTGCATATGGATCTTTGTGGGTCTGTCAACACACCCAACCTAGGTGGAAAAAGGCACATTCTTGTCATTATTGATGAATACACACGTTACACTTGGGTATTTTTTCTCAGGTACAAAAGTGATACACCTGAAGAAATCATCAATTTCATCAAGAAGTCTGAAGTTCTCAACGGTCAACTTGTCAGATCTCTTATAAGTGACAACGGGATTGAATTCAGAAATGCTACCTTAGATGTCTTTCTCAATGACAAAGGTATCTCTCAAAACTTTGCAGCAGTCAGGACTCCACAACAAAATGGTGTTGTGGAAAGAAAGAATCGTACTCTATGTGAAGCTGCAAGGTGTATGCTAAGTGAATCAAACCTACCAACCTACTTTTGGGCTGAGGCTGTCAATACAACCTGTTTTACTCAAAACCGATCTATTATTGTGAAAAGACACAACAAGACTTCCTATGAAGTCTTCTATGGCCGAAAACCAAACATCGGTTTTCTTCATGTTTTCGGCTGCTTGTGTTTTATCTTGAATGATCGAGAACATCTTGGGAAATTCGACCCCAAGGCTGATGATGGTATATTTATGGACTATTCTCTTTCTTCTAAAGCCTATAAAGTATACAATCTAAGGAGAAAATGTATTGATGAATCAATACATGTGAAGTTCGATGATCACAAGACATCTTCCTTATCTTGTGATGATACTGAGCTTCATGAATGGACCACTTCGTTTGTTGGAGAAGATTCTCCAAATCTTCTGTCTTCAGGATCTCCATATGTCCCATTCTCGGTAACCTCCACTTCCCTTCACCATAGTTCGGCAGAACCCTTACCGACTACCGAACCTATTGCCCATGCCGAACCAATCTTACATTCTTCACCTCATCATCACACTCATCCTATATCTACCGATCCTTCACCCTCATATTCTCCTAGCCCATTTCCTGCACCCCTTCCTCCAGCTCTAAAATGGACCAAGGATCATCCAATTGATCAGATTATTGGTGATCAGCAAGCAGGTGTCCAAACTAGAAGAGGTGTTGGAAACATTTATCTCTATGTGAATTTTCTCTCCATTCTTGAGCCTAAGAAAATTGAAGAAGCTCTAGCAGATTCTTGTTGGGTTACTGCCATGCAAGAAGAGTTGTCTCAATTCGAAAGAAACAAAGTTTGGAGACTAGTACCTCGACGTTCGGTAAGACCATTATCGGTACTAAGTGGGTTTTTCGAAATAAAATGGATGAAGTGGGTACTGTTATCCGGAACAAAGCCAGACTTGTTGCTCAAGGATATAGACAGGAGGAAGGTATTGATTATGATGAAACCTTCGCCCCTGTTGCTAGACTTGAAGCAATAAGAATATTTCTTGCTCATGTTGCTTACAAAAACTTTCGGGTTTTTCAAATGGATGTTAAGAGTGCATTTCTCAATGGAGAACTTGCTGAAGAAGTCTATGTAAAACAACCTCCTGGTTTTGAAGATCCAACTCATCCTTACTATGTGTTCAGACTTGACAAAGCATTGTATGGTCTGAAACAAGCTCCTCGTGCCTGGTATGATACTCTATCAGATTTTCTTCTCTCAAACCGATATACCAGAGGTAAAATTGACAATACTCTCTTTCTCAAGAAAACCAAAGGTAATATCATTCTTGTTCAAATCTATGTGGATGATATCATTTTTGGTGCCACTGATGAAACTCTTTGTCAAGAGTTTGCCTCTCTCATGAAAAGCAAATATGAGATGTGTATGATGGGTGAGATTTCGTTCTTTCTTAGTCTTCAAATTAAACAACTTTCTGAAGGTATTTTCATAAATCAGAGTAAATATATTCGTGATCTTTTGAAAAAGTTTGATTTTGAAAATTGCTCTCCCATGAAAACTCCAATAGCACCACCTCTTAAGATTCATGCTGATTTAGCTGGTAAGTCAGTTGATATCACGCATTATAGAGGGATGATTGGGTCTCTTCTTTATCTAACTGCTAGTAGACCTGATATTATGTATTCTACGTGTCTGTGTGCGCGTTATCAAGCCAATCCCAAGGAATCTCACTTGGCGACTGTGAAATGCATTTTTAGGTACCTAAAAGGTACTATGAATTTGGGTCTTTGGTATCCCAAGGATTCAGGTTTTGATCTCATTGGTTATTCAGATTCTGATTTTTGCAGGGTCTAAAGTACACAGGAAAAGTACAACTGGCAGCTGTCAATTACTAGGTGGAAACTTGGTCAGCTGGTCCAGCAAGAAACAGAATTCGGTATCTTCCTCTACTACTGAAGTTGAATATGTTGCAGCTGGAAGTTGTTGTGCTCAGATCTTGTGGATGAAAAATCAACTACAAGATTATGACAAGTTCTACTCACATATACCGATTCTGTGTGACAATTCCAGTGCCATAGCCATTGCCAACAATCCAGTGCTGCACTCTAGATCTAAACATATTGATATTTGATATCACTTTATAAGAGATCCTATCTCTAAAGGTGATATTGAACTTCACTTCATTTCTACAGATCTTCAACTTGCAGACCTCTTTACAAAACCACTAGATGAGGCACGTTTCAACTTTCTCGTGGGATCATTAGGTATGTTAAATTATGTGTAATATATATATATATATATATATATATATATATATATATATATATATATATTAAGTACTATCAGCAGGTTTATATATGCTGAAACTTGGACTTCTTCGGTTTAAACCTCACGTATACCGAATTCTCTTTCGGTACACCTCACGTATACCGAAACCTCTTGTCGGTAAACCTCACGTATCCTAACTTCTCTTCGGTACACCTCACGTATACCGAAACCTCTTCTTTGTAAGTACTCATTCTCTACTTTTCGGTAACTTGTCATCAATATCGAGTTTTCTTTTCTTTCGGTATACCGAACCCTTGTATCTACGTGCCATCCTTATCTACAATTCCTTACCGAAGCTCTTTTCGGCACCTCCCTGTGCTCCACTGCAAATTTGACACGTGGCACTCCAGGGTTTGTTTGTCAGAAAAAGGACGATTGGACGTTCCACATCTCTGACTTGAGTCGTTTTCGGCTGTTGCGTTTCCCAACTACGCACGTCTTCGAGTACCATCATTACTCGATTTTTGAAATTCAATTTCATTTAATTCTTTTTCTTTCCCTCTTTTCTAAACCTATATAGTTATCATGCGCATTCTTTTCATTCTTTAACATCTTCTTCATCCTTTCTTATCTACAACCTGCAATTTTCTTTCTTCTTCAATGGCGTCTTCCAAATCATCAAAGGCTTCCAAGTCTACTCCTCTCACCTGGGATTCCCTTGTTTTTCCTACATGCAACCAGGTTGCTCGCCTCTCTGCGGATGTCGATCATCCGGAATTCAATCAAGTTTCTTTATTTCTTCAATGATCTCCTTTACGCCATGCTCTAACAGAATCGACCAAGATGAGCAAAATGCTCCTTGGTAGCTTTTGGCTTACTTGTAAGTACGATTCTGATTCTCATCAGGTTTCAGCCTCTATCTTATCTACTGAAGAACATCCCGATCTTTCTTTTGGGGTCAATGATGTTCGGGCTATTCTGAAGATTCCAGAGTTTGACGTATATGCTCCGTTCCCCACTAAGCAAGAACATGATGAGGTCGTTACCACTCTAAACTACATACACGAAGGCAAATCCAAGGGTTCCGACACTCTACTTCGAAAGAACATGGGTGCGGTATGGAACTATTTCTTCTCTCACCTCATCTATTGTCTCTCTCACAAGACTTCGGGGTGGGATCAATCTCCTGTTGCCATCACTCGTCTGGATCATGCCCTCATCTTTATGAGGCGCATTGATTTCGCTCAGGTAGTTTTCGACTCTTTGATCACTGCCATCTCGCCACCATGAACTCACAACGTAGCTCTTCCCCGTTTTATATCTATGATCATCAACCACAAGCTCTCTGCTCAACTACGTGCCGATGCAACACTACTTGAGCCGACGATTAAGTTTGACTTGCCTATTTCTCAAATAAGCAAGCAAACAATTTTTATGACAGTCAAGCCTACAGACGCTCCGCTCACCCCAGGTATGCTTTCTTTTATCTCTTCTCCCAATCCAATTTGGGGTACGCTTGCCGAAGGTGAAACCGCAAGGCCTTCATCTTCTCCCAAGTCATCCAAATCGGTGGGCCCCTCTTCTCCTAAAACTTCCCGAGCTAAATCGGTGACCGTTAAGAAAAAGAAACAGGCCACCGGTAACGTCGCACTTGCTTTGATGACTATGCCATCGACCAAACCTTCGGTGGCTACCCCGGTCATTTCCACTTCTCCTTCTATCAAGCGACGGGGCTCAAAATCCCCTCATCGGTCTCGTTCTAAGAGGCTTAGGAAACCTTCGGCCGATCCTCACACTCCATCTACCGATTCTCAAAAGTCGGAAGATGTTGAACTTCCCCCTCCTGGGCCACTAGGATCTGCAAAAACCTCACCCACCTCCTCCAAACCCTCTCCAAAGGGCTTGGTTGTACAAACGGGGTCCCATAATATCCCTTCTCCTCCTTTTCTTTTGGAGGATGAAGATGAGTTGGTCTCCTCTCCGGGCCAACATTCTGTTTCTTCACATCACAGCCTATCACCCGGGGTCACACCTGAAGTTTTCTCCCCCATCTTCACCGAAGGGTTCTCCACTTCCAACACCACCTTCCTCACCGAAACCCTCACCCAAAATATCACCGAAACACTCACCGCAACCATCGCCCAAAACTTCACCAAAGCCCTCACCAAAATATTCTCCTACCGATAAACCATCTACCCCTCCTACTTCTCCTCAAGCAGACATACCAGGAACTTCGGCAACTGCTTATTCTGCTCCTCAACAACCTGTCTCTTTGCCTGCCGACGTCCTGGCCGAAATTTTAGACACAAATCGGTAGGTTCGTTTTCTTGGTACTCATTATGAGTTGCTGCAGAAGACTATGCGTGATCCAGAGATTTCGGTGTCTCTAGAAACCGAAATAACTATGCTTGGCGACGTTGTTTGGCTCATCAAGGAGAACAATAATGAGTGTCTGGATCTCAATAAATACATCTTGTCTGGATGTCATGCATTCTCAGATCGATAATCTGCGTGCTCCTCTCTCTGCTGCTCTTGATGCAGTGCTTAAGGAGGTTATCAGGCTGAATGATAACAATACCTCCTTTACAATGTCAGTGGCCGCTCTCAAAGCCGCCTCTGATGCACGGGATCAGGATCTCACTGGTCTTCGGCAGCAGGCCTCAACACATGAATCTATTAACTCTCAGGTTCTAGGTGCCCTGCAGAGTATAAATCAGCGTCTTGACTCTCTCCCTGCTGCAGTTACTCAGTACTGTGCTCAATCTATTGACATCGACATCACTGAGTTGGTTTTCACTCCTGACGACCGAACAGTTTTAGAACGTATTGACAAACGTCTTGGTCGTGTGTCGGCTAAGGCTGGTGTTTCTTCCCCAGCTCGTACTGAGGGGGAGAAACCAATTGAGGGGGAGCAAATTTCCCCTCACACTCGTATTTTCAGTACGGGTCGGGAAGAATCTGTTGCTGATGCCGAAAAGACACCCGATGATCCGACCGTTGCCAAAGTGGAAGGAACCGATCACTCAAAGGTGGTCGAAGAATCTGAAGGGGAGAAGTTGCCCAAGAAAGATAAGGGCAAAGGGAAAATGACACCGGATGAAGTAGCAACTGAAGAAAAGCGTCTTAAAGATGCTCTTATCAAGAAATCTGCCAACGGTGGTGGTATTCATCTCGCTCCCCCAAAGATTACATCTCCTAGTCTGGGTCTATCTGAGGAAGAGATCCAAGCTGCTAAATTAGCTCAGATAGCCCATGATAAGGATTCTGAGTTGGCCTTAAAGATAGCTAAGGAGGAGGTTGATCTGAATAAAACTCCATCCGATGCCATCAAGGCTCAAAAGAGTGCTCTCGAAGGGTCAACAAAGAAAAATGAAGAAACCAAGGCTAAGTGCATTGAATGGTATCGATCTTCACTCAGTCGTCGGCGAAGCCAAGACAAAATTACCGACGTAAAAATTATCAAACCTTCTGCAAGCTGCAAAGTTATTCGGCTCTCAATCACAAGGGAGGATGCATCTCGATCGATGGATAGACTGGACTCACTGGTTCGGTTCGGAGTTTCGGAATGGATGGAAATTGCTATCTGTTTGAAGAAAAGCATAAATGCTTTAAAACCGGAGATTGATAAATATCTCGCAGATCTGCAATCAAAGTTCAGTTCCTACCGAAAAACTTACAACATTGTTCACACTCCTGCCGAAGAACAAATAATTGAAAATCTCAAGTCTGGTCTTCCTCCTCCCTCAAAGCCGAAGTCCAAATCCAAGAAAGAGGACGTGTTTGCTCAAATGGCCAGAGAAGGAAAAGTTCCCGATACTTCAAATCTTGATCTTACCAATCCAACTCTGGTCCCTCATCCTTCTACCACGGTAGTAAGTGAACCGACTCGTTGTAACACCCTGAGTTTCGTTTAGTCATTTTGCGAAGAGGAAAAGAAAGGAAAAAGAGGTTTCTGCACTGTTCTGAAGGGCGCACGGGTCGTGCGTATGAAACAGTGGCAAGGGCAGTGAGCTTGCGCACGGGTCGTGCGCATTTCCTTCTTTGAGGGCGCACAACCAGGCCGCTTTTTGGAGTTGCCTTAAATATCTCATTTGAGAGATATTTCTTAAAATATATCTTTTCTCAGATTCTCTCTCATCTGGTTTTTCTCTCTTCTCTTCTTGGATCATAAGAGCTCGTTTGGTTGCTAGTTTTCGGTGTTTCTAGCAAGGGGTCGGTGTTTTAAGCTTCACCTCTTCGTCGTGATCGATATCTGGTTTTCCGGGTTTTATTCTAAAACCTACTGGTGAGTTCCTACTACCATTTTACAAACTTTATACATGTCAAAACTCTTATTTGCGAAATCCAAAGTATTTCTACGGTATGATTTTATGTTCTCTACATTTTGATATAAATGAAGTTTTTGGTGATTTTCGGGGTTCCCGATCAGTGTTGACTAAAATGACGGGTTCCGCCTTATTAGAAGTAAAATGATGCTTTACTTGCCCATGTTTGTGGCTTATTGAAAGAATATTTATAAACTGGTTTTATGATTATCTTTCTTACCAGCAGTTGGTCTGGAAAATGGCATTTTCAAATATAAATGTGTAGAAAGCTATTTATCTAGCTTTGTTGGTCACATGAAATATTGTGACAAGTCATAACTATACTAGTGGATCCCTAGGTATCGAGTCGGCTTATGGCTGGGAAGGATATGCCCCTTCTGTTGTAGTTAGATACATTTGATCTTCGGGGGCAACTTGGTACGGTTATGTGAGACCGGTTACTAGCCATGGGTCAAATGTAGCCTAATGAACGAGTATGACATGGTTCCTCGAGGGACCTCCCTCACATCGTAGTACGGACCGAAGCGTTCGTGGCCATGGTTCCATGTATTTAGCTCATAACTCGGATTTGTGGCTTACTTTGTGTTCCACTATAATCCTTGGTAAATCGGGTAATCCCCGTCATCGAAAGATGTGTTTTGGACCGGTTGTCCGTATAAAAATAAAGAACTACATGTGCATTAAATTGTGAGGTTCTAGAAAGAAGGTTTATGCCCTTATTTTAATGGATTTCATCCTCATTAGCAGTTAACTTGGAAATGCTTATCTGAAAGGTTTCCCTTTGATACAAATGTTTATATTCTTGAAATTTATGAACTGTATGTTCTCACTAGGCTTTAAGCCTAACATTTTTTCTCAAATGATATGTATAACAGGTTTCCCTTAGCGGTGGGATGCACTGGGTTTTGAGAGACGAGTTGGGTCTCGGGGCACTTTGAGTTGACTAGTATTGTAATTGGGCATTTGTTAAGTCCCATTCTTTTAGTGAATTATGGATTGTCATCTGATGTAATCTTGATAGAGGCGTCTAGATTAGTTTGTTGTTGAATCCTATATCTGTGCAGGTTTTGTAAAGTCTAAAGGATTGATCCTCTTTATGGGAGGTTTATATAGCAATACGAAGGTAATGTTGCCAGGTTTTCCAGGCTTTAATTTACTCTGATTTTTAGGGTGTTACAAGTTGCTATCAGAGCTCTAGTTTAAGCGAACTAGGCATGAATGTAAGATGTCTAGACTTAGACTGAGTTGATAGGCAATGATTGTGAGATTGGGTAGAACTTCTAAGATGGGTCAGTCTTAGAGTCTACGGAAGTTATGTTAATCAAGCGTTGTGATGATGGTAACAAGAACCCTTATGTGTTATATGTTCATAATCTCAAGTAGCTAATGTTATTATGAGGATATTTTACGTGAGTGTACTTGGTTTGCTAATGTTACGACAATTGGTAGACGTGGTGGTACGTTTCTTTCGTGCTTGTTTCGGTTAATCTCTTTCTTACCTTTTCTCGTGCTTGTGTAACAGCCGTTACTTCTTTATGATGAACCTACATGCTTAATGTGTTTACCTGCTCTACCTTGGTATGTTAACCATTGAAGTAGTGCGAAAGTTTCCAAGCTAGTAAGCCAAGGTATGACTGTTGTTTATAGCAATGTCTCTTTGGGACGGTAGTAAGTGCGAGGAACGCATTTAGCTAATCATCTTGAGTCAGATTCATTGGTGGGATTAGAGCTATAAGCTTGTTAGATCGATTCTATTCCGAGGAGAATTGTAAGTTAATTTATAGGATTGTTGCCCTAAGATGCTTGAGGCATCCGGATGATTATAGTACGTCGGGATGTTGGAAAGCGTAGTATTAAGATGTGAGTGCCGACCGAATTCATGCATTAAATTTATTTCTAAAATAAGTTTGCATAAATTGCTTTTCATGATCACCAACCATAAAGTAAATTACCTTATAACGTTTTGGCAAAACATTTAGCACTCAACATATTTTAAACTATGAGCATAAGCATGCTCAAAATGGTTTTGTTGCACCTGATTTTAAATTGTTATCAAAACTCTCTTTATTCACGTCTTGTGCTTAAATGCTATTTTTGGATGTCGAAATATCTATGTTTTAACACTTTTTGAGTTAATGGGCAAGTAGCTGTGGAATTTTGACATTGACATTGGATCTATTCCACGTATGTCAATGGTTTTAAAGGAAGAGTTATTCTCATGCTTTTGAGTCGGAATTTCTTGGAAATTTTAGTTTGTGTGAGTTTTGTTGAATTGCATGGAGTATTGTTTTACGGATTCTTTTAACGCGTGCGTATATTTTGAGACGCGTATGTTAATTTTAAATTGTGTGCAATTTATGAGTTCTTTGGGAGTCGTGTCTCATCATGATCTTGTCTGAATGGTCACCTTACCTTATGTTGAAAAATATAAATTTTGACACCACTTGATTTTAGCGTTAATGAGTTTTATGAAAATCCAATGGGATTATGGTGTCTCATCTTACGACTTTTGCGTCGCGTAAATAATTTTGGGAGGCATGTGCATGTGCATGTGCATCATTGTGTGCATTAATTTCGGGGTTTTATTATCAAGTGTCATCTGTCGTGTACTATGTGCATTGGATTTAAGTATAACGTTGGTGTGAATGATTGCATAAACGATTTATGTTATATTTAAAACAGGACTTTCGTTCTGATCGTATTCCATCATTAACTCTTACTGTTAAAATTTCCGCAAAACATTTAGCGAGTTAGCGGTATTTTTATCGTTGTAGTTTCTATTTTGGTCAAATGTGTTTATCTTTACAACGTGAAGCTTTAAACTCGATTTGAATTTTTATTTGCATCCTCGCTATTTTACCGCCCTTTGGGGAATGAATTGTTGCATATGGGGTGAGTTGGAAATTCTTTTGCTGCAACGTCTCTTGGTTATAGAGGAGGAATTTTAAAGATAAAATTGTGATTTTTCCCTTTGGAGTTGTACAAACAATTGTTGCACATGTTGAAGTGCAAGAACCTATTTTCAATTTTATAGTGTAAATTATTGCGTATGTTTTACTCGGTATTTCTCAAGGTACGAGTATTTTGTTAAGTTTTCGTATTCGGTAACTTGGATTGTTTTAACATCATAAATTGCTCATGTCGAGCTTGAATATTTCAACAAGTAAATAGCGTGATTTACATATTCTGGGTGATTTTGTACACGTAAAATCTACATTATGATTTATGCATCTTTGATGATTTTGTGCAAACAAAGTCTATTTCATGACATATGCATCTTAGTATATTTGCATTCATAAAACTTTTGGAAAATCTTTGGTCCCAATACGTGTGAGTTTTGAGAAATCATGTCTTTGTGGTGTGTGTTTTCATAAGCATTGTTTAAAGACATTTCAGTATTTGGGGAACGTTAAATGTCGGTTAAATGTGTTTTAAGGTTTACGAAGGCTTTCGTTGGAGATTTATGTAAAATGTTGGGCCTTTGGCTCGGTTTTGACTAAATGAGTCGTGTGGACATTTGTCCGGATTTATAACCGTAATGAAAGATTTTGAGTATGATGACGATTATTTCATGTCATTGGTGAATTACATGTTTTTGGGAGCTTTGGTCTTTCATTTGGAGTCATGTAATTTTTGACAGTGATGTATTGGACCCATAGGCACGTAAGTCTGTCTGTTTTGGAAAGCCTAAGTTTTTTGTTACTGTGGTGACCGCTTGGGTTTGCTAGCGAGTAGGCAATAGGTGGCTCGACCCGCTGAGTTGAAACTCGTTTAGATTGGATAGACACCCATGTTCGTAAGACCCTGGAGTGGAACTCGACGGAGTATGGCAAGGGGCAATAATAGGTTTGAGGATTGTGATGTCTGGTATGGCATGGGAACTAGGACCGGTATGTGTGGTGAAATCCAATAACATCATGAGTGGCCCCATTCACGTGTTCTCGCCACCCAAGATGGAAACGTGTAGAGGTCATGCGAGGAAGCTGTGTGGGCGGCCTACTTGCGTGCTCTTCTATTCTCTATGTGTACGGGTCTCTCCGTCGTAGACCCGGGGTATTTTAAACGCTAATGTCATTTTTTTACCAACTTTGGTTTATGTGTGGTCGACGGTAAATGATGACTTTAATATTGGGTTCTCCCCATGTATATTAAGGTTTGAATGAAATGTGTTATTCCTGCGTGTTGGTATTTAGTTTTCTTTCGTATTTTGGTCGTATGGGTGATGGGCCTAGTGTCCATATTTTCGGACGTACGATATGGATAGTGTTACTAATATTTCATACTTCGAGTTATACAAGTTGTGTCAATTTATAAAACGTATTTACAATGAAGTATCCGTCTTTGAAAGTGCATGACTTTGAAAAGGAGTTGTTTCCATGTTTTAAAGTTCATTATTTGAAAGGTTCTGATTTAAAGAGAAGTTCATCAATTTAAATGCTTTTACTTATGTAAAACTCTTGAGCTCTCTAAGCGTTAAGCTTAAACCCTTTTTATTTTATCTACATGTGCATCATTTCCTGTTGGGGGTTCGGTTCTAGCAGTGCTTTGAGGAGTCGGGCCTTAGCCTTGAGCTAGAGTAAGTTGTTGGTGAAGTCTTCCACAGGTTGGAGATAGTGGCTACGCATGGGTTTCTGTAGCGCCCGTCCTTTATAAGTCCGAATGTATAGATTGGTTGTACGTATTGAGGTTAATCATTTTATTGTGGTTGTAGACGAAGTAATTTTGATGTATTTAGAAAATTTAAATACTTTGTTATTTTCAGATTTGGGGTCGGATCGGAGTTGAGTGATAGCAGAATTTGTGTTAACCGATTGCCTGAAAGATGCATTGGTGCGCCTTGTAAGTTTGTCTTTATCGATTTTAGGAGTTGATCCGTGAAATCTGAGGATTTTGGAAGATTAGCATCGACCGTTGGCTTTGGGTTCGGAACCATCGAGTTTTGAAATAAATTGTTCGGTGGGAAATTGAGGTCACTAATTTCCTGGAGGTAGTAATTGTTACCCAAGGTTGGGAGACAACCGTAACCTTATGATGTAAAGGTTACTTTGAAGAGATGAGTATTCGCTTGGTCAGGAGTGAAATGTGCCCAAGAAGGGTAGCTAATACGGATGTCGGTATTAGGATCACGTTATTGATTTTGGCTCTTGGGGTTAAGGATAATCCTCTCTGCGAACAGTGTTCCGTTGAGAAGAGTAGATTTCGAGAACGAAATCGTTCTAAGGTTGGGAGAATTGTAACACCCCGAGTTTCGTTTGGTCGCTTTGCGAAGAGGAAAAGAAAGGAAAAAGAGGTTTCTGCACTGTTCTGTAGGGCACACGGGTCGTGCGCCCTCCTTCAGAGAAAACGCACGGGTCGTGCGTATGAAACAGTGGCAAGGGCAGTGAGCTTGCGCACTGGTCGTGCGCATTTCCTTCTTTGAGGGCGCACGACCAGACCGCTTTTTGGAGTTGCCTTAAATATCTCATTTGAGAGATATTTCTTAAAACATCTCTTTTCTCAGATTCTCTCTCTCATCTGGTTTTTCTCTCTTCTCTTCTTGGATCATAAGAGCTCGTTTGGTTGCTAGTTTTCGGTGTTTCTAGCAAGGGGTCGGTGTTTTAAGCTTTACCTCTTCGTCGTGATCGATATCTGGTTTTCCGGGTTTTATTCTAAAACCTACTGGTGAGTTCCTACTACCATTTTACAAACTTTATACATGTCAAACCTCTTATTTGCGAAATCCGAAGTATTTCTACGGTATGATTTTATGTTATCTACATTTTGATATAAATGAAGTTTTTGGTGATTTTCGGGGTTCCCGATCAGTGTTGACTAAAATGACGGGTTCCGCCTTATTAGAAGTAAAATGATGCTTTACTTGCCCATGTTTGTGGCTTATTGAAAGAATGTTTATAAACTGGTTTTATGATTATCTTTCTAACCAGCAGTTGGTCTGGAAAATGGCATTTTCAAATATAAATGTGTTGAAAGCTAATATCTAGCTTTGTTGGTCACATGAAATATTGTGACAAGTCATAGTCATACTAGTGGATCCCTAGGTATCGAGTCGGCTTATGGTTGGGAAGGATATGCCCCTTCTGTTGTAGTTAGATACATTTGATCTTCGGGGGCAACTTGGTACGGTTATGTGAGACCGGTTACTAGCCATGGGTCAAATGTAGCCTAATGAACGAGTATGACATGGTTCCTCGAGGGCCCTCCCTCACATCGTAGTACGGACCGAAGCGTTCGTGGTCATGGTTCCATGTATTTAGCTCATAACTCGGATTTGTGGCTTACTTTGTGTTCCACTATAATCCTTGGTAAATCGGGTAATCCCCGTCATCGGAAGATGTGTTTTGGACCGGTTGTCCGTATAAAAATAAAGAACTACATGTGCATTAAATTATGAGGTTCTGGAAAGAAGGTTTATGGCCTTATTTTAATGGATTTCATCCTCATTAGCAGTTAACTTGGAAATGCTTATCTGAAAGGTTTCCCTTTGATACAAATGTTTATATTCTTGAAATTTATGAACTGTATGTTCTCACTAGGCTTTAAGCCTAACATTTTTTCTCAAATGATATGTATAACAGGTTTCCCTTAGCGGTGGGATGCACTGGGTTTTGAGAGACGAGTTGGGTCTCGGGGCACTTTGAGTTGACTAGTATTGTAACTGGGCATTTGTTAAGTCCCATTCTTTTAGTGAATTATGAATTGTCATCTGATGTAATCTTGATAGAGGCGTCTAGATTAGTTTGTTGTTGAATCCTATATCTGTGCAGGTTTTGTAAAGTCTAAAGGATTGATCCCCTTTATGGGAGGTTTATAGCAATACGAAGGTAATGTTGCCAGGTTTTCCAGGCTTTAATTTACTCTGATTTTTAGGGTGTTACACTCGTGGGATCTTCTTCAACGATGCCTTCGGTCTGACTCGTTTCTTCAGAATGAGTCATATTCCCATCGTCGATACTACCTTCTTGTCGGGACCATTCAGATCATTCCTATTAATGCAAGAGACATCTATGTGGCTGCTGCCAATGAGGTAAAGAAAAGAGATGTCGATTCCTTTTTCCCTTTTGAATAGCTTGCTTATTTTCTTTTAATGTATTTTGTTTGTTATTGAACTTGTATTGTAATCTTCTCACAAGATTAATACATAGTGCAATTTTTAGTTTAAAAGTAAATAGCTTGTACATTTCATTATTTCATTCTTTTATACCTATAAATATCGGATACTCTAAAAAATCCAAAAAGAAACAAAAAGAATGGTTTATGTGAAAAAGAATCCAAAAGAGTATGAAAAGGGTCAAAATGCATTATTCATTTAATTTATGTTATATAAGATGTTATCATCAAATAGGGGGAGATTGTTGGGTCTTCTAAGATTTAAAGATAACCTCTCCTTAGTCTTTATTGATGTTTGAACTTTGTACTTTGATTCTTAGTTCTTTGTAATAGCTTAGTTATGCTTAAACAAATCAGTGAGTCGAAGACAAACCAAATTCAACATGAAGAAAGTCTACTATGCGGATTGAAGATGAACTTCAAAGTGATCTAAGCTTAGTCTGCCAATTTCCTATTCGGCAGATCATCCCTTGTGCTGATTCCCTATTCGGCATACCTTTCCCTTGCCAAATTCTCTTTGTTCGGCAGATCTCTCATCTGCTGAATCATCCTTATTCGGCATCCCATGCCATCTCTTCGGCAGTTTCCCCTTCTACTGATTACTCATTTATCGGTAAGATCATTTATGTCAAACCCTCTTGATTTGACATACTTCATCATTCCCAATGTACTTCTGACAATGGGAATGGAAGCTTCCTTCTATGAGAAGATATACACTTGGTTCTAATTTTGATTGAGATGTTTATTTTCTAAAAGATCTCAAAAAGATTTGAATCAATTATATTTTATTAAGATATTGTATTTTCATAGTAAAAAAGTTGCCTTTTGTATTGTGACAAGTCACCTCAAATATCTTATAGTTTATTGACAATATCTCAACCACCCATGTCTTTATTGTTCCATGTCCTTTGCACTCATTACATTGGATAGTATATAAAGGATGAAGGTAGCACCTTGCTACTTATGCTTTCAGCTCAAGATTTCTCCTTTGCAAGATTTCAAGCAAGTTGATAGCTTTCACTTTCTCTCTAAGATTTAGTCTTTGTGTTCTTTAAAAGTTTTCTTAGTGTTAGATTGTTTTGAGTAGTTCTTAGTTATTCTTATTCCGCAACAATCTTTGTTCTCTTTGTGTAATTCTTGATATTCATATCGATAAAAGAATTAAAAATTAAGTAAAATTTGTGTATTGTATTCAACCCCCCTTCTACAATACTTGTTTTGCTAACAAGGGACCAACATAATTTATCCTGAATACTATAATTATTCATCATGAATAATGAATGAACGTTCACGTTTGTTATTCATACTGAATGTGGGATATCCAGGGATGCGTATATATATATATATATATATATATATATATATATATATATATATATATATATATATATATATATATATTATACTCCCTCCGTCCCAAAATAAATGTCCACAATGAAAATGACACACAGTTTTAGAAATGTGCAATTATTACACTTTTTAAATAACCAAAATACACTTTTACCCTTGAAAATAGAGAGGGAAACTTTCTCCACCTTATAATTAAGGGTAAAATGGGAAATTGGAAACTTACTTTTGAAAGTGGACATTTATTTTGGGACAAACTAAAATAGTAATGTGGACACTTAATTTGGGACGGAGGGAGTATATATATATATATATATATATATATATATATATATATTCATAATGAATTAAACCAAATTTCGGTTGTGAATTAGTAAACAAAAGAGAGTGTGTCATGTCTCTACACTTTCACGCAGGGCCGATCCTGAGATTTTGGGGGCCCTGTTCGAAAAAACTAAATATACGCTTAATTTTTTTAATTATATTATCTATTAAGTTATTTTTTACTATATTTTGATATTTGTCTTATAAAAAATAAACCAATAACTTATCTTTAAATTTGAACAAATTATTTATCTTTTATTCTTTTTTGACATTAAATTTTAATTTTTAATGTTATTATGTTAGACGGTGTAGATTCAAAATTTATTATTGATTTGTTAATTTTTAATGTTAGTGCTTTTTAACTTTCATAACCATCTTTATATAGATGTTTTTTAATGGTTATTGATTTGTCTATGAGTGAAGTAGGAAGTGTGAAATAACATTGTATGTAAGTGAGGAGGGATATGAATAACAACCATCTTTATGGGGGTGTTTGGGATTGCTTATTTAAAGTGCTTTTTAGCTTATTGCGGTTTGACACCGCAGATAAGCACTTTCTAGTGTTTGGATGGAAAGAAAATGAAAGTGCTTATAGCGGTGTCAAACAGCAGATAAGCATTTTTTCATAAGTCACTTTGTATTAACTTATTAGCTTATTTCAAAAGTGCTTATCACTTTTTAGGTTACTTTATATGTATAAGCAATCCCAAACACCTTTAAACAACAACTTATTAGTTTATTACGTTTTGGTACCACAATAAGCTAATCCAAACACCTTTTTAAAAACTCCGGTTTGACACCGCATAAGTTGATAAGCACTTATCAATATAAGCATAAGTTGTTTTAAATAAGCAATCCCAAACACCCCTATATATAATTGATTAATCATTATTGGTAATTATAAAGCCGTATCAACAAGAACCTTTTATTACTTTATTTTCATTAATTAAAAAACAATATATTAAAAATAAAAAATGTACAAAAAAACATATAAAAAAATCAACAAATACTAAAGAAAATCTAAATTTGATTAAATATTATAAGAAAAAAAAGCATAAGATAAATCATTAAAATAACACTAAACAACTAAAGTTATTAATTATTTAGAGATCTCATTCTATAATTTTTCTAACAACAAAATGTAAATTTAAGGTCTTTATAAAAAATTACATCAAACTCCAACAGCTACTCTAAATTTAAAGTTTCTAAAAATATTATAAAAACATGCAACACATTCAACCTCATTGATGGAAATAATTAAAATAATATATATATATATATATATATATATATATATATATATATATATATCTCCCAAAAAAATAAGTTTTAAAGATGCTTACCTTATTTTTTTTCCATCTATGTTATCATATACTATAACATAGTTGTTGCAGTTTTGCAGATGATCTAAATCCTCATACTTAGAACTTTTAAAAAAGAAAAGCCAAATAGAGGCATTATTTTTTGGATGATGACGACAAATGAAAATTGAAAACAAAACTAAACATTAAAATATGAATTAAGAGGATAAAATATATAAACGTCTCATTAAATTTGAATTAGATATGTAAGTTATTCTTAAAAAAGGAATTCTAAAGATTAAAAAAATTATATATTTAAGTCTCCCCAAAAAAAATTATGATAAAAGAAAAAAAAAACTAATTAAAAGCATCACAACACATGGGAGGAATCGATCCTGGGATACACAAGAAGAAGCGGCAAACATGCAAGGCAAGAACCCTTGCCATTGCGCTGGAAGCTACTTTGCTTTTTACGTTGTACTACAAAATTTATAAGGGAAGTTTATTACAAGTAAAAAATTAAAAAATATTCCGAGGCCCCCGACGATCGGGGGCCCTGTGCGGTTGCACCGCTTCGCACACCACAAGGAACGGCCCTGGCTTCACGAGTCATTCATATATTATTCATCATGAATAATGTATCATTCAGGATGAATAATACACGATTTATGATAAATAATACATGAATCATGAATTCGTTGAAATTATTCATCCTGAATATTGTATTATTCATCATGAATAATGAATGAACGTTCACCTTTGTTATCCATACTGAATGTGGAAATTTGAGGACGTGCATGCATATTCATAATGAATATAATACATATATAGAATTTCACGTAAAAAACGGTTAAAACGGAAAAAAAAACTATATCGAGATGAATGTCATATCGAAGAGCATGAAATTCTCGTTTGGTGTAATTTGTTTGATTAAATATTAGTAATTTTTAAGATGATTTATTTTAAAGTTTAAGAGGGTAAAATTTTTTTAATTAAAAAATAAAATAAAAAGTCAAACAAGGTAGACGCTGATTCAAATTTCCAATTTTGTTCTTAATTACCTCTCAATTAACCTTATTATGTATTAACCATTAATTGGTTTTCTAAGTTTTGATCAATGGTTAAACTTTGTCCTCATGTGCACAATAAAATATGAATTTTCATTTGAACCCACCCATATATATATATAGGGGAGCGATCAATTGGAAAGCAGTATTACATTGAAAACTTTGGAAACCGAAATAAACCAATCAGTTAATTTCTTTTTTTTATTTTTATTTTTAATTGAAAAGTTTATTTTTGTCTTTTACATTATTTCATAATATATATGGTAACTGTTATTATTATTATATTAATAATTATTTAATTTTAATTTAGCTTATATATGGTAATAATAATCATTGATTAATTTAAAAATGAGATATTTAATTTAGGTAAATTATTTAATTTTAATTTAGCTTATATATGGTAATAATGAAACAATAATGCTAACACGATGAACCTGATGAATCTATTTTCATTATGAAACAATAATGCTAACACGATGAATCCGATGAATCTATTTTCATATACGGATATGCAATTGAACAGGTAATGAAACAAAAATGGGAAGTTAACAAAAATGGCATAAATTCATCATGTTTCATTATGAAACAATAATGCTAACACGATGAAACCGATGAAATCTGTAATCCAATGAAATCTGTAATCCACAAATTCATTCTGTTTCATCACAATATTAGATTGCGTGGGAAATTTTATAATAAAATGAAATTAAAAAAAAATATTTTCTTACATTTTAAAAGAAAAATAATTTTTTTGATGAAAAGACAAATGCTCCACGTTTTCATAGTAAAAAAATAACAAAATTTAGATTGCGTGGGAAATTTTATTTTGGTTTCAAGTAATCTAAATAAAATAAACCTTTCTTGCCATATTTGAGACACAAAATCAAAAGACATATTTGCCCTTTTCATCTATTATTTTTATTTATTATTAATAAATTAATTAATTTACTACCATATATAATTCAAATGAATCTTAACCATTGATTATAAAGATCAATGACTGAAATTTGGTTTCCAAAGTTTCCAATGAAACTTGGTTTCCAATTGATATCACCCCTATATATATATATTAATGAGATATATAAATATCGACAAGATGGAAACTAGCAAAACAAGGGAGAAGAAGAAACTTGATGCCTTTTTGGTGCATATTTCTAAACCCCACATAACATGTACATATTATATACATGCATGGAGCTAAAAGGTAAAATAGATGAGTTGTTATCCACTTTAGAGAAAAAGAAAAAAGTTGGCAAAGTTGGAGAATAGATGACGAGTGATGGTTTGCATTTGTTATCACTAATGTCTTTCTCTCATTTGCTGATGTCACTCCTTTGCCAATCACTAATGTCACTCTACTATCACTGATGTCACTATATTATCACTGATGTCACACCATTTATGGCTTCATTTTGCTTTCTTTTCTCATTTCCAAACAAGATGACAAAAGTGAGTTGTCATCAACAAGAAGATTCTTTTTCATTATCTACCAAGTATTTTGTCTTATAATAAGGCAAAATAAAAGGTCCACTTAAAATATGTGGCTCTAAAAATCCATTGAGTCCTGCATCAAAATACTTGTACCAAGTGCTTGGTGAGTTGCACAACAACAAAAGGAACTTATCAGATTTAAGTTTTTCAACAAGAGATTGGGCTATCGGTCAGGCAACCTAATTGAAAAAATAGTATCAAACCATAACGTTTGGGTTGGAATTGAGTTAGGTCCAAAGAAAACCGACCGACCCGAATAAACCGATTATCCCAAAGATGCCTTCACCGTTTAGGCCTTTACCCGCAACTAGAGATAGCCAAATCCGTTCCTAACCGGTCTTAGGTCGGGCCATAATAGGACCAAATTAAGGCTTTTCAATCTGTAACATGTCCTTCTAATCCAGGCCCTTCAGTGAAAAAGAGTAATTGTTAAGGTCCAAGGTAACCTGTTATATAACGAGTCCCTAATAATCAAAACAACATGACCAACATCAGTACAATATTTCCTATGATTAGCGTGAACTTTTTTTTAAATCAATTGTGAAAATTCTCTTTAACATATCTAAGAAGTTGTTTATCAAATGCTTGCCGACAATAGTCAAAACTCTCATTTTTCTTATCAAGTAATATTCTCGGTCATCAAAATGGATTGTTACTAAGCGTCATTTGCCTGATAAGTGCTTAATGGGTAAGAGTTTTCTCTCTCATTAATCGAGTAAAATTATCGATCAGCCTTTGTTATGCCTCTTACCGAGTAAGATTATTGGTTCTTATCATGCCCACCCGCTATAGCAAGTGATACCCAGTAAACGCTTATCTAATAAGTGTTTGATAAAGGACCCCTAAGTTTGTTAAGCTATCTTGAACTATCGCTAAATTGTCTTTAACAACTAAATTAATTATGTTTGCTCGTGTATGAAATAATGAACCATATAAAATATGATTTTAAATCAAGGTTAATTTTGGTACAAATGTTGCATTATTATTAGCTTTATCAATAAACTAGTAATTATTTTTGTAATAAGTTATACAGGTTTTTAATTATTTTAAATAAGTGTGCTGCTGTATGTGGTGAAACAAACGGCCCAAATGTAGATACATATTTCTTCCACCATTTCACCTCAATCCAACTGTCCATTATGCATATGTTAGGATATGGTAAGTCGTGTGACGCGCTTCACAAATCATTTGTTAAAGCTACACATGATATCAATTTATAAAACATTTGTCGCATTCCTAATTGCGTCTTTTTCCACATTTTCTAGCATATTGTATAAGAGTGTATAAGAGTTTGACGACTTACTGGTGTGTAGCGAGGTAGTAGCATTTCTAATTTCTAATCCGTGGCCTTTTTTTATACATTTTTTCAAAAAAACAAAAGCTATAAAAAACACAAAGTCAACGTTTTGTTATCTAGTCTTTTTTTTTTCCTTTTACGAAGGAAAAGGAACAAAAGGAAAAGAAAGTGGGAGGGGTGTGTTCTTGAGATTTTTTACGGAGAGAAAGAAAGGAAAATAGTGTTGATTTTCCTCTCAAATGTGGGAGGAAAGGAAAGAAAAGAAAAGAAAATGAAAGAATTTATAACAATTAAAAATATTTATAGAATTACACTTTTACCCATCAACTACAATCAACATGTAAAATAAATAAGGTATATTTGTAAAAAAATTATTTTTTTCATTTCACTTTCGAGAAGAGTAATATAATATTTTCTTTATTTCTCCTTCGGTTTCTTTTCTTTTCCTTCACTTTCTTTTCTTTTTTTTTACCAAATTCGAGAATTCAACATAAAAGCTAGAAAATAAGGAATTTGCCAAACAAGGATTCAAAGCCATTCCCTTCCAAAGGGATAACTTTAACGCAACAATGTACACCAACTCTACCATCATAAACTTATTTATTAGATACTTTTAAAAAATACAAGGGCAAACAACAAAACCTTATGGTATCACATTTGTAGTTTTTTTTTTATCATGACATAACCATGAAGTAGTGGCACGAACAACCATATCCTATGGATCAACTTGGTCAACCGAGTTTGTCAAATAGCCCGACCAGTAACCCTTCTTGGATGATACATTGTATTCTCATTTTCCGGTTCAAGTACGCATCAAACGACCAAATTGCCCCTTGTCTATTAACTTGAGTTTGTGTCAAATTTACTGCTGCTTTTAACGTCAAGCATAATTTATCATTTTGACGCTTCAACGTCGAATTCCCTTCCATCGTAAGGAGAAATTGACACTTTTTGCATTGTGCCTTTCATTTCCCACTTTGAAGAACCACCAAATTGGATGCATCCAAAATATTGGATTTTTGTCCGTGTTCGACGAGGACTTGAACAGTGGGATCTTTCTCGGATGAAGCATCAAGGGTCAGAAGATGTCATTTGTAATTTGTTTTGAACAAAAAAACGAGATTACTAGATTATAGCGATTATTGAGAGCCGGAACCAAAAACACGAGCCGAAATCACGATAAAGATTAATTCTTTTGCATTTGAGAGTTTGGTAATTTTACCAACATCCCCCGACACTTGTATCTACTCTAGGATGGTCAAAAAGGCCAAAAAAAAGGGCTAATTTTTTGGAAAAAGACGGCTGGACTTCTTTAGCCAGTCCTCTAGGCTTTTTTGACTGAGTCGTGTAACCGGCCCTTAATCGGTTTCTAAAAACAAAGAACTCATGGGCAGTCCCAATCCTGTTTGGCCAACTCTACCCCCCAATAACCCAACTGGCCAATTCCATGTAGGAAGCCTATTCCAATCAGCAATCTCGATGGATTTCTAATTTATTCAATTATCATATTTAGGTGCCGTTTGTTTTTTAAGAAGTCTAAAGTCTGAAGTCTTATTTTAGTTATGATTAATAAGAGGTGATGTGTAAAAAAGTCTGAACGATTCAGACTTAAGAGTCATTAAGATGTTTTTTTTAAAACAAACAACCCCTTAGTTTGTTTTAACATAATGCAATTATTTTTTCAATTATCTTGAAACGCTGATTTTTTGTTTGTTTGTAACATCGTAGAAACTAAGTGTTTCAACGTTTTAACCCGACTAATCCAACCCAACCCATATGATTTGGGTGGTTTTACTTTTAAAACACTTTGAACGGATTGAGACTTTTTAAACCACAATCATTGGATGGGTTTTTCAAACGCTTTCAAACCAACCACCCGACGAAGTGTAAGATTTTGGACTGTAACATGTTGTTAGATCTCAGATTTATTGGATTCAAGATCATCCAATCTGAAGTTTAGAAATCTGAAGCTAAAGCTGAAAAATCGCTCTCAAGATTAGTCTAATGTTAAGTTTGTAATAATTGTCAAAGTTAATTATTGTCTTAATTATTGTATTTTGTATTATTCCTAAATATCTAACTAATAGATATTTTAGGATATTTAGTTTAGATATTATATTTACTTTTAGATATTATGTATGTTAGTTGTTAGGTAGGATATGAGTTATAATCATATCTCATATCAACTCACACATACAACACACAATAACATAAACAACCAAGCCAACACTGTTCATAGAGAAAACGCAAACATCAAACGTTGTAATCCTGTGTTTGTAATAGAAAGGTTGGTAAATCATTTGTGTTGTTGTTTTGATAAGAACTTGATAATATTGTGGACCGACACATGTTTAGAGTTTATTAGTAGCTCTAAATTAGTTGTGTATTATGTTAAGTCCCGTTCGTGACATCACCCGTTCCGAACCACGGGGACGGGGCCTGGTATTATTTGAAACTTGTTTATATATTAATTTAGATGTAATACATGGAAGTTGGTGTCTCAAATATAAAGATAATGAAATTGGATTCATGAAAAATAAATAGTTTGACTTTATATGAAAGTCAAACTGTATGGTTGAACTAAATGATGAGATTTAGATTAAATAAGAATATAGAGTAAACTACACTTTTGGTCCCTGTGGTTTCTCGAAAGTAACACCTTTCGTTCCTACAATTTTAAAAATACAGTTTCGCCACTGTGGTATACAAAAATGACCGGATTTGGTCCCTCCCGTTAACGACCGTTAAATAATCTCGTTAGATGAGGGGTATTTTCGTCTTTTTTCACTTTCAATCACATTTTTTTACAAAATAAATAAATGTATTAATTAGAGGGACCAAATTTGTAACCTAACCTCCCACTCCTTTAACAACCCCCCCCCCCCCCCCCCGGCAGCACCCTTTCCCAGCGGCATCTCAGGCGAATCCCCTCCCCGGAGGCAACCCTTTCCCAATCGCTATCTCACTTCCTCTTCCCATCTGAGCCCCTTCGATGCAGATTTCTCCGACGACTTCCTTCACCGTCAAAATCCCTCCAGCGGCTTCCTTCACCGTCAAAATCCCTCCGGTGTATGACTACAGCCGATGAGTCCCCCGCTTGAAATTCTTCTTCTCCTGCAACCGTTCACCACTTCACTTGCAACCATCTTCTCCAGCTTCTGCACACCTGCAACCGGTGAAACCATACTTCAACCTGCAACCATTCAGTGAACCCAGACTCCAACCTGCAACCGACTCTTCTGCACCGGTTCTCCCTGTTCCTTTTCAGATCTAGTTCCAATTTCTAAACCTTTGTTGTTTAGGGCTTTGATTTGGGTTCATCGATTAGGTTTGTTTGGTGTTTGGATTTTGATTTTGATCTAATATTGTTGTTTGGATTTTGATTTTGGTGTTGGATTTTGATTTTGATGTTGTATTTTGATCTAATTTTGTTGTTTGTATTTTTGTTTTGTTTTGATTTTGTATTTAAGGTTTAGCTTTAATTTTGGTTCTGAAATTTTTGGGTTGATTATAACCAGATGTTTGGCTGGAGACGATGACCGGAGCTTCATCGGTCGACAGGGAAGGTTTTACGGGCAGGTGAAGCTGGTATGTAGTTAATGAGTCAGACGTATGTCACAATTTTAGGGGGTCATGTAAACGAATTTTTGGTTTTTAATGGGAAAATGATATAAAGATGTAAGAAGACTAAAATACCCTTGACTTAACGAGATTATTTAAGTGCCGTTAACGGGAGGGACCAAATCCGGTCGTTTTTGCATACCACGATGGCGAAACTGTATTTTTGAAACTGTAGGGACGAAAGGTGTTACTTTCGAGAAACCATAGGGACCAAAAGTGTAGTTTACTCAAGAATATATATACACAGGGTATGTTTAAGAATTTATATAAACAACTAAAAGCAAGAATTATATTGATCAACAAAAGGTAGCAAGTAAAACAACATATCGAGGTGAGTTTGTGCTTTATTTTAACATCATTGAGATGCATATGTGTGACAAACCAATGCACATATAGACTTGAGATCGTGTGAAAATAATAGACATGGTAATCATGACGAGAACACTTCTAAGCCTTTGGTAGTTGACTTTTTGATTTATCTTAAACTAGCTTCATTTATTTGCAACTATCTTCATTTACCTGTATCTTTACATTTAGTCACTTTCACGAACTTTTACATACATTTAATAATTTCACATTCATGAATTTGTTAAAATTACAGTAATGATGATAAAAATTTGTAAATAAAGGTAATTGAATGTAAATGAACGCTTTGTCCTCACAATCTCACCAAAAATCTTATTCTCACTGAAATCCAACCATATACATATATACTAATCTAATCGTTTATATATGCATGTCATGGTTTGAGGGTCGTTAGTGTTTTTGTAACTAATAACAGAATTGGAATATCAGTTAGACAGATACACACTTAGGGGTTGTTTGATAGTTGCTGAATGGTTTGGTGCAAAATGATTAAGTGGTCAGAATTATTAAGAGACTATTATGATATAGTGCAAAATGAAATACAGTTGTTTGCTAATTGTTCAGAATGAAATTAGGGCTCTGAATGGTTAAGGGAGGGTCAAGATACAAAATCATTCAGAGGGTTTTGGAACCATTAAGAGACATTTTTTTTTGCCAAACAAGATTCATCTTTTAGCGATTCAGAGGCTGCCTCTTAAATGGAACCATTAAGAGGTCAACAAACAGCCCCTTAGTTGAGGCTAGTCCATCATGTAGATTGTTGTGGTTTGGATAACACAGACAGGCCCGTTCTTTGGGCTGTTAAAACGGAGGGTTTGAACAGGGCCCCCAAAAATATGGGGCCCATTTTTACATTCTTTTAAGACCCTAATATATTGGCCTAATCGTCTCCTACCTGCCTTCAACATCAAAATTCAAAGCAGAGTCGTCTTCCTCGTTTGCATCAAGGGCGCCTCTTCAATCCTCTCCTCACTTCTATTCCCGATTTGACGATTGAAATCCACAAAGATGCATACCTATATGATTAGTTTCTTTAAGGTAAAGACAATGGCTCAATTTCAAAACGTTTCCTCTTCCTCATACTCTTTTCGACGGGTTCCTCATTCTACAATCGATATCCAACGACCCACATCCAAAGTCTCATACAACTTTTGAGTTTTGACTGGTTCTTAAGGCATGGATTACTGGATTTTGTTTAGGTCTGTAATATGTTAATTGTTAACATCAACAATTGATTTGATTTAGCGGTTTAGGTCTGTTAGCATCAACAATAGTGAACAGGTAAAATTCCTTTCTTAAATTCGATTTCTTATTACGACTGAATTCATTCTTTTTGCTATTTATCTGGTTAAATTGATTTGAAGATTCATGTATGTTAAATTATTAATTTTTTAAATTCGATTTATTTTTTCTCCTCATAAACTGACAAACAGGGGTTGTTTTTTCCTGTGAATTAGATTCATATTCTTAAGTTGTTACTTGTTCTGTTGTTCAGGTAATTACTAATTAGCTTCATTGATTCAGAGTGTTAATTACTCATACTATGTATAAATCAAAATGTCAATTGTTCTAGGTTTAGGAATGAAAGTTAACATGTTTAGATTCAAAAATCAGAAATGGCAATCATCCATTATGCCAAACACCTATAATTTCTATCTTGTTCTAAATAATGATTCAATCTTTAGTCTTCCTCAAATCATTTTGGCAATTGTAGTACTAAACTCATCTAGATGGGTTTAAGTATGTGAAATCCTTGGTTTCTTGGTTTTTATAACTGTGTAATTTTGATTTTATATTTTTAGTTGTTTCTAGATTTGAGTTTATTGTTACCAAGTTTCCTCTTTTAAATCATTAGGTGGTTTGGTTCTCCTTAGCTTTGAACATAAAAATAAGAGTTTATGAAGTGGATACAGTTTGTTTTGCTAACATAAAAATTAAAAGGCCATGACCATGTATGGAAAGTGGGTTGTTGTTTCACATATGGTGCCTACTTAATTGGTTTGCTCTTGGAGGCTTGCAGTGATTGACAAGAGATATGAGTAATTGAAGATTGTCAATATTTCAATTTTCTATTAAAAGATTTAGATTAGATGTCTACTTTTTCAATCTAAATAACTAAATATCTCTATATCCCAAAATCAGTCGATAGTCTTTATACAAGTGTAACAGGGCCCCCGAAAAGATTGGAACGGCCTGAACACAGAGGATGCTAATTCGGAGCCAGAAAACACTTGGTTAAATCATTTACAAAACAACATCGTGATGCTACTTGTTAGTAATTCTTTGTTACACTGCTGTTTTTTATTATTTATATGCTATATCGTATTTCATGTTTGTTAGTTCTCATTCTTTCCTACATCTACTGATTTATGATATTTGCCTTGATATTATAGTAATTTTGAGCTGCTGAGGGAAGCAAATCCTGTAGAGTTTTTGCAAGATAAAAAGTGTGTTTGATGAAATTTTGCAGCAGTATAGAAACACTCAGCTCAATAAGATACTTGGGGCCTGTTTGTTAGCAGCTTAATGAGACTTACGATGTGTTTGTTAGCAACTTAATGAGTTAATGAGACTTACAACTTATTCAGTCAGCTATATATGACTGTTTGGTAGTGGCTTAATGATATAGAAAATGACTTATTCAGTAAGATTTCAAGGGGGAGCTTTATGCGGAAAGCCAAGTTTTTTCTAAACCAGTCCCTCTCATTAAAAAACACGTTATTTCCATCTATAAAAAAACTCTCTCAAATAAAAACCTTCTAAAGCTATACAGACAGATTAATCCACACAGATAACTTTATCCATACAGAACTTAATGGAAAACCAACCAAACAGCCCCTTGGATCGTGCTTGGGTGGCAACAAGATTAAAATCGACTTTAGCAAGTGCTTATGTAATGATGTTGGTATTTTCTTTCAGATGATACTTTTATCTCCTTTGGTGTAAGTTGCTTATGTTCATTTTATATGCAATAATGAGAAACAAAAAACCTCACAATCAAATCAATCAATGGAGATTCCAGCTCCTTTCCTCCTGTCCATTCTAACTATAGATCCCCATCACTATTCTGCTACCCTAGTCTAGGGGTGTAAACGAGTCGAACTTTTAACGAGCTACTCGAGCTCGAGCTTAATTATTCTCGAGCTCGAGCCGATCTCGAACAGAAAATAGAACTCGTTTAACTTATCGAGCCGAGCTTTATAACACCAACGTTCGACTCGGCTCGTTCAAAAACTCGGTTCAATTTTTCGAGTCGAGCCGAGCCGAGCCATTCGAGCATATATTCTTTTCGTAGCCAAACATGCTCATATATTTATTAATCATACAATAAAAATATAAAAAATTATTGAGCTCAAGCCGATAAACGAGTTAATCGATCGCGAGTTCGAACCCATAAACGAGCATCGAGCTCGATAACTGAAAAAATATTCGAGCTCGAGCCCAATATTAATTTTTTGAGCCCGGCTCGATTACCCTACTACTCGACTCGACTAGGCTACACCCCTACCCTTGTCCAAGGGCTCCCACCAGGGTGTGGTGCAAGTTGGAGGTGGGGGAGAACCAGTTTGACTTTATGTCTAGGCGATTGACGATTGAAGCAATACACCAAATGCCTCATGCACAAGTATAAAAAGTGTAGTAGGGACCAACACATGGTGCTCATTGATCTAGAGAAGGCCTATGATAGCATTTCACTAGCATTCAACTGGACGTGCTTGGGACTTTGGGGCAGCCTATAGAAGAGGGGATACCATGGAGATATGTGAAGGCGATCCAGGATATGTATAGAGGGAACAAAGGCTTTTGTTGGGGACTCCGGTGGGTGAGATGGTGTATTTCCCGTACCAAGGATCAATGTTAAGTCCATTCCTATTTGTTGTAATTTTGGATAAGATTTCCCGAGAGATCCTGGGGAGTATCCCTTGGTGCATGTTGTTCGCAGAAGACATTGAGTTGGTAGCGGAGTCAAAAAGGGAGGTGACCGAGAGATTGGAGCAACGAAGGGTGGCATTTTACAATGCCACACCTGCGCATTAGCCATTCAAAGACCGAATACGTAAACTCATGGTGCAATTTCAGAAAAAAGTGTATTGACGAGGGGGTGGAAGTCAACATTGGGGGCAATAGTACCCAAACGGACATATTTAAGTATCTAAGTACCATGATTCAAAGGGAGGCTGAGGTCGAGGATGACACAACAGATCGCATAAAGATGAGTCGGCTAAAGTGAGCTGCCATGGGGGTGCTGTGTGACAAGAATGCCCTACTAAAACTGAAGGCCAAAATTTACAAGATAGCCATCAAACTAGCTATGTTGCAGGTGTAGGGTGTTGACAATAAGAAGGGCCTGCGAAAGGTAGATGGAATATGGACCTACAGTAGAACCATGTTTGACAAGATGTCGTACGAGGTGTTCAAGGCAGTGTTGGGAGTTGTACCCATCATGGAGGACGGAGTGTGATGAGCTACTGAGGTTGCCATGGTGGCTTTAGACATTTCCGAGGACATGATCTATGATAGGAGCTCTGGGGATAGAGATCTATAGCTAGCTATAGGGGCTTGTAGTTACCTTGGTTATGTTTTTCTTGTACCTGTTGCATTTTGTATGTTATTACTTGCTCTTAAATTGTTTTTCAAAAATGCATCATATTTGCCTTTCACAATTTCACACATTTTTCACAAGCCTGAGGTCTTCAAAGAATCAACCGTTCTATCTTTGGGGAAGAGATCAGGTTTGTGTACATCTTACCCTCCCCGCGACCCCTAGTCCGGGTGCAATATACTGGGTTGTCTGGTTTGGCTTGGTTTATTATGAGACTGGATTTGTAGAATGGGTTAGAATAGGGATAAGGATGGTCCTCAGGAGCAGAATCGGTGCATAGCCTAGTCTTACTAATTGAAACCATGGTTAAGACGGGTGATGAACGACCAATAAGCATCAAGTGTTCTGAAAGCTTAAAACATGCATGGGAGGTACTCTTTAGGCTTGAATTCCTTGATTTTAACTTCAGTTAACCATCTCCCTAATGTGAAGAATGTGATTGTGATAACTGGATGCTTTAGTTTTATTCTGCTGGAAACGTGGAAGTAGGTCGCAGGAAGGTAGGGGAGTAAATCACTCTCTGGTTTCTCTTTCCTGTTTTAATGAAATTGCCTTTAAAAAAAAAGAATGCATGATTAGTCGTTTTCGTTTCGCCAGGTTTAAGACAGAAAGTGTTGGCCCTGTCGAGAAAAAAACCACAGCCTAATTTTTCAGGATGCTTAGACTAGAAATGAAATGGTTATGCCTGCTTCCGCCTAGGCAACTGCTAAATCTGTCTTCTAGAACAAAATCGACTAAAGGCCTCATTAGAGAATGATGATTGAGCGAAACAATTTATTCAGTCCTAGGTGTATTCATAATCTTTTAAACTGATCTTTTTTTAACTTGGTTGCTCGGGGTTTTATATGGAACATGAAACCGATGGTCTTAACCTAGCCAAACCTTGACCAATTTGTTTTTCGCCTTTATGGCTTTATCTTGCTACATTGTTCAAATGTCTCCTTCCAATTTTATTTCTTTTAGAAATGACAAGGTGCTCCCGTGGTCAATCTACAGATACCAAGGACAGGTGGTGCAGAAGAAGACAGTGGTTCATATACATGTATATCTAACCTACAAATATTCGATGGAATTAAAAGCTTATCATGACTTCTGAATGCATTTCAAATAAACCCAAACATCAGCTAGCAAAACAACAGAAGACAACATACTTTGATCATTAGCACAACAAGTTAACATCAGATAACAATTTAACAGAGGTAAACAGGCAACAAAACAAAGAACCTCACTTTATTCCAATTTATACTAAGGGAAATATTTGTAGCACCAACTACTACTGTTGAATTCAGAAGGACAACAGAACAAATCATCATCACAGAAATTATATATAACATACTATGTGCTCCAAACAGCAGATATACATGGAAGGCAATCTATAGCACATATACCTGATCTTGTTAAAGGCCTGCCTACAAACTCCAACCGATACCAACATTAGAAGAACCACCAAGGACATCCTGTATGCAAAAGTCATCGCTCAACCCATGAAGCAATCCATCGAAAAACCCATCATCCATGTTGTCATCAACCCAATCCATCCCCTTCACAGGCTTACGACCACCATCCTCTGCATTTTCCACCACCCCTTTTGCCTTGTCATCCTCCACGGCCACCACTTCTTCCGGCATGGCAGGCATGTGTCCCTCAAAGAGAGCCATATGCCCAAACAACTTATCCTTCCTTGAGAAACTTGTCCCACATGAACATTTCCACTTTGTCTCTCCACAATGCTTCAAATGGCTTTTCAGATCAGCCAACACCGAGAAATTCTTCTTATGGCACCGATTGCACGAATACATCTTAGGGCAATGACTCCTCTTAAAGTGATTTTTCACACAGATGACAGACTTCAAGGGCCTGAACTTTTTGTGCAGTTTGTTCCTGCTACACCCACCAAATGGGCATGAAAACCTCGTCCTCCCACCACGACCCCACTCAGAAGCCAATACTGATTTCTCAGGCTTCGCAAGCGCCTCCAGGGTTTTGAACTTGTTCCCATGAGCTCTCATATGCATTCGTAGATTCGCATCTCGTTTGAAACCCTTGCCGCAAAAATTACACAAGTGTAAGTGTTCCGCTAGCAGTTCCACAGCATCAAGCTCTACAATATCCCAATCTTGTCCATTTTCATCATCGAAAACCTCGGTTTTCGGAAACCCTAACTCAATATCATGCTTCAAATTCAGATCCGAGTTTTTCCCATCATCAAAAGTCAAACTTGTTTCGGAAGCATTGGGTTTTTCTGATTTTGATTTTGGGAGTCCAGAGCAGGAGAGAAGGGCAGTTCCGTTGACGATTACTTGGTTGATCGCGGAGCTGATCTCCTTGGAAACAATCTCCATTTGCGCTTCTCCTATGACAGTATTGCTGTTGAGTGAATCCGAAAGGAAACGATGGACGTGGTCTATTCGCGATCGTACCTTGGAGAGGTTGAGGAGCGGAACATGAAGTCCGTCGGCGGCGGCGTCTGAGTTCATCGGGGATGGTAGCGATGAGTCAATTGCGGCGGACAGGTGGGAAGTGACGAGAATCGTGGTGGTGAAGCATCGGTGGATACTACCAACAGAAAAAAGACGAGCCAAATATAGAGGTGATGATAGACTTTGGCATTGTTATAAACTAAATTTTTTTTGGTACATATTTGAATTAACATAAACTAGCTTATAACTTTATTGAAAAATTATAATAATATTTTAAAAAGTTAGGTTATCAGTTACCAACTAGCTTGCCAAACATAACAAATAACTAGAATACCGTATATGTTTGACCATTTTTTTCCAGAAGGGATTGTAATTAGATGTTATCAAGTTCACCAAGTGTTTGCTTAACAGAAAATAGAATATAATCTATTTAATGAATTGAAATTAGTCAGTTTGTTTTATAAATGGAATGAGATAATTGAAAACGATAAAAATACCTTTTTTAATTTTTTTAATTATAAACAATTATAAAATTAACATTTATGTAGTTTACCATTTATGAAATTATATACAAACATAAAACGTGTACAAGAATTTAATATAACCATAAACCAAACGGTTCAAACAATTTACCACATTAAATACACATATATAAATATTGTTATTAACCCGTTTTTACACATGGCTAGAAGTCGTCGAACCATAACATTAA
This sequence comes from Arctium lappa, assembly GCA_023525745.1. Taxonomy (NCBI): domain Eukaryota; kingdom Viridiplantae; phylum Streptophyta; class Magnoliopsida; order Asterales; family Asteraceae; genus Arctium; species Arctium lappa. The sequence continues at coordinate 56,274,654 of CM042049.1, read as the reverse complement.
TCAAAGCAATAAGTACCAAAAATATTGTTCATACACATTTATAGATCGATCATTGGTCTATCGTAAACCAAAAATATTGTTTTTAAACCAACCAGATCATTGGTCCAACATAAAGTGGACCCAAAAATATGTACCAAACATATGTACTACAAGCAAAAATATTGTTTTCACCACCAACCGATCATTGGTACAACGTGAACCGGACCTAGTTTTCACGCCTTTCCTCCTTCAAGCTCCAGAAAGTGATCACAAATTCAGATTCCTTTGTTATTTTTCGTAATGCACTAAACATTTCAGTTTCAAAAAATGTCCCAAACTTCTCAAGCTCATCGATGATCATGGAAGTTTTTTTGAGCATTTCAACTTCCATCAACGATGCCGATGCTTTCATAAGTTTGTCACCAAGCACACATGTTGCATTCTTGATTACCTCATGCAAAGACTTATTTTTGTTTTTCCTTTTCTTGCTACCACTTGTGCACTCTTGACTTTGCACATTTGTGTGTACATTAGAGGCATCGTCTTGATCATTAGAAAGGTTGTCCTCGATTTGATTGATATGGTCTTCCATGTTTGCATCCTCCATCTCCACTCTCACTCTATTCCCATTAGCTCTATCCTTGCCAAAAACAATGCATAAATCCTCAAAATGAGGAAATGTCTTGTTTTTCCATTCGGCCACCTCTTTGTGAACCTATTTATATCATAAGTAAAATTTAATTATAAAACAACAAATTATAATTACACTTTTTAAACATGACAAATGAATTTGTACCTGATAAGCCTCCCAGACTGGTGGTTCAACAATCACACAATTTTTTTTTGAAGTATATAATATTTATATATGACAACTGCAACAAATAAACTCACACACCCTCCTTATCTTTGATGAGGTTTGAACCCCTGACCTCCTAGGGGACCAAAGGTTCCAATACCGCTAGCAATCACACAATTTTTTTTGCTATCAAAACCAAATCCGCTAGTATTACTACCATGCACCATGTCATAAACAACCTGTCAATCTTTTTTCATTGTCTTTATCCTTGACTCAACATGAGGTTCACCCAATATAGCAGATCTGGGAAGTGATTCTTTTAAAGCTTATTCAAAGTGTTGTAAATAACCAGAGTTGAAGCCATTGTCAACTTCACACATTCCATTGTTTACCATATTTACCAAGCTTTTAACAAGTTTAGCATCTTCGAGTGTAGACTAGACCCAATAGTTTCTTCAATGATTCGTCATACCTACGGTAACATAAACAAATTAAAAAAAATGTAACACAAATGTAACACAAAGTGCATAAAACCATAACATCAATTCGAATCGAAATAGAAAGTTGATAGGCAAACATCAATTCATTACAAATGTAACACAAAGTTGATAGACAAACATCAATTGGGTAATACTCCAAGATTCAAACATATCTTGAGTTAAACTATCTTTAAATGCAGTCTACACGTTTGATGTCCCAACATAAGTGATAACATTCTCATCTCCGGTTTTGTAAAGGTTTTGCATTTATCTATAAATATATATAAGTATCTTAAACATAATATATATATATATATATATATATATATATATATATATATATATATATATATATACACACACACACATTTAATATCCCGTAATTATCATAATTACACTTTTAACACATACTATCAATTATTCTACAAGAATAATTATTTAACAGTCATTCATGACATAATTTGGGTTTATGGTAAATAAAAGCATACACATTCTTTATGTGCGACCACATAGGTTTACATACTCATTGGTAGTGTTTCTGTGTGACACATGAAGTGGGCATATGGTAGCAGAAAACCGTACAGGTCCACAATGTGGGCGCCAGTATACACCGACACTATGGTCGCTACAAGTAATAAAGTGGTAAATATATCGAGATCGTATCCACAGGGATTGGACTTCAAAGTTTCGAGTCCTAAGTCGAGAATACATCGATTTCAATGAGAGAAGAAGAAAATATTTTTGAGCGAGTTTGGTGCTTTTAATGACAAAAACTAAATAAGAAACTAAAATGGGTATGTGTGTAAGTTTTCCTTGAGATTTACGTAGTAACAAAATGGTTAGTCACTTTGTAGCATGAAGTGTCTATAAAAAGTCCGATCTCTCGAAAGTGGATTTTTAAAGACCGGTCCTACAAAATGCCCATAAAGTATCCATCGTTACCAACTTTTAATCTTTCCGATTTAAATACGTTGAAATAAATCAAGTTCTACCGGTACAGAGATTTACACCCAAATCTCTTTGTGATATTAATCTCCTCCGACGTTTGAATCGTAATAAATCATGCAAAACCCATATCTCTACGTGGTTACCAAAGACTCTCTAAAATCCTTGTGCATCCCTTAAGCCGTATTTCGAATCTGCCCCTCTCGAGGTCAAGATTTAATACTAACACTTCAAAGTGATCGACTTATCAGCGTTGAGTTTAAGCCTCGACTTAAGTGACCAAGCTTAAGAGTCAATAATGATGGTCACACCCAAGTGTTACCTACTAGTCTTAAGTCGACTCACACCCTTACCCAAAAGATGGTTAGCTCATAATAAAAATAAAAGACATAATGTAAGAAAATAAATACTTGTTAACTACCTGCATTAAATAAAGAGAGAAATAAAACTACAAAGTAAGACAGAAAGTAAATGCGGAAATTAAATGCAAGAAAGTAAAAGACTATAAATTAAACTACAACTAAAAAATGTAAAGAAAACTAGAAGTTCTACATTATGGAGCTTTGTTGGTGTGTCTTCAATGCTTATCCAAAGTGTTGTATTTATAGCGGAAATGTTGAGCATCAAAGGGTGATGGTGGCCCCAAAAATTGTGTGGACACCATTAACTTGAATTCCAACCACATCCAACAAACTCCAGCAATTTACAGCTAGCAAAAACTGGATAATTGCTTTTACCCAATGGTCCCTCGGGTGTCCACAGTGGGCAGTGACGTTTTAACCCAAAAATGATGCGTTTAACCATAAAAACACTCTCAACAACTCCAAATAAAAATAAAATAATAAAAGGAAGAAACACAAACAAATAAAAAGGAAACACAATTAAAATGAAAGAAAAACTAACACAACGATGTGTAAATAACGCTCAAAATGAGAGTTATCACACCCCCAAATTTAACTTGTTATTTGTCCCCAAGTAACTAAAATGACAAAATAAAAACAATTGAAGATACAAAATACACAACAAGACTAAGTATCACAAGTAGGATCTTCAACTTTTTTTTTTTACTTTTTTTTAATTTTATTTTGCATCTTAAATCCCTTTTATTAAAAATATCCACAGTTTTTCCTAATCTTTCCACTATGTTCTTTTTATTGTAATTTGATTTCTATAAGCTAAGATATAATTCACCCATTTTATGAAAATTGACTTTGCAAACTTAGATCCATAGGATTTTGAAGGGTTGGTGTTTAAGGCTTCTCACTTTCCTTACATTTTTCATCTTCCCCCAAACTTGTCTTTTTGGGTTACACAAGTTTTTTTTTTCTATTATGTATTTGATGTGTTTTACCCAACTTTTTCACCTCAACGTGTTAAACTCAACTATTTGTATACTTTTTATTTTATCCGTTATGTAAATGCATTGTTTAGATCAATTAGTTGACCTTTTGTATTTTGACTTTGACTTTTGTAAGTCTTTGAGAGTTTCAACTTTGTGAGAGTTTATCTTTCATATATATTGTTTAGTTGTGTGAGCGAAGTAAGAGACCTAAGCTTGTGAGTGTTCTTTGTAATCATTTGACACTTAAGAGATATACGACTATCGCTTTCTCTCTCTAGTTCTTGATCATTTTATGTGATTTGATTGTCATGGCTTGATTTCTGGACTTACAATTGGTATCAGAGCCTACCCATCATATTCAAATTGATTTATTTGTACTTGAGTTTGATCGATTTTCTATTTTCATCAAGAACACGCAGAACGTATTCTGAGTTTTACTGTTCAATCGAATTTTTCGTGTTAAATTGTTTTTGATACAAGAAAATGGATCCATAGTACTCGATTATAGTTTTAGGATCTTTCTTGTTTTGATTTCATCACCGAATCACAATCAATTTTGGATTTAGTGAGTTTTTGGTTTTTGAAAATATCGAACACTATATATTGTTGAATTGCACTGTAATCTTGTTGTTTCTAGTTGATCCTTTGTATTAGAAACTTGTTCAAAATCACATTTCGATCATTGTATGTGGAAAATGTTCATCAATTTGCAGGTCTAGAAAGATTTGGGTTGAAATCCGTGTGTTCAGTTGAAGAACACGCTAGTCTGAAGAACACGCACGATGAACATTGTCTTGATTTCTGGGAGTTTGTGTCTGATTTGCGCATAGAGTGATTTGCGAGAAGTTAAACTCGCTAACCAAGTGGTGCGAGTTTCTTGTATATTCTGCGAGTTCTCTATTATGCAAGAAGCTTGATTTGCGAGTTTACATTTTGTGAGTTCTAAATTTCTTGAAATTTTCTAAGTATGGAACACGCAATGTATCGTGCGAGTTTTGATTGATCTGAGAGTTTACATTTGCTTGCGAGAACTTTAGTTGATAAAAAGTTTATAAGTTCAAAAACGCACATTGTGGTTTGTGAGAACAACAAACGCGCACGTCAAAGTCTGCGAGTATTGTGAACGCGCACGTAGTAGTCTGCGATAACTATCTACGCGCACAAGGCTATCTGCGAGAAGTCAGTGAATAGTTCTTTGCAAGTTTTTTGGTCTGCATGTTTCTATGCTCTGCGAGTTCTGGAGTTAGAAAATTTTTCTGATCTGTTTCAAGTGTAGATCCAAATTTGACTCTTTCCGTCAATTTTTTTCTGAATATTTTGGGGCGATCATTCATTTCAAGACTATAATCAATACTCTTTCTCAATCTGCAAAGATGTCCTATGATCTTCTCAGTATGGGTTCAAAGTCAAATCCTCCGGTTCTTCAAGCGGAGGAATATCCTCAATGGCAGAAGAGAATGATTAACTTCTTGCATAATCAAGACAAGAAGTTAATGAATTCTATCATTGATGAACCTCATTTCCCTCATGTCACAGTTGCCAGAATACCTGCTACTAATAAAAACCCTGAGATCACAGAAAGGAATGTTGCTAGAGACCCGATCCAGTACAATGAATTGGACAAAGAATTGGTGGAAAGTGATGCTCAAGCCTTAACTTTTCTGATCATGGCCATTCCAAATGACATTTTCAACAAAGTTGATAACAGAGAATCAACTAAGGACATCTGGGATGAGCTAGAGAAACAGTTCCAAGGTTCTGCTAAATCCATCAAGACGAAGAGAAATCAAAGCATAAATGCGTACGAGGGTTTCAAATCCAAAGAAGGGGAATCTTTGAGGGAAGCATATGACAGGTATAACATTATTCTGAATGACTTGAGGAGGAATGGGGTGCAAAAATCCGAATCAGAGATCAACTACAAATTCATTAAGAACCTCCAACCCGAATGGGACGTCTACACTATTCAGATGCAAATTAACAAAATATGGACTAGGAGAAGCTTAATGATTTGTTCTGTGCCCTGAACCAACACGAAGACAAGGTTAAAGAACAAGCTGCCGTCAATAAGGAACTGCATCAACTTAAAGACAAGCAAAAAAAGGTTGAGGACTCTTTAGCCCTTCTAGCACAAGGCAAAGGCAAGTTGGTTAAGAGAAGCTCAGTCTCTGCTAAGGCTTCAAAGAAAAAAGCATTAATGACACGCCTGGTTGAGTTTTCGGAAAGTTCTGAGGAGGAGGTACAAGAAGAATCAGAGGATGATGAGTTAACTGAATTTGCTGAAAAACTTGCCTTATTGACTTCTAGCTTCCACAAGACATTTGGCATAAAGAAGTTTTACAACAAGACAAAGTATGATTCGTACAAGTCAAACAAGTATAGAGGAAAGTTTTAGAAAGAGAAAGAGAAGAAAGAGGAAAAGAAAGAGGAGAAGAAAGAAGAGAATAAAGAAGAGAAGAGAGAAGAGAAAGAAAAAGAAAAAGAGAAATCAGATAAATGCTTTAACTGCGGTAAAGTCGGTCACTTTATCAGAGACTGCCCAGTCAAGAGGGTAAAGAACTATGAGTATTACGCGAAGAAAGCTCAGCTTGCTAAAGAAATGGAGAAAGGCAAAACGTTGAAAGCTGAGGAAGAAATTTGGTTCGAGTACTCTGATAACGAGGAAGAAGAGGTTAAAGTGAATCTGACTCAAGTGCATTACAACTTGATGACACATTTAAACGAAGAGTCAGATTCTGAGGTAAATTCTAATTCTAATAACTCTGACTATTTTTCTGAGAATGAAGAAGTTGTGAAATTGATGTCTCAATTGAACTTAATGAACTCTGAGTTTTTAAAACTAAAAGAAAATTTCAAACAACAAAAGAGTATAATTCAGGGACATCAAGATCAAGCACTAATCTATAAGATATTGGTTGCAGAAAGAGAAGAAGAGAAAAATGTATTAAAGCTGGACAAATCAAATCTTCAAGCTAAAATATCTGAATTACAAAAGGAAGTGGTGACATTGAAGGATAAAAATCTTGAACTAACACTTCAGTATGATATTGTGTTAAAAGACAGGACTGAAACATACACAAAGATCAAAGAGTTGGAGGACCTAAATTTCAAAAGAGGTCAGACACAACAGACGTTAAAAATTTTAACGAACAACCAAAAAGATACTAGGTTTTACAAAGCAAAACCTGGCTTGGGTCTATCTGATGTGGATGTTCTAAAGAAAGCACCCGAAAACCTTTACAATTTCAAAAAGTCGGGTGATGCTCCTGTGATTTTGATACCACACATCCTTGAGACCTTTATCAAGCCAAAGACTTCTTTACCTGAGTCTCCCAAGATGAAGAAGGAAGAAGTTACAAATACATACTGACTCAGAAACTCATGGTTTTAATTTTGTTAAATTTTCATATGATGAATTGAATTCTTCTTACGAAAGTAAAAAGAACACATTCGTCGAATATGAAAACCTTTTCTCAAAACAACCTGAGTCTTCTGAATCTAGTTTCTATTATGATACAAATGAAACAATTCTTACTTGTTCTATCAAAGAAGACAAATATGAAGAGGTTGTTTCACAAAATACGTCTGTTTCTGAGAACTTTTCAAAATTTACTGACCTTGAACATCAAACAACCTTGAATAAAATTTCAGATTTAGAAAGGCAAATTTCAGATCTCAACACTCTCATTGTTGAACTGGAAGAGGCCAATGAAATTTTCGGGATGGAACTAGACTCTAGTTTAATTCAAAATGAATCTTTACAAAAGGAGATCAGAATTCTAGAATCCCAAATTTTCAAACTTTCAAAAGGAAAAGAGGCTTGTATTGATAAAGACACTCCAACTTCTGTAAGTCCAAGTACTAAGGTTCAGTCTGAGTCTTCCACAATAGATACTACAACTTCTGTTATGAAATCTGAATTAAAAGTTTTATAATCTTCAGAAAAGGAGGTAAGTGTTAATGAGAAAGGTGAATGTTCTAATTCTTCTTCCTTCGATGTTTCTAACTCTGATTGTTTTACAGATACAAAAGTGAAGAAGGAAATCCTGAAGAAGCAAAAGAGGACTAAAGTTGACAAGAGAGTGAAAGTTTATGATAGTAAGAAATGTAATAGAGTAGTTCATGCTTGTACTGATGTTTGTCAACTCTATTTAAATAAAACAAAAACTTTTTCTCGAAATGAGTTGTTGACGCAAGCTGCTACTAAGTTGCAATGCTCATAATGTCTTGAAAGTTCATTTTCTTTGAAACCCAAGTCTTCAAAGAAAAGAAAATCTGTCCAGTTTAAAAACATGAAAACTTCTGCTCATTCTAATGTCAATCAAAACGCAGAAGTTTATTCTGTAAAAAGGAAAAACAAAGATCTTCAAGTAAACAAAATAGATGATGTAAAATTTGTGTGGAAATGGATTCCAAAATCTGAAATTAAAGCACAAACTTTACCAAAAGGACCCAGATTTGAATGGAGAATTAAAGGGTCATCAACTGATTTAAAGAATTTTAAGGATACTAACAAGAAAGGACCCATATTCATATGGGTACCTAAATCGAAGTGACTGTTGCTTGCAGGCTTGTCATGTGTGGATCATAGACTCCGACGCATCAAGACACATGACAGCACATAAGCACCTACTATTCGATTATGTTGAACATTATGCAGGATCAGTCAATTTCGGCAACGAAATGAAAGGATATGTCAAAGGTTATGGTACAATCAAGAACAACATGATTTAAATCTCAAAAGTCTTGTACGTGGAGGGTTTGGCATATAATCTGTTCTCTATCAGTCAATTCACTGAGAAGAAATGCAAAGTAGAATTTGATGCTGATTACTGCTATATCAGAGATCAAAGTGGAGATGAGTTAATCAAAGCTAGGAGAATGGGCTTATTATATGGTGTTCACTTTCCAACTTTAAAAGCTTTAAAGCCAGTGTGTCTTATCTCTAAGACTTCTACTGAAGAAAGTTGGTTGTGGCATCAACGTCTATCTCATCAGCATTTCTGGGATCTGAATAAGCTGAGGACTCAACATCTTGTCACGTGACTTCCTAATCTGAAAATAGAACAAGATTCACTCTGTTCTGCATGCGAAAAGGGAAAGATGAAGAGAAGTTCTCACAAGCTAAAGATGTTATCTAACTACAACAAATGTTTATTGCTTATTCACATGGATCTATGCGGACCGATGAGAACTCAATCCATCAATGGCAAGAAGTATATTCTGGTCATGGTGGATGAATATTCACGATACACCTGGTTGGAGTTCTTAAGAAAGAAATCTGAAGCTCCCGATCTGATCATCAAGTTCATTAAGAAAATTCAAGTTCTTCTTCAAAGCCCAGTTCAACAGTTGCGAAGTGACAATGGTACTGAGTTCAAGAACTCAACTCTGCAATCTTTTCTTGACTCCGTTGGCATTTCACACAACTTTTCAGCGGTTATGACACCTCAACAGAACGGGGTCGTTGAAAGGAAGAATAGGACACTGGTAGAAGTTGCACGAATAATGCTTGCATATTCAGATCTGCCTTTGTTCCTCTGGGCTGAAGCAGTAGCCACTACATGCTTTACACAGAACAGGACCTTAATAAAACATCTTATGAAATTATTAACGGTCGAAAGCCTACTGTTAAATTTTTCCGTGTGTTTGGCTGCAGATGCTACGTGCTGAATGATAAAGAGAACCTGTCAAAGTTCCAACCCAAAGCTGACGAAGGAATATTCATCGGATATTCTCTTCAATCCAAAGCGTACAGAGTTTACAACACGCGAACAAAGACTTTCATTGAGAGTACCAACGTAACCTTTGATGAACTAAAGACTAGGACTTCTGAACACATCAGTTCAGAACTCGTACCTACAGACAGAGCTTCTACATCAAGCAGTGTAGAACCTGATATTCAAAAGAATAAGCATTCTAAAACCCTCATTGAATCTAATCTTGATCTGTTGTTCTTTGATGCATTTAATGATTTAACTACTGAAGATAACAATCAAGAAAATATAACAAATACTGACTCACATACTACAAGTGCAGAAATCTCAGGACCCTCTGAAGATATTGGTGAAGCTTCCACAGGCCAAACACAAGTTGTTTCTGAACAAGCTGAACCAGATAACACAACTGACATGATCTCACCACTGGTTGAACCGGGATCTACATCAGTAGTATCTGGGGAGCATCAGCCAGAAACTTCATCAGAGGAAGCTGATCCTTCACCAAGTGCAAAGAGTCCAACTACAACAGAAGCTGATCTGCCTACAATCCAAGATGAGTTTGATACCTCAAATGATCAGACTGAGATAAATGTACTGCCAACCACCCACAGATGGACCAAGAGTCACCCCCAAAAAATATTATTGGGGATCCGAATGCTAAGGTGTCTACTAGATCTGCCACTGCGTCTACGCCTGCAAACTTCTGTATGTTCACAAATTTTTTAAGCAACATGGAACCGAAGAAGCCGTTTGAGGCACTTAAAGATCCAGATTGGATTAACGCAATGCAAGACGAGCTTAACGGATTCAAGAGTAATGAGGTGTGGCGATTAGTACCAAGACCCAAAGACAAAACAATCGTCGGTACTAATTGGTTTTTCGAAACAAGAAGGACGAAACGGGCATAATTGTTAGGAACAAAGCTCGGTTAGTCGCGAAGGGTTACAATCAATAAGAAGGCATTGATTATGACGAAACCTACGCACCCGTAGCAAGGATCAAAGCAATCAGGATATTTCTTGCATATTGGAGCAAAAACATCAAGGTATACCAGATGGATGTCAAGTCAGCATTCCTCAACGGTATCCTACATGAAGAAGTATATGTAAGTCATCCTGAAGGTTTCACAGATCCAAAATTCCCAGACCATGTATACATGCTGGACAAAGCGCTATATGGATTGAAGCAAGCACCACGTGCATGGTATGAAACCCTATCAATTTACCTGACTGAGTCTGGATTTCGAAAAGGTATTATTGACACAACTTTATTTTTAAAGAAGAAAGGTGATGACTTGATACTTGTACAAATATACGTAGACGATATTATATTTGGATTTACAAATACTGAACTTTGTAATGAATTTTGGATCTACCAGATGGATGTCAAGTTAGCATTCCTCAACGGTATCCTACATGAAGAAGTATATGTAAGTCATCCTGAAGGTTTCACAGATCCAAAATTCCCAGACCATGTATACATGCTGGACAAAGCGCTATACGGATTGAAGCAAGCACCACGTGCATGATATGAAACCCTATCAATTTACCTGAATGAGTCTGGATTTCGAAAAGGTATTATTGACACAACTTTATTTTTAAAGAAAAAAGGTGATGACTTGATACTTGTACAAATATACGTAGATGATATTATATTTGGATCTACAAATACTGAACTTTGTAATGAATTTCAAAACATCATGAAGAACAAGTTTCAAATGTCAATGATGGGTGAACTAAATTGTTTCTTAGGCTTGCAAGTTAAACAAACCTCGGAAGGGATTTTCATAAATCAAGCTAAATATATAAGAGACATGTTGAAGAAATTTGACATGAACTCTTCATCACCCATGAAGACTCCAATGCAGCCTGGAAGTCTGTTGGATGCTGATATCTCTGGAAAATCAGTTGATCAACGGACCTACAGAAGCATGATATGATCCCTTCTTTATTTGACATCAAGTAGACCTGATATAATGTTTGCTACCTATTTTTGTGCACGGTATCAAGCTAATCCTAAAGAGTCCCATCTAGATGTTGTTAAAAGAAACTTCTGATACCTTAAGGGCACATCAAATCTGGGTCTTTGGTATCCGAAAGATTCTGGTTTTGAGCTAATCGCGTATACAGATGCAGACCATGCAGGCAATAAACTAGACAGAAAAAGCACCTCCGGAGCTTGTCAGTATTTGGGAGACAAGTTGGTGAGCTGGTTCTCAAAGAAACAGAACTGCGTGTCAACCTCTACAGCTGAAGCAGAATATGTTGCAACTGCTAGTTGTTGCTCACAAGTTCTGTGGATGAAGACTTAGCTGAAGGATTATGGATACACATTCAACAAAGTCCCCATCTATTGTGACTCTAAAAGCGCAATTGCAATAACTTCAAATCCGGCACAACATTCCAAAACCAAACATATCAACATCAGGTACCATTTCATTAAAGATCATGTAGAGAAAGGGAATATAGAAATGCATTTTGTCTCAACAGATTTTGAGGTTGCTGACTTATTCACTAAACCTCTTGATGAAAAGAGATTTAATTTTTTGGTCAGCAAACTTGGGATGTTGAATCTTAATGCATAACTACATTCTTCTTCTTTTACCTGTTGTTGAGGGGGAGCAGATTATGAGTTTATCTGGTTAAGTGCTTTGGTTATTAAATATTTTCAAAGTCTGATACTTTTAACAGTTGTGGACTCATGTTCAGTGAGTACCAAAATTTAATCTGTTTTGCAGTGTAAAAGTTTCTTGCAATATTTTACAAGATCACATCTTGGACATTGACTTCTGATCAAGTCAGATCAGGACTCATGCTTCAGTATACTGAGCTAAATGCACAAATCAAGGGGGAGTAATCAGATCTATGCACACTTCAAGGGGGAACAAATTTGTAAAGTCTGTAAATGTGTGTGTGAGTCTGTGTTTCAAAAGATTTTTGAAATCTAAAAGATTTTTTTTAAGAGAAAATGATGTCCTTTTGGACTTAAAAGTGGTTTAACAAAACTAGCTATTTTTAGAAAATGGGAAAAACTATTATTGGAAAGGTTCCATTTTTGAAAATTTTCAAAATTTTTCGAAGTATAAAACATGCACACTGTGGTATGCGAGTTCTCACTTCGCGCATAGCTAAGGCTGTGCGAAGTTCGAAACACGCACACAATGTCGTGCGAGTTCCCACTTCCCGCATGACCCTGCATGCGAGTTCTTCATGTCTTCACCACTTTGCGCACATTGCTTCTTGCGTGAAGTGCACACACATCCTTGCCCTTTGTTGTGCGGCAAGTACCTTCTCTTTGGTATGCGCGAAGTGAGTGACCACTCAAATCGTGCCACGTGTCAACGTGTTCTCAGGGTATAAATTCGAAGTTGTCCGTTTTTATGCTCACTTCACTCAGAACCCTTCTAGCGAGTTCCTCACTTAGATTTTTTTCTCTCGATTAACACTTGCAACTTTTGATTTCATTGATCTCAGTCATCGATTCAGTGTAGGTTTTACCTTTTTAATGTTTGTTTGATGATCGTTTATACTTCTTGTGCTTTATTTTCATACTTTGCAGGTTTGATTTTCGATTTTTCTAGGGTTTTGCTCGAATTTTTCTTAGTGTCTGTTCATGTTCCTTGGCCGAAAATACTTGAGTTTTGATTTTATTCTTGTAAATGGATGTTTGTATGTTTAAACTCGATAATCTTTCGGGGTTTTGTTAGTTATTTGGATTATTGTTATTTACAGGGAACCTTGACTCTGGATTTTGACTTGATTCGAACCCATGAACCGTTTGAAACATCAGTCGAACTGTTGAACTTCTATTGGACTTTTGAACTGATTTTGGACTTTCAAAGTTGGATTTTAGCTCGTTTGTTCAATAATAATCTGAAATTAAATCTTAATCGATCATAATAAAAGAAACAAATTCCAGATTAAAAGATAATTTTGGGTTTTGAAAGTTTAAAAATTCAAACTTTGATTGAACAGGACCTTGCATGTTCTTGACATGAACACAAGATTCATGCGTGTTCTTGCTTTGAACACAGGGTTTTGCGAGTTTGTTCCTTATTTTCAGTCCGATGCGAGTTCCTTACCTCATGCGAGTTCTTAACTGGAAATGAGTGTCATGCGAGTTCTTGCCACAATCTGAGTGTCATGCGAGTTTTAAGACAAACTCAGTGGCTTGAGTGTTTTGGACATAGAAAAAATTTGAGTTCCAAATTTTTTTTTCTTTTCAAACCTTTCATGTGTTTGAGAGTTCATTCAAGACAACTTCATTTTTGAGAACAAAATCAAAACAACAAGTGTTTTGGTCACTTTGGTCAATTTTTTTTGTTCTGTTGTTTGTGTTGTTGCATCTTGTACCTTGCAACATTGTGCTTTACTTGCGAGCTGAAAGTACAATCTTTCTGTACTTTGATACTCTGTATCCAATACTTTGTCTCATTTCAGGTACTACTATGGCAGAAGAACATTCTCATGACCCCATTGTACAAATGGATGAGAATGACCCGAATGTGTCAAAGGAAATACCTATGCCATCTTCCAGATCCCATATTCAGTCAGCTATCGGTGGTGATCCTGATCTTGCCCTCATAAATCCTAATGAGTATCTGCTACTGTCTCCGAACAACCACCATGTGGACTTTGATGTTCTAAACATCAATCCACTTGTCAGAGATCCTGAAAGGTCATCCTCTGAACAAAGCTCTGACAGACATGACTAAGGTACCACTGATATATCTGCAGCAAGCTTGGAAGACCATAGAGTATGTGGTGGAGAGCAATACTGTCAAATATTTCAGAATCAGAATTGACAACTTCACTTCTATTCTGACTTACTAGAGACTCAGACTCATCTTGGATTTACCAGAAGCCAACTCTAGAAAAGGGATAACTACTTTTGACCTATACCCCATCGATTAAGAAGTTTTTGAAGGCATCTGAGCCTTGGGGTATGTAGGCCAGTTGACCAAGATCAGTGAGTTTAAGAAGACAAATCTACCGCCGTTTTATTATCAGATATTCTCAGTCATTAATCACTGCTTGACCTCAGACACTCAGGCCTCGATAATACCAATATGCACACTTTGAGACTATTCCATGCTATCGTGTACAATCTGCACGTAGACTACTCAGTGGCATTTTGGACATAACTATATGAGAAGGTCATCAGCAAGCGCACTTCCAAGAAACCATTATATGTTCCCTAACAAAGATTCCTTCAGCTGATTGTCCGAAGTATGATCCGCTCTAACAGAGATATTCCTAAAAGATCTCATCACGAAGTAGCTCCTGAATGTGAGATGAGATATCTTCAGAAGTAGAAGAAATCATTCAGCTACTCAATGCCCATCCCATAAGCTCTACTATCCTACGTTGATCCGAACTCCGAGTGTGTTAGGGAATATAGAGAGTCTATGGGATTGCCAGAACCGGCTATCCCTACCCAAGACTCCAATCTTAGAAGAGTGGAGTCAGTGAGGGTTCCTGAGGCTATGGAAGTCCAGGAACGGGTAGAGCAGAGAGAAAATATTGAGAGGGGAACAGACGGGGGTCAGGATTCTCGACATGAAGCTGTGGAAACTCAGGCACTTGATTCCACTCATCTTGTAGTTTCCACATCTCGACCTGAGAGAGCTGTTACCCATCCTTTGAGCCCTCAGGAAGAGATTGCTGATGATGGTCAGGACTCTGAAACTAAGTCGAGTCAGCATGCTAATTCATTTACAGATTAAGTACCATCTGCAACTCCAGGACCAAATGAAGGACAAGATAATAATGATGTCAATAATGATGATTTGGGACACAATTTTGGTTTCTTGGATGACATATCTTTACACCATGAGGACATGGAAAATAGATACAGCTGCAACTAACATTCAAAATATTTTGGAAGATATAAGGATGGATGAGGGAGTTCAAGTAGAAAATTCAGAAAATGTGAGGCAAAGTGTGAACGAAGGAAAAGAACATGGGGAGAGAGTGTGTACCGTAACTTACAGATCCAAAAGGGCAACCACATCAAATACTCCGTCGCATGTGTTGCGTTCGAGTATTCAAGACATAAGTAACCCACTTATGCAATTGCACACCCCAACCACCCATTCTATTGCCTCTCAACAGGGCATAGTCTCAGTCTTGCACGGGGAAATAACACATACTCTATCCAACTTTCATTCGGAAACTTTGGATATTGAAAATAGAGCTCAGCTGCCCAGAGCTCAATTCCATTCGGTGTACACTCAATTCTAGCGCCGCTTGAACTACCAACTTCAATTCCTAGGACACTTGTACAATGTGCTACCATCGGCTGTCTTAGTGGCCCGATCGGAACATCTGTAGTAGGACCGCAATCCGGCCTACAAGGATCAGATGGAAGTCCTGTCATTGCTTACACATTGCCAGCTTTGAACACATGAGACACTGTTGAATCTTCAACAATTGTGTTAACGGGAAGTCTTAGTGACCCCAGTGTTAGTTTACCAGACTTTGTGTCGAAGGAATTTCTCAACGACACCTTAAAGGCTGTTGAACACCGTATGTTTGAGAAATTTGAAGAAGATTTGGGAAAGGTGAAAAGTCTGCTTAAAGGGAAAGGACCAGCTGTGGAAGAGCCTGTTCAACCACCTCCACCACCTCTAATATAACCTGTAGACTTATCTGTGGAGGAGCTAAAATCACTATTGTACGCAAAGTTATTATCCAAGGCACCAACTGATGATTCAGATGCAGATTTGGTTAGTTTGTTGAGATCCCAGCAACCTGAAGTACCTTCAAAAATAGTCTCAGTCACATAATTCAATGCATTCAAATCTGAAGTGGTACAACATATTCAGGAATTAACCAGAGTAGTTCAGGAGGTTTGCAAAGTTCAGACAGTCACGAAAAGAAGGCATGATCATGATTCTGATCAAGATCATGAGGGGGAGATGAGTAAGAGACAAAGAACTGCCACATAAAATGAAACTGCTCATGGAAATATAGAAACTGCTGAGGATGTTGAGATGACAGATGCTAGAAATGATGAAAGAGTTGATGTTGGAGAAAATATGGAGAGTAGTTTTGTATGTTAATGAGGAGGTAGAACCTTTGGTTGCAAAGCCTAAGGTTGCTACTAGGGGGGAAATTCTTATGCTATCTGGGATACATGCCATAGATATTGTTGACCTATCATCAGACGAAGATAAGTCAGCAAACGAAAAGTATGAGAAGTTTTGGAAGATAAAGGAGGAGGAGAGAGATAAGCTAATGGGGTCTGATGATGAAGGTGATGAGAACATCCTGGATATTTTTTCCTGCACTCCAGATGACACCCAATTGAGTCCTGTACATCATGAACTCCCAGAAACCACAAGAACCCCACCAGAAATACCAACCTTCAAAGAAATAAACCTCTCTGAACCTTTTGACCAACCACAAAACATTCCTAGCCCAATTAACCTATCTATCCCAGAAAAACAACCCAACCCAGTAAACCAACAAATTCCAAGCCCACAAAACCCACCTAGCCAAACAAACCTACCTAACCCAAACAGAATACCTAGCCCAATCTATGATAACCAAGCCACATATGATAACCAATCTGAAAACCAATCCGAACCTAACACCGAAGCCGAACCTAAACTACATTTTCCATCCAACCCAGTAGAAACCCAAGCCAGCCCCTCAAACCAACCTGAGGTCCCTCTAGTTCTTACAGATGCTCAGATCAGACAGATGCGCAATACTTTGAGAGCACCGTTTCTAGAGGAGGAGATGAAGAAAATATTCATTCACAGGCTCAGGAGGATGGATATATACAAGGTTCTGGGTGTTTCTCATCTACCTATGGAATACCCAGGAAGAGTATGCCAGGATGATTGGTTGGGTAAAGAAAGCTCAAAAATATGTAAAGAACAAGCCAGGAATTGTCACGGTGAAGGAAGTAAGAATGAGGAAGTTTCAGAAAATCTGGTATCCATTATTCTTTGTGCAAAGGAAAGATCTGATGAATTGTGAATTCTTTGAAGCTGATTTCCAAAACTTGGATGTGGCCGACATTGAATATCTTTATCACCTGTTCAGGAGCATGACCATCAGACTAGAGAACATTATCTTTGCCTTAGAAGTTGTGAAGAGATTCATGAGGAGGCATGTCAACTATACTTACTGCTATGACTTTCAGCTTGCAATTGAAACCAATCAAAGGAAAGTCAACATGATCAAGTATAATCTAGAGTTAGAAGATATTGAAAGCTATGACTTGTTCAAGATCATTGAAAAGCCGGAACTTGGAGTAATTTACAAGAATGGGGAAAACAAGAAAAGATTTCTCAGGATTTCGGAGATTGCCAAGTTTTCAGATGGAACTATCAAAGTGGTCAAACTACAGCTGAACCAAAGATTTAAAGAGAATGAGAAGAAAGTTCAAAGAGGGGAGAAAGGCCTTGGAAAATTTGATAGACTTGCCTTGATCAGAGTTTTAGATGCTTTAGAAGACATAATCCATTTCAGACGAGACATAAGGATCTTTGAGTCGCTGCTCAGAATCATGCAAGGAAGCTATTCAAGATCTGGCAGATAAATCTTTTGTTAAATTGATCTAAAAGGGGGATATTATAAATGCATTGTTTAGATCAATTAGTTGACCATTTGTATTTTGATTTTGACTTTGACTTTTGTAAGTCTTTGAGAGTTTCAACTTTGTGAGAGTTTATCTTTCATATATATTGTTTAGTTGTGTGAGTGAAGTAAGAGACCTAAGCTTGTGTGTGTTATTTGTAATCATTTGATACTTAAGAGATATACGACTATCGCCTTCTCTCTCTAAAGTTTCTCTCTAGTTTTTGATCATTTTATGTGATTTGATTGTCATGGCTTGATTTCTAGACTTACACGTTAAGCTTGTATTTCCGTTAAGTTTGGGGAAAAGGTTTCCAAAGAGTGAGATGGTTCGGGTTGTTCAAAAACTTTCTCGGGTGGGTAGTTGGGAACAAAGGACGTGAATCCATGGTAAGGATCACTCCCTTGAAAATCACAAGAATAATCAAAATTCCCCTACCATGATTGGTCAAATGTATTTATAAATGTGTCATTCCAATCTTGACAGGGAGGTGAAATTGAAGTGTAGGTACCATCATCTTGAATATTTTCCAAAAAAGTTAGGATGCGGTTCCCATGAATAATCGAAAGTATTAAAATACGGGGCATCCCAACTAAAACCATCCATTATAGGGAAATAAAAATCAATGAAAAACTCAACTTATAACTCAAGAAACTGTGGAAATACGCCAATCCTCGGCAACGGTGCCAAAAACTTGGTAGCGGAAAAACTGTATTGGTCCACAGTGTGGGCGCAAGTATACACCGACACTATGATCGCTACAAGTAATAAAGTGGTAAATATTTTCTTCTTCTCTCATTGAACCGGTGTATTCTCGACTTAGGACTCGAAACTTTGAAGTCAAATCCCTATGGATACGATCTCGGTATATTTACCACTTTATTACTTATAGCGATCATAGTGTCGGTGTATACTTGCGCCCATACTGTGGACCTATACGGTTTTCTGCTACCGAGTTTTTGGCGCCGTTGCCGGGTATTGGCGTATTTCCAAAGTTTCTTGAGTTATAAGTTGAGTTTTTCAATGATTTTTCTTTCCCTATAATGGATGGTTTTAGTTGGGATGCCCCGTATTTTAATACTTTCAATTATTCATGGGAACCGCATCCTAACTTTTTGGAAAATATTCATGATGATGGTACCTAACACTTCATTATCACCTCCATGTCAAGATAGGAATGACACATTTATAAATACATTTGGTCCAATCTTGGGAGGAGAATTTTGATTATTCTTGTGATTTTCAAGGGAGTGATCCTTACCATGGATTCACGTCCTTTGTTCCCAACTACCCACCCGAGAAAGTTTTTGAACAACCCGAACCATCTCACTCTTTTGAAACCTTTTCCCCAAGCTTAATGGAAAATTTTACAACATTTTTGGGAAATTTCACATCCTCTTTTGAAGCCTTGAAAACTAAGATGGACAACTAGTCGACGAGTTGAAAAATCAAAGTAGAGGTCCTTTACCAAGCGATAATGAAAAATCAAAATGTGTTGGTAAGGATGAGAGTGATGTTGAAAAAGAGTTGAAAATTTTTGAGGCAAATTTTGAGCACATGAGCAAGCCTTCTTTACCTCCCAATAGTGAACAGGTGCTTCAAGATGCTAAAATTCCTAACTTAATGATTTTTTCTCATGTTGTGCAACCTTCTTTTTGTGATCACAATGTGTTAGGTCCAATGAGATCATGATTGGATTGAATAAAAAGATAACAAGGAATCATAGGGAAGAAATCTGTAGATTTATTGATACTGAAAAGTAAAACTACAACTACTAGAGAGAATAAGCAGTCGTATGTCTACATTGTAAAATGAAAAAATTACCCTAAAACTAATCCCTTGTACACAATTAAGCCCAAACCCAATACACGGCCCAATACACAATATGTAGATTACTTTACTAAACTTCTAAATAGAACATATTTATGTTCTAACATTCTCCCCCTAAGTTTTGTAAAGTAATAATTCTCTGATCAGCTCCATCTTCAGCTCCTCTCCCCCTTGATTTCTTTATAAAACTTAGCGTTGCATAAACTTCAAAGCTCCTCTAGCTCCCCCTTGGAAGTAGCTCTTATCCTTGGAGTTTCAACTGAAATACCAGATCTGATGTAGACCAAAAAAAATTAACTGAGTACACATATAGACAAGTTTTGACTCTTGTAAACCTAACACATTCTGTATGCCCACAAGAATGATATGTGCGGATTATGGAATGGAAACTAAGTGCATCTTCAGTGTATAACATCTGATATGTCTTTGAACCACGAGTTGAAATAAGAATTCAACTTAAGAACTTCATCTGATCAGCTTACGGGCAGTAGCATCCGGTAGTAACACTACAAGGCAAGGGTTAGAAGGCAAGCAAATGTTCAACAACTGATAGAATATACTCATTTTCTGACTTCTTTCCAGAATACCGAATAATCAAACCCAAAACTCCTTTCTTCACGAATCAGCTGGATGATTATAAGCGCTCAGGATTCTGAATTACAACTCAAGCATCAGAACAATGATTGCAGTCGCTCACACTACTGAGTGATCAAGTCAGAAGAATGATAAAGTGCTCTCAACGGTCTAACCACAAAAGAAGCTTTCCAGGCTGATGATTGCTGATTCT
The DNA here is from genome assembly GCA_023525745.1 of Arctium lappa. Lineage (NCBI taxonomy): Eukaryota > Viridiplantae > Streptophyta > Magnoliopsida > Asterales > Asteraceae > Arctium > Arctium lappa. Next base: position 56,254,184 of record CM042049.1, on the reverse strand, counting down.
CAGGCAACTAACTCAATCCAATCAGAGACTAAATCATCAAATCCAGAATCTGAAAATCTTGACTAACATGAGCACTCGTGAAAGATTAGATCAGTTGCTAATGATATGTGACCAATATATGATAAGAGTGATATCACATATGCATTACGCGTATAAAGTTCAGGAACAGGGAAAACTTGTATTAAACAAGGTTTAGAACAGTCAGAATTCTCAAAAAGTTTCAAACTTTTCGCAGAACACCATCAATTCGCATATCACTATTGACATTGAAGCACAATTCGCATGATGGACTAATCCTAACACCACAATTCTCATAAGGCTTTCATGCAAATCCTTACTTTTAACAAGTGCCTATATACGAAATCCTCGCATTTCGCAGACTTCATATCTATGAATCCTCAGAATTCGCATCACACTTACCTACGAATCCTGGACTTTTCACAACACTCTCTTATGCGAAATCTCTACTTTTCGCAACACTCATACGTACGAATTCCACACTTGTGAAAATTTCATCTTCAAGGAGTATAGTCATGCGAATCCTTCAACATTCGCATAAGACTATTGTGCGAATTCTGTAATTAATAAAAAAATGTCATCTTCAACGAATCCTGCGAATTCAAGCATACGAATTCCAGTATGCGAATTCTATGTTGTGAATCCTTAAAAAAAACTTCATTCTGCGAATTCTATCAATAACTTTGCGAATTCTTCAACTTCTGCGAGTTCTTCAAACAGATCATGCGAATTTTGTAGATCTCGAACGATTTTCCAACTTTCTTCAAATTCAACATTCTAAACTTCGAATTTTGAGTTGACCTTTTGACAGTAGGTTCGAAAACACCTTTTGAGCATAATTGTAGTTGATGACCATGTCTAATTTCGACTCTATTGTCCAAATCGATTCAACCACAGTGAATAAAAGCTTTCGAACAAAAAATACTCAAAATCGATCAATCTGACTTTCTGGAATGAAATTGGAACTTGTTATTGATTCAATGATGATAAATTATAACTTGTGAATCAATTTGGCAACATAAAACATCCAATCAAACATCAATTCCAGAAATCAATTTTTTTTTCACAACGACTGTTTTTATTAACGCAATCTGATCTCGATCGTCGTAGAATGATTCTACGGTCGGCTCTGATACCAATTGTTAGGACCAGTGAGATCATGATTGGATTGAATAAAAAGACAACAAGGAATCATAGGGAAGAAATCTGTAGATTTATTGATACTGAAAAGTAAAACTACAACTACTAGAGAGAATAAGCAGTCGTATGTCTACATTGTAAAATGAAAAACTTACCCTAAAACTAACTACAAGATTCTATTTATACCCCCAAGTCCCTTGTACACAATTAATCCCAAACCCAATACAAGGCCCAATGCACAATATGTAGATTACTTAAACTTCTAAATAGAACATATTTATGTTCTAACACAATGCTCCTATGTAGGTCATGCCAAGGACCATTGGGAGGATTTGTGTGATTAAAAGTTCGAGAATTTTGCCTAGATTGTATTCTTTGGGTGGTGGACTTGTTGGAAGAAGCTTTGGTATGGTGGAGGTGCCTATTATCTTAAAACCACTCCACTTTTGGAAGAGGCACTCGTGGGGTGGTGAATCGCATCCTATATAACCATGATGCAAACTCAGCTTCTTCTCTCTACTCCAATTTTGAGTCTTTTATTTTACGTTTTTGTGTGTGTAATTTGAGTCTATTTTTTTTACCAGTATCAATTTTTTTGGGATAAAAAAGAAAAAAAAGTCACTTTGCATCTATATCCTTAGATTTTTTTTTGTTTCATAGTTTGAATAATCTATCCATTAATAGCAGATTTCTAGAACTAAGCAACCAATTCCCCGGTATCCATATTGATTAAACTTTGAACTCTAGAAATGACATAAGCCTTTTTTTAAAACACTTAGCCGATACACTTTTCCTTTGTTGCCTTACACGAGCCTTTGAGTCTTACCATTCCCTCCATAATGAGAACATTGAGTATTTTAAGTTTGGGGGGAGAAAACTCAAGTGTGGAAAAATAAGAGAGCTAAATCCTTCAAAAATTTGGAAAGATAAAGAATATATATATACAAATAGCTGAAGTTGCCACTTTGAGAAAAAAAAGTTGGGTAAAGCATATCAAATTCATAATAGAATATTTTTTTTTCTTGTGTAACCCAAAAAGAGACGTTTGGGGGAAGATGAAAAATGTAAGGAAAGTGAGAAGCCTTAAAACACCAACCATTCAAAGTCCTATAGATCCGTTAGAGCATAAATATATGTTAGATACAAGATCATAATATCTGAAGACTGAATGTCAAAGATCAAGAAGTCAAAAGCTAAAAGTCAAACTCTCAGTGAAAGTCAAAGTCAAAGTGTAATAAAGTCAAAGTCTATTTGTATTTGTTTTGTTTCGTTGTAATGTTGTAGGTATAAATAGTTTTTCTTTTGTTTAATAGATAGATGGCTAGAGATTTGGATACGCATCCTGAGAGAGAGTTTTAGAGAGAGAAAGAGACGTGTAGAGAGAGAAAGTTGTAAACTGAGTTTGTAATTCATTTGATTTGTGAATTGAATTGAATCAGGTAGTTAATCATCTTGTTTTGTTTGATTAATTGGAATTAGAAACTTGAATTAGGGACACACAATTGGTATCAGAGCAGATTCAATTGAAATCAAATCAAGAAATGAAAGACGACACTGTTACTTTGAGTCTTGAGTTCGATTTTGAGTGTTTGTGTGTTTTTCGAGTTGGAATCGATTGGTTAGTGATAGATTAGAGTACTAGAACGAGTTTGTATAGTTTGGTTCACTAATTGCACTGTAATTTTCACGAATTTCTGGATTTTATCGAGATTTGAAGTCACGAGTTCAATGCACTGTATTTTGAATCAAATTGTATAAGTTTGTGAATTAGATTGAAATTCATTGCTAGATTTTGGTTCTAGGTGTGTTAGTAGTCTAGTTGTCGAAGTCTCAGATCGAAATTTGAACTCTGGGTGTGTTTTTGAGTAAATCAAAGACGTTTCTTGAACGAGATCTGAAGAACTCGCAAGATTCATCAAGAGCTCGCAGAGCATCGAAGAACTCCCTAGACTGATCTCAAGAATTTGCAGTGTCAAGAATTCGTTAAACTCATCAGAATTCGCATTGTCATTTCTGAAAACTTCTAAGGATAGGATTCACAGACATCTGTATTGCGAAATCCAAAGAATTCGTTTTTGGGTCTATTGCGAATTTCATAGAAGTCGCAGAGTTATCTCTGAAAAAGTTTTAAGTATAGAATTCGCAGATTGCTTAGAATTCGCTTTTCAGTGTGTTGCGAAAACTATAAGAATTCGCATAGGTGTTCTTTGTGAAAAGTAATTTCTAAATTTTTCTAAGGGAAGAATTCGCAGAAGTCATTCTTGCGAAAAGTTTTTCTTAAATATTTTCAAAGGACAAAATTCGTTTCTGTGAGTGTTGCGAAAAGTATAGAATTCACAAGTGAGAGTGTTACGGATTTCTTAGAATTCGTATCTTTCATCTTAGGAAATTCTTGTGTATTGCGAATTCTGTGATTGTTTTTGTATCTTGCGAATTCTGCATGTATTTTTTGGTAGTTTATGAATTCCTTGTACCTCAGTGTTGATTGCGAATTCTAGACTGGGTGTTTTTCAGAAATTTCTTTGTTTAGTTCATTTCAGTGTTATTCAATTTTCTTGTGATTTCTTTTGAATTAACGATCAATTTCAAGTTTCTTATTGCATATTTTTGAATCAGGATGACATCAAGAGAAGCTCTTGCTATTGGAACCGGCGTTAAACCACCAGTATTGTTCAAGGGAGAATATGAACAGTGGAAAGACCGATTCATGCATTTTATTGAAAGACACGAATTGGGTGAACTTATCAAGAAATCTTTGACCGAAGAAATCATGACAATTCCCATGAAGACTCGTACTGTTGGAGGTGAACAAAGAGAGTATCCTTTACCACAAGACGAATTTACTGAAGAGCAGTTAAAAAGAAGAAATGCTGATAGACTGGCAAAAACTTACATTCTTCAAGGCATCCCAAATGAAATCTATGTCAAAATTGATAGCTACAAAGCTACAGGCAAAGAAATGTGGGATCAACTGGAAAAGATGATGCTCGGATCGAAGATCGGCAATCAGCTTAAGATTTCCAATTGCCTCAACAACTATGAGGAGTTCAAAGCTAAAGAAGGAGAATGTATGGAAACTACTTATGACAGATTTGTGACCTTGCTGAATGAGTTAAGCAAGAACAAGGTCAAGAAGTCACAAATTGAGTTGAACGTCAAGTTTCTCAGCATTCTACAGCCTGAGTGGAAGAGATTTACAAGACAGATGAAACAGATGAAAGATCTGAATGAAATTCCTCTCCACGAGGTTTATGAAACTCTCAGACAAAATGAAGAAGAGGTAGATGAGATCAAAGTTGAGAAGAAAAGGATGATAAAGCAGTTGCTGATCCGATTGCTCTTGTTGTGAAGAAGAAGTCGGTGAGTTTGAAGAAGAAAAAGAAAGTGATAATTTTTGAATCAGAAGAGGCTGAAAGTGAGGATAACTCTGATTCTGATGATTGTGAGAATCTGAAGCATGCTACGCTTATGTTGACTAAGGCTTTTCAAAAGAAGTTCTACAAAAAGCCAAGCTCAAATAGTCAGAGATATTCATCTGGTTCAAAGAATTATGAACATAAAGAGAAGGTTGAAGGAAAAAGAATTGATGAAAAGAGATCTGATGAGAAGCCGTACAAAGCAGAAGAGAAGAAACAGCCAGAATCTACCAAGTGCTACAACTGTGGTAAGCTTGGACATTTTGTAAAAGACTTTCGAAAGTCAAAAGTTCGAAATTCAGAGTACTACAAAAACAAGATGCTTTTGGCAAAGCAGCAAGAAGCTGGTAAAGCACTGATGGCTGAGGATGAGTACTGGCTAGATCACTCAGATGAGGAAGAAGAGAATGAAGATAAAGCTCATCTGTGCTTTATGGGTAAAATAGAGGTGGAAGATGAAGCTGATTCAGAATAAGAAGAGAATGAAGAGGTATCTCGAGCTTGAACCAAAGAAGGCTCAACACTTGAAGTGACAGTAGCCGAAGAATGAATAGCCGAGAGAGAAGTTGCTGGACCTTGGCTCTGCAACTGAGCTGTAGCATTAGCAAAGGCTAAGTCTAACTCGTCGACCTGAAAATCAGCAACTGTAGGATTGATCGATACATACTCATCTTCCGACATAACATTTTCTGAAACAAGCACTACTGGTTCCTTGAATTGCCTTGCATAGACAAGAAGACTAGGCTGATCACCATCATTTCCATCATTATCTTCATCATCATCATTACCAACATCTTCATCTCTATCTCCTTCTTTATCTCTATCAGAAACATCATCAGAATTAGCAGCATCATCATGAACACTATTATCATGTTCAGTATCAATAGCTTCAAGAACATCATCTATTTGTTGAGCTGCAACATCTGCTTCAACCTCTTGTTCAGCATGAACAGATGCAGCTTGTTCATCATGAGATGGTTCAGCTTGATCATCTGCTAAAGAAAGATCATTCTCCAGACAATATTGAATTTTGCTGTCATCAGATGGATCAACATAATTCATAATGAGATCTTGAGGAATCGGCTTGGAATATTCAAAAGACTGTTTCGGTTTCTGAATATACGTCATTTCAGTATCAGGAACCTGAGGCCAAGACAGTCGACGAAGGATAGCCGGATTACTTCTGAGCATACTGCGAATGATGAGATTCATATATCTGATAAAGGGAATGAACTTGCGCTTCTTATGAGTAAGCTTGTCTTGCACCCTCTCCGAAAGTTCAGTCCAGAAAATATACGTATAGTCGACATGCAAGTCATAGACTACTGCACGGAATAACCGAAGATAATGCAGACTTGCATTGTCCGTGCCAGAATGTTTCGATGTAAGTCACCTGTTGAGGACTGAGAACAATGCATACCACACTAGAGGAAGATTTGATTTATCAAAACCACTTACTCTATTTAAAGCACCAAGATATCCCAGATTACGAATTCCTTTGAAAACATCCAATTCAGAAGGGAAGCTGTCGTAAGATGTACGCCCTGGTCTGGAATTTGGCTCAGGAAGTTCCAGAATGAGATGTAGAAGCTTGTAAGATAAAAACGAGTCAAACTGGTCAATCTGCAGATCAAAACGATGTGGACGAACGGACTCATTCTTTGTAATTGAATGCCATGCTTGCTGAAGATACACTTCAGGAACATCAGCACAAGAAGTGAGAGCCCTAGCAAGCGGATGTCCTTTGAGAATTGCGCGAATCACCAGATGTATCTTTATCTTGTCAAAGTCGATGTAGTAGTTGTTTGGCTTGTAGGGAAGCATGTACATCATGATTGGAAAAACATCGTTCGGTGTTCGGCGTTGAGCAGACAAATGCTCCCCAACAGAAGGTACAGATGGCATAGGCGTCTCGTGTGAAGCACGATCATAAGGATCATCGAGAATAACATTCTCTTCTTGAATCACAGGATCTGTGTTGGTTTGAGAAGCCATAGAATAACCTGAAAAACAAAAACGAAGAAAAATTAGACATTAAAAGAAAAATTGAAAAACACAAAAAAATGAAAACTTTTCTAAGTCTGGTTTGCGCTACAAGGGTAAGACGCAAACTGAGGTTTGTGCGACAAACGGGTGACGCAAAACAAAGTTTGCGTATCAAGTACATAGCGCAAATCAAAGTTTGCGTGATGTACTTGTGAAGAAAACCTGACTTGGAAAAGTTTCATTCAAACGAGAAAACACAAGGTTTGCTTGACACAAAGGTAACGCAAAGGTAACTTTGCGCGACCAACAGGTAACGCAAAGTGAGCTTTGCGCGACCAACGTGTGGCGCAAACTACACTTAAAAGACAAACCAACATACAACATAAGGTTTGCGTCTCTTAAGATAACGCAAAGTCAGGTTTGCGTGAGAAACAAATAACGCAAACTTAAGTTTTCGTGACAACCAGATCACGCAAACTTTGGTTTGTGTGATCAACAGGTAACGCAAACTTAGGTTCGCGTGACCAACAGGTAACGCTAACTTAGGTTTGTGTGACCTATTAATAAAGCAAAGAAGACTTGTTTCTCTCAGAAAAACGCAAAACCCTAGAACACAAAGGTTTTCGCGAGTTCATCTGTTGTGTTTCGAAAGTTCAAAGAAAACTAAAATAAATGATTCAAAAATCAAATACGTACAATTAAAAGCATATATTGACCATAGAAATACTGATTAAAATCAGTATTCAACCCAAAATTTTGAAATCCAAAGATGAACAGTCGCAAAAAACTCAAACCGAGAATCAAAGAAACTAAACAACAAATTAAAGAGATAGGAAACATACCTGAGATTCGAAAATAGTGTCTAAGACAAACCCAACAAATGATTTGAACAAATAAGCTCGATTCTGATCGAAGAAAACGATGAACAGTGCACGAAAATCGCACAGTAAGAAAACACACAATCAAAATAAGAACAAGAACAATGCTATGCTAATATTAATCACAAATCAAAGACAATAAGAAAATCTAAAACACATACCTGATCGAAAGATTAAAATCTGAAATAAGGAAAAGAAATCGGCGCAGAGAGGAGGAAGATGAACAGTAACAAGTTCAAAATAGAAAAAGGTGCGAGAAAAAGAAAAAAAAATGAACAGGACAGGTACTATTTATACTAAAAAGGACAGGTACTATTTATACTAAAAAACAATAACACTAAAGAAAAATAACATGTCTAAAAAAATACTACAAAGAAGACATAAAAAAAATGAAATGTTACCTGCAAGCTATTTTTTCTCCCCCTACACAAATGCACAAAAATTAACATATCAGTATAGCATTTGTATAGAAATATCAGAAATACTTACCTGATGAATTTCTAATCTGATCTTTAAGAATTTTATCAGCTATATATCTGACGACTTTATTCACTCCCCCTCAAAAACAAAATGTTGACAAATTTGCAGTTAGATGTTCTCTCCCCCTCGAAAAATGCACATACCAATTTGACAAAAATATGGATACACAAACATTAAGACATCTGTGTAAAAAGAAAAATATACTGAATACAAATTTTGAAACAACTGAATATATAGAATTTTAAACACTAAACAAATGAAATTCTACTCAGTAAATTATCACAAATTTATCAATCAATTGAAATCAAGTGTGTGTTGTTGGATACAAATACAAGTTTCATTGCATATCAAGTTAAGACATGTTCAGTTTCAAAAACTTCCAGCTATCTATTCAGTGTGCTCGCATGCGAACTTCGATTAGCTTCAAGAAAAATGCAATAAGCAAGAAAAATGCATGTACTCACACTAAGCCATCAAGAATTAAGACTTTCACAAATTTACAAGTTTATCGCAACTCAAACATATCACCAAGTATCATGAGATGTGTGCTCATTGGCATCTTTTAGCATTGTGCACATTGGCATCTTCACATGAGTGTGCTCTTTGGCATCTTTTAAGCTTGTGCACTTTGGCATCTTTTTAATCAAAAAGTTCGGTAAGTAAAGAACATGTCGTAAACGTAACTTTCTATCTAACCTTATTGCAGGATTTGGGTCAGCCGCTCCCAGACCAGATGGCCTTAGGGGACTAGGTGTCAAGCACCCCTTGGAACTTACTCTCCCAAATCAGAAAGGCTACATCGACACATCCTAAACCCATTCATACCAATAGAACATGACTTTCGATCTGGTTCTATAGAAGGATTTGGGTTCGATCACTCCCAGACCAAATGACCTTAGGGGACCAGATGACAAGCATCCCACGGAACTTACTTTCCCAAACCAGAAAGGCCACAGGTACAAACTTTTAAACTTAGAGATTTATGTATTTTATATATAGAATTATTCATCTCAATCACTCAGTTCTACATCTAAGTGCTTAGCCCATATTTTCATTACGATCCATAATTCTGACTTTTTAGGTTTTCTAAGAAATGTAAACTATTAATATTCCTAATCACATATCTTTAAAGCAGTATCAAAAGCTTCAAACATGTTGCTGACTTTTCAACTTTTGTAAGACTTGAAAGTTGAACATATAAAACTTCGATATAAGCAAAGCAACTTGAAAATTTATCCTCGATACACATTTTATTCAACTGAAAGAAAACCTGTAAAGCTTTTACTTTATAGAATAAAATTTGTAAAGATTTAAACTTTTAAATTCAACATGCCGAGTTTGGAAAGCAGAAATTAAAACGTTTTTCATCTAAAGCTTTTGTAAAGATATCAGCAAGTTGATATTCAGTTGGTACAAAATATAATTCAATAGTACCTTCTTCCACATGATGCTTTATGAAATGGTACCACATATCTATGTGTTTGGTCTTTGTGTGCTGGAACGGATTTACTGATATCACGATCGCGGATTTGCTGTCACAATAAATAGGAACAATTTTGTACAACATCCCATAATCACGAAGTTGTGTCTTCATCCAAAGCACTTGAGTGCAACAACTAGCCGCGGTGACGTATTCTGCCTCTGCAGTTGAGATAGAAACACAGTTCTGCTTCTTCGACGCCCAACTTATCAGTCTGTCACCAAGGAATTGAAGGTGACCTGATGTGCTTTTCCGGTCTAACTGATTTCCACCAAAATCTGCATCAGAATAAGCAATTAGTTTATAGTCAGAACTCTTAGGATACCACAAACCTAAGTATGAAGTTCCTTTGATGTATCGAAATATGTGCTTGACTGCAAACATATGCGATTCCTTTAGTTTGGCTTGAAATCTGGCACATAAGCAGGTAGAGAACATTATAACTGGGCGACTTGCTATTAAGTACATGAGTGATCCGATCATCCCTTGATAAGTCTTGACATCCACAACTTTTCCATCTGGATCTAATCCAATTTTGGCACCATGAGCCATCGGTGTACCGATTGAAGAAGATTTGTCCATCTTGAATTTCTTCAAAATGTCAAACACGTACTTCGACTGGTTGATAAAAATTCCATCTGGAAGCTGCTTCACTTGTAAGCCGAGGAAGAAATTAATTTCTCCCATCATGCTCATCTGAAATCTGGAGGTCATAAGATCAGAAAACCAAGTACATAATGATTATTAGTAGCACCAAAAATAATATCATCTACGTAAATTTGAACTAAGCAGATATCCAAGTTAGAACGATATATAAAAAAAGTAGTATCGATAGATCCTTTGGTAAACCCGGATTTGATCAAGAAGGTTGACAACTCATCATACCACGCCCTTGGTGCTTGTTTCAGACCATACAATGCTTTATCGAGAAAATAGACATGATCAGGACGTTCTTTGTCAACAAACCCCTCTGGTTGAGAAACGTAGACTTCTTCTTTCAGTTTCCCATTCAGAAAGGCTGTCTTCACATCCATCTGATATACTGTAAAATTTTGATAAGTAGCGAAAGCCAGAAACATACGGATAGCTTCTAAGCGAGCGACCGACGCGAAAGTTTCATCGTAGTCAATTCCTTCTTCTTGTCGATATCCCTTGGCTACCAATCTAGCTTTGTTACGAATGACGATACCATCTTTGTCTTTCTTGTTCTTGAATATCCACTTTGTGCCAGTAATACTCTTTCCTTTTGGACGTGGTACAAGTCTCCAAACTTTTAGTGCGTCAAATTGATTGAGCTCCTCTTGCATTGCTATAATCCAATCCGGATCCTCCAACGCTTCAGATACTTTGGTTGGTTCAATCTTGCTTAGAAAGCAAGTGAAAAGACATTCGTTGGGAGTAGTCGTCTTGGAACGTGTAGAGACACTTGCTTGAGGATCACCAATAATTTGATGACTTGGATGAGATCTTGTCCATTTGGTGGTATGAGGAAGAGGATCTATGACTTCTTGAACAACTTCTAATTGTTGAGAGAGAGTTTCAGGAGCTTCTATGTCAGAAGAAGAAACATCAACAGTTTCAACTGGAGGAGGAGGTAGTTCAACAACTTCAGAATCAGACTCTGGAAGAGTTGGTTGAACAGTAGCAGTTTGTTCTGCATCCTGAAGTTGTTCTTCTTGAACAGGTTGTTCTTGAACATCTTCTTCTTGAATAGGCTCAGTTTCTGATTGTGTGAGATCAGGTTCAGAAATATGTTGTTTAGAAATTCTGTTTTGAATAACAGGAGGTACTGGAACATCATCAATGTTAGAGATAGATGCAGCGGAATTGGAAGTAGATGCGCTTACAGTATCCTGATTCAAAACATTTGAAACATTATCAGTATTAGATTTGGGAACATTATCATAAAAATTCTCAAAAAGAAAATCAAGATCAGAAAGATTAAGTAAGGGAAGAAGAAGAATCCTGATTTGTCGGTTGAAGAGAAGGTTCTGAACTGTGTTGTTCAAAAGATAAATTCCCTGTAAGTACGGGTTCTTAGCCTGATTGACCAGAAACCAAATATGCAGCTTCGTCAAATTTTACATTGACACTCTCTATCACTTTTCTTGCGGAAGTAAGAAAGACTCTGTAAGCCGCAAAATTAGAAGAATAGCCCAAAAATACACCCTCATCTGCCTTTGGACTAAACTTGTTGAGATTGTCTCTGTCATTCAGAACATAACATTTACACCCAAATGACTTAAAATATTTGACATTCGGTTTGATACCGTTCATAAGCTCATATGGTGTTTTGTTGAATCGGCGATACATAATTGATCTGTTCTGAGTATGACAAGCAGTTGAGACAGCTTCAGCCCAATGAGACAAAGGAAGACCAGAATAAGCAAGCATCGATCTGGCAGCCTCGACAAGCGTTCTGTTTCTTCGTTCAACAACCATATTCTGTTGCGGTGTTTGGGCAGCAGAGAACCGTTGTTGTATTCCTTAATCCTCGTAGAAAGCTTGAAGAATGTTGTTCTTGAATTCTGTGCCATTGTTAGATCTGACAACTTTGACTGCTTTTTGCTTGTTGGTCTGGATTGTTTTGATGAGGTTGATGAGAATGTCGGGAGTTTCATCTTTAGATTTGAGAAACTTAACCCATGTAATACCGTGAGTAATCATCTACAACTACCAAGACATATCTTTTCTTTCCAATACTCTTTGTCTTCATCGGTCCGCATAAATCAACGTGAAGTAGATCAAGAATGTCTGAAGTGCAGGGTTCAGGCTTTGGCTTATGAGAAGCTTTCTTCATCTTTCCTTTCTCACAATCTTGACAGAGGTGGCCTTTCTGAAAACGAAGTACTGGGAGACCTCTCACTGAATCAGTCTTGACAAGGCGATCCATGTATTTAAAGTTGAGATGAGATAGTCGTCGGTACCAAATCCAACTTTCATGAACTGAAGCTTTAGATAGCAAACAGATGTCTGATGGGATTTTAACCTTGGAAAGATCAATGGTATACAAATTGGATCTTCTCTTTCCAACTAGTAAATCCCTGCCACTATCATTCTTTACAGCAACTCTTTTAGATTTGAAGCTGACTTCAAGATCTTTATCACAAAACTGACCGATGTTGAATAAGTTGTGGCTTAGACCTTCGACGTAGCTGACTCTCTTGACAGTTATATTACCTTGAACAAGATCACCATAACCTAGAATGGGAGCAGTCTCGCAGTTTCCAAACTTAACACGACCGCAACATTTTTCTTTAAAATTGGAAAGTAGAGATTTATTGCCCGTCATGTGTTTGGAACACCCCGAATCCAGATACCATAAATGACTAAGCTGCACATACAGAAACTACACAGATTTAGGTACCCATATGCTTATCGGTCCCTTCTTGTTAGATTTGTGCCTTTTATTTTTCGAAAATTTATTTTTATACATCTCATGAAAGCAATCATCAATAGAGGAAGAAACATAATCATCAGAATCAGAACTAGAAGAAGAATATGAGACATCTTTGCAATTTGAATCATTTTCGGAATAGAATATTTTGTATGTTTATTACAAAAAGCAAATGTATCATTATGACAAAGATTCTCTACACAAGTATCCTCTAACAGTTCAGATTCTACTGATTTCTGCTTAACCCTCCATATCAACTTAGTTGATCTCTTCACAGTCCGATCTGAAACAGAAGAATCAGAAGAATTAGAATTTTCAGACAAGACATTATCTTGTTTTCTTGACTTCTTTGACCTTCTTATTTTACGCTTTGGTTTATAATACTGATCATTTAGCATAAAAGAGTCATCAACAATTGCATTAGAAGAAGAAATTTTATCTAAGAAATCAAACTGAGTATTCGACATTTTTGAACTTGCCTTGGAATGAGAATTTTCAGAAAAACACACGTCAGGGGACGGTTTGCGCGATCCCTTGGTGGCGCAAACTGAACTTTGCGCGACCAACGTCTGGCACAAGTTGTCAGTTTGCGCTACCAACGGGTGGCGCAAATGCACACTGTTTTCTACTTTTTGAGTGTTTTCCTTAGAATCGTTAGGAAATCCAGAATTTATTTTATCTTTAAAACTTGATTTCATGATAAAAAGAAATAAACTGTTTTCAAAATCAGTTAGAAGACATTGTTCTTCCAATTTATCTTCAAGATCAATTATCTTACCTTCTAACACTAATGAGGGAATGTATTTCCTAGAATCATAAGAAACCGGAGATACATTTTCCTTATTTGTGTTATTTGCATATATATCAACAAAATCAGTTGGTAATGAAGATTTATTGGAAGAATTAACATTTAAAACATTTTTGTAATTTCTGGATTTCTTTGATTGCTCAGGAAAATACTTAGCATTCTCAGAAGTATAAACAAATGGCATTTCCATTTTCTTGTTTTTCATTCTTTTCTCATTTTCATCTTCTAAAACTTGCTTTTCACTTGTCTAAAAGAATTTGAATTGAGGAGCATATCTAGCAAGATTTAGATGATCATATTCATATAAAGTAGGAACTTTTGTTTTAGCATATTTTAAAAAATGCGGATTTTCAAAACCAAGTCCCCACTTTTCCTTTATAGCCTCATCACTTCTTGGGTTTATTCATATAAATGGTTTGCTCAGTTTGTTCTCTCTTATATAATTTTCCTTCTAAATCAATTATTTTATCAGAAATATTTTGATTTAAATTGGTCAATTCAGTCAAAGAATCACGATAAGTCTGATTTGAATTTTCTAAATCATCCAACTGCTTTTGAAATTTCTCTTTTGTGTCAGTTAAAATAATCTTTTCATCTTTCAGAGAAATTCGCAATTTTTCAATCAAAACAGATTTTTCTTGATTATCAACCTTTTCAGATATGAACTTTGAACGAAAATCATGTAAAACATTGACAATAACATTCAACTGAGAAGAAATGAAATTAAAATCGAAGTCAGAAATTACCTCAGATTCATCAGTTGAAGTATCCTCATCTTCATCATCGCTTTTCTCATCCCCAATAAAGCACATAGCTGCTGTCTCCTCATTCTCAGCTTCGTTGTCAGAATGATCAAGCCAGTATTCTTCCTCAGCCAGAAGAATAGTTCTATTCTCTTTTCTCTGCCAGTTCTAACTTCTTCCTGTAGAAAGCAGAATCTTTGATTACCTTCACACGACACTCCTTAGCTATGTGTCCGGGTTTCCCACAATTGAAGCAGTTCATAATCTTCTTCTCTTCCTTTTTCGGTTTGACTACTTTAGCAGGCTCATATTTTGGAACATATGGCTTTGAGGGAGTATCGGGTTCCACCTTCTTTGAACCGGATGTGAAGCGAAGATTGTTTGATCCAGATTTGTGTTGGAACTTTTTCTGATAATGTTGAGAGAGAAGGATCATGGCTTTTTCTAGAGCCTCGCCATCATCTTCATTTGAACCATCATATGCACTCTCAGATAACACTTGTTCTGCCAATTGACTGGCCAGAAGAGCAATTGGATCAACAGTCTTTGGCTTATTTTTCTTGTCAATCTTTGCTTTCTTTTCGAGAACCATGTTCTCATCAGTCATCAAGATTTCATACAGTTCCTGAATTGGCATTGTTGAAATCCGAACATCATTCTTTATCCTATGACAAGATTTGCTCCATTCAGGTTGAAGAGCATTCAGAAACTTCAGATTGGCTTCTAGTTCTGTCTTTGTCACCTTTATCTTATACAGATCATTGATCACAACCCAAAATCTATCAAACATGCTTTTCAGACTTTCTCCATCTTTAGCTTTGAACTCCTCAAAATTATTCATGTATCGAGTCTGACGGAGTTGAGTAGCCACAGCTGATCCAAGCATTATCTTTTCTAGTTGAGTCCACATGAGCATCGGATTCTTCTTGAAACAGTCAATTATGTTGTAGATTTGAATTAGGCAGAGCAAAAATCAGATTAGACTTTGCTTGACTATCAGCTTGATATCGTAAGAGCTCATCAGCATCATACTCTTTTATAGACTTTTCAACTCTTGTAGCCAGAGTAGTTGCAGTATCTGGTATTTCTTTCATGAGCCTCTCCATAGGACCCTCAGTCAAAGATTTCATCATATTTTCACCATTTGGTTCTCTTTATGAAGTTGATGAATCTGTCCTGCCATTGCTGAACCTCATTCTCATTTATCAGAACTAGAGGGCGAGTATCAGATCCTAAAGACATCATTATGTCGTTCTTGTAAATCTGTGCTTGTAGATACATCTTGAAAAATTCAGAAAGTTCGAAATCGCTAAGTCTGAAACACAGGAGAACTGGCCCAAACCGAAGTTTGCGTGAGCAGTGAAAGACGCAAATGAGGTTTGCGTGAGCCGAGAAAGACGCAAAACGAACTTTGCGTGAGACATTGAAAACGCAAACCAAGCTTTGCGTGATGCGAAGAAGACGCAAACTAAGCTTTGCGTGAGGCGAAGAATACGCAAACTGAACTTTGCGTGAGACACTTGTGACGCAAACAGAACATTGCGTGATACGAAGAAGACGCAAACTGTAGTTCTTGCGAACAGAAGGAGACGCAAAGTAACTTTGCGTAAGCTGAGGAATACGCGAAATGAACTTCGCGTGAGATGTTGATGAAAAGAACTTGCACTTTGCGCGATGTGCTGAAGAAATAAATTTCAACTTTTCGCGAGCAGAAACCTGGATGAAAACCTGAAATACACTGGTGCAAAGATTAGAACAAGAAACTAGTGCAAACTAATATGAACTCGCACAAACTTATATGAACTCGCGCAAACTGTAGATCTAGCACAAACCGAAGAAGAAGCACAAAAATCTTCTAAAAATCGAATACAAAACTGAATTTGATGCAATTTTCTTACACAAACAATTTCGAAAACAACTTTTTAACACTTTTCAATCAACCATTTCGATTAAAAAACATAAAGACAAGAAATCGTGAATAGCATAGTACGCAAAAACGAGTTTTCCAGAAAATCGAAATATTTCAAAATCGACGATCAAAACAAGAATTTCTTGTAATCTGATGTGAATCAAATATGTTTAACAACTAAAACCGAATTCAACGAAACAAATTTCAACAAAATTCACCCTGAAAACAATCCAAATTTGATGAAAAAGCAAAAAACGAGATTTTCTTGAAAAAATCAAGAAAATCGATCAAATTTTCTGCTTTAATCCACAAATTCATAAACTAAATCGATTTCTCTCAATCCTCTCAGATTCAGATTAGCTCTGATACCAATTGAAAGTCCAAGAATCTACTAAATCGTAGAGATAGAAAGTAGAGAGAGAAAGTAGGAGCGCCAAATGTAACAGTATATATTCAAAGTAATCTTCAAAGTTACAAAACAAAGGCAACAAGGGGACTTAAATACCCCTAGCCTTAACAATACAAATAAGCACTCTAAACACTGATAAGACTAAGGAGAATAAATACAATGATTACTACAAAATCAGTCTTAACAATCAGTAATAAACATATGCAAAATTTGTTAACTCCCTCTCAAATGTATGTAGATCATCTTATCTTGTATCATCTCACACTCCCCCTGAGATCATGAATACCTTTCAGTGTAGATACCTTTGAGAATAAAAATAAAGAAATGAAGAAAAAAAAAAACAACAATAACAAAACTTTAAGAGGTAATCACGTAATCACATATTAAGTCTTGAGATTTAGCATACCAAGTTTTGAAACAAGAAAATTAAATCTCTTTTCATCAAGAGGCTTGGTAAATAAATCAGCAAGTTGATAATCTGTGTTTACAAAATAAAGTTCGATTGTACCTTTTTCTACATTGTATTTGATAAAATGATATCTGACGTCGATGTGTTTGGTCTTGGTATATTGAATACGATTCACATATATTGTAATTGCGCTCTTCGAATCACAGTAGATTGGGATCTTGTTGTATTTGAAGCCATAGTCTCGGAATTGTGTTCTCATCCACAACACTTGAGAACAACAGCTCGCCGCAGCGACGTACTCTGCCTCAGTTGTTGAAGTGGATACACATAGTTTTTTCTTTGAAGCCCAACTCACGAGTTTATCGCCCAGAAATTGTATGTGTCCCGACGTACTTTTCCTGTCAAGCATACAACCTGCATGGTCTGCATCTGAATATGCTGTCAGTTTAAAACTTGTATCCCTAGGATACCACAGACCAAGATATGCAGTTCCCTTCAGATATCTAAAGATTCGTTTAACTGCAGACAAATAGGATTCTTTTGGAGAAGCCTGATATCGAGCACATAGACATGTAGAGAACATTATATCTGGCCTACTAGATGTCAAATACATTAAAGAACCAATCATGCCACGATAGGTTCTAACATCGACTGCTTTTCTAGAAGGATCAGCGTCGATCTTAGTTCTTGCTACCATCGGGGTTCCAATAGGTGTACAATTTTCCATTTTAAATTTTCTAAGAATATTGAAAATGTACTTAGCTTGATTGATAAAGATTCCTGTGGAAAATTGTTTGACTTGTAATCCGAGAAAGAAATTCATCTCTCCCATCATACTCATCTGAAATCTGGACACCATGAGGTTAGAAAAATTCTTACAGTATTTTGCATTAGTTGAGCCAAATATGATATCATCCACATAAATCTGAATTAAAATGATATCGACTTTTTCCTTTTTGATAAAAAGAGTAGTATCGATTTTACCTTTCGAGAAGCCAAACTTGACTAGGAATTTAGATAACACTTCATACCAGGCTCGAGAGGCTTGCTTCAGACCGTAAAGAGTTTTGTCTAGAATGTATACATGATTCGGTTTCTCTAGATTGATAAAACCTTCAGGCTGAGAGACATAGACTTCCTCCTTTAAGATGCCGTTGAGAAAGGCAGTCTTCACGTACATTTGGTAGACAGTGAAGTTTTTGTGGGCACATATGCAAGAAACATCTGTATATCCTCGATGCGCGCCACTGGAGCATAAGTCTCGTCATAATTAATACCTTCCTCTTGCCTATACCCTTTAGCCACTAATCTTGCTTTGTTTCTGATCACGATACCATCTTCGTCTTTCTTATTCTTGAATACCTATTTTGTGCCAATAATGGTTTTACCTTCAGGCTTAGGCACTACTCTCCAGACTTTTAATGCTTCAAACTGATTCAGCTCTTCTTGCATTGCAATTACCCAATCTGAGTCGGCTACAACTTCAGATACGCGTGTTGGCTCTACCTTGCTCAGGAATGAGTCATGCATACATTGATTAAGTGTAGCAGACCTAGTTTGCAAAAATTTAGTTGGACCTCCTATGATATGATGTATCGGGTGATCTTTTGTCCACTTGTGTTCATGAGGGAGTAGATTTAATGTAGATTGATCGTGATGTTCATCTAAGAATCCACTATCAGGTTCATCAATTTGTTCAGTATTTGGGAGGGGTTCAGTTGAAGTATTATGTGCAAAAATTTCGGTTGGTACTTGATTAGTCGTTACAGTGCAACCAACTGATTCAACAACTTCTGTCTCGACAGTTTCATGTATAGCTTCAACTGAAGGAGTAGGTGTTTGAATCGGAGTTTCTTGCTGAACAGGGGGAACGAATTCAGTAGACACATCTGAAGTGATTGGATGATGACTGCTTGACTCTTCAGGTTTGTCAATCACAACAGATTTAGACAATTTAGAACCAAGAAACTCATCATAAAAGAATTTAAACAATAAATCTAATTATGATAAATGAGATGTAGACGTAGATGGTTTATCAGAATTAGTCGATGTAACCACAGGTTCTGGATTGATCTGTCCAGAAGCTAGCACTCCAGTAAGTACGTGTTCTAAACTGCTTTGTTCAGAATCCAACTCTTCATCAAATGTAACATTTACTCTCTCTACTACAATCTTTGACTTCCTTAAATACACCCTGTAGGCAGCAGACGTGTGAGAGTAGCCGATAAATATGCCTTCGTCTGCCTTTGGACTGAACTTGTTTAAGTTCTCCTTGTCATTCAATACAAAGCACTTGCATCCAAAAATATGAAAATGTTTAATGCTAGGTGTACGATTATTTATTAAAGCATATAGCGTTTTACCAAACCAACGGTGGATTATAGATCGATCATGCGTGTAGCAAGCAGTCGATACAACTTCTGCCCATAGAAATAGAGGTAGATCTGATTGACTTAACATTGTTTGAGCAGCCTCGACTAGCGTTCTGTTACGTCTTTCTACAACTCCATTCTGTGTAGGCGTTCTGGCAGCAGAAAACTGATGTGTTATCCCGACTGATTCGAGATAATCTTCTACAGTTCTGTTCTTGATTTCTGTGCCATTATCTGTATGAAAAAACTTGACTGTCTTTTGGAGATTCACTTGAGTAGTCTTAAAAAATATGATGATGACTTCGGGCGTCTCATCTTTTGTTCTCAGAAATTTTACCCAAGTATACCGCGAGTAATCGTCTACAATCACTAACACATATTTATTGTCGTTTATGCTTTGTGTACGCATAGGACCGCAGAGATCCATATGCAACAATTCAAGTGGAGAACTTGTACTAGGTTAAGGAATTGGCTTATGAGCGGCTCTCTTCATCTTGCCCTTCTCACACGCTGCGTACAGATGTTCTTTCACGTACTTAAGCTCTGGAAGTCCTTTTACTAATTTTCCCGTGACCAGTTGATTGATGTAACGAAAATTCAGGTGAGAAATCTTTCGATGCCATAACCAACTTTGTTGCAGCGAGGCTTTGGACAATAGACACACCTCATTGACAGTCTTTACATTTGACAAGTTGATCGTGTAGAGGTTTGACTTTCTAGTGCCAACCAAGAGTTCCTTACCGTCTTCAGTACGCACAGAACACCTCTTGGCCTTGAAATTAACCTCTAAGTCTTTGTCATAGAACTGTCCAATGCTGAATAGGTTATGTCCTAAACCTTCAACGTAGCTCACCTTCGTAATCGTTACGTTGTCTTGAATAACGTCACCATAGCCCAAAATTGGTGAAAACTGGTCGTTCCCGAAGCGCATGTTCCCGAAATATTTCTCTGTATAATTAGATAAGATATCTTTCTGCCCAGTCATATGCTTGGAGCAACCAAAATCCAAGTACCACATATGACGGGTGTGCACAGGAGAAATCAGGGAACAGTAACTTTAGGTACCCATTGGTATCTGGGTCCTTTCAGATTAGCGCAAGATTTTGGCACACATATAAATTTGGGTCCTCTTTTGTTTTGAAAAACATTTAGAATGATAAACATGATAAGAACTGAACCAATCATCAGAATACTGGCGAGAAACAAAATCATTCCGTCTATATTTAGAGGACTTAGTAGTAGACCGAGATAATTGGAGTAATTACTTTATTGAATATTTCTTGTAAGGAATTACAAGTTTTTTGTTTATCAGAAGCAACAGTACCAACTACATCAGAAATACTACCAGTCTTTCTATTACAAACAATATCAGGACATGATTCTGCTTTCTCATCAATCTTCTGTTTTGGTCGCCACTCAGTTCGTTCTTCAGACCTTTTCTTTTTCAACTCTGAAACAAAAGATTTATATTTGTTAGGAAAATTAGATTTATGAGTTTATGTTTTCTTAAGCTTACCAGTGTTGGTCCGTTTCTGTGAGCGCCTTTTTCTTTGCTTTTTACCTTTCTCATAATAGTCAGTACTTACATAAACTGATTCACCAACCTTGGTTGATGATTCACCTACTTCATACACACTAGGTAAAGATTCAGAGTTAATGATAAAAGCGGAATGATCTGGAAGTTTAGCATTGAAGTCAAACATATCAATTTCATTAACACACCCATCATCAAAAATTAGAAAATCATTTGCAGATGCAAATAAGTCATTAAAATCATCTTCAGAAGTTTGAGGTACCTTAGAAGATGTTGAACACTCTTTGGATTTAGATTTAAAACAGTGTTCTTCATTACAGTAGAAAATACAACTTGTTCAATATCAACCAAAATTCTTTCGTCAGATAAAGCATTTTCAAGATCAAGAATTTTACTTTCTAAAACAAGTGGAGGAACATAATTTTTTTCTTTAATCGGTTTTGCCTCCAAATCTTGTGTAGAATAACTTGCAAAATAATCATTTGAAAGGAATTTTGGTTGTTCAGAAATATAACTATCATTCAGCTTTTGATAGCAGAATGGTAGTTGTATTTTCGTTGTTTTCTTTCTGTTCTCATCTTCTTTGGCCTCAACCTCATCAGGTGATTTGGTAACAAATTTAGGTTTCAAATGAGGATGTTTGGTAGCCGCTTGTAGAAAATCAAAATTATACAAGGCTGACTATTTTCTGATTACTTTCTTTAGATAATGTGGGATATCGTAACCGAGTCCCCACTTCTCTTTAACATCGGATTCCTCATTTGGTGTGTTTAAGAAAATGGTTTGATCTGTTTGTCCTCTAGCATATAATTTGGCTTCCAAACCATTTACCTTTTTCTCCAAACTCTTATTTTCAACCTGCAATTTATGAGCTTTCAAAACACATTCTTGTTTCTCAATATCAGACTTTGAAAGTTTAGAAACAATTTCAGAAATCTTGTTTTCAAAACAATCTTTTTCAAGTTTAAATTCAGAAGCAGATTTGTTTAGAGAGTCAATCAGACTTTTGTTCCCAACAAGTTCCTTGTTGAGATAAAAAATAGCTTGACGTTTCTTTGCAACTCTTCTCTTTTCCATTTTCAATTTGGCTTGAAGGTCTTAAAGTTCGATCATCATGGCTTCCATTTTATTTATAAAATCAGATTCAGAAAAATTTAATACCTCATCAGATGTTTCTTCTTCAGATTCATCATACTTGATCTCTTTTCCCATCAGACACATGTGTGTTGTTTCTTCTTTTTCTTCCTCATCGTAGTGGTCAAGCCAAAACTCGTCTTCAGCCATTAGAGCCTTACCCGTTTCCTTCTGCTTAGCCAAAAGCATCTTGTGCTTATAGTAGTAATCAGAGTTTCTAACTGTAGGCTTCCGACAGTCTTTGGCAAAACGACCCACTTTGCCGCAATTATAGCACTTGATCAAATCATTAGTCTTCTTTTCACTGCCATAATCATTACCATACTTCTTCTCTTCTGGCTTTCTCTCCACAAATTTCTTCTCCTAAAATCTTCTTCCTTCCACTCTTTCTCTATCTCATGATTTCTTGACCCTGACGAGTACCTTTGACTATTTGAACCCGGTTTCTTGTAGAATTTCTTTTGAAATGCCCGAGTAAGCAGTAACATTGCTTGCTTCAGGTTTTCCCCATCATCAGAATCAGAATCAGAATCAGCAGAGTCGTCAGAACTAGGAATCACCACTTTCTTTTTCTTCTTCTTTTCTTTCTTCTCTTTCTCTTTCTGACCAGCCACTAAAGTTGTGGGATCTGCTACTTTCTCAACTTTCTTCTTCTCTCCTCTTTTCTATTCTACCTCCTCCTCATTCTGTCTCAGTGTCTTATATACCTGGTGCAAAGGAATGTCACTGAGGTCTTTCATATGTTTCATTCTTCTCGTATGCTTTTTCCATTCTGGTTGAAGAATGCTGAGGAATTTGACGTTGTTGTCAATTTGATTCTTCTTGACTTTGTTCTTTGCAAGCTCATTCAGTAGAAGCACAAATCTCTCGTAAGTTTCCTCAAGGCTCTCATCTTCTTTGCCTTGAATTCCTCGTAGTTGTTTATGCAATTGGCAACCTTCATTTGATTTCCAACCTTTGATCGCATCATCATCTTTTGGAGTTGATCCCACATCTTCTTTGCGGTTGGTTTGTAGTTGTCAATTTTGATGTAGATCTCGTTAGAAATGCTCTGTAAGAGTAGAGATCTTTCTTGCTTATCGGTTTTGTATCTGTTTTTTTTGCTCTTCGGTATATTGGGAAAGATCTTATGGAACAATCTTTGTTTTTTGAGGTCTATCCATATTTCCATCTTCGCTATCTGAGGACTCGTCATCCGGTATTTCCATAGTGAGGGGTACCATCGGACCTTCCATGATTGACATCGGAATATTTTCCCCGTTAGCATGTCTGTCAATGAAATCGAAGAACCGGTCTTTCCACTATTCGTATTCCCCTTTGAATAGTACTGGAGGCTTCACGTCTGTACCGATTGAAAGTGCGTCTTTGGAAGTCATCCTGTTTCAAAAATGTACAATAAGAACTTGAAAAATGATCGTTAGTCCAAGTGAAATCAGAAATACATAAAAACTTAGAAAGAATTTTCAGAAATTAAATTTCCAAAAATTTTCCAAGTATGGAATTCGCACACTATACTGAAACACAAAGAATTCGCATACAAAATTCGCATGACACAAATTCACACAAACACTATCTTCAGAATTCACACACAAGAAGAATTCAGAATTCGCACGCACAGAATTCTCACACGGTTATATGCGAGTTCTTGGAATTCGCATACAACACTTATGCGAAATCTTGACTTGGAAAATTTGAAAAATTAGCTTTTCGCATGAACTTTTCGCATAACTAACACATACGAATTCTGAACATAGAAAACAATTTGAAACTTTTATGCGAATTCTGATGAATTCGTATCTCACTCTTATGCGAATTCTGAGGAATTCGTATGAAGTTAGATGCGAATTCTGAGGAATTTGTATCTCTCTTTATGCGAGTTCCTTACTTTTCGCATACAAGCATTATGCGAATTCTTGCCTTAGACGATTTTCACAAACACTTTTCGTATAAAAGGCTCATGCGAATTCTGACAATTCGTATACAAGGCTATACGAATTCTTAGGAATTCTCACTACTCACACATGCAAATTCTACGCATTTCGCATAACACACATGTGCGAAATCAATACTTATGAAATTTTCAAACAAAACAATTATGCGAAAACTATAGATCTGCGAGTTCTTGATGCGAGTTCTTGAAGTTATGCGAGTTCTTCAGATCTTCGATGAAAAATCACTCTAATCGGCTCAAAAATCCATCAAAACTTCGAATTTGATCTGTAACTTTGACAATTTGATCCCTAACACATCTAGAATCTATTACAACCAAAGAATTTCAAAAAAATTATGTCAAAATTATAAATTGGGATTGAACAGTGCTATTAAACTTGTGAACTTGAAAAATTAGAAAAAACTATCAAATTGATCAAAGTTACAGTGCAATGTTCTAACAGACCTTTAAAAGATTGATCTATTTCACTATACGAACACAATCAACACAATTAGACTCGCAAAAACTCAGAAAAATTCGAAATTCAATCTAGACTCAGAAAACGGTGCGAAACCCCATAGTATTGATCGATTTCAACTTGAACTCTGCTCTGATACCAATTATTATTCCCTAATTCCAAGTTCTAATTGCAATTCAATTAACAAGATGACAAAACAGAGATCAAACAATCAACTTGTTTTCAATTCCAATTCAAGATTCGTATACAAGCTCTTTATGATACTTTCTCTCTCTAGAATCTATGTCTGCGTACAATTTAACTTCTTACAACAAAAAATTACTTGGCTCTAAGTCATATCCCTATTTAAAACACACACGCACTAAACACATAAAAGTAAAAATACATTTGACTTTGACTATTATTACAAAGAAACTTTGACTTTGCTTTGAGAGTTGACTTTGGCTTTGACTTTCAATCTTCAGTCTTCATGATCTTGTATCCAACAAATATATGCACTAACACATGCAGACCTCCTGATACTGATGAGGTATCGACACAGTCCACATCAACTGTTTATACTGTGCGATATGCTTGGCCGGATCGCTAATTCCGGAGTACTTCGGAGTGAACGTCGGGATGTTGTACTTTTTTGGGACGTCGACCATGGCGATTTCGTCGACGAAAGGTGATGCTTGAAATTTGGTCCTTGGTTCAACGTCTACAAGCACAGCAGCCTCTGGAAGCTTTGCGAGTAGCAACATCATCTTCTCATTCTCTTCTTCTAATTGCTTCAGTCGTCGTGCGACAGGATCGTCCAGATTGAAAGTGTTGCTTGCCTGAAGACAAACTGGCGCGAATCCATAGTTTTGAGATGTGACACTTGCATTTGGAAGAAACTCGTTGCAATGTGATGTCTCTCCAGCGTCACCATTCATTTGTGCATTCGTGGGAGGCACGGGCATCGATGAAAATGCTACTGTTGGTGGCCACATCGTTGGAATCGTCGGGATAGAGAAAGTGGGGACTCCTGTGGCTGCTTCAGTACTTTGCGTCAGCCTGGGTATGGAGGCAGTGGCGGTTGAACACATTTGTAACACCTCGAAAATCAGAGTAAATTAAAACCTGGAAATCTGACAATATGACGCAAGCAATTCCATTAACTTCCCATAAATGGGATTAGTCCTTAAGACTATACAATCCTATACAAGGATTTCATCAAAAGAATGGGACTTAACAATGCCCAACAATAATACTAATCAATCCCAAAAACCTCGAGACTCAAAACTCGTCTCTCCAAAAACCCCGGCAACCCACCGCTAATGGAAACCTGATACACATATCATTTGAGAAAAAGTGTCAGACTTAAAGCCTGGTGAGAACATACAGTTTATGAAGCTCAAAAGATAAAACATTTGCATCAAGATAACATTTCCAAAGAGATTAAGTTTACACAATAGGTCCTTGCCACAAACGGGCTTTTTCGTTATAAACATGCCATAAAAGGACCGAAGCAAAACATTTTACCAAGGATTGTGGCGAAACACAAAGTTAGGCCAACAAACCGAGTTACGAGCTAAACCAATTGGAGTCCGCGGATACGAATCACAAAGTCCGTGCTTCAACGTGAGATCAAGCCCCAAGCGCAAAACCAAGGTATACTCCTTCGCTAGGATCACTATGAACCATGGCTAGTATCCGGCCTCACATAACCGTACCAAGTTGCCCCCGAGGAACAAGTGATCCATAGCTACAATTCTGGGGAATGTAACATCCCAATAATACAGTCTACTCCAAAACCTATGGATCCACTAGTAATGGTAAGGACTCGTCACAACAACGTATGTGACCAACCATAAATAAACATATGGTTACAAACACATTTTTATAAACAAAATGCTATTCCCAGTTCAATTTCCTGTAAGAATGAAAATCATTTAAAAGAAGATCCTTTGAATATTTCTTTCGCATAAACGCACAGGTAAAACATCATTTTACGTTTAAAAATAAGATGAGATCAAAAAGGTAACTTTTGATATGTATACCGTTTAAAATGATAGTAGGAACTCACCTCTGTTTCCTTCTTCTTAACGAGCGCTACCTATGATAACACCGAAAGAATCGGTAAGTCGAAATACAGATAAACCTCTCGTTATTTGAATAGGACTCAAAGACACAGAAGCTAACAACTTAACAGAACCTAATCCGGTCAAAGGACAACTCCGGTCTAAACCACACCGGTCGAACACCTCCCCGGTCCAACACTACCCCGGTCGAACGCTACTCCGGTCGAACAGGCAACATCGGTCGAACAGGCATCCGGTCGAACAGGCATCCGGTCGAACAGGCATCCGGTCGAAGGACCATGCGGTCGAGTCAACCATCCGGTCGAAGGACCATCCGGTCGAATCAACCATCCGGTCGAACGACCATCTCCTTGTTCCTCAAGAACAGTTCGATGCAGATGATGAACAACACGATGCAGAACCCAGATCCAAATGATAAATACTCAGATCTCAACATGGAACGGTTCAAAACCTTCACAACAAGATTCTACGCGGCTAAAAGCACTTAGATCAAAGCATTAAGCTAGATTCATACCTCGATTTGCCTGAAACGATCGACCCAAAACAAAGCTTCTCTCCTGCCTTCTCCTTCTTCTCTGACTTCAAAGATCTCAAGAACTCAAATCTGATATTTTACAAAATATCTAGATTTAACTTTGTATATATATTACCCAAGTTACACTTTGCCCCCTTGAACTTTGGGTAAAGGTCAACTTCTCACCCAATCCCAAAATTCAGGGTGTTACAATCCTCCCCAACTTGGGAATGATTTCGTCCCCGAAATCCAACTATACAAAGAGATGAGGATATCTACGCTTCATATCCTCCTCGGATTCCCAAGTCACATTTGCTCCTCGGTGATGCTTCCACTGCACCTTGACCAAAGTGACTTCCTTATGACGCAACTTCTTAGTCTTTCTCTCTAAGATGGCGTCGGGTTCTTCCACACAACGGTTACCTTCGTCAACCCTTAACTCTGAGAGGGGAATGACGCTGTCTTCTACCGCCAAACACTTCCGGAGGTAGTAGACATGAAACGTGTTGTGTATTCTACTCAACTCCGGTGTTAGTTCCAACTGGTAGGCCTGCAACCCTACACGCTTAAGTACTTTGAAAGGTCCGAGGAAACGAGGACTCAGCTTCCCACGTTTTCCGAACCGTATGATGCCCTTCCATGGCGATACCTTAAGCATAACGCGGTCGCCTACTTGGAATTCCATCGGTCGCCTCTTCTTATCGGCATAGCTCTTCTGACGATCTTGAGCCGCTTTCATCCTCTCTCTAATACACTAGACCTTATCGGCAGTCTCTTGCACGATTTCAGGTCCGGCGAACTGCTTCTCTCCCGCTTCTAGCCAACACACGGGAGTCCGACACTTTCGCCCATACAGTGCTTCAAAAGGTGCCATCCCAATACTCGAGTGGTAGCTATTGTTGTAAGCGAACTCCACCAAAGGCAGGTGAGAGTCCCAACTACCCCCGAAATCGATGACACAAGACCTCAACATGTCTTCCAAGGTTTGGATTGTTCGTTCGCTCTGCCCATCGGTCTGCGGATGGTAAGCCGTACTCAACTTAACTCGCGTACCAAGCTCTTTCTGAAATCCATCCCAGAAGTTCGAAGTGAACCGACTGTCGCGATCCGACACGATCGACAATGGTATTCCATGCCTCGAGACCACCTCATCGATATAAAGCTTCGCCAACTTATCCATCGGTAAAGTCTCGCGCATAGGCAAAAAGTGAGCGCTCTTCATCAATCTATCCACTATCACCCAGATGGTATCGTGTCCCCGAAGAGTTTTAGGCAACTTCGTCACGAAGTCCATGGTGATATGCTCCCACTTCCACTCGGGAATCTCTAAGGACTGAAGACTCCCATACGGTCTCTGATGTTCGGCCTTAACTTGCGAACACGTCACACAACGCTCAACGTAACGTGCCACATCAAGCTTCATCACCGGCCACCAATAGTGCAACTTCAAGTCCCTGTACATCTTCGTACTTCCCGGGTGAATGGAATACTTGGACTTGTGTGCATCTTCTAGCAACAGCTCACGGTTTCCCCCAACCTTGGGCACCCACACACGACCGCTGAACAGTTTTACCCCACGGCTATCTTCCGTTAAGAGTAAACGCTGTTTTGTCATGACTTCCTCTTTGAGATTCTCTTTCAACAATGCTTCCATCTGAGATGTCTTGATCTTCTCAACAAGACTAGACACTAGCTCGATTCTTGAATGGGTAGCCTGAATACTCCCGCTATAGTCCTTCCGACTTAGCGCATCGGCCACCACG
This sequence comes from Arctium lappa, assembly GCA_023525745.1. NCBI lineage: Eukaryota > Viridiplantae > Streptophyta > Magnoliopsida > Asterales > Asteraceae > Arctium > Arctium lappa. The sequence goes on along the minus strand of CM042049.1, from coordinate 56,225,320 downwards.
TTCGCCTTACCGGGATGGTAAAGCAATTCACAGTCGTAGTCTTTCAACAACTCGAGCCACCGCCTTTGCCTCATATTCAGCTCTTTCTGACCAAAGACATACTTCAGGCTCTTGTGATCCGTGTAAAGAGTACACTTCGTGCCGTAGAGGTAATGCCGCCAAAGCTTCAAAGCGAACACCACCGCTGCTAACTCCAGATCATGGGTTGGATAATTCTGCTCATGTATCTTAAGCTGCCTCGAGGCATAAGCGATTACCTTGCCTCGTTGCATCAACACGCAACCCAATCCCATCTTTGAAGCGTCGCTGTACACCACGAAATCTTCCGACCCTTCAGGTAACGTCAAGATCGGAGCTTCACACAACTTCTTTTGAAGGATCCGGAACGCCTTCTCTTGGGTTTCGGTCCATTCAAACTTCACATTCTTCCGAGTCAGAACTGTCAAGGAAGAAGCGATCTTGGAAAAGTCTTGAATGAATCTCCTGTAGTATCCCGCCAGACCCAAGAAACTTCGGATCTCGGACGGACTCTTAGGAGGCTCCCAATTCATCATTGCTTCAATCTTGGAGGGATCTACTTTCACTCCGCCTCGAGTGACTACGTGCCCCAGAAATTGTACTTCTTTAAGCCAAAAGTCGCACTTGGAAAACTTGGCGTACAACCTCTCTTTTCTCAACACTTCCAGAACTTCACGCAAGTGCTGCTCGTGCTCTGTCTCACTCTTGGAGTAAACGAGTATGTCGTCAATGAATACAATGACCGACTTGTCGAGGAATGGTCGGCACACTCTATTCATCAAGTCCATAAACACCGCTGGTGCGTTCGTCAGGCCAAAAGGCATTACAAGGAATTCGTAATGGCCGTAACGCGTTCTGAATGCCGTCTTCGGAACATCTTCTTCTCTCACCTTCACTTGGTATAGCCTGATCGTAAGTCGACTTTGGAGAAACAACCCGCTCCTTGAAGTTGATCGAACAAGTCGTCTATTCTCGGAAGCGGATACCTGTTCTTCACTGTAGCTTTGTTCAACTCACGATAGTCGATGCACATTCTCATTGTGCCATCCTTCTTCTTAACAAATAAGACCGGAGCTCCCCAAGGTGACGAACTCGGTCTTATGAATCCCTTCTCAAAAAGCTCTTGGAGTTGTGCTACCATCTCTTGCATCTCCGATGGCGCTAAACGATAAGGTGCTTTAGCGATCGGTGCAGCGCCTGGCACGAGATCAATCCGAAACTCTACCTGACGATCGGGCGGCAACCCGGGCAAGTCGTCCGGAAAGACATCTGAATACTCCCGCACGATCTTCACATCTTCCAGCTTGGACTTCTCTAACTTGGCATCGATCCCATAGGCTAGGAAGGACGAACATCCTTTTACTAAACACTTACGTGCTTTTGCCATGGTGATTATTGCCACATCACCCTTTCTCTTTTCGCCATAGATGACCACTACCTCACCAGAGGGGTTGGGAAGTCAAATCATCTTTTTGGAACACACGAACTCGGCCTGATTGTTTGACAACCAATCCATACCGATTACAACGTCAAAACCCCCGATTGACATTGGTAGCAGATCGATCGGGAATTCCCTCCCTTCGATGCTAAGAGCACACTGCTTCAGAACTTCATGGATCAGAACTTGCCTACCATCTGCTATTTCTACCACTAATGCATCCTCAAGACTAGTAGTGGGCATAGAAATTTTCTGACGGAACAATTCAGATACGAAAGAGAAACTAGCACCCGTATCGAATAAAATACGAGCAGGTACAAAGTTTATAAGAAAAGTACCCGATACCACATCAGCGGATGCCCTAGCCTCTTCGGCCGTCATCTGAAAAGCTCGGCCCTGAACCTTCGGAGGGTTCTCCTTCCTTGCTGGCGCGCTACCCGACACAAGCTTCGGGCAATCTCTCTTTACATGCCCCGGTGCCTTACACTCGTAACAGACGATTCCACTGACCGTGCAATCTCTGACAGTGTGACCGGGCTTCCCACACTTATAGCAAACTTGAGAATTGTTGTAACAGTTACCGTGATGCTTGGTTCGACACCTCGGGCACCACTTAGCTTCCGGATAACTGCTGAAGTTGCGGTTTCCGATAAAAGGTCGGGTCCGCTTGGGAGGTACTGAACTGTTCTCCCACTTTCTCTTTTCAGGCACCACCACTGCCTTCTCAGATTTGCCCTTCGCGAACATCTCTTCCATAAATTGAGCTTCCTCTACCATCTCTCGGAGGTTAGAAGCCTTGAAATTATGGACCATAGATTGCATGTCCGCAGGCAGGCCGTTGAGATAAGCTTTCATCTTGTCTTTCTCTGTTGGGGCAGCGTGCCCCACCAGACCAAGTTTCTCCATAAACTGACGGGTGTACTCCCTCACCGTCAGGCTCCCCTTCACCAAAGACCGGAATTCTTTCTCAATTCGGTCCATGGTCCTCTCGTTGCAAAACTCCTCTAACAGCTTTTTCTTGAACTCGGCCCACGACAACTGAGCCAGTACTTCCGGAGATAGAGTGGATTGGATGATATTCCACCAGATGAGTGCAGTGTCCCTCAGCAATTGGGTACCAAACCGCACCCTCTGATCATCACCACATTCGGAAGAGCCGAAAGCTTGCTCAACCGCTCGGATCCACTTAACGCACACCACCGGGTCGTCAGAACCGAAGAATTCTGGCGGTCCGCAGCCCAGAAAGGACTTATAGGAACAACCCTTCCTATTCCCCTGAGCACCAGAAATCCCGCGCTCAACAGACGTGACCCTTATACCATCATCTCCAGAACCTAATACGACGTTCTCTACCACCGTCTCGCTTCTCCGATGGTTTACGTCGCGGTCCTCCATTGCTTTTAGCAGAAACTCTTGCTGCTTCGCCATTTCTTCCCTCATCGCCAACATCACGCTGGCCAGCAACTCTGACTGGGGATTAGCATCCCCGATTACTGGGTGGGACGAAGCCAGGTCTACTCTCGGAATGACCTCTGGCCCCCCACCTAGTACTTGCTGAACGGGTGGTCGAACGATAACCTCAACTCCTTCCGGCTGACCCGCTGTAGAGGCTGTCGCTTCCTGACCATCAACACGAGCACGCGGTCTCCCACGCGTACCTACCATTCTGAACTGCTACACAGAGCAGTGGAAGAGATAAGAAAAGATAGAAAAACACGAAGGGAAAACGTACTACCACATTACCAAATGCCATATTAATAGCAATTCAAGGACTCTTACGTACAATATCCTCATAATAACATTAGCTAAGTGAAATTATGAACATACAACACATAATGATTCTTGTCACCACTACTACAACGCTTGATAAACGTACTTTCCGTTGACTCTAAGACTAACCCATCTTAGGAGCTCTACCCAAATCTCGCAGATCAATTCTTAGCATACGCAGTCTAAGTCTAGACATCTTACATTCATGCCTAGTTCGCTTAAACTAGAGCTCTGATACCAACTTGTAACACCTCGAAAATCAGAGTAAATTAAAACCTGGAAATCTGACAATATGACGCAAGCAATTCCATTAACTTCCCATAAATGGGATTAGTCCTTAAGACTATACAATCCTATACAAGGATTTCATCAAAAGAATGGGACTTAACAATGCCCAACAATAATACTAATCAATCCCAAAAACCTCGAGACTCAAAACTCGTCTCTCCAAAAACCCCGGCAACCCACCGCTAATGGAAACCTGATACACATATCATTTGAGAAAAAGTGTCAGACTTAAAGCCTGGTGAGAACATACAGTTTATGAAGCTCAAAAGATAAAACATTTGCATCAAGATAACATTTCCAAAGAGATTAAGTTTACACAATAGGTCCTTGCCACAAACGGGCTTTTTCGTTATAAACATGCCATAAAAGGACCGAAGCAAAACATTTTACCAAGGATTGTGGCGAAACACAAAGTTAGGCCAACAAACCGAGTTACGAGCTAAACCAATTGGAGTCCGCGGATACGAATCACAAAGTCCGTGCTTCAACGTGAGATCAAGCCCCAAGCGCAAAACCAAGGTATACTCCTTCGCTAGGATCACTATGAACCATGGCTAGTATCCGGCCTCACATAACCGTACCAAGTTGCCCCGAGGAACAAGTGATCCATAGCTACAATTCTGGGGAATGTAACATCCCAATAATACAGTCTACTCCAAAACCTATGGATCCACTAGTAATGGTAAGGACTCGTCACAACAACGTATGTGACCAACCATAAATAAACATATGGTTACAAACACATTTTTATAAACAAAATGCTATTCCCAGTTCAATTTCCTGTAAGAATGAAAATCATTTAAAAGAAGATCCTTTGAATATTTCTTTCGCATAAACGCACAGGTAAAACATCATTTTACGTTTAAAAATAAGATGAGATCAAAAAGGTAACTTTTGATATGTATACCGTTTAAAATGATAGTAGGAACTCACCTCTGTTTCCTTCTTCTTAACGAGCGCTACCTATGATAACACCGAAAGAATCGGTAAGTCGAAATACAGATAAACCTCTCGTTATTTGAATAGGACTCAAAGACACAGAAGCTAACAACTTAACAGAACCTAATCCGGTCAAAGGACAACTCCGGTCTAAACCACACCGGTCGAACACCTCCCCGGTCCAACACTACCCCGGTCGAACGCTACTCCGGTCGAACAGGCAACATCGGTCGAACAGGCATCCGGTCGAACAGGCATCCGGTCGAACAGGCATCCGGTCGAAGGACCATGCGGTCGAGTCAACCATCCGGTCGAAGGACCATCCGGTCGAATCAACCATCCGGTCGAACGACCATCTCCTTGTTCCTCAAGAACAGTTCGATGCAGATGATGAACAACACGATGCAGAACCCAGATCCAAATGATAAATACTCAGATCTCAACATGGAACGGTTCAAAACCTTCACAACAAGATTCTACGCGGCTAAAAGCACTTAGATCAAAGCATTAAGCTAGATTCATACCTCGATTTGCCTGAAACGATCGACCCAAAACAAAGCTTCTCTCCTGCCTTCTCCTTCTTCTCTGACTTCAAAGATCTCAAGAACTCAAATCTGATATTTTACAAAATATCTAGATTTAACTTTGTATATATATTACCCAAGTTACACTTTGCCCCCTTGAACTTTGGGTAAAGGTCAACTTCTCACCCAATCCCAAAATTCAGGGTGTTACAACATTCAAAAGGCATGTGAAAAGGTGGTCTTGGACCATACTGAGGCCCAATTTGGTTTCAACATTTTGATTCCTCATTGCTGAGAGTTCTTCAGCTTCCCTGCGATTTTTCTCATCCAGAGCGTTAATACGACTACGAGAAGCATCAAGTTCCATACGCATTTGAGAAATGATGTGGGCTTGAGTTCCCTGAGCTTCCATGATCCTGCTAGTAAAAAAAGAGGCACTGAAACTGTTAGTAAGTCGCACTCTTTGTCGAGGATTTTACTCTAGTTGAGGCCCTATGGTGGGTGCCAAACTGTTAATACCAAAAATTGTTCAAAGGAAGATCTAAGGTCGGTGTGGAGCTTTAACAACTAAAATAAGTGATCGATCACAAATTATACGAGGGGTAATAAAAGTAAGTAAGAGACAGAGAATTTGGTGACACGGAAAACCCCGTCAAGTGCACTATGGACGTCAAATAGGGACGTTGTCCTTTAGAAGGAGTGATCGAAAGTACAAATGACAATATTACAGACAGAAATAAGTAAATCGTAAGCTTGCAACTATTTGTCGTGCGATTGGAGCACTTTATCGAGAGTTCTTGCTTAAGAGAGAATAAGTTGAATGTTCTGGAGTGTTGCAGAAGAGTTCAGGTTGATTAGTGTTTTTTTCGAATGATTATTCGACCCTTGTATATATAGCTTTTGGTCGTCATACATGAGCATTGAATGTCCAACGGTCTTGATAATGATTGAGCTTGATGATGTCCGTCTGTTATATCCGTTGGCCATTATCCGCTTTAAAACCTGTCATAAAGAACCATAAAAGAAAACGGTTGTGTGCAATAAATGACATAATCGTTAGTTACGTTATAGAGGTCGTAAGATAGGAGTCGTCGAGTGACTTCTTGGTTGCAGTCGAGAGAAACTTACGACCATCGTCATAAGTGACGACTATGGTCCTCGGTGTGTGTGATTGTCATTACCTTATCTTAATATAAGAATATTCCTTAGATTGGAGACGTTTGGTTTCTTAGTGTTGGTCGTGACTTGTGAAATTTTACCCAAACAGCGACAATGGGTCATGAACTCCTGACGTTCATGGATGCCTATTACGGATATAATTAGATCCTAATGCATCATGACGACCAAGAGAAAACCGCCTTCATGACGGACAAAGGTATTTATTATTACAAAGTTATGCCTTTTGGTCTTAAAAATATAGGTTCAACATACCAGCGACTAGTCAATAGGATGTTCAAAGAACATCTAGGCTATACAATGGAGGTGTATATCGATGATATGCTTGTGAAATCAAATCAAGCAATGGACCACATTGATCACCTAAGGAAGTAGTTCGACATACTCAGAGAATACCACATGAAGTTGAACCCGACGAAATGCTCCTTTAGAGTAAACACATGTAAATTCCTCGGATACATGGTCACATGACATGGGATCGAAGCCATAGTTGAGAAAGTCAACTCTCAGTGAAAGTCAAAGTCATTTTATAATAAAAGTCAGAGTCAACATATTGTATTTGTTTGTTTCTTTGTAATTGTCTTGGGTATAAATACCTTTGAAGTCTTTGTAAGTTGTAAGTGAGTGGTAGTAAGTCATTGTGAGATTCAGATGAGAGAAGAGCATTATTAGAGCATCATCCTAGTGAGAGAAAGTAGAGAGAGAAAGTGAGATTTGTAATTGTTTGAGATTTATTCAAAGACTTGTGATTATGATTCTCATCTTGATTGTTTTGTATTGATTAGAAATTGAAATAGGGAATAACAATTGGTATCAGAACAGATCCAATTATGAAATCAAATCAAGAAATGTTCGATACTGTGTTCGTGAATGTCCAGATCGATTTATGAGTTCTTGTGCAAATTTCGAGTTGTAATCAATTAGGTTTTGTATGTTGAGTATAATCAATCGAGTTTGAAATTTGGGAAAAAGTTTCTAAGTGTTGAAACACGCAAGTAGACCTTTTCGAGTTTTTTAAACGCGCAAGACTAAGCTTGCGAGTTTCTAGGGAACAGTAGTCTGCGAGTTCATTCGGTCTGCCAGCTCTTAAAACACGCAACCTTTTGTTTGCGAGTTTCTCAAACGCGCATGCCTCAGCCTGCGAGTTTATTAGTGAATAGTTACTTGCGAGTTTAGGCATCTGCGAGTTTCACAAACACGCACGCTTAAGCCTGCGAGTTCTCTTTGAACAGTGGTTTGCGAGTTTAGGCGTCTGCGAGTTTCAAGCAATTTCTTTGGTTTGCGAGTTTCAATACTTAGACAAAATTTTCAAAACTGTAACATGGCCTCTAAATGTCAAAAAAAAAAATCTTTAGCGGGACCCCCATGCTAAGTCTGCAGAGGGGGACACAGTTCTGATTGTGATCTACCGTTTCTGAATTTCTAACGATCATTTTTTCAAGTTTCTTATTGAAACAGATAATTCAAGATGGGAAGATCAACATGGGGACATTTTCCTGATGATGATGATGAACAAAAGATTCAAAAGCTCGAATTAGAGAACAAAAATCTTGCTTCTTCAGTTGACTTTTATTCTAAGAGATCAAAACGATATAATGATGAAAGGAAGCTACTGAGAGAAGAAGTTAGTGCATTGAAGATTGTAAATGAAGAACTTATGAAACAGACTTTTGAGCTGAATGTTGAAAAATTACTGAGTTTAGAAGCTGAAAATACTAAGTTGGAAGGAAAGATCTCAGATTTGGAAGAACAACTTGCCCAAGTTCAGATACAAGCAGAGTCAGTCCAGAAGTATGAGAAGAAAAATAAGGATTTAGAAACTATGAATGAAGAACTGAATAGAAAGATTTATGTTCTGGAGCAAAAACTTGTCAAAGACAAATCTGATTTTGAAAAAGAAAGATCAAAGTTTGGACAAAAGTTCTCAGAATTTTCCAGAAAATGTGCTGATGAGAAGAAGACAGTTGAGCTGAAATGTTTAAAGCTTTCTCAACAAGTTTCTGATTTTGAGAAAGTAATAATCTTGGAAAGAGAAAAGTTTGAAAAAGAAAAGAAGGCCATTGAACAAAAGAATGTTGGGATCTTTAAAGAAATATCTGGTTAGAGAAAGAATGTTGAGAATGGATTTGAAGAAGAAAGAAATATTTTTGAGGCTGAGATTAAGAAGCTGACTGACAAGCTATCTGAACTATCTGAATGTGTGTTGAAAGAGAAGAAAACGAAGTTTGAATTCGAGACGAAGATTGACCTTCTCGTCAAAGAAAGAGACAGTTACTCTTCAAAGGTAAAAGAACTTGAAGATGTCATTTCCAAGGTGGTGATGACTGAGCACACGACTCCAGAGTCACAAATCCACACACCTAGAGATGATTCAGCTGATTATGAATGCTCATTCAAGACAGCTGCAAGCTCACATCAGAAAACTGTTTCAACAAAAAGGCCAGTTAAATCATATGATCAGATTCGTAAAACTAACATTTTCTTTGATGAAAATGTAGATGGTTCAGATACATACAGAAGAAGGAAAGGAAGGGAATATTTTGAAGAAAAGTTGGTATGGAAAGTAAAACCAGTTGAAGATGAGAAGAAGAAAGAAAAGAAAGGAACGAAGGAAGAGAAGATAAGTAACAAGTCATGTATTTTGACGAACTCTCTTAGTGAACTGTGGACAATTGAATTTTGATTTACAGTGATGTATTTGAGTTGAATTGTGTTTTTTTATGTTCGATTTTTCATTTATATTGAATTCGATTTGAATAGCTATGTCAAATTGTCACTAAATAGAACTGATTTTTGGTTTGTTCTTGATTTTTTGTTCGAAGTAAAAGTTCTCACTGTCATAGGATCGAAATGTATCAATTTGTGTTTTTGATTGTAATAGATTGCTAGGATTGTGTTCGAAATATGTTCATATTCATCTCTGCAAATTTTCGAATCAATTGGTGGTGTTTTAAATCGAAATCAGAGGAGAAATTGAGTTTTTGGAACTGTCAAGGCAAGAACTCGCTAGATCCATAGAACTCGCTAAGGAAGAACTCGCAAAGTACTGTTGGTCTGAAGAACTCGCTAATTGCCCTATGCGTGAAGTAGAAACTCGCACAATACTAGGTGCGAGTTTGTATTGTTCATTTTCTTTTTTGTGTGCGAAGTGGTATCTACGAGAAGTGTGTGTCGTACGCGTTTTTCATTTGCGTGAAGTATCCTTGTAAAAAAATTTCTAAGTCAAGAACTCGCAAGTACCTGTTCTTGCGCGTTTGCATTTAGCGAGAAGTCAAGTTTTTGAAAAAATTCTAAGTGTCGAACTCGCAAAGGTTTTGCGAGAAGTTTCAAAACTCGCACATTGTGGTGTGTGAGAAGTAGAAACTCGCAGAGTACATTGTGCGCGAACCTTGGTTCACGCAAGTAGTGTGGTGTGTGAAGCACGAACTCGCACAACATTGTGTGCGAGAAGTGCAGTTCACGTAGCCTTCCTTGTGCGCGTTTCTCAAACTCGCAAGAAGGCATTTGCGCGTTTTGTTTTGGTTTATTTGGTATGCGAGTTTCATACTTAGTCAATTTTTCTGAATTTTTTTGAAATTTAACTAAGTTTGATTTTTGTAGATCCAGCTTTACTTTCTGAATTTTTGACGATCATAAAAGTTGTATAGATCAAAGATGACATCCAGAGACGCTCTTTCAGTTGGCACTGATGTCAAACCCCCTGTTCTCTTCAAAGGGGAATATGAGTAATGAAAAGACAGATTTCTGGATTTTGTTGATCGACATGCAAATGGGAAAACATTCTGCTATCAATTACAGAAGGTCCCATGATTCCACCTACTATTGAAATTCCTGATGATGACTCTTCAGACAGTGAGGATGGAGACGAAGACATAGTACGTAAGATGAAAACTGTTCCGAAGGATTTTGCACAGTATTCTGATGAGCAAAAGAACAGATTCAAAGCCGACAAACAAGCCATATCACTTCTACTCCAAAGTATTCCAAATGAGATATACATCAAGATAGATAGCTACAAGGCGAATGCTAAGAAGATGTGGTATCAGCTACAGAAAATGATGATGGGTTCCAAAGTAGGCACTCACCTGAAAGTGGCTAACTGCATAAATGGCTACGAGGAGTTTAAAGCGAAAGAGAATGAGAGCTTAGAGGAAACTTATGAGAGGTTTGTGCTTCTTCTGAATGAACTCTCAAAGAACAAAATGAAGAAGAAACAGATAGAAAACAACGTCAAGTTCCTAAGCATCCTGCAATCGGAATGGAAAAAGCATACTCGCAGAATGAAACAAATGAAGGACTTGAGTGACATACCTCTTCATGAAGTCTACGAGACTTTACGTTAGAATGAGGAAGAGGTGGAAGAGAAAAGAGCTGAAAAGAAGAAAGCTGAGTAAGTTTCTGATCTAATAGCCTTGGTAGCTGGAGAGAAGGAGAAAGAAAAGAAAGAGAAGATAAAGAAGAAGAAAAAAGTAGTTCCCAGTTCTGATTCTGAGTCTGCTTCAGATAGTGACGATGGTGAAAACCTCAAGCAAGCTATGCTTCTTCTGACCCGAGCATTTCAGAAGAAATTCTACAAGAAACCAGGATCAAACACACAGAGGTATTCTTCATCAAGTTCAAAGAATCATGAACATCGGGAAAGGGTTGACAGAAAAAGATATGATGAAAACCGGTATGTGGAAAGGAAGCCGGAATAAAAGAAGAAATATCTGAATGATTATGCTTGGTGCTAAGAAGAAGACAGACGATCTTGTCAAATGCTACAATTGTGGCAAGGTCGGACATTATGCAAAAGATTGTCGAAAGCCGAAGGTTCGCAATTCAGAATACTACAAGAACAAAATGCTCTTGGCCAAGCAACAGGAAGATGGCAAGGCATTGATGGCTGAAGAGGAATTTTGGCTAGATCATTCAGATGAAGAGGAAAGAGAAGAATCAGCTCACATGTGTTTGATAGGCAACACTGTGAAGTATGATGATAGTGATGAAGAATCTGCTGATGAGGTAATTAATCTTTCTAAATCTAATTTTATGGTTAAAATGGAAGCTATGATGGTCGAACTTCAAGATCTTCAAATTAAACTGAAAAAGGAAAAGAGCAGAGTTGAAAAGAAAAATCAAAAGATGTTTGAACTTAACAAGCAAGTTGTTGGGAACAAAGATTTAATTGATTCTCATCGAAAGTTTGTTTCTGATTTTAAATAAGAAAAAGATTGTTTTGAAAATAAGATTTCTGATTTTGAATCTCAAATTTCTAAATTTGTTTCAGAAAAACAAGAAAGTGTTCTAAATGTTTATAATTTGCAGGGGGAAAATAAGACCTTACTGAAAAAGGTAAATGGTTTGGAAGCCAAACTTTATACACGTGGTCAAACATATCAAACTATTTTTCTAAACACCCCGAATGAGGAAGTTGATGTTAGAGAGAAGTGGCGTCTTGGTTATGAAAACCCACACTATCTAAAGAAAGCTATCAGAAAATAGCCAGCTTTATATAATGTTGATTATCTTTTTGTGGCTGGAAAATATCCTCATGTGAAACCCAAATTTGTTACCAAAGCCTCTGAAGAGGTTGAGGCCAGAGAAGATGAAAACAAAAAGAATACAAAGAAAATGCAACTACCATTCTGCTATCAAAAGCTGAATGATAGCTATCTTTCTGATCAATCAAAAGTTTTATCAAATGATTATTTTGTCAGCTATTCAAGTAAAGATATGGAGGCAAAACCTGTTAAAGCTAAAATTTATGTTCCTCCACTCATTTTAGAAAGCAAAATAGTTGATCTTGAAATTGCTTTATCTGATGAAAGAATTTTGATTGATATAGAACAAAATGTATTTTCAACTGTAATGAAGAACACTAATTTCCAAGTTGAATCTCAAAAGTGTTCAAAATCTTCTAAGGCACCTGAAACTTCAACAGATGATTTTGATGACTTATTTGCATCTGCAAATGATTTTCTTAATTCTGATGACGGGTGTGTTACAGAAATTGACATGTTTGACTTTAAAGCTAAGAAAGGTGCTCGTTGAGTAAGGTCGGCTTTCTTCGAATGCTTGAGCGCTTCTGTTAGAGCATAAATCTGTTGGATACAAGATCAAGTTTACTGAAGGTCAAAGATACAAGAAGTCAAAGCTGAAAGTCAACTCTCATTAAAGTCAAAGTCTTTGTAATAAAATGTCAAAGTCAAAGTCTTTGTATTGTATTTGTATTTCCTTGCTTTTTGTAATAGATATAGATAGTTTTTCTTTTGTTGTAATAGGTAGAGTTCTAATTTTCATATACGTTCTAGAGAGAATTGTAGAGAGAGAAAGAGAAGTCTAGAAAGAGAAAGTTGTAATATTGTGATTTTGTGAATTAAATCAAATAGGTAGTTAATTCATTCTTGTTTGTCTGATTAATTGCAATAGGAATCTTGAATTTAGGGACACACAATTGGTATCAGAGCAAATCCATTTGAGATCAAATCAAGAAACTGAGTTTGTATCTGTGTTCGTTGAAGTCAGATTCATTTTCGAATTTTTTGTGCGAATTAGGAGTTGAAATCGATCAGGTTTTGTTCGTATAGTATAATCGATCGTGTTTGTATGGTTTCATTTGAAAATCGAACTGTAATTGATCGATAATTGTTGAGATTTTTGAGTTTTGTATTTCACGAGTTCAACACACTGTATTCGAATCAATTTGTATCTTTTTGTGTTTTAGATCGAAATTAGTTGTTAGTAATGGGTTCTAGATGATTAGGCGAGCAAATTCTCAAAGTTTCAATTTGAAAATTGAGGTCTAGATGAGTTTTTAATGCAGATTTGATCGATTTTAGAACTTTGCGCTAGATCTAAAGTTTGCGCTAGTTCATCATGGTTTGCGCCGGTTCATCACGGTTTGTGCCAGTTCATCGAGAGATTTACCAAGTGATTGTTCTGTGCTTTGCGCCATCAACAAGAAGCGAAATCTTTCGATTGCGCTAGAGTCTATTAGCTCAAACTGAAGTTTGCGTCAAGCACACATAACGCAAAGTTGTTTTTTCTCAAGAAGTTATTCTTTTGCGTCTTATTCACGTCACGCAAAGTTAGCTTTGCGTCAGCAACGTGTCACGCAAAGTGTGTCTTGCGCCATCCTCTAGTAGCGCAAAGTTCGTTTTGCATCAGCTTCACGTAGCACAAATATTCTTTTGCGCCACACTCTATTAGCGCAAACTACCGTTTTGCGCCAGCAATTTTAGCGCAAATAGTGTCTTTCTCATACTTAGTCAAATTTTTTCTCTAGGGGCGCTGCCCCTTGACCCCACCCGTGCTAAGTCTGCGGAGAGGGAACATAGTTTTAATTGTGATCAAAAGTCCTGAATTTCTATTCCAAGATTTCTTGTATTCTTGTTGTTTCATTTGGACTAACGATCAATTTCTAGTTTCTTATTGCATATATTTTTCAAACAGGTTCATTCAAGATGACTTCCAAAGATGCTCTTTCTATTGGCACTGATGTCAAGCCTCCAGTACTGTTCAAAGGAGAATATGAACAGTGGAAAGACAGATTTCTGGATATTGTGGATAGACATGCGAATGGGGAGAACATACTACTGTCAATTATAGAAGGTCCAATGATTCCACCTACTGTTCAAATCCCTGATGATGAATCCTCAGACAGTGAGGAAGAAGATGAGGATAGAGTACAAAAGATGAGTACAGTTCCAATGGATTTTGCCCAGTATTCTGAGGAGCCGAAAATCCGATTGAAAGATGATAAACAATCAAGGTCCTTACTTCTTCAAAGCATTCCGAATGAGATATACATCAAGATCGATAGTTACAAGGCAAATGCTAAAATTTCTGATTTCTGAAAAGAAGATTTCTGATTTTGAAGTTAAAATTTTTAAGTCTGAGTTAGAAAAGAAATAATTTGCACTAACTGTTTATAAATTGCAGGTTGAAACCAGCTCTTAAATAAGAAGGTAAATGGTCTGGAAGCCAAACTTTATGCAAGAGGCCAAACAAATCAAACTATTTTTCTCAATGCACCTAACGAAGAGGCTGATGTTAAAGAAAAATGGGGACTTGGTTTTGAAAACCCCCATTAGTTAAAAAAAAAGCCATCAGAAAACAACCAGCATTATATAATTTTGATTTTCTTGCTGTTGCTGGTAAACATCCTCATTTAAAACCCAAATTTGTTACCAAATTACCAGAAGAAGTTGAGGCCAAGGAAACTGAAAATAGAAAGAATATTAAGAAAATGCAACTACCATTTAACTATACAAAGTTAAATGATAGTTATCTTTCTGAAACACCAAAAGTTCTTTCAAACGACTATTTTGCGAGTTATTCTGTTTCTGAGATGGAGGCAAAACCTTCTATTGCAAAAATTTATGTTCCTCCACTCATTCTTGAAAGCCAAATAGTTGAGCTTGAAAATGTTTTATCTGATGAAAGACTTTTGGTAGACATTGAACAAAGTGTATTTTCTACAGTCTTAAAGAATACAATTTTACAATCTAAATCTACCAAGTGTTCTAAAGTTTCTAAGGCACCTCAAACTTCGACTGATAACTTTGATGACTTATTTGCGTCTGCAAATGATTTTCTAAATTCTGATGATGGGTGCAAAAATGAAATTGATATGTTTGACTTTAATGCTCCACTTCCGGATCATTCTACTTTTCTTATAAATGGAAAAGTGTTACCAAGTGTCTTTAATATTGGTGAATCATCAGCTAAGGTTGGTGAATCAGTTTCTGTAACTGCTGATTACTATGCTCAAGGTAAGAAACATAAGAAACAGCGATTATAGAAACAGAAATACACTGGTACACAAAAGAAAAATCAATCTCAGAAATCTGATTTTCCTAATAAATCTAAATCTTCTGTTTCAGATTTAAGAAAGAAAAGGTCGAAAGCAAGATCTGAATGGAGACCAAAAAGGAAGAATGATGAGACTGCTGAATCAATTTCTGATAATTCCTATAATAGATCAGATAGTAGTGATAATGCTATAGTTGGTCAACTTGCTTCTCCTAAACAAAACCTTGTAACTTCTTACAAGCGTTATTCAATAAAGCAATTGATTCAATTATCTTCTACTACTGCTAAATCTTATCATTATCGGAGACATGATTTTGTTTCTCATCATAATTCTAATAATTGGTTTGGATCTTATCATGTTTATTCTTCAAGATCAAATGTTTTTAGAGGTTTTCAAAAGAACAGAGGGTCCATTTTCAAATGGATACCAAAATCTTGTGCTAATCTGTTAGGACCCGTTTTTAAATGGGTACCTAAAATTGTTATTTTTTGATTTCTCTTGCAGACCCGACATATGTGGTACTTGGATAGCGGCTGTTCCAAGCATATGACCGGGCAAAAAGCTTTATTGTCTAATTATACAGAGAAATTTAGTGGCAATGTCAGATTTGGGAAGGACCAATTTTCACCAATCTTAGGATATGGTGACATCATTCAAGATAACATAATGATTAGGAAGGTGAGCTATGTCGAAGGCTTAGAGCACAACTTGTTTAGCATCGGTCAATTCTGCGATAAAGGGTTAGAAGTCAACTTCAAAGCTAAGAGATGTTCGGTTCGTACTGAAGACGAAAATGAACTCTTAGTTGGAAATCGAAAGACAAATCTCTACACCATAAATCTTTCAAAGGTTCAGAATGACAGTCATGTTTGCTTGTTGACAAAAGCTACGATGCAACAAAGTTGGCTTTGGCACAGACGATTATCACATCTGAATTTTCGTTATATCAACAAGTTGGTCAAAGATAAGTTGGTAAAAGGACTTGCTGAGCTGAGATATGAGAAAGAACACTTGTGTGCTGCATGTGAAAAGGGTAAGATGAATAGAGCCGCACATAAACCGAAGCCTGAATCAAGCACCAGTTCTCCACTAGAGTTGTTGCATATGGATTTATGCGGTCCGATGAGAACACAAAGCTTAGGCGGAAAGAGATATGTGTTGGTTATTGTAGACGATTATTCAAGATACACGTGGGTCAAATTTTTACGATTAAAAGATGAGACGCCTGAAGTTCTCATTAACTTCTTAAAGACGACCCAGGTGAATATGCATAGACAAGTTAAGCTTCTTCGAACTGACAACGGTACAGAGTTCAAAAACAAAATAGTTGAAGAATATCTTGAATCGGTCGGGAGATCACATCAATACTCTGTTGCACGTACACCTGAACAGAATGGAGTAGTCGAAAGGCGAAATCGGACGCTAGTCGAGGCCTAGCCCAAAATACAATTCTTTATAAAACATTCAATTAAATTAGGGGCTAATTTAATCTAACAATCTTCCCCTAATGTTTTATAAAGAAAGCATCATCATATAGTCTCCCCTTGCTTTCTTTAGAAGCTTTGGTGTGCCGTTCATCGAGTCTTCAAAGCATCATAAGCTCCCCCTCAAATGTAGGCTCATATTCTTGAAAGACCGAGACAATTTACCCCTTTTTGTCCAGCTTTCATGACTCAACTTCACCGCTGTTTTTGACCATCAAGGAATCTGATTTAAAGAAAACATAACATAATAACATTGAACTGTAGCTTCTTAGGTTTCCAAAGAGCTTTGATTCATCCATTTTGGATAAAAAATGAGTGAGTTGTGCAAGTTTTCCCACAGCTGCGCATAATGGTCGTCAAAACAGAAAATTTGACTCTTAAGATCCTGTTGAGTAAGCGTTCAACACCGAGCCTTAAACTTGAATAACGGAGGAGGGAGTGACAAACAATGTGTCACATATGTATCTTGAAACCATGAAGAACCGACGAGAGAACACCGTTCTTGAAAGCAGAAAGAGCACGAGTGAAATGCGATGCTTTTGGTCCAGCACTCTAACGCAGACTTTGAAACATATTTTGGAATATCAGCTCACGGAATTTGAGAAAACTCAAAACATCAAAGTCGTACGTCTGTGTGTTAACGATTCAACGCAACTAGACTCATGTAAATCGGAGCTTTGAGTAAAAAGTTGTGCGCGTGTTTCTGAATCAGCGCAATGTTGTCAGAAAATTCGATAAATTCAGACTTCGGGCTCTTGGATCATTGCGACCTCTGGACCATCAACCTCTGATACGCATCCTCTGGTCTACCTCTGGTCCTCTCTTCTTGTCGCTTCTCTTCTGAGGTTTTGGTCCACAGAGACTCTGTGGACAACCTGATGTGCTCTGGACAGCCTCAGAGGCTCTGTACATCTTCTGGTGCATTTTCTAACTTCTACACGTGCACAGAGGTTCTGTGCATGACAACCTCTGTGCATGCCAGATCACTTTGTTGCACCCTCTACGTGGCTTCTGGATTGTTACTTTGACAGCAACTTAAGTACCTCCGCAGACAGCCTATCGGAGGTTCTGGAAAATCTACAGAGGCTCTGTGCATTTTCTGAATAGCAACCTCTGCACACAAAAGCGAAGCTAAAATTATGAACATTCTGTCCCAAAACTCTGGACAGACTATGAACAATCTTTGAATAGTTCTTAACAACATAAATTCGAGTTTGTTGCACTTTTCAACTTCTGCAACAATATAGAGTTTAACTCTGAAGTTTCATCAAGCACCGCAAGTAGTCAACAACAACTTATCTTGATTTCTGGAAATTTGAACATAAATCTGCTGTTGTTCTCGAATTCTGCACATAAACCGATTGAAGAACATGCTGTCACAAATTCAAAATAACAATCTTCATTCTGTATAAACGATCTGTAGTAGACCTGCACGTTCATAATCTGGAAATACAACAACTGCAGCTACCTCCTGTAAATTTCGTTCATGTCTAGCGTTTCAACAAGTTATCCAAATTCTTCTGCTGACTTTTATCAAAATCTTGATCTGGACAGCCACAGAGGTTCTGTGATTTGTCACAGAGGCTCTGTGAACTGCCTCAGAGGATTTGATGCAATATGGTGCATCCTCTGTTTGATCACCCCTCTGGAAACACAGAACCTGCAACACTTGAATCTATCAATTCTTAATCAAAGTCTACTGCATCTTTTTCAAATTCTTCCAATATCTTCCTTCACAAATGAATGTAGTTTATGTGCAATTGAAGTAGCTTCAGTAACACGACTGTAATAACTCTGATTTCACGAGCCTAATTGACAACCTCAGAACTTTTGCAGACTTGAATCTGCTTATTTTAAGCATTTCGAACCTGCCACTGCACATCAAAATCTGAAATTTGAACTTTCATGAAGGCTGCTGAACTTAGAATTTTTGAAATCTGAGTTTTCATATTTCAATGTCTATATGAGCACTATTTCGATGATCTGAATTCTGATCTGATTGAAATATGGATGAGCAAAATTTAACAGAAACATTCTGTTTTGACGCTGTCATTCTGTTTGGACAGCGGTTTGAACACAAACAGCAGAGACTTTCTGCACATATCGATCACAAATGCAATCTGAATTTCTAGATCAAAATCAAAACCCCTTTTTTTTTAACATCTTCAGCTTGATCAATATCTGGATTAAAAATCTGTCCAATCTGCTGCATACTTCAAACACAAACAGTAGCAATTTTCTGTTTTGGACTGCAGATTTTGAACTTTTCGAATTTGTTCATAATCTGTCACTTCTTGACAACATTACTCGAACACAGCAACTTGATCGAACATAGAATTAGCTATACACTTTCAATTGCAAAAACATGTACAATTCTATTTTTCGAGCATCATTATCATGGACTGTCATCACTTCCATATTTGCTGCACAAAAATGACATGGACAACAGCAAATTCAGTTTTCACAGCAGCCATATACTGAATTTAACACAGATTATGGCCAATCAGCACACTGATTCAGAACAAAGTCAAAACATGAAAAATGTTCATCTGTGTCTTAGGAATCTAACGCATCTAGAATCATGAAATTTGGAGCGATAATGAGAGAGATATGATCAAAATTTTACAGCTGCGCAAATCTGACAGCAGCTCTGGACACAACAACAAACAGATTCGATTCATTGATACACAACTGTTGCTGCATATTTCAAAATCTGGACAGTAGCATGGACAATCTGTTTTTCGATATGTTTCACAATTTTGACATCCACAAATCTAAGAATTTGTTGTCACAACATTAACATGGACTTCAAAGTCACCTTGACAGCAACAAACTTTCTGTTTGTTTCTAATTTTGCATCAAAAGCAACTCAACAAATTCTAGAGAAGCATGTTCATTCTGAAAGTTGTCAAACCACCTTTCCTTGCTACTCTAACTGTGTATCTTGTATCAGACTGAAGTTCCCTTAGTCGATAACTTCCTGATGAATCTGTTATATAATATGTATGAGTTGCACAATCTGAATTGGAACACAACAACTTTCTGTTTTGAACATAACAGTAGCAAGTTTGTGCACTTCGACACATCGATTGTTGCTCTTTCTCCTTCTCGTTTGTTGTCAACAAACTCATCTTCAGGACAACTTGAACTTAAACATTTCGATCACAACAGATTTTATAATTGCAATTTGTCCACAGCTTCTCTTTTCCAATTTCATACCACCATCAATTCCAGAATCCAGATTGCAAAAGAAATGCACAGATTCATCTTGATATTCTGGAAATATATCGAGCGACAGTAGCTTGATTATGTTCATTGTGAAATTTCCCAATCTGATCAAATACTCACCAATTGAATTTGATTATAAAGATTAAGACGATCTCTATAAAACTTATAGAACAAAGATTGAAAATAATCAACTTTCTAATTGATCATATCAGAAAGTTGATTCTATGAACTCAAAGATCTACAATCTTTTGAGATCTGACTTTTATTCATGCAAACCTAAATCAAATCTCATTTAGACATGTAACAAATGATGGCCGATTTAAGCATTGGCTAATCCCAAACATATTCAAAATCTCAGGAACCAAAATCTGAGCAAAAAGGGAGTCCAATCATGGATATAAATAAAGCCAGATCAAAGATCAACAACTTTGAATCCAAGATGCCATAAAGGTTATGGACTAAAGCACACACAAGGATGAGATCATAGATCAATCATCTACTTAGTGCTTATCAAGTGTTAGACCAATGAATGAGAAAGATCAAGAACACACACATGTAATAAAACTGATAGATTTAACCAAAATGAAATTAAATCTTCTCATAGGCATTTCATCAAACATGTGGTGTGCAAAAACATATTTTGTGAGAAATCAAGCAAATATTCTATCAAAGATCATCCAAATCACATCTAAATCAAAAAAATAGATTTCCAATAAACACAAAACAGAAAACCGACAATCAAGTATTTCATCAAACATGTGGTGTGCAAAAACATATTTTGTGAGAAATCAAGCAAATATTCTATCAAAGATCATCCAAATCACATCTAAATCAAAAAAATAGATTTCCAATAAACACAAAACAGAAAATAAATCACATAAATGATATTTGTGTCAAGGCTCATGTGATTGAATCAATCTAAGAACCAAAACAACAAAATAATCATCCAATCTTCAATTGTTGCCATAGATGACCGAAATGAAGAAGAGTTTCTTCATTTGGCTCTGATACCAATTGTTAGATCCCAATACAGACAACAAAAGAAGAACTCCATATAAAATAAGATATAAGATAGAAATGAAGAACAATATTCATCAAGAACTCATCTCATATGCTTTGATTGAAAATCAATGGAGAGGAAAATGGGAAGAACACCACATTAAACTTGAAGGCGACTCTCATAAGAATTAGTCAGTGTGTGTAAATTGTGTTCTCTCCAAAACCTAAATGACCAAATGAGCCATGTGCGCCTATTAATAGGGCCCATTTACAATAAAAAGGCTCAAGCCCATACAACTATTTAAAAAGCCCAAAATACAATTCTTTATAAAACATTCAATTAAATTAGAGGCTAATTTAATCTAACAGACATAAATGAAACTTCTATGGATTCACGTTAACCAGTGTTTCCTACCCAAGAAGTTAATCCTTAGTGATTGAGTGTGAGGACTCAAAAAGAAATGAGTGTGGGTTGAGTAATGAGGTAAAATGTAAAAGAGAGTTTGGTATATGTGAGCTCAATGTTTAAAAAGAAAGAGGGTGTGAGATCAGAGTAAAAGAATATCAAACTATGCACCAACTACTTTCTGAGCCTGGCAACCACATTACTAATGCTTCACATTTATTGGTGAACATTATTGAAACAGGCAAAAAGCCCATGCCAACTCTTGATTATAACCCCACCAACCACTTATTTTCTTCTCAAAAAGAAAATGTTTCATATTTTTCTGGGGACGCATCATATAATCTATCTGATTTTCATTTAGAAAATCTGGATATTGAAAAAGAAGGAAGTCTGCCCCACCTTCGTACTTCAATCATGCACATTGAGTATGTGTTTAACTGTTGTTGTCTCAATGGTTTACACAATTTTTGAGCCTTTATAAGCAATCATAATGTGTTTAATTCTTTCTACACTTGCACGAACACACAAGGAATTTGTTGTCTTGTCATAACATTCATAGAAATTTTTTATGCGGTGTTTCGATGATTGAATGGAAGCCCTGGGGGAGTGAACATAACAAAAGCTCCTTTACAATGTCTATTCGTTACACATAGTGACTTAGTGTTACTGACAGACATTTTAACTGATTCATTTGTTGATTCAGGAGTTACACTCTAATTTGTCTGGATTTGAACAGATCTATATGAATACTTTGTTCGAATTGGAAATGAATCAGAGGCTCAGATATTGAAAGATCAGTGGTCAAAAAAGATTTTCAGTGACATTTCTTGGAGGAAGTTTTGATGATATCGATGCTCTATTCATCAAAAAGGGGGAGATGAATTAAAGAAATGTCTGAGTGTTAAATAATTGTTTGAGATCAAAGGCTAATTGTGAAAGAAGGATGCAAAGTTTAAGTTTTTCTGATGATATGCTGAAATTTTACAGAAAATTTATTTGATAGTTTGTAACTAAAGCAAACAGAGCTGAAAATGGAGATAATTTATTTCCGAAGTCTGAAAGAGTTTTGTGATAGTTTTGGGGAGATTGTTGAAGATCGTTTCTATCATAATTGGAGAGATTGTTAATATCTTTCAGAGACAGACTTGGGAAGAATACAGTCAAAGAAAGGGGAGATTGCATTAAGAAGAAAATTTCTTGCAGAGGAGGAGATTGTACTTTTGAGCATAAAAGAGAAGACTGAATTGCATAATCTTTCAAAGATGATCTTGAATCCAAAGGGGGAGATTGTTAGAGCATAAATATGTTGGATACAAGATCATAGAACACTGAAGATTGAAGGTCAAAGCTAAAGTCAACTCTCAGCATCAAAGTCAAAGTCTCTTGTAATAAAAGTCAAAGTCAACAATGTATTTTTCCTGTTTTATATGGTTTGTGTTAGTTATGTGCGTGAACAATGTTTAACACGTTCTGTAAGCCTTTGTATATATATAGGTTTTGTGCGTGTTCTAAGTAAGTAGCAAGTATTAGAGTGTCATACGAGTTTGAAGTTTGAGAGAGAAATATTGTAATTCAAACTTGTGATTAATAAAAGTGATTTGATTGGAAATTGAGTTTTATAATCTTGATCTATACACAGTGTGGGACACACAATGTCATCCACATATATTTGAATTAATATGATATCATCTTTCTCCTTTCTAATGAAAAGAGTAGTATCGATTTTTCTTTTAGAAAAGCACGACTTGACTAAGATTTTGGATAAAATGTCATACCAGGCGCGAGGGGCTTGTTTTAAACCATAAAGAGCCTTGTCAAGGATGTATACATGATCTGGTTTATCTGGATTGACAAAACCTTCAGGCTGCGAGATGTAGACTTCCTCCTTTCGAATGCCATTCAGAAAGGCAGTCTTTACATCCATTTGATATACTGTGAAGTTCTTGTGTGTAGCGTAGCTAAAAACATTATGATTGCCTCTATACGCGCAACTGGAGTATAAGTCTTGTCATAATCTATGCCTTTCTCTTGCCTATATCCTTTAGCAACAAGTCTTACTTTGTTCCTTATGACAATACCATCTTCATCTTTCTTAATTTTGAAAACCCATTTCGTACCAATGATTGTTTTACCTTCAGGACGTGGCACGAGTCTCCAGACTTTAAGCGCATCGAATTGATTAAGCTCTTCTTGAATTTCAGTTACCCATTTTGAATCAGTTAGAGCTTCAGATACTCGTGTAGGCTCTATCTTGCTCAGAAAGGAATCATGCATGCACTGGTTCAATGTCGCAGACCTAGTTTGCACCGGTTTGGATGGATCTCCAATGATTTGATGTATTGGGTGGTCTTTGGTCCATTTATGCTCTTGAGGGAGTGGATTAGATGTAGATTGATCATGATAATCATATAAATATCCACTTTCATTCTGTTCTTGTAGGGGTTCAGTTGAAGTAGTTTGTGCAAAAGCTTCAGTTGGTTGGACACTCTATGTCTGTTGAGTAGGCATTGTAGTACATCCAACTGATTGAGTTACTTCTGGCTCTTCATTAACATTAACGACTTCAACTGATTGAGTAGGTGTTTGAATTTGAGTTTCTTCCTGAATCGGGGGAACAAATTCAGTTGAGACATCTGAAGTGATTGGATGATGATTGCTTGAACCTTCAGGTCTGTCAATCACAATAGGTGTAGGCAAATTAGTACCAAGAAACTCATCATAAAAAAAATTCAAACAATAAATCTAAATCTGTTAAATGTGACGTCGACGTTGACGCTTTATTAGATTTAGTAACGTTAACCGCAGGTTCTGGACTGATTTGCCCAGAGGCTAGTACTCCAGTAATCACGGGTTCTGAACTGTTTTGATTAGAAGCCATCTCTTCATCAAATGTTATGTTAACGCTCTCCACAACTATCTTTGACTTCTTTAAGTAAACTCTATATGTTGCAGACGTCTGAGAATATCTGATGAAAATGCCTTCATCCGCCTTAGGACTAAACTTATTCAAGTTCTCCTTATCGTTCAGCACAAAACACCAGCATCCAAAGATATGAAAATGTTTAATGTTAGGTATTCGATTATTAATCAAAGCGTATGGCATTTTACCAAACCAACGATGAATAATGGATTGATTCTGAGTATAACATGCAGTTGACACAGCTTCAACCCACAGAAATAGAGGTAGATCTAACCGACTCAACATCGTGCGAGCAGCCTCCACTAGGGTTCTGTTTCGCCTCTCTACAGCTCCATTCTATTCCGGTGTTATGGCAACAGAAAATTGATGTGTTATCCCGACCGATTCGAGATAATCGTCAACAATTTTGTTTTTGAATTATGTGCCATTATCAGCTTTGAGAAGCTTGGCTGTCTTCTGCAGATTCACTTGAGTGGTCTTTAAAAATGAGATGATGACATCGGGCGTCTCATCTTTTGATCTTAGAAATTCGACCCAAGTGTATCTTGAATAATCGTCCACTATTACTAAAACATATTTCTTACCGTTGATACTTTGAGTTCGCATTAGACCACAGAGATCCATATGCAGCAATTCCAATGTAGAAATTGTACTTGGTTTAGGCTTAGGCTTATGAGAAGCTCTCTTCATCTTACCCTTCTCACACGCCGTACACATATGTTCTTTTTTATATTTTAGCTCTGGAAGTCCTATCACAAAGTTACCAGTCACTGATTTATTGATGTACCGAAAGTTGAGGTGAGATAGTCGTCTATGCCATAACCAACTTTGTTGCATAGAGGCTTTAGTGAGTAGACACACAACATTATCAGTTTTGAGTTTAGACAGATTAATCGTGTAGAGGTTTGGCTTTCTCGTCCCAAATAAGAGTTCTTTTCCGTCTTTAGTTCTAACACAACATCTCTTGGCCTTGAAATTCACCTTTAAGTCCTTGTCGCAAAAATGACCAATGCAAAACAAGTTATGTCCTAGTCCTTCTACGTAGCTCACCGTCTTGATCGTTAAATTGTCTTGCACAACATCTCTGTACCCCAATATCGGTGAAAACTGGTCATTTCCAAATCGAACGTTCCCGCAAAATTTCTCTATATAATTAGATAAAATATCTTTCTGCCCAGTCATATGCTTGGAGCAACCAGAATCAAAGTACCACATTTGATGGGTCTGCACAAGAGAAATCAAGAAACAATAGGTTTAGGTACCCATTTATAGATGGGTCCTACAGTGTTAGCACATGATTTTGGCATCCATTTGAATTTGGACCCTCTAATCTTTTGAATTTTTTTTGAGACAAATGAATTATATACATTATATGTACCAAACCAATCATCAGAATATTGTCGAGTCACAAAATCATTTCGACCACGTGTAGATAACTGAGTAGTAAACGGAGATAATTGGAATAACTGCTTTATTGAGTAAGTCTTGCAAGAAGTTACAAGATTTGTTTTGGAAGAAGCAATATCACCAACTAAATCAGTATCACTAACAGAAATCTTATTACAGTCAGAATCAGAAAATGATTTTGTAAGCTCTTCAACCTTCTTCTTAGGTCACCATTCAAATCTCACTTTAGACTTTGTCTTGCTCAATTCTGAAACAAAAGGTTTAACTTTGTTAGGAACATGAGATTTTTGAGGTTCTCTTTTCATTTGCTTACCTGTGTTAGTCCGTTTCCGTGAGCGCCTTTTCCTTTGCTTTTTACCTTTAGAAGAATAGGTACTCATAGGAACTAATTCATCAACCTTGTTTGATGATTCACCTTTCTCAAACACACTAGGTAAAGCATCAGAATTGATAATAAAATCAGAATGATATGAAAGTTTTATAGTGAAATGAAACATCTCAACACTTTCATTAACACAACCATCAGAATTTAAAAAATCATTTGCATCCGCATATAAGTCATCAAAATCATCATCAGAAACTTGAGGTGACTTGGAAGAATTTGAACACATCTTTTGATAAGAAATTTCAGATTTAAAATCAGTGTTCTTTATAACTGTAGAAAACACAGTTTTCTCAAGTTCAACCAAAGTTCTTTCATCATCTAAAACATTTTGAAGCTCAACAATTTTGCTTTCTAAAACGAGTGGAGGAACATAAATTTTGGCTTTAACAGGTTTTGCCTCCAACTCCTTAGTAGAATAGCTTTTAAAATAATCATTTGACAAAAAATTTAGTTGTTTAGAAAGATAACTATCATTCAGTTTTTTATAGCAGAAGGGTAAAAAATTTGGTTTTCAAATGAGGATGTTTATCAGCCACTTGTACAAAATCAAAATTGTATAAAGCTGGATGTTTTCTGATTGCCTTCTTCAAATAGTGTGGGTTATCGTAACCAAGACCCCACTTTTCTTTAAAATCATAATCTTCATTCTCGGTGTGTTTAGAAAGATGGTTTGATCTGTTTGACCTCGAGTGTAAAGTTTTTCCTCCAAACCATTAATTTTTTTCAGCAAGTTTTTATTATCAATCTGCAATTTATGAACTTTTAATACAAACTCTTGTTTCTCACATTCAGATGAATTTAAATTTGAAACAGTTTAAAAAATTTGAGATTCAAGACAAGCTTTTTGTTTTTCAAAAACAGCAGTAGATTTGGTTAGAGAATCAAGCAAGTTTTTGTTCCCAACAATTTCCTTGTTAAGATCAAAAATTGTTTGACACTTCTTAGCAACTCTACTTTTCTCCTTTTTAAGTTTAGCCTGTAAGTCTTGAAGTTCAATCATCATGGCTTCCATTTTCTTTAAGAAATCAGTTTCAGAAAAATTTTGTACCTCATCGGAAGTTTCTTCATCAGATTCGTCATATTTCACTTCCTTTCCCATGAGGCACATATGTACAGTCTCATCCTTTTCTTAATCATCTGAGTGATCAAGACAATACTCGTCCTCAACTATCAATGCCTTTCCAACTTCTTTTTGCTTTGTCAGAAGCATCTTATTCTTGTAGTAATCTAAATTCCTCACTGTTGGCTTTCGGCAATCCTTGGCATAATGACCCACTTTACCGCAGTTATAACACTTGATCAGCTCTTCAGATTTCTTCTCTCCGTAATCATTCAATTATCTTTTCTTCTCATCTGGTTTCCTATCCACACATTTCTTCTCCTCATACCTTCTGCCTTCAATTCTTTCTTTATGATCAAAATTTCTCGACCCTGATGAGTACCTCTGGCTATTGGATCCCGGCTTCTTGTAGAACTTTTTCTGAAACGCTCGGATCAGCAGTAGCATAGCTTGCTTTAAGTTTTCCTCGTCATCAAATCAGAATCAACGTCTTAAGAATCAGCAGAACTTGAAATAACAACTTTCTTTTTCTTCTTCTTATCCTTCTTCTCTTTCTCTTTCTTTGCAACTACCAAGGCAATAGGATCAACAACTTTCTCAGACTTTTTCTTCTCTACTCTTTTCTCTTCAACTTCCTCCTTATTCTGTCTCAGTGTTTCATACACTTCATGTAGAGAAATATCACTTAGATCCTTCATCTGTTTCATCCTCCGTGTATGTTTCTTCCATTCAGGCTGAAGGACGCTTAAGAATTTGACATTGTTTTCAATTTGCTTCTTCTTTACTTTGTTCTTCGCCAGTTCATTCAACAACAGAACAAATCTCTCATAAGTGTCCTCCAAGCTCTCATTCTCTTTGGCTTTAAATTCCTCATAGTTGTTGATGCAGTTGGCCACTTTCATTTGATTACCAACTTTGGATCCCATCATCATTTTTTGTAATTGATCCCACATCTTCTTAGTTGTTGCCTTGTAGCTATCTATCTTGATGTAGATCTCATTCGGTATGCTTTGTAGGAGTAGAGATCTAGCTTGCTTGTCAGCTTTATATCTGTTTTTCTGCTCTTCAGTATATTGAGAAATATCCTTTGGTACTGTCTTTGTCTTTTGTGCTCTTTCCATATTCCCATCTTCACTGTCAGAGGATTCATCATCTGGGATTTCCATGGTTAAAAGGTATCATTGGTCCTTCAAAAATGGACATCAAAATATTGCCTCCATTGGCGTGTCTGTCCACAAAATCCAAAAATTGGTTTTTCTACTGTTCATATTCGCCTTTGAACAGAACTGGATAGAGAGTGCATCCTTGGAAGTCATCTTGAGCTTTACACTGTTTTGAATTGATCGTCAAAAATTCATAAACAAACTAGACTATTAAAGTCAAACTTGGTCAACCCTGAAAACACAAAAAATTCTCTAAGTACAAAACTCGCAGAACAAAGAGATTTGAAGTTCGCGCAAACAGTATTTTGCGCATTTGAGGTTTGCGCACAACGTAGGATGCAAGAACAAGCTTCGCGCACAAAGAGATGTGCGAGTTTTAGCTTCGCACAAGACAAGTCGTGCGCGTTTTAGCTTCGCGCATACAACAACTTGCGAGTTCTTGAGATGTTACTTCGCGCAATATGTCTGCGTGTTCTACACATAGAAAAAATTTTCACTTTTTAGATCTCGCAAACAATACACTTCTCGCAGAACGAAGGAATGGAACAGTAGAAACACACAAGCAATGATTTGCGCGTTTTCTCTTCTCGTACGAGGCTTCTAGTGAGTTCTTCTCCCAAAGTGAACTTCTTTGACGTGCGTGTTCTTCATGATAACCTTTGCGCGTTCTTTAGATCTAGTGTGTTCTTGATGAACTCGACCAAAAACTAAGATTTTCACCTCGAATTCGGTCCAAACCTTCACCCAATGATCTGAAATTTTGTAGATTAGCTCAAAAACAAACCTCGAACATATTACAATTGAAATTTTTTGATCAAAAACACTAAAAATTACAATTTTGATCTAGAACAGTGCGATTCTAAACTTCGAATAAAAATGCAAGAAAAATCAAAATTCACACAGAAGAAATGTGAATTAGACTAAACATTACAAATCAAATGTGTTCTAGATGTATAAACGTGTACTATAGCACCAAAATCAGATCCAAAACATCACTGGACTTCGACAATCGAATTTGCACAGTCGTTTTTGCGAGTTCTTAAAAAATCAACCAAGAATCTTGAAATTAAACCATGATTCTGAATTCTGTCTCTTCTCTGATACCAATTATGTGTCCCACAATCAGTGCAAAACAAGATGACAACAATTAATTCCAACAAATCAATTCTATTTCAATCACAATTATGAACAATACAAATACTCTCAATACTTTCTCTCTCTAAACAATATGATACGCGTACAATGCTTGGTCTCTTAACCTAATGATTCTTCTAACAGAAAACACTTATGAAGCTAATACAAGAAACACTTTGACTTTTCTTTATTACAAAGACTTTGACTTTCAGCTTAAAGGGGCTTTGACTTGAGCTCTTTGACTTGACTTTTATCTTCATTCTCTATGATCTTGTAACCAACATATATTTGTGCACTAACACAATTCATTCGGACATCTGAACTTAGAGATTACAGGCTATACGAAGGACAACCACATTCTTTCTCTCGCATTACACAACCGAAGCATTATACGCACGACATAAGTGTTTTATACACGACTGACTCTTGTTACTAGTTTCTACACTTGTATTTCATATTTATCTTGTGTAAACACTGTAATACATAAGGACACCGCCCCTGTTTGGCGATCATAATGCTCGACGACTTCTCTTAGTCGTCTGCGGTTTTTTCCTCGTTGAGGTTTTTCCGTGTCATCAAATCTCTTGTCTCCTTATTTTATTTATTGTCGCGCAAATTGTCGTCTGGTTACTTTCTTTAGTTGGATAAAGCTCCACATCGACCTTAAATCTTCCAAAGGACAATTTTTGGCATCAACAACGACCATGAGCACACACTACAAAATTAAAAAGAATACATGGCATCGCCACCTCTATTGTTGAAACCGAAAGATCATGAAATACTACAGCTCTAATTTGCTGTCAGTTCCAATGTTTTATGTGTCGTCTTAACTCGAGGGGATGAAAAGCAATAACTCCCAATTTATTATGTAAGTAAGTCACTACTAGACGCCGAAACAAGGTAGTCCTCTATTGAAAAACTATTACTATCGCTAGTTACAACAGCTAAAAAGTTACAACATTACTTTGAATCACATCTTATAACTGTCGTGACTAACTTCCCTCTTAAGTTTGTCTTAAGAAAGCCTGACCTAATAGGTCGAATAGCGAAATGGAGTATCTATCTCAGCAATTACGACATCAACTTTAAACCAAGGATGGCTATTAAGTCGGAAGCTCTAGCAGACTTTGCCGCCGACTTCAGCCCAAAATTGGAAGTGCAGACAAAAATTGTGGCAACTCTCGATGACACGACCTGGACTCTACATGTCGACGGTTCATCAAATGCCAGGGGGCAGGTTTCAGTGTCATCCTCAAGTCGCCACAGGGGGGTAAGATGGTGTACACTATACAATGCGATTTCAATGCAACAAAAAACGAAGTGGAGTATGAAGCCTTGATCGTAAGGATGGATATGGCTCACAACCTGGGAGCAACAGGACTACACGTCAATATTGAATCCCTTTTCGTCGTGAATCAGATGAATGGAGAATTCACGGCTAAAGACTCCAAAATGAAAGCCTACCTCAAAGTGGCAAAAACAAGGTACGAAGAATTTAAGCCCTTCTTCATTGCACAAATCCCAAGGGATCAAAACACCCTGACACACTAGCCAATCTTGGGTCGACACTTAGTCAATCTTTGTTTGACGTTGTCCCGATAAACCACCCAGAAAAATCATCTATCAAAAGTAAAGATCACACGCATGTGTTAGACGAGGGAGATGATTAGTCGAGCAATATCAAATCCTAATAAACGGCCAAATTCCAGAAGATAAATGGAAGCATGAAAGATCCGATTCAAACCATACACCATTATCGGAGGAAGACTTTACCAGTGATCATCAACAGGACTAAACTTACGATGCGTCATCGACAAAAGTCAAGTCCATAATATTCTACAAGAAATGCACAACGGAGAATGTGGCAACCATTCGGGTTGTCACGGTCTAGCAAACCGAATCTCTCGACAAGGTTACTACTGGAAAACCTTACGACACGACGCTATAAGGTATGTCCAAATTTGCGATGCTTGTCAGCAACACTTAGGTATGTTTCATCGACCCTCAGAACCATTACATTCGACCTTGATTCCATGGCCTTTATGAGATGGGGAATGGTCATTGTCGGTAAATTACCACCTGCCCCCGGGCAAAAGGTATTTCTACTTATCCTTTTGGATTATTTTTCTAAATGGATAGAAGCAGTTGCCTTCTCCCAAATTTGGATAAAGAAATTGTCTCTTTTATCTAGACTAACATTATTTGCATATTTGGAGTCACATCCGAGATCATATATGATAATGGATCACAATTCATAACCGATAGAACTCGACAGTTCTTCAAAGATCGTAACATAAAACTTACGAATTTGACACCTCGTTATCCTCAGTCGAACGGACTCGCTGAGTTGAGCAATAAAGTGATCATCAATTCAATAAAAAAGAGACTTAAGGAAGCAACAGGCAAATGGGCCGAAGAACTTCCGATAGTTCTTTGGGCCAATCGTACGACGCCTCGTACATCTACATGGCAAGCCCCTTTCTCCTTAGTCTACGGTTGTGAAGCGATCTTGTCTGTCGAGGCCCAATTACCAACCTCACGACACACGTCGGTCGACCATAACTTAGTAGATCTAAGTTACGACCTTGACGCAGTGGAGGAACTAAGGGAGTCTGCACTAATCAAAATGGTGTCTCTAAGACAATCGGTCGTACGACATTTTAATAAAAATGATAAAGCCAAAGTCTTCCAAGAAGGGGACTATGTCTTACGACGAGTGTTCCAAAACACTCAAGAACCAAGTGTAGGTAAATTGTCCATCAAGTGGGAAGGATCATATCACATATCTGAAGTCGTAGGAAAAGGCGCCTATTGGCTACAAACCCTTGACAAACAAAACGTCCCACGAAGTTGGAATGTGGTACATTTAAAGAAGTATTTCTTTTAAATTACTTTTTTTCTTATGATTATTCATCATATCGATTACTGGCTTAAGCATCGGAGAGTCGTTGGCCTAGCCAACGACCACCGCTAATATTGTTTCATCGCATGATTACATGAATATGTATTTCGGTTGGACTTTCGACCTCATACGATTCATTGTTATAAGATCATGTCGCAACCGAGTCGCACGATCTATAATCTTTTCTAAAGATCAAATCTTTAGAAAAATTTTCCCTAGTCGCAAGTTCCGGGTCTAGTTTTGATTCAATCAATTGACAAATTGGTCATATGTTAAGTTGTGCCCTAGTCGCAAATTCCTTGGACCCAACTTTGATTCAATTGATCGACAGGTTTGTCATATGTGATGTCACGAGTTACTTAGATTTTTTTTTTCATTTCTATGAGCTCTCTTTGTTACTTTTACTTATTATGTTTGTCTTGAATGACTTTTGTTTTTTCTATACAAATTATATTTCGTTGTTTGTTATGATAATTTAAGTTACGACAAGTCATTTGGAAAAGAACTACTTGTATTGATATTCAAAAGAGTTAGAAGTAAGGGGCGCGACCACCAATGGTCGCCCCGTCAAAGAATAAAAAAAGATAAAAGCTAAACTAAGGAGCATGTTTCTCCTGCCCTTCTTGTTGTTGCCCTGGTGCGACGCCAACTTCACCACCCTGGGGGCGTCCTCCACTTCCTCGGCCTCCAGCTCATCATCAGAATCTAGATCTCTCTCGACCCTGATAGTCTGGAGGAAGAAGGCCAACTCCTCCTCTACCAATGGCATGGGATTCTTCCCCGCCAGGTGGCGTCTCATGATGGCCGCTCAGACCTTGAGTCGAGTAAACGCCTCAATGGACTTTAACTTCTCCTCCAACACCGCGACTTGCTCTTCGGCTGCACCAAGTTTCGAATTTAGGGCCTCGACCTCTTTCTCATTCGTGGTGGAGGTGGCCTTAGTCGCCACGACCTACGCCTCAGTTGCGGAAGCCTTCTCCATGACCTCTTTCAGGCATCCCTGAAGATCCACCTTTTTGTACTCTACGACCTCTAGACCGTTGAGGGCGTCGTCAAGCCTGACGGAGTACTCCTCGCATTTGGGGACCGCTTCTTTCTCCTTGGCGACCGTCTCCTTCTCTTTGGCAAGATCCCTCTTCTCTTTCTCCAAAGCCTTGGGGATGGGCTTCCTCACATCGTCGAGACGTGAGTGGAGGGACAAAGAGGCCTAGAACGCCTAAAATCACAAGAGAAATAAAAATCAAATCGTACGATTTAAAAATATAAACATTAAAAAACGTTATGGGATCCTTACCATGAAAGAAAGCCCTACGAAATTGGCACCCAAATCATCAACCTATACATCCTTGAAACGATCTCGGAAGGTTGGTATCAGGAAGTGGTTAAAATGTGGAAACATCTTCTTCCTCTCCATGTTACCGGTCGACATAAAGTCGGTCGACAACGTGAAGTTTACTGACATGAGGCATGGCTCTTCACTGACCTAGGGGTCC
This sequence comes from Arctium lappa, assembly GCA_023525745.1. NCBI lineage: Eukaryota > Viridiplantae > Streptophyta > Magnoliopsida > Asterales > Asteraceae > Arctium > Arctium lappa. Next base: position 56,191,789 of record CM042049.1, on the reverse strand, counting down.
TTACCCTTATCTTACGACACAAAGGCTTCCACCCCAGATGGTGGCGTTGATGACACTGTGGCTTCGACAACCGAAGGCGGCATCACCTTCTCCGATACGATGACCTCAGGGTCATCGCTCTTCGAAGACGGTTTCCTCCAAACTTCCTTTGTTTTCTTAACCCCCGACCCAGCTGTCGGGGGGGGGGGGGGCGTCCTCTTGAGATCTCAACCTTTGTGGGCGAGCTGGGCCAGCGCCTCTTTTAGGGAGAGGCTAGTCGCCGGTTAATGGGTCGAACTCCCTGAAAAAAAAAACATATACGTAAGTTACACCGGCAGACAAAAAACACTTATGACAAAAAAAAACTTACGACTATGGCAAAAAACGTATGACTAACGTACCTGTCATCGTCTCCTCCTCCTACTTCTCCTCCTCTACGATTGGGGCCTTGGATGTCCCGTTGAAGGTCACCTCGTCGCCTTCGTCTTCATCGACTAACGACCGGGTGAAGAAGGATCGATATTCGACGCTGAACTCAAGGAACCTCTCGACTTTCTCGTTAGAATCTTCGAAAGGGCTGACTTCCGTGAAGTCGATCACAGTCAAAGCACAAAACAAGAAAAAACAAACATTTGATATGTTAAAACTAATAACCGACTAATAAAAGGCTCGACTAGAAGAAATTCTTACCTTGGGTGTTCCATCCCGAGACGAGCCATTGACTGTCGTCACCAAGTGTCGACAGTCGGCCAAAGATGTACCTAGTCTTCTACTTGCGATCATTGACCGCAATGGCTTGGACTAGGGTATCAGCCCCTCTATAGCGAGAAAAGAGGTTGTATCGATGGTTCGTCGTCGCCTGGACCGAATAGGCCAAAAGGAGGTCATTGACGGTGAAGGGAGATGCCCAGTCCACCGTCAATCATTCAATCACTTGAACGATTCTCCAGAATTGGGGCATCGTCTGCCCCGACGAAAGCTCGAAGGTCACGAGAAACGACATCGAGAGTGGAGAATAGGGCCAAGGAAACCCTATTTTGAAGGGATACTCGTATATCATGAACTATCCTCTCGGGCATTACTTCGGCCTTAGTTGGTCAAGAGCGTTCAGCCTGACGTCGGCTAGAATCCCAGCCAACAGGCAGATGGTCTTGGTCTCCTCCTCTTCTTTGAGGGTGCTCACGGGATCAAGCGTCGTTGAGAAATCTGATATGGAGGAAGTGGCTCTATAGAACTCGAAACCTCGATCGATTTTGGTAATGATCTTGTTGTGGGTTTTTTTGAAAGGATTTCTAAAAATCTCTCGCTCTAAAAATTCGATCGCGTAAAAAGGAAAGGATTCAACCGGAGATTGATATTTATATGGATTACGGTGTCAAGTCGAGCCGACTGATGGATGACACCTGTCCAAACGACAAAAGTCAAAGTTCAAGAAGTCAAAGCTGAGAAAGTCAAATCTCATCAAAGTCAAAGCCTTTTGTAATAAAAGTCAAAGTATTGTATTTGTATTTTACTTTCCTTGTTTTAGTTGTAGGTATAAATAGTTTCCTTTCCTTTGGTAATTAGTAGAGAACTTAATTAAATCATTATTCAGTTGTATTTTAGAGAGAGAAATATCAGATAAAAAGAGAGTTCGTTAGAGAGAGATTGTAGAGAGAGAAAGTGTAATCTTGGAATTGAATTGAAATCAAACAGGTAATTTGATTGTTAATCTTGTTTGTTTGATTAATCTTGGTTAGAAACTAGAATCTGGGAATATCAATTGGTATCAGAGCAGATCCAAATCGAAAATCAAGAAAAAAGAATGTTCGACACTGTGTTCTTCATGTTCAGATCTGTTTTTGAGTATTAGTGTATTTTTCGAGTTGTTTTTGATAAGATTTTGTTAGAATAGTGTAATCGATCGAGTTTGTATAGAAAGATTTGTCAATTGCACTTTAATCAATTCAAATTTTCGAATTTTTGTGGTTTTTCTGTTCACGAGTTCTTGACACTGTATGTGTATCAAATTTGTATCGTTTGCTTATTCGATCGATTTTTTTGTGTTAGTTTTGTGTTCGAATTAGTTAGACGAGTGAATTGTCGAAGTATAGTCTTGAATTTCTAGGTCTAAATGAGTTTTTGGTGCAATTTTGTTCGATTTTAGAGGTTTGCGGGTCATTCATCAGGTTTGTGTGTGTTCATAAAAGTTTGCATTTCCTTCATTGAGAGTTGAGAATCGAGAAGTTTAAGTTTGCGTTTCATTTGAGAATCGAGAAGTAAGAGTTGCGTTTTTAAACAAACGCAAAGTGAAAAACGCAAAGTAGAAGTGTTTGGGCTCAGAGGCAAAGTAGTGGTTTGCGTTTCCCTCTTGAACCGCAAAGTAGTGGTTTGCGTTTCCCTCTTGAACCGCAAAGTGGTTGTTTGCGTTTCCCTCTTGAACCACAAAGTAGTGGTTTGCGTTTCCCACATGAACCGCAAAGTAAGGGTTTGCATTTCCCACATGAACCGCAAAGTAAGGTTTGCGTTTGTCACTTGAAACGCAAAGTAAAGGTTTGCATTTGCCTCTTGAAGCGCAAAGTGTGGAGGACTTAGACAAAATTTTCAAAACTATAATATGCCCTTTAATAGTGTGGGACCCCCGTGCTAAGTCTGCCGAGGGGGACTTATTTCTGTTTGTGATCAAAATTTCTGATTTTATATTTCAAGTTTTCTGTATTTTCTTGATTGTTTCATTTGGAGTAACGATCAGTTTCTAGTTTCTTTATTGCATATATTTCTCAAACAGGTTTAAACAAGATGACTTCCAAAGATGCTCTTTCAATTGGCACTGATGTCAAGCCACCTGTACTGTTCAAAGGAGAGTATGAACAGTGGAAAGACAGATTCCTTGATTTTATAGACAGACATGAAAATGGAGAGAATATTATGCTGTCAATCACAGAAGGTCCTATGGCACCAATCATGGTTCAAATACCAGATGATGATTCGTCTGATAGTGAAGATGGTACTGAGGAAAAAGATCAAAAGATGAAAACAGTGGCAGTGGATATCTCTCAGTATTCTGAAGAACAGAATAGCCGATACAAAGCAGATAAACAAGCAAGATCCTTACTTCTTCAAAGTATCCCGAATGACATCTACATCAAAATAGACAGCTACAAGGGAAATGCTAAGAAGATGTGGGATCAGTTGCAGAAAATGATGATGGGATCCAAGGTCGGGAATCAGATGAAAGTGGCTAATTGCATCAACAGTTATGAGGAATTCAAAGCCAAAGAGAATGAAATCTTACAAGATACTTATGAACGGTTTGTCTTGCTTCTGAATGAGTTGTCCAAGAATAAGGTGAAAAAGAAGCAACTTGAGAACAATGTCAAATTTCTGAGCATCCTACAACCTGAATGGAAGAAGCATACACGTAGGATGAAGCAGATGAAGGATCTGAATGACATACCATTACATGAGGTAAATGAGACTTTGAGGCAGAATGAAGAAGAAGTGGAAGAGAAAAGAGCTGAGAAAAAGAAGGCTGAAAAGGTTCCTGATCCGATTGCATTGGTAGCTGGAGACAAAAAGATAGAAAAGAAAGAGAAGAAGAAAAAGAAGAAAGTGATTACCAGTTCTGAGTCTGAATCTGAATCAGATGGTGATGATGGAGAAAGCCTCAAACAGGCTATGTTGTTATTGACCCGTGCATTCCAGAAAAAGTTTTACAAGAAGCCGGGATCTAACTCACAAAGGTACTCTTCATCAAGTTCCAAGAATCATGAACACCGAGAAAGGGTGGAAGGAAGGAGATATGAAGAGAACAGATATGTTGAGAAGAAACCTGATGACAGGAAGAAGTATGTGAATGACTACACTGTTGCAGAAAAGCCAGCAAGTGATCCAGTCAAATGCTACAACTGTGGCAAGATTGGTCATTTTGCAAAGGATTGTAGAAAGCCAAAAGTTCGTAATTCTCAGTATTATCAGAACAAGCTGTTATTAGCCAAACAACAAGAAGCAGGCATTGCTTTAATGGCTGAAGACGAATTTTGGCTGGATCATTCAGAAGGTGAAGAGGAAGAGAAGGAAGAAACTACTCATCTCTGTCTCATGGAAAAAGAAGTGAAGTATGATGAGTCAGATGACGAGACAGCTGATGAGGTATTAAACTTAACTGAAAAAGATTTTGTAACCAAAATGGAAACTATGATGGTTGAGCTTAATGATCTTCAATTAAAACTGAAGAAAGAAAAAGAAAGAGTTGCTAAAAGAAACAATAAGATATTTGAACTCAATAAGTCGGTTATTGGGAACAAAGATCTGATTGATTCTTTACGCAAGTCTGCTTCTGATTCTAAATCTCAAGTAGATTGTTTTGAAAAGAAGATTTCTGATTTTGAAGTTAAAGTTTTTAAATATGAGCTTGAGAAGAAAGAATCTGCACTAATTGTTCATAAACTGCAGGTTGAAAATAAGCTTTTGAATAAGAAGGTAAATGGTCTGGAAGCCAAACTTTACGCAAGAGGCCAAACAGATCAAACCAATTTTCTTAATGCACCTGATGAAGAGGCTGATGTTAAGGAAAAATGGGGACTTGGTTTTAAAACCCCCCATTACTTAAAGAAAGCCATCAGAAAACAACCATCATTATATAATCTTGATTTTCTTGCATGTGCTGGTAAACATACTCATTTAAAACCCAAATTTGTTACCAAATTACCGGAAGAAGTTGAGGCCAAAGAAACTGAAAAAAGAAAGAATGTTAAGAAAATGCAACTACCATTTAACTATGCAAAGTTAAATGATAGTTATCTTTTAGAAACACCAAAAGTTCTTTCAAATGATTATTTTGCTAGTTATTCTGTTTCTGAGATGAAGGCAAAACCTGCAATTGCAAAGGTTTATGTTCCTCCACTCATTCTTGAAAGCAAAATAGTTGAGTTGGAAAATGTTTTATCTGATGAAAAACTTTTGGTTGATATTCAACAAAGTGTATTTTCTACTGTATTAAAGAACACGATTTTTCAATCTACATCTACAAAGTGTTATAAAGTTTCTAAGGCACCTCAAACTTTGTCTGATAGTTTTGATGATTTATTTGAGTCTGCAAATGATTTTCTTAATTCTGATGATGGGTGCATAGACGAAATTGATATGTTTGACTTTAATGCTATTCTTCCTGATCATTCTACTTGTTTTTCAAATGAGAAAGTGTTACCAAGTGTTCTTAAAATTGCTAAATCATCAACTAAGGTTGGTGAATCAGTTTCTGTAACTGCTGATTATTATTCTCAAGGTAAGAAACATAAGGAACAGTGATTACAGAAACACACTGGTACACAAAAGAAAACTCAGTCTCAGAAATCTGCTTTTCCTAATAGATCTAAATCTTTTGTTTCAGATATAAGCAAGAAAAGGTCGAAAGCTCGAACTCAATGGCGACCAAAAAGGAAGGATGATGAGAAAGCTGAATCAGTTTCTGATAATTCTTGTAATAGATCAGTTAGTAGTGATACTGATGTAGTTGATCAATTTGCTTCAAATAAACAAAACCTTGTAACTTCTTACAAGCGGTATTCAATAAAGCAATTGATTCAATTATCTCCTATTTCTACTACATCTTACTATTATCGGAAAAATGATTTTGCTTATTCTCATAATTTTTCTGATTGGTTCGGATCTTATCATGTGTATTCTTCAAGATCAAATATTTTTAAAGGTTTTCAAAAGAACAGAGGGTCCATTTTCAAGTGGATACCAAAATCTTGTGCTAATCTGTTAGGGCCCGTTTTTAAATGGGTACCTAAATCTATTGTCTCCTGATTTCTCTTGCAGACCCGGCATATATGGTACTTGGACAGTGGATGTTCCAAGCATAAGACTGGGCAAAAAGCTTTATTGTCTAACTATACAGAGAAATTCAGTGGAAATGTCAAATTTGGAAACGATCAACTTTCACCTATCTTAGGATATGGTGACATTATTCAAGACAACATAACGATCAGTAAAGTGAGTTATGTCGAAGGCTTGGGGCACAACTTATTCAGCATTGGTCAATTCTGTGATAAAGGGTTAGAGGTCAACTTCAAAGCTAAGAGATGTTCGGTTCGTACGGAAGATGGCAATGAACTCTTAGTCGGAAATCGAAAGACGAACCTCTATACTATCAATCTTTTAAAGGTACAGAATGACAATCAAGTTTGCTTGATGACAAAGGATTCATTGCAGCAAAGTTGGCTCTGGCACAGACGTTTATCTCACTTGAACTTTCGTTATATCAACAAGCTGGTTAGTGGAAAATTGGTAAAAGGACTTCCTGAGCTGAAATACGAGAAAGAACACTTATGTGCTGCATGTGAGAAGGGTAAGATGAAGAGAGCTCCGCATAAACCGAAGCCTGAACCAAGCACTAGTTCTCCATTAGAATTGTTACATATGGATTTGTGTGGTCCAATGAGAACTCAGAGTTTGGGTGGAAAGAAATACGTGTTGGTTATTGTGGACGATTACTCAAGATACACGTGGGTCAAATTTCTTCGATCAAAAGATGAGACGCCGGAAGTTGTCATTACTTTCTTAAAGACGACCCAGGTGAAAATGCAGCGACAAGTCAAGTTTCTTCGAACGGACAACGGCACAGAGTTCAAAAACAAGATAATTGAAGAATATCTCGAATCGGTTGGGATATCACATTAGTACTCTGCTGCTCGTACGCCTGAACAAAATGGAGTATTCGAAAGGTGAAATCGGACACTAGTCGAGGCCGCTCGGACTATGCTTAGCCAATCGGACTTACCTCTATTCTTGTGGGCAGAAGCTGTGTCGACTGCATGTCATACTCAAAATAGGTCCATGATACACCGCTGTTTTCAAAAGACTCGATATGAGCTGATCAACAACAGAACACCAACAATCAAGTATTTTCACATATTTGGGTGTAAATGTTTTGTGCTTAACGACAGAGAGAGTCTGAATAAATTTAGTGCTAAGGCGGATGAGGGTATCTTCATTGGTTATTCTTCCACATCTGCAGCATATCGTGTTTATCTGAAGGAGTCAAAGACAGTTGTCGAGAGCGTTAATGTAACATTCGATGAAGATATGGCTTCTGAACAACTCCGTTCAGAACCCGTTATCACTGGAGTATTAGCTTTTGGGCAGATCAATCCAGAACCTGCTTCTACAGTCAATAATTCGAATAATGCTTCTACATCTATTTCACATTTATCTTATTTAGATTTGTTATTTGAATTATTTTATGATGAGTTTCTTGGATCTAATTTGCCTAAATCTACTGTGACTGACAGGTCTGAAGACACAAGCTGTAATCATCCAGTCACTTCAGATGTTATAACTGAACAAGCATCCCCTGTTCAGACAGAAACTCACATTCCTACTTCTACTCCTACAGTTGAAGATGTACAAGCAAATGCTGAGCCAGAAGTAACTGTTTCAGTTGGATGTGATACATTGTCTACTCAACAGCCAGAGTCTGCTGTTCCAACTAATGCTTCTGCACCTGAAACTTCAACTGCAAATCCTCCTCCAAATATTCAAACTGAAGAGTCTGATAGTGGATTTCTAGATGATGATCATATTCAATCAGTATCTACTCCACTTCCTCATGAGCATCGCTGGACCAAAGAGCATCCATTACATCAAGTAATTGGAGATATTAACAAGCCTGTACAAACTAGGTCAGCGACTCTTAATCAATGTATGCATGACTCATTCCTCAGTAAGATTGAGCCTACGCGAGTATCAGAGGCTCTTGCTGATTCGGACTGGGTATCTGCCATGCAAGAAGAGATCAATCAGTTTGAAGCCCTAAAGGTTTGGAGATTAGTTCCAAAACTAGAAGGTAAAACCGTGATAGGAACAAAATGGGTATTCAAGAATAAAAAGGATGAACATGGTATCGTCATAAGAAACAAAGCTAGACTTGTTGCCAAAGGTTACCGGCAAGAGGAAGGCATAGACTACGATGAGACGTATGCTCCGGTAGCGCGTATAGAAGCAATCCGCATGTTTCTAGCCTACGCAACTCATAAGAGTTTCACAATCTTTCAGATGGATGTGAAAACATCTTTTTTGAATGGCATTCTTAAAGAGGAAGTGTACGTGTCTCAACCAGAAGGGTTCGTCAATTTAGATAAGCCAGATCATGTCTACATCTTGGACAAAGCCCTTTATGGTTTAAAACAAGCCCATCGAGCATGGTATGATGTTTTATCTAAATTCTTGGTCAAGTTTGGTTTTTCTAAAGGTAAGGTTGATACCACTTTATTCATCAAAAAGGAAAAAGCTGATATTATTCTTATTCAGATTTATGTTGATGATATAATATTTGGTTCTACAAATCCAAAATTTTGCAAAAACTTTTCTAACCTCATGGTGTCACGTTTTCAAATGAGTATGATGGGAGAGATGAATTTCTTTCTCGGATTACAAGTTAAGCAGTTTTCTACGGGGATTTTCATTAACCAATCTAAGTACATTTTGGATATTCTTCGGAAATACAAAATGGAAAATTGTAAACCTATTGGAACCCCGATGGCACCAGGTACTAAGATTAACACTGATCCTTCGGGTAAAAGTGTTGATGTTAGGACTTATAGAGGTATGATAGGATCGTTAATGTATCTTACATCTAGTAGACCACATATTATGTTTTCAACATGTTTATGTTCTAGATATCAGGATGCTCCTAAAGAATCCCATTTGGCTGCTGTCAAACGGATTTTTAGATATCTGAAGGGGACTGCAGACCTTGGTCTGTGGTATCCTAAGGATACTGGGTTTCAACTGACTGCCTATTCAGATACAGATCATGCAGGTTGCATGTTGGATAGAAAGAGTACTTCAGGTCACGTTCAATTTCTTGGAGACAAGCTCGTTAGCTGGGCATCAAAGAAACAATTATGCATTTCCACAACGACTGCAGAAGCAAAGTACGTAGCTGCTGGCAGTTGCTGCTCTCAAGTCTTGTGGATGCGAACACAGCTGCGAGACTATGGATTCAAATTTGATAAAATTCCAATATATTGTGACTCGAAGAGTGCAATCGCGATATCTGCTAATCCTGTCCAGCATACGAAAACCAAACACATTGACGTCAGGTATCATTTTATAAAAGATAATGTAGAAAAAGGAACAATTGAACTTTATTTTGTAAAAACAGATTATCAACTTGCAGATTTATTTACCAAACCCTTAGATGAAAAGAGATTTAATTTTCTTGTCTCTAAGCTTGGTATGTTAAATCTTAAGACGTAATCGATTGTTACCTACTAAAGTTTCGTATTGGTATTTTTCATCATTTTCTTTATTATTATGATTGAAGGATATCTGCACTTTAAATGTTTGCTCATGATCTCAGGGGGATTAAGAGAAGATTTTAGATGATCTATATTCAATTGAGGGGGAGCATAACTAATTTATGCATTTTACTTAACCGACAAATTTTTGTGATGCATGATTTTAGGGGGAGCATATAATATCAAAAGGAGTAAGACTATGATTTATGATTACTTCAAATCAGAACTCGTACTTTAATCGTTTTACTGCTTTATGTCGTTTATATTTGAATAAATTTTGTGAATAAAGTTGTTTTGACTAGACTTTGAGACTTATGCAGGATGAGAGAGGATGACACGATCATATCATTTTTGACTTCAGCTGACTTAATGAGTATTAAGATTGATCGAAAAGGTAAATTTCTTATCTTAATCTCAAATGTATCTGAAAGAAGGACAACTTTCAGATATAGAAAACATGTTCTGAAATGTTCAAACCACTTCCCGAATTTTAAACAGTTTTTATAACTTGGAAGTGTGATTTTAAATGTTTTCATTTTATTTTTGTGCTTCATTGATAAATAAACCGTGTGTTTCCAAAGATAAATACTTGCGTATTGTCTTTTCTACATACTTTCAAGTATTCACACACATCGGTTTAATTTTTGATCAAAATGTTCTTACCATGTCTCTAAATTGAAACAATTTTTCAATGGTAAGACACTCCGCTTGTACTTTAAAGAATTTTGAGCGATATTTCATTTCGAAACGTCATTTCGAGAATGTCTATATTTTTGTTTCGTATGGAAAATATCCGTTATTCCTGACCATAAGCCTTGATTGTTATATCATTCATTTCTGATCATTTTCATACAATGTCAGATTTTCAAACAAATCTCTTGCATTCATGTTCATTCAATTAACTTGTTTGAAAATACTTCCATGTTTTAAAATGCTCATATCTTCATGATTATATTCTGAGCATACATTCATCTGACATTTGTATATGAGCTTTAACTGATAAAGTTAAATCATCTTAGCAACATTATGCTTTTATAGGAAATATGGGTTCTTTGTGCTAGGAATTAAATGAACTTCTATGAAATCATGTTAACCAGTGATTTCTACCCAAGAAGTTAATCCATAGAGAATGAGTGTGAGGAGTCAAGAAGAAATGAGTGTGGGTGTGATGAGGTAAAATGGAAAAGAGAGTTTGGTTAGAAGTGAGCTTAAATGATTAAAAAGAAAGAGGGTGAGAGTTCAGAGTAAAAGAATATCAAACTCTGCACCAACTTCTTTCTGAGTCGGGCAACCACATTACTAATGATTCACAATTCTTTCGTGAACATTATTGAAACAGGCAAATAACCCATGACAACTCTTGATCAAACCCCACCATCTACTCATTTTCTTCTCAAAAAGAAAATGTTTCATATTTTCTGGGGACACAGCACATAATCTATCTGATTTTCATTTGGAAAATCTGGATATTGAAAAAGAAGGAAGTCTGCCCCACCTTCGCACTTCAATCATGCACATTGAGTTTGTGTTTATCTACTGTTGTCTCAGTGGTTTACACAACTTTGAGCCTTATTGTAAAGCAATCATCGTGCTTAATTCTTTCTACACATGCACGAACACACAAGGAATTTGTTTCTTTGTCATAACATTCATAGAAATTGCCTTTGTGGTGTTTTGATGATTGGATGGAAGCCCTGGGGGAGTGAACATCAAAAAGATCCTTTATATTGTGTATTCGTTACACACAGTGACTTTGTGTTACTGACAGACATTTTAACTGATTCATCTGTTGATTCAGGAGTTACCTGTTCTTATTTTGTCTGGATTTGCAAAGATCTAGATGAATACTTGGTTATGGATCCCAGAATCAGAGGCTCAGTTTGACAGATCAGATTGGTCAATGACATTTCTTGGGAGAAAAGTTTTGATGATATAGATGCTCAAATCATCAAAAAGGGGGAGATGGTATCAAGAAATGATAAAGTTTTGAGAGATGAATTTTTAAATAAAAGTCCAAGTCAAAAAAGTTCAAAGTAAAGATTTGAAGATTTGATGAAGATCAAAGAATTTATGAAGATTTGAGGAAATTTTCTTTGAAGATTATTTTGCTAAAGCAATTCGAGCTGATTCTGAAGATAATTTCTTTCCAAAGTCTGAAAGTATCTTGTGAAAGTTTTGGGGAGATTGTTCGTTGTTTGAAGATATTTTTGGAAATAATACAGTCAAAGAAAAAGGGGAGATTGTACTGACAGAGCTAAAAGTGAAGACTGAATTGCTAGATCTTTCAACAGTGATCTTGAATCCAAAGGGGGAGATTGTTAGAGCATAAATATGTTGGATACAAGATCAAGAAGACAAAAGTCAAAGTTCAAGAAGTCAAAGATGAGAAAGTCAAATCTCATCAAAGTCAAAGCCTTTTGTAATAAAAGTCAAAGTATTGTATTTGTATTTTACTTTCCTTGTTTTAGTTGTAGGTATAAATAGTTTCCTTTCCTTTGGTAATTAGTAGAGAACTTAATTGAATCATTATTCAGTTGTATTTTAGAGAGAGAAATATCAGAGAAAAAGAGAGTTCGTTAGAGAGAGATTGTAGAGAGAGAAAGTGTAATCTTGGAATTGAATTGAAATCAAACAGGTAATTTGATTGTTAATCTTGTTTGTTTGATTAATCTTGGTTAGAAACTAGAATCTGGGAATATCATCCGTCAAATGGACGACAGGTGTCCCTACACTTGACAGCACGCACCCCACGTCGCCATGACATCACGGTCATTTCGGCCTTACAGTTCCCCACGCAATCGATTCAGTTCATAAGAAACCGATTCATTCTCTTTGGTCGACACGTGTCGATTCAGTTAAAGAAAATTTGAAACTTGGAATTGCCGCCTAATTTCAATTTTTTGGGGCAAACTATTTGGGTAAACATTTCACAAGTCTCGATCAATAATAGAAGACCAAATGTCTCTAATCTTAAGACAAATCTTGTATTAAGATAAGGTCCTTCCGACCACATGCACCGTGGACTATGGTCGCCACTTATAGTGATGGTTGTAAGTTTCTCACAACTTATGACCAAAATCTCTCATTGACAAGTATCTTACGACTATCATAAAAAATCTAATGACCGTGACTCCTTTACTATCAACAAACGTTTTTTCCATGTCTATTTATTTCAGGTCATAGAGCATTTATGGGCAACAGTCATAAACGGAAGAACGCTATCAAGACCATTCAATGTGAAGACCGTTAGTGACATTTAAGCTCATTTATGACGACCCAAGCTATATATACAAGGCAACCAAGATGTTCAAGGACACGAAGTGATTTCATAGCACTTACAAGGCATTCAAGTTATTCTCTCTTAGAGAAACTCACGACAAAGCATTCCACCTCACGAGGAACAAGACAATCTTATGACTTGTTACTTTTTAAATGTATTATTGTTTATCTCTCGATCACTCCTCCTTAAGGACGGCATCCTTATTTGACGTTCATAGTGAATTGACGATCTCCACTATCGTCCGTGGTTTTTACCCTCGACGGGGTTTTCCGCGTCACCAAATTCTGTATATTTTCCTCTATTTCATCTTATGTTGCACGATTGTCGAAGGTTTCTTTACCTTAGTTGTTAAAAGCTCCACACCAATCTTAAGTTATTCTTTGAGTAATTTTTGGAATTAACAGTTTCGTTAGTCATACGTTTTTTGCCATAGTCGTAAGATTTTTTGTCGTAAGTGTTTTTTGTCGTAAGTGTTTTTTGTCTGCCGACGTAACTTAGGTATGTACTTATTTTTTCAGGGGGTTCAACCCAAAAACCGATAACTGGAAATCCCAAAAGGAGGTGTTGGACTAGCTCGCCCGTAAAGGCCGAGATCTCAAGAGGAAGCCCCCCCCCCCCGACAGCTAGGTCGGGGGTTAAGAAGACAAAGGCGGTTTCGAGGGAACTGTCTTCGAAGAGCGACAACCTTGAGGTCATCATATCGGAGAAGGCGATGCCGCCTTCAGTTGTGGAAGCCACGCTAGTGTCATCGACGCCACCATCCGGGGTGGAATCCTCTGTGTCGCAAGACAAGGGGAAGGACCCCAGGTCAGTGAGGAGACATGCCTCACCTCAGTAAACTTCACGTTGCCGACCGACTTTATGTCGACCGGTAACTTGGAGGAAGAAGATGTTTCCACATCTTAACCAATTCCTGATACCGACTTTCTAAGATCGTTACAAAGACGTCTCGATTGATGATATGGGGGCCAATGTCTCAGGGCTCTCTTTCATGTTAAGGATCCCTTAACGATTTTTTAATATTTAAATCTTTTAGCCGTACGATTTGACTTTTGTAATTCTTGTGTTTTTAGGAGTTACAAGCCTCTCTGACCCTCCACTCACGTCTCGATGATGTGAGAAAGCTACACCCCAAGTCTTTGGAGAGAGAGAAGAAGGCTCTCGCCAAATGCGATGAGTACTCCTCCAGGCTTGACGACGCCCTCAACGGTCTAGAGGTCGTGAAGTACAAAAAAGTGGAGCTTTGGGGACGCCTGAAAGAGGCCCTGGACAAGTCGAAACTTGGTGCGATCGAAGAGCATATCACGGACTTGGAGGAGAAGTTAAAGTTCATTGAGGCGTTTACTCAACTCAAGATCCGAGCGACCATCATGAGACACCACCTGGAGGGGAAGAACCCAGTGGTGTCAGCAGAGGAGGAACTGGCCTTCTTCCTCCAGACTGTCGGGGTCAAGAGAGATCTTGACTCCAACGATGAGTTAGAGGCTAAGGCGGTGGAGGACGCCCCTATGGCGGTGAAGTTGGTGTCGCACCAGGACATCAGCAAGAGGGGCAGGAGCAGCATGCTCCTTAGTTTATTTTCCTTTGTATTGTTTTGCTTTTCTTTCAGGGCGACTGTTGGTGTTCGTGCCCCTTCAAATGTAATTTTTTTAATATCAATACAAGTTATTTCTTTTCATACTGTTTGTCGCAACTTAATTATCATAGCAACCAACGACATATAAGTTGCATAGAAAAAACATAAGTCATTCACGACAAACATAATAAGTAAAAGTAACGACGAGAGCTTATAGGAATTAAGAAAAAAATTCTAAGTAACTCGCGACATCACATATGACAAACCTGTCGATCAATTGAATTAAAGTTAGGTCCAAGGAACTTGCGACTAGGGCACAACATAACATATGACCAATTCGTCGATTGACTGAATCAAAATTAGATCCAAGGAACTTGCGACTAGGGCAATTTTTTCTAAAGATTTGATCTGTAGAAAAGATTATAGATCGTGCGACTCGGTCGCAATATGATCGTGTAACAACGAATCGTATGAGGTCGAAAGTCCGACCAATTCACATATTCATGTGATCCTGCGATGAAACAATATTAGCGATGGTCGTTAGCTAGGCCAATGACTCTCCGATGCTTAAGTAAGTAGTCGATATGATGAATAATTGTAAGGGAAAAAGTAATGTTTTAAAAAGAAATACTTCTTTAAATGTACCGCATTCCAGCTTCGTGGGACGTTCTGGTCATCTAGGGTTTGTAGCCGATAGGCGCCTTTTCCTACGACCTCATATATGCGATATGGTCCTTCCCACTTCGTGGATAACTTACCTTTGGTTCTTGAGTGTTTTGGAACACTCGTCGTAAGACATTGTCGCTTTCTTGGAACACTTTGGCTTTGACATATTTATTAAAATACCGTTCGACCGATTGTCTTAGAGACGCCATTTTGATTAATGCAGATTCCCTTAGTTCCTCCAATGCGTCAAGGTCGTAACTTAGGTCTACTAAGTTATGGTCGACCAATGTGTGTCGTGAGGTTGGTAATTGGGCCTCGACAGGCAAGACCGCTTCACAACCGTAGACTAAGGAGAAAGGGGTTTGCCTTGTAGATGTGCGAGGTGACATATGATTGGCCTTTTTGCTTCTGTTAAGTCAAATATTGTATTCAAGATTAAATGAGGGGTCAATGTGTAAATTATTGTAAAGTGTAAGGATTTGTTTTGCAGATTGAGTTTTTAGGTCAATTGTGTTGACCATATAAATAGGTTTTGTATTTGTATTTGTATTTGTAAACACGCGAGAATACAGAATCACACACGCACAAACTATAGGGAATAGTTCAAACAGAGAGAACACACAGAGTGCTTGAGAGACATACGCAACAAATAGGTATATGAATTGTTGTAATCTTTGTGCTATAGATAAAAAATATCGATTCTTACATCTAGTGTGTGATATTTTAAGCTTGGATCTGTGACTATCAATTGGTAGCCTAACAAAGATCAGAAATCAAGATAAAAATCTGAAATTTTGGCCGAATTTTTCAAGAACTCGCAGAACACTGTTCCAAGATCGAATTTCTTGATTCTTTGTGTTTTTTTATATTATAATTCTTGTAGATTTGTATGCAATTAGTGCTTTAGAACACATTTCATTCAAGTTGTAATCACAAATTAACAGTATTTCAATGTCAATTTCTTGAATTTGTATTTGTCTGTGTTTTCGACCTCAACGCACTGTATTCTTGGTAGATTTCTAATTGTTGTTGATATTATTCAAATTGATTGTTTGTAACATGTTCTATAAGTGATCGAGATCAAATTGGTGCAATTTCATATTCAAATTTGAAGATTTGATGGATTTTTGGATTGAATGTGAAGTTTGTAGATCGAGATCTGAAGAATTCGCATAACAAGTGAAGAACTCGCATGTTGAAGAGGAATTCGCATGAAGTTATAGTGTACGAGAAGAATGAAATTCGCATTGCACTGTGATTAAAAGAAAATCTAAGGATAGAATTCGCATATGGTTATGTGAGAAAAGTGAGGAATTCGCACATAACAACATACGAAAAGTGAGAAATTTGAATCCCATTACATGCAAAATCTGTGAAATTCGCATCTCTCATCATACGAAATCTGAGGAATTCGCATCACATGTCTGAAAATTTTCTAAGGCAGGAATTTGCATCGATACGAAAAGTTTGAGTGTGTGAAATTTTCTAAGTATAGAATTCGCATAAGATTATGTGCGAAAAGTCAAGAATTCGCACACAGTTGCGTGCGAATAGTTAGTATTAGCATCACAAAGCGTGCAAAAAGAGGGAATTCGCATAGAGAGGCGTACAAACTTCTTTCCTTGTGCGAATTTTGAGCTATTTGGTGTGCGAATTTCATGAGTTATGCGAATAGTTTTCATAATTGTGTGAGAATTCCATACTTGGTTAAATGTTGAGAAGTTGAAACATGATTTTTCAATATCAAAAAAAATTTCTCCCGGGGCGCTGCACCTAGACCCCACCCGCTAACCGGGTAGTAGGACCCCCGTGATAAGTCTGCGTAAGGGGACATATTTCTGAGTGTGAATTAAGTTTCTGATTTTTGTTAACGATCATTTCAAGCTTATATTTTACAGATATCAAGATGCCTTACACTGACGAGAAGGGAAATACTGTCTTAACAAAGAGAGACTATGCAATTGCGTACATGCCAGAAATATCTGCACTGGAAGCTAAAAATGAAAAATTAAAGATTCAGAATTTGTCTCTTCTTGATAAGCTTAAGAAATTAAAAGAAAATTCTTCTGTTTTAGAGAGTAATATTGAATGTTCAAAATTCATTTCTAACTCTAAAATTGATTTTTCAGGAATAATTGCTTCAAAAGAGAAAGAGATTTCTAATCTTCAATTTAAACGGGAGAAATCTGAAAAACTACTCAGATTGTGTGACAACCGTCAAAGTCCACACTATGAGGTTAGCTTCTGTACTTTTGGAAGTAAAAATTTAAGTATGTCACTCCTAGAAAAGCATAAAAGCCTTTAAGATAAAAGTTTCCCGAAAAATTTCCGGAAGTCGCGTAAATACCTGGTTCGGACTGATAACTGACCATTACATCTCAAAAATGCCAGAAATTATGTTGAAAATCTAAAATATTTGAAATATTAGGATTTTATTATTTTCAAAGTAAATTATATTTATTTATTATTAAAACTCATTTTTAAGCTTTAACTGAGAATTTAGAGTTCCGGTTCTCAATTTTATCTGATTTTTAATTAAAAATTGACATCATAATTGTAATATTTTATTTAACAAAAATTAAATTGATGAGTCACATGGACACATGGCTGATTTCTATGATGTCCTTTTCTTTTAATTTTTAATTAAAAATCAAATTTAAAAGAAATTTACTCACATTTTCAAAAATACAATTTAACTCTTCAACTCCTTCTTCTCTCTACCCCGTAATCGGCTGAAAACACACACACACACACACCATCGATTTTTTTAAGAAATTTCAAAGAGAAATCAAGTTTAAACATCATCCTACTTCAAGAAATCAAGTTTTCATCTTCAATTGAGAAGGTAACCATCTTTATCCTCATCTTTTCAAGGTTATTTTCAAAGAAATTTACATGTTTTCATCATCTCATGTAGTGGTTGTATAATCTTGTTTTTGGAAGTGAAATGGAATGCATTTGGTGAAATAAACATTTGCAAAGTAAACCATTGAATAATCTTCCAATAAAATTTGATGTTTAAGTGTGATTTTTGGGGATTTTTATGAAAATGTCAATTTTATGATATGTGGTATTTTGGTCCATGAAATTGTGATGATTTTAAATAGAAATTTATGTATTTGCATCAATCTTGAGTATAGATGAACTCTTAGGATGAGATTATTCAATCTCATATGATTAAGAGCATCAAAAATGGTATATTGTCACTTGTTTAGTGACTTTGTTGTAATGCATGGGATTGGATGAGAAATGGTGATTGCTATGAGTCCATGATGCATAAATTGATTGTTTAAATCATGGGATATTGTTTAAAGATGTGAAGTCATGTGTTATTTCTAAAAACCATGGCTAAATGATCATTTTATTACATATTGCAAGTTTAACTTATTCACAGCTTGCTGTCAAAATTATGCATTCACTTTTGAGTATTATAAGTTAGTTTATAAGCTGTAAAATTTGGGATTTTTGTTACTAAAACTCCGTTTATGGTGTTAGTGAGCCATAGCATTAAGAATCACTCAAAAATTTAGAGATTTGGCCACTCAAATGCAATTTAGAAGTAAGTGGTGTAATCTGTCCAGAATTGGCAGATTCATACACCTACTTTCTAAGGACCATAACTCCTTTAATTCTTGTCCAAATTGAGTAAATTTGTTTCAATATGTTAGGTTTTTGAGTTAGCTTTCCAACCATGTATGGCTCATTTCATAATTTTTACTTTTAGTAGCTCAAAAACGGTCTGCAAGTAAAGTGTGTCACTGGAATGAAAATCGGTGACCTTCTGTTTTGTGGAATTTATTTGGAGTATCAAAACTCATCTAAAAATTATGAAATTTTGCAGATTTGTTCATAACTTAGTAATGTAGTTTCTGTAAAATTTTGGTGATCATTGGTTGTTGGGAAGTATCATTTTGAAACCTATTTTATGATCACAGTTTCTGGACAGCAAGTGCTGAATCCAGAAAGAAGGTTTTAAAAAAAAAACCTTAAATACTTATGTTTTGATGATTAATTTGGTAAAGTAATCCTAAATTCCTATTTTAGACAATAAAGTAAACATAATGGCATATATATTTAGATGTAAGAATGGGCAAGTTAAGATTGAGGATGGGTATTGACATATGGTATCCTTTAGTGCAAATTACTCTATAGGGATTAAAGATCCGGACTAGAGACTTGTGTTGTTTTATTCTTGCATCGTCATCAAGGTGAGTATTCACAGCCCCATTTTACTTGTTTTGAATAAATTTTGGGGTGAAAAGCATGCTAAATTGTGTTATAAAGATTGATGAGTAGTTTAAATTGTTATGCGATATTAATCGCCAAAGCTTACTTAAGCATTAAATTGAAATGGTATGACATCGTATGATCGGTATGTTGAGTTTTAAAGTAAAGTAAAGAAAAGTCCCCTGTACACTACTATTAACTCATGAACAAATGGGCCTATAGTATTAGTGGATAGCGCTATTTGGTCTGACAAACCCACCTTAATACTGACGAGTAAGGGTGCACTATACTAGAGAATGCGGACACTCATTTGGAGTAGGTCGCGAGGGGCTGGAAAGAGCTATGTCCGGGACGGTTTAGTAGTGGCTCAACAAGACGAAAGAAAACTGAATCATGTCATACGAATGTTGAAACGATAAAGCTCATGAACATTTTCAATTTAAGATATCGAATAAATTCGAAAGTTATATTTATCAAACCCTGCATACAAAAATTGTTTTGTGCATAGTTGAAAACCTGTGAACTCACCAACTCTATGTAGTTGATATCTGTTTTTATACATGCTTTTCAGGTAACAAAGACGGTATGCCTTAGAAGATTTTTGCATACACACTATGTCTTGGAAAGAAAACTCTTTTGTTCTAGAATCTATAATATTTATGAAATGTTTGGGCTTGTAATCGTATTAATTTAGTAATGATCATTGTAATGACTTTTATATAAAAAGAATTTGTTATGTTGGTATAGCTATACACTTGTGTTCATGTTTCGAGCTGTCATACTCCGTACTTCCGCTTTAGCGGGGTGTGACAGATTGGCTCAAAAATCCATCAATTCTTCAAATTTTGATCTCAAACTTCGACAATTTGCTCACCAACACTTCTTGAATCGATTTCAACCGCTGAATTTCAATAAGATTTACTCAAACGTACACATCGATCCTTTCACAGTGTTCAAACTCGTGAACTTTAAAAACTAACA
The DNA here is from genome assembly GCA_023525745.1 of Arctium lappa. Classification (NCBI taxonomy): domain Eukaryota; kingdom Viridiplantae; phylum Streptophyta; class Magnoliopsida; order Asterales; family Asteraceae; genus Arctium; species Arctium lappa. The sequence goes on along the minus strand of CM042049.1, from coordinate 56,171,793 downwards.
AAATCCAAAAATTCATGAAGATTACAGTGCAATTATGTACCAAACCTTTACAAGATTTATCTAAAACATAATTTGAACCCAATCTAATCAATAAAACTCGCAAATTCACACAAAAAATTCTAAATTTGATCCATGACTCAATGAACAGCGCCGAAAACCATTTCTTGATTGATATCACTCAGACTCTGCTCTGATACCAATTGTTAATTCCCAAATCTATCAAGTTCTAATTGCAATTACAAATAACAACAATCAAGATGAACAATTTCATAATCTGTCAGGATCGTAACTCAAACAAGAATTTAATTCACACACACTCAGAATCAATGCTAAAAAAGTTGCGGAAAAACACTTTAACACTAACAATCAATGGAACAGTATATAAAACTCAAATCACAAGTTTCTATTGATTCAACTTGATGATTACACACAAAACCTCAATCTGTTGAACAGGCTCAACAGACGTTCTATACTTCTCTATAGAAAGGATTCTATTTATCTTGAGGTTAATTCTCTCTAACAAAACATATTGAATTAATCTATCAAATACTTCTATACTATATATACAAGACTGATTACAAGATAATTATCAAAATAAAATTGATCTTCAATCCATAATGATCTCCTTTACTTTAGCTTCAATCTATACAACTATCTTCATTCCCATACGGAGTCTTCATCTCATAAGCAGCACTATCTTCATGAGCAGTATTAATTCTGAACTAGCAGTATTAATCTCAGCAAGCAGTATTAATTTTGTCTCAGTAGTATTAACTCCTTCAAGCAGTAGTAATTGTGATCTGACAGTACTAACCTCAGGCAGTAGTAATAGTCATGTCTAGCAGTATTAACCATCCTTAGCACATTTCAGACCCAACAATCTCCCCCTAACTTAACTTTTCAAATTGAGAAGTTAAGTTCTTCAAAAACTGGTCTTCATGATGCTTTCAAAACCTAAGTTTACACCCCTAGATTAGGATCCAAACCCAAGCTTTGATTGATGATCCTGCTAACCACAATCCTTGCCATTTCTGAGCCTTGAGGACAAATTAGTTTGGCTTTCAGCATCCCCTGTAGCTTGGCTAGGCTATGGTCATATATCATATCCATCAGATAATATTCATGAAATCTTTTATCTATGGTCAAGATATACACCCCACAACTTTCAATAAGCATCCAGTTGTCCACAGACTTGAAGACATCTTTGATGACATGCTTGACAAGATCTGGACTGAACATCATGCATAAATACTCCATTGCTAGTTTCTTGATGTTCATCCCTGGTGTCTTCAGCACATCCCATTACAGATTCATTCCCACTTTAAACATTTCTTCCAAGTCTGACCTTGAACAACATCTGACTACAAACGCCTAAACAACATTTCTAAACATTGTGGCCTTTGTAGCCTGAACGTTGTTTTTTCTCTTCTTTTATAATATGTGCCTGGAGTTTTCATTCAAAAAAAAAACATCTGACTATCTTCCCCTAAGGAGAATATACTTCAAAATGATCACCCATTCTTTTGATTCTGAAATATTCTTTGCCTTGATCTTCAAGAATATCCCAGTGGATGATTTCAGCGACTTGGACTGAAATGGGATCTGCCTTCACTGGATCATTATATGTTACAGTCATGTAATGTTCAAAATGCACATTAGATTGACTTGGTTGCTGTGCACTTTGACTTGATTGCTCAGCTTGACCTATAACAGATGGTTCTGTATTTTTCTCAACTTCTGCAACCCTTGGCTTCTTAGACAGTTTCTTGGAAGCTATAGTTTTCACTCTCTTGGCAGATTTGACTTCCACAGCAACATGTTCTACCTTCTTTTCTTCAGCCTTTTCTTTTGAAGGAGTGGTTTCCTCACTCTCAGGGAAGGGTTGTTGGATATTGAGATCATGTTTCTCTTTCATTTGTCTTTCAAACTCAACCCTTTGAGTGAAGTCCCCTTGAAGCTTTGCCATTTACCTTTTATATAGCTCTTCAACTCTACTGTATGACATGCTAGCAAACATCTCTTCTTTTACACCAATTGAGCCTTTCAGAAAGTTTATCATTTTTCTCCTTTCTTGATTGGCCAAATAGGTCTTAGAAGGTTGTCTTTTCTGAATCTTTGCTAGCAGTCTATGCTTGGATGCTTTCACTGTACTTTTCTTGGCCTCAGCTGCAACTTTCAAGCTCTTTTGATATTCCTCATTTAGCTTAGTGGACAGATCTAGAGCAATCTGCCTATCTTTGGCCTTCTGAGTTTCTTCTTCTTGTTGTAGCTCAGCCTGCAGCTTCTTAGTCAGTTCCTCATCTAGTGCAATCTGTTTTAGCTTCTTTGGTGGCTTTACAGATTCATCCACCTTTGCTTTTCCTTTCCTCTTCAGTTCAACCTCACTGATTTCTTTCCTTTTTAGATCAGGGCCTCCCTCTTTGATTTCCACTCCCTTGGCCTTTTGAGTGGAGGGGAGTGTCTGTTTTGGCCTTTACAAGGGTTTCTGCTATCTCAATTTCTTCAACAGAAAGCCCTGTTACTGCTGTTGCCTCTGTTACTGCTGCTAAGCCAATTGATGATGCTTTCTTTAACGTTTCTACTGCTGGCTCTGTTTCTACTTCTTTACTAGTTTCTGCTTCTTTGCCCTTCTCCCCCTCAAAAGTAGACTTCATCCCATCAGGCCTTTGCTTGTCAGATCCAGTTCTTGACTCCCCCTTATTCTCCCCCTTTTTGGAAGCATCATGAGGGATGCTCCTCTTTTTCAGTATAAACTTGGTTCTTTTCTTCTTTTGCACTTGCTTTAGAACCAATTTCTTGAGGTTGTTGATCTGTACCTGTTAGGAGAGGATTATTTGTTGCATCTCCTCTATGATTTTGCCCTGAGATAGGACATCCTTATTTATATTTGCCAACATTTCCATCAATTCATCATAGGTATATCTATCCTCACCACCTTTAGGTGTGTTTACCACCTTTAGGGACCTTTGGTACATATACCTCATTAAAATGAGGTAAATCCGTCAATTCCTTATTCAGTATAGCTTGCACAAACCTGGGATACATATAAAAAGATTTTGTTTTGGTATCTAGGTTTGACAGTAAGTCATTTAAGATCATTTGCGAAAAATTGAACTTCCTGGAAGTTGCTAAGCAGACCATAGCATAAGTAATGGTACTGCTGAACTCACTCCAGCGAGTTGTTTTCTTTGAAATGCAGTGTTGGAGGGTATGAACAAAAAATCTCCACTGAGGAGAAAATTTGTTCTTGAAGAACTTATATACCTCAGTGGGACCTCCATATCCCATTCTACTTATATTTTCAAAAAGATCTTCCTTGGGAGAGATGTTATACCTGAGGCCTCATCTAAAAGTAGATGAATGCGAATGGTCTCCTCCGAGATGGTCAGGGGTTTATCACAAACCCTTGACTTGATAACCTGAGTACCCTCTTCATTATGGATGGTGGCATTTGCCCAGAACTGTCTTTGATGCTCCACATAGATTGTGGGATTGACCGTTAAAGCGTGGGCGATATGTGTGGATTTTAGGAAGTCCACAATCTGATGAAATCTTTCGGCTTAGTTGGGCTTATTCAGCATTGCCAACTCATTGTGGTCATCGACAAATACAAGACCTGCCATTTGAGAGAAATTCGACTGCGAACTAGGTTTAAAAGCTTGAATAGCAAGAATGTTAGCGAGAACGAGAGAGAAAGAAGATAAATAAGTGCAAGAAATTCAAGGAGCCGTTTTGATTTTTGGCGGACTAGGGGGTATTTATACAACCAATAAAACAGTTAAGAGCAGTACTAATTTACATTAGCAGTAGTAACTGACCCCGCAGTAGTAATTCTTTGAAGCAGTAGTAAGTACACTAGCAGTATTAACTAACTCGCAGTATTAACTCATATTAGCAGTAGTAACATATACTGGCAATACTAACACAGACTAGCAGTATTAACATAGACTAGCAATATTAACACAAACTAGCAGTATTAACACAGACCAGCAGTAGTAACCCTGGTTAGCAGTATTAAATAAGTCAAGCAGTAGTAACTTTACACTGGCAGTATAAACCACCTAGTAGTCGTAACCATACTTAACCATTTTTGAAAAAAATTCATGAGTAATATAGTGAGCAGTATTAACTGAACTAGAAGTACCAAGTATCCAATCAAAACAACCTGAAACACTTAAACACACGGGGGTTAATAGCACCAATTTAATGAAAGTAAATAAGGCGGAATCTATATAGGTACATAAAGAGAATGAGAATATACTTATTCATTGTTCATCATGCCCACACTTGTGACCAAGAATGTGAATCTACCCACATCAAAAGCTTTTGTGAATAGATCAACAAACCGGTTACTTGTGTGTACTTTCTGAACCTGAATTAGCTTCTTCTCATTACAGTCTCTATTAAAATGGTACCTTATTTCTATATGCTTTGTTTTTGAATGCTTGACAGGATTATTAACAATGCTAATAGCACTGCTGTTGTCTATGAAAATAGGAGTGTGAAGAAATGTCATACCATAGTCCATCATTTGATTCTGAATCCATAGCACTTGTGAGCAGCAGCTTGCAACAGCTATGTATTCTGCTTCTGTTGTTGAAGTAGACACTGTGGTTTGCTTCTTACACTGCCATGATACTAGTCTTGCACCCAAAAACTAACATCCTCCAGTTGTAGACTTTCTGTCCAAGTTAGCTCCACCCAAATCACTATCTGAATATGCAAGTAGGTCAAATGGTGAGACATGAGGATACCAAAGGCCTAATTTGGGTTGACCTTTGAGATATCTGAATATCCTCTTGACTGCTTGAAAATGTGATTGCTTTGGTCTAACTTGAAATCTTGCACACACACAAACAGGGAACATGATATCTAGTCTAGAAGCTGTGAGATACATGAGAGAGCCAATCATGGATCTGTAATAATGAACATCTACATCCTCCCCCTCAAGATCTGCAGTGATCTGTTTGTGTGTCTCCATGGGTGTGATTGCAGGCTTTGAGTATGAGAATCCAAACTTATTAAGAATATCCTTCACATACTTGGATTGGCTTATGAAGATTCCATCTTGTTTCTGCTTAACCTGTAGCCCAAGGAAGAAAGTAAGTTCACCCATATAACTCATCTTGAATCTCTTATGCATTAATCCTTCAAAATCTCTGCACAGTTGATCTTTTGTGGATCCAAAGATGATGTCATCCACATATATTTGCACTAACAGGATGTCCTTCTTCTTTCTTTGAATGAACAGAGTCTTGTCAATGATTCCCTCTCTCAAAACCATTTTCCAAGAGATAGGTAGACAATGTGTCATAACAAGCTCTTGGCGATTGATGTAGTCCATACAGTGCTTTCTTCAATTTGTATACTCTGTCAGGATACTTGGGATTTTCAAACCCTGGAGGCTGACAGACATATACTTCTTCTTCAATTTTTCCATATAGAAAAGCACTTTTCACATCCATTTGGTAGACTTTGAACTTCATGAAAGAAGCATAGGCTAAAAACAGCCTAATTGCCACAATCCTAGCCACTGGAGCAAAAACCTCTTCATAATCAATTCCTTCTTCTTGAGTGTACCCCTGTGCTACCAATCTAGCCTTGTTCTTGATCACTATCCCTCTCTCATCCTTCTTGTTTCTGAAAATCCATTTTGTCCCTATAGCTCTGTGTCCTTTAGGCAGTTCTACCAAATCCCATACATTTTGCAGTACAAACTGTAGTAGCTCCTCTTGCATTGCTTCTATCCAGCTTGGATCTTTCATTGCATCATGTGAACTTTTGGGCTCAACCTGAGATAGAAAGCAAGATAGTAAGCCTGATTGTATGTCTTTTAATCCTCCCAACTTACTCTGATTCCTTGTAATGATTGGAGAATTGATGTCTCCAATCACCAACTGAGCAGGATGATCTTTATGCACTTTTGTTTGATGAATAGTCTCTTCATTAATCTCTGCATCCAGATTAGAGTGATTCTTTTCAGGAGATCTGCCACCAAACACTGAGGAGTTCTCATCATCAGTATCATCTTCTGCCAATGCAGGCATCTCAGGTTCTAGATGTTCTGAAGTCAAAAGTTGATCCTCCTTTTCACCTCTCTCCTCTTCATTCTGAGCAGTTTCAGTATCCTTTGAATCTGAAGCATCTTTCTTCTCTTGAACATAGAGTTCAATAGAATCTGCTGTAGGGATTGGGAATAGGACAAACTCTTGTCTTTTGACTTGTACTGATTCTGTCCCTGTTCCTGCATTATTCTCATAACTGAAACCCAAAGAATTAGTTAGTGAATCAATGTCAAAAAGCCAATCAGGGCTTGTACCAAGTTTATTTGGTGTGCTCTCATTGCATTTGACATTGTCACTTTCCTCAATTATTCTAGAAGATGTATTAAATACTCTGTAAGCCTTACTTTGGGATGAGTAACCAACCAGAAATCCATCATCTGCTTTGCTATCAAACTTGCCTAAGTGAGTTGTGGTATTAAGAATTGTGCAAGGACACCCAAATGGTTTGAAAAATCCAATAAAAGGTTTGTTCTTGTTAAAAAGTTCATATGGTGTCTTGCCTTAAGATTTAACTATTAGAACACTGTTTTGAACATAACAAGCAGTATTAACTGCTTCTGCCCAAAATGTAACTGGCAGTTTTGAATCTACCAATAGGGATCTTGCAACTTCAATCAGTGTCCTATTTCTCCTCTCAACAACTCCATTCTGTTGAGGGGTCTTAGGAGCATTGTATTGTCTCTCAATACCTTTTTCCTCACAGAAGTTGTTTAGATGATGGTTTTTAAATTCAGTTCCATTATCAGACCTGATGATTTTAACTCTTTGATTTGTTTGGTTTTCAACTCTGAGAATAAAGGATTTGATCAGTCCATTTGTCTCATCTTTTGTCCTCAGAAAATAGACCCAAGTGAATCTAGAGAAATCATCAACAATAACTAAGCAGTAAGATTTCTTGCCAATACTCATCACATTTGTAGGGCCAAACAGATCCATATGCAATAAAGTAAGAGGTGTAGAGATTGTATTTATCTCTTTGGACTTATGAGAAGATTTGTGTTGTTTGCCTTTAAGACAAGCAACATAGTGATCATCACATGAAAATACTTTTTGTGGCAAACCTCTTACAAGGTTGTTTTTCACAAGTTTATTCATTGTTTTAAAGTTCATGTGACACATCCTTCTATGCCAAAGAGATGATTCATCAATAGAAGCTTTTGAAAATAGATAATTAAATGATGAATCATTAGATACATTCTCTAAATCCAAGCAATAATGATGAATCATTAGATACATTCTCTAAATCCAAGCAATAAACATTGTCCTTTCTTGGTGTTCTCAGTAGTATCATACTTTCATCAACTACCTTGAACCATTTAGCAAGGATAATACATTCAGTATCATTAAACAATATACTATGTTTCTTGTCACAAACCTGTGATACACTTAACAGGTTGTATCTCAATTGGTCAACATATTAGACATCCTCAAATGTCATCTTACCCTTTGACACAATACCTTTTCCACTAATCTTTCCTCCAGATGGATTATCACCAAATGCAACATATCCTCCATCAATTCTTTTGAAGTTTTGTAGGCAGGACTTGTTGCCTGTCATGTGCCTAGAGCAACCACTATCAACATGCCAAATGCTCTTCCCTTTTAGCCGTTGGTTGCCCTGCACATAAAGTAGAACAGTTAGTTTTTAATAGGAACCCAAGCCAAATTGGTCTTGGGTTTCCCATTCTCATCAACATATTCACAATCAGTTTTGATGAGCTTTTCACACTGGGGAATCTTATGGCTTGAATACTTTGTCACAATAATGGGTCTGTTACTGGAAGCAGTACTAACTTGATTGGCAGTACTAACTTTGTTAGCAGTACTAACATCATTAGCGGTACTAATTGGGTTAGCAGTACTATCTGGGTTAGCAGTAGTATTGCTTACATCAACATTATTTCTGTCAGCAGTACTATTTGAAGTAGCAGTACTAACAACTTTCTTTATTTTTAGAACCCATACCTGGACAAAGTTGTTTGCTTTCTTCTTCATTAAGTTACTCCTTGACTTATTTGGAGTATTTTTCTTTGATTTTGCAAACTTGTTTTGAGCATGAGATTTTATAGGTGCTCTTTTTACATTTTCAGTCATATGATTCCTTCTTTGATTCCTATAACCAACAGGATTTTGTATACCAGGATTTTGAAAATTTATCCTTTGGTTCATAGGATTGAAATAACAGTATTTGGCAATATGATTAAGCTTTCCACAAATAAAACAAGGTTTTGGTCTATTGATTTTACTCATATCAACCCCTTGTTTTTGTGCCCACTGATTATTCCAGTTTCTTTGATTACCCCTTGTTTTATCATGTTTTTAGGGTTGATGCTGTTTACATGTACAATGATTCACAACTGTGGTCTGCATATAGTGGACTCCCTGTACCTTTCCCTTTTCTCTCTTTGAGCTAGCCACCTTTTCACTCTTGATGAATGGTTTATCCCCCCTTCATTGGTAAGAATATGATTTTCTACAGGAATCTCTTCTGCATTCTTACTCTCAGAATTCTCTTCCTCATTCTCTTCTTCAACCACCACACTATCTATAGGATATACTTCTATTGCTCTTATAGGTAAGTCCTCCTTATTTTGGTTTTCTAAGAGATCTGAAGAGGGAGGGATGTAATTATTGTTATAAGGTGGATGTGTTGCATTGTATCCTATACCACTCTTGATCTTATCATGAACTTGAGCTTTAAGCAAAGAGTCCATTGCTTTGGAAGCATACGAAAACTTCTCAATGTCAAGCTTAGCTTTCTCATACTCACTCTTTATCTTCTCACACTCCTCTTTAGACTTTTCTATTTGAATCTCTAATTGATTTTTCTCCCACTTCCAGTAATTTGTGTCATAGTAGTGCTGAAGTTCATTGGCCTTGTAAGCCTTGATTTGATCTTCAAACTTCTCAACAATCACTTTATACTCTCTTATATCTCTCTCTAACCTTTTAAGATCGTCACACATGCTTTGGTTATGATCCCTGTACTTTTGTACAGTCTGAAGACACTCTTTAGTGCACAGTTTAGTTTTTACCTCTGTTGGAATATCCGTGCTTGAAGATTCTGAGACTTCTGCCATCAGGGCTTTATTGTGAACAACTTCTTCTGCTTGATCACTCCAATCAAATCCCATTCCTTCTTGAGAAACAAGAGCTTGAGTGGAGTTTCTGTTGTTTTGGAAGCTTGATGAATGTGCTTGCTGATGGTTGCTGCCATGTTGTTGAGGAATTCCTCCTCTGCATTCTTTTGCAAAGTGTCCCATTTTGTGACACTTGTAGCACTCCACCTTTGACTTGTCAAACCCAGCACCATCTTCTCTCCTCTGAGAAAAGTTGTTCCTTCCAGTCCTCTTTATGAATCTCTTGACCCTCATAGTTAGCATGGTCATCTGCCACTTTATATCCATTTCCTCAAGGTCATCATTAATTAAACCAGAATTAGCATGAATAGCAAGAAAAGCTTCTAATACAGAGTCATTAGATACATCCTGCTTAGATACATAAGCAGTACTAACTGATTCTGTATTAGCAGCAGAATCAGTAGAAGAAGAAGATGATAAAATAGCAGCATTATGAGTGTATCCAGATGGTCTCTTCTTCACTTCAACTTCAGCCTCAAACACCCTTAAGTCATTATAAAGATCGTCTAGTTCTTTGTCTTCCAGCTTGTCATTCTGTCTGAAGGAGACAATATACATGGTCCATTCATCTCCAAGGGACCTTAAGAACTTTCTGTTTACATCATCTTGATCAATCTGCACTCCAACAGTAGCAAGTTCACCAATCAACTTGTTAAACCTGTCAAAAGTTTGAGTCATGGACTCATTCTTAATTGACATGAAGTTTTCATACAGTTGCTTCAATATTTCCTTCTGATTTCTCTTGGTACTTTTGGTACCAGAGAATCTCTTCTTTAGAGCATTCCAAAGCATCTGGGCATCAGTGCAGTTGCAGAATTGGTGTTGATACTCATTAGGAATAGCCAAGAGCAGTGTGCTCAAGGCTTTCATCTTTGTCTTCCTTATCTTCCTCTCTCCATCCGTCTTTGGTGGGATTCTTTTTCCATCTTCACCAATCTTTCCTTCATTAGATGGGCCATTATCAATGATGTCCCACATGGAATAATCTGTGAGAAGAATGTACAGAATGATCCTAATCTTCCACATGTCAAACTCATTAGATCTGAGCATTGCAACTTTTGAGACCAGAACGCTATCACTTGAACCGTCCATGATGATTGTTGTTTTTCTGAGTTTAACAAAGCTCTGATACCACTTGTCAGGATCGTAACTCAAACAAGAATTTAATTCACACACACTCAGAATCAATGCTAAAGAAGTTGCGGAAAAACACTTTAACACTAACAATCAATGGAACAGTATATAAAACTCAAATCACAAGTTTATATTGATTCAACTTGATGATTACACACAAAACCTCAATCTGTTGAACAGGCTCAACAGACGTTCTATACTTCTCTATAGAAAGGATTCTATTTATCTTGAGGTTAATTCTCTCTAACAAAACATATTGAATTAATCTATCAAATACTTCTATACTATATATACAAGACTGATTACAAGATAATTATCAAAATAAAATTGATCTTTAGTCCATAATTATCTCCTTTACTTTAGCTTCAATCTATACAGCTGTCTTCATTCCCATACGGAGTCTTCATCTCATAAGCAACACTATTTTCATGAGCAATATTAATTCTGAACTAGCAGTATTAATCTCAGCAAGCAGTATTAATTTTGTCTCAGCAGTATTAACTCCTTCAAGCAGTAGTAATTGTGATCTGGTAGTACTAACTTCCTCAGGCAATAGTAATAGTCATGTCTAGCAGTATTAACCATCCTTAGCACATTTCAGACCCAACATAATCATATGTCATTCATTAAAACTCCACAGATTACAAGATGATTCTCTTTACTTTCTCTCACTAGAATATTCAATCTTAACTCTTCTCTAATAAGCTCTGTGTGTGTACTCTAATTACAAAGACAAGAACTAAGAACTAGTTATACCTACCATCAACAACAAAGAAACAAAACACAATTACTTTTACTTTGACTTATTATAATGACTTTCACTTTCACTTTGAGAGTTGACTTTAAGCTTTGACTTGCTTGGCTTTGACCTTTAATCTTCTTGATCTTGTTATCCAACAAGTATCTGCACTAACAGAGGAATCCACAATATTGAGAGCAAGTAATGCAAACAATACATGGTCCAAGTAGGAATTAATGCAAAGAGAGATTGATGATCTCAGAGCCCGAGCAAACATTGCTGAGAAACCTGTGATGGACTGAAAAAGATAAACTCAAAGATTTTCTCTGAAAGAGACCAGTTGAGAGACAAAGTTTTTAGTCTTGAGGTTGAGATAAACATGTTGAAAGATAAAGCAACCCAAGAGAAAGAAAACTCAAGAGATCAAGAGGAGAAAAAGAACATTGAGAGGACAAGAAATGGTTTAGACAAAGAAAATGTTGTGTTAAAGAAGTAAATATCTGATTTAGAAGCTCAAATTGTCAAAGACATGAAAGAAATTGAGAAGGAAAATACTGAGTTTGAGAATGCAATAGAAGCTTTTGCACATAAGTTTTCTGACTTTTCAAGGAAATCTTTTGAAGAAAAGAAGACAATTGAACTTAAATGTATAAAACTTTCTCAACAAGTGTCAGATTTTGAGAAAGTTATTGTCATGGAAAGAGACAAAGCTGAGAAAGAGAATAAGTTAACAGAAAAGAAGAATATCAATCAGATTATTCATAGAAATATCTGATAAAAGAAAAAGTGTTGAAAAAGATTTTGAAGAAGAAAGAAAGGTATTTGAGACAGAAATCAACAAGCTTTTAAAGAAGCTATTTGAACTATCAGCAAATGCATTGAAAGAACAAAATACGAAGTCTGAATTACAATAGAAGATTGATATATTGTCTGAATAAAGAAACAGTTTGTCAGACAAGATCACAGAACTTGAAGGAATGATTTTCATGGTTGAATTGAGAGCACAAAGAAGTCCAGATATAATTACTCAATCACCCATGAATGATTCAGCTGATTCAAAGTGTTCATTTAAATCAACTACAAGTTCACTTTTTGCAAATGTTTCTAACAATTCTTTATTTGGTGCTTCAGATGATATTCTATCTCATAATAAAGATCAGATTCGTTCTACTAACCTTTTCTATGTCAAATCCATTGATGGTTCAGGTAACATCAGAAAGAACAAGTCTCAGCAGAAAATGGTTTGGAGAAGGAAAGATGAGAAAGACATTTTAAAGTCATTTGTTCCTACACCTCAAGTGAACAAAAAGGACAATTCTCCGAAAGGTAAATCTTTTGGTAAGTTTGATTCTTCATATTCTGTAAATCATTTCAGCAAACTTGCACAAAAGAAACTTTGTTGTTCTTACTGTGGAACTGATGATTTTGTTAATAAGAATTATGCTCATAATTGGTATGGAAATTACAGAATCACTTCTTAACAATATGAACTTAAAATAGTTGAATCTAATGAGAAGTGGATTCCAAAATCTAACAAATCTGGACCCAAATACATGTGGGTACCAAAACCTGTCAAATCTGTTTTACAGGTACCACGGGTTTAGGGACAGTAAGAGCATTGGTTTCTGATTACACCAAATCAGAACCCGATCTTTAATGTTTAAGAACATTGGCTTTTGAACAAAGCAGTTCAAGACCCGATCTTTAATGATAAAGATGGGGAGTTTGACTTCTGAATTTACTTCAATCCTAGTAATTAAGAACTCAGTTTAATGATTAAGGATTATGCAAATGTTAAGGGGGAGCTTATATGTTTTATATTTTTACTGATATTTTTTTTCATGAGGAGATTAAAAGATAACTTGATTGTTACTTTTAGGGGGAGTTACTATTCTCACTGGAGAACTTGTGACGATGGATCCTGAATAATTTTGTTTAGAACCCGGACTTAAGTGTTTTTCTTCTTAAGGATGCTGACAAGAAAAACTTTATCAGGAAGTTTTTGTTGTTTATTTGAGGAGGAGTTTGTTTAAATTTTCACTGTAATATTTTTCTGGGGGAGATAATAGAAATGAGAAATGAGATTAATTGTTATATTCATATTGTTCTCTACTAATAATTTTACTTTTTACAGATACAGTGGAGGAGTATCTGATGTTTTGTCAAAGGGAGCTTAAATGATAGAATATTCATTAAAGGGAGAGAATCCTATGCTGCTTGTGATTATTTCTGATTCTTTATACCTTACACATTTTGAAAGAAGAACTACTTTCGAATGTGAAAAATGTTTTCTTAAAATGTTCAAACAACTTCGTGTTCTAAAAAGTTTTATGAATTTCGAAGTGTGATTTTAAATGTTTTTCATATTGATACTTTCATGTTTATCTGACCGTGTGTCTCTAAAAGATAAATACTTGCGTATTGCCTTTTCATATACTGTCAAGTATTCTTACACACATTAGTTCAGTACATTTTTATTGACTTTGTTATTACCATGTCTCAAAAGATAAATCTTTTGATGGTAATACTCCCGTTTGAATTCTACATTGTTTGAGTATCAGACGTCATTTCTTAATAATTGTGCTTTTATTGATATTGTTTTTATATCTTCTTCATATAAACAAATATTCATTCTTTGATATCTGTTAGATCAGATTTTATAGTAATAATTGTATTTATTTTACTGCTTTATTAGTGTTATCTGTTTTGTTAATGCCTTGGGGTATTTAAGTCCTCTTGGCTTGTTAGTTGGATAACGAACGCACTTGGTTTAATCTGAATATACTGTTGATTCCAAGAGATCACTTTCTCTCTCTAGATTCTATCTCTATGATCTTGTGATCTTGGCTCATCAATTGGTATCAGAGCCACCAAGATCTTGAGAGGATTGAGATTTAGTGTAATTACTACTGTTTTGTGTGATTAATTCGGAAAACTTGATCGAATTTTTTTGTTTTTCAAGAATATTCTCGTTTTCTGGATTTTCATTAATTTCACTCTGTTTTGTGATTGAATTGATTCGAAATTGATGTTTTTAGATGCGTTTTATATAGTCGATCTAGTTTGTTTCTTGTTGATTTGCATAAAAACGTGATTTGGTGCTTCGATTGTAAGTTTGAATATATTCTGAAAAGTTCGAGTTCTGTTGTCTGTTCTATTTTGATTTTGAAGATTCAGTGTGTTTTGATCGATATTGTCATATGAATTATATTAGAAACTTGTTTTCGTTCAATTCTGTGCAATCTGTTTGGATTTAATTCATTGTTATAATTGAATTAGAAGATTTATAGTTTAATGTTGAAATGCGGGTCACTCATCTGAAATGCGGGTCACTCATCTGAAACGCGGGTCACTCATCTGAAATATTCATTCTTATGTGCATGTTTGTTATAGATTGTGAAGTATGCGTGTGTTTAATGAAGAATGCGGGTTATTCATTTTCATATTTTTAGAATGCGTTTTCATCATTTCTTCATTGTAAAACTAACGTTTGAGTGTTAGTTTTTTTCTCAGGGTGTAGATTCTTTGGACACGCGTTTCTACAATTGCGTATCATCCTTAACACGCGTTTCTACAATTGCGTGTCAGCCTTAACACGCGTTTCTACAATTGCGTGTCAGTCTTAACACGCATTTCTACAATTGCGTGTCAGCCTTAACACGCGTTTCTACAATTGCGTGTCAGCCTTAACATGCATTTCTATAATTACGGATCATTCTGGACGCGCATTTCTCTTGGACGCGCATTCTTGAACACACATATCTCTAAGGAAAGCTTTGAGTATCTTTCTGGACACGCATTTCTTAGTAGTGCGTTTCATCTACGACCCGATTTTCTCTCAACACGAATTTCTTAGGAGTGCGGGTCAGCTTCACTTGATCAATTTTTCTGAATTCCTGATTTCATCAATTATGTCTCTACAAGCTCAACTTTATAAGAACGATCTCATGATGTCGTTGGGATCTGAAACACGTCCACCTGTTCTGATTAATGAGAACGAATTTGAACAATGGCAGGACCGGTTTGTTAATTTCATCGAAAGGCAATCAAATGGTGAAAATATGATGAAAGCCTTGACTGAAGGTCCCATGGTCAAGCCAAGGAAAGTGATACCAGCTGTTGGAAACACTCCTGCCACTGATACAGAAAAATCCCTGATAGAATATGATGCTGATGAACTTCTGAGATACCAAGCTGACAATCAGGCCAAGTCTAATTTGATTCTTGCTCTACCAAATTCCATTTACAACAGAATCGATTGTTTCAAACACAATCCTATGCTAATGTGGACACAACTGGAGAAAATCATGCTTGGTACTGCTATGTCAACACAGCTTCGTCAGACAAGATATATGAATAACTTTGAAGAGTTTAAAGCAAAAGATGGGGAAAGTCTGAAAAGTGTCTTCGACAGATTTTGGACTGTTATTAATGATCTGTATAAGATCAAGGTGATAAAGAATGAGTTGGAGACCAATCTGAAGTTCCTTAATGCACTCAAACCAGAATGGGAAAAATCATGTCATCGCATGAGGAATGATCCCAGAATTTCCAAAATGCCCATTCAAGAAATGTTTGAAATTCTGATGTCTGATGAAGCAATGGTTCTGAAGAAGAAAGCTAAGCTGGATAAGCATAAGCCAAAGACTGTGGATCCAATCGCTCTTTTAGCTAGCCAAATGGTTGAGCAAGCCTTAACTGAGTCTGCTTATGATGGATCAACAGATGATGATGGCGAAGCATTAGAAAAAGCCATGATTCTTCTGAGTCAAAATTTTCAAAAGAAATATCAGAAACGGACATGATCAAACAATCTTCGTTTTTCTTCTGGATCAAAGAAGATAGAACCCAATTCTACATCAAAGCCTTTCTTTCCCAAGTATGAGTCTGGTACAGTAGTTGAACCAAAGAAAGAAGAGAAAAAGGCTGTGACTTGCTACAACTGTGGCAAACCCGGGCATATTTCAAAGGATTGCAGAACGAAGATTGTGAAAGATGTGGATTTCTATAAGAAGAAATTAGCATTGGCTGAAAAGAAAGCAAGCGGAACAATTTTGTTGGCTGAGGAAGAATATTGGTTGGATCACTCAGATAACGAAGCTGACAATGTTGAGACTGCTGCGATGTGCTTCATTGGAGACGACAACAGTGATGATGAGGATGAGGACACATCAACTGATGAATCTGAGGTACCATCTGATTTTGATTTTAATTTCATTTCTTCGCAATTCAATGTCATCACAAATGCTTTACATGACTTTCGTTCAAAGCTTTTATCCGAAAAATGCGAAAATCAAGAAAAGTCTGTTCAAATTGAAAAATTGAATATTTCTCTGAGTGATGAAAAAGCAATTTTAAAATTTACAAAAGAGAAATTTCAAGAAAGAATAGAAGATTTAGAAATTGAAAAACAAATTTCTCATGATTCTTTGACTGAATTGTCTAGTTTAAATCAAGAGTTTTCGGATAAAATTTTTGAATTAGAAGGAAAGTTATATAAACAAAATCAAACTGAACAAACAATTCATATGCATAAACCAAGGAGCTATGAGTCGATAAAAGAAAATTGGGGTCTTGGATTTAAAAATCCTCAGTTTTTAAAAAAAGCTAAAATTGAGATTCCAATTTTTATGATTACGACTGTCTTGGTCTTTCACACTATGGTTCTCAATACAAACCTTTTTGGACAAGTGCTAAAGAGACTACAGTTGAGGAAGATAAAAAAACGGATGAACAACAAGAGAATGGAAGTCTCTTTTGTTTATACTCAAGAAAATGCAAAATATTTTCCAGAAAAGTTAAAAAAGAGAAGACAAAAGTTAAACATTGGTTCTTTAACTAAATCTTATAAGTCGAATGATTTCTTTGATTTAAATGCATCTAATCCTAATAAGGATAATATATCTCCAGTACCTTACAATACTAAGAGATATATACCTCCATTAGTATTATAATGCAAAATATTAGATCTGGAAGAACAAATGGAAGAACAAAAGATTTTGAGCAAAATTGAAAACGATGTCATTTTTTCTTTTATGACATCTCATTTTAACGAAAATAATTCTGGTCTTCTCAATTCTTCCATCAACTTGTGTTCATCTGATGCTTCTAGCTCTGAGGTTTATACAAATGAATTATCTGATCAGTTTGTTTTTATCGATAAAACTTCTTCTTCTAAATCAAATATTTTATCTAAAATTGTTGATGACACTTTTACGCTAAATGATCATTTTTATAAAACAAAGCGTAAAAGAAGAAGGTCAAAGAAGAAAAAGAAGAAAGAGTTTAATATTTCTGAAAATTCTAATTTTTCTAATTCATCTATTACAGATAGGCCTTTGAAGAAGTCTATGAAGTCTGTTTGGCAAAAGAAACAGAGATCTGAAGAATTTTTTTCTGTAGAGAATAAATGTGTAGATTCTCTTTGTAAACAAGACTCATTTGCCATTTGTAATAAAACTACAAAATATTCTGTAGAGCAAATGGTTCAAATTTCAAAGAATATCTCATATCGTCTCTCTAGTTCTGATTCTGATGATTGTGTTTCTTCTTTAATATGTGATGATGTTCATGCTTTATTTGATCAATCTCAGATGTTTTGGAAAAATAAATTTTTGAAAAAGAAAAAGGAAAGGACTAACAAGAAGGGACCCATATTTATATGGGTACCTAAATCTCAGTAATTGTTGATTGTGCAGCTAAATCAATTATGGTATCTGGATTCGGGGTGTTCCAAACACATGACTGGCAACAAATCTCTACTTTCAAATTTTAAAGAAAAATGTTGCGGTCGTGTCAAATTTGGAAACTGCGAGATGGCTCCCATTCTTGGTTATGGTGATCTTATTCAGGGTAACATAACTGTCAAAAGAGTAAGCTATGTCGAAGGTTTAAGTCACAATCTCTTCAGCATCGGAAAGTTCTCCGACAAAGATCTTGAAGTCAGTTTCAAGTCAAAAAAGGTTGCTGTAAAGAATAGTAGCGGCATGGATTTACTTGTTGGAAAGAGACGATCAAATCTATATACCATTAATCTTTCCCAAGTAAAGGTTCCATCAGATGTTTGTCTTTTATCAAAAGCTTCTATTCATGAAAGCTGGGTGTGGCACCGTCGACTAGCTCATCTCAATTTCAAATATATGGATAGCTTGGTCAAGAATGATTCAGTGAGAGGTCTTCCAATCCTCCGTTTTCAGAAAGACCATCTCTGTCAGGACTGCGAGAAAGGAAAGATGAAGAAAGCATCTCATAAACCAAAGGCTGAACATTGCCCTGCGTACATTCTAGATATAATTCATGTTGATTTGTGCGGACCAATGAAGACAAAGAGTATTGGGAAGAAGAAATATGTTTTGGTTGTTGTTGATGACTACTCCAGATACACATGGGTGAAATTTCTCAAATCTAAAGATGAGACACCTGAAATTCTCATCAACCTCATCAAAACAATTCAGACAAATAAGCAAAAGCAAGTCAAAGTTGTGAGATCAGATAATGGCACAGAATTCAAGAATTCAACTCTTCAAGCATTTTATGATAATCAAGGTATACAACAACAGTTTTCTGCTGCAAGAACACCGCAACAGAATGGAGTTGTTGAAAGAAGAAACAGAACGCTTGTAGAACATGCTAGATCTATGCTTGCTTATTCAGTTCTTCCTTTGTCTCATTGGGCCGAAGCCATTTCAACTGCTTGTTATACTCAAAACAGATCGATTCTACACCGCCGGTTCAACAAGACTCCATATGAATTGATGAATGGTATCAAACCCAACATCAAATATTTCAAGTCTTTCGGGTGTAAATGCTATGTTTTGAATGATAGAGATAATCTGAACAAATTTAGTCCAAAGGCAGATGAAGGCATATTTCTGGGCTATTCTTCTAACTTTGCTGCTTACAAAGTCTTTCTTCTCTCGGCAAGAAAAGTGATAGAATCAGTAAATGTCAAATTTGATGAAGCTGTCAATTTGGTTTCTGGACAACATAGTTCAGAACCCGCTATTACTGGAAATTCAGCTTCTGAACAAATTAGTACATAACCTGCACTTCAGTCGACAAATCAGGATCCTTCTAATTCTCTGTCTAATTTTTCTGATCTTGATTTTCTGTTTGAAAATTTTTATGATGATGTTCCTAAACCAAACACTGATAATGTGTCAAATGTTTTGAATCAGGAATCTGTGAGTGCATCAAATCCTAATTCCGCTGCATCAATCTCTGAACCCGATGCTTCTTCAGAATCTCCTGAAATTCAAGATATACCTGCTGAACATCATCTGGATCAAATCATTAATGAACCAGAAAATTCTGAAACTATTCATGAGGAATCTGTAGAAGATGAAGTTGTTCCAGAAGAGAATGTTCAACAAGAAGTACAAACTACATCTAGTCAACAAGAGCCTGAATCTGATGTCATGGAAATACCTCCTCCTCCAGTTGAAACTATATTTGTGTCATCTTCTGACATTATCCCCTCTGAAGATCCTCCTCAACAAATAGAAGTGGTTCAAGAAGTTATTGCTCATCTCCCTCATACAACAAAATGGACAAGATCTCATCCAATCCATCAAATAATTGGGGATCCTCAAGCTAGTGTTTCTACACGCTCCAAGTCGGCTTCTTCCAACGAATGTTTGTACACTTGTTTTTTAAGCAAGATTGAACCTAACAAAGTATCTGAAGCGTTGGAAGACCCGGACTGGATTTTATCAATGCAAGAGGAACTCAATCAGTTTGACGCGCTCAAAGTATGGAGACTTGTACCACGGCCAAAGGGTAAAAGCATAATTGGTACAAAGTGGATATTCAAGAATAAAAAGGACAAAGATGGTATCGTCGTGTGGAACAAAGCAAGGTTAGTAGCCAAAGGATATCGACAAGAAGAAGGTATTGACTATGATGAAACCTTTGCACCTGTCGCCAAATTGGAAGCTATCAGAATGTTTTTAGCCTTCGCTGCTTATCGCAATTTCACAGTATATCAAATGGACGTCAAGACAGCATTTCTTAATGGCAAATTGAAAGAAGAAGTATATGTATCTCAGCCAGAGGGATTTGTTGACAAAGATCGCCCTGATTACGTTTATTTTCTCGATAAAGCTTTGTATGGTCTGAAACAAGCTCCAAGGGCATGGTATGACGAGTTGTCAGCTTTCTTGGTCAACTCCGGCTTCACCAAGGGCTCGATAGATACTACTCTTTTCATTTATAGAACTAATATTGATATTTGCTTAGTACAGATATACGTAGATGATATTATTTTCGGTGCGACTAACAAATCTCTGTGTAATTGGTTTTCTGATTTAATAACCTCTAGATTTCAGATGAGCATGATGGGAGAAATCAATTTCTTCCTCGACTTACAAGTGAAGCAGCTTCCAGATGGAATTTTCATCAATCAGTCAAAGTACGTATTTGACATTTTGAAGAAATTCAAAATGGACAAGTCTACTTCTATTAGCACGCCTATGGCTCACGGTGCTAAACTCGGACTGGATCCAGATGGAAAAGTTGTGGATCAAAAGACATACAGAGGGATGATCGGATCACTGATGTATCTTACTGCAAGCCGCCCGGACATAATGTTTTCAACGTGCCTGTGTGCTCGCTTTCAAGCTAAACCAAAAGAATCTCATCTTTTAGCAGTCAAACGCATTTTTAGATATATCAAAGGAACTCCTTATTTAGGATTATGGTATCCTAAAAGTTCTGACTATAGTTTAATTGCTTATTCTGATGCAGATTATGGTGGTAATCAATTGGACAGAAAAAGTACCTCTGGTCATCTTCAGTTTTTGGGTGACAGACTGATAAGCTGGGCGTCGAAAAAGCAAAACTGCATTTCCATATCAACAGCCGAAGCTGAATACGTCGCTGCAGCTAGTTGTTGTGCTCAAGCGCTTTGGATGAAAACGCAACTTCGCGATTATGGAATGCTATATAAGACTGTGTCAATTTATTGTGACAGCAAGTCTGCAATTGCGATATCAGTAAATCCTGTCCAGCACACCAAGACCAAGCACATAGACATGCGATATCATTTTATAAAGCATCACGTGGAAGAAGATACTATTGAATTATATTTTGTACCAACTGAATATCAACTTTCTGATATATTTACAAAAGCTTTAGATGAAAAACGATTTAATTTTCTGCTTTCAAAACTTGGCATGTTGAATTTAAAAGTTTAAAACTTTACAAATTTTATTCTATAAAGTTTAATATTTCAGATGTTCTTTCAGTTGAATAAAATGTGTGTCTAGGATCTTTGACAAGTTGCCTTGTTTATATTTAAAGTTTCATATGTTCAATGTTCAAATCTTTCAAACATCGAAAAGTCAGCAACATGTTTGACGCTTTAGATACTGCTTTAAAGATATGTGAGTCGGCATATTTATGGTTTACTTTGCTTGAACAACCTAAGTGATCAAAATTGTAGATTGTAATGAAAATATGGGCTAAGCTATTCGATATAGATCTGAGTTATTGAGATGATTTTATTTTTAAGCTTTTAAAATACAGAAATCCTTGAGTTTAAAAGTTTGTACCTGTGATCTTTCTGGTTTGGGAAAGTAAGTTCCGTGGGATGCTCGTCATCTGGTCCCCTAAGGTCATTTGATCTGGGAGTGATCGAACAGAAATCCTGCAATAGAACCAGATCGAAAGTCATGTTCTACTGGTATGAATGGGTTTAGGATATGTCGATGTAGCCTTTCTGATCTGGGAGAGTAAGTTCCAAGGGGTGCTTGACATCTAGTCCCCTAAGGCCAACTGGTCTGGGAGCGGCTGACCCAAATCCTGCAATAGGGTCAGATAGAAAGTTACGTTTACGGCATGTTCTTTACTTAATAAACTTCTTGATTAAAAAGATGCCAAAGTGCACAAGCTTAAAAGATGCCAAAGAGCACATTCATGTTAAGATGCCAATGTGCACACAGCTAAAAGATGTCAATGAGCACACATCTCTTGATACTTGGTGATATATTTTGAGCTGTAATAAACCTATAAATTTGTGAAAGTCTTAATTCTTGATGACTTAGTGTTTGTACATGCAAAGTTCTTCATTTTATGTTTAGAATTACATTTTTTCTTGACGCTAATCAAAGATCGCATGATAGCACACTGAATAGATACCTGCAAGTGTTTAACTCTGAACATGTCTTAACTTGATATGGAATGAAACATGTTTTTGTATCCAACAACTCCTGTTTGATTTCAACTGATTGATAAATCTGGAATATTATTCTGAGTAGACTTTAATTTGTTTAGTGTTTAAAAGTTTATATATTCAGTTGTTACAAAATTTATATTCAATATGATCATCTTTAATATTGACGTCTTTATGTTTGCTATCTGTGTTTTTGTCATTTTGTCTGTGCATATTTCAAGGGGGAGTGCATATCTGGTTTCTATTTCTGATATTATTCTGTTTTTGAGGGGGAGTGAATGTTGCTGATTAATTACTTCGTGTGCTGATCAGAAATTCATAAGGTAAGTATTTCTGAATTTACTATGCAAATGCTAAACTAATTTGATAAATTTTGTGCATTTGTGTAGCCCTAATGGGGGCTTATCAGGTATTTTTTTTAATAGTTAATATTTTTGTTGTTGTTAGAATATATAGGTGTAATAGTGTCTGTTCATTTTCTTTATTCATTTTGAACGTGTCTTCACTATTTCCCTTCCCTCCATCTTCTCTACGTATTCTTCTTCTTTTCAGATTGTGCTTTTGGAAAGATCAGGTGAGTTTTTTGTTTTTCATTATATGTTTATAGATTGATTAGTCTTTCATTACTTAATTTTGATTTTTTTTCTTCTAGGTTTTGTATTGTGAGCTTTAACTGACTTGCGTTTTTTTTTCTTTTTTTCATTGTTCATAGTTTTTCTAAAACTGAGATTCGAGTTCAAATAGATCAATTTGCTTATTGGGTTTAGTTTAGACCTTATTATCGACTATCAGGTATGTTTTTTTTTTTACTTTAATTTCGTGTTTCGTGCTTTTATTTTTAGTTTTTATGGAATCGGGTTCGAACAACCGATTTTCTAGGGTTTTATTTTAAATCAAGTGAAGAATGCGTTTCACCTATGACACGCATTCGTCAAGAATGCGTTTCACTTGTGACCCGCATTGTAAGAAATGCGTATCACTCGTGACCCGCATAGTATATTTTGTTTTTAACCCGGAATCCGCATTCCTCTAGTATTTGTTGTGTTTTTATTTTTTGTTTGTTTGTTTGTTTTGTTTGTTTCAAGTATGCAATGCGTTTCATTAAAGTCACGTATTTCTTTCTATGAGTTTCCTTTAGGATACGCATTACTCAGAAAAGCGTTTCCTTCTTCACCCGTAATCCTTGTAATGCGGTTCATGAAGGACCCACATTCCTCGTAATGCGTTCCTTTCTTCACACGCATTTCTCAAATGTGTTTCCTGAAGGACCCGCTTTTCTTCCTTAGTGTCTCCTTAAGGACCCGCATTCCATACTTAGTATTTTTTTTTTCTTTCTTTCTTTTTTTGTTAATCTTTGAAATGTCTTTTGTTTCAGGATATCATGACTTCTCATACAAATACTGATCCAATGATTCAAGATGAGAATGTCATTCTTCAGGATCCGGCAGATCAAGCATCTCATGATACTCCAATGCCGTATGTTCCATCTGTTGGGGCTGATCTGTCTATATCAAGGCGAAATCCAAATGATGTATTCCCGAATGTCATGTACATGCCTTATAAGCATAACAACTACTTTGTTGATTTTGATCGCATCAAGATTCATCCTGTCATACGCACTATTCTTCGTGGACATCCGCTGTCTCAAGCTCTTTGTTCAGTTGCAGATGTTCCAGAAGTCTACGTACAACAAGTATGGAATACCATCACTAAGAATGAACGGGCACGTCCTCATCGATTTGATCTTCAAATTGATCAATTTGATTCATATCTGTCTTACAAGCGGTTAAGATTGATTCTTGAGCTTCCTGAGCCTGATTCTAGACCTGGAAGGACAACATATGATCAATTTCCATCTGAAGAAAAAGTGTATGAAGGCATCAAACGACTAGGATATGTTGGTCAACTGAACAGGGTTGTAGACTTTGACAAGTCTAATCTTCCTCCTGTCTGGTATTCTTTATTTTCAGTCATCAACAGATGCTTAACATCCAAACATACCGGCACAGATAGTTCTAGTCGTCACTATCTTCGACTGTTCCATGCAGTAGTCTATGACTTGCATGTCGACTATACGATTATTTTCTGGAACGAGCTGTCTGAAATAGTGCAAGACAAGTTAACCAACAAGCGTCGGAAGTTCATTCCTTTTATCAGATTTCTAAAGTTGATTATTAGAAGCATGTTTCGAAGCAATTCGGCAATTCCTCGAAGATTATCTTGGCCGCAAGTTCAGGATACTGAGATGCTTTTTCTTAAGAAACAGAAGAAGTCTTTCACTTTTTCAATGACCATTCCTTATGGCTTAATTGCCAATTATGCTGACATGTCTGATCCCAGTGTCATTGAGTATTGTTTAGAAAATGACTTTGAAGAGGCTGAACAGGAAGTACCTTCTCATGGCACTCCAGTTGGTACCACTCATGAAGAGCAAATTGAAGCTTCTACTCAGGAAATAGTTACTACTGTTGTAACTACCATGGTGACAGATGTTGATCCTTCTACAATTCTACAAGATGTTGCTACACTTCACATAGAATCTGTCATTGCTGATATTAAATCTGAAGATAATGTTGATAATAGAGGAAATGTTTCTATTGATGAAACAGTTGTTGCGAATGATGATGTGACAAATCCTGAGGTTGCTGATGATGATATGATTGATGTTGATCATGCTGATAATGATGCAACAAATGATGATTTTTCTGATAATGGTGATAATACAAACAGTGATTCAGATGCTGGTGATGATGATGATGATCAATTGCGCTTGAAAGTGTATGAAAGGAAGTCCAAGACACCAGAAATGCTTGTTTCAACAGAAGTTCTATCTGATGATGATTCTGTTCCAGTTAATCCATTAATTGCACATATTCAAGTTGATGAATTGGATACAACTTTTGATCAAGCCACTGAATTGGTTCAAAGTCAAGCTCCAGCAACTACAATTGCAGATATTCATTCTACCTCAACAGCTGTAGAGCTTACATCTGATCAAGCTCGGGTTTCCACTGATAAATTCTCAACTCTGAATAATGTAATTCGGCAATTATCGGAGAAAATGGATGCTGAAAAGGAAGCACAAATTCTGCAGTTAAAAGGTTTTTTCAAAGGGAAGATGCCTGAGATTGATACTTCAGTGATTCCTACAAAGATTCTATTCAGACGCCCATCTGGGGTTGTTCTACGAGAGCACTCTTCTGTTGTTCAATCTTCTGCTCCAGCAATCATGTCAATTCCTCTACCACCGTTGTTTACACAGTCAATTGGGATATCTTCATCTTCTAGTATACCTGCGTCTTCTTCTACAACTACAGATCTTCCTATTTCAGAGTTGAAAGATTTGCTCTATGCTCGTCTTATTTCTCTTTCGCCACCACAACATCAGGATCAAGATCTCATTTCTCTGCTTCGAAACTTTCAACCTACGCCTCCTCCAGTATCTTCATCTGAATCTGACAGGGTCTATGTTTCATCTACTGAATTTCAGGAATTCAAATCAGAAGTTAGATCCAGTCTATCTGATCTTCGTTCTTTCATGACACAGGCTTTTTCAGATCTATCTAACAAGATTGATCATCTAGATCAATCATGCAGGACTGAGGTTGGTCCGTCTCTTAAACGCCGACATGACCAAGATGATCTCGATCATCAAGGCCATGAGGGGGAGATGGCAAAGAGACAAAGAACAGAAGGTTCTTCTGAAGCACAAGAAGTTGGTCAAGAAGGAGTAGTTGGAGATAGAGAAAAGAATGCTGATACTGTTCAAGATTGCAGTATTCAAGACTTAATAGATGTCATGATTGACAATGTTGATGTATCTGTCTTGCATAATGAATTTAATTTGTCTGAAGCAAATTTTAACAATTTGCAAGTTGTAGTTTATGTGGATCCAGATGTCTCAGGTAGAGCTAATGAAGTTGAAGAATCAGAAGCAGCAAATGATATGAGATCTTTCTTCGCAAACTTCATTGAGATAAATTCAGATGATGATGAAGAAGTGAGATTTGAGAAAGTTGCTCAAGTTAAAGAAGAAGATTGCGACAATATCATTATCTTATCTGATACAGAGGATGATAATGTTTTCATGGATGCAACAGATACAAAAGAGGCTGAATTGTTATATGCTGATCTTCCAAGTCAAGGTGAGATTCCAGAAGTTGATCAACCTTTGTCTACTCCTGTAACTACATCTTCTCCGACAACCAAAATTCCATCAAGTGCATTTGAAGTTGGTGAGTCATCTGGAGCTCAAGCAGTTATTCCGTCTTCCGAACCGATAGTTCCTCCATATCTTCTAGAATAAGGAGAAGCTTTATCCAGGCAACAAAGACAGAGAAATCTACAGCAAAGATATATGGCTTCTAGACTCAGAACTGCATTTCTTGAAGATATCCAAAGCAATATCTTTGTTTCTAGTAGAAGGACACTCAATATATATGCCATTCTTGGTGTAGAGAAAGAATCAGAAGCTTATCAGCATGAGTACTTAACATTCATCAAGTGCCAGCGCAAAAGGAATAACTCTGTTGCTTCTCCTAATTTAATTGTTCGAGTTATCAGCATCACAATTAATAAGTTCATGAACATATGGTATCCAAACCTTAAAGTGGAAAGAAGAGACTGCAATCAGTACAACTTTTCAGAAGCTGATTTCGTTGATCTTTCAATTGATGATATTGAATTCTTATATGATCATTTCAGAAATCTTTATCACCGGACTCAGGATATTTCTCAAACTCTTTTTGTCATTAAACGGTTCATTCGACGACAGATCCGTTTTTTTTGTGTGTTTGACTTCCAGATGGCAGTCGAAAGTTTTCAGCCTGTGGTTAATCTTGAAAGGCCCAACAGAAGTTTGCAGAATCTAGAGTCATATCCATTATTCACCATTATTGAAGATCCATTCGGAGTAGTTTACAAGAATAACTCAAGTGAAAAATGTTTTCTACGATTTGATGAAGTTGGATATTACTCTGATGGAACTCTAAAGGTGATCAAACTTCAGTTGGAGCATCGTTTGCAAGAGGCTAGAAGAAAGTTTTTGGAATCAAGAAGAGAATTATATATTCTTGAAAATGATGAAATTCGTCTGATCCGTAGATCTCTGAACACTATTCAAGATAGACTGAATCTCCGTTCAACTCTGCGACGTTTGGAAGTGTTAATTGGGCTGAATAGATTACGTCAACGAGAAGAACGCCAATGATCTTTCAAGTCGTCTAGATGGTCAATTTTGTTTTTTGAAGATTTTTTTAAGACCTCAGCGCCAATGATTACTAAGGGGGAGATTGTTAGATCAGATTTTATAGTAATCATTGTATTTATTTTACTGCTTTATTAGTGTTATCTGTTTTGTTAATGCCTTGGGGTATTTAAGTCCCCTTGGCTTGTTAGTTGGATAACGAACGTACTTGGTTTAATCTGAATATACTGTTGATTCCAAGAGATCACTTTCTCTCTCTAGATTCTCTCTCTATGATCTTGTGATCTTGGCTCATCAATATCCCAATACATTTTTCTTCATGATATTTGATCTGATCGAATCATTGTCAGATTCTCAAAACACTTCACTTGAATTCATTTCATTCATTCAATTTCATTGTTTTGAGAGATCTTAAATGTTCAACGTGCTCAAATCTCATTCTTATTTTTATTGAGCATACATTTTCTGATAATGATATCTTGTGCTTATCTGTCAAGGTGAAATGTTGAGCAACACATCAGTTTTTAGGACAAAATACATGGGATTCAGTGTGTGCGCTTAAAAGACTTCCATGGATTCACGCTAACCCAGTGTTTCCTACCCAGGAAGTAATCCTTGAGTGATTGAGGGGAGAGGGGTCAAAAGAATTTGAGAGTGGGTGTGTGTTGAGGTAAAATGTAAAAGATATGTTGGTTAGAAGTAAGCTCAAATGATTAAAAGAAAGAGGGTGAGAGATCAGAGTAAAAGAATATCAAACTCTGCACCAAACTTTTTTTGAGTCGGGCAGTCACATTACTGTTGTTTCACAATTCTTTCGTGAACTTCATTGAAAAAGTCAACTAGCCCATGTCAACTTTTGCAATAACCCCACCTGTTACTCATTCTTTTCTTAACAAAAGAATGTTTCATATTTTAAAGGGGAAGCAACACACAATCTATCTGATCTTCATTCGGATGATTCGGATATTGAAAAAGAAGGAAAATTGCCCCACCTTCGACCCTTTCTAATGCACATTGAGTCTATGTAATAACTGTTGATGTCTCAACAATTTACATACTTTGAACCTGTTAAAAAGCTTTAATTGCTTCAATCATTGCTACACTTGCACGAGCACACAAGGAATAATTTTTCTTGTCTTAACATTCATAGAAAATTCCTTTGTGGTTTTTCAATGATTGAATGGAAGCCCTGGGGAGTGAACATCACAAAAGCTCTTTTCCAATGTGCATTCGTTGTACATAGTGGCTATGTGCTACTGACAGGCATGTTAACTGATACATCTGTTGATTCAGGTTTACCAATCCTAATTTGTCTGAATTTGAAAAGATTCGGATGAATACATTTTATGAATTGACGGTAGAATGTCCAAATCAGATCAAATGGAGTTCATATTATCCTTGGGGGAGATTGTATACTTTATTGAAAGAGGGATATTGTCTCTTTCTCATGACAACTGTGCTTATCGTAATATTTGGGGGAGATATTTCAAAGACAAGAGTTGACGTTGAAATGTTTTGATGATTCTGATTTCTCATCATTCATCAAAAAGGGGGAGATATTTCAAGATTTCAAAGTCAGATTAAAGTTGATTCTATCAGAAAGGGGAGATGTTGTTAATGTTCAATTTCTGAAGAAAATAAAGTCAAGTTGATTGTTGAAGAATGTTCAAAGTTGGAAGCTTATCTGAAGATAATTTATGAGAAATTTCAAAGTTTGAAAGAGATTTCAAATGTTATCTATCAAAAGGGGAGATGTTAAAGAGTTCAAGTTTTGAAGAAGTTTTCAAGTTTGTGAAGATTATTAAAGATTTGGAGCTATTAAAGATTTCATTTTGAAGTTTTTGCAACAAGAAGATGACCTGAAGATTATTGTCAATTTTTTTTAATCTTGAATCCAAAGAGGGAGATTGTTAAGTCAAATATTGTATTCAAGATTAAATGAAGGGTCAATGAGTAAATATTGTAAAGTGTAAGGAGTTGTTTTGCAGATTGAGTTGTTAGGTCAATTGTGTTGACCATATAAATAGGTTTTGTCTTTGTATTTGTAAACACGCGAGAATACAGAATCACACACGCGCAAACTATAGAGAATAGTTCAGACTGAGAGAACACACAGAGTGCTTGAGAGACATACGCAACAAATAGGTATATGAATTGATGTAATCTTTGTGCTATAAATAAAAAAGATCTATTCTTACATCTAATGTGTGATATTATGATCTTGGATATGTGACTATCAGCTTCCTTGAGTCTCTTTTTTATTGAATTGATGATCACACTCGACTCAGCGAGTCCGTTCGACTGAGGATAACAAGGTGTCGAAGTCGTAAGTTTTATGTTACGATATTCGTAGAACTGTCGAGTTCTATCACTTATGAATTGTGATCCGTTGTCACATATGATTTCGGATGGGACTCCAAATCTACAAATAATGTTAGTCTGGATAAAAAAGACTACTTCTTTGTCCCGAATTTGGGAAAAGGCAGCTGCTTCTATCCATTTGGAAAAATAATCCGTAAGGACAAGTAGAAATACCTTTTTCCCGGGGGCAGGTGGTAATTTGCCGACAATTTCCATTCCCCATCTCATAAAGGGCTATGGAATCAAGTTCGAATGTAATGGTTCTGAAGGTCGATGAGACATACCTTAGTGTCGTTGACAAGCGTCACAACTTTGGACGTACCTTACGGCGTCTTATCGTAAGGTTGGCTTATAGAAACCTTGTTGAGAGATTCAATTCGCTAGACTGCAACCACCCGAATGGTTACCACATTCCTCGTCGTGCATTTCTTGTAGAATATTTTGGACTTGACTTTTGCCGATGACACATCGTAAGTTTAGTCCTGTTGATGATCGTCGGTAGTCTTCCTTTGATCATGGTGTATCTGGATGCTTTGACTCGGATCTTTCGAGCTTACATTTTGTCCTCGGGAAGTTGGTCTTTTGCTAGGAAATTCTTGAGATCGCTCGACCAATCATCTTCCTCGTGCACCACATGAGTGTGATCTTCACTTTCGATAGATGATTTTGCTAAGTGGATTATCGATACGACGTCAAATGAAGATTGACTAAGTGTCAACCCAAGATTGGCTATTACAACTCGATATTCGTCAACTCGATACAACTCATGGTCAACTTGATACAACTCGATAGTCGTCAATAGTTTTAGGATCGTCTTGGCTCTGTAATTGCTAGATATTTTGTTTTTGAGGCTTCATCGTGACTTTATAACAATCTCGTGCGATCTTTTATTCGCTTCTGATCTCCTAGACTCCCCATGGTGTTGGAAATTTAACCGTCTGATAATACGTCGAGGGGACTGCTTTCATGTCGTGAATCCAGGGTCGCCCTAACATGACGTTGTAAGCTGATGAACAATCAATGACACTGAACTTGGTTTGCATGTTAACTCCTTTGGCGTATATCGGAAGGATGATCTCTCCGATGGTATTAGCCATGTGTCCATTGAATCCCATTAACATAGTCGAGCATCGTATGATTTCTACCTTGTTTATTTCCATGGCTTTGATCGTTTTAAGGAAAATGATATTGGCAGAACTTCCTCCGTCGATCAAGAGCCTTTTGGTCGAGCAATTCCCGATCGTGAGTTGAATTATCAACCCGCGTGATGTTTTTGCCATGGATCATTGAGGTCATCTTGATCGAATGTTATCGGCATAGCTTCCAACTCTAGTTCATGTTTTGATCTTGATGACCTTGAGATCGGATATTCATCAGGTCCTCGGTTGGCATGCCTTTTAGCTACGGAATAGGTCAGGCCACAAATATCTGAGCCTCCAGTCACACAATTCACGACCTTTGTATGTTCTGGAGAGGTTGGTCGTGCATTAGTGCCCAATAAATCTTGCAAGTCTCCCTTCAGTTTCATCCAGGCTAATTCTTTTCGTAGGGTTATACACTCATCCGTTGTATGTCCACGATCGCTATGAAAGTCGCACCATTTGGATTTGTCTTTCTTAGCATTGTCCTTATGCTTTTCTATGGCCACTTGACATTCGATTGTACGATCTTAAGAGATTCGACCAAGTCTTTGGACGTTCCCTTGAATCCATAAGAGGAGATCTTAGGATACTGAGGGAATTTGGGTGTCGAGACATTTTTCGTTTTGTCGAATCTCACATTCGAAATTTGTCTCAACGGTTCGACCTTAGGAATTGTTCGGGCTTTGAAGTCAGGCTTTTTGACACTTAGCGACCTTTTGTCGCCTGAATGTTTGCGCTAGAAGGCCACGTCATCCTCGACCTGCATGTAGGCTAATGTTCTGGGTCGAACTTTTCAAAGCTTTCTGGTGGGTATTTCATCAGATATGTGTACAAGTTTGAACTGTCGCAAGACCTCGCTTATAGGCTTCATGCAATCCTAACGTCGCAATTGCGTACGTTGATCATTTCTAAACTGAAACGATTAAAGTAACTTCTGACAGATTCGCCAGTCTTCTGAGTGATGTAATAAAGATCACTAGTCTGTTTTTCCATCTTGCGACTGTTGGCAAATTGTTGGAAGAATTGGTTAACTAGCTCGACAAAGTTGTTGATGCACATGGGCTTGAGATGATTAACCACTAGAGAGCAACGCCTGTGAGAGTTGCACCAAAACTTTTACACATGCATACTTCTTGATACCGGTGGGGGATCGACACAGTTCACATGAATTGCTTGTACTATGCGATGTGTTCTGTGTGTTGTATCTGTCACTCCAGGATATTTTGGAGTGAAGGTGGGGATGTTGTACTTCTTTGGGACGTCAACCATGGCTATCTCGTTGATGAAAGGAGATGCTTGAAATTCAGTGCGCGGTTCGACATCGACTAGTACAGCGACTCCAGGTAGTTTGGAAAGTAGCGACAACATATTCTCGTTTTGTTCTTCCAACAGTTTTAATCGTCGAGCGACAGGGTCATCGAGATTTGGTCCATTAATCGCCAAGGGAGGTGTTGGCATAAATCCTTAATCCTGAGATGTTGCTAATAGTCATGTATAATCCATTTCGATGTGACGACTCGACGGCTTCACCGTTGATTGGCACAGGTATTATCGGAATGGGATAAGCTGCAGCACTAACGTTCTGCATCGGCCTTGGATACGGAGGCAGAGGAGGTTGAGGACCTGCAAAAGACATGTTAAAGGGTATCCTTAGACCATATTGTGATCCAAAGAAGTTCCCTTTCTGACTCCTCAAGAGTGCGATTTCTTCGGCTGCTTTGTGATTTTACTCATCTAATACATTGATGCGATTGCGTGCAGCATCTAATTCCATACGCATTTGAGCAAGAGCGTTGAGATGAGCTCCTTTGTTTTGACATGATCCTGTCAATCAAAAATAGTTCAAGAAATCGTTAGTAAGACGCACTCTTTGTCAGAGATTTTCTTTAGCTAGGGCCCCACGGTGGGCGCCAAACTGTTAATGCCAAAAATTACTCAAAGAATAACTTAAGGTCGGTGTGGATCTTTTAAAAACTAAAGTAAAGGAACCTTCGACAAATCGTACGACAGAAAATTAAATAGGAGAAGACATAGAAATTTGGTGACGCGGAAAACCCCGTCGAGGGTAAAAACCGCGGACGATAGCAGAGATCGTCAATTCACTATGGGCGCTAAACAAGGACGTTGTCCTTCAGGATGAAGTGATCGAGAGTACAATGAATACTAATACAACTGAAAAGTAAACAAGTCGTAAGATTGTCTTGTTCCTCGTGAGGCAGAATGCTTTGTCGTGAGTTTTTCTGAGAGAGAATAGCTTGAATGCCTTGTGAGTGCTCTGAAATCACTTCGTGTGTTTGAAGTTCTTTGTTGCCTTGTATATATATCCTAAAGGGGGAGATTGTATCAAAGACTTTGCTGAAATTGTTATAGTTTTGATGATTCTGATAACTCATCATTCATCAAAAAGGGGAGAGAGTTCAAAGTTCAATTTCAGAAGAAAGCAAAGCTATGTGAAAGTTAAAAAGGGAAGAAATTTCAAGTGTTTCAAAGTCAGATATCCTTCAAAGTCAGATTTCCATTTCTTTATCAAAAAAAGGGGGAAGAGAATTCAAAATTCAAATTCTGAAGAAAGTTCAAGTTAAAGTGAAAGTTGAAAAGTGAGAAAGTTTCAAGATTTCAAAGTTATTTCTAAAGATAATCGTGAAGGAGAATATTTTTACCAAAGGGATAGATTTCAAGTTGTTGAAGTATCAAAGTTTGTTCAAAATGATAAAGAGTTGAAAGATTCAAAGTTGTGAAAGATACAAGTACTGATGATTTTTTCAAGAGAAAGAAGACTTGGAGATTCCTGCCAAATTTTTTTTATCTTGAATCCAAAGGGGGAGATTGTTGAGCCTAAAGGTTGCATTGAAGATTAAAAGGATCTTTGTTGTAAAGGTTGTAAAGTTGTGTTTGTAAGTTTGTGTCAAAGTCAATGTGTTTGACTTTGTTTGTCTACCAACAAGTTTGACTTGTATAAATAGTTTTTTGTTTCGTAATCTTGTAACAACGAATAGAGAGAGACACGCATAACACACACAGTTTAGAGATAGATAGACTTGTGGCACCATGAGATATGTGACAATCAAGTGAGAAATCATTGTAATCTTTGTTAAATCAATAGAAATGATTTCTACATAAATGTATGTTTGATGTGGTAGTTTGAATCTGGGAATTACAAGATGAAAGAGGTTGTTAGAAAATGTGCATCTTTAAAATCAGTGAATAAAACATTGGTTGCAATGATAAATGGTTTGGAAGAAAAGCTTTATGCTAGGGGATAGACTGACCAAACCATTCATCTTAACAAACCAAAGGAATTTAAGTATTTCAACGCCTATTGGAGTATCGGTTATGATAACCCACATTATTTTAAAAAGGGTATTTCAAAAGGGCCTGTTCTTTATGATTTGGATTTTCTACAACTGGCCAAGAAACACCCAGACCTTAAAGTCGGGTGGACTAAGTCTTTTGAAGAGGTGGAAGCACAAGAAGATTTAAAAAGGAAAAACACAGTTAAAATGCAACTACCATTCTGTTATGACAAACTGAATGATAGATACATCTATGATCAACCAACGTTTCATTTAAATGATTATTTCCAAAGAAATTCTAATGAAGAGATGGACGCAAATCCTGTTGAATAAAAGATTTATGTTCCTCCACTCATTTTAGAAAGCAAAATTTCTCAGCTTGAGAAAACTTTAGAAGAAGAAAGGATTTTGGTTGACTTAGAACAAATTATGTTTTCAACCGTTTTACTGGACACTTATTCAAAGTCTGATATTGAAGCGGAAGATAAATCCTACTCAGACATGGTGTGTGAAAACAACTCTATTGATTCAGATGCATCTTCATGCAAAGCTTTTATGGGCAACATCTTTTGTACTTTTAAACCATCAGACTTTGAACAAACGCCTTACCAAAAACAGTGTTCAAAAGAATTCAATGATTTTATGTTTCCAAATTTTTCAAGAGCATCTCAATCTTTAGATGAGTGTATGGAAAAGTTTGATTCCAATGCAAAACTTCCTGATCATTCTAAATTTGTTGTTAATTCTGAAGAATTACCTAGTGTGTTTGAAGTTGGTGAATCATCAACTAAGGTTGATGTACAATTCCTGTTAGTGCTTACTATGATGAAGGTAAGAAAAAGAATCACTCTCAGAAACGGAAAAACACTGGTAAGTCTAAGAAGAAACAAACTCTGATATCTCATCTTATGTTTCAGATACGAGATCACTTGAGTGGAGACCAAAGAAAGATGCAGAGCCAACAAAATCATTTTCAGCTTCTGAATGTAATAGGACAACTGATAAATGTACTGATGTAGTTGATCAATTTTCTTCAAATAAACAAAAACTTGTAATTCCTTGCAAGATATATACAATAAAGCAACTGATTCAATTATCTCATGCTAATATTCGTTGTTCCACTTGTGGCCAAAATGATTTTGTTGATCGTCAATATTCTGATAATTGGTTTGGTTCTTATTATATATATCATTCTGATAGTTCAAATGGTTTTATAAGGAAAAGAGGACCCAAATTTCAAAGGGTGCCAAAATCAGATACTAACCAGAAAGGACCCATTTATAAGTGGGTACCTAAAACAGTTGTTGAATGGTTTCTCTTGTGCAGAATTGTCATATGTGGTACTTGGATTCAGGCTGTTCCAAGCATATGACCGGGAGGAAAGATATTTTTTCTAATTATACAGAGAAATTATGCGGCAATGTGCGTTTTGGAAATGATCATTTTTTGCCGATTCTCGGATATGGTGATGTTGTTCAAGAAAACATAATGATCAAGAAGGTGAGCTATATTGAAGGTTTAGAACACAACAGCATCGGACAGTTATGCGATAAATATTTAGAGGTTAATTTCAAAGCCAAGAGGTGTTGCATTCGAACAGAAGATGGTAAGGAACTTTTGGTCAGAACTCGAAAGTCTAACCTATACACAATCAACCTGTCCAATGTCAATATTGAAAGCGTAGTGTGTCTATTATCAAAAGCATCTATACATCAAAGCTGGTTATGGCATAGACGGCTTTCTCACCTCAAATTCAGATATATTAACATGTTGGTGAAAGGAAATTTGGTGAAAGGTCTACCTGAGCTGAAATATGAAAAAGAACATATGTGTGATGCGTTTGAGAAAGGTAAGATAAAAATTGCTTCTCATAAGCCAAAGCCTGAACATAACATAAATGATCCTTTAGAATTGTTGCACATAAATTCATGTGGTCCAATGCGTACACAAAGCATAAATGGCAAGAGATGTGTCTTAGTGATAGTGGATGATTTTTTTGCGAAATGCGAGGGTAAAATACTTAAGGTCAAAGGACGAGACTCCTG
Organism: Arctium lappa; assembly: GCA_023525745.1. Taxonomy (NCBI): domain Eukaryota; kingdom Viridiplantae; phylum Streptophyta; class Magnoliopsida; order Asterales; family Asteraceae; genus Arctium; species Arctium lappa. The sequence goes on along the minus strand of CM042049.1, from coordinate 56,135,498 downwards.
AGATCGTCATCTCATTCCTAAAGAGTATCCAAGTGAATCTGCATAGAACAGTGAAGCTGATTAGAACAGACAACGGCACAGAGTTCAAAAACAAAGTTGTTGAAGATTATCTCGAATCGGTAGGGATAACACATCAGTACTCTTCTGCTAGAACGCCAGAACATAATGGGGTAGTTAAAAGATGAAATAGGACTCTAGTTGAGGTTGCTCGTACGATGCTAAGCCAATCAGAGTTACTTCTATTCCTATGGGCTGAGGCTGTTTCTACTACATGTTATACACAGAATCGCTCAATCATTCATCGTCGTTTCGGTAAAACTCCATATGCTCTTATAAATAATAGAACACTAAGCATTAAACATTTTCATATATTTTGGATGTAGGTGTTATATGCTAAATGACAAGGAGAATTTGAACAAGTTCAGTCCGAAAGCGGAAGACGGGATTTTCATTGGATACTCTCCAACATCAGCGCCATACAGAGTTTACTTGAAGACTTCGAAGATAGATGTGGAAATCGTTAATGTTACATTTGATGAAGCTATGGAATTGGTTTCTGAACAAAGCTATTCAGAACCCATGATTACAGGAGTGTTAGTTTCTGGACAAATCAGTCCAAAACCTGGTCATAATGTTTCCAATTCTGATAAATCTTCTACTTCTACTTCGCATTTAACTGACTTAGATTTATTATTTAAACATTTTTATGATGAGTTTCTCGGATCTAAAGTGTCTAAAGCTGTTGTGATTGACAGTTTTGAAGAGTCAAGTGAACCATCAACCAATCACTCCAGATGTATCAATTGAACCTGTTTCCCCGGTTTAGTCAGAAACTCATACAGAAACCCAATCTGTTGAAGTTGCATATAATGTTGATCAGATAGAAGGTACACAAACGGTTGCCAGTCCATAATTGCCTACTCAACAAGCAACAAATGTTCAACCAGATGCAACTTCGGCACTTGTTTCTTTAACTGAACCCCAAGATGATGGATACATAGATGATCAAAATGATCAATCTACCTATGTTCCACTCCCTCACACAAATAAGTGGACCAAAGAGCACCCGGTACCACAGATTATTAGAGACCATCCTAACCGGTGCAAACTAGGTCTGCTATAGCAAATCAGTGTTTGTATGATTCATTCTTGAACAAGATAGAGCAAACTCGCATATCAGAAGCTCTTGAAGATCCAGATTGGATAGCCGTAATGCAAGAAGAGCTAAATCAGTTCGAAACACTAAAAGTATGGCGACTTGTGCCCATACCTGAAGGTAAAACTATTATATGCTCCAAATGGGTTTTCAGGAATAAGAAAGATGAAGACGGTGTAGTTGTCAGAAACAAAGCTCGACTTATGGCTAAAGGATATCGGCAAGAGGAATGCATTGATTATGATGATACATGTGCTCCAGTTGCACGCATAGAGGCGATTAGAATGTTTCTAGCGTATGCGGCACAAGAGAATTTACCTGTCTATCAGAGGGACGTGAAAACGGACTTTCTGAATGGCATATTGAAAGAGGAAGTCTATGTGTCTCAACCAGAAGGATTCGTAAGTGCTGAGAAGCCAGACCATGTCTACATCTTAGACAAATCCCTTTATGGATTAAAGCAAGCACCTCGCGTCTGGTATGCAAATATTATTGTATTCAAGATCCTGAATGTTAGCGCATAAATCTGTTGAATACAAGATCAAGAATACTGAAGGTCAAAGTTGAGAGAAAGTCAAAGCTACTAAAGTCAAATCTCATTAAAAGTCAAAGTCTATTTGTAATAAGTCAAACTTAGTTGTATTTGTCTAGTTGTATTTTAGTTTCCTTAGTATTAGGAGTTCATATAAATACTTTTTCTCTTTGTATTTTTTAGTTGTAACAAGAGTATGTACGTATCTTTGTAAGATTTGAGAGAATTCGGTTTTAGAGAGAGAAAGACTTCTAGAGAGACAAAGTGTATTTTGTGATTAAAGAAGTAATCAAAACAGGTAATTCAATTGTTAAATCTTGTTTGTTTGATTGTTATCGAATAGGAACTAGAATCTGGAACACACAATTGGTATCAGAGCAGATCCAAAGTGAAAATTCAAGAAATTCAAGAAAGTTCGTCACTGTTCATGTAAGAAAAATCGATTCTGAGTTTAAGTGAGTTTTTGGAGCAGATTTTGGTTAGGATATGTTCGAAATGTGTAATAGATTGAGTCTTTGTAATCAATTACAAGTTTTTGCACTGTAATTCATTCGATTTTGTGGTTTTTGTTGAGTTTTGTTTGAAGTTGAAAAGTTACTGTTTCATCGAGTTTTGAGTTGAAAAAGTTGTTGCTTGTAAATTTCTTTGATTGTAATTCATTCTAGAGTTGTAATCGAGCATCAATCCAGAGTTTCAGAGCTATTGGACAAAGAAAAGATCGATTGCAGGTGAAAAAGATGGTTTTTGGGTCGAAAAAAGGAAGAACGCGCTAGATCGCTAAAACGCGCAAGTTCTTCGTGAAACGCGCTAGTTCATCTTGAAACGCGCAAGGTTCATCAGGGTATAACGCGCAAGTCGAAGGAAGAATTTGGTCTAAAACGCGCAAGGGCTATCTGCGAGTTTCAAGAAACGTGCTAGTAGTGGCCAGCGAGTTCTACAAACTCGCTAAGCGAAGCTAGCGAGTTTTGGGAAGAATAGTGATTTGCGAGTTCTTCAGCTAGCGACTTTGACAAGGAATAGTTATTAGCGAGTTTATCGACCTGCGAGTTTGACGATTTGAAGAAATAATTCTAAGTGTTGAAACGTGCAAGAGTGGCTAGCGAGTTTAATTCAAACGCGCAAGCTTCGATCTGCGAGTTTGGGAAACGCGCACTTCACAGTTAGCGAGTTCTAGTGTGAACAGTGGTTAGCGAGTTTAGGCGCTTGCGAGTTTGGTTGTCTGCGAGTTTGATCTGCGTGTTTCATCTGCGAGTTTGGTTGTCTGCGAGTTTGATCTGCGTGTTTGCTTGCGAGTTTCTCAAAACGCGCAAATATCTGCGAGTTTACTTGCGAGTTTGCTTGCGAGTTTGCTTTAGAATTTAAAGAACGCGCAAGAATCAGTCTGCGAGTTTTAGGGCTTGCGAGTTCAATAGTGACTTGCGAGTTCTGTTACTTAGTCAAATTTTTTCGATTTTTCTGATTTTTCTGATTTTTCTAGATTTCAAGATTTTTCTTGTAATTTCATACTTTGGACTAACGATCAATTCTAGTTTCTTATTTGATTAATTTTCAAAACAGGATTTAAAGAAGATGACTTCCAAAGATGCACTTTCAATCGGCACTGATGTCAAACCTCCAGTTCTATTCAAAGGAGAGTATGAACAATGGAAGGATATATTTCTGGATTTTATAGACCGACATGCAAATGGAGAAAATATTCTGGAATCAATCAAAGACGGTCCTATGAAACCAATCACAGTTAATGTACCAGATGATGATTCTGATGATTCTTCTGATAGTGGACATGGTGATATAGAAAAGGAAGAAAAGACAAAAGAAGTTAAGGTTGATCTCTCTCAGTATTCTGAAGAACAGAAGAGTCGATATAAAGCTGACAAACAAGCGAGATCTCTTCTACTCCAAAGCATTCCCAATGACATCTACATCAAGATTGATAGCTACAAGCATGATGCTAAACAGATGTGGAATCAACTGGAATAGATGATGATGGGATCAAAGATTGGGAATCAGATAAAGGTGGCCAACTGCATCAATAATTATGAGGAATTCAAGGCTAAAGAGAATGAGAGTCTAGAAGACACGTATGAAAGATTCACTTTGCTTTTGAATGAGCTGACAAAGAACAAAGTTAAAAAGAAGCAGTTGTAGTACAATGTCAAATTTCTGAGCATCCTACGTCCTGAATGGAAGAAACACACACGTAGGATGAAGCAGATGAAAGACTTAAGTCAAATACCTCTTCATGAAGTTTATGAGACATTACGTCAGAATGAGGAAGAGGTAGAGGAGAAAAGAGCTGTGAAGAAAAAGACTGAGAAGGTTCTTGATACGATTGCTTTGGTTGCTGGTGAGAAGAAGAAAGAAAAGAAAGAGAAGATTGAGAAGAAGAAGAAAAAGAAAGTGAGTTCAAGTTCAGAGTCTGGTTCTGTATCAGATAGTGATGATGGCGAAAGTTTGAAACAAGCTATGATATTGCTGACCCGTGCATTCCAGAAGAAATTTTACAAGAAGTCGGGATCAAATTCTCAACGCTATTCGTCATCAAGTTCAAAGAACCACGAGCACCGAGAGAGGGTGGAAGGTAAGAGATTTGAAGAGAATAGGTATGGTGAAAAGAAACCGGATGAGAAGAAGAAGTTTGTGAATGATTACACCGCTGTTGAGAAGCCAGCAACTGATTCAATTAAATGCTACAATTGCGGTAAGATGGGTCATTATGCCAAAGATTGCCGAAAGCCGAAAGTTCGCAACTCCCAGTATTATCAAAACAAGTTGCTTTTGGCAAGACAACAAGAAGCTGGTGTAGCTTTGATGGCCGAGGATGAATTTTGGCTTGATCATTCTGAGGATGAAGATGAAGAGAAAGAAGAAAAAGTTCATATCTGTCTCATGGGGAAAGAAGACAAGAATGACGAGTCAAATGATGAAGAAGTTAATGAGGTATTAAACTTAACTCCAAAAGACTTCATTACCAAGTTGGAAACCATGGTGGTTGAGCTTCAAAATTTGCAAAACAAACTAAAAGAGGAAAAGGAAAGGGTAGCTAAAAAGAACAAAAAGATCTTTGAACTTAATACGTCTGTTATTTCGAACAAAGATCTGATTGATTCTTTACGCAAATCTGATTCTGATTCTAAATCAAAAGTAGAAAATTTTGAAAAGAAGATTTCTAAGTTTGAAGGTAAAGTGTCTAAATATGAGTTTGAGAAAAATGAATCTGCACTAACTGTTTATAAACTGCAGGTTGAAAACAAGAATTTGAACAAGAAGGTAAATGGTCTGGAAGTTAAACTTTATAAAAGAGGTCAAACAGATCAAACCATTTTTCTTAATGCCCCTAATGAAGAAGCTGATGTTAAACAAAGATGGGGACTTGGTTTTAACAACTCCCATTATCTTAATAAAGCCATCAGAAAACAGCCGACAGTTTATAACTATGATTTTCTTGCTTGTGCTGGTAAACATATTCATTTAAAACCCAAATTTGTTACCAAATTGTCAGAAGAAGATGACACCAAAGAAACTGAAAATAGAAATAATAAAAAGAAAATGCAACTACCGTTTAACTATGTAAAGTTAAATGATAGTTATCTTTCAGAATCACCAAAAGTTCTTTCAAAAGACTATTTTGTTAGTTATTCCGCTTCTGAGATGAAGGCAAAACCTGCGATTGCAAAGGTTTATGTTCCTACATTTATTCTTGAAAGCAAAATAGTCAAGCTTGAAAATGTTTTATCTGATGAAAAACTTTTGGTTGATATAGAACAAAATGTATTTTCTACAGTTTTAAAGAACACTGTTTTTCAAGTTAAATCAACAAAGTGTTCTACAGTTTCAAAGGCACCTCAAACTTTCTCTGATAATTCTGATGACTTATTTGAGTCTGCAAATGATTCTTTTAATTCTGATGATGGGTGCATGGAAGAATCTGATATGTTTGACGTCCATTCTAAACTTCCTGATCATTCTACTTGTCTTGAAAATGACAAAGTGTTACCAAGTGGCGTTAGTAATGACAAAGTTTCTGTAACTGTTGATTATTATGCTAATGGTAAGAAACATAAGAAGTAGCGATTACAGAAACTGAAATACACTGGTACACAAAAGAAACCTCAGTCACAGAAATCTATTTTTCCTAATACATCTACATCTTATGTTTCAGATTTAAGGAAGAAAAAGTTGAAAGCTCAATCCAAATGGAGACCAAAACAGAAGGATGCTGAGATAGCTGAATCAGTTACTGATAATTCTTGTACTAAATCTGTTAGTAGTGATTCTGATGTAGTTGATCAATGTGCTTCTCATAAACAAAACCTTGTAACTTCTTATAAGCGTTATTCAATAAAGCAGTTGATTCAATTATCTCCTATTACTACTAAATTTCATCATAATTATCGAAAAACTGACTTTGCTTATTCTCATGATTCTTCTGATTGGTATGGATCTTATCATGTATATTCTTCAAAGTCAAATGTTTTTCAAATCTTTCAAAAGAACAGAGGGTCCATTTTTAAGTGGATGCCAAAATCTTGTACTAAACTGTTAGGTCCCTTTTTCAAATGGGTACCTAAAACTATTATTGCCTGATTTCTCTTGCAGACCCGACATATATGGTACTTGGACAGTGGATGTTCCAAGCATATGACTGGGCAAAAAGCTTTATTGTCTAACTATACAGAGAAATTCAGTGGCAATGTCAGATTTGGAAACGATCAGCTTTCACCTATCTTAGGATATGGTGACATCATTCAAGATAAGATAACGATCAGTAAAGTGAGCTATGTCGAAGGCTTGGGGCACAACTTATTCAGCATAGGTCAATTCTGCGATAAAGGGTTAGAGGTAAACTTCAAGTCTAAGAGTTGCTCGGTTCGTACTGAAGACGGAACAGAAATCTTGGGTGGACATCGAAAGACAAACCTCTACACCATCAATTTGTCCAAAGTTCAGATTGACAATCAGGTATGCTTGATGACAAAAGCTTCACAGCAATAAAGTTGGCTCTGTCATAGACGGTTATCTCACTTGATCTTTCGTTACATCAACAAGCTGGTTCGTGGAAAGTTGGTAAAGGGACTTCCTGAGCTGAAATACGAGAAAGAACACTTATGCGCAGCTTGTGAGAAGGGTAAGATGAAGAGAGCCGCTCACAAACCGAAGCCTGAACCAAGCACTAGTTCTCCATTAGAACTGATACACATGGATTTATGTGGACCAATGAGAACTCAGAGTTTGGGTGGTAAGAAATATGTGTTGGTAATTGTGGACGATTACTCCAGATACACGTGGGTCAAATTTCTTCGTTCAAAAGATGAGACACCGGAAGTTCTCATTTCATTCTTAAAGACGATCCAGGTGAAACTGCAGCGACAAGTCAAGTTCATTCGAACTGACAATGGCACAGAATTCAAGAACAAGATTGTTGATGAATATCTCGAATCAGTTGGGATTTCACATCAGTATTCTGCTGCTAGAACGCCTGAACAAAATGGAGTAGTCGAAAGGCGATGATCATGTTCAGAATTCATCTATTCCACTCCCACATGAGCATCGCTGGACCAAGGACCATCCATTACATCAAGTAATTGGAGATGTTGACAAGCCTGTTCAGACAAGGTCAGCGACTCTTAATCAGTGTATGCATGACTCGTTCCTCAGCAAGATTGAGCCAACTCGAGTATCTGAGGCTCTTGCTGATTCGGACTGGGTATCTGCGATGCAAGAAGAGCTCAATCAGTTTGAAGCCCTAAAGGTTTTTAGAGATTAATTCCTAAGCCTGAAGGAAAAACCGTGATCGACACTAAGTGGGTATTCAAAAACAAAAAGGATGAAGATGGTGTCGTCATCAGAAACAAAGCTAGACTTGTTGCCAAAGGCTACCGGCAAGAGGAAGGCATTGATTATGACGAGACGTATGCTCCAGTAGTGCGCATAGAGGCAATTAGAATGTTTCTCGCCTATGCCGCTCATAAGAACTTCACAATCTTTCAGATGGATGTGAAAACAGCCTTTCTGAACGGCATTCTTAAAGAAGAAGTGTACGTGTCTCAACCAGAAGGATTCGTTAATCCAGATAAGCCAGATCATGTCTATATATTGGACAAAGCCCTTTATGGATTAAAACAAGCCCCTCGAGCCTGGTATGATGTCTTATCCAAATTCTTGGTCAAGTCTGGTTTCTCTAAAGGTAAGATCGATACCACTTTATTCATCAAGAAGGAAAAAACTGATATTATACTTATTCAGATATATGTTGATGATATAATATTTGGCTGTACTAATCCAAATTATTGCAAAAACTTTTCTAACCTCATGGTGTCACGTTTTCAAATGAGTATGATGGGAGAGATAAATTTCTTTCTCGGATTACAAGTTAAACAACTTTCTACGGGGATTTTTATAAATCAATCTAAGTACATTTTGGACATTCTTCGGAAGTACAAAATGGAAAATTGTAAACCAATTGGAACCCCGATGGCACCAGGTACTAAGATCCACACTGATCCTTCGGGTAAAAGTGTTGATGTTAGAACATATAGAGGTATGATAGGATTGTTAATGTATCTTACATCAAGTAGACCAGATATTATGTTCTCAACATGTTTATGTTCTAGATATCAAGCTGCTCCCAAAGAATCTCATTTGGCTGCTGTCAGACGGATTTTTAGATATCTGAAGGGCACTGCAGACCTTGGTTTGTGGTATCCTAAGGATACTGGGTTTCAACTGACTGCATATTCAGATGAAGATCATGCAGGTTGCATGTTGGAAAGATAGAGTACTTCTGGTCACGTACAATTCCTTGGAGACAAGCTCGTTAGCTGGGCTTCAAAGAAACAGTTATGCGTTTCCACATCGACTGCTGAAGCAGAGTATGTAGCTGCTGCCAGTTGCTGCTCTCAAGTCTTGTGGATGTGAACACAACTACGAGACTTTGGATTCAAATATGACAAAATTCCGATATACTGTGACTCGAAGAGCGCGATTGCCATATCTGCTAATCCTGTCCAACACACCAAAACTAAACACATTGATGTAAGGTATCACTTTATCAAAGATAATGTTGAAAAAGGAACAATTGAACTTTATTTTGTAAAAACAGATTATCAAATTGCAGATTTATTTACCAAACCCTTATAGATGAGAAGAGATTTAATTTTCTTGTTTCTAAGCTTGGTATGTTAAATCTGAAGACATAATCAGTTATTACCTACTAAAGTTACGTATTGTTATTTTTCATCATTTTTTTTATCTTTATATATGAAGGATACCTGCATTTTAAATTGTTTGCTCATGATCTCAGGGGGAGTATGAGAAGATTGTTAGATGATCTATATTCATTTGAGGGGGAGTAACACTAATTTCTGCATTTTGCTTAACTGACAAAATTTTTGCAATGCATGATTTTAGGGGGAGCTTATAAGTAACAAGGAGTAAGACAATGATTTCTGATTACTTCTGATCAGAACTCGTTCTATAATTGTTTTACTGTTTTCCGTCGTTTATTTTCGAATAAATTTTGTGAATAAATTTTTGACTAGACTTTGAGACTTACAGGATGAGAGAAGCTGACATGATCATATCTACATGACTACAGCTGACTTTCTGAGATTTAAGATTGAGCGACAAGGTAAATTTCTTATCTTAATCTCACACATATCTGAAAGAAGGACAACTTTCAGGTATAGAAAACATGTTCTTAAATGTTCAAACCACTTCCCAATTCTTAAACAAATTTTATAATTTGCAAGTGTGATTTTAAATGTTTTCATTTTATTTTTGTGCTTCATTGATAAACAAACCGTGTGTTTCCAAAGATAAATACTTGCGTATTGTCTTTTCTATATACTTTCAAGTATTCACACACACTGGTTTGAATTTTTCTTCAAAATGTTCTTACCACGTCTCTAAATTGAAACTATTTTTCTTCGATGGTAAGACACCCCGTTTGTATTTCAAAAAATTTTGAGCGATATTTCATTTCAAAGCGTTTCATTCAAGAATGTTTGTATATTGTTTCATATAGACAAATATCCATTATTATTGACCATAAGCCTTAATTGTTATATCATTCATTTCTGATCATTTTATATAATGTAAGATTTTCAAACAAGTTTCTTGCATTCATGTTCATTCATTCAATTTCCTTGTTTAAAAATACTTCAATGGTTTAAAATGCTCATATCTTCATGATTATATCACTGAGCATACTTATATCTGACATTTGTATATGAGCTTTAACTGATATAGTTAAACCATTTGAGCAACACATGCTTTATAGGATTACATGGGTTCTTTGTGCTAGGAGTTAATTGAAACTTCTATGGATTCACGTTAACCAGTGTTTCCTACCCAAGAAGTTAATCCTTTAGTGATTGAGTGTGAGGAGTCAAAAAGAAATGAGTGTGGGTTGTGCGATGAGGTAAAATGGAAAAGAGAGTTTGGTTAGTAGTGAGATTAATGATTAAAAAGAAAGAGGGTGTGAGATCAGAGTAAAAGAATATCAAACTCTGCACCAACTACTTTCTGAGTCGGGCAACCACATTACTAGCGTTTCACAATTCTTTGGTGAACGTTATTGAAACAGGCAAATAGCCCATGCCAACTCTTGATTTTAACCCCACCAACCACTCATTTTCTTCTTAAAAAGAAAATGTTTCATATTTTTCTGGGGACGCAACATATAATCTATCTGGTTTTCATTTGAAAATCTGGATATTGAAAAAGAAGGAAGTCTGCCCCACCTTCGCAATTCAATCTTGCACTTAGAGTCTGTGTTTATCTACTGTTGTCTCAGTGGTTTACACAATGTTGAGCCTTATTATAAAAGAAATATTTGTGCTTAATTCTTTCTACACATGCACGAGCACACAAAGAATTCGTTTCTTTGTCATAACATTCATAGAAATTGCCATTGTGGTATTTCGATGATTGGATGGAAGCCCTGGGGGAGTGAACATCAAAAAGCTCCTTTTATATTGTGTATTCGTTACACACAGTGACTTTGTGTTACTGACAGACATTTTAACTGATTCATATATTGATTCAGGAGTTACCTGTTCTTAGTTTGTCTGGATTTGAAAAGATCTAGATGAATATTTTGGAGGATTGACAGAATCAGAGGCTCAGTATGACAGATCAGAATGGTCAATGACATTTCTTGGACGAAAAGTTTTGATGATATCAATGCTCAAATCATCAAAAAGGGGGAGATGATACAAGAAATGTTAAAGTTTTGGAGTTTGGGGGTGATGAAATGTCCAAGTCAGAAAAGTTCAAAGTAAAGATTTGAAGATTTGATAAAGTTCAAAGAATTTCTGAAGTTTTGAGGAAATTTTCTTTGAAGATTATTTGCTAAAGCATTTGAGCTGATTCTGAAGATAATTTCTTTCCAAAAGTCTGAAAGTGTTCTATGCAAGCATTGGGGAGATTGTTCATCATTTTGAAGACAACTTTGGAAAGAAGACCATCAAAGTAAAAAGGGGAGGTTTTTGACAGAGCTTAAAGTGAAAAACTGAATTGCTAGATCTTTCAACAGTGATCTTGAATCCAAAGGGGGAGATTGTTAGCGCTTAAATCTGTTGGATACAAGATCAAGAATACTGAAGGTCAAAGTTGAGAGAAAGTCAAAGCTACTAAAGTCAAATCTCATTAAAAGTCAAAGTCTATTTGTAATAAGTCAAACTTAGTTGTATTTGTTTAGTTGTATTTTAGTTTCCTTAGTATTAGGAGTTCATATAAATACTTTTTCTCTTTGTATTTTTTAGTTGTAACAAGAGTATGTACGTATCTTTGTAAGATTTGAGAGAATTCGGTTTTAGAGAGAGAAAGACTTCTAGAGAGACAAAGTGTATTTTGTGATTGTTATCGAATAGGAACTAGAATCTGGAACACACACTGAAGATTGTCAAAGCCTCAAGTCAAAGCTCATTGAAGAAAGTCAAAGTCAACAAGATTAATTGGAAAAAGTCAAAGTCATTGTACTAGTTATAAAGGTCAATTCTTTGTTTGTTAGTTGTTAATTTCCTTGTAAAGCTAGTAGGTATAAATAGATTTTGCTTCTTTGTAAACTTGTAGCAACTAGAGAGAAAACTTATATTGGATAATTCATTGTAGAAAGATAGAGAGAGATTGTAGAGAGAGAAAGTTGTAATCTTGATTCATATCAATACAAGTGAGATTTGTGATTGAATTTGATTGTTAAAACTTGCATATTTGGTACTAATACTCATGCTCTTGATGATCCCTACCGGATCTTGTTTCTCATCATTTCCCTTAACAACCTATTGGGGTTCAACATCTTGTTGATTGTCAGTGTCTACCATATCCATCTTGTGGTTTTTTGAATTTCTTCAAGATCTATTCTATCCCCCGTTGTGGTTCTTGTTAGAAAATCATTTTCTAAGAACTCATTACGGCACGTAACAAATACTTTGTTTTTGTTGGGTTTGTAGAAATAGTATCAAATTCTCTCTTTTGTATATCCCACAAAGATGCACTTTTCAAATCTTAGATCAAGCTTCTTAGAAACTTCTTGCTTAAAAGTTTCTTAGAAACTTATTTCTTAACATAAGCGCCACAACCCCATACACTTATATAAGATAATTTTGGGATCTTGCCAGTCCATAATTCATATGTGGTCTTTTTGGTCCTTTTGGTTGGTGCATTATTTAGTATGTGTGCAACAGTTTCTATGGAATATCCCCAGAAAGTTTTAGGTAGAGTGGTGCGACTCATCATAGTACCATGTCTAACAAGGTTCAGTTTCTTCTTTCGGACACACTATTATGTTGAGGTGTTCTGGGAGGAGTTAGTTAGGATACAATCCCACAATCTCTAAGATGATCGAAGTGCTTTTTTTTTTGCCCGAAGTGCTTTTTTTTTTGCCAAGTTGATTCTCTACTTCATCTTGAAACTATTTGAATATTTCAAAGCTTTCAGATTTATTCTTCATTAGGTAAACATACCAATATCTACTACAATCATCAGTAAAGGTAATGAAGTAGTGATGACCATTTTTTGTGGCTAAGCTGAATACATCAGTATGACTAATTCCTAACATTTTTATAGCCCTTTCGAGTTTGCCTTTAAAAGGAGCCTTCTCATCTTGCCTAATGAACAAGATTCACATGTATCATATGAATCATCGCATGATTCCAAAACTCCGTCTGCCTAGAGTTTGGCTATGCATTTCTTGTTTATATGTAATGCCACAAGTAAGTCTGATTTAAGCCCCACTTAATTCTTTTATTGTTTACGTTATGTTAATCCAAACTCTCTTAGTGATTTGAGGATGATCCTTATACTTAGTGAAAATACTTAGTTCTGTTTTTATCCTTTCAGATTCAGGGATCAATTTATATTGAGCCTATTCAATGATCGCTAAACACGTATTGTAACAGATTAGAACTTAAGTAAATCTTCAAAGACAAACTCCACATCAAAGAACCTTTAGCCATGTCAAAGAAGTAGCTGAAGATAGAGACAAATCTACTCGTGATCTGAAGCGACATTTAGTTATACTATGAGTGTCAGCATCAAATCTCGAATCTAACCAAGACTCAGCAATAGCTGAAAGAGTCCTCAGCGACTCATCTCTATAGTTGATCAGAGACTTGCACATCAAGATATTTTTGTTTTACTCTTTTGCACAAAAGGACATACCCTACACTGTCTCCAAATAGAGGTACAAGTATGAACTGCTTTACTGTCTCTAAACGTGCTTACCAACTATCTAAAGTTATTGATCACATACGGCCAAAATCCTGCCATATATGAAGAACAAGGACATGCATTTCACTCATATCTTGATACATGGATTGTACCCTCTGGGGTGCATTTAATGCAGTGGGTATAAATAGCAATGAAGACTTTTCTTCCATGCAACGCCTTCTAAATCTTCTCAACTCTCTTCTCTCTTGTTCTTATCTTCTATATAAGAACAACTTAGTGATTCTAAGATTGTTTTAGATTAGGATATTTCCTTATCTAATTTCTGCAATGATCTATAGATTATGTATTGGTTCTTCCATAATCAATAAAAGAATTTAAAAAGTAAAAATTGTGTGTTTATATTCATTTTCCCCCTTCTACGAATTGTTTACTCTTGTAGAACCCCTTTGGGACCAACACGTTATACAATGATTCATAATTACAACTATTTCTCATATCAATTTCATAAATACCATTGTGGCTTAGCTACAAAATACAAAACATTGTTAAGGTAAGCTGATACGAAGCGTCGACCCGCAAGTTAAGAAACTTGGAACCTTTGTATGAGATAGTTTAGGAAGCGAATATCCCAGATATAGGAATCTTCAACTAACCTAGAGCAAATCCTTGACCCATTAGTTATAAAACTAAGAACCAAAGGAATCTGAAACGCCACAAGATCGTGCTCACAATCTTGATAAGTTCTTGAACTATGAACGCTCTCGCAAGGAATCACAACTCACAAAATGAGTTAAACTCAAAAGAAAGTGTTTATATTACTTGGATGATGCTTTCAAATGATTACAAAAGGATCCTATTTATAGGGTTCAAAAGACAACCCAAAAGACTCTCCATAAAGTCTAAGACTTAAATTTCAATCAAGAATTAAAGACATACCTTTAATTCATGAATCTAGACATAATCTAAATCATTATTCAAAGACTTTAAACACCTAAACTTTAACATGGGCCTAAAAAAACGGATTGGGCTCTATGCACAAATTTATTGGGCTCAAATTCAACATAAACAAAAGAAAATAGTTCAATCTTGGGCTGCCAAAATATTGATCATGGGTTTATTCTTTGAAATGGCCCAAAAGCTTGCAATCTTCAAATAAAAGCCTTCTTTAAGCTCCATCATTGATCCAAAGCTCCAATAAGCATAATATCGTGCGTTACATGCAAATCTTCAACGGACTTTATTTGAATCTCCGCAACTAAACTCTTCAAAGCTTCTTTGATCAGTTTCGATCTTGATCTTGTAACTGGGCCATCTTGAATCACCAAGGGATCTTTCATGTGGTTGGATTGTCCTCCATCATTCACTCCCCCTTGAAAAGGATTCGTCCACGAATCATCACCTACATCATAGGGAGAAAGATCAACAACATTAAAAGTAGAGCTTACTTGATACTCACAAGGAAGATCTAACTTATAAGCATTATCATTGATTCTTTCGAGGACTTGGAATGGTCCATCTCCTCTAGGCTGCAACTTTGATCTTCTTTTTGCCGGGAATCTCTCTTTCCTCAAGTGTAACCATACCCAATCACCAGGTTCAAACACAACTCTCTTTCTACCTTTGTTTGCTTGCTTCAAGTATTGATTTGTCCTCTTCTCAATATTGAGTCTTACCTTCTCATGCAATTGTTTCACCAATTCAGCCTTCCTTTTTCCATCTAGACTGGCACGCTCTTCAATGGGGATAGGAACGAGATCAAGGGGACTCAAGGGATTGAAGCCATACACAGTCTCGAAAGGAGAATAGTTAGTAGCAGAATGCACACTTCGATTATAAGCAAACTCTACAAACGGCAAGCAACTCTCCCAACTTTTCAAATTCTTTGAAATAACGGCTCTAAGTAATTGAGACAAAGTTCTATTAACTACTTCAGTTTGCCCATCAGTTTGTGGATGACTTGCAGTAGAGAATAAAAGCTTAGTACCCAGTTTACTCCAAAGCACACGCCAAAAATGACTCAAAAATTTGACATCCCTATCACTCACAATAGTGCGTGGCACACCATGTAGACGCACTATTTCTTTAAAGAACAAATCAGCAATGTGTGAGGCATCATCTGTTTTATGACAAGGAATAAAGTGTGACATCTTGGAAAATCGATCAACAACAACAAAAATAGAATCTCGGCCATTCTTTGTCCTAGGCAATCCTAGCACAAAGTCCATGGATATGTCTACCCAAGGTTTAGAAGGAATTGGTAGCGGGGTATACAATCCATGTGGCTTCGATTTTGATTTGGCTTGTTTACAGGTTAGACATCTTTCACAAATTTTATTAACATCTTCACGCATTTTTTGCCAAAAGAAATGTTCTTTTAAAACATCTAAAGTCTTTTGAACACCAAAGTGACCCATCAAACCTCCATGAGCCTCACACACAAGCAATTCACGCATGGAACACTTTGGAATGCACAACTTGTTTTCTTTAAACAAATAACCTTCTTGTTTATAGAATTTGTCAATTGATCCATGTTCACATGCAACATATAGAGAAGAAAAATCATAATCATCCTCATACATTTCCTTAATTGATTCAAATCCAAGAAGTTTAGAACTCAAAGTGGTGATGAGAGTATGACGTCTAGACAACGCATCGGCCACAATGTTTTCTTTTCCTTTCTTGTATTTAATCACATAAGGAAATGACTCGATAAACTCAACCCACTTGATATGTCTTCTACTTAGCTTACCTTGACCCTTGAGATACTTAAGAGATTCATGATCCGTGTGAATCACAAACTCTTTTGATCTCAAATAATGTTGCCATGTTTGTAAAGACCTTACCAAAGCATAAAGCTCTTTATCATATGTTGAATAATTCAATTGTGCCCCTTTTAGTTTTTCACTAAAATATGCAATGGGACGACGTTCTTGAATTAAAACAGCCCTAATACCCACCCCGGATGCATCACACTCAAGTTCAAACATCTTATCAAAATTTGGTAATGCAAGAATAGGAGAAGAGGTCAACCTTTCCTTCAATAAGTCAAATACAGCTTGTTGCTTTTCTCCCCAATGAAAACTTACCTCTTTCTTCACAAGTTCATTGAGTGGGGCGGCTATGGTGCTAAAGTCACGAAAAAATCTTCGATAGAAGCTAGCTAGCCCATGAAAGCTTCTTACCTCCGAAACCGTTGTTGGAGTTGGCCATTCTTGGATTGCCTTGACCTTCTCAAGATCCACTTCAATTCCCTTGCAACTAACAACAAATCCTAGAAAAACAACTTTGTCCATACAAAATGTGCATTTTTTCAAGTTAGCTTACAAAGATTCATTTCTCAAGGTGTCCAAAACATCACGTAAATGCATCATGTGATCTTCCATATTTTTACTATAAATCAAGATGTCATCAAAGTAAACGACGACAAATTTACCAATAAACTCACGCAACACATGATTCATCAATCTCATGAATGTACTAGGTGCATTAGTTAATCCAAAAGGCATAACTAACCACTCGTACAATCCTTTTGTTTTGAATGCGGTTTTCCATTCATCTCCTTCTCTTATTCTAATCTGATGATACCCACTTTTAAGATCAATTTTGGAAAAAATGACAGCCCCATGCAACTCATCTAGCATGTCATCTAGCCTAGGTATAGGATAGCGATACTTTACCGTGATTTGGTTGATGGCTCTGCAATCGGTGCACATTCTCCATTCTCCAGTCTTTTTGGGCACCACAATCACGGGAACGGCACAAGGACTCATGGATTCTCGAATCCTTCCTCTTGACAATAAATCTTCCACTTGTCTTTGGATCTCTTTTGTCTCCTTGGGGTTAGCTCTATAAGTTGGACGATTTGGAAGAGTAGCCCCTGGAATGAAATCAATCTGGTGCTCTATTCCTCGTAGAGGTGGCAATCCACTTGGCTCTTCCTTCGGAAAGACATCATCATATTATTGCAAAAGATTCACAACAAAACTCGGAAGATTTTGGGTTATCTCACTAGCACTCAAACAAGCCTCCTTGAAAACCAAAACCATCACCCTCTTGTTTTCTACTATCACCCTCTTGACTTCACTCGATTTTGCAAAAAAAATTCGGCTTGGTTTTCTCTCTTTTCTTTTCCTCCTTTTCACCTTTCAATTTGTTTTCATCACTCTGTTTTTCCCTCGATGCACCACATTCATTATTTTTCTTTTCAACCTCTCTCGCTCGCCTTGCGGTGATCATTTTAATTTGATCCTCATGAACTTGTTGTGGAGATAACGACACAAGAACAACTTTCTTGTCATGATGTTTGAAAGTATACTGATTATGAAAGCCATCATAGATAACTCTTCGGTCCAATTGCCACGGCCTCCCCAAAAGTATGTGGCTGACATGCATTGGAACAACATCGCACATTACTTCATCTTTGTATTGACCAATGGAAAAGGAGATCAATACCTGTTTGGTCACTTTCACTTCCCCACATTCATTTAGCCATTGAAGTTTATATGTTAGTGGATGTTTTAGAGTGTGCAAATTTAACTTCTCAACAACTTCGGTACTTACAACATTTACACAACTCCCACCGTCAATGATTAAAGTACATACCTTGCCTTGAACCAAACATCGTGTATGAAATATGTTTTCCCGGTGTTGCGTGTCATCCACCTTCACTTGCAAGTTCAAAGCTTTTTTCACCACCAATAGTTCACCATTTTCTGCCTCAGTTTTCTTCAAGTCCTCTTCCTCATCCATGGAATCATCTTTTTCACTTTCAGACTCCACTTCACCACTTTCACGAAGAATCATGGCTCTTTTGTTTGGACATTGTGATGTAATATGTCCCATACCTAGACAACGAAAACAGTTAATTTCACGAGATTTAGAATGGGTAGAACCAATACCTTTACCCTTGTCCACTTTGCTGCCTTCATTTTGGGATTTTGAAGTGGATGAATTGGTACCCTTGAATGCCTCTCCCTTATGTTTATTTTGGGGCTGGAAACTAGATGTTTGACCCCTTGAATAGGTATTCCTCTTCTTTAGTTGCCTCTCAACTTTCATGGCCGTATGCACCATGTCTTCAAGTTCCACACAATATTGAAGTTCCACCACATTGGCAATGTCACGATTTAGGCCACTCAAAAACCTTGCCATGGTTGCCTCCCTATCTTCTTCAACATTTGCTCGAATCATAGCAATCTCCATCTCCTTGTAATAGTCCTCAACAGATTTTGTTCCCTGATTCAAAGATTGTAATTTGCAATACAAATCTCTAAAATAGTGAGAAGGAACAAACCTCTTCTGCATAACCGCTTTCATTTCATCCCAAGTAGAAATAGGCCTCTCACCATATCTCCTTCGGTTTGTTACCAATTGATCCCACCATACAATTGCATATTCTGTGAATTCAATGGCAGCTAGTTTTACCTTTTTATCTTCAGAATAGTTGTTGCAGTCAAATATAAGATCCACCTTTTTTTCCCATTCCAAATAAGCTTCCGGATCACTCTTCCCTTGAAATTGTGGAATTTTCATTTTGATGTTGCTAAACCCTCCATCAGCCCTTTGATTTCGTCTTCTATTACCATGTCTTCTTCTTGGATGTCGTGGTCCATCTTCAAATTCTTCCTCCCCTTCTCGATAAGATCGTGGCGTAGGTGGTTCTTCTTCCGTCCTCCTTTCAATTCTCTCCAATCTTTCCATTACACCTTCTAGTACAACTCCAAGTCGTTGAAACTGTTGTTGCATGGCTCGAACAGTAAAATCATTCTCCCTTTCATCGTTGAATGGATTTCCCTGTGAATTAGGATCCTTTTTCGACATACTTAACTGTTAGTATAAAACAGATTTTTGTCCTCACGAATCTCTCGTGTTTGCACTCAATATGGCTTTTACCTCCCCTCAATTGTTCTTACACACTCAATGCCTTCTACCTCTTGATCCCTTGTAGAGCTCAATTGGTAAAAGAACAAATCAAATTTGAACACAAACCCCGGCGTTCAGGCAAACCTTTAAGAACTCAATTCATCAAACGGGTCTTGGGTTTTGGTAAGAAATAACTAATGCCTACAAGAATTGACTTTTAAAATTGGAATTTTTCGGGGGTTACTCGATTAATATTGAGATAAGAATAGAAATTCAACCAAGAATACAACTTTTTTTTCACGCTTTCCCTCTTTTTTTTTCTTTTTTGGCACTTTTGTTTTTTTCACCTTTTTTTTTAGATCTTTTTTTTTTGTGACTTTGTTGGATGTTTTTTTTTTCTTTTTTTTTTTCTTTGAGAGAATAGAAGAAGATGAAGGAATAGATTTAGGAATAAGACGGTGAAGAAGTAGAAGTAGGAAAAACAAGATAAAAGATATAAGAAAATATATAAGAAAGATTGACAAGAAGAAACCAAACCTTAGCTCTGATACCAAATGATACGAAACGTCGACCCGCAAGTTAAGAAACTTGGAACTTTTGTATGAGATAGTTTAGGAAGCGAATATCCCAGGTATAGGAATCTTCAACTAACCTAGAGCAAATCCTTGACCCGTTAGTTATAAAACTAAGAACCAAAGGAATCTGAAACGCCACAAGATCGTGCTCACAATCTTGATAAGTTCTTGAACTATGAACGCTCTCGCAAGGAATCACAGCTCACATAATGAGTTAAACTCAAAAGAAAGTGTTTATATTACTTGGATGATGCTTTCAAATGATTACAAAAGGATCCTATTTATAGGGTTCAAAAGATAACCCAAAAGACTCTCTATAAAGTCTAAGACTTAAATTTCAATCAAGAATTAAAGACATACCTTTAATTCATGAATCTATACATAATCTAAATCATTATTCAAAGACTTTAAACACCTAAACTTTAACATGGGCCTAAAAAAACGGATTGGGCTCTATGCACAAATTTATTGGGCTCAAATTCAACATAAACAAAAGAAAATAGTTCAATCTTGGGCTGCCAAAATATTGATCATGGGTTTATTCTTTGAAATGGTCCAAAAGCTTGCAATCTTCAAATAAAAACCTTCTTTAAGCTCCATCATTGATCCAAAGCTCCAATAAGCATAATATCGTGCGTTACATGCAAATCTTCAACGGACTTTATTTGAATCTCCGCAACTAAACTCTTCAAAGCTTCTTTGATCAGTTTCGATCTTGATCTTGTAACTGGGCCATCTTGAATCACCAAGGGATCTTTCATGTGGTTGGATTGTCCTCCATCATAAGCAGAAATATAACTATTACAGAAATTAAACATAAATCCAGTTTATTATAATTAAGAAAAAGAAGTATGTTCCTAGTAATGCTAGGTACATAAAGACATTTGCTAAGTGTTAAAGTAAGACCATTTGGAAGCTTCAAATTATATGTCCCTTAAGCAAAAGAAGTTACCTTTTAGCTTCATTGCACATCCTTATCTCCATCTGGTCTGGTTCAATATTCTCTTCACTTCTTAGACCCTAAAGGTTCGGCTGCAGCTGCCTTCTGCTTCTTGTTCTCTACCAATAGGGCTGGACAATTTCTCTTTCAATACCCCTTTTGTTTGCAGTTGAAACAAACTACACCCTCAAGAATCTTTCTCTTGCCCTTGTCCTTGTTGGAACTTCCAACCTTAGCATTTCCCTTGGTAACCACCTTTTTTTCTTTACTATTCCACCTTTTGGTTTAATCATCAAAACCTGTTTTGGTTTTGTTAAATCCAACTTGAAATTTATATTTCTCTCAGCAGTTTTAAGTATGCCTTGAAGCTCTGTGAGAGTTTAATCCAAACCATTCTCAGTGTAGTATATAACGAACTTGTCACATGATTTTGGTAGAGAATTTAGAACCAGATGGATTCCTAATTCTTGCCCTAGTGGGAAACCAAGACTGGTCAACCGGTCAATATACCCTTTCATTTTCAAAACATGTGTACTGGCAGATAAGCCCTTAGACATCATAAAGGCATGCACTGACTGTGTCAAACCTCTCATGTCTGGCCTGTAACTGAGGATATCATATCCTAGGCAAACATGTATTCATGATCCTGCAATAACTCGGAAATCATGAAGGTAAGCATCAAGCAACTGACATCTAGTAAGTCATTGAGGTACTTATCATAAGTAGCCCTAAAATTGGTTGAAGCAGTCCTAGAAGGAGCATTAGGAGGGGGTTCTCTAGAACATAGAACTTCTTTTCATGCTTAAGGACGACTTTTAGGAAGCAAAACCATTCGAGGATGAACATCTTGTTCAATTTTCCCTTATCAAGGATTGACCCAGTGTAAATTGGGATATGTTCAAGTTGTTTACAAGTATGTTTGTCAAATGTGTTTGTAATTGAGGTGTTAGCAGACATCTACAAAAATCAAGTTCAATTTTAGTAACTTTAAAATCTCAAATAAATGAATTAACCTTCAAAAATCATTTTAATTTGAGCTAAGATCCATATTTCAACTATTTCCATAAATGGCCAAATGCATATGTCTATGAAAATAGGTTATTTAGGTAGACATCATCGAATTATGTTCAACGTAACTCTTAGGTATTTGTGAGATTCTATTCAATATATCATATATTGAAATTTGCATGTTTAATCCCACTACAATGGCTTGAAAATACTCATATATGGCCAATTCAATTGTCTATGAAATTTCCAGGCAAACTAACCATACTAAGGTATCGTGATCCCATTATTCTTAACTTAGGGTTTATTGGGACTAGTCATCCAAAACACGATTATTTGAGCGAATGGCCAAATGTAACTATTCATTTAAATCTCATTATTTTGGCGCCTTGTCTCACACTACAATCATCCGATATGATTGGCTATAACTCAAATAAGGTTTTGTATTTATTTGTAAATATATATATAATTATTTTATAAAGAATATAGATATATACACATATAATACCCCGTAATTATCATAATTACTCTTTTAACACATACTATTAATTATTCTACAAGAATAATTATTTAACACTCAATCATGAAGTAATTCGGGGTTTTGGTATATAGAAGCATACATATTCTTTATGTGCGACCCATAGGTTTTTATACTCATTGGCAGTGTTTCTGTGTGACACATATTGTGGGCATATAAAAAATTACAATATTGAATATGAATGGATGTGATATGAGGAAATAAAAGTAAATAAATAACAAAATGAAGGGTATCTTGTAACACCCAAAATCTGGAAGAACGACTAAATTTTTTTTTTTTGATAAAACACTAAAAATTAGTACACCTTTACCCTTGTAAAAACTCTTTATGCTTCAAAATAAATTAAGGTTAATTAACTTAAAATATAATTATATTTGAGGACTAAATTAGAACCGCCGTTACTAAACTCTCACTGAAAGTCGCTATATCTAATGACACGAGAAGCATCCCATGGAGCTAAGTCCTTTACGTGCCTCTAAGTAGCACTCAACTCTTCTCAAGTGTCTCTAGTACTGACCCCACAAGGAATAGCACATGCCGACAAGAAAAAGTATTAGGCTTAAAGCCTAGTGAGTTCAAACAATGATAAAACTGAAATAGTGTTCTTTAAATCATGTTTTCCCCACAAATTGACATGTTTAAAATAAGAACAATATCTTTTTCCAAAACCCACCATTTTCATTATGAAAAGCCAATAATGAAAACACCTTGTTTTAGGATAAATCCAAATATCTAAAAACCCATCCTAAACATGGAAAAAAACTCGACATCCAAGTACATAAAATAATGAATAGACCTTCATATCCAAAACACTAAAAACATGGATAAGACACCATATCCGAAATAGTGAAAACATGGATAAAACACCATATCCGAAATATTGAAAACATAGATAAAATACCGCATCCAAAATACACCTTTTGGTGACGGGGGAGACTGATAAGTGTGTAGAAGTATACACTTTAACACCCATTTAAGACCTTATTCTACTACATATTAACTCTCCCTAATCACATATTGAGTCTTTTGTTCTTATTTGATGGTTTAAAAGTGATTGGAGCTAGGATGTAGGATTTGGTAATGTTCTATGCATTTGTGAATAAATTGTTAACAAAATTGTTGTTGTAGAAGGTACTACCAGAACAACTGATATTGGCATTTTGGCTCAATCACAAAAAGAATATTTATGGCGCTATGTTTTGAAGAAGGCATATTTTGGATGATGAAATAGCAGGCTTTTGGAAGAAAGATGTTGCTGAAGATGCCTTACATTTATGCTTATGTAATCTAGTAGTAGTAGTAGGCTTGTAATGGGGTAATACTTATTGCACAATTTACCTTTTTGTACTTATAAGCATCTTTTGGTTCCCCTTTGATACTATATATTGGATAGGATGTCTTTTATATGTGTATATCATCTCAATCAAAGATTCTTATAAGTTTTGTATTCTAGTAGTCAGCATTACTTGAAATCTTTTAGTATTTCAAAGTATTCTTCATTTTTGGCCAGTTGCTACAGCAACAATTACAACTTTTTTCACTTTACATTTCCTGCACATCTACTTTCCAGCAAATTTATATTCAATCAATTACTTTTATCCCATTTACTTTTAAGCATTTAAATTCAGTCATGTTGGGCTAAACACCATGGCTTGGATGTGATTGAAGGTTTCTAGACCAAGTATTCTTAGATAGTTGCTTTTACCAGAGCAATCAACTCCACTATTCACCATTGGGATAAATGTTTCATCTAGTAATCTTTGACAAATTGACACATGTTATGTTACTCAGATGAGTTGGACATAAAATTAAGCCAAAGTAAATGTTTTTCATCAATAGTGTTAAGAATTGAAACAACCTTATGGGTTGCAAAATATGGAAAGAAAGGCAAGATCTATACTAAGCTTGGATTTATGGTCATTTTGGATACTGCTAGAATGGAGTCTAATCTGCACTTCATATGAAGGTCATTCAATCTAGTGGTGTTGTAAAGAGTTATTGCTGCAGCAACCTCAAATTATGTTGTAGCAAGGTTCTACCACACTTTGACGTTGAAATTCCAACCTGGTCTTGCACCCTTGTTTTCTTTTAATTGTTGTTACATCTCAGTAGTTGGTTAATTCACTCTAAAAAATATTGCTTCCATTTTACCTTTGAAATATCATTTTAAGATTGACTTATTGTAACTCTTTAACTTTAAAATGCCAGAGGTACGATACTTAGTATTACTTACCATTATTACTTGGTTTAAACGATACTAGTGAGCCATGTATACTTACATGATTTACTAGTTGCTATAGCCTTTTGGGGTTATATTTCACCCACAACAAGTTTTTGGTGTTGTCACTAGGGATTTTGCCAAAAAGGAGTTTTCTTTAATTCGTTATTAAATTTTGATTTTTCTACCATCAAGTGTTACTTTTTAGTGGTGTATGCCAAGATTACCTCATGGGGAATTTTCTGATTTGGATCTAAATATTGAAAGAACCTTTAGAAGGAGGAGAATGCAAAGAACATCATTACCTGTTTTAACCTCTCCTCCCAAGGCTCAACCATTCGAACCTAAACCAAGACCCAACCATGAGGAAAAAGTCATTAGGCTTGCTAACTCAGGAAATGAAGGCATCATGGACTTTGATGTTCTTATTTTCAACCAGTTGCATACAAGAATACGTAGGCCTGAAATTGAGGCAGACCATTTGGGTTTAAACCTATCATGCTTCATATGTTGCAAATTGTTAGAGCAAATATTGTTGTATCCAAGATCACCAAATGAGGATACATTGTTGAAGATCAATGTCAAAGCTTTAAGTCAAAGATGATAGAGAGATTGTCAAAGTCAACTCATTTAATTGTGGAAGTCAATGCTATCTTGTAATGTTCCTTTGTATTAGATCTTAGGTATAAATAGACTTGCTTTGTAATCTTGGAAGAGAGATCGCACATAGAATTCAAATTTTTCTAGAGTAGAAAGCTTATTGAATCAATATACTCGTGATTTCATTGATCAATCTTGTAATACACTTGCATTTGGGACTATCACAAATAAATGGCCAATATGTTGGTTACATCCCTCATTTACATCTTAAGTCCTTTATGGAATTCACTGACTCTTTCCACCTTAACGGAGTTACTAATGAAACCTTAAAGTTGAAGTTATTTCCATTTTCATTAAAGGATAGACCAAAGGCATGGTATATATACTCTTTGCGACCAAATTTAGTAACTACATGGAATGACATGGCTAAAAAGTTTTTAAAAAATATTTCCTCCAACAAGGAATGCCAAGTTCAGAAATGAAATTTGTCTTTTTAAACAACTGGATGATGAATTAGTTCCTGACGCTTGGGAAAGGTATAGGGAATTGTGAAGGAAATGCCCTTACCATGGCATTCCATACTGCATACAGTTAGATATATTTTACAATAGTCTTGATACCACTGTTAAACAAATGCTCGATGCTACAACAGGTGGAGCCTTTACTGTCAGTACCTATAATGATGGCTATGACATCTTAGAAAAAATTTCCAACAACAATGGTCATTGGGAAGATCCTAGATAAATAGTACCCAGAAAGACAGAAGGCATTTATGAAATAGACCCTTATACTGCTCTCACAGCACAGCTCACAACAATGACTAGCTTGTTGAAAAACTTGTCTATTTTCGCTGCTAACATTGTTGTTGCAGAAATTATTTCTAAATCCTTGCATGTCCAATGTGTGTACTGTGGTGAAGGTCATACTTTTTACCAATACAGCCTAAACTCTATGTTAGGACTGAAAGTCCTATGTGTTGAAAGTGGAATAAAGTATTTATAAGGGTGCATAATGTAATTATTTAATAGTTAAGTAGTTAGATGGGCCCAAGCCCATAAGTCCATTAGGCCTGTAAGCCTAAGTATATAAAGGCATATTTAGTTCATATTTCAGAAAAAAAACAAGTCTCATTATTTTCATAACTCTAGTCTATAGGTTTACTCTCTCTGATCAGAAATCCTTTCTGTAAACCTATACCCTTTGATTTCATATTAATCATATGACTAGTAGTTGTGGCCATATAATTGTTCATCTTTGATAATATTTGCTGCTGATTGCACTGTACTGGGAACTACAATTGGTATCAGAGCAAAGAGACTAAAGGTTTGATCCAGAAAAAGGTTTGTCTAAAAACCCTATTCGATTATCTGCTTAATCTGTTAAGTTCTTGGTTGATCTGTGTCGATTAATAGTTTTATCAATTGATATTTGTTTATGTGATTTATCGATCGAATTTTTATTTGAAAAAATCAGATTCGGACTATTATTTTTTCTGGAAAAAGTGAGTATCGATCTGTGTTTGTGCTTGGTATTCTTATCGGTCGTTTGATTTTCTGAAATCTGAGTTGTGTGTCGGTCATTGTGTGTCCAGTGATAATCGATTTTGTAATTTATCGGTCTGTTCGATTTCAATTTTCTGGGTTTGATTTCGGTCGAATTCCAGATTCATCGTGTTCTTCGGTGGTATTCTTCGAGTTTATCAGACTTATCTGTTTATCGGTGTTTGTGTTTATCGGTCTGTCTCTTATTTTGTTTTTATCTGTTATTAGACCGATAGGTTATTTGATCGATAGATAACCCTCGACCGGGACTTTGTCACTACCGGTCTTTGATTCGACCGGGTCTTTGCCAATACCGGTCTTTTATTCGACTGACACATCACTTCGATCAGTACCCTGATTACCGGTCTTTGTCCTTTGACTGATATAGTGTCACTACCGGTCTTTGATTCGACCGGGTCTTTGCCAATACCGGTCTTTTATTCGACCGGCACATCACTTCGATCGGTACCCTGATTACCGGTCTTTGTACTTTGACCGATATATTGTCACTTCCGGTCCTTTGGTTCGACCGGATTTGCTTTGACCGATAATAAGATTAGACGGGTACATTGTTGATACCGGTCCTTTGGTTCGACCGATACTTTGTCAATACCGGTCCTTTGCTTGACCGGTACTTTGCCTTTACCGGTCCTTTTGCTTGACCGGTACATTGTCGTTATCGGTCTTTTGCTTGACCGGTACCCTGCTCGACCGGGTTTGTAAAAAAAAGGGTCAAATTTTTTGTCTCACGATCTTTTTGCAGTGCATTTCTTTTAGCCCCCGTACTTCAAGGTTTCAGTAACTGGTCATTTGTGACCCTAAACTTTCAAGTTTCACATTTTGTCACTTTTGGTCCTTGAACTTTCAAGTTTCATCTATTGTTAAGTTTATCAAAAGTTTGAATTAGATAAGCTACAAATGGGATTTTTGTCTGAAGTTCAAGAACTCAAATTGGAGAACACAAATCTCCAATCATCTTTAACTGTTTACGTAAAGAGGGCAAACCAATATGCTGATGAGAACAACACACTGAAAGAGGAAGTTAGTGCATTAAAGACAATTAATGAAGATCTTCTGACAAAGACTTTTGGGTTGAATGATGAGAAAATACTGAGACTGGAATCTGAGAACTCTGAGCTAAAAAGAAAAATCTCTGATTTGGAGCAAAAGACTGTAAAAGACAAATCCGATTTTGAGAATAAAGAGAAATCTTTTGCAAATAAGTTCTCAGATTTTTCCAGAAAATGTGCTGATGAGAAGAAAGAAGTTGAGCTGAAATGCATAAAACTTTCTCAACAAGTTTCTGCTTTCGAGAAAGTAATCATCCTTGAAAGAGAAAAGCTTGCAAAAGAAAAGAAGGCCATTGAACAAAAGAATGTGGGATTCTTCAAAGAAATATCTGGCCAAAGAAATGATGTTGAGAAGGGATTTGAAGAAGAACGAAGCATGTTTGAGACGGAGATCAAAAAGCTTACTGCCAAGTTATCTGAACTATCTGAGAAGGCACTAAAAGAGCAGAAAACGAAGTCTGAATTCACGAAGAAGATTGACCTGCTTGTTAAAGAAAGAGACAACTTTGCATCAACAATTAAAGTGCTTGAAAATAATGTATCAAGCTCAAATCAGAAATCTGTCTCTTCACAAAGGTCAGTTAAATCTTTTGATCGGATTCGTAAAACTAACCTTTTCTATGATAGCAATATAGATGGTTCAGGTACATTCCAAAGAAGAAGGAGACACAAAGAAGAGAAACTGGTCTGGCAGAAGAAACCAGTTGAAGATGAGCTGAAAGAAAAAGAATCATTTGTACAGGCGTCTATTGCCAAGAAGAACGAAGCGAGTAAAGGTAAACCTGATCATATCTACTCGAGAGATCAATTACTCAGGTTGTCAGGTAAGAAATATCATTGTTCTTATTGTCGTACACATGATCACATTCACAAAACCAGTGATCATTTTTGGTATGGTTCTTATTCTATTTCCCCCACAAGAACTGCAACTAACATTCATGGACCCAAATTCCAGTGGGTACCAAAGCCGAAAACTGATTCTTTGTTGTAGGCACCTACTGTCAAGGGGAGTAGAAGAACAATGGCTTCTAAGTAAATCAACTTAGAACCCGGACTTCAACGAAGTTTGGCTTCTGATCACATGACAGATCAGGACCCGTTCTTCAACGTTCAGACTTGGATATGTTGCAAATATCCAGGGGAGCTTAATAGATCTATATCGTTCTATCATGATTTGAAGGGGAGCCTAAAAGGTAAATATCTTCTGTTCTATATCTCTGATTGTTTGAAAGAAGAACAACTTTCAAGCATGAAAAACAGTTTCTGAAATGTTCAAACCACTTCTGATTCCCAAAAGGTTTCATGAATCCAGAAGTGTGAGTTTAAATGTTTTTCATTTTTTTGAGCTTTAATGTTTAACTGACTGTGTGTTTCTAAAGATCAATACTTGCGTATTATCTTATCCTTATACTGTAACGTATTCACACACACAGGTTCAGTACTTCATTTGTATTTGTTATTACCATGTCTCATATCGAAACAATTTTTCGATGGTAATACCCCCGTTTGAAATTCAATATTGGTGAGCATCAATCATTATTTCTAATCTTGTGTTTTCATTGCTAAATTTTTTATATTTGTTCATATAAACAAAATATCTAGTTCTTTGATACCCTAACCAGTTTATTTGATCTGATTGATACATTGTCAGATTTTAAAAGACCAATTCCTCAAATCTCCTGAGCATACTTTTTGACAATGTTATCATACATTTTGTGCTTAACTGTTCAAGTTAAACTGTTGAGCAACCATTCTTTTTAGGACTTACATGGGATTCATGAGTGAGCTTAAACAGAACTTCCATGGATTCACGTAAACCAGTGTTTCCTACGCCGGAAGTTATCCTAGAGTGATTGAGGGGTGAGGGGTCATAAATCAAAGAGTGGGGGAGATAACTCATCCGGTTGAGTTGTTCTCATTGTGCTGAGCGGAAAAATGAAAAAAGAGAGTTTGGTTAGAAGTAAGCTTTAATGTTAAAAAGAAAGAGGGTGTGAGAACAGAGTTAAAAGAATATGAAAAACTCTGCACCAACCACTTTCTGAGTCGGCCAGCCACATCTTCTGATTGGTTCACATTCTTTGGTGACCATCATTGAAAAGGCACCTAGCTCATGCCAACTCTTGCATTAACCCCACCAGCCACTCGTTTCTTTCTTAACAAAGAAATGTTTCATTTTCCTTGGGGACGCAGCATATCTGCTATCTAGTCTTCACTTGGAAGACTTAGATATTGAAAAAGAAGGAAAGTTGCCCCACTTTCGCACCTTTTTCATGCACATTAAGTCCGTGTAATATCTGTTGTTGTCTCAACAGTTTACACAGTTTGAGCCTCATGTAGCTAAGTAGCTTCAATCATTCATACACTTGCACGAGTACACAAGGAATGAGTTTTCTTGTCATAACATTCATAGAAAGTTCCTTTGTGGTTTTTCGATGATTGAATGGAAGCCCTAGGGGAGTGAACATCACAAAAACCCCTTTCCAACGTACATCTGTTGTACAAAGTGGCTCTGTGCTACTTATAGGCATACTAACTGTTTCATCTGTTGAATCAGGGTTACATTGTTCATTATGTCTGAATTTGAAAAGATTCGGATATATACATTTCATGAATTGACGGATACTCAGATCACAGGTGGGAGAAAGTCAAATTATCATAAAAGGGGAGATCAAAGAAAGTGCTGGAATTGAAGAAGTTTTGATGATCATGATGCTCACAATCATCAAAAAGGGGGAGAAAAAGTTCAATTTCATAGTTTTATAGAAAGAAAGTTATGTCTGAAGACAGTCTAGAGATCCAAGAGATGAAGATATGTTTTTAATGCTAAATTTGTTTGTATGAAGACAGTGAAGATTTTCAAAGTGTGTATTGATTCTTTCCCGTATCATGTGGCGTCTGCTACAAGTTTGTTTCTCATTCCTCCTACGCGCTGATTGAAACAAGTTCTTAAACTGAAAGCTTATTCAACCCGCGGTTCAAAGACAGATTCTTTGTTTTAAACTGAAGATGCACCGTGGAATGTCAAGTAACTCTCTCGTTATGTTTCTTGTGTGCTGATCCGATGTGATTGAGTTTTTACAGCTGAAAGCTGCTTGATAGTGCGTTCAGTCGAGGCTACTGTACTTTGAATCTGGTTACAAAGTTGAAACTATGAAGACCAAGAGCTTTATTCAAGGGGGAGATGGGAAAGTCATGAAGACAAGCAACACCAAAGTTCTTCAAAGATTCAAGAAGGAAAGAAGATCAAGGCCTGAATTTTTCAAGAAGATAAATGCTTTATTCAACTTTAGGGGGAGATTGTTAGGACTGAAAGTCCTATGTGTTGAAAGTGGAATAAAGTATTTATAAGGGTGCATAATGTAGTTATTTAATAATTAAGTAGTTAGATGGGCCCAAGCCCATAAGTCCATTAGGCTTGTAAGCCTAAGTATATAAAGGCATATTTAGTTCATATTTCAGAAGAAAAAAAAAACAAGTCTCATTATTTTCATAACTCTAGTCTATAGGTTTACTCTCTCTGATCAGAAATCCTTTCTGTAAACCTATACCCTTTGATTTCATATTAGTCATATGACTAGTAGTTGTAGCCATATAATTGTTCATCTTTGCTAATATTTGTTGCTGATTGCACTGTACTGGGAACTACACTCTAAATCTGTTAATTATGTACACAACAAGCCTACTCAATTTTCAAACACTTACAACTCTAGTTGGAGACAACATCTCAACTTTTCTTGGAATAGGCCATGTTTGAATCCACTAATGGTAAAAGAGCAAAAACAAAGTTTCCAACCAAGCACCTCACAAGGTCAACATGCTCATTTTCAAAATCAGTCAACTTTTCAAAATAAACCTAACCAACAAGATGATTCATCCATTTCATTATAATCCATGTCGAACGGGTTCATAAATCAAACCAATGCAACAATGAATCACCAAAATGCTCCACTAGGAGTTTAGAAATACATATTGGTCAAATGGCAGTGTAGTTGAGAAACAAACTAGTTGGAACTCTCCCTGGTGATATTGAGATCCCTAGAAATATGACCAAGAAACATGTGAAAATGGTGACTTTAAGAAGTGGAAAAGAATTAGTTGACAATGAAGGAGCACAAGGTTGTTACATAACCCACAATTGAGAAACCTGTTGTAGCAATACCACATGTTGTTTTCCTTAAACCAATAACAACTTAAGAATCTATGATAGTACCTAATAGATCTGACTTCCCCTCGCTTTGTTCCCAATGAGACACATCCCAAAACCAAAGGGTCAAGACAGAATGATGCTGACACATGTCTAATACTCAGATCATGTTACTACAACACCATCTAACATAGAAGAAGTTAGAACTCCTATCATCCAAATAGTCCTAGATCCTAAGAAGGTAGTGATAAAACCCAGTTCCACCTTACATTCCTTACCCACAGAGGTTGAGGAATCAAACAGAGGAAGCTTAGTTCAAAATTTTCTTGGATGTATTCAAACAATTGCACATCAACATTCCATTATTTGAAGCTATTGAGAATAGCCCAACTATGACAATTTTTTGAAAGATTTTTTTAGTAGATAAAAGAAATTAACTAAGTATGAAACTATGGCCCTTGATGAAGGATGTAGTTCCCTTTTATCAATCAAACTCCCCCTAAGCTTAAAGACCTTGGGAGTTTCTCAATCCCTTGTTTAATAGGTGAGAAACATGTAGGATAAGCTCTATGTGATCTTGTTACTAGCATAAATCAAATGCCCTTATCAATTTTCAACATCTTAGGATAAGAGAGGCTAGACCAACAATAGTCACTCTACATTTAGTTGGCAAATCCATAGAATTTTCCAAAGGCAAGATAGAGGATATTTTTGTACAAATAGACAAGTTCACATTCCAGCTGATTTCATAATCCTTGACTTTGAAGCAGATAAAGATATCCTTATTCTCTTAGGAAGTCCTTTTTTAGCCACCGGTAAAAAATCATTGATGTCCAAAAAAGAGAGTTGGCAATGAGACTGCAAGATCAAAATGTCACTTTTAATGTTTTTAACTCGATGAAATATCCTGAGTATAAAGAAGATTGTTCTGTTTTAAGCACCATTGAATCATTGTGCGATGAAGAAGTCTTAGAAGAAATTATAGGAGAAAAGATTGAGCATTTGAAAGATACTGATAAGGAGGATAGTGATGAATTTTTGCAGCATGCTACAACATATGAACTATTAGAATTTGAACCCAAATAAAACATACTACATTCCATAGAAGCACCACCAGATTTAGAATTGAAGCAACTACCTGCTCATCTTAAGTATGCATTCTTGGGAGACGATAGCAAATTACCTGTGATCATTTTAGCCTCATTAGAAGAAGAACAAGAGAAGCAGCTAGTAATAATACTTTAAGCCCATACCAAAGCCATAGGTTGGACCATCTTTGATTTAAAGGGTATAAGTCCATCAATTTGTCAATACAAAATCATCTTGGAAGATAAATACTTTACCTTTTTTGAACCACAAAGAAGATTAAATCTTGTGATGAAAGAGGTGGTTAAGAAATAGATTTTCAAATGGTTAGATGCTGGAATTATTTACCCTATAGCTAGTAGCTCTTGGGTAAGTCATGTCCAATGTGTGCCTAAGAAGGGAGGTGTTGTAATAGAAAATGAAAAGAATGAACTAATCCCAACTAGAGTAGTATCGGGATGGAGGATTTGTATGGACTATAGGAAGCTTAAACAAGGAACCCATAAAGACCATTTTCCTTTGCCTGCCTGTCATTGACCAGATGTTGGATAGATTAGCTGGAAAATAATACTATTACTTTTTAGATGGCTATTCAGGTTATATCTGATTGCTATAGCACCTTAGGACCAAGAGAAAACAACTTTCACTTTCTATTTTGGTACTTTTATTTTTAGAACGATGGCTTTTGGACTTTCTAATGCCCCTGCCACATTCCAAAGATGCATGATGTCTATTTTTATGACATGTTGGAAACCTTTATGGAGATATTCATTGATGACTTTTCTATCTATGGATCTTCCTATGAGGAATGCTTGCAAAATCTAGAACAAAGTCTTAAGAGATATGAAGATACTAATTTGGTTTTGAATTGGGAGAAATGCCACTTCATGGTCAAAGAGGGGATTGTATTAGGACATGTGATTCAAAAAGAGGAATAGAGGTAGACAAAGCCAAGTTAGATGTCATAGAGAGTCTACCTGAGCCCACAAATGTAAAAGGCATAAGAAGTTTTTTGGGTCATGTTGGTTTCTATAGAAGGTTTATAAAGAATTTTCAAAAATTTCAATACCCCTCTGTTTGTTGCTATAGCATGAGCAACCTTTTATTTTCAGCAAGGAGTGTAAATATCCCTTTGACACTCTGATAAAGGTTTTGATCTCTGCTCCTATTGTTGTAAAACCTGATTAGGCAAAACATTTTGAGCTAATATGTTATGCAAGTGATTGGGCAGTTGGTGCAGTTTTAGGCCAAATCAAAGAAAACATTTGTCATCCTATCTACTATTCCAGTAAAACTCTCAGTGATGCTCAAATGAACTATACAACCACAGAAAAGGAACTTTTTGTTATGGTTCATACATTTGAAATTTTAGATGTTCATTGTTCATGAAAAGGTCATTGTTCATATAGATCATGCTGCCATTAAGTACTTGATTTCTGAAAAAAAGATGTCAAACCAAGGTTAATAAGGTGGGTGCTTTTGTTGCAAGAGTTTGATATTGAAATGATAGATAGAAAATGAATATACAACCAAGCTGCAGATCATTTGTCAAGGTTAGAAAAAAGGAGAAAAAACAGGCTCTGATGAAATCAATGAAAAATTCCCAGATGAGCAGCTATTGTTGTTTCAGCATGTTGTTTCACCAAGGTTTGCAGACATTGCAAACTATCTTGTTATTCGGATAATCCCACTAGAGCTGAATAAAAATCAAAGAAAAAATTCATTTCATGATGCAAAGAACTACCTTCGGGATGACCTTTTTTATTCAAATTAGGGGTTGACCAAATCCTAAGGAGATGTCTACCTCATGACGATATGCCTATAGTGCTACAACTTTGCCATGTTGCAGCATATGGTGGTCACTTTTGTGGCCAAAGAACTGCAATTGAAGTCCTCCAATCTGGATTTTACTGGCCTAGCCTTTTTCAAAATGCTAACAACTTTGTCAAAAGGTGCAATGAATGTCAGAGGTTGAATCCATCACCCAAATGCATGAAATGCCACTTAATGGCATTCCTAAAGTTGAACTTTTTGATGTATGAGGAATAGATTTTATGGAACCTTTTACCATTTCTGGAAACTGTCAATACGTCTTGGTAGCTGTAGATTATATCTCTAAATGGGTAGAGGTCGCAGCATGCCATAGAAATGATGCAAAAACAGTGGTCAATTTTTTGCAGAAACATATCTTTACAAGATTTGGTATCCCCAGAGCTATGATTAGTGATGAGGGTACTCATTTTGTAAATAACCTGATGAAGTAAGTTCTTGAAAAATATAACATAAGCCATAGGGTTGCTACAACATACTACCTTCAAACCAGTGGCTTAGTAGAACTTTCAAACTGAGAGATTAAGAGTATCTTAAAAAAGTGGTAAAACCAACAAGGAACAATTGGTCCTTCAAACTTGATGATGCTCTTTCATCTTATAGGACTGCCTATAAAACCCCAATTGGCATGTCTTCTTACAAGCTAGTTTTTAGAAAAGCTTGTCCTTTACCTGTAGAACTTAAACATGAAGATTTTTAGGCATTAAAAGAACTCAACATGTGTATAAATATTGCAAGTGAGAGAAGGAAAGTACAAATCAATGAACTGGAAGAGTTGAGAGATAAATCCTATTATAATGCCAAGACTTACAAAGATAAAACCAAAAGATGGCATGGCAATAGGATCTCACAAAGAGATTTTATAATTGGTCAGAAGGTATTACTCTTTAACTCTAGATTAAAGCTTTTTCTGGAGAACTTAGATCCAAGTGGGTCCATTTTCAATGTAGTTGTTAAACTAATATGTGATTTTTGAGGTTCATAAAGTTCATATCATGTAGTTGTTAAACTAATTGACCCTAACAGTGGGTCCATTTTCAATGTTAATGGCCAAAGAGTAAAATCCTACAATGATGTTGCAGCAACCACAGATAATACATTTGTGGTACACCTCACCCCTTCTTAATATGTGATTTTTAAGGCTATCACAACCTACAAACAGTGTAAACGTGTAAATACAGTTGTTTTATGGTTTTGACACTAGTCAGTTCTGAGTTTTTAAAAGTAACAAGATTTTCTGGAAAAGATGAATGTTGCTACAACATATTCATATTGTTGCAACAACTGACACCTTCCCTACGGGTCCTGTCAGCTGAAAAAACTGAAGTACTATTGTTCCAGATTTCAAGCAATATACATCAAAATATATGAATCAATCAAGAACACAAGTAAAATGTAGAGACAGAAACTAGAGAGAGAAAGCCATATGTGTATTAGTCACAAGTCTCAATGATTACAATCTTAGAAACTTTGAGATGCTTACAAAATACAAAGCAAGGAAACTATTTATATGGTCAAACAACCTTGCCCACAAAACAAATAAACAAAAGCTAAACAAGAACAAATCGATTCAAACAAACATACTCTAACAATCTCCCCCTTTTGGATCAATTTGTGAAACATCTTGTTTTGGTATCTCTTATGCCTAAATATGTTTCAAAACACCTGATTACTTTTCTGAATTCTATTCTGTCATCCATCTTTTCAAGAGCATTTACCATATCCACCCTTGCTCTTCTAGGAACATGAGCACCTCCAGCTAGCCTTGAACTTTCATTCTCATTAAGTCTGCTTCGTAGCTTTAGCCTTATCAACTTCAATGTACCATCTGAAAACTTTGATATCTCTGAAAACCTCAGGAATCCCTTCTCATTCTTGTAGACTACCCTAAATTATGGGTTTCTCATAATAGTTAACAAAGGATAATCTTGCAAGTCTGGTATTGTCAATTTAGGCTTCTTCAAATTGATCTTATTTTGGTTGCTTTCAATCCGAAGTTGAAAGTCATAGTAGTAATTAAAGTTGATGTGCCTTCTAAGAAACCTCTTAATTGCTTCCAGTGCAAAATTGATATTCTCCTTCCTGATTATCATGTTTCTGAATTCATGGTACATGGTCTCAAAGTCATCAATTTGAAGATGGTGGAAATCTGCTTCTGAAAAAGAGTAGTCCAAAGTATTTCTTCTCTGAACCACAAAGTATGGATACCATAAAATACCATTCAAAATGACTTCTTTGACAACCACAATCTTACTCTTTGACTTCACAAGATCTTCTCGTTGTTTGAACTCATTGATCATATGAATGTAGTGATCTTAGAATTCCTTGGACCTGTCTTTGATTCCCAAGACGAGACGAATATCAAGCTTCCGAATATGGTGCACATATATCTTATTGTTTTCTTCAAGAAAAGGCATTCTGAGAGCATTTCTGAAGAATCTCTCATCAGCTTCAGAAAGGTTAGGCTCAACAACATTTGAAGGACCGGCTTGATCAGAAGGACCGGATTCATTTGATTGATTGGCTTGACTAGAAGGTTCTGGTTCATCTGTAGATGGAATGGCTGGCTGAACAGGTTCACTTGGTAGAGTTGGTTGAGAAGCTGGAATCTCTTGACTTGTAGGCACAAAGATAGGAAAAGTAGAAACATCACGAAACTCTGTAATCTCATCATGAAAAGGACTAACATGCATATCCTCTGGTGAATCTTGGGCATACAGAACATGTAGAGCATCAGTATCAATATCCTCAAATAAATCATCCATAATGTTTTCTCCATGACCAATATCATCATCAACTTCTTGATCTTGCTCATTATCTGAACAATCAATCAACTGCTCCATTTCTTCTTCTTTAACTTTCCAAAATTTATCATATTGAGCTTCTTGATTATCAATATCCTCATCATTAGAACTTATATCAATAACAACATACCTTCCTCCAGTAATCCTTAAGATCTCTTCATATGTAGCCTTAGGCTTTTCAACCATTGGCTCTGTGTTAGGATGAACATACAACACTAACTCCATACAACTCTCTTTTCTTTGATTTTCACCTCCAGATTGATTCTCAGCTACATCTCCTTTATCTCTTTGACTAGCTGAGTCAGTACCATGCTCAAATTCTCCTAAAGTTCTCTGCCTCTTAGATCTATCCCCCTCATAGTCATGATCGGAATCATGATCATGCCTCTTTCAAGAACTTTATGCTTGAACCTTACAAGAAGTCTGAACAATCTTTGCTAACTCTGAGAACTATTATTTCATAGCTTAAATAGATTGCAGAACATCCTATTTGAATGAATTAAACTCTGTAGCACGAACAACATCTGTTGGGACCTGGGGAACCGTTGGTGTAGCTGGCAGTTGCTGAGATTTGAGAAGACCAACTAAAGTAGCATATGTATGATCCACTGGATCTTGAGACAATAACTTTGGGGTTGTGATAACCCCCATAATTTAGGGTTATTTGTCTCTCTTTTTCTAACTTTTTCCCTTATTTCAATCATCCCAAAAGACCCTTTTGAGCCTTTTCCCTTTCCTTGGTCCAAAGTTTCCAAAAAGTCATTAAATAGTTTAAAAATCAAGTTCTGGACGTTTGGGACCGTTGTGGCAAGTCACCACAGCAGTGCACAGCAGCTGGAAATTTTTCTGGAGATTTTATTTCCCAGTTTGTGAAAGAAAATTGCAGGTTGAAAATGAGTCAAGCCTGAGATCTTGCATGGAAAAGAAGAGGATAAAGACAAAAAAGAAAGCATGCTTAGAAAAGTCACTATTCATCCTTTTAAACACTATTCACCCTTTTTGACTATAAAAAGGGGCTTTGGGTTGACATTTGAGAAGCATCATTCTCTACTCAAGTTTTACAAAGTACTCCCTTGGAGCTCCCTGAGAATCTCCAAGCTTTTAATTTTCAAGTTCTTAGCTAGTTGTTCTTGTAATGTTATTTATCTTTTAATTCTGCACTTTACATTTCGTCGCCATTGTGGTAAGCCTGTGACCACAGTGATAGTTTTTCAGCTTAATGCAGTTTAATTTCCAATACTTCTTTTCTGCTATTATGTATTTAATTATGTCCAGTAGCTAAATCCCCCTTTGGGTGCGGGTGTAAGCCAAACCCGAGAGGTTAAAATTGTAACACTTGGGTGTTACCGCATTTGGCTAGCTTCTCGGTTTGGTCATCCAAGTTGGATCTTCATCTCAACGCGGACAAGCCGATCTCTTGTATGTGTTAATATTAGGTTTTAGATCCCAATAGGGGCAGACCCGAATACGACTTGGGTGATGCAAGAAGATTTGAGAAAATCTTTAATAATTGCATAGAGATATGGATTTTGCATTGTTAAACCCAGATAACTAGTTGATAAACAATCACACAACACAATACAGATCAAGAGATGAATAAATCGGAATAACATACCACGATCTCTTGATTAATCAGATAAAACAGGTGTGTGTTCTTGGTACCTTGTGATGCGTACAGTTACAGAGAGAATACGGCCTCCTCTGTATTTCTTAATTATGATTGTTATGAGGATTAACCTAAAACCTAATAAATAAAACACATTATATATTAAGCGACTAAGGCCTAATGGGCTTGAGGCCCATCAACAAACTAACTATCAAATAAATACAAATTAGACCCCCTTATTAACTTTAATCTTGAATACAATTTATGATCCAACATGCATAATCAAACTAAGGTCCGAAATGTTGGTCGAGTTGGTGTGTCATAGAGATATGCGAATCTCTCCATACTAACGGGGCTAAGATCTTCGAGATCTACTTAGTAAGATTGGTAAACCGAAAGTAAGCTAGTGTGGTAATTTTATAATAATACCGTTATTGCAACCTATACTACGTAGCTTCGAGAGGAGGAAATCGTGTGGGAATTTATTGTGACCGGTCTTGTTAACCATTTAAGTTATAAAAATACTCTCGGGGAAAACTTACACCCATACCCGCTTTTATCATTTGTTAAATTTAATATTTAATATCTCGCTCTAACCAACCAATCAAATTTTATAAATCCTTAACTTTGCACTGGAAGTTCGTGAAAATCTCTGATTCTTAGTTAAGTCCAATCCCTGTGGATACGATATTTGGGCCTAACCATTATATTACTTGAGAAGCGAACGCAATACGTGGTGTATACTTGCGCCATTATTGTGCCACATTTTACACATGTGCATTTTTGCCATCAAAAGAGCAAGGACTTCAACTCATCAATTGTCAAATCAACTTGTTAAACAACTGGTGGAGGTGGAGTAGGTTGCACTTGTTCAACGACTAGATCATTCCCCTTTAACAACCTCTTGACACCAGAGATCTCTTCAGATATGAACTTATACAAATTGGTTTCAACATCCTTTAAGGCGTCATCGAGATGTTCCTTAGACACAAAGTCTGGTAAGGTAACTCCGGAGCCACTTAGGCGTTCCGTTGACACAACAGTTGATGAAGCAAACGTATGCCATGTGTTCATTGCTGGAATATCGTTAACAATGACAGGAGTTCCACTCAGTCCTCGTAGTCCAATTAATGGATCTACTCCGAGTATTCTGATCGGGTCACTAAGACTTTCAATGGTAGCAGTAGGAAATAAATGTGACCTAGGAATGAAAATAGGTAACTCAAATGGCACTAGACTCGATTGTGCTGACAAAGAAGTTGAGAACCTGGGTTGGTGTTCTCTATTTTCAATATCTAAACTTTCCGAGTGAAAGCTATGTAGTCGTTGTGTTATTTCCCCGTGCATTTGTGAGACTATCACCTGTTGTGAGGTGGTAGAATGGCTGGTTGAGGTGTGCAAGTGCATTAGTGGGCTACTAATGTCTGTTTCAATACTGGTATTCAACACATGAGTCCGAGTAGTGGATATGACTGCCCTTTTGGATTGGTAAGTCTGGTTACATACTCTCTCACCATTTTCTTTTACATCTCTTTCACTCAGTCTCACATTATCTGTCTTTTGAACTATATCTCCCTCAGTACTCCTTATATCTCCAACCACTTTATGAATTGTGGTATCAACATCCATCTCAAGCACTTGATCATTTTGATTATGATCATCATCATCAGAATCATCATCATCATTGACAGAAGCATCATCATCATTTCCTTTTTTACCACTTTCAGCAGTAGCGGAGTGAACACTTTCATTATCATCATCATTGCTTGTTGAACGATCTGACTCAGTTTCAGAATCCGAACTTTCCTCGTTGTTATCTTCCTGAAGGCCCGATTGATGAATGATAGTCGTTTCAAGTTGAGATGTGGAATCAACTTGACATGTGGCAAAAGCCTGTGATTCTACAGCCTCCGGTCCAGAACTCCAACACTCTTCCAATCCCCTCTCGGTATTTTTTATCTGCACTCCCCGTTCAAGTACCCCCGTGGCAACATGAACCCTTACCGACATCACTCACCTAGGGATTGAGCCTTGGGTAGGAACAACCGGCTATGGATGTTCCATAGATCTCTATATTCTAGTATGCACTCAAAGTTCGGATCAACGTATGATAATAAAGCTTCAGGAACTGGCATGCCGAAGTTGAATGTTCTCTTATGTTTCTGTAAATATCTCATCGGGAACTCTGGGCATACTTCATGTCTAGATCGCCTTGGAATTTCTTTGTTGGCTCTTAACATACTTCGGACAATCATTTGCATAAATCTTTGATATGGAACAAAGATTGGTGCCTTTGTAGTTCTCTTGGCCATTACCCGTTCGTAGAGTTCATTCCAAAAGATAAATGAGTAGTCGACGTGCAGATCGTACACGACGACATGAAACAGCTTCAGAATGTGCATGCTGGCATTGTCGATTCCTGTATTCTTGGCAGTGAGGCATCTATTTATGACTGAGAATAGAGCGTACCAAAATGGTGGTAAGTTGTTCTTCTTAAATTGGTTGATCCGAGTAAGCTCACCAACATATCCCAGTGCTCTAATGCCTTCAAATACTTTAGTAACTGTCGGATAGACATCAAATGCAGTTATGCCTTCTCTAGAATCTGCTTCTGGTAACCTCAGAATTAGTCTCGGTCTCTGATAGTCAAGAATTAAGATGTAGTGATCAATCTGAATGTCAAACTGTGGTTCATCACCCTAACGAATGAATTTGATAGTTTTCCAGGCTTGTTGAAGAAAGATAAGTGGCACAGTTACTCTTCCAGTTAGTGCATAGTACAGAGGGTGACCCTTCAAAACTTCCAATATGAGAGGCTCTATGTTGAGGTGATCAAAGTCAACATAAGGATTGTTCTGGTACAGCAACTTGTAGTCAGTTGGATGGATTAGTACCA
Organism: Arctium lappa; assembly: GCA_023525745.1. Lineage (NCBI taxonomy): Eukaryota > Viridiplantae > Streptophyta > Magnoliopsida > Asterales > Asteraceae > Arctium > Arctium lappa. The sequence continues at coordinate 56,093,422 of CM042049.1, read as the reverse complement.
GATCAGGGTTCTCTCCAACTTGAGATTGATAGTTGGGGATGGTTTTCATCCATCTGAACATTTTGTTGAACGGATTGATCATCATTCGCCATTGGAAACCTGAAAGTTGAAAAATTATGGACCTGTGTCCATTTTTTCAGTTAAAGCACAAAAATTGATTTTTGAAAAAAAAAATTCAGAAAAATTTCCAAGTCCATAATACGCAGATCAAAGGACTGGAAATATTTCATGACACAAAGAAACAATCTGCAGAGTACATGAACTAAATGTACTTTTCGCAGGGCAAATGAAGTTTGACACTTTTTGTAGGCCACAAGTTGCAAAAAGTTGACTTAAGAAAAATTGGCTTGACTCACAAAGAATCCACAGAACACAAGAATTCTTTGAACTTAGGCATTGAAATTGAACAAGTCAAGAACTCGCAAGATCCTTCATTTGAAGAACTCGCAAGATTCAACACTTATAAAAAAATACGAAGTCCATATTTCAATTCTTCAAAAAAATCTTCTTTTAAGTTCAAATTTTCTCCACATATTAAGTCGAAATGAACATGAACAATTAACCAATATTTAATCTTTGAATTTCATTTTTTGTCCAAAAATCATCATCCAAAATTCAAACACAGTTCAAGAACTCGTAGGAGTTCGTACAGTCCACAATCAAAACTTGTTCATAAAATCTTCGATTAAGTCTAAATGAAGTTCCAAGATAAGTTCGAAATCACAATCCAACAAGATTAAACAAGTTTTGCATCCATGATTTGTCCATAATATCAGTCCATAGTTCAAAAGTCCAAGAGTTCGGTTCAAAGGGTTTTAAGGATATGAACAGTCCTAAAATCAAAAACCTTAATTTTGAATTGATAAACTGAAATTGAAGTTCAATAACATGAAATGATTATGATACGAACAATGAACATTCAACAAAAACAACAATCAAAACCTACCCTGGATTCGATTTAGAAACTGGAATGGAATTCGTAAAAACAAGGGTCGAGAGCAAAGGAAATCTTCTAACTGTGAAAATCGCAGATAAGCTTATGAGACAAGTGATTGAAACTGAAGAGGTGAACACACATATATATACACAAGACTTGGGTTGACACGTGGCATGATTTGAGTGGACCACTCACTTGTCGCAAGCTTAAGAAGACTGAACTTGTCGCAAAGGGTTGACAAGGAGTGTGTTAACTTCTCGCAAGACACAAGTTACGAGAAGTAGTGCCTAAGGAAAGAACCCATAGACCATCGGGTACGGATTAGGAACTTTCCGCGGACCGAAGGTTACGGATTGGGACTTTCCGCAGACCAAAGGTTGCGAGAAGTCTACTTATCACAGACCAAGTCATGCGAATTATCACTTTTCGCAGGCTATAGCTTGCGGATTGTGACTTTTCGCAGACCATTGTTTGCGAGAAGTGGACTTAACCAAATTTTAAACTTTCCGCAGCCCAAAGGTTGCGAGAAATCTACTTATCACAGACCAAGTCATGCGAATTATCACTTTTCGCAGGCTATAGCTTGCGGATTGTGACGTTTCGCAGACCATTGTTTGCGAGAAGTGGACTTAACCAATTTTTAAACTTTCCAAAAATGGCATTTTTGACCTTTTCAAATTTCCAAACATAGGCACTTTCCCAAAATAGAAACTTTCCCAAAATGGAAACTTCCTAAAATGGAAAATTTTAAACATAAAAATTGATTTTTCACTTTTGAAAACATTTGAACACACACACTTACAGACATATCTTTCAGATACTCCTCCTTGAGTTATGATCTGTATATCCTGCAAAATAAGAAATATCTAGGTACTCATATGAACATGAGTCCTTACTGGTTAGAAGTATCTTTTTCAGATATTTGCTCCCCTTTGACAAAACATGAAAAATATTATATTTGGATTTATCATAAACACTTACACTCCCCTAGATGTAAGCATTAATCTTGAACACTTGACAAAAATTAGATATGTCATGTATAAATGCTTTCAAGAAGTAACTTTTGAAGGATAATGTCTTGCATTTTATCAGTTTCAAAGAGATTAAGTATCATTACCCTAATCCCTATCAAATCAAGAGGAAACCCTTTAGTTAATTTTTATAACCAAAACCCCCTTAACTAACTAGTTTTGTTCTTCCTAACTACAAGCACACAATCGATTCCTAAAAACCAACCCCTTCCAAAAATATTATTTTTAAAACTAATTTCAAACTTGTGGAAGTAGGCTATTTTACTGTGGGTTTTCATGAATTGATCACAAGTCATAATGGGGAGAATTAAATCTCAAGCTAAAAGGCCAGGGAGAAAGGCAGAGGGTGATCAAGCCACTGGAAGAAGAAGGAGTTTGAGAAATCGTAGTCCAGACACTAATTCAATGGGGGTGGAGTGATCGATAACAAGGGAGCACAAGGGGAAGGCATTATCGAATGGTTCTTCTGCCAATAAACCTCCATTAAAGAAACATAAAACAGGGCAATAAGGGAAAGGTAAGAATCAAACCTCCTCACTCTTTGTTTTGTTTGGGTTCTCAAGCCACAAGTCTCTTAACATTTACATAAACAAGGAACCTTCATCCCCTACCCATGAGCAACCATAAGTACTTTTACTTGGTGGTCACTTTCCATTGGAACCAAGCCACAACACGTAGAGCATTCTGCTAATGCCTCTGAAATACCATCCATTTCTGTCGATGCACCTACTTCTATTACTTCTCATATCATAGATGAGACATTTGTTGCCACTGATTTCATCCTAGGAAACCAACCCAATGCGCCCCTCTTGAACAACAACCTCTATAACAACCACTACCTCTATCATAATATGTGTTGCTACCCAAAGCCAAATACTACACACTCCTAACCTATGTATTGGAAGCCCATTTGACTTAACAATCCATCCCTGAAACAGTTTTGGCTGGAAAATCACAACCTTTGAACATTAGGTTGTGACTATTACTATAAAAAGAGGTGTTACCAAATACATGGGTGTTGGAAGCAACAAAGGGAAGGGTCTCATTGATTATAGTGATTTAGAGGATAAGGATGAAGATAGTTCAAAGGAAGAAGATGATTCTCACGTTGAAGATGTTGTTGTAGCAAGTGTTGCTATTGTTGCAGCAACAAAAACTAATAGTGAAGCTACTAAGATTGAGAAAGTACAAACCCCAAGGAGGAAAGCTACCAAGGCTAAGAAAGTAACAACCCCCCATTCTAGTCAGAATAAAGCAAGTCCATAAAGGATACATTGTCTAATAAAGGCTTTAGTGCTCAGTGTTTGCAAATTGTATCCCTTCCTGAAAAAGATGATCCAAAAGCTTGGATGGGAGTTATTTTGTGTTATGCCTGCAGGATTTAACCTCTCCCTCGTTAGGTTTCCCTTTTAGAATATTGATGCAAAAAAAGATGATGATGATGGATAAGTGTAATTTCTTTCATTAGGGCATGTAATTGACTTCTGGATGATGATTGTTTATTATTACAATGATTCAATAATTTTTCAAAATATGTGCACAAAAAGAAGAACAATTGTTGTTAAAAAATCATCACTAGTTCACCTATCCTTCTGCAAAGAGAACATATCGACATCTTCATCATCGACAACAGCCTAAAAATGCAACTCCATTTTAGTGTTGGTCGAACAGTGTGAAAACTATGAATGAAAGACAAGTTTTTCTCGGTTTTGGTGGAAGAGGAAGACGAAGTTGGGCTTGCAAGGGGATGGAAGACGAAACTAGTTTTTGCTCCATTTTTGTGGGGTTTATTGGAGGGTTTTGCTTTGTTTTGCTCTATTTTTCTAGGTGCAAGGAGATTGAATATTAAGTTGGGGGCGGTTGATGTAGGGGGTGGAAATTAGCGAGAGGGGTTTCATGATGAGGGAGGTGGTTGCTTCATGTCGTGGGTTTCACGATGTGAGGCAGAGATGAGCCGCAGAATGGAGAGATGGGGAGAAGATCGGTTGCCGGAGTAGGGAGGAGATGGCGAAGGTTTACATTGGCAATGTTGGGAGTCATAAGGATGGATGAATGGGATCCCTTGTAAACTTTTGAATTTGAAGTTGGTACACTTTAAGAAACCCTTTAAATGGTGAATTGCTTTGGGAAGACAACGTACAAACCTTTTTTTTTTTTAGAAAAATATTAAGAAATGGAAAAACTAAATGCATCACAACTTGTACAATTTGTATTAAAAATTGTGCAATTCATAGTTTTTTAAGATTTATGCATAAAAAGGTAGTACATTGTGCATTGTGGATGGTAATTAAGAGTTTTTACCTAAATGAATTATAAGGTAGTATAGATATATCTGTGATCCTTTTAAAGAAACCTTCAAGTGTAATCTCAAAAGAATGTTTGTATCAATTGGCATACTTTAATTGAATTTGAATGTAACTGAATTGCTATGAAACTTCCTTCATATTTTCTATTGTGTTTGGATGAATCGATTTACTTTTATAGGATTTGAATTTATTAAAAATTGACAATGGTATATTTTGGTTAAAATGAATTGTTAGTTTATGATTTAGATGTAAATTTTGATATAATGGTGAATAAACAGATGAAATTATATAACTGTATAAAAATTCAGCATTATAATATTCTGAAAGATAAAATAGACAATTACACAAATTCATACATTTATTAGTTTATAAAATAAACAATCTTATTAATTCTGGTTTTAGACTTCGGCACAACCTCTTATCAATCTGAACTGAAATAGATTTCAGACTTTATCAACTCTTAAAAAACAAATAACCTAAAACATAAACTGTTAAAGCAGAAATATGTTGGATACAAGATCATGAAGACTAAAGGTCAAAGTACAAGAAGTCAAAGCTAGAAAGTCAACTCTCATGGAAAGTCAAAGTCATTTTGTAATCAAAGTCAAAGTCAATGTATTGTGTTTTTGTTTTCTTTATAATTGTGTGAGGGTATAAATACCTTGTGTCTTTGTATTCTTTGAAAGCGTGTAAGTCATTTGTGAGAGTGAATCAGATTGTAGTAGAGAGCAGATTAGAGAAGAGCATCATTGTATATCATTCTAGAGTGAGAAAGTAGAGAGAGAAAGTGAGATTGTAATCTTGATGATTGATGCAATGACATGTGATTACGATTTGTTCATCTAGATTTCTGTTTTACAATTAGAACTTGATAGATTTGGGAATAAAAATTGGTATCAGAGCAGAAAAATTCAGAAATCAAGATTCGATTTGAAGAATTTTGATCGACCTTTTCAAGAACTTTTAAAAGTTTCTGTAACAGATTCGATTTTGTTGTTTTGTGATGTTTTTGTTCTGAATTTGACTCATGTGTAATCGTTTTAGTATATAGAATAGTTTTGATTTGAGTAACTTTGTTCAATTCACATCAGATTGTTTGAATTTTGAATTGTATTGCATTTGTTATTCGAAGTCTGAAAACGAACTGGTATAGATCGAATTTCAAATTTTGATGTTTTAATCTGAAATTCTTGGTTTGTATTTTGTTCGTGAAATGGAATAGACACAATCTGCAAGTTTTCAGAGGTATTGGACAAGGTTTGATCGAAATCAGATGGAAAAATCAAGTTTTTGTTCGACAGACTAAAGAACACGCAAGATCTACAAAAACGCGCAAGCTTCATCAGAAGAACGCGCAAACTGAAAGACTTTTGATTTTGGCTAGAAACGCGCAAAGTGTTATTTGCGAGTTCTAGAAACACGCAAATCGAAGTTTGCGTGTTTGTTATTCAGTCTGCTAGTTTGAACATCGTTTTTTCTGCGAGTTTAGCTTGCGAGTTTAGTAAAACACGCAAGTAGGCATCTGCGGATTCTCCAAACGCGCACGACTCAGTCTGCGGGTTTCTCAGTAAACAGTGATTTGCGAGTTTCAAGTTTTTTAGTGATCTGCGAGTATCTATACTTTGGTCAAATTTTTCAAAACTGTAATATGCCCTTTAATTGTCAAAATAGTTTCTCTAGGGGCGCTGCCCCCAGACCCCGCAAGGGCGTTGCCCCTTGACCCCACCCGCTAACCGGGTATCGGGACCCCCGTGCTAAGTCTGCGGAGGGGGACAAAGTTCTGATTGTGATCTACTCTTTCTGAATTTCTAACGATCATTTTTGTCAAGTTCTTTTTGTAACATATATTCAAGATGAGCTTTTCAGCTAAGGAGGTAACGGATTTCACTGAAAATGACTTCATGATCAAAATGGAAGATATGATGGTTGAAGTTGAAGATCTTCAGAATAAATTGAAAAAGGAAAAAGACAAAGTTGCTAGGAGAAATCAACAGATCTTTGAGCTTAATAAGTCAGTTATTGGAAACAAAGATTTAATTGATTCTGTACGCAAATTTGCTTCTGATTTTAAATCTGAAAAAGATTGTTTGGAAAAGAAGATTTCTGACTTTGAATCTAAACTTTCTAAGTCTGTTTTAGAAAACAAAGAATCTGTACTAAAAGTTTATAAATTGCAGGGTGAAAACAAGAGCTTAATTAAAAAGGTAAATGATTTGGAAGCTAAACTTCATACGATATGTCAAACAGATCACACCATTTTTCTAAATGCACCCATTGAAGAAGATCATGTTAAAGAGAAATGGGGACTAGGTTATGATAATCCTCATTACCTAGAAAAAGCTATCAGAAAACAGCCAGCTTTATATAATGCAAATTATATCAATGCTGCTGATAAATATCCTCATTTGAAACCCAAATTTGTTACCAAATTACCAGAAGAAGTTGAGGCCAAAGAAACTGAGAAGAGAAAGAATGGAAAGAAAATGCAACTACCATTTCTCTATGAAAAGATAAATGATAGTTATCGTTATGACACACCAAAAGGTCTTTCAGATGACTATTTTGTTAGCTATTCTGTTACTGAGATGGAGGCAAAACCTGCAACCGGAAAAGTTTATGTTCCTCCACTCATTCTAGAAAGCAAAATAATTGAGCTTGAAAATGTTTTATCTGAAGAAAGAATTTTGGTTGATATAGAACAAAGTGTATTTTCTACAGTTATAAAGAACACTGTTTTTCGATCTAAATCTACAGAGTGTTCTAAATTTTCAAAGGCCCCTCAAACTTCAACTGATAATTTTGATGACTTATTTGCGTCTGCAAATGATTTTCTTAATTCTAATGATGGGTGTGTTAAGAAAATTGATATGTTTGATTTCAATGCTTCACTTCCAGATCATCCTCTTTTTGTCATTAATGATGAAAGCATTGAAGACAAGGAACAGAGTCTGATAACTGAGAACACTGAGCTTCAGAAGAAAATATCAGATTTGGAGATAAAAATGGCTAAGGACAAAGATGAGTTTGAAAAGAAGTTCTCAGACTTTTCCAGAAAGAGTTGTGAAGAAAAGAAGGTGATTAAGCTTAAGTGTATAAAGCTTTCTCAGCAAGTTTCTGATTTTGAGAAAGTAATAATCTTGGAAAGAGAAAAGTTTGCCAAAGAGAAAAAGGCCATTGAACAAAAGAATGTTGGATTCTGCAAAGAAATTTCCGGTCAGAGAAATAATGCTGAGAAGGGATTTGAAGAAGAAATAAATATATTTGAGACAGAAATAAAGAAGCTTACTGACAAGCTATCTGAACTATCCGAGAATGCACTGAAAGAGAAGAAAATGAGGTCTGAGTTTGAGACGAAGATTGACCTTCTTGTCAAAGAAAGAGACAGTTCTGCTTTAAAGATAAAAGAGCTTGAAGATAGCATTTCTAAGATGGTGGTGGTGACTGAGAACAAGATTCCAGAGTCAATTATCCATACACCTAGAGATGATTCAGCTGATTCGGAATGCTCATTCAAGACAGCTGCAAGCTCATATCATTAGACTGTTTCTTCCAAAAGGTCAGTTAAATCTTCTAATCAGATTCGTAGTACTAACATTTTCTATGATAGAAATATAGATGGTTCAGGTACCCATCGAAGAAGAAGGAGATACAAAAAAGAAAAACTGGTCTGGAAAAAGAAACCAGTTGAAGATGAAAAGAAAGATGAGAAGAAGAATGAGCTGAAAGGAAAGAAGTCATGTGTACATAACCATAAAGCCAAGAAGAACAATGCGCGTATAGGTAAACCTGATCATATCTACACGAAAAATCAATTAATCAGGTTATCAGGTAAGAAATACTATTGTTCTTATTGTCGTACACATGATCATGTTCACAAAACAAATGATCATTACTGGTATGGTTCTTACTCAGTTACTCCTATTCGAACTGCAACTAACACATATGGACCCAAATACCAGTGGGTACCAAAACCGAAAGATGAATCTGTGTTGCAGGCACCTACAGTCCAGGGGGAGTAAAAGAACCAAGGCTTCTGAATACTACAGTTCAGGACCCGTACCTCAATGATAAGGAGTTTGACTTCTAAACACAACAGTTTAGGACTCGGACTTCAGTGATCAAAAGACCTTACTCCTCTGCTAATAAGAGATTGTACTCCAATACTCGAATGAGGAAATCAACCATCAAGGGGGAGTACATACTTTTCTGAAATATTTTGCATCTGATAGATATGATGAACTACATTTCAAAATAGAATTGTAGATCTCTATCATGTGTTTTTTCACTGACATATTTTAGATGCATAATTTCAGGGGGAGTAAAGGTGATGATTTCTGATTACTTCAGATCAGAACTCGTACTTTAATCGTTTTATTGCTTTATGTCATTTACATTTGAATAAATTTTGTGCATAAAATTGCTTTGACATGACTTTGAGACTTGTGCAGATTGAGAGAAGCTTACAAGATCATATCATTATCATTTTCATCTTGGTTTCATGAGATTTAAGACGAAGCGAAAAGGTTAAACTTCTTATCTTAATCTCATATATGGTTGAAAGAAGGATGCCTTTTAATCATAGAAAACATGTTCTTAAATGTTCAAACCACTTATCGGTTCTTAAACAGATTTCATGAATTAGAAGTGGGATTTTAAATGTTTTCATTTTATTTGTGTTTAAATGATTACAAACCGTGTGTCTCCAAAGATAAATACTTATACTTGCGTATTGTCTTTTCTATATACTTTCAAGTATTCACACACACCGGTTTGACTTATTGTTCAAAAAGTTCTTACCATGTCTCAAATTTGAAACATATTTTTCGATGGTAAGACACCCCGCTTGTACTTCAAAGAATTTTGAGCGTAATTTCAATTTGAAACGTTCATTTCAAGACTTGTCTATATCTTGGTTCGTATAGACACATATCCATTATTATTGACCATAAGCCTTGATTGTTATATCATATCATTTCTGATCATTTCCATACAATGTCAGATTTTCAAACAAGTCTCTTGCATTCTTATCTATTTATTCAATATACTTGTTTGAAAATAGTTCAATGTTTAAAAATGCTCATATCTTCATGATTATATTCTGAGCATACGAACATCTGACTTGTATTTGAGCTTTAACTGACAAAGTTAAACCATCTTAAGCAACATATGCTTTATAGGAAAATACCGGTTTCTCTGTGCTAGGACTTAAATGAAACTTCTATGGATTCACGTTAACCAGTGTTTTCTACCCAAGAAGTTAACCCATAGTGATTGAGTGTGAGGAGTCGAAAAGAAATGAGTGTGGGTTGTGTTTGAGGTAAAATGGAAAAGAGAGTTTGGTTAGATGTGAGCTTAATGATTAAAAGAAAGAGGGTGAGAGATCAGGGTAAAAGAATATCAAACTCTGCACAACTACTTTCTGAGTCGGGCATCCACATTACTAATGTTTCACAATTTTTTGGTGAACATTATTGAAACATGCAAATAGCCCATGCCAACTCTTGACAAAACCCCACCAGCTACTCATTTTCTTCTTAAAAAGAAATTGTTTCATAATTTTTCTGGGGATGCAGCATATAATCTATCTAATTTTCATTTGGAAAATCTGGCTATTGAAACAGAAGGAAGTTTGCCCCACCATCGCACTTCAATCATGCACATTTAGTATGTGTTTATCTACTATTATCTCAGTCGTTTGCACAATGTTTAGCCTTATAAAAGCAATCATCATATGCTTAATTCTTTCTACACTTGCATGAACATACAAGGAATTTGTTTTCTTGTCATAACATTCATAGAAATTTCCTTTGTGGTGTTTCGATGATTGGATGGAAGCCCTGGGGGAGTGAACATAACAAAAGCTCCTTTTCTATGTGTATCCGTTACACACAGTAACTTTGTGTTACTGACAGACACATTAACTGATTCATTTGTTGATTCAGATGTTACATTCATATTTTGTCTATATTGAAAAGATCTGGATGAATACTTTGTTCGAATTGGCAACAAATCAGAGGCTCTTGAATAGATCAGTGGTCAGATTGGATAAAGACATTTCTTGATGAAAGTTTTGATGATATCGATGCTCGTTTCATCAAAAACGAGGGAGATGATTTAAAGAAATGTCTGTGTCAGAAATTCCAAAATTAGAGAATTGTTTGAAGATCAAAAGTTAAAGATTTGAAGAAGACAAATTTCAAAGTTTGAAAGTTTGTTCAAGCAAAGTCAAAGAAATTTTGAAGTTGTGTTGATTTTACTGAAATTTTCTTTGAAGATTATTTGTTGAAGCAAGTCGAGCTAAATCTGAAGATAATTTATGAAAATGTATTTCCCAATCAGTTCAAGCACAATTAACAAACAAGATTATGACAATTATATTTTCTATTGAGAGAGTAGAGAGAGAAACAGTCACAGTCGTATTAATCACGAATCTGACAATTACAATGCTTAGTTCTTCTAGTTGTTACTTTCAACTCATACAACCATATCCCTATTTATACCAAGGATATGAAACTCTATATGTGCCTAAACTCTCAAGACACTAATTCTAAACAAATTCTCTCAAAGCTAAACAACATTTACTTAGACTTTGTTGACTTTACTTGACTTGACTTTTCCTATTAAATCTTGGATACAATTATACACTAACAATCTACCCCTTTGTATTCAAGATTTAAAAAATTTTGACACTAGTCTTCAACTCTTGATTCTTCAACTTCTATCTCTGACAATCTTTGACTATGATGCTCTAACAATCTTCAGTCTTTCAGTCTTTGAAGAATCTCGAAAAATCTTTAACAATTAGTATTTTTGGAAAGTCAACAAGTCTTGAACACAAATATGAATTTTTGAAATTATTTTGAAACTTCAGAAATCTTTGATCTTTGAGGAATCTTTAATCTTATATCTTCATCTCTCTGATCTCTGGATCGTCTTCAGAAAACAAACTTTCTCGAATCTATCTGATTTGTCTTTGAATCATCAAGTCTTTGAAATTGTCTTCAGGATTTCTTTTCATCAGTCTTGAATAAAATCCACAAGTCTTTTCACTTTATAACTCTGAAATTCTTTGAAATTGATCTTTTGTAGATTTCCCCCCTTTTTGATGATTGTGAGAATCATGATCATCAAAACTCATCAATTTCAGCACAGTCTTTGAAATTTCTCCCTCTTTTAAACAATTTAGAACAATCTTCATGGTCTGAACAATCTCCTCCAATTGATCTTGATAAAGAGTCGTCAATTCATGAATGTATTTATCTGAATCTTTTCAAATTCAGAAAAATTAGGAGTTGTAACCCTGAATCAACAAATGAAACAGTTAGGAATGTCTGTCAGTAACACAAAGTTATTGTGTACAACGAATGTACAATTTAAGGAGTTGGTTTGATGTTGACTCCCCAGGACTTCCATTCAATCATTGAAAAACACAAGGTATTTTCTATGAATGTTCTGACAGAAAAACAGATTTTCTGTGTGCTCGTGCATGTGTATGAAAGAATTAAGCACAATGATTGTGTTTCACAAGGCTCAAAGTATGTAAATCATTGAGACAACAATGATATACACAGACTTAATGTGCATGATGAAGGGTCGAATGTGGGGTAACTTTCTTTCTTTTTCAATATCAGTAACCTCCAAGTGAAGTACCAAAAGATTATGTGTTGCTTCCCCAGAAAATGTGAAACATTCTCTTTTTGAGAAAAGAATGAGTAGTTGGTGGGGTTATATGCAAGAGATGGCATGGGCTAGGTGCCTTTTTCAATGTCGTTCACGAAGAATTGTGAAACAACAGTTTATGCGGCTGTCCGGCTCAGAAAGAAGTTTGGTGCAGAGTATGATATTCTTTTACTCTGATCTCTCACCCTCTTTCTTTTAAACATTAATGCTCACTTCTAACCAATCTCTCATTTCCATTTTACCTCTTCACACACCAATACTCAAATCTTTTTACCCCTCTCCCCTCAATCACTCAGGGAATACTTCCTCGATAGGAAACAATGGTTATCGTGAATCCATGGAAGTTCTGTTAATCTCTCACACTGAATCCCATGTATTTTCCTAAAAGCATGTATTGCCTTAATGATTTTCTTGACTAAGCACAAGAAATCATTTGTCAGTATATGTATGCTCAGTAAAGATAAGAATGAAACTTGAGCATATTAAGCATTTAAGATTTCTCAAAACTTTGTATGAATGAATAATCATGAAAGAATAGAAATGTTTTGAGAATCTGACAATGATTAAAGATCAGATCAAAATTCATGAAGAATAATATTTTGGGATATCAAAGACGTAAGATGTTTATATGAACAATATATAAACATATTAACAATGAAAGCACATGTAATGATGAAATGATGTATGATTCAAACAACAATGAATATCAAACGGGAGTATTACCATAGAAAGATTTATCATTTGATACATGGTAATAACAAAATCAATATGAAGTGTTGAACCAGTGTGTGTGAATACTTGACAGTATATAGATAAGATAATACACAAGTATGTATCGTTGGAAACACATGGTTAGTTAAACATTAAAGCTCAATAATGAAAAACTTTTAAAATCACACTTCAAAATTCATGAAATCTTTTAAGAATGTGAAGTGGTTTGAACATTTAAGAAAGTGTTTTTCATGTTCGAAAGTTGTTCTTCTTTCAAACAATCAGAGATCTAGATCAGAAGATATTTACCTTTAAGCTCCCCCTCAAATCAATGATAGAATGATTTATATCAGATAAGCTCCCCCTGGATATTTGCATAATATTCTTATCTGAACATGGAAGAACGGGTCCTGATCTATTGTGATCAGAAGCCACACTCTTAACATTGAGGTGCGGGTTTTGAACTGTTTTGTTCAAAAACCTTTGTTCTTTAAACTTTGAAGAACGAGTCCTAGATTGTTTTGTCTAGAAGTCAAACATCATGCTCCCACTTAAACTTTGGGTGCCTGCAACACAGATTTAGCTTTTGGTACCCACTGGTATTTGGGTCTTGACAAGTTAGTTGCAGTTCTTGTGGGGATTACATAGTAAGAACCATACCACTAATTGACAAAATTCTTACTTACAAAGTCATGTGCTCCACAGTAAGAACAACAAATCTGCTTTTGAGCAACCCTGATCAAATGATTATTAGAATAAAACATATCAGAATTACCAAAAGATTTACCTTTATGCGCTATGTTCTTTTTGGCATTTGTTGTGGATGCAGATGTTTTGTCCTTCTTCTTCTCATCCGAAGAATTTTTAACCCTCCAGGCCATCTGACTTTTCTTTGATTGCTTCCCAAGAGATTTTACATAAAAGCTCGCTGAATCATCAACAGATTGGTCATAGAATAGATTCGATGGTCTGATCTGATTTAACAGTTTGTGATTTGACACTTTTCTTTTTCAAAACATTTTTCTCATGAATAGAACTTGAAGCTGTTTTGAAAGAACAGACTAATTCTGTTGAATTATCAACAGGTGATTGATCAATCACATTAGCTGAAATCTTATCTGAGAAATTACAATTTGCGGCTTCCAAGTCATTTATCTTTTTGAACAAAATGTTTCTTTCAGCAGTAAGTGTATCAAACTTTTGTTTCAAATCAGATTTTGCCATCTGTTCTTTATGGACATCTGATGATAGAACAGTTATTTTGGATGTGAGCTTAGATATCTCAGATTCAAAATGTGAACGTTCTTGTTCAAAATCTTTTTCTAAGTTCTTGGTTTTTTCAGAAATATCCTTGAAAATCCCAACATTTTTCTTTTCAGAATTTTTCTTTTCAAATTCAAAGACTTTTTCTTTTCCTGAAAATTTTGCCTTTCTTTTTGTAATAAGTCTTGTACAACTGAGATCTGTTTGGGAAATTCAGTAGTTTTATCTTCAAGAACTTTCCTTTCCTTAGCAAATGTGTCTCTTTCAGTAATTAGAATCTTTTCAAAATCAGACACTTGCTTAGAAAGTTTTATGCATCTATGCTCAAGATCCTTCTTCTCTTGGTCAACTTTCTTTGAAATATCAGACATCTTTTAAGCAGCAGATTTCTCTGAATCAGATTTGACTTTATCTGCTTGGAGATTTTTCTTCAGTTCAGCATTCTGTATCTCTAAGGCAGATATCTTGTCTTCAAAAGCCTTAAACTTGTGTTGAATCTTAACTGATTCATCTGGATGTTCTGATGATTTTTGTTCAGTTTTCTTCAGTTGGCTTTGAAGATTCACAATCTTTCTTTCTTTCAGCTTGATTTCCTTTTCACAAGTCTAAATAGTATTCTCTTTTAGAACAATAATTTTCTCTTTCTCTTTTTCACTGATGATACCTACAACAGATTTAGGATAATCAGTACATTTTGCACAAACAGGATTTTTATCAGAATTTGACAAATTTGACTACAACTCCTGAATCTGTTTAAGTAAAGTTGAATTCTGATTCTTCAGTTTGTCTCTTTCAGCTTCTATTTTTGGTATCTCAGGCATGTATAATACAACCATGTCTCTAGCTGAAAGTACAGTATTTCCTCTCTCATCTGTAGTTGCCATCTTGAATGATTAGCTTGAATGAATGATCGTTCCCAAACAATTCAGAAAAGTTTGACTGAAAGTCAAAATCAGATCACCACTTGAAAAAAAATATTCTAAAAAAAATACAAGTATAGAACTCGCAGACCACATGAACTCGCAAAGCAATGAAACTCGCAAGTCATTATTCACTTCACTTCTCGCTAACACCTTTGTGCGCGTTTTAGAAACTCGCACGCTACTACTTGCACGAACTAAGAAACTCGCATGTAACGTTGTGCGCGAAGATGCTTCTCGCAAGTTGTCTCGTGCGCGAAATGAACTTAGAATTAATTCGAACTCAGAACTTCTCGCAAAGGAATGCAAACTCGCACGTCACTAGAACCTTGCGCGTTCCATACATAGAATATTTTGACAATATCAAAACTCGCTAAGTGGAAACTCGCAAATCAAATAGATTTTGAAACTCGCAAGCTTTGTTTGCGTGTTCTTCATAAACTCTCAGATCACACAGATTTTGAAACTCGCAGACTGTGTTTGCGTGTTTCTCATGAACTCACAGAATGTGTTTGCGTGTTCTTCCCTTGACTTTAGCATGTTCTTCACATGAATCTTGCGTGTTTTTCCAATCTAGCGTGTTTTACACTCTGAGTTCACGGATTCGATCCAAATCAATTCAAACCTGGAAATTAATTCTCAAAATTTGTACCACAATGATCGAATATGATGTCTAACACTTTTCTAAACATTAAACATGACTAAGAACATCAAAGTACAGTGCATCTGATCAAATTACAGTGTTCGAGTGGTTTTCAAGAAAATTTGAACGAAATCTAAAAATCGATCTATTCTAGTGATTGAATAATGAAATTGTGTGAACAAAAGTGATTCTACAGCAAGAAACGAATCCAAAGAAACCAGTTTTACATTTAAAAACTGACTATAAACTGTGAATTCGGTTCAACAGTGAATAACCAAAAACTATCTGCATGTTCTTGAAATTCCAGAAATCGATCCAAAATTTGTTGGTGAAATTCTATTTGAATTTGTTTGGTCTCGCTCTGATACCAATTGAAAATGTATTTCCCAATCAATTCAAGCACAATCAACAAACAAGATTATGACAATTATATGTTCTAGAGAGAGAGTAGAGAGAGAAACAGTCACAGTCGTATTAATCACAAATCTGACAATTACAATGCTTAGTTCTTCTAGTTGTTACTTTCAACTCATACAACCATATCCCTATTTATACCATGTCAGAATCGAATTCTCAACAAGAATTAATTCTCAGAAACAATATCAAAGAAGTTTGCGGAATAACACTTTGATATTCAATGAAACAGTAATCACAAATAGTAAATATGAATAACAAACTGTAAACTTGTATTGAATGATTGAAATCACAAGATTACACACTCAACCTCAATCTTGAAGAACAGACTCTTTCAAGACAAATTCTACTTCTCTAGAATTAGGATCTATGCCTTGAGGTTGATTCTCTCTAGAACTTAGAATGAATTATGTATCAAAAGTTATCTCCAACTATTCTAAACAATACTATATATATATACTGAAGATAAAAGCTAATTACAATTAATAAAATATCTTCAGAATATCTTCCATCATCATCTCCAAGCTTTCCATAATCTTTAGTTTATCCAGCTGTCATCCTTTCCATACAGATCTCCATCTTATAAGCAGTATTAATCATAAGCAGCATTAATACTTTGAGCAGTATTAACTCTAGCAGTACTAACCATGCTCAGCAGCATTAATATCTTCAAGCAGTACTAACTTTGAACTAGCAGTATTAACTCTAGCAGTACTAACCATGCTCAGCAGCATTAATCTCTTCAAGCAGTACTAACTTTGAACTAGCAGTACTAATCTTGTTGAGCAACATTAACCATCAACTAGCAGCATTAACTAGAAGTATTAACTAGAAGTATTAACTGTTTTCTTCTAGCAGCATTAACTAGAAGTATTAATCACAGAAGTACTAACTAGAAGTATTAACTGTTTTCTTCTAGCAGCATTAACTTTGTTCCAGCAGCATTAACTTTGTTCCAGCAGCATTAACTTTGTTCCAGCAGCATTAACTTTGTTCTAGCAGCATTAACTACAACTGGCAGCATTAACCACAGAAGTAGTAACCATGATGAATATTAACTTCAGAAGTAGTAACCATGATGAACTAGAAGTAGTAACCATCCTTGGCATATTTCAGACCCAACAATCTCCCCCTAACTTAACTTTTCAAAACTGAGAAGTTAAGTTCTTCAGCATAGGGTCTTTATGATAATTTCAAAACTT
Organism: Arctium lappa; assembly: GCA_023525745.1. Lineage (NCBI taxonomy): Eukaryota > Viridiplantae > Streptophyta > Magnoliopsida > Asterales > Asteraceae > Arctium > Arctium lappa. The sequence continues at coordinate 56,076,315 of CM042049.1, read as the reverse complement.
TATGCAATTACTAGTTCTTCTTGATTCAGTTTCTGCTGTTATCTTCTTTTCTGTTTCTGCTGTAGTTACTGCTTTGTTTCAGCTTCTTCACTTATCTCCCCCTCAAAATAAGATTTCATATCAACTTAATTCTTCTTCTCATGTCTTCTCAAGTTCAGTTGTTTAAGTCTCCCCCTTTTTGAAATAATCATGATCTGTGCTCCTTTTCATCTCTTTTATCTCCATAATTTGATTGTGAACTTTCAGACTAATTTTACCAAGTGTATCCATCAATTCTTTGTAGTTAAATCTGTCCTCACCTCCTTTAGGTGTGTTTACCACCCTTGAAGGATCCTTGGATCTTTTAGTAGAGATCTTCTGCCTAGCAGAAGCACCTTCTACTCCCTTGGTTTCTTGGCACCTGGGACCTTTAGATAATTACTCATCTAAAGTTGCCATGGGGAAGGTCTTAGATATGTTCACACTGTCCTGTCCTGCACTTTGTGCAAAGTCAGTAGTGTGAGCCTTACAACCCATATGCTCTTGCATCTCCTTATTGAGCACCTTCTTGAGGTTGGGAGACACCTCTATGGTTTCCCTTTGGATATTCTCTGATGAAAAATGCTCCATCAGAGGGCTTGTAGGTTTTGAGGTTTAAGATACAAGAAGGGAAGGAACCTTCAGTATCTTTTCCTTATATAGTAATGGGGAATGTTGGTTTGACAAAAGGAATCTGAAGATTTATGCTTGGTAGTGGAAGGTGTGGATAGGTCATCAGTGGGTTGGTCTAATGAGGGCTTTGACCCTGATGCCTTACCTTCTTGATTGTGGGACATCACCATCATTGTAGAGAACAATGGTATGTCAACTCCTTCCGAGTCCCTAGCAGATCTTCTCATGTTTGAGAAAACCTTGCCTTTAGGGGGTTTAGGTACATATATCTCATTAAAATGAGGTTAATCCGTCAATTCCTTATTAAGTACTTCTTGTACAAACCTTGGATACAGATAAAAGCTTTTTAATTGATATCCAGGTTTGACATTAAATCATTGAAGATCATTTTTTAGGTATAGAAAACTTACATTAGCAGTAGTAACACTTATCAGCAGCATTAACATAGACTGGCATTAGTAACACATACCAGCAGCATTAACACAGTCTGACAGTTTTCATTGAACTAGAAGTACTAACTACCTTTCAGTATTAGCAACCTGAAACACTTACAGACACAAGGTTAGTAGTACCATATACCATAAAATTTTCAAAAGTTACTTTATCTTTTGAAACTATACCTTTTTTTTTTTTTTTTTACTTTTCTTACCTTCTGTTGGATCAAAAGTAACATGTCCTCCATCAAATCTTTTAAAGAATTTGAAGGCAATCCATGTTCCTTGTTATGTGCCAAGAGCAATCATTATCTTCATTCCAAATGCTCTTCCTCTTGAGCTTTTGATTGCCCTGCACACTTGATAAATCAGTTAGTCTTTGATGGAACCCAAGCCAAAGTGGTCTTGGGTTGTCCTTTCTCATTTATATAATCTGTCAGTTTGGTCTGGATGAGTTGTTTAGGAATCTCATGGCTGGAATACTTTGTCAAGATTATAGGCTTTGCAACATTAATACTAGTAGAAGCACTATCCTTGTTAGCAGTAGTATTGGTTGCAGCAGCACTATTTCTGTTAGCAGTACTATCTGGGATAGCAGTACTAACAGGTTTCTTTACAATCGGAACCCAAACTTGAACAAAGTTGTTTGCTTTCTTTGTCTTTAAGTTACTCCTTTGTTTATTTGAAGTATTTTTCTTAGTTTTAGCAAACTTGTTTTGAGCAAGAGACTTTTTAGGTGCTCTGTTCTCAGCCATTTGATTCCTTCCTTGCTTCCTATAACCAAAGGAGTTTTGAGTTTGTCTTTGAAAATTAACTCTTTGGTTGATAGGATTGAAATAACAATATTTGGCAACATGATTAAGCTTTCCACAGATAAAACAAGGTTTTGGTCTATTGATTTTACTCAGATCAATCCCTTGTTTTTGTGCCCATTGATTATTCCAATTTCTCTGATTTCCCCTCTTTTTATCATGTTTTTGGGGCTCAGATTTATTGCAAGAACACTGTTTACAAGGGACAGGATTCACAACTGTGGTTTGCTTATAATGGACCTTCTCAGACTTTCCCTCAGTCTTTTCTATGTCCTTAGACTTGATCCAAGCCTTTCCACATCCCTCATTGGTGATAATGTTATTTTCTAGAGGAATCTCACCACTCCCAGTGTTCTCCTTACTCTTTTCACTAGAGTTCTCTTCTTCAGAGTCTGTTTCAACCACCACTTTGTCTAAAGGATCTACCTTAGTGGCCCCAACAGGCAATTCCTTCCTATTCTTGGTCTCTAGCAAGTCTGATATAGGAGGAATGTAATTGTTGTTGTATGGTGGTGGTGTGGTGTTATAACCTATTCCTCTTCTAAGTTTGTCATGGATTTGAGTTTGGAGCAAAGAGTCCATTGCTTTAGAAGCATTGGAAAATTTCTCAATATCCATCTTGGCTTTCTCAAACTCACTCTTTATTTTCTCATTCTCCTCTTCTTTCTGTTTCAGCTTCAACTCATACTGATCTTTCTCCCACTTCCAGTAGTTGGTGTCATATGAGTGTTGGAGTTCATTGGCTTCGAAACTCTTAATCTGTTCCTCAAAACTTTCAACAATTTTTGCATAGTCTTTTATATCTCTCTCTAATCTTTTAAGGTAATCACTCATTGTCTGGTTGTGATCCCTGTACCTTTTAACAGTTTCAATACAGGATTTAGAACAAAGATTAGATGTTACCTCTCTAGGAATTTCTGAGCTTGAAGACTCTGAACCTTTAGCCATGATGATGTGATTTTGAATGTAGGTTTCTGAGAATACTGGCTTTGATACCACTTGTCAGGATCGAATTCTCAACAAGAATTAATTCTCAGAAACAATATCAAAGAAGTTTGCGGAATAACACTTTGATATTCAATGAAACAGTAATCACAAACAGTAAATATGAATAACAAACTGTAAACTTGTATTGAATGATTGAAATCACAAGATTACACACTCAACCTCAATCTTGAAGAACAGACTCTTTCAAGACGAATTCTACTTCTCTAGAATTAGGATCTATGCCTTGAGGTTGATTCTCTCTAGAACTTAGAATGAATTATGTATCAAAAGTTATCTCCAACTATTCTAAACAATACTATATATATATACTGAAGATAAAAGCTAATTACAATTAATAAAATATCTTCAGAATATCTTCCATCATCATCTCCAAGCTTTCCATAATCTTTAGTTTATCCAGCTGTCATCCTTTCCATACAGATCTCCATCTTATAAGCAGTATTAATCATAAGCAGCATTAATACTTTGAGCAGTATTAACTCTAGCAGTACTAACCATGCTCAGCAGCATTAATATCTTCAAGCAGTACTAACTTTGAACTAGCAGTATTAACTCTAGCAGTACTAACCATGCTCAGCAGCATTAATCTCTTCAAGCAGTACTAACTTTGAACTAGCAGTACTAATCTTGTTGAGCAACATTAACCATCAACTAGCAGCATTAACTAGAAGTATTAACTGTTTTCTTCTAGCAGCATTAACTAGAAGTATTAATCACAGAAGTACTAACTAGAAGTATTAACTGTTTTCTTCTAGCAGCATTAACTTTGTTCCAGCAGCATTAACTTTGTTCCAGCAGCATTAACTTTGTTCTAGCAGCATTAACTTTGTTCTAGCAGCATTAACTACAACTGGCAGCATTAACCACAGAAGTAGTAACCATGATGAATATTAACTTCTGAAGTAGTAACCATGATGAACTAGAAGTAGTAACCATCCTTGGCATATTTCAGACCCAACATACCAAGGATATGAAACTCTATATATGCCTAAACTCTCAAGACACTAATTCTAAACAAATTCCCTCAAAGCTAAACAACATTTACTTAGACTTTGTTGACTTTACTTGACTTGACTTTTCCTATTAAATCTTGGATACAATTATACACTAACAATTTCTTTTCAAAGTCTGAAAGAGTTTCTGTGATAGTTTCTGGAGAGATTATTGAAGATCGTTTCTACCATATTTGGGGGAGATTGTTAATTTTCTTCAAAGAGACAGACTTGGGAAGAATACAGTCAAAGAAAGAAAAGATTGCAATGTTTGTACTTACTGAAGAAATTTGTTTCAAAGAAGGAGATTGTATTTTTTTGAGCTTGAAGTGAAGACTGAACTGCTAAATCTTTTCAAAGATGATCTTGAATCCAAAGGGGGAGATTGTTAGAGCAGAAATATGTTGGATACAAGATCATGAAGACTAAAGGTCAAAGTACAAGAAGTCAAAGTTGGAAAGTCAACTCTCATGGAAAGTCAAAGTCATTTTGTAATAAAAGTCAAAGTCAATGTATTGTGTTTTTGTTTTCTTTGTAATTGTGTGAGGGTATAAATACCTTGTGTCTTTGTATTCTTTGAAAGCGTGTAAGTCATTTGTGAGAGTGAATCAAATTGTAGTAGAGAGCAGATTAGAGAAGAGCATCATTGTATATCATTCTAGAGTGAGAAAGTAGAGAGAGAAAGTGAGATTGTAATCTTGATGATTGATGCAATGACATGTGATTACGATTTGTTCATCTAGATTTCTGTTTTACAATTAGAACTTGATAGATTTGGGAATAACACAAACCGTAGTCAAACTCGGTATATAACCTTAAATGAGATTTTTATTAAATCCACGACCTTCTGTTGAGTATGAAGCCATGTTTTCTTTAATAGGCCTGAAGGTCAGGGATTTAAATAAAATCTCATTTAAGGTTATATACCTAAATGACCCGATACGATTTCCTTACTATATTCACCATATTTGAGAAATTTTCACAAACACAGCATTCATCTAATTAAATATTGAAATCACATACTTTAATAATTCTTACCATGTGTAAGTAACTTATTTAGGTGTACATAAAAACCCATAGAAAGTCTCTTTCACAAAGAAGAGTATGCACTCATACATTGTGCAAAGGGTTTGTTCTACTCTTAATGCTTACATTTTTAGTGGATCATAGTCTTGACATAGGTTCAATGTTGTATCTCTAAGACTCTAACTCAACCTCTCTGTGTTTATGCATTATTTTTGTTTAAGTTGAAACATCATTGAATAAAACAAAAGATTGTGTCAAAACAACATTTCTCCCTTTGAAGGTCATAATAAAAATTTAGTTATGGCCGATGAGAGGGTTTTAATCATATCAAATCAAACATAAAAGGACCAAATCAAACAAATTTTGAGTATGAGGGATGAACATGGTGATACAAAATCCAAATATCCTAAACGAATGACAACCTTCATTCCTCCAATGCATGTAATAAAAATAATACAAGTCATGTCGAATCAATACACATATTAATGCATATAAAAATCAAAAAACAAAGAATCGATAAAATGTAATCCATGAAAATATTTCATTTTTTGTTTGATTCTCTAGACAAATATAACTCAAATGTATATCATTTTGGGATTTGATGTAGATGATATCAAATGCAAAATTGGATGGCATCTTTTGATATTTGTATAGTTTGATGACCTACATGGAACTTTTTGCAAAAGTTGAGTCTTCCCTCATTAATTTGAAGCAATATTATATAAATAGGCAACCAAACTTTGTAAAAGGTTTCAAATAAATTAACAAACTATAAAAATGTCAAATGAGGCTACCTAACATTCAAATCAGTGTCATGTATGTTGGTCCTGGAATACAATGACTTACATAAGATGTGTTTATATAAATGGGTTGAATACAAACATAACAAAATTTCATTTTTAATTCTATATTTTGTATTAAAACAAATAAGTACATATTTGTTGCGAAAGTTAGGAAGGTAAGGCCTGATCCTAAACAATCTAACAGGTGACAAAATTTTCTAACACTGAAGGAGTGAAGGAAGAGGGTACTCTTTCAGATCTGAAGTACTAAGATAGTCCTTCAAATGGTGACATCGAGTTTGCCTAAGAAATTATCACTAAGAAGTTCTTTCAAAACGGGTGATTAGCAACAAATGAAAAGGGTGACCTTTTATAGCCACCATTGCATTAAATGTTATCTTCCAACTTTAACATGTGTCTTCATTTGATCTGTTGATTCATGCATGCTTGTACTTTTCACTTTAGCCTTTGTAGTTGATGTGAACACTTGTTAACCCATCACATCCTTTCGTATGCAGAGGGAACCATAAAGAAAGTATGACACTATTAAAAATAGTGTTTTAGAATTTACTTTGGCGGACATGTTGGGCATGTTCCTATACTAGGATGAGAGTTTGGGAGAGTTGGTGAGCCAAACCTTGTTGGACAAGTTTAGAATCCAAAATTTGGATTACCAGTAGTAGTATGGTTAGACTACTAGTTGATTTTATCTTGTATTGATCTTCTTTCAGCTAGATTACAAACCAATCCACTTTCATATCGATCTTAACCTTATTTGAACTAGTCTTCAATTTTGTTGAAGGTTTTTTGTTCTTTGATCAATACATATAGTTACAAAACATTTACCAAGTAAAGTTTTATCTTCTCTATTCTGAAATATAAGCTATAGATCGGATTCCAACTATAGAGTAATTATGAAGTGGATACATTAGATTCCAAAATAAACTTAGAATAATTGTTGGTTTATTTTGTGACTCGTTAACCATATTGATATCATTAATCGGATTCTTCACTATGAGGGTTCTAATCCAAAGTTTGATTTAAACACTTATCCTAAATGTAAATTCGATGTTTATCTGATACGTTGACACAATAAACGTTGTTAGTATGAAAGGTTTGGATGATGAGATGTCAAATATGATAAATTGGAATATATCATATAGGACCATTACAAGACAAAGATAAGAACTTTTTTATGTATTCAATCGGATGCTAGTTGTATTATTTTACAAATGCAATGGTTGAGATGTAACACCCGGTATTTTCACAATGTAAGTATTTGTCCTTCGTTGGTCTTTTATTCGTCTTCCGTTTATCTTTTTGGACGAAATGTATTGTATTTTCGAACCTTAAATCGACCCAGGTGAAAATCTCGAGTTTTGGTCATTTTTGGGCTTCGGTACAAACGGCGCGAGAGTGACTCACGATAGTGACATGTGTCACTATCGCGTGGCACAATCGCCGGGGAAGTACCAACTCTCGGTACAATCCACGCGAGAGTTCCTCGCGATAGTGACATTGTCACTATCGCATGGCAAGGTCACGGTCGGGTACCAGTGTGTTAAATGACCTCTTTTCTCATTCAATTCTCATAACTCTCTTCACCAACCTCAAACTCTCTCTCTCACTTTGGAGATTTTTAGGGTATTTATTGTTGCTCCAAGATCCTTCATGTAAATCAATCTTGGTTTCCAAGTATTCTATCATTGTTCATTCAAGGGTTCAAGTAGGAAACTTTATATCATCTTCATCTTCTTCAAAGGGTCAAAATCTAGGGTTTTGAGTTTTCTTAAAAAACCCACTTGGTGAGTTCCTACTATCATTTTCTAAACTTTTTACATGTCAAAACTTATATTTTGAACTCCTATACATCTCCTTGGTTTTGGATTTATGATTTCACATTTTGACCTAACTTGAGTTTTGGGAGATTTTAGGGTTCTTGCTAGGTTTTGTTAAAATGAAGGGTTCCCTTTGTTATGTGTTAAAATAAAGTATTTTCTTGTACATTCATGGTGAAGTACTTGAAAGAATATGTATAATCTTATTTTCTGAATTTCATTCTTATAAACAGTTAAACTTGGAAAATGCATTTTTGGGAAGTAAATGTTAATGGAAGTTATATGTTTAGCTTTGGTTAGTAACAAATGTGATTGTGACAAGTATAGACTATTACTAGTGGATCCCTAGGTATTGAGTCGTCTTATATATTTTGGGATGTTTTTCCCCATTGTAGCTATAGATGCATTTGATCCTCGGAGACCTTTGGTACGGTTATGTGGGACCGGTTACTAGCCATGGATCATAATGTAGTCCTAATGAACGATCATGACTTGGTTTCCTTGGGTACCCTCCCCCACATCTTAGTACGGACCGACGTTGTTCGTGTCCATGGATTCCAAGTATTTAGCTCACAACTCGGATTACGGCCTACTTTTGTGTTCCGCTACAATCCTTGGTAAATCGGGTATCCCCCGTCATCGCAAGATGAATTTTCGGGCCAAATGGTCCTTATGTGACAAAGTTTTCAATGGTACACTAAACTATCTTGAAAATATTTCCTTTTATTACAATTGTTGGTATTTCTCTAAAATATAAACTGTATGTTCTCACTATGCTTTAAGCCTAACATTTTTTCTCAAATGATGTGTATAACAGGTTCCTTTAGCGGTGGGTTGCCAAGGGCTTGAGTGACGAGCATAGTGTTGAAGCATTTTTGTGTTGGCTAGTATTTGGTGTTTGAGGCATTTGATTTAGTTCTATCTTTTGGTGATCTTTGGGTTGACAGCCGATTTAATCTAGATAGTTTATGTTTAGATTAGTTTGTTGTCAATTTTCATTTCTGTTAGAGCATAAATAAAATGACTAAAGGTCAAAGTACAAGAAGTCAAAGCTGAAAGTCAACTCTCATGGAAAGTCGAAGTCATTGTGTAATAAAATCAAAGTCAATTGTATTTGTTTTTAGTTTCTTTGTTTTTAGTAGTTGGTATAAATAGCTTTATTTGTTGTTTAATAGATAGATGACTAGAATTTGAGATTGATTTTCAGAGAGAATTGTAGAGAGAGAAAGAATCATCTAGAGAGAGAAAGTTGTAAACACTTTGAATTTTAATTTGAATAAAACAGGTAATTGTGATAATCTTGTTTTTTTTTTATTAATTGTAATTAAGAAACTTGAATTAGGGACATACAATTGGTATCAGAGCAAATCCAATCGAAATCAAATCAAGAAAATGGGTTCGACACTGTTACATTGAGTCTTGAGTCCGATTTTGAGTGTTTGTATGTTTTTCGAGTTGGAATCGATTGGTTAGTGGTCGATTAGAGTTTTAGAATAAGTTTGTATCATTTTATTTGAGTTTAGCACTGTAATTCTTAGTCAAATTGTTAAATTTATTGGTTTTTGAGTCTCACGAGTTAGAACACTGTTCTATTGATCAATATGTTCATGTGTGTGAATTTTGTTGTAATTAGTTGGTAGAAATATGTTCTAAATGTGTTGTAGATCAATTTGTTAAAGTTTCGAGTTGTAATTCGAAGTCTAGATAGGTTTTTAGGCGAATCAGATTGGTTTTTGTTTTCGAAAGTTCAAGAACGCGCAAAGGAACCCAAGAACATGCAAGATCTACAAAACGCGCAGGATTCATCGGAAGAACGCGCAAATCAAAAGATATTGATTTTGGACTGAAACGCGCAAAGTGCTATTTGCGAGTTCTAGAAACGCGCAAATCGAAGTTTGCGTGTTTTTTCTTCAGTCTGCGAGTTTGAACAAAACACGCAAGTAGGCTTCTGCGAGTTTAGCTTGCGGGTTCGATAAAACACGCAAGTAGGCATCTGCGAGTTATCCAAACGTGCACGACTCATCTTGCGAGTTTCTCAGTTAAAAGTGATCTGCGAGTTTATGCGTCTGCGAGTTTCAAGCCTTCTTTAGTGATTTGCGAGTTTCAGTACTTAGTTCTGATTGTGATCAAAATTCCTGAATTCCTATTTCAAGATTTTTTTTTATCTTTGAATGATTTCAGTTTGACTAAAGGTCAATTTTAAGTTTCTTATTGCTTATATTTTCAAACAGGATGACTTCAAGAGACGCTCTCTCAATTGGCACAGATGTCAAGCCCCCAGTCCTGTTCAAAGGGGAATATGAACAATGGAAAGACAGATTTCTGGATTTTGTTGATAGACAAACAAATGGAGAGAACATTCTAACATCTATCACATAAGGTCCAATGAAAAGACCTACTGAGAAGATTCCTACTGAAGGTTATGACTCAGATGGAGTTCAGAATACAAAGCAAGTTGATAAAGATTTTGCTCAATTCACTGCTGAACAGAAGAGTTGGTTCAATGCTGATAAACTAGCCAGATCTTTGCTTTTACAAAGTAGGACTAATGAGATCTATGTGAAAATAGATAGCTACAATGCAACTGCTAAATCAATGTGGGATCAGCTAAGAAAGATGATGTTGGGTTCTAAAGTTGGGAATCAAATGAAGGTGGCCAACTGTATCAACAATTATGAAGAATTCAAGGCTAAAGAGAATGAAAGTTTGGAGGATACTTATGAAAGATATGTACTGCTTCTCAATGAGCTTTCCAAGAATAAAGTAACAAAGAAGCAGATAGAAAACAACGTCAAGTTTCTCAGCATCTTACAACCCGAGTGGAAAAAGCACACTCGTCGAATGAAGCAGATGAAAGATTTGAGTGAGATTCCACTACATGAAGTCTACGAGACTCTACGACAGAATGAGGAAGAAGTTGAGGAGAAAAGATCTGAGAAAAAAGAAAGTTGAGAAGGTTGTTGATCCCATAGCATTAGTGGCTGGAGAGAAGGAGAAGGAAAAGAAAGAGAAGAAGGAAAAGAAAGAGAAGAAGAAAAAGAAGAAGATAGTGATGTCCAATCCTGAATCAGAGTCTGAATCTGATGGAGATGATGGAGAGAATCTTAAGCAAGCAATGCTTTTACTGACCCGTGCTTTTCAAAAAAAAAATCTACAAGAAACCGGGTTCTAACTCTTAGAGATATTCTTCATCAAGGTCAAAGAACCACGAGCATAGAGAAAGAGTGGAAGGAAGTAGATTTGTTGAGAAGAAGCCGAAAGAAAAGAAAAGGTTTGTGAATGATTACACCAGTACTGAAAAGAAAGGTGATGATCTGATCAAATGCTACAACTGTGGCAAGGTTGGACATTACGCAAAAGAGTGTCGGAAGCCAAAAGTTCGCAACTCAGAGTACTATAAGAACAAAATGCTCTTGGCCAAGCAACAGGAAGTTGGCAAGGCATTAATGGCAGAAGACGAATTCTGGTTGGATCATTCTGATGTGGAGGAAAAACAAGAAGAGTCGACTCACTTATGCTTGATGGGAAAAAGAGGTGAAAGATGATGATTCTGATGATGAGACTGTTGACGAGGTAATGAACTTAACTGAAAATGATTTCAGGACCAAAATGGAAGCCATGATGGTCGAACTTCAAGACCTTCAATCCAAACTGAAAAAGGAAAAAGACAGAGTTGCTAGGAGAAATCAACAAATCTTTGAACTTAATAAATAAGTTATTGGGAACAAAGATTTAATTGATTCTCTACGCAAATCTGCCTCTAATTTTAAAAATGAAAAGGATTGTTTTGAAAATAAGATTTCTGATATTGAAAAACAATTGTCTAAGTCTGATTCTGAAAAACAAGAATGTGTTGTAAAAGCGTTTAAACTACAGGTTGAGAACAAGACTTTAGAGCAAAAGATAAATGGTCTGGAAGCAAAACTATATGTTCGAGGCCAAACAGATCAAACGATTTTCTTGAATACACCTAATGAAGAAGCTGATTTTAAAGAAAAATGGGGACTAGGCTATGATAATCCTCATTACCTAGAAAAAGCTATCAGAAAACAACCAGCTATATATAATGCAAATTATATGTATGCTACTGATAAATATCCTCATTTGAAACCCAAATTTATCAACAAATCATCTAAAGAAGTTGAAGCAAAAGAGGATGAGAAAAGAATGAATTTAACGAAAATGCAACTACCATTTTGTTATGAAAGACTGAATGATAGTTATCTTTCTAAAACATCAAAATTTCTTTCAAATGATTATTTTGCTAGTTATTCTTCTACTGAGATGGAGGCAAACATTTTCAAGCTAAAATTTATGTACCTCTACTCGTTTTAGAAAGCAAAATAATTGAATTAGAAAATATTTTATCTGATGAAAGAATTTTGGGTGATCTAACACTAGATATATTTTCTACAGTGTTGAAGAACACAGATTTTCATGTTAAATCTAAAGTGTGTTCTCCATCTTCTAAAGTACTTCAAACTTCTGAGACTGATTTTGATGATTTATTTGAGTCTGCAAATGATTTCCTAAATTCTGATGAAGGGTGTATAGAGGAAATTGATATGTTTGACTTTAATGCTCCACTTCCAAATCATTCTACTTTTGTGATAAATGGACAAGCTTTACCAAGTGTTCATGAAAAAGGTGAATCATCAACTAAGGTTGGTGAATCAGTTTCTGTGAATGTTGATTATTATGCAAAGGGTAAGAAGCATAAGAAACAGTGCTCACAGAAACAGAATAACACTGGTAAACACAAGAAAAATCAATTTCAGAAATCTGATTTTCCTAATAAATCAAAATTCTGTGTTTCAGATATAAGAAAGAAAAGGTCAGAAGAGAGATCTGAATGTCGACCTAAAAGGAAGAGTGATGAAAAGGCAGAATCAATTACTGATAGTTCTTGTAATAGATCAACTAGTAGTATGTGTGATGTAGTTGGTTCTATTGCTTCTTCAAATAAAAACCTTGTAACATCTTACAAGAGATACTCAATAAAGCAATTGTTCCAATTATCTCGTCCTACTACTAAATCTTATTCTTATCAGTGGAATGATTTTGCTTATTATCATAATTCTAATGATTGGTTTGGATCTTATCATGTTTATTCTTCTAAACCAAATGTTTTCAAAAGTTTTCAAAAGAAAGAGGATCCATATTCAAATGGATGCCAAAATCTTGTACTAATCTGTTAGGACCCGTTTTTAAATGGGTACCTAAAGTTGTTGTTTCCTGATTTCTCTTGCAAACCCGGTATATGTGGTACTTGGATAGCGGTTGTTCCAAGCATATGACTGGGCAGAAAGCTTTATTGTCTAATTATACAGAGAAATTCAGTGGAAATGTAAGATTCGTCAATGATCAATTTTCACCTATTCTGGGCTATGGTAATGTGGTACGCGACAAAGTAACGATTAAGAAGGTGAGCTATGTTGAAGGATTAGGGCACAACCTATTCAGTTTTGGCCAGTTCTGTGACAAAGACTTAGAGGTTAATTTCAAAGCTAAGAGTTGCTCGGTGCGTACTGAAGATGGCAAAGAACTCTTAGTTGGCACTCGCAAGTCAAACCTCTACACCATCAATCTTTCAAAGGTCTCGACTGACAATCAGGTTTGCTTACTGACAAAAGCTTCGATGCAGCAAAGTTGGCTTTGGCACCGACGGCTGTCACACCTGAATTTTCGTTATATCAACAAATTAGTCAAAGGCAAATTGGTGAATGGACTTCCTGAACTGAGATACGAAAAAGAACACTTGTGTGCAGCATGTGAAAAAGGGAAGATGAAGAGAGCTCCACATAAACCGAAGCCTGAACCTAGTACTAGTTCTCCATTAGAGTTGTTGCATATGGATCTTTGTGGTCCGATGCGAACGCAGAGCTTAGGCGGAAAGAAATATGTTCCTGTTATCGTGGACGATTATTCGCGATACATGTGGGTCAAATTTTTACGATCAAAAGATGAGACGCCCGAAGTACTCATTACATTTCTGAAGACGATGCAGGTGAATTTGCAGAAACCAGTCAAGCTTCTTAGAACTGATAACGGCACAGATTTCAAAAACAGAACTGTTGAAGAGTATCTCCAATCGGTCGGGATATCACATCAATACTCTGTTGCTCGTACGCCCGAACAGAATGGAGTAGTCGAAATGAGAAATCGAACGCTAGTCGAGGCCGCTCGCACTATGCTCAGCCAATCAGATTTACCTCTATTTCTGTGGGCAGAAGCTATTTCGACATTGTGCTACACTCAAAATCGTTCCATGATACACCACAGATTTCAAAAGACTTCGTATGCTTTGATCAACAACCGAACACCAACCATCAAATATTTTCATATTTTTGGGTGTAAGTGTTTTGTGCTAAACGACAGAGAGAGTCTGAACAAGTTCAGTGTTAAGGCAGATGATGGCATCTGCATTGGATATTCTTCTACATCTGCTACATATCGAATTTATTTGAAGAAGTCGAAGACTGTTATTGAGAGCGTAAACGTCACATTCGATGAGGAAATGACTTCTTAACAAGTCAGTTCAGAACCCGTGATAATTAGAGTATTAGCTTCTGGGCAATTCCGTTCAGAAGATGTACCTAAAAAGAACAAATCAGATGAATCATCAACGTCTTCTAATCATTTATCTGATTTATATCTTTTATTTGAACTGTTTTATAATGAACATCTTGGATCTAATGTGAATAAACCTACTGTGGTTGACAGGATTGAAGATTCAACGATTAATCATCCAACCACTTCAGATGTTTCTACTGAATCAAATTCTCCAATTCGGCAAGATATTCCAGTTCAAATGCCTACTCCAATAGTTGAAGTTGTATCTACTAATGATGAGGCAGAAGTTGTTGAGTCAGTAGGATGTGCTATAAGGACAGATCAACAGACTGAACAAGTTGTACCTACTGAAGCTTCTGCACCAAATACATCAACTGAATCCCTCCCTCATACTGTTCAGACTGAAGAACCTGAAAGTGGATTTTTAGATGACAACCATGATCAATCTTCAGCTACTCCACTCCCTCATGAACATCGCTGGACTAAAGAACACCCTCTTCACCAAGTAATTGGAGATCTTAACAAACCGGTGCAAACTAGGTCAGCAACTTTGAATCAATGTATGCATGACTCATTCCTCAGCAAGATAGAGCTCACTCGTGTTTTAGAGGCTCTAGCTGATTCAGATTGGGTGTCTGCTATGCAAGAAGAGTTAAATCAGTTCGAAGCCCTGAAGGTCTGGAGGCTAGTGCCAAAACCAGAAGGAAAAACTGTTATCGGCACTAAATGGGTGTTCAAGAATAAAAATGATGAAGATGGTATTGTTATAAGGAACAAAGCAAGACTTGTTGCCAAGGGATATAAGAAAGAGGAAGGCATAGACTATGACGAGACATATGCTCCAGTAGCGCGTATAGAGGTAATCCGCATGTTTCTAGTCTACGCAGCTCACAAGAACTTCACTGTCTATCAAATGGACGTGAAGACTGCCTTTCTGAATGGCATACTTAAGGAGGAAGTCTACGTCTCTCAGCAAGAAGGGTTTGTAAATCCAGATAAGCCAAATCACGTCTACATCTTGGATAAAACTCTTTATGGTCTGAAATAAGCACCTCGCGCCTGGTATGATGTTCTATCAAAATTCTTGGTCAAGTCAGGTTTTTCAAAAGGTAAATTCGATACCACTTTGTTTATTAAAAAGGAAAAATCTGATATCATTCTTATTCAAATATATGTAGATGATATTATATTTGGTTCTACAAATCCTAAATACTGTAAGAACTTTTCAAATCTCATGGTGTCACGTTTTCAGATGAGTATGATGGGAGAGATGAATTTCTTTCTCGGATTACAAGTTAAATAGTTTTCAACGGGGATTTTCATTAATCAATCTAAGTACATTTTTGATATTCTTCGGAAATTCAAAATGAAAAATTGCAAATCAATTGGAACCCCAATGGCACCAGGTACTAAGATTAACACTAATCCTTCGGGAAAAGCTGTTGATGTTAGGACTTATAGAGGTATGATAGGGTCTTTAATGTATCTTACTTCAAGTAGACCAGATATAATGTTTTCAACATGCTTGTGTGCAAGATATCAGGCTGACCCTAAAGAATCCCATTTGGCTGCTGTCAAACGGATTTTTAGATATCTGAAGGGGACTGCAGATCTTGGTCTATGGTATCCTAAGGATACAGGGTTTGAACTAACTGCTTATTCAGACGCAAATCATGCAGGGTGCATGTTGGACAGGAAGAGCACTTCAGGTCATATTCAATTTCTTGGAGACAAGCTCGTTAGTTGGGCGTCAAAGAAACAATTATGTGTTTCCACATCGACTGCAGAAGCAGAGTATGTAGTTGCTGCTAGTTGCTGCTCTCAGGTCTTATAGATGCGAACACAACTTCGAGACTATGGATTCAAGTTTGACAAAATACCGATCTATTGTCACTCGAAGAGTGCTATCGCCATATCAGCTAATCCTGTGCAACACACTAAAACAAAGCACATTGATGCCAGGTATCATTTTATTAAAGATAATGTAGAAAAAGGTACAATAGAACTTTACTTTGTAAAAACTGATTATCAACTTGCAGATTTGTTTACCAAAGCTTTAGATGAAAAGAGATTTAATTTTCTTGTGTCTAAGCTTGGTATGCTAAATGTCAATATCTAATCAGTAATTACCTATTAAAGTTTCTTTTATTGTAATTTTTCATCATTTCTTTATCATTATTTCTGAAAGGATATCTGCACTTTAACATGTTGTTCATGATCTCAGGGGGAGTGAGACAAGATTCTAAGATGATCAATATTTTATTTGCGGGGGAGTTTATAGAATTTAACTGCTAAATTTTTTTTGTGATGCATGAATTTAGGGGGAGTTTATGTGTATAACAAAAGGAGTAAGGATAAGATTTCTGATTATTTCAGATCAGAACTCGTACTTTAATCGTTTTACTGCTTTATGTCTTTTAATTTTTCAATAAATTTTGTGAATAAAGTTGCTTTGACATGACTTTGAGACTTGTGTAGAATGAGAGGAGTTATCCAGATCATATCTTTATGATTTTCAGTTGACTTCATGAGATTTAAGACTACATAGAAAGGTTAATTTCTTATCTTAATCTCATATATGGTTGAAAGAAGGACAACTTTCAATCATAGAAAACATATTTTTAAATGTTTAAACCACTTCCCGATTCTTAAAAAAATCATGAATTGGAAGTGTGATTTTTAAATGTTTTTCAAGATTTATTTGTGCTTACATGATTACAAACCGTGTGTTTCCAAAGATAAATACTTGTGTATTGTATTTTCTATATACTTTCAAGTATTCACACACATCGGTTTGAAGTTTTATTCAATATGTTCTTACCATGTCACAAATTTGAAACATATTTTTCGATGGTAAGACACCCCGCTTGCACTTCAATGAATTTTGAGCGTTAATTCATTTTGAAACGTTCTTTCAAGAATGTCTATATTTTGCTTCATATAGACAATATCCATTATTCTTGACCATAAGCTTTAATTGCTATATCATTTGATTCTGATCATTTCATACAATGTCAAAATTTTCAAACAAGTCTCTTGCATTCATATCTATTCATTCAATTTACTTGATTGAAATATTTTCAATGTTTAAAATGCTCATATCTTCATGATTATATTCTGAGCATATAAACATCTTACTTGTATTTGAGCTTTAACTGATACAGTTAAACCATTTTGAGCAACATATGCTTAATAGGACAATATGGGTTTTTTGTGCTAGGACTTAAATGAAACTTCTATGGATTCACGATAACCAGTGTTTCCTACCCAAGAAGTTAATCCATAGTGATTGAGTGTGAGGAGTCGAAAAGAAATGAGTTTGGGTTGTGCGTTGAGGTAAAATGGAAAAGAGAGTTTGGTTAGATGTGAGTTTTTTGAATTAAAAGAATGAGGGTGTGAGATCAGAATAAAAGAATATCAAACTCTGCACCAACTACTTTCTGAGTCGGGCAGCTACATTACTAATGTTTCACAATTCTTCGTGAACATTATTGAAACAGGCAACTAGCCCATGCCAACTCTTGATAAAACCCCACCAGCTACTCATTTTCTTCTTAAAAAGAAAGTGTTTCATATTTTTAAGGGGACGCAGCACATTATCTATCTGGTTTTCATTTGGAAAATCTGGATATTGAAAAAGAAGGAAGTTTGCCCCACCTTTGCACTTCAATCATGCACATTGAGTCTGTGTTTATGTATTGTTGTCTCAGTGGTTTACATAATGTTGAGCCTTTTATAAAGGCAATCATCATATGCTTAATTCTTTCTATCACTTACACGTACACACAAGGAATTTGTTTTCTTGTCATAACGTTCATAGAAATTTCCTTTGTGATATTTCGATGATTGGATGGAAGCCCTATGGGAGTAAACATCAAAAAGCTCCTTTCCTATGTGTATTCGTTACACACAGTGACTTAGTGTTACTGACAGGCATATTAACTGATTCATTTGTTGATTCTAGTGTTACATTCCTATTTTGTCTAGATTTGCAAAGATCTAAATGAATACATTGTTCGAATTGGCAACGAATCAGAGGCTTTTGGATAGATCAGAATGGTTAAAGACATTTCTTGGTGGAAGTTTTGATGATATCGATGCTCTATTCATCAAAAAGCTCATTTCCTATGTGTATTCGTTACACACAGTGACTTAGTGTTACTGACAGGCATATTTCATTTGTTGATTCTGGTGTTACATTCCTATTTTGTCCGGATCAGAAATTTCAAATATTTGAAAGTTTGAAAGTTTAAAAGTATGGATAAAGAGTTGAAGAAGATAAAGTTCAAAGTTTGAAAGTTTGAAAGATTGTTCAAGCAAAGTCAAAGTTGTTTGAAGATGTGTTGTTTTTACTGAAATTTTCTTTGAAGATTATTTGCTGAAGCAAGTCGAGCTAAATCTGAAGATAATTTCGTCTGAAAGAGTCTTGTGATAATTTTGGAAGATTATTGAAGATCGTTTCTATCATATTTTGGAGAGATTGTTAATTTTGTTCAGAGACAGAGTTGGGAAGAATAAAGTTAAACAAAAGGAAGAGATTGTCCAGATTGAACCAAAGGGGGAGATTGATTTGCTAAATCGTTCAAAGATGATCTTGAATCCAAAGGGGGAGATTGTTAGAGCAGAAATATGTTGGATACAACATCATGAAGACTAAAGGTCAAAGTACAAGAAGTCAAAGCTGAAAGCCAACTCTCATTGAAAGTAAAAGTCATTGTGTAATAAAATCAAAGTCAATTGTATTTGTTTTTAGTTTCTTTGTTTTTAGTAGTGGGTATAAATAGCTTTATTTGTTGTTTAATAGATAGATGACTAGAATGTGAGATTGATTTTCAGAGAGAATTGTAGAGAGAGAAAGAATCATCTAGAGAGAGAAAGTTGTAAACACTTTGAATTTGAATTTGAATCAAACAGGTAATTGTGATAATCTTGTTTGTTTTGATTAATTGTAATTGAGAAACTTGAATCAGGGACATACAATTTCGTTCGCAGGTTTTTGTAAATGCCTTATACATTTACCCATTTTGGGTGGTTTATTCCCAATACAAACGTTATATTGCCAAATTTTTGAATTTTTAAATTTCTATATTTTTTAGGGTGTTACAAATTGGTATCAGAGCTCTAGTTTAAGTGAACTAGGCATGAATGTAATATGTCTAGACTTAGACTGAGTATGTTAAGCATCGATTGTGAGTTTGGGTAGAACTTCTAAGATGGGTTAGTCTTACAGTCGACGGAAATTATGTTTATCAAGCGTTGTGGCGTTGGTAACGAGAACCTTTATGTATTATATGTTCATAATCTCACTTACCTAATGTTATTATGAGGATGTTTTACGTGAATGTGCTTGAAATACCATTACTATGACAATTGATGATATGGTAGTACATTTTCCTTCCTGTTTTATTCTACCTCTCTCTTACTCTTTCTCGTGCTGGTGTTGCAGCCATTATTCCTTATGGTGAATACTCGTAGTCGTCAGTTAGGTGACGGAGACCTTCGCGACGTTAGTTCGCCCAATCCAAACCCGGTGGTAAGGGCGCCAGCTGTCGTTCCTCCCGGTATGCCACCGATATTCACTGGGGGGTAGAGCAAGTGCCTAGGGTGAATTTGGCATCCACGAACCCGGTTATTCAAGAGGCAAACCCTCAAGCTGATATGATATCCAGCGTCATGCAGATAGTGACGTCGGCTATGAAGAAGCATCAAGAGGCGTTTCTGAAGATGATGGAGGACCGGGATGCGAGCCTCAGAACGCATGAGGCAGTGGAAGAGAATGTGTTGGTTGGTTCTCGAGGCACCGGGAACAGAATCAGGACTGAAGAGCACGGGGTTGTTGGTGCTCAGAGAGGTGGAAAGAGTTGTTCCTACAAATCTTTCCTCGGTTGTGAACCGCCAGAGTTCTCGGGTTCTGAAGACCCGGTTGCATGCGTTAAATGGATCCAAGCGGCCGAGCAAGCTTTTGGCTCCTCCGAGTGTAGAGACGATCAGAAAGTGAGATTCGGTTCTCAATTACTCAAAGATACGGCACTCTCATGGTGGACTATCACTCATGCCACCCTCTCTTTTACTGTGTTAGCTCAGCTATCGTGGGCCGAGTTCAAGAAGAAGCTTTTGGAGGAGTACTGCAGTGAGAGGGTCATGGATCGAATCGAAGCGGAGTTTCGGTCGCTGGAGAAAGGAAACTTGACGACGAGGGAGTATACCCGTCAATTTACAGAGAAGTTGGGGTTAGTAGGGCATGTGGCCTCAATTGAAAAAGAGAAGATAAAGGCCTATCTGAAGGGTCTGCCGGCGGACATGATGTCTATGGTCCGCAACTCGAAGGCTTCTAATCTTCGAGAGACGATCGAAGAAGCCCAGTTTATGGAAGTGGTTTACGCAAAGGGTAAACCGGAGAAGGTAGTAGTGGTTGTTGACAAGAGAAAGTGGGAGAGCAATTCCGTGCATCCCAAAAGAACTCGACCTTTTGTTGGAAACCGAAATTCCAACAATTATAATGAAGCTAGATGGTGTCAGAGGTGTCGATCCAAGCACCATGGCAACTGTAACACCACTCCCCAACCTTGCAGCAAGTGTGGCAAGTCTGACCACGCCACCAAAGATTGCCTGATCAGAGGGCTTATCTGTTTCGAGTGCAAGGCACCGGGACATATGAAGAGAGATTGCCCGAATCTTAAGTCGGGTAGTGAACCGGAGAAAAGGGAGAACCCACCTAGGGTTCCTGGTCGAGCTTTTCAGATGACGGCCGATGAGGCCAAGGCATCCGCCGATGCGGTATTGAGTACGTTTCTTCTAAACTCCGTACCTGCTCGTGTACTGTTTGATTCGGGTGCCAGTTTCTCTTTTATATGTGAGTCATTTCGTCAGAAGCTTTCTATGCCCATTATTAGTCTAGAGAATGCGTTAGTGGTAGAGATAGCGAATGGTAGTCAGGTCCTAATCCGCGATGTGCTGAAGAAGTGTGTTCTCGGAATCGAAGGGAGAGAATTCCCGATCGATTTAATGCCAATGGTCATTGGAGGTTTTGACGTAGTGGTCGGCATGGATTGGCTAGCAAAAAATCATGTCGAGATCGTATGTTCCAAGAAGTTAATCCGACTCCCCAATCCTTGTGGTGATGTTGTGATCTATGGCGAGAAGAGGAAAGGCGATGCAGCAATCATCACCATGGCTAAGGCGCGCAAATGCTTGGTGAAAGGATGCTCGTCCTTTCTAGCCTACGTAATCGACGCCAAGTTAGAAAAGTTGAAGCTTGAAGATGTGAAGATAGTGCGAGAGTTTCCCGACGTCTTTCCGGACGACTTGCCCGGGTTACCACCCGATCATCAAGTGGAGTTTCGGATTGATCTCGTGCCGGGAGCGGCTCCTATTGCTAGAGATCCCTACCAGTTGGCACCATCGGAGATGCAAGAGATGATGATTCAACTCCAAGAGCTTTTGGAGAAGGGTTTTATAAGACCGAGTTCGTCGCCTTGGGGAGCTCCGGTCTTGTTTGTCAAGAAGAAAGATGGCACAATAAGAATGTGCATCGACTACCGTGAGTTAAACAAGGCAACGGTGAAGAACAAGTACCCGCTTCTGAGAATAGACGACATGTTCAATCAACTTTAAGGAGTGGGGTGTTTCTCCAAGATCGACTTGCGATCGGGGTATCACCAAGTGAATGTGAGGGAAGAAGACTGTGTGTCCCAATAAGCAATCATTCAATCAAGTAAACATATATTCAACACAATAATGCAAACCTGATATTGATTATCTAAAAGATTCAATCGATTACAAGCTTTCTTGATGATGAAATCAAATTATGCTTCTATCTTTCTCTCTGTATACGGCGCAGGAACCACAAGCAGCTAGCCTCTCTCTCAATAATGATTTTTCTAATTAAGCTCCTTAACCTAATTTACTCTAAACAAAACCATTTTATACTAAGGCCTTAATTAACCAAATGGGCTTGGCTTGACAAGGGCCCAACAACTAAAACAAAAGCTTATTAAATCAAAAGGACTAAAAGGAAAAATATGGAAAATAAACTTTGACTATTTATTACAAACGGGCCCTAGACTATTTGTTGAGACGACTTTATCAGCTTTAACTTTAGATTTCCATCTTCAGATAATTATGATCTTGACTCCAATAAAATTGTGCTTTAACAATCTCCCCCTTTGGATCAAGATCATTCTTTAATATCAGAAATTTCAATCTTCCTCTTTTTCTTCAGAAAGTAGCAATCTTCCCAATCGATGAGAATATCTCTTGGAAAGAAATTATCTCCAGTTTCAGCTCGGAATGCTTTAGCAAATCATCTTCAAATAAAATTTCTTCAAAGCAGCATATCTTCAGAATATCTTCCATTTCTTGATTGACTCTTCTCCCCCTTTTTGATGAAAAGAGCAAAGAGTTCATCAAAACGTTTCTTCAAGAAATTTCTTCCACCATTGATCTTGCAAACAGAACCACTGATTATCCGTCAATTCATTAAGATGTTCATCCAGATCTTTGCAAATCTAGACAAATTAGAAAATGAAGTGTACCACCTGAATCAACAAATGAAGCAGTTAAACGTACCTGTCAGTAACACAAAGTCACTGTGTGTAACAAATACACAGTATAAAGGAGCTTTTATGATGTTTACTCCCCCAGGGCTTCCAATTAATCATCGAAACACCACAAAGGCAAGTTCTATGAACGTTATGACAAAGAAACAAATTATTTGTGTGTTCGTGCAAGTGATAGAAAGAAATAAAGCATATGATGTTTGCTTATAAGGCTCAAAAAGTGTAAACCACTGAGACAAGTAGTGAAACACAGACTCAATGTGCATAAACGAAGTGTGAAGGTGGGGCAGACTTCCTTCTTTTCAATATCCAGATTTTTCAAATGAAAATCAGATAGTTTATGTGTTGCGTCCCCTTTTGAAAATGAAACATTTTCTTGTTGAGAAGAAAATGAGTGGTAGGTGGGGTAATGTCAAGAGTTGGCATGGGCTAGTTGCCTATTTCAATAATGTTCACCAAAGAAATGTGAAGCATTAGAAATGTGGTTGCCCGACTCAGAAAGTAGTTGGTGCAGAGTTTGATATTCTTTTACTCTGATCTCTCACCCTCTTTCTTTTAATCTTTAAGCTCACAGCTAACCGAACCCTCTTTTACAATATCTCTCATCACACATCCCACACTCATTTCTTTTTGAACTCCTCACATTCAACCACTATAGGATTAACTTCTTGGGTAGGACACATTGGTTAACGTGAATCCATAGAAGTTTCTTTTAAGTTCTAGCACACTGATCCCATATTTTCCTATGAAGCACATGATGCTCAGATAGTTTAACTTTATCAGATACGGTTCAAAGATGAATCAGAAAACATTTAAAATCACACTTCCAAATCAAGAAATCTGTTTGAGAATAGGGAAATGGTTTGAACATTTAAGAACATGTTTTCTTATGATTGAAAGTTGTCCTTCTTTCAACCATGGATGAGATGAAGATAAGGAATTATACCTTTTGAACGCAGTCTTACATCTCACGAAATCAAGCTTAAAGTCATAAAGATATGATCTTTAAAGCATCTCTCAACCTACAAAAGTCTTAAGGTCTAGTCAAAGTAACTTTATTCACTGAAATTGAAAAGACATAAAGCAGTAAAACAATTGATGTACGAGTTCTGATCAGAAATAATCAGAAGTCATCACCTTTACTCCCCCTGAAATTATGCATCAGAAACCTTATCAGTGAAAAATATAAACATTGACTCCCCCTCAAATGTTGATTATCATATCTGACAGATACATAAAATTTCAGAAAAGTATGTACTCCCCCTTGATGGTTGATTTCCTCATTGAAGTATTGGAGTACAATCTCTTATCAGCACATGAGTAAGGTCTTTTGATCACTGAAGTACAAGTCCTAAACTGTTGTGTTTAGAAGTCAAACTTCGTTGAAGTACGGGTCCTAAGATGATTTTCTTAGAAGCCTTCGCTCTCTTATTCCTACGTCACAATAAGTGCCTGCAACACAGATTCAACCTTTTTCTTTGGTACCCACTGGTATTTGGGTCCATGTTTGTTAGTTGCAGTTCTTATGGGAATAACAGAGTAAGAACCATACCATAAATGATCACTTGTTTTATGAACAAGATCATGTGTACGACAGTAAGAACAATAGAATTGCTTACCTGACAACCTGATTAATTGATCTCTCGAGTAGATATGTTCAGGTTTACCTTTATGCACAGTAAGAACAATAGAACACATGACTTCTTTCCTTTCTCGTCTTTCTTCACATTTTCAACTGGTTTCTTCTTCCAGACCAGTTCTTCTTCGTATCTTCTTCTTCTACTTCTTCTTCTGAATGTATCTGAACCATCTATATTTCTATCATAGAAAAGGTTAGTACTACGAATCTGATTAAATGATTCAACTAACCTTTTTGATGAAACAGTTTTCTCATTTGAACTTGATGCAGACTTTTCAAGCACTTTAATCGTTGAAGCAAAGTTGTCTCTTTCTTGAACAAGCATGTCAATCTTCTTCGTGAACTCAGACTTCGCTTTTTGATCTTTCAAGGCACTTTCAGATAATTCAGATAGTTTGACAGTCAGCTTTCTAATCTCAATTTCAAAGAAGTTTCTTTCTTCTTCAAATCCGTTCTCAACATCATTTCTCTGACCGGATATTTCTTTAAATAAGCCAGTATTCTTCTGTTCAATGGCCTTCTTTTCGTTGGCAAACTTTTCCCTTTCCAGAATAATTACTTTCTCAAATTCAGAAGTCTTTTGAGAAAGCTTTAAACATTTCAGCTCAATTGCCTTCTTTTCGTCTGCACATTTTTTCGAAAAATCTGAGAATTTCTTTATAAAAGCTTTCTTTTCAATTTCAAACTCAGATCTTTCTTTGTCCATCTTTTTCTCCAGGTCATATATCTTCTTTTGAAGCTCAGCATTTGCACTCTCCAAATCAATAACTTTCTCATTGTTCTCAACATAATCTAGTTTCTGGATTTGAGCATTCAAAGCAGAAATCTTTTCTTTTAGTTCAGAGTTCTCAAATTCCAGAAACTTCTCTTGAAGACAACTTTGGTCCTGTCTCAATCTTCTCAATATGTTCCCATAACAACTTTCCTGTAGCATTTTTACTGTCTAATGAAAAGAAAATCTCTTTTGACATTCCTTTCATTAGGAAAGATCGAGCTAATCTGTCAGCTTCATGCCTTTTTCTTTGCTCGTCTGAGTACATATCAAGAGGTAATTTATACTCTCTTTGTTCATCTTGACCATTTTCTCCAGCTACGGTGAGAAGTTTAGTTGGAGGTGTCATGATTCCTTCTTTCAGAGATTTTCTGATATAATCTCCCAAATCATTTCGATCGATGAAGTCTATGAACTGATTTTTCCATGCATCATACTCTCCTTTGAAAAGTACTGGTGGATTCTCATCCATATTGATTGAAGGAGCTTTGATGGAAGTCATTCTTATGCAATAAGAAACTGGTATTGCTCGTTAGTCCAGATAAAATTTGATCACACAAGAAATTTTGTCCCCCTAGGCAGACTTAGCACGGGGGTCCCGCTGGAGTGTTCTACCGGTATTATGCTTGGACCGGTAAAAAAATATGGACCGGTATGAATTCGACCGATAGACTTCTTTGACCTGTATGATGCTTCGACCGGTATTGGATTTCGACCGGTATAAGGTTTTCGACCGGTAAGATGCACAAATAGATGTCCGGTCGACCGGTAAATTGAAATGACCGATAGAAAGAGATCGGTCGATATAAAGAAGACCGATAGAGGTCTTCGACCGGTATTAGCTTAGACCAATATGTTCTTGATGCAATATCGACCCAGAAACCAAAAATCAGCCCAGAAACCAATCGAAAACTCAAAATTAAAACTACAAGACTTTGCCAAAACAATCGAATAAACAACTAGAATAGATTGCAACAATTAATTTCAATAATAAGCACTCTATGAAGAATTCGATTGAAAAGTCAGTAAGTTTTGAGAACGAGCCCAGAATTGCCAAAAACACCAAATTGATAATCGAAAACTATGTAATAATCAAATCAAACAGTACCCAATCACTATAATAGATAAAACAAACACAATCCAACCAATACTTGAATGAACAATCACACAATAAAAATTATGAATCTTTGACAGAAAACAGAACCAAAAAAAAAATTTATACAATTCAATTTATACTCGCTCTGATACCAATTGTGTGTCCCAATAAGCAATCATTCAATCAAGTAAACATATATTCAACACAATAATGCAAACCTGATATTGATTATCTAAAAGATTCAATTGATTACAAGCCTTCTTGATGATGAAATCAAACTCTGCTTCTATCTTTCTATCTGTATACGGCACAGGAACCACAAGCAGCTAGCCTCTCTCTCAATAATGATTTTTCTAATTAAGCTCCTTAACCTAATTTACTCTAAACAAAACCATTTTATACTAAGGCCTTAATTAACCAAATGGGCTTGGCTTGACAAGGGCCCAACAACTAAAACAAAAGCTTATTAAATCAAAAGGACTAAAAGGAAAAATATGGAAAATAAACTTTGACTATTTATTACAAACAGACCCTAGACTATTTGTTGAGACGACTTTATCAGCTTTGACTTCAGATTTCCATCTTCAGATAATTATGATCTTGACTCCAATAAAATTGTGCTTTAACAAAGACGTTTTGAAGACGGCATTTAGAACATGTTATGGCCATTACGAATTCCTCGTAATGTCGTTTGGCCTAACGAATGCACCGACGGTGTTTATGGATTTGATGAATAGGGTGTGTTGACCATTCCTCGACAAGTCGGTCATCGTATTCATCGATGACATACTCGTATATTCCAAGAGCGAGTTGGAACACGAGCAACATCTTCGTGAAGTTCTGGAGGTGTTGAGAAAAGAAAGATTGTACGCCAAGTTTTCTAAGTGCGACTTTTGGCTTGAGGAGGTGAAATTCTTGGGTCACGTTGTCACTCGAGACGGAGTGAAAGTGGACCCCTCCAAGATTGAAGCCATGATGAACTGGGAGCCTCCCAAGAGCCCGTCCGAAATCCGAAGCTTCTTGGGTTTAGCGGGATATTACCGGAGATTTATTCAAGACTTCTCAAAAATCGCTTCTTCCTTGACGGATTTGACTCAAACGAATGAGAAATTCTTTTGGACTGAAGCGCAAGAGAAGGCATTCTGGACTTTGCAAAAGAAGTTGTGCGAAGCTCCAATCTTGTCGTTGCCCGAAGGGTTGGAAGACTTCGTGGTCTATAGCGATGCTTCGAAAATGGGATTAGGATGTGTGTTGATGCAAAGAGGCAAGGTGATCGCGTACGCCTCGAGGCAACTTAAAATCCACAAGAAGAACTATCCTACCCACGATTTGGAGTTAGCGGCGGTGGTGTTCGCCTTGAAGCTTTGGCGGCACTACCTTTATGGAACAAAATGTACGCTCTACATAGATCATAAGAGTTTGAAGTACGTCTTTGATCAAAAGGAGTTGAACATGAGACAAAGGCGGTGGCTCGAGTTGCTCAAGGATTACGATTGTGAGTTGCTTTACCATCCCGGTAAGGCTAACGTAGTAGCCGATGCGTTAAGTCGGAAGGACTATAGCGGAAGTATTCGGGCTACACTTTCGAGAATCGAGTTAGTGTCAAGTCTTGTTGAGAAGATCAAGGCATCGCAAGTAGAGGCGTTGTTGGAAGAGAATCTTAAAGATGAAGTTATGACAAAGCAACGTTTGCTCTTAACGGAAGATAGCCGTGGCGTGAAACTGTTCAACGGTCGTGTTTGGGTGCCCAAGGTTGGAGGCAATCGGGAACTACTTCTTGAGGATGCCCACAGGTCCAAGTATTCCATTCACCCGGGAAGTACAAAGATGTACCCGGACTTGAAGTTACACTATTGGTGGCCAATAATGAAACTTGATGTGGTGCGGTACGTGGAGCGTTGTGTGGCGTGCTTACAAGTGAAGGTCGAACATCAACAAGCGTATGGGAGTCTTCAGTCCTTAGAGATCCCTGAGTGGAAGTGGGAACATATTACCATGGACTTCGTGACGAAGTTGCCTAAAACTCTTCGAGGTCACGATACCATTTGGGTAGTAGTCAATAGATTGACTAAAAGCGCTCACTTTTTAGCTATACGCGAGACCTTACCGATGGACAAGTTAGCAAAACTCTACATCGATGAAGTGGTCTCAAGGCATGGGGTACCTTTGTCGATCGTGTCGGATCGCGACAGTCGGTTCACTTCAGACTTTTGGGATGGTTTTCAGAAGGAGCTAGGTACGCGAGTGAAGTTGAGTACGGCGTACCATCCACAAACCGATGGTCAAAACGAGAGAACAATACAAACTCTGGAAAACATGTTGAGGTCTTGTGTCATCGATTTTGGGGGTAGTTGGGACTCTCACCTACCTTTGGTGGAGTTTGCTTACAACAATAGCTACCATTCGAGTATCGGGATGGAACCATTTGAAGCGTTGTACGGCCGGAAGTTCCGAACTCCCGTGTGTTGGATGGAAGCGGGAGAAAATAAATTCGACAGACCCGAAATTGTGCAAGAGACGGCTGATAAAGTTACGGATATTCGGAATCGGTTGAAAGCGACTCAAGATCGTCAAAAGAGTTTTGCCGATAAGAAGAGGCGGCCGATGGAGTTTCAAGTGGGTGACTGCGTGATGCTTAAGGTATCGCCATGGAAGGGCATTATCAGGTTCGGAAAACGTAGGAAGCTGAGTCCCCGTTTCCTTGGACCTTTCAGAGTGCTTAAGCGGGTGGGTTTGCAAGCCTACCAATTCGAACTGCCGCCGGAGTTGAGTAGAATCCACAACACGTTCCATATATGTTACCTTCGAAAGTGCTTGGCGGAAGACGAAAGCGTCATTCCTCTCTCCGAGATAAGAGTGGACGAAGGTAACCGATGTGTAGAAAAACCCAACGCTATCTTAGAAAAGAAGTCTAAGAAATTGTGTCATAAGGAGGTCACTATGGTCAAGGTGCAGTGGAAGCATCATCGTGGGGCCAATGTGACATGGGAAGCCGAGGAGGACATGAAGCGAAGATACCCTCACTTGTTCGTGTGATCAAGATTTCGAGGACGAAATCATTTTCAAGTTGGGGAGTATTGTAACACCCGGTATTTTCGCAATGTAAGTATTCGTCCTTCGTTGGTCTTTTATCCATCTTCCATTTATCTTTTTGGGAGAAATGTGTTGTATTTTCGAACCTTAAATTGACCCAGGCGAAAATCTCGAGTTTTGGTCATTTTTGGGCTTCGGTACAAACGGCGCGAGAGTGACTCGCGATAGTGACATGTGTCACAATCGCGTGGCACAATCGCCGGGGAAGTACCAACTCTCGATACAATCCACATGAGAATGTCTCGCGATAGTGACATTGTCACTATCGCATGGCAAGGTCGCGGTCGGGTACCAGTGTGTTAAATGACCTCTTTTCTCATTCAATTCTCATAACTCTCTTCACCAACCTCAAAATCTCTCTCTCACTTTGGTGATTTTTAGGGTATTTATTGTTGCTCCAAGATCCTTCAAGTAAATCAATCTTGGTTTCCAAGTATTCTATCATTGTTCATCCAAGGGTTCAAGTAGGAAGCTTTATATCATCTCCTCCATCTTCATCTTCATCTTCTTCAAAGGGTCAAAATCTAGGGTTTTGGGTTTTCTTCAAAAACCCACTTGGTGAGTTCCTTCTATCATTTTCTAAACTTTATACATGTCAAAACTTATATTTTGAACTTCTATACATCTCCTTGGTTTTGGATTTATGATTTTCACATTTTGACCTAACTTGAGTTTTGGGAGATTTTAGGGTTCTTGCTAGGTTTTGTTAAAATGAAGGGTTCCCTTTGTTATGTGTTAAAATAAAGTATTTTCTTGCACATTCATGGTGAAGTACTTGAAAGAATATGTATAATCTCATTTTCTGAATTTCATTCTTATCAGCAGTTAAACTTGGAAAATGCATTTTTAGGAAGTAAATGTTAATGGAAGCTATATGTTTAGCTTTGGTTAGTCACAAATGTGATTGTGACAAGTATAGACTATTACTAGTGGATCCCTAGGTATTGAGTCGGCTTATATATTTTGGGACGTTTTTTTCCCATTATAGCTATGGATGCATTTGATCCTCGGAGGCCTTTGGTATGGTTATATGGGACCGGTTACTAGCCATGGATCATAATGTAGTCCTAGTGAACGAGTATGACTTGGTTTCCTCGGGTGCCCTCCCCCACATCTTAGTAGGGACCAACATTGTTCGTGGCCATGGATTCCAAGTATTTAGCTCACAACTCGGATTGTGGCCTACTTTTGTGTTCCGCTACAATCCTTGGTAAATCGGGTATCCCCCGTCATCGCAAGATGAATTTTCGGGCCAAATGGTCCTTATGTGACAAAGTTTTCAATGGTACACTAAACTCTCTTGAAAAGATTTCCTTTTATTACAATTGTTGGTATTTCTCTAAAATATAAACTGTATGTTCTCACTAGGCTTTAAGCCTAACACTTTTTCTCAAATGATGTGTATAACAGGTTCCTCTAGCGGTGGGTTGTCAAGGGCTTGAATGACGAGCATAGTGTTGAAACATTTTGGTGTTGGCTAGTACTTGGTGTTTGAGGCATTTGATTTAGTTCCATCTTTTGGTGATCTTTGGGTTGACAAACGATGTAATCTAGATAGTTTATGTTTAGATTAGCTTGTTGTCAATTTTCATTTCGTTCGCAGGTTTTTGTAAATGCCTTATACATTTACCCATTTTGGGTGGTTTATTCCCAATACAAACGTTATATTGTCAAATTTTCGAATTTTTAAATTTCTCTATTTTTTTAGGGTGTTACATGAGACCAACAATGTACACCATAACCAACCAAAATAGTCGTTATGCCCTTTTTCAACCTGATTTTCATAGAATTTGATATATCTGACACGGATTTAGAAGTCTATTTTAACAGTTTTATAATTCATTGTCAAGTTACATTTTTAACAAACTTCAATGACTTCACTATCTAAGAATTAAACCAAAAGGTCTAGTTTTGTAATATGGCGATGTTCTAGAAAGTCCTTTCAATGGAATGACTTTTTGATTTTGACTTTTTGGTTTCATATTTCATTGATTGGTTGGTTAATATACAGATTTGGTTACACATTTATTCTCCATTGACACATTTCTTCATCTTCTTCTCAATTCAACGACTCATCATTTTCAATTAGTGATAACAAGTAAGCATCTTCTCCGACTTTCTTTATGTCAATACCATGGATAGATTTGATACTTATTTTCTAAAATTTATTATATCATTGATTGATTATATGATATTGCTTCTCCTTAGGTTTCTTTACTAGGTGAGAAGAATATCGTTCTAGGGGTCAGTTCAAATAAGCAAAGTAAATATCATGAGAAGGTTCATATGCAAAACCATTGAAAAAATCTATTAGAATATGCATATGTGAATTGATGTTACAAACTTTTCATATAAGTTCACATATGCATCTTCAAATGGATTTTTTGGATTTTTCACATATGAACATTCCCTTCTTACCTTCTCGCGATATTTTTCCTTCTTATTTGAACATCTAATATTGTTCTAATAGGGACATAAAAGTCGTATAATACATACAAATAGTGAGTCGACAAGAGTAACGAAACCTCCACACTCTTTAAATTCTTTAAAACCTTCTTCAACATAGAGGACATTGTTCACGATGGTGAGAAGAGTATCCAAGTTTACAACTTTCGAATAAAAGAAGGTGTCTTCATAAAATTTAACATCTATTGACACAAATAATTCTTTTTATCAAGATCAAATAAACTACACCCCTTCTGACCAAACGGGTTTCTTATAAATACATATTTACGACCTCGACTAGTAAACTTGTCACCCTTGGCACATTGATTATGTGCAAAAGTCAAAAATAACCAACAATGTGCAAATCATGAAAAGAAGGTGGGTTGCCATAAAGCATTTCTTAGGAAGTTTTGTTTACGGTGTCCAATTAATTACGTGAGTGCAACAAAAACGCATTCCACCCAAAAGAAAATTGGCACACTAGCTTAAAATGCAATGTGCAAACAACATTTAGAATATGTTAATGTTTTCTCTCCACTCTTCCATTTTGTTAGGGATTACCCACACAAGATGTTTGAAAGAAAATCCCATTTGCCATGAAGTAATCTTTCATACAGTTAAATTGTTGTTCAATCACAACAATAAATGACATAAACATCATAAAAACTTCTTTTATCAATCAACAAATACACCCATATAGCTTGAAAATTGTAATCCACTATTGTTAGAAAATAACGAGTAGTAAAAGAGGAAAGTTTCAATATACAAACCCCATAAATCGCAATGTATTAACTCAAAAGAGTGAGTTAATATTTTTTTCACTTGAAAAAAACTTATCTCTAGAATGTTTGGCACAATGACATATTGCACATGCTTTATTTAACTGAACTGTATTGTTGCTTAACAAAGGAAATAAGTTTACCAATTTTTGGAGGGATAACCTAATCGACTGTGCCATAGCTCCAAAGATTTGACTTATCAATCGAAACCTTTTGCACCTTCAATTCTTGTTAAAGATAGTAAAGTCCATCCCATTTCTCACATGTGTCAATCACCTCCTTCAAATGCAGGTTCCATATAGCACATTAGTTAGACTTAAATTGGACAAAGTGTAACACCCGTAATTTTCAGTAAACCCTTAACTACTCCTCTATGATCGATCAATATATGTAATTGGCTATTGGGCTTTATTCGTAAAACATGGGTGTTTGGATTGGGAGCGCTTCGGGTAAAAGGTCGGATTTTCGGACGTCCGGTACGCCCTGGGTGATTGTGCTAACGATTGTGACAAGAGGTCACTCTCGCGGGGCACTCTCGCGGGCCACGTACCAAGAGTAGGATGGTTCGAGCGACAATGCCCGCGATTGTGACAGGAGTCACTCTCGTGGGGCAAGGTCGTGGAGTATGTAACGCGTCCAGGGCAAATCGGGCGACTGTGCCCGCGATTGTGACAAAGTGTCACTCTCGTCGGGCACTATCGCCGACGGGTGACTGAGTTGTATAAAAACGCGATTTTCAGCCTTCTTTCATTTCAACCTTCCCCCATTTCACTTTTTCCTCTCATGAACTGAACCCTAACCCTAGTAATCGAGTTTTTGAGCCTCCAAGGTATATTTCTATGATATGTGAAGGGATTCTTCACATCTTAGTGAAGATTTGGAAGCAAGAGCTAGGAGGTCTTCAACTTATCTCCTTCACCAAAAGATTCTCCAAGTTTTATAGGCTTTTACTCAAAACCTATTTGGTGAGTTCGTCTCTCCCTCTTCTAAACCTTTATGCAAGATGAAAATGCCTCATTGATGATTTCCTAGCGTTTGATTTCTCAAATTTTAGGTTTGATGATTTTGGATAAACTAGGTCAAAATTAGGGTTTTGGCCAAATCGGGGATTTTGATGTAAATGTTTGGGGGATCGATTCTAAATGGTTGAACTTGTATATTTATGGTAGGAAGCTTGTGGATCTAGGTTTTGGAAGGATTTTGCTCATGGATTCAGATTTCTTCAAGAAAGCTCAAGTTGTGATAAAATCTAGATTCAGCCTAAATCTAGCAAAGTGAGTTCAATTTGATTTGTGAAAACGTTGTACATGCCAAAATGTTCATTTTAAAGTATTTACGTGTTTATCATGAAATTATTACTTGTTGGGTTATTTGGTGGGTTTTGATCATTCGAGGTGTTTGACTTTAAAAATCTTGTAAAAGCCCCCACATTTGGGATTTTTTGGATATCTTGAAAAAAATAAGTCATTTTAAAGGGTTTGACGATCTATTGCATAAATGGAAGTTATTAGGTAAAATGACACCTTTAGTGTTTGTTTGGAAAAAAGGGGTTGATTTCATATTATGGGACGTTTTGAAAGGATAAAGAGTATAGATCTATGTTAAGTCTGATTTTATAGTAATCATTGTATTTATAGGACTTGGTCAATATTGTGTTTAGAGGCTTATATGTCTTGTATTTGACCAAGGGTATTTAAGTCCCTTTGGTCTTTGTTTGTTGTAAGTTTCACACGCACATTAATCAGAATTCTACTTTGCGCTCCTATTGTCTCTCTCTCTCTACTTTCTCTCTCTAAGGATTTAGAGATTCTTGGGTTATCAATTGGTATCAGAGCCAGCTAGATCTTGAGAGAATTGAGAGATTGCATTCTTCTAATCTGAATTGGTGATCGAAATCAAAAATTTGATCGATTTTCTTGATTTTTTCAAGAAAATCTCGTTTTCTTGATTTCTCATCAAATTTGGATGTGTTTGTGATCGTTTTTGTTTGAATTTGATCTCATTAGTTTCGTTTTTGATAATCGATCACATTTGTTTCAGGTTGTTTTTCAAGAAAAACAGTATTGGATCATCGATTTTGAGTTTTAAAATTTTCTGGAAAAACGAGTTTGGTTACTGTTCTTTCATCGAAATCTCATTTTTATGGTTTTTAATTGAAATTGTTGGTTGATTTGAGTGGAAAAGGTGTTTTCGATCTTATTTGTAAAAGGAAAGTTCATCAAATTTGGTGTTAAAATCGAGTTTTTTTAGAAGTTTTTGTGTTTTGCGTTCGGTTTATTCAAGATCCACACTTTGCGTTTCATTCAAAACACTTTGCGTTTCATTCATGTTGCTTTGTGTTTCCCTTTACAAACGCAAAGTTTGATTTGCGTTCCTGCCTTCGACCGTAAAATTCTTGGTTCGCGTTTCAAGTTCAACCCGCAAAGTTTACTTTGCGTTTCCCACTACACCCGCAAAGTTTACTTTGCGTTTCCTTCTTCACCCGCAAAGCTCAACTTTGCGTTTCCTTCCACACCCGCAAAGCTCAACTTTGAGTCTGAAATTTTTTTTTTAGTGTGTCATCTAAATTTTTTTTCCTTTTTAATCTTTGTGTCATTTCAAGTGTTTTTCAAATTGTCAATTTTTAATATTTTTTTTTTCTTCTTCGAAAATTTTCAATTCAAACTGATTTTGTTTTGTAGATACATCAGCAATGGATTCTGCCAAGTTTGCTTTCCAAGCTAGGTTCTACTCAAATGATCTAATGATACAATTGGGAACAGATACTCATCCACCAGTCTTAATCAACGAAGATGAGTTTACACAGTGGCAAGACAGGTTCATAAATTTCATTGAGCGTTAGAGTAACGGAGAGTACATGATGAAATCTTTGTCTGAAGGACCATTTGTCAAGCCAAAAGGTGACATTCCTTTGACAGATGATGAAATCAAACGTGAAAAAGCCGATAGAGAAGCAAAGTCCAATTTGATGCTAGCTCTACCTAACACGATCTACAATCGAATTGACTGTTTCAAACATAATCCGAATATGATGTGGACTCAGTTAGAAAAGATCATGCTTGGGTCATCAGTTGCTACTCAGATTCGCCAGACACGCTTCATGAACAACTTTGAGGAATTTAAGGCGAAGGACAATGAATCTCTGAAGGCTATCTTTGACCGGTTTTGCGCTGTGATTAATGATCTAGAAAGATTAAAGTGGAAAAGACTGCTCTGGAGACAAATCTGAAGTTCCTTAATTCTCTTCAGCCTGAATGGAATAAATCATGTCATAGACTGAGGAACGATGTCAGAATTTCCACGATGCAGATTCAAGAGCTGTATGAGATTATGCTAACTGATGAGAGCTTGGTGATAGAGAAAAAAGCCAAGTTAGACAAAAAGAACAAGAAGACAGTTGATCCTGTTGCTCTTCTCACGAAGCAACTGAATGAACAAGCGTTGTCTGATAACGCTTACACCGGATCAATTGATGACGATGGAGAGGCCTTACAGAAAGCTATGATCCTTCTCTCCCAACACTATCAGAAGAAGTTCCAACCTAGATCGGGTTCCAACTCTTCTCGCTTCACTTCCGGTCTTAAAGTAAAAGTACCCGAGCCAAAGACTGCTGCTTGCTACAACTGCGGAAAGCCGGGTCACATCTCAAAGGAGTGTAGAGCAAAGAAAGTTAAGGACTCAGCTTATTACAGAAGGAAATTGGAGCTGGCTGAGAAAAGACAGAATGGAACAGCTTTGCTGGCAGAAGAAGAATTCTGGCTGGATTATTCCGATGATGAAGCATCAAACGTCGAGATCGCCCATTTGTGCTTAGTCGGAGATGACCAGTCAGATGACTCTGACACTGATGAGAATGAGGTATATTCTGAATTTGACTACATCTTTATTACCTCTCAGTTTGATATCATGATTAATGCTTTGTCTGATTTGCGCTCTAAATTTTTATCTGAAAGAGTTTTAAATTCTGAAAAGTCAGATTTAATTGAAAAGCTGAAAATTTCTTTGAAGGATGAAAAATCTATTTTAGAAAATACTAAAGACATCTTTCAAAAGAAATTGGATGCTTTGGAAAATTTAAACAAAACTTATCTTGAATCTTTGACATCGATGACTACTTTAAAAGATGAATTTTTTGATAAAATAATTAAGTTAGAAGAAAAGCTTTATCGAAGAGACCAATCTGAACAAACAATCTATATGAACAAGCCGAGGAGTGAAGAGGTTTTAAAACAGAGATGTGGACTTGGTTTTGATAATCCTCAATTTTTAAACAAAGTAATAGACAAAGTTCCCACCTTATATAAATACGATTATCTGACACTTGCTCATTATGCTCCTCAGTTCAAATTTCATTGGACTAGTGAAAAGGAAGTGTTAGATCTCGAAAATGAGAAAAGGATATATAAAAAGAAAAATGAAATTCCTTTTGTTTATACGTCCTAAAATGCCAAATATTTTCCGGAAAAATCAAGAAGAGGAAAAAGAGTTTTAAATGATATATCTTCTGTTAAATCTTCAGTGTCTAATGATTTTATTCCTTCTTATGCCCCTGATTCTGATAAGGAAAATATTTCTCCAATCATTTATGATTCAAAGAAATATACTCCTCCGTTAATATTAGAAGGAAAAATCATAGATCTTGAAGATCAGATAGAAGATCAAAATATTTTGAAGAAAATTGAATCTGACATTATTCTTTCTTTTATGACTTCTAGTCTTGAAGAAAATTTATTTTCTCAAAAATCAGATTCTATTTCTAGCCTATCTTCTGATTCTAAGGAAAATAAAAAGGAAGTTTCAAATTTTAAAATCCTTTCTCAAAATAATTCAGACTCCGAGGTGAATTCAAATTTATTAGTTGATCAGATTGGTTGCTTGGATAAATTTATTTTTTCTGATTTAAATATTTCTTCTAAAATTCTTGATAATTCTTTTACGCTCAATGATCAATATTATAAACCCAAGCGTAAAAGAAGACGGTCAAAGAAGTCGAAGAAACGAGATACAGTTTCTACTGGCAATTCTAATTCTTCCGATACTATTATTTCAGATCGGACTGTGAGGAAGTCGCCAAGACAGATCTGTAGAAAGAAGCAAATATCTGAGGAATCTTTTGTTGATGGGGATAAATGTGTAGACAAACTTTATTACAATGATTCATTTGCTTCATGTAATAAAATTTCAAAATACTCTAGAAAGCAAATGTTTCGAATTTCAAAATATGTCTCATGTTCTTCCTCAGATTCAAATTCTGATGATTATGCTTTCTCTTCTGATGAGTGTGATTATTTTTCTGATCATATTCCTTGTGCTTTATCTGATAAATCTGCTCATTTTTTCCCTGTAAGAACTGCAACTAACAAACAATGGCCCAAATTCAAGTGGGTACCCAAATCTTTATCTGATTCAAAGTTGTAGGCATCACATGTTAAGGGGGAGTAAGGGAATTTTGGCTTCTAAGTATTTAAGCTTAGAACCCGTGCTTCAACGACATTGACTTCTAAACACATACAGTTTAGAACTCGTTCTTCATAGTTAAGCTTCTGACTAATGAGATACTGTGAGTACATCAATTTTATTTCCACTGCATATATCTCTGATTATGATGTGTTCTAGTTTTTCTCAATGTTTCAAGAATCTGAGTTTGTTTATCTATCTCATGAATTTGTATTACCCAAAATTTTCTTTTAATATGAGACACAAATTATTTTTATAATGTGAAAGATGAAATAGTTGAATTTTATTTTGTTCCAACTAAATATTAATTAAAAGTTTAAATCTTTACAAATTTTATTCTATAAAGTAAAGTTTTACATTTTTTCTTTCCTTTGAATAAAATATGTGTCTAGGATAAATTTTCAAGTTCTTTTGTTTATATTAAAGTTTTTATATGGTCAAATTTCAAGTCTTACAAAAGTCGAAAAGTCAGCAACATGTTTGAAACTTTTTTTTCTGCTTTAAAGATATGTGAGTCGGAATTTTTATAGTTTATTTTGCTTAGACTACCTAAACGATCAAAATTTTAGATTGGAATGAAAATATGGGCTAAGCATTTAGACGTTGATCTGAGTGATTGAGATGAATATTAAATTCTTAAAATACAGAAATCTCTAAGTTTAAAAGTTTGTACCTGTGACCTTTCTAGTTTGGGAAAGTAAGTTTCTCGGGATGCTTGTCATCTGGTCCCCTAAGGTCAATTGGTCTGGGAGTGATCGAATAGAAATCCTTCAATAGAATCAGATCGAAAGTCATGTTTTACTGGTATGAATGGGTTTAGGATATGTCGATGTAGCCTTTCTGATCTGGGAAAGTAAGTTCCAAGGGGTGCTTGACACCTAGTCCCCTTAAGGCCAACTGGTCTGGGAGTGGCTGACCCAAATCCTGCAATAGGGTCAGATAGAAAGTTACGTTTACGGCATGTTCTTTACTTAATAAACTTTTTGATCAAAAGATGCCAAAGTGCACGCGCTTAAAAGATGCCAAAGAGCACACTCATGTTAAGATGCCAATGAGCACACATCTCAGGATACTTGGTGATATGTTTGAGTTGCGATAAATCTGTAAATTTATGAATATCTTAATTCTTGATGGCTTAGTGTTAGTACATGCAAAGTTCTCTATAATTTTTTTTAGAATTACATTTTCTTGAAGCTAATCGAAGATTCGCATGTGAGCACACTGAATAGATTGCTGGAAGTTTTGAAACTGAACATGTTTTAACTTGATATGCAATTAAACTCGTTCTTTTATCTTACAACATATGTTTGATTTCAAATGATTGATAAATTTGTAATATTTTACTCTGTAGAATTTAATTTGTTTAGTATTTAAAATTTTATATGTTTAGTTGTTTCAAAATTTACATTCAGTATATTTTTCTTTCTACATTAATTTCTGATCATTATGTTCTCATAAATATATTTTAATGGGTTTATGCATTATTCAAGGGGGGGTGAACAAAGAGATGTATTTCAAAGATTATATCTGTTTTTGAGGGGGAGTGTCTGATTTTCTTTACATGAATCAAGGTTCTAAATGGCGTGAGGCGTGGCGTGGCGGCGAGGCCAAGCCTCAAGCCTTAGGAGCCATGGCGAAGCCAAGGCGTTTTCAAGACGTGACTTATGGCGTCAAATTTTTAATTCATATATAATATTATATATAAAAACGTATGTTTTGTAGTGTTACTCAATGAGTCAATAGTAATAAGCAAGTTAAATGAGGTTATATATTAAAAACTTGCAAATAAGACATTAAAAACGTAAAGAAAAATCAAATATCTCATTACGATAACTGCGCATTAGGCCATGGCGTGCCATGGGCATAACGTGGCGTGACACACAAGCCTTGGTGCCATGGCGCGCCATGGCGGCTGTACGGCGAGTTTTTTAGAACAGTGACATGAATGTTATCTCGAATTGTCTTATCTAATGTATTTGTGTAGGGGGAGTCAAAGAGCTTTCAAAGGTAAAATTTTTCTAAGGCAGCTTTGCGCTTCACACATGGCCCGCAAAGCTTGTTTTGCGCATCAAGCATGACACGCAAACCTTGCTTTGCGTATCAAGCATGGCACGCAAACCTTGCTTTGCATCTCCCATGTGGAACGTAAACCTTAGTTTGCGCTTCCTGCATGGAACGCAAACCACTCCTGTTTTCTCTGTTTCTTTGATTTTGCAGATCTTTCGTTGTCTCGTCTCCAACATTCGCATGACCAAGTTGATCAAGATCATCAAGGTCATGAGGGGGAGAAGTCAAGGAGAAGTTAAAGAGACAAAGAGCTTAAATGTTTATCTACTGATCAAGATTCGCTCAAAGATTCTATTCTCTCAGCTACAACAAAATCTTTTGTTGTTCCTGCTCCGAACACTACAGTTCATTCAAGATCATTCAAAAGAGGTGTATCATTTTGAGCTGAAGCAGCAAAGAAAATTTTCAATCTGCAAGATGCTGAGAAGAAATTTTTTCTTAAAAATCAGAAAGCTTCTGAAAGTCGCTTTGTTGGCCCGTGTTGTTATAGAAGATAATTTTTGAAGACCAAAGCGCCAATGATTACTAAGGGGGAGATTGTTAGGTCTGACTTTATAGTAATCATTGTATTTATAGGACTTGGTCAATACTGTGTTTAGAGGCTTATATGTCTTGTATTTGACCAAGGGTATTTAAGTCCCTTTGGTCTTTGTTTGTTGTAAGTTTCACACGCACATTAATCAGAATTCTACTTTGCGCTCCTATTGTCTCTCTCTCTACTTTCTCTCTCTAAGGATTTAGAGATTCTTGGGTTATCAATCTATTTGGAAAACTATTTGTCCCAACTTAAACAGTAGTAGAGTTTATCCAAGTATTTTTGGAGCATGTGTTCGCATGATGTGGGTCGAGTGCGTTTTATTTGGAGAACGTTAATCGTTAGTCAAAAAGGATTTTGAGCATTTTAGCTCGGTGTTGACTTAAAAGAGTCTTGGGGACAATTGTCCGGTTTTAATGGATCAATGTAGATCCTGGTTATGATTTACATACAAATACACCATGTTTCATGTTGAGGTTGATTACATGCTAGAGGCGTTGGTCATTTCGGTATAGTCATGTAATGTTAGACTATGTTGCAATAGATCCATAGGCACGTAAGTCAGTCTGTTTTGAAGGGCAAGGGATATTTGGTTATAACTGTCGACCGTTTGGGTCACTAGCGAGTAGGCAATAGGGGCGCAAGCCCTAGAGGTGTAACTCGTCTAGATTGGATAGGCACCCATGTCTGTAAGACCATGAGGTGTAACTCGACGGAGTAAACACTAGAGGCATAAACGGTTTGAGGATTGTGATGTCTGTTATGGCATGGGAACTAGAACCAGGATATGTGGTGAAATCCACGGGTGACCCCATTCACGTGTTCTCGTCACCCAAGATGGAAACGTTGAGGTGTCATGCGAGTAACGTCGTATGGGCGGCCTACTTGTGTGTTCCTCCACCCTCAACGTATACGGGTCTCCCCCGTCGTCGACCATTAGTATTTTAAATGTTAATGTTGCATCTTACTATCGTTGGATTTGTGTGATCGACGGTAAATGATGACCTTAATATTGGGTTTCCCCCGCGTATATTAAGGTTTGAATGAAATACGTCATTTCCAAGTTTTGGTATTTGGTTTCCTTCCATTTTATGGTTGTGTGAGTATTAGGCCTAGTGTCCATGTTTTTCGGTAACGTCTAATATTGGTGAGTTATTAACTACGATTTATGGGTTGAGTGTTTTACCCCACCCATGCTTGATTCTTTGGGATACAACGTTTTATCCACATTTCTTAAATTGGAGTCAATCTTCGCTCTTGTTCCGAGTGAGTTTGGGGTTGCATCATTTTATAAATAATGTTTTGTAATGAGGCGTTCATCTTTGAAAACGCATGATATTAGAAAAGAGTCGTCTCCGGGTTTAAAGTAAATCTTTTGAAAGGTTACGATTTTAAGTGGAGTTTATTATTTTTTAAATATGTTCATTCGTGTAAAACTCTTGAACTCACTAGGCGTTAGCCTAACCTTTTTATTTGTCGGCATGTACAACAGGTTTCGGTCGGAAATAGTCCTAGTAACACTATGAAGAGAGAAGTGCTAGTTGTGTGCTCGAGAAGTGTATAGCTTGGTGAAGTCTTCCGCTTTTGTATTGGGGAGAGCAATTTGTAATTGGGTCAAGTAACACCCGACTCCGGTTTAGTCCTTGTATGTAAATGGAGTTTATAATTGTTGAGGTTAATTATAGAATTTTACCTTGAGGTATTTGAGCCTTGACTTGTAGTAGGTATTTTTGTTCCTCACTTGATGTTATACCGAAATTTTAAATTAGTTGCTCTTACCAAATTTGAGGGTATTACAAGTTAGTATCAAAGCTTAAGTTTAAGAGATTTAGGTGTTGATTTTGGATACCTAGACTCAAACTAGTGTTCTTCTAAGTATGTGGAAGTGAGATTTCACTATTATACAATTTAAGATAGGATATCTTGAGGTTGATAGAGTCGCTAGAAACGGGAAACTCGTCGAGAGTAGCAACAATGATCATGTATGGTATGTTCATAATTGCACCTGGCCAATGTTATGGTGAACCTACATGTTACATGTGTATGCTTACACTGCCTTGGTATGATGACCGTTGGGGTAGTAAATGAGTTTCTCTATGTGTAACCGTTAGAAGGAGTTAATGGTTTTAGCATTCATCACTTGGGGTGATGATAACTCGATAAGCATGGTGATGGCAATAAGTGGACCGTTTCGGGTCGGAATGATTGGTTGGATTAGAACTGTAGACTTTTGGGATCGACATTATTCGAGGAGAATTTATAAAGCGAACCGATGCAACCTTCGTAGATTGCCTTAAAATGTTTGATCATTCGGGTGACAATAGTATGACGGGAAATTGAGAAACGTAGTCCTAAGATGTTGGGTGCCGACCAAATTCATGCACGAAATTTATTTCTAAAATAAGTTGCATAAATTGTTTCTCATGTTTTTGAAGCATAAAATGAGTTATATTATGAAGTCTTGGTAAGCATTTATCACTCATCAGATTTCAAATCGTGAGTTTAAGCATGCATGAAATTGTTTTGTTGCAAGTGGTTGCAAAATTTTATCGAGAATCCCTTCATCCCCGTTTCGTGTCTAACTCTAATTTCGGATGTTGTGATATCCGTGTTGTAATGTTATTTGGAGTATTGGGCAAGTAACTGTGAAATTTTAGCCTTGACATTGGATCTCCTCCATATATGTTAAGGTTTTAAAGGAAAGGTTATTCCCATGTTCTTGCCTCGGAGTTTTCTTGGGAATTGTAGTCTGTATGAGTCTTGTTGAACTTTATGGAGTACTATTTTGCGACGTTTTTCAGCGCGTGAGTGAACTCTGAAATGCGTAAGTTTTAATTTTGTTGCGTGTAAATTTACGAGTTATTAGGCATCGTGTCCCATGCAAGTTTTGTCGAAAAGGGTCATTTTATCTTATGTTGTGGTCTTAGAATTTTAATATTTTTAGACATATTGTCATCTTATGCTTTTATGTTGGGAAACGAAAATCTTGACACCGCTTGACTTTAGCGTTAGTGAATTTTATGAAATTTCAATTAGGTTTTATGGTATTTTATTTTACGACATTCTACGTCGCATAGATAAAATTTTGGAACGCGTACACTTGCATTATTGTGTGCGTTAACTTATGAGTCCTTGTTTAATATTTTGTCTCATGCGGGTTGCACTTTCATAACTGTAAGAGACGTTTTGAGACTTTTGTTGATGAATGTCATCTCACATGTTATTTTGGGAGGTTTCAATGTCGCATGGTTTCTTTTTTGGTTTTATACAAAATTATTTCGTTGTATACTATTTAACATTTGAATTGACTTACACTTTTGTGCGAGTAAGCATGTGAGAAATCTTTTTTGAGAGGAACTTCTGCTTTATACCTTCTTCAGTTGTTGATTCTATTGTTATCGTCTCACGCAATGCATTATATTGAATTACTGATATATAAGATTTTCAGTAAAATTTTAACATTCTATCATAAAACCCAATGATTTCAATGGAATGGAATCTCATATTTTGATAATTTCAAAGTTACTCTTTCCTCCAAACTAAAGCCTACTCTTTTGTTCATCAGCCGACACAAACTCATTTTCTCCACAGCTCTTGTCTTTTCCATCATCGATTCAACTCTCGTTTTCTCTATTGTAGCAACAGTTTATCTCTCTCTCTCGTCTTCTCCATCGATCTTCTCTCTCGTTTTCTCCATTGCAGCAACAACTTTTCAATCTGCTCTCTCGTCTTCTCCGTCGATCTCAACCTGTTCTCTCTCTCTCTCACTCTCTCTCTATCTATCTCTCTCTCTTCTCCGATTTCTCCATATGTACAGGTTTCTTGATATACCTATAAGTACTCAGCCTATACAAAGAAAATTTATAGGTTTCATCTTTTTTGGTAAGGTAATATGTACTGGTGTTTTAATTAGTTTGTTTGGTGGGTGGATATTGTAAATTTGGGTTGATTCAAGTAAAAAAATCTTGCCTCTGTTCTAAAAAGAGCCACAATTAGAAACAAATTAACCTCTGCCTCTGTTTTATCAACCTGTGTTGCCAAAATTTGATTCAGATACAGGGTATTTTGGTCATTTACCAAAATTCCATTCCAATTCTGGAGCTATAATCTGTGAATCAAACAGACAAATTCCAATTCCTTTAACAGATTCCATTCCAAT
The DNA here is from genome assembly GCA_023525745.1 of Arctium lappa. NCBI lineage: Eukaryota > Viridiplantae > Streptophyta > Magnoliopsida > Asterales > Asteraceae > Arctium > Arctium lappa. The sequence goes on along the minus strand of CM042049.1, from coordinate 56,031,599 downwards.
TCTGTCAACCAAACAAGTGGTTAAACCTGACAACATTCAATTCCAATTCATTCAAAGTCAAATTCCTTTGATAGATTCAATTCCACCCAAAAACATTATGCGAACCAAACGCCCCCTTATACTCCTTTATCATTCACGCCACGTCGCCACCTTTTCCACTTTTTCTTTGAGATTTTTCCTCTATAACATTATAACCCTTGTACCTTATTATTATTATTATTATTATTATTATTATTATTATTATTATTATTATTAATAATAATATTATTATTATTGTTATTATTATTAGAGTAAATTACGGATTTAGTCCCTAACGTTTGGCGTTTGTTACGGAATTGGTCCCTAAACTTCAAAAATGACAAATAAACCCTCCACGTATGCATTTTGTGTTGGATTTGGTCCTTAAAGGCAACGACCGTTTATTTCCTACCGTTAACGCCCTCCACGTGACTTGCTCACGAGGGTATTTTTGTCATTCCAAATTTTTGTCTCTCTCCCTTTTTTCCCTCCCCTTTTCCAACCGGATTAGAGCAACCCTTGGGTTACCCTCTTTCAGACAACTTCTTGATTTCTCACTTACTTCTCTCTTACACTGTGCTCACCATTGAGCTCGAAAATGGCACATATGTGGTCGATACGTGAGGCGAACTTGGATGTTAACCCATACGAAGTATACGGTAAGCTGAATTTGTATTTTTTTTACTGATCAAAGTTCAAATGGGTGATGTTGTGCATGCTCTGTTTTTTACTTAAAAACAAAAAATCCTTTGTCTTTTGCAGAACACTATCCAGGGTTGATTTCAGTGAAGATTCATCATGGTGGGGTCTTTACAAGAAGTCCAGGAAGGAAGTACATTATTGGCAAGGTAAGTTATGTAGACTTAATAGATGTTGATGAGCTTAGTGTTCATGAAATAGACCTTATGATGGTAAAGCTAGGTTATGATCCTGAAGAGCGGATGTATTATAACTTTTTCATTCAAGAACATGACCTAGACTTTAGGCTTGAACCTTTGGGCAATGATCTAGATATTTTGAACTTAATAGGCTATACAAAGAAGTGGAAAATCATAGACATTTACGTTGAACATGGTAGGACTACTGTAAGGACATATAAAAGGTCCCCTAGTAAAAGGAAAATTGATATAAAGGAGATAATAGATGATAACTGTCCAGAAATGAATAGAACCAGAGCTAGAGCAAATGAGGTTGGTTCTTCTTCCACATTAGCTAACAGTTGTTCATTGAATTGAGTGAGCCTAATAAACTTACATTGGAAAACACCCAACAAAGTGAGGTTATTCAGCCTGAAAAGGTTAGATTGGAGAAGGTAAATGCATAAGAGGACATGCAAAGCTTGGAGTTTGATCTAAATCAGGGTTTAGGTGAAGCGGGAGGTATGAACTTTGACTTAAATGTCCTAAATGAGGCTGAGGATGTAGAGCATAGCAATCCTGAAGCAATGGACTGTGAGGTAAATTTCCAAGGTGGAGATCATCATGAAGAGGTGGGGAATATAGAGGGAATGGAAATTGACTTAAGTGATCTGGATGATGTTGTGCGTGAAGAGCAGGGCATTGCAGAGGGGATGGAATTTGACTTACATGAGCAAGATAGATATGATATTGATAACATGGACATGGAGGACTTACATGATGTGTTGGGTAATGACTACACTAACTATATACATTTTGATGAACCTTTGCATGAGCAGGAAAAGTGTAATCAACAAGAGCAGTTGCATGAACAACTTTATAGGGTCAAGGCATAAGAAGAGGCTGAAAAGGCTAAGGCACATGAAAAGGCTGATGAAGAGGATGACAATGAAGTGTTTGAGGATATAAGTATGGACATGGAAGAGTTTGAGAGTGGTGAGGACTCTGAGTTTGAAAGTGGTAGGCAAAAGGCACTGCATAGGCTTAAAAAATCTCATCAAGGTAAGCAAACACATTTTTATGTTGGTCAACAGTTTGGAAGTAAGGATGACATAAGAAAAGCAGTTACAGATCACTCAATTGAGACTATGAGGGACCTGTGGTTTGCTAAAAATGATAAGAAATGGATGAGAGTGCTATGCAAAGGAAAGGTAAATGAAAGTGGATGTACAAGCACTGATGGGCCAGGAATGTCTGACCCACAATGTCCTTGGGTGTTACTTGTTTCTGTTGGTAACAAAAACAGGACATGTATTGTGAAGACCTACAAAGACACACACAAATGTTTACAATCCAGGCAAGTGAGATAGTGTACAACCACTTTTCTCTATCAAGAGGTTGCAGAAACCATAGGTCCCAACCCTGATGTCCCCCTTAGAGCTTTGGCAGAAGGACTAACTAAGAAGTATGAGCTGAGGGTAACGAAGATGAAGGCTTATAGAGCAAAGGCAATCACAACAAAAAAGTTGAGAGGTGATTACTGTGAGTAGTATGAACATTTGAGAGACTATGTGTTGGAGCTTAAAAGAGCAAACCCAGGGACAACAGTGAAAATTGCAGTTGAAGATGAAGCCAACCCAGACTCTCCAACAAGACAGTTCAAACGCATATACATTTGTATTGGTGCACTCAAGGATGGCTTTAGAGTATGTAGAAAGGATTTGTTGGGCCTAGATGGAACTTTTATGAAAGGACCTTTTCCAGGTCAGATCTTGACTGTAGTTGGTGTTGACCCAAACCAAGGTATATATCCATTAGCATATGCCATAGTAGAAGCTGAGACAACAGATTCTTGGACATGGTTCTTGGAGTGCTTAGGTGATGAGTTGGATTTAAGCTTAAATTCCAATTTTACTTTCATCAGTGATAGGCAAAAAGTAATTTTATATTATTTGTTAAGTTCTTGCATTTTTTTACTTATCCAATACTTACTTTGTTTACCTTTTATTTCAATTAGGGCATTATACCTGCATTGGCTAGGGTTTTTCCATGTGCAGAGCACAGATTCTATCTTCGGCACATATATGAAAACATGAAGAAGACTTGGAAGGGAAAGGTGTTCAATGATGCACTGTTGAAATGTGCAACAGCACCAACACTGCCAAAATTTCAGAAATGCATGGATGACTTGAAAGTCTTGGATAGAAAGACTTTTGATTGGTTGAAAGACCTTCCAACTGTTCATTGGTCAAGAGCCCACTTTACAGATAAAATTTCTGCTCATTATCTCAGTGTGATGTACATGGATAAGTTGAGTAGAGTGGGTAGTAATGAATATATCTTTCACATGTACATGTAGACCTCACTGTGATGTTCTATTGAACAACATGTGTGAGGTCTTCAATAGACAACTGATTGATGGTCGTGATAAGCCTATTATCACAACATTGGAGTATATCAGAGAGTACCTCATGAAGAGGATTGTGAATGTAGGAATGGTAATTGCAAAGAGTGAGGGACTACTGACACCAACAACCACAAGAATTTTGGAGGCAACCAAGACACAAGCTGCACAATATGTTGTTTTATGGAATGATGGGGACAAGTACCAAGTGTCTGGGCCTTGGCAAGATCAATGTGTTGTTGATTCAAGAAGCAAGTTATGCACATGTAGGAAGTGGGAGTTGACAGGAATACACTGTAAGCATGTTGTTGCCACAATCTGGTGTATGGCAGTTAATGGAGATGATGTTGGTTTGCCTGAAGAATGGGTTGATGAGAGTTACTGATAATCCCAAAATCAACCAAATCATTAGAGAGAGAGAAAGTAGAAAGAGTTTGAAGCGCAAAGTATCAATGTATTCAAAGTATGCGTGAGATCCTTACAAACACCAAAAGCCACAAGGGACTTAAATACCCTGGCCAATACATAACAGAAAAGCTTTCTAAACACAGTATTAGACCAAGCCTATAAATACAATGATTACTATAAAATCAGACTTAACAATCTCCCCCTTAGTAATCATTGGCGTTGTGGTCTTCAATATTCATCTTCTAAATCAACACAGACCATCTAAGCGACTTAGCGAAGCTTCTTTCTTGACATAAAAAAATTTCTTCTCAGCATCTTTCAATCTATGTTGCCTTTGATGTCTAGACAAGACTGGACCAGTATGCAATAAACTTGAAAGAACAATCGGTTCATCAGCTTGTGCTCTAGATGACACACCTCTTTCAAATATACTTAAATGAACTATGGTGGTTAGAGCTGGAACAACAAAAGAATTAGTAGCTGAGAGAATATAGAATCTTGAGCGAATGTTGAGCAGCACAGATAAACGTTTGAACTCTTTGTCTCTTTAACTTCTCCCCCTCATGACCTTGATGATATAGATCAACCTTGGTCATGCAAAAGTTGGAGACGAGACAGCTTCAGATCTGCAAAACTCAAAATAAAGGAGAAAAGGGAGGGTTTGCGCTAACTGTTGGTGGCGCAAACTTAGTTTTGCGCTAGCTTAATGTGGCGCAAAGTTGGTTTTGTGCTAGAAGAAGGATGCGCAAAGCTTGTTTTGGGCTAGAAACTGTTGGCGCAAATCTGAGTTTTGTTCTACCAACTGTTGGCGCAAATATGACTTGAAATCTTAAAAATATCACCTGTTAATCTCTTTGACTCCCCCTACACAAATGCACTAAATATGACAATTCAAGTTAGCATTTGTATATAAAATCAGATACTCCCCCTCAAAATAAGATATGATCTTTCAGAAAATTCTCCTTATACACTCCCCCTTGAAAAATGCATAGACCAATTTACAAAGATATGAAAACACAAGAATTGAAACATCAATGTAGAAAGAAAAAATATACTGAATATGTATTTTGAAACAACTAAATATATAAAATTTTAAACACTAAACAAATTAAATTCTACTCAGTAAAATATCACAGATTTATCAATCAATTGAAACCCATTATGTGTTGTTGGATACAGATACAAGTTTCATTGCATATCAAGTTAAAACATGTTCAGTTTCAAAAACTTTCATCAATCTATTCAGTGTGCTAGCATGCGAACTTCGATTAGCTTCAAGAAAATGCAATTCTAAAAATATAATAGAGAACTTTGCATGTACTCACACTAATCCATCAAAATTTAAGATTTTCACAAATTTATAGGTTTATCGCAACTCAAACATATCACCAAGTATCATGAGATGTGTGCTCATTGGCATCTTTTAGCATTGTGCACATTGGCATCTTCACATGAGTGTGCTCTTTGGCATCTTTTAAGCTGATGCACTTTGGCATCTTTTAATCAAAAAATTTGGTAAGTAAAGAACATGTCGTAAACGTAACTTTCTATCTGATCCTATTGCAGGATTTGGGTCAGCTGCTCCCAGACCAGTTGGCCTTAGGGGACTAGGTGTCAAGTACCCCTTGGAACTTACTCTCCCGGATCAGAAAGGCTACATCGACACATCCTAAACCCATTCATACCAGTAGAACATGACTTTCGATCTGATTCTATAGAAGGATTTGGGTTCGATCACTCCCAGATCAATTGACCTTAGGGGACCAGATGACAAGCATTCCATGGAACTTACTTTCCCATACCAGAAATGTCACAGGTACAAACCTTTAAACTTAGAGATTTCTGTATTATATATATATATATATATATATATATATATATATATATATTTCATCTCAATCACTTAGTTTTACATCTAAGTGTTTAGCCCATATTTTCATTACAATCCATAATTCTGACTTTTTAGGTTTTCTAAGAATTGAAAACTATAAATATTCCGAATAACACAACTTTAAAGCAGTATCAAAAGTTTCAAACATGTTGTTGACCTTTCGATTTTTGTTAGACTCGAAAGTTGAACATATAAAAACTTAGATATAAACAAAGTAACATTAAAATTTATCCTAGACACACATTTTATTCAAAAGATAGAAAGATTGTAAAACTTTTACTTTATAGAACAAAATTTGTAAAGGTTTAAACTTTTAAATTCAACATGCCGAAATTTGAAAGCAGAAAAATAAAACGATTTTTTTTTAAACGGCAAATTGATATTTAGTTTATAACAAAATATAATTCAATAATACATTCTTTCACAAGATGTGTAAGGAATTAGTGACTCATATCAAAGTTTTGGTCTGTTTGCTCAGATTCTTTAAAAAACAGAGAAAACTGGAATATCAGATATAAATGTAGCAGAAATAAAAGATGTACTCACAGTTTCTCAGTAGTCTAGAAGCTAAAAGCTTTGAAGAACGAGTCCTAAACTGATATGTTTAGAAGTCGAAGTCCATTGAAGTACGGGTTCTGAGCTGAATTACTCAGAAGCCATCTTTCTCTTACTCCCCCTTGACAATAGATGCCTGCAACTCAGAATTAATCTTTTGTTTTGGTACCCACTTTAATTTGGGTCCATATTTGTTAGTTCCAGTTCTAAAGGGAGAATAATTGTTAGATTTGACATAGAAAGCATGAGAAATATTATCAGAATAGTGAACTTAAGAATCAATAGAAGAAAAAGCATAATCATCTGAACTAGAATCAGAAGAAGAATATGAGACATCTTTTTAAATTCGAATCATTTGCTTTATAGAGTATTTTGAAATTTTATTACAAGTAGCAAATGAATCACTTTTATAGATTTTGTCTACATATCTATCTTCATCAGTCGTAGATTCAGCAGATGTCCGCTTGACCCTCCATATCTGCCTTGAAGGTTTGCTCAAAGTCCTATCTGAAATATTTGAATCAGAAGAATTAGACTTTTCAGAAATAACAGTATCTTGTTTCTTAGACTTCTTTGACCTTCTTCTTTTACGCTTTGGTTTATAATAATCATCATTTATCGTAAAAGATTCATCAAGAATTTTTGAATTAAGATTTGAATCAGAAGAAACAATTTTACCTAAGAAATCTAACTGATCAGACAATAAATCTGAACTTACCTCGGAGTCAGAAAAATTTTCAGAAAAGTTTTTCAGATTTTAGAAATTTCTTTTCGTTTTCTTTAAAATCAGAAGAAAGACCAGAAATAGAATCTTGTTTTTGAAAAAATAATTTTTCTTCAAGACTTGACGTAATGAAAGAAAGAATAACATCAGATTCAATTTCTTTTTGAATATTTTGATCTTCCATTTTATTTTCAAGGTCAATGATTTTGCCTTCTAAAACTAATGGAGGAGTATATCTCTTAGAATCATAAGAGATATTTTCCTTATCAGATTTAGTGGCATATATATCAACATAATCATCAGACACTGAAGACTTGATGGGAGATATATCATTTAAACTTTTTCTGCCTTTCTTTGATTTTTCAGGAAAATATTTGGCATTTTCGCTCGTGTAAACAAAAGAAATTTCCTTTTTCTTGTTATTCATCCTTTTCTCATTTTCGATATCTAAAACTTGCTTTTCATTTAACCAGTCAATTTTAAATTGAGGAGCATATTTAGCAAGTGTTAGATACTCGAATTTATATAAAGTAGGGGATTTTTCTATCGCATTGTTTAAACAATGTGGATTTTCAAAACCAAGTCCCCATTTTTCTTTTATAGACTCATAATTCCGCGGTTTGTTTAAATAAATAGTTTATTCAGATTGATTCTTCGATATAATTTTTCTTCCAAATCATTTATTTTATCTGAAAAATTATCTTTTAATTTGGTCATTTCAGTCAAAGAATCAAGATAAGTCATATTTGATTTTTCTAAATCATCTAATTTCTTTTGAAAGATGTCTTTTGTATGAGCCAAAATAGATTTTTCATCTTTCAAAGAAATTTGTAATTTATCAATCAAATTTGACTTTTCTGAATTTAAATGTTTTTCAGATAATAACTTCAAGCGTAAATCATGTAAAACAGTTATAATAATGTTCATTTGAGAAGAAATAAAATTGAAATCAAACTCAGAAATTACCTCATCTTCATGACTGGAATCTTCATCATCAGCATCACTCTGATCATCTCCGATGAAGCACATATGAGCAGTCTCAACATTATCAGCTTCATCATCGGAGTGATCCAGCCAAAATTCTTCTTCAGCTAGCAAAGCAGTTCCACTCTCTCTCTCTTTTCGGCTAGTTCCAGTTTCTTCCGATAATAAGTCGAATCTCAAACTTTCTTCACTCGACACTCCTTAGCAAGATGACCTGGCTTTCCACAGTTGAAACATGCAGCAGGTTTCTTAGCCTTGGGTACTTTGACATTCTGAGACCCAGAAGTGAAGCGAAGATTGTTGGAACCCGAACGAGGTTGGAACTTCTTCTTATAGTATTGAGAGAGAAGAATCATAGCTTTCTAAAGAGCTTCGCCATCGTCATCAGTTGCACCGTCATAAGCATTCTCGGATAATGCTTGTTCAGATAATTTGCTTGTAAGTAGTGCAACCGGATCCACTGTCTTTTTATTCTTTTTGTCAAGTTTGGCCTTCTTCTCTGTGACTGTACATTCATTTGTCAGCAATATTTCATACATCTCTTGGATTTGCATGGTAGATATTCTGACATCATTCCTCAAACGATGGCAAGATTTATTCCATTCTGTTTGCAAAGCATTGAGGAACTTCAGATTTGTCTCCAACTCAGTCTTTTTCACTTTTATTTTTCTCAGATCATTTATCACCGCACAGAATCTGTCATAAACATTTTTCAGTGATTCCCCATCCTTGGCTTTGAATTCTTCAAAGTTGTTCATGTAACGTGTATGCCGAAGTTGTGTTGCAACTGAAGACCCAAGCATAATCTTCTCTAGTTGTGCCCACATTAGTTTAGGATTGTTTTTGAAGCAATCAATCCTGTTGTAGATAGAATTTGGCAAAGCTAGCATCAGATTAGCCTTTACATCATGATCGGCTTTGTATTGCACCAACTCATCGTGTGTATACTCTTTGGTAGGCTTCGATAATCCATTAGCCAGAGTGGGTTGTACAAAAGATCCTTCAGATAGAATCTTCATCATGTCATCTCCATTCTTTTGACGCTCGATGAAATTCAGAAATCGATCTTGCCACTAAGTAAATTCATTTTCATCAACCAGAACCGGAGGATGAGTTTCTGTGCCCAATAACATCATGAGGTCACTCTTGTAGAACTGAGCTTGAAACACAAACTTTTCCGAATCCATATCTTCATAAATCCAGAAAAAATTCTAAGTCTTGAACACAGAGAAATTAATGCAAACTGAGAGTTACGCTAACAAAGGATGGCGCAGGCTATGTTTTGCTTGAACAGTGACTGGCGCAAACTTTCTTTTGCGCTTGAGGAAGATGGCGCAAACTTAGTTTTGCGCTAAGAGTTGATAACGCAAACTTAATCTTTGCGTGACACAAGGTTGGTGCAAAGTTGAGTTTGTGTGATATACTGATGATGCAAAATAGATTTTGCGCGAGAAGATGTTGATGAGAACCTCTTTGCTTGAGCAGTAGGTGGCACAAAACTGACTTGTTTATAGTGACGCAAAGACACTTTGCGTGATATGATGATGACGAAAACCCTTCTTTGCTTGACAAGAAGATGGCGCAAACCTGATTTGCGTGAATAGGATATGGCGCAAAATTTAACTTGGCGCGATGAACAGATGGCGAAAATTTGAACTTTTCGCTAAGAACTTGGTTTCTGTACTTGGCGCAAACTTGAAGATGAACTCTGAACTTTTGGCGAAGTACTTGAAGAGTCTGGATGAACTGGCGCAAAGTTCCAGATGAACTCGCGCAAAACTTGGATCTGGCGCAAAACGATGAACAAACTCAGAAATCTTCTAAATTCGACTACAAAACTGATTTTAAAGAAAATCTCTCACACAGATAAGTTCGAAAATTGATATTTAACCACTTTCAAGCAAACAAATCGATCAAAAACAACAAAATCTTGAAATCACACAGTACGCAAAAACGATTTTTCAAAAACTCGAAAATTTTCAAAATTGAAGATCAAACACTGATTTTCTTGCAAAATGATGTGAATCAAATATGTTTTAGAATCAAACCCGAATCCAACGAACCAATTTTCAAGAATATTCGATCACAAACCGGTCCGAATTTGATGAAAAATCAAAAAATGAGATTTTCTTTAAAATAAATCAAGAAATCGATCAAATTTCCTGATTAAACCACAAATTCAGAATTCAAAACAAGTTTCTTTCAATTCTCTCATATTTAGAACTGATCTGATACCAATTGATAATCCTAAAATCAACCAAATCTTTAGAGAGAGAAAGTAGAGAGAGTTTGAAGCGCAAAGTATCAATGTATTCAAAGTATGCGTGAGATCCTTACAAACACCAAAAGCCACAAGGGACTTAAATACCCTGGCCAATACAGAACAGAAAATCTTTCTAAACACAGTATTAGACCAAGCCTATAAATACAATGATTACTATAAAATCAAACTTAACAGTCACAGACTGTCAACTTGGAAGAAGGTGTATGAGTTCAAGGTTGGCCCTTTGAGTGGGAAGGAATTTTGGCCCAAGAGTGACTGTGTATTGAAACTAACACCACCGGTTCATCACACACAGGTTGGGAGGCCCAAGAAGAAGAGAACAAAGACCGAGAGGAGTTAAGCCAACCTGTTAAAGGTTCTAAACATTCCAAGGCTGGAAAGTCTGTCACTTGTACCAACTGCAGCAAGAGTGGGAACAACTCCAAGACTTGTAAAGGACATGGATCTAGGGCAATTTGAGTTGGTTTAAGTTGGTGGTTTTGGTGGTATCGTGTTTTGTAACAAACTAACATGCTTGCTTTAGTTTATTTAAGAATCCACTCATGAACAATATTTTGTGGTTGATAAAGGCTTAATGACCTTCTTTTTGTAAGCCTTGTGTTTTGCAAGTAATGGTAAATTGTTGTTATAATACCTTTTGTTGACTTAACTGCTTCTTTGGAATGGTCATTTATTGAGCTTGGTTGTACTAAACACCAACTGCCTTTTGTTGGCTTAAATGCTTTGTTGTTTAAACTGGTTGCAAATGACAGTCCATAAATGACAATGCATCGATGCTTTGCTTAAACTGGTTGCAAATGACAGTGCATAAATGATTTGCTTACCAAGTCTAATAACAGTGCATAAACAGGGAAATTTACTGCAACTAACATCTAAAATATATTTCATTCTATTACCACAGAATCCAACTCAGTACAATAGAAACCAAATTCACAGCTTTCACATTACAATTGACCAAAAAACATGACAAACTACAAACACCATTGCACAAATTCAGAAGCAACTGGTATGATACTTGCTCAAAACACAAAGAAATGGATTACAAACACAATCCAACTTATTAACAGTAATATCTTCAGTCTTCTAGCTTCCACACCCCGTGCCCTTAAATTTCCTTCAAGTATGTCCCTTGACCTTAATAAACCAGGTATAACCACCAACGAACGAGCACACATTGGTGGATCAACCCAACCAATAAAGCGACACTTGCTTCCTTGCAGAAATCAACAAATTAAAGAGAAGAAAGACCAAAATTGATTTCAAATAGCATAAACCCTAATAACTTACAGTGCGAGAACAGGAGTAGAATCTTTGACCAGGGTTTGTATTTGTCCACGAGGTTTGGATAATCGTATGCGCACCACAGTTACACAACACCATCATCGATTTTGGATCGTTGGAGAAGACGATATGAAATGAATGAGGGGTTAACGGTCATGAGGTATCTGAGGGGTTTGTTTAAACAGAGGGTAAAAAATTTGGAATGACAAAAATACCCTCGTGTGCAAGTCACGTGGATGGTGTTAACGACAGGAAATAGACGACCGTTGCCTTTAGGGACCAAATCCAACACAAAATGCATACGTGGAGGGTTTATTTGCCATTTTTGAAGTTTAGGGACCAATTCCGTAACAACCGCCAAACGTTAGGGACCAAATCTGTAATTTACTCTTACTATTATTATACAAATAGTTGATTTTATATGATATTTTAGTATGAAAATTATTTATTATTTTAAATATTTAGAATTTTATAATTACTTAAAAAATTATATTTAAAAATATGATAGATAGTAAATCAATTTTTTGCATAATCATTTTTATTTTTGAAAATGAAGGTACTTTCGAAATTCTACAAGTAACTTTTTAAAAATTCAACTATTTTTGAAAAAAGTTAAAATCAATTTCTTTTCCATGTCAAACATGGTTGTTTTTTTGGTGAAAAATACAAATATTTACAAGACGTTGTGAGTTTTGGCTGATACTTTTTACATGCCTAATTAATAAACCATTAAATTTGTTTACATATTACGTTATAAACGAATGTTTATGGCAATTACTTTTTAATATTTTCCTATCCTAAATGCAACCCAAATTTATTTTTTGAAAAAAATTTGGGTGCGTTTGGTACGCTGAACAGGGTGGAACAGGACAGAACTAGACATACTTGTCCCACGTTTGACGTGTCCTAATGTGGAACAAACTGGAACACGTTAGAACAAGCATGTGACACGTGAGTTCACCCTTCCCCCTAGAACTAGATGGAACAAGTTTTTTTTTACCAATTTACCCCTGAAAATTAAACCTAAGAATACGCCTCCTGTTAAGTCTGTTTTTATAGTAATCATTGTATTTATAGGCTTGGTCTTATACTATGCTTGATAGCTTTTATCTGCTGTATAAGCCAAGGGTATTTAAGTCCCTTGGGTCTTTGAGTCTTGTAAGAAACTCACGCATACATCTTAATAGATTCTACTTTTGCGCTTTCATTGTCTCTCTCTCTACTTTCTCTCTCTAGAGATTTTGGGATTTTGGGATTATCAATTGGTATCAGAGCTATTCTAAATCTGAGTGAATTGAGAGAATCGTTTTTAAAATCTGAATTTGTGCTTGAATCAAGATATTTGATCGATTTTCTTGAATTTTTCCAGAAAATCTCATATTTTGATTTTTCATCAAATTCGGACTTGTTTTTGATCGAATTTCGTTGTATTTTGGTTCGTTGGATCCGATTTTACTTGTAGAACTCTTTTAATTCACATCGATTTGCAAGAAATTCTGGTTTTAATCATCAATTTTGTGATTTTTCGAGTTTTCTGGAAAGTTGTTTTTTTACGAACTGTGTGTTTCTTGATTTCAAGAATTTGTGGTTTTTGATTGAAATTGTTTGTTACAAAGTGTTAAAAACTTGCTTTCGAATAATTCTGTGCATAAAAATCTCATCAAATTCTGTTTTGTAATCATAATTAGAAGGTTTTTGTGATTTTTCATCGTTTTTGCGCTAGATCTAAATTTTGCGCTAGTTCATCAACTTTGCGCCAGTTCTTATGTACTTTGTGCTAGTTCTTATCAGGTTTGCGCGAGTTCCTCTGTAACTTTGCGCCAATTCATCCGGATTCTTCAAGTTTGCGCCAAGTATAAGAATCATCTTCTCACGCAAAGTTTCTTTTGCGTCATCTGTACATCACGCAAACTCCAATTTGCACCGGTATCACTTCGCGCAAATCTAAGTTTGCGCTACATTCATTCCACGCAAAGTTTATTTCGCACAAGTACAGTTTGCGTCTTTCTTGCTTCACGCAAAGCCAGATTCTCGCCATCTTCTTGTCACGCAAAAGATCAGTTTGCGCTACCTTCTGCTCAAGCATAGTGAAAGTTCTCGCTAGTCACAGTTCGCGCAAATCATAGTTTGCGCCACATACTGCTCACACAAGTCTATTTTGCGCCATCTGCTTCTCACGTAAACTTTCAGTTTGCGCCAGCTCTTCTGTTTCAAGACTTAGCATTTTTCTGACGATTTTTATATGGATTCTGCAAAGTTTGCTTTTCAAGCTCAGTTCTACAAGAGTGATATTATGATGTCATTTGGCACAGAAACTCGTCCTTCGGTTCTAGTTGATGAAAATGAATTCACTCAGTGGCAAGATCGATTTCTCAATTTCATTGAATGATAAAAGAACGGAGATGACATGATGAAGATTATTACTGACGGACCTTTTGTAAAACCCACTCTGGCTTCTGGATTATCAAAGCCTACCAAAGAATATACAGCCGATGAGTTAGCACAATATCAAGTCGGTCGTGATATAAAGGCTAATTTGATGCTAGCCTTGCCAAATTCTATATAAAACAGGATTGATTGTTTCTAAAATCATCCTAACCTTATGTGGCAACAACTAGAAAAGATTATGCTTGGGTCTTCAGTTGCAACTCAACTTCGACATACACGTTACATGAACAACTTTGAAGAATTCAAAGCCAAGGATGGGGAGTCACTGAAAATTGTTTATGACAGATTTTGTGCAATAATAAATGATCTGAGGAAGATTAAAGTGGAAAAGACTGAGCTAGAGAAGAATCTGAAATTCCTCAATGCACTTCAACCGGAATGGAACAAATATTCCCATCGCTTGAGGAATGATGTCAGAATATCTTCCATGCAAATCCAAGAGATGTACGAGATTCTGATGACAAGTGAGTGCATAGTCACAGAGAAAAAGGCCAAACTTGATAAGAAGAATAAGAAAACAGTGGACCCGGTTGCACTTCTAACAAGTCGTCTGGCTGATCAAGCATTGTCTGATAATGCTTACGATGGGACTACTGATGATGATGGCGAGGCTCTTCAGAAAGCAATGATTCTTCTCTCTCAACACTATCAGAAAAAGTTCCAACCTCGTTCGGGTTCAAACAATCTTCGCTTCACTTCTAGGTCCAAGAATGTTCAAGTGCCCGAGGCTAAGAAACCGGCTGCATGCTACAACTGTGGAAAGCCCGGTCACATCTCTAAGGAGTGTAGAGTGAAGAAGGTTCGGGATTCGGCATATTATCGGAAGAAAGTGGAACTGGCCGAAAAGAGAGAGAATGGAACTGTTTTGTTAGCCGAAGAAGAGTTTTGGCTAGATCACTCAGATGATGAAGCTGAAAATATCGAGACTGCTCAGATGTGCTTCATCGGAGATGATCAAAGTGATGGTGATGACACTGATGAAGATGAGGTAATTTTTGAGTTTGATTACACTTTCATTTACTCACAAATGAACATATTATAACTGCTTTATCTGATCTTCGCTCGAAGTTAATATCTGAAAAGAATTTAAATTCAGAAAAGTCAAATTTGATTGATAAATTACAAATTTATTTGAAAGATGAAAAATCTATTATGGATCATACAAAAGACATCTTTCAAAAGAAATTGGATAATTTAGAAAAATCAAATATGAGTTATCTTGATTCTTTGACTGAAATGACCAAATTAAAAGATATTTTTTCAGATAAAATAAATGAGTTGGAAGAGAAATTATATCGAAGGAATCAATCTGAACAAACTATTTATTTGAACAAACCGCGGAGTTATGAGTCTATAAAAGAAAAATGGGGACTTGGTTTTGAAAATCCTCATTGTTTAAACAATGCGATAGAAAAATCCCCTACTTTATATAAATACGATTATCTAACACTTGCTAAATATGCTCCTCAATTTAAAATTGATTGGTTGAATGAAAATCAAGTATTAAATATCGAAAATGAGAAAATGATGAATAATAAGAAAAAGGAAATTTCTTTTGTTTAATCAAGCGAAAATGCCAAATATTTTCCTGACAAATCAAAGAAAGGCAGAAAAAGTTTAAATGACATATCTCCCATTAAGTCTTTAGTGTCTGATGATTATGTTGATATATAAAATATCTCTCCAATATTTTATGATTCTAAGAGATATACTCCTTCATTAGTTTTAGAAGGCAAAATCGTTGACCTTGAAGATAAAATGGAAGATCAAAATATTCAAAAAGAAATTGAATCTGATGTTATTTTTTCTTTTATGACTTCAAGTCTTGAAGAAAATTTATTTTCTCAAAAACAAGATTCTATCTCTGGTTTTTCTTCTGATTTTCAAGAAAACAAAAAGGAATTTCTAAAATCTGAAAATTTTTCTCAAAATTTTTCTGACTCCGAGGTGAATTCAGATTTATTGGTTGATCAGTTGGGTTTAACAGGTAAAGTTTTCTTCCAATTTAAATATTAAATCGAAAATTCTTGATGATTCTTTTACGCTAAATGATGATTATTATAAACCAAAACGTAAAAGAAGACGGTCAAAGAAGTCAAATAAACAAGATCAAGTCATTTCTGACAGTTCTAATTCTTCTGATTCAATGATTTCAGATAGGACTCTGAGCGCTCCTTCAAGGCAGATATGGAGAGCCAAGCGGACATCAGATGATTCTACGACTGATGAAGATAGATATGTAGACAAACATTATAAAAGTGATTCATTTGCTTCTTGTAATAAAATTTCAAAATATTCAATAAAGCAAATGATTCAAATTTCCAAAAATGTCTCATATTCTTCTTCTGATTCTAGTTCAGATGATTATGCTTTCTCTTCTGCTAATTCTTATGTTCATTTGTCTAATCATATTTCTTGTGCTTCTCGTGTCAAATCTTACAAGTTTTTCCCCACAAGAACTGCAACTAACTTTCATAGACCCAAATACAAGTGGGTACCAAAATCACAGATTGATTCTAAGTTGCAGGCATCTAATGTCAAGGGGGAGTAAGAGCAGGTTGGCTTCTAAGTACATCAGCTTAGAACCCGTACTTCAATGGTTTACGACTTCTAAATATGTCTGTTTAGAACTCGTTCTTCAAAGATTCTAGCTTCTGACTAATGAGATACTGTGAGTACATCTACTTTATTCCGTTGCATTTATATCTGATAATGATGTTGTTCCAGTTTTTTCATGTTTTTCAAGATTCTGAGCAAATTCAACTATCTTTTGAATTTGTACAACCCAAAAATTTTCTTATGAGACATAAATTCATTATTCATTATGTGAAAGATAATATTATTGAATTTTCTTTTGTTTCCACTAAATATCAATTTGCCGATTTCTTTACATTTGTCTTAAATTTTTTAAAACTCGGCATAAAGTTTAAACATTTACAAATTTTATTCTATAAAGTAAAAGTTTTACAGGTTTTCTTTCTTTTGAATAAAATGTGTGTCTAGGATAAATTTTCAAGTTACTTTGTTAATATTAAAGTTTTATATGTTCAAATTTTCAAGTCTTTTATAAGTCGAAAAGTCAACAACATGTCTGAAACTTTTGCATTCTGCTTTAAAGATATGTGATTCGGAATATTTATAGTTTACAATTCTTGGAAATCCTAAAAAGTCAAAATTCTGGATTGTAATGAAAATATGGGCTAAGCACTTTGATGTAAAACTTTATGATTGAGATGAATATAAAATACAGAAATCTCTAAGTTTAAAAGTTTGTACATGTGACCTTTCTGGTTTGGGAAAGTAAGTTATGTGGGATGCTTGTCATTTGGTCCCCTAAGGTCAATTGATCTGGGAGTGATCGAACCCAAATCCTTCTATAGAACCAGATCGAAAGTCATGTTCTACTGGTATGAATGGGTTTAGGATGTGTCGATGTAGCCTTTCTGGTCTGGGAGAGTAAGTTCCAAGGGGTGCTTGACACCTAGTCCCCTAAGGCTAACTGGTCTGGGAGCGGCTGACCCAAATCCTGCAATAGGATTAGATAGAAAGGTACGTTTACGACATGTTCTTTACTTACCAAACTTCTTGATTAAAAGATGCCAAAGTGCACAAGCTTAAAAGATGCCAAAGAGCACACTCCTGTGAAGATGCCAATGTGCACAATGCTAAAAGATGCCAATGAGCACACATCTCATGATACTTGGTGATATGTTTGAGTTGCGATAAACCTATAAATTTGTGAAAATCTTAATTTTTGATGGCTCAGTGTGAGTACATGCAAAGTTCTCTATTATATTTTTAGAATTGCATTTTCTTGAAGCTAATTGAAGATTCGCATGCTAGCACACTGAATAGATTGATGAAAGTTTTTGAAACTGAACATGTTTTAACTTGATATGCAATGAAACTTGTATTTGTATTCATCAACATATATTTGATTTCATTTGATAGATAAATCTGTGATATTTTACTAAGTAGAATTTAATTTGTTTAGTGTTTAAATTTTTATATATTTAGTTGTTTCAAAATACAAATTCAGTATATTTTTCTTTCTACATTGATGTTTTCAATCCTTGTGTTTTCATATATATTTTTGTAAATGGGTTTGTGCATTATTCAAGGGGGAGTGAATAAGGAGAATTTTCTGAAAGATAATATCTGTTTTCGAGGGGGAGTATCTGTTAACAGGTGAAAACTTTCAGATTCCAAGTCATTTTTGCACCAACAGTTGGTAGAGCAAAACTTAGATTTGCACCAACAGATTCTAGCGCAAAACAAGCTTTGCGCATCCTTCAGCCAGCGTAAAACTAATTTTGCGCTTTCTTCTGCTAGCGCAAAACTAAGTTAGCACCACCAACAGTTAGCGCAAACCTTCCTTTTTCTTCCATTACTCTGATTTTGAAGATCTTAAGTTGTCTCGTCTCCAATATTTGCATGACCAAGTTGATTCAGATCATCAAGGTCATGAGGGGGAGAAGTTAAGGAGAAGTTAAAGAGACAAAGAGTTCAAACGTTTATCTGCTGATCAAGATTCGCTCAAGATTCTATATTTTTCTCAGTTACTTATTCTTTTGTTGATCAAGCTCCGACCATTACAGCTTATTCAAGTTCATTTGAAAGAGATGTGTCATCTAGAGCACAAGCTGATGAACCAGTTCTTTCAAGATTATTACATACTGGTCCAGTCTTGTCAAGGCAGCAAAAGCAACTGAGATTGAAAGATACTGAGAAGAAATTTTTTTTAGTCAAGAAAGCTTCACAAAGTCGCTTAGATGGTTTGTGCTGATTTAGAAGATGATTTTGAAGACCAAAGCGCCAATGATTAC
Source organism: Arctium lappa (assembly GCA_023525745.1). Lineage (NCBI taxonomy): Eukaryota > Viridiplantae > Streptophyta > Magnoliopsida > Asterales > Asteraceae > Arctium > Arctium lappa. The sequence continues at coordinate 56,012,919 of CM042049.1, read as the reverse complement.
TAAGGGGGAGATTGTTAAGTCTGTTTTTATAGTAATCATTGTATTTATAGGCTTGGTCTTATACTGTGCTTGATAGCTTTTATCTGCTGTATAAGCCAAGGGTATTTAAGTCCCTTGGGTCTTTGAGTCTTGTAAGAAACTCACGCATACATCTTAATAGATTCTACTTTTGCGCTTTCATTGTCTCTCTCTACTTTCTCTCTCTAGAGATTTAGTGATTTTGGGATTATCACCTCCATCTTTTCTCATCCCTCATCTTGTGGCTTCATCCCTCATCTTCTCGATCGAAATCAGAGGTTCGACATCAACAAGGATCGAAATCCCTCACAGGTTCAAAATCCCTCAATCGAAATCACAGATTCAATTTTGCTGCTTTATTCGATTTGCTACTTTAAATCACAGATTCAAATCACATATACTATCAAGCTACTTTATTCGAAATCACAGATACTATCAAGCTACTTTATTCGATTTCAAACTTTGCTACTTCGATTTGCTTGAAACTTGAAACTACAAAATCCTGTAGAACCATGAACTTCGAAATGTGTATGAACCATGAACTACAAAATCCTGTAGAACCATGAACATCGAAATGTGTATGAACCATGAACTTGAAACTTCGATTTGCTAATTTTTTTGATGAAGAGTAGATTCAAATGTGTATGAACCATGAACTACTAAAAATCTTGTAGAATGCTTGATATAATTCATCGTATGTATATAAATTTTCTCAGGTTCAAAAATTTTATCAGATTCAAAAATTTTCTCATGTCTGATAGAATTTTCTCGATTTATCATGTCTGATAAAATTTTCTCAGATTCAAAATTGTATGCTTGATAGAATTCATGTTGATCTTGAAATACTATATGCATCACAGTAAACTGTTACAAACTGTTTTTGTTTGTTTGTTTGTTTTGTTTATATCTTTTTACATGATTCAATATAATTGTTTTACATGATTCAATATAGTTACAAACTCTTTTTGTTTTACATGATTCAATATAATTGTTTGTTTTGTTTATGTAGACATGGAAGATAATCATCTAATTATAGTTATTAAAGTGATGAAGGCTTACATCCACTTGCTCTTAGTTTTGGCAAATGTTGCGAAATGGTTAGTTGAATATGAACAAAGACATACGGAAAGGAGAACTTTAAGACAAAGAATATTCACTATATTTCAAATTAGATCAATAGAAATTCAACGCATCACACGTGAAAGTGACATTATTTGTGTAAATGAGTTGCGTATGGATAGGAATGCATTTGCTATTTTATGTGAGTTGCTAAAAACTTGCGGTGGCTTATTAGATGATGGTAATGTGACAATTGAAGAGCAAGTTGCTATATTTGTAAACATACTAGCACATCACACCAAAAATAGATGTCTTCAAGTTAGATTTTATAGGTCTGGGGAAACAATTAGTAGGTACGTTCATCAAGTTTTAAGTGCTTTATTGCGGTTGCAAGATATGTTGTTTACCAAACCAACTCCGGTAGAGGATGATTGTACTGACAGAAGATGGAAATGGTTTAAGGTAATCATTTTTAACTTCCCTAGTTATTTTTTGTATGTAGTAAAACCATTTAGTTAAAACCAAGTTCTTTTGTTTATAGGGTTGTCTAGGAGCAATAGACGGAACATACATTGAAGTGACCGTACCTGAGTCGGATAAACCAAGATACCGAACAAGAAAAGGACATATTGCAATTAATGTATTAGGTGCATGAACTCAAGAGATGATATTTGTCTATGTTTTATCCGGTTGGGAAGGTTCAGCTATGATTCTAGAATACTACGAGATGCAGTTACAAGGAATAATGGTTTAAGGGTTCCATTGGGTAATTACTATTTGGCCGATGCAGGATATGTCAATGGCAACGGATTTTTGGCACCATATAGAGGCACTAGATATCATTTACGAGAATGGGAACACATTGGTCATACACCTACGAATAAGGAAGAATATTTTAACATGAAGCACTCACAAGCTAGGAATATCATAGAAAGGTGTTTTGGTATCTTGAAGAAACGTTGGGCCATACTACGAAGCTCTTCTTTCTATCCGATAAAACTCCAAGGACGAATGATCATAGCATGTGCTTTGCTACATAATTTTATTAGGACGTACATGGCTCTTGATCCTGAAGAAAACACGATACTCACACTAGAAGATATGCCTATCGGGGAAGAGATGTCGGAATCCAATGATGATGTTGAATCTATTGATGTTGTTGAAACAAGTAATGAGTGGACTCAATGGAGAGATGACATAGCCCAAGAGATGTTTGAGTCGTGGATGTCAAGTAGAGTGTAATGTGTTAGTCCCAAATAGCAGTAAATAAACAAGCAAAGTATTGTAGAAGGGGGGGTTGAATACAATACACACAGTTTTTCACTAAATTTAATTCTTATTGATTTGAAATCAAGAATTACACATAGAAAACTTTGATTGTTGCGGAAGAGAACATATGAGATATGTTCAAACAATCTTACACATAGAGAATAAAGAACAATTGTAAAACACTTAGAAAACAATTGAACTTCGTAGAGAGAAAGTTGCCAGGCACTTAGAGAACTTGAAGGTAGTAGAGTTGGGTGATCTTGCATGTTGAAACATCCATCCTATTTATAGTGCCTCATGCATGTAATGCATGAGACACCTGTTGAGCAAGGGATGGACACAGGTCTTCTGCATGGTACCGGATGTACCTTTTGTCTTGAGGTGTTTTGGCTTGAAGTGTTGACCTGCAGAGAGGATGGTAGAGACCTTTCCTTAAAATGGTGTAGTAGACAAAACTTACTTTATCTGATCTCCAGATGAGGTCCACGTCAATGCAAGATATCACAATATACTTTGTCAGAAAAGTACAATGTGTTGGAGAAATCTTCAGGCCTTGAAGATTAAGGAGTCTTCGGTTGCCGAAGAGTTCTTCGGCTCCTGAAGACTGAGAGGTCTTCAGCTCCTAAGACTGAGAAGTCTTCGGCTTCCGAAGATTGAGAAATCTTTGGCTTCCGAAGAGGTCTTCGGCTCCTGAAGACTGAGATGTCTTCGGCTCCTGAAGACTGAGATCGGCACCATCCTGGCCAATGGTGTTGATCAAGTAGGCATACTTGGCTTTAGGCTGAGGAGTCTATCTTCAATCCGCTTTGAGAGATATTCTCCTTCTTTGTCTACTTCGGTTGATCTTCGACTTCACCGAACATTTGTATAGAAACCAAGCTGCTAAAAGAACCTCAAACATATTCTAAGTAGGATGATATAAGATGGAAGATCAGGAGGTCATCTTCAAATCTTCAGATGACCCAACAATCTCCCCCTATTTGAGGATGACATCCATACTAAAGAATAGAACAAAGAGTGTACTGAATAAATACATTTTGACCCATTTTTACTCTTTTTGGGTTCTTTTCACATAGACCATTCTTTTTGGATTTTTTTTTTGATTTTTTTTTGTATATCGGACATTTACATAGTGAAAGGAAAAGTATAGCTATACAAACGAATAAATGAATACAATGAATAAAGAATGAGAAAGAAAAAAATATACAAAGATATAGAAGACAGTAGTCGGGATTGTTTGAACTTGAGTGGTTGGTTGCTCCCCCTCAATTCATACTCCCCCTCAACTAATGTCAGGTGGCTTTGATTACATAGTCCATTGCAAAATTAGTTTCAACAGAGTTTAAGCTTGAGTGGTAAGATGCTCCCCCTCAACTCATACTCTCTCTTAACTAAGAAGTCAGAAGATTTTGGGGATCCTCCGAACCTGCTCCTAGAAGGGCAGATTCATCCTTGGATCATGTAGAAGCATCAGGACTGAGAATCCTGGGTGATAGGCTGTGAGGTGGAGAAGAGGCACCTTGGATAGGGAAGGAGTCCAAGTCATCCTTATCAACCAAGGAAAAGGTTGATGAGGGAATAATAGGGGTCCCCAATTTTACAATTGAATCCTTTTGTGAGGATACAAAGGAGGTGGTTTTGGGTTTAGCAGAGTCCCCGGGCCCAGATGGGAAAATTTCAACACCTATCGATTGTGGAGAATCGGTGGGTGGAGTTTGTGGTTTGGCCCTTGAAACCTTCCTTAGCCTCTTGAGAGGAGAGGGAGGGGAAGAGGTAGAGTGCCGCCGCTTTGAGATATGGGGTGTGACCTGGGTAACCGCCGAAGGTTCTTTCGGTGGTATGACCATTTGGGCAAGTGCGGCGGTGCCAGTAGCAATTGAGGATTTATTGCTAGCCGGCGTCACTAAGGAGGGGGAAGAAGGGTCCACTATAGTTGAGGGACCTTTGGACACCGGAGTGTCGAGAGCCTCAACCCATTGTAGATCGGGAGAGGTTATGAAAGAAAATATACCTGGGTTGAGAGCTCGATTGGTGGATAGAGAGCCCTTGTTGAGAGAGAACTTCTTGAGTTTCTAAGTGTTGGTAGGAGAGTCATCACCAAATCAATTTGTGACACAACAATTTTTCTCCCCCTATTTGATGATGACACCAACACATAGAAAAAAAATGGAACTGACACGAAGAAACTCATAAATTCAATGGCCCATTTTTTTTGTTTTTTTTTGTGGAGGCTCTTTTCTTTTTCTTTCTTTTTTTTTTGGGGGGGGGGCTCTTTTTTTTTGGGGGGGGGGGGGCTCTTTTTTTTCATTTTTTTTAACAGAAAAGAGAAAAAGAAAAAAAGGAGGGAAGAAAGTGGTAGGTAAAAAAAATAGGATGAGAAAGGTGGAAGGAAAGGGTTTGAAAAAGATTATGTAAGGAAAAGAGGAGATGTTGGTAGGATGTGGAAAAAGGAAAGGAGGGGATAGGTAGTAGGGAAGTCTTGGGAAGGGAAAAAGGGAGAAAAGAAAAAAAATAAAATAGAATGGGGGAGGGGGGAGGGGAATTCGGCCGATGAAAGAAGTGGGGGGGGGGGAGATGGTTCGGCCGAAGAATGGGGTTGGGAGGAGTGAGGCTTCGGTGGGTATAAGGGGATGTTTGGTTTTGGTGGGTGTAGTGAGAGAGTGAGCCGAAGGAGAGATGAGAGGGAAAGAGTTCGGTGGGTATAAGGAGGTGTTTGGTTGGAGGTTGGGATTTCGGTGGGTAGGGGAGGCCAAAGAAGGGGTCGAAGGGGGGGGGGAGTTCGGTAGGTTCGGTGGCTAGAAGGGTAAGAGGGGAGGGGGTTCGGTGGCTAGAGTATAAGGGGGGGGGTTTCAGCTAGAGGGTGAGGGAGGGGTATTTCGGTGGGGAGAGGGGAGAGGGGAGGGGGGTTTCGGTGGGGAGAGGGGAGGGGGTCGGTAGGGAGAGGGGAGAGGGGAGGGGGTCGGTAGCCGAGGGTGGGAGGAGGGAGGCCGAGAGAGAGATGGCCGAAGAGAAGGGAGGCCGAAGGGAGAGAGCCGAAGGGAGGAGAGGGTCGAAGGAAGGGAGAGCCGAAGGGGGAGAGGGGTAGGGGTGTAATCGGCTATCGAAGAGAGAGGAGGTGGGGGTTGGGGGTTCGGTTAGGGGCCGAAAAGAGTGGGGAGAAGGAGTGGATGAGGGGAGTGTCGGCCAAAGAAGAAAAAGAAAAGAAAAGGGAAAGAGGGTTGGGATTTTCAGTTGGAGTGATAAGGTGGTGTTTGTTGTGCCGAAAAGAAGGAAGGAAGGAGGGGCCAAAGATAAAGAGGAAGGGGGGTTCGGATGGAGTGACAAGGGAGGGAGTTTTTTCGGCTAGGAAGGTATAAGGGGATGTTTCGGTGGCTTCGGTGGCTAGGGAAAAGAAGGGGTAAGGGGTTCGGTGGCTTAAGGGAGGCCGAAGACAAAGGGAAGAGGGGAGGGGGTAGGGTAGGTGGGGAGAGGGCCAAAGGAAGGGGAAGGATCGAGGGGGAAAGGGGAAAAGGGAGGGGTTTCGGTAGGTTCGGTGGGGTGATGAGGGGAAAGGGGTTCGGTGGGTGTGAGGGGAGGTGTTTTGGCTTGAAGTGTTGACCTGCAGAGAGGATGGTAGAGACCTTTCCTTAAAATGGTGTAGTAGACAAAACTTACTTTATCTGATCTCCAGATGAGGTCCACGTCAATGCAAGATATCACAATATACTTTGTCAGAAAAGTACAATATGTTGGAGAAATCTTCAGGCCTTGAAGATTAAGGAGTCTTCGGTTGCCGAAGGGTTCTTCGGCTCCTGAAGACTGAGAGGTCTTCGGCTCCTAAGACTGAGAAGTCTTCGGCTTCCGAAGATTGAGAAATCTTCGGCTTCCGAAGAGGTCTTCGGCCGAAGAGGTAATGTTTCTATTTTTTATATAATTACTAGCAGTGTACCCGTGCAATGCATCGGGGTGAGCAATTGTAAATCATATATTTATAATTTATGTGGCATTAGTAGTGATAAACGCATAGCTTGAGTTTTTTTAATCATGAAGCATTAAGAAATTATATTAAAGTAATCGTTAAATGTATATTTGAATTTTTAAAACATGTATTAATCAACGATATCTAACGAATGATAATATTTTTTCAAAATACTGAAATATAGAATAGGTAAAAATAACAAATATAATGTTGGATAATATTATTTTGTATCTAAACGTATATATAGGTTCATTATTAGTTAGTTTTATAGAATTCAAAAGGCTTTAAAAACTTGTATACATGAAGAAAATACATGTACTAATATAATTAAAGAAATATGTTAATTTGAGCAAGTAATAACTTTTCTTCTTTTGGAGAAACCCTAAATGGAAGGGGAAAAACTTGAATATGGAAGGTAGTGAAAAAGTAAAGTTTGAATTTTTTTTTCAAATGATTTGTACCTTATGCATACTAAGTTGTGAATTAAGAGATTTTTGAAATGTATGCATAAAATGGTAGTACCTTATGTTTTATAAGTAGTAATTAAGAGTTTTTTATTCCGTTTTTATAATATAGTATAGATTTGGTTCTTTACTTTCATATATATATATATATATGCATTTTTTTTGTTTTAATAGAAACATCCAAGCAAAAACTATATTGCCAACAAACCGTTTCCCCAATACGAGCGTTTGAAGACTATATTTGGAAAAGATCGAGCTACAGGGTCGTTGGCGGAATCTGCCGCAGATGCAATGGAAAATATCAATCTTGAAGGTGAAGTCGGTGTGGAGCCCGAAGATTATGATGTGCCCTTGTCTACTCCTTCTAATGTCGCGTCCGCATCCTCTATTCCACAAGAAAGAGAAGCGTCATCAAAAAAGAGAAAGAGAAAAGTTAGTGTTGCTGATAATGTATTCAAGATGATTGAAAAGGGTTTAAACTCGGTGACTGAGGAAATGGGTAAGTTGGTATTGGTTGTTGGTGTTTATGCCAAAAATCTCCCAAGGAAAATTTAAGGTGAATATGGAGCTTGATCCAACCAAATAAAGTAGCTTTAATAATCACACGACAAAAATAAAAGCGACAGAAACAAGACCAGGGAATTGGTGACGCGGAAAACCCCTAAAGATGGGTAAAAACCACGGACGAGTATGAGTCGTCGTGCACTATGGACGTCAATCAGGGACGTCATCCTTTATAACAAATGTTACAAGTGTAATATGATATAAAGCAATACTATAAAATAAAATCAGTCGTGCGTCGTGTGTATTCAAACTTTGGTCGTGCGTCGTACGACAAACAGCATAAGGTCTTATGAACTTCGAGAGAAACTGAGCGAACTTGAGGCGTAATTCGTAAGCTTGTAAAGTCTGAGATTCAGATGTCCAAATGTGAAGTTTCAGCCTTGTATTTATACTCCATCTTTTCGTTTTCCAAGTATTGAATGTGTATGACCGTTTCTGATATTGATGATAGCGTCTGTTACGCTAATTGCTATTGATGATGTCTTTCGTTATAATCTCTTATCATGAATGCCTTTGAATTCTGCATTTAAACATAATACAACGTATGCTGCCAATTAGTAACTGAAATCAGGTCGTACGAGGGTATTTGTCGGATAGATGTTTGATCGTTTTAGTCGAGGTCGCCTAAAGGAAGGGCGCCATCCACCGTCTGTCGCACGACCATGGACTGTTGGACTTTTTTACCCGAACAGTTTGCCCCCAAATTTAAAATTCAAGCGGCAACTTTTTGAAATTTAAATTTTAAAAACATGACATGTGCTGAAAGGAGAAACGCGGGTAACTTAAATATAACCAAATAAGTTTGTTTCCAACTAGATAATGACGTTATCCCCTGCAGAAATAACCATTTAGACAGCTAATTAGGGACAGGTGTCACGTATTGGAGGGACGTACTCGAGTGCTTCGCCTGACACGGGTGACACGTGTCAATTGGCGATTGGCAATTTGATTTCTCGGCGATTCAATTTCCAATTTACAGTATAAATAGGGATTATCCTAATCTTTTCCTTTTTTACACTTTGATTTCTAGAAAACATATACCTCCGGCGAGATTTCCGAGCGACGAAAATCATTTCCATTCTAAATTCGAGGTTTTAGAACATTATTTAAGGTACGATTTCTGGTTCTTTTATGTGTCAATTTATGCATAAGAAATCTTTAGCTAAGAAGCCTAGAAAAGCTTGGGATTGTCTTAGTTATTGGAAAGCGACTGTGAGTGTTCCCGATTTCAAGATGTCGAGTGAACCTGTTAGCGTTTATAAGGAAGAAGAACACCTAGACTACCTTATGAATTTAGATAAGATTCCCGAAGGGGTCAATCTAGTGACACCAGAAGATTTACGGTCGGACGAAGTTCCGAAGGGATATGGTGTTTTATACGTGTATCCCTTCAAAATAGGTTTTTCTTGGCCATTTAGTCCCTTGGTCAGGGAGTTTTTAGAGGCATTCGACTTATCACCTGGTCAGTTGATGCCTCAATTCTGGCGAATTGTCCAGGTGGTCGATCGTCTTACGGCCGACTGGGGGGCTCCGTTCAATTTGAACGACCTTCTAACGACTTACAGCGTTCGAGCGGATAACTATCATAGATATAGTTTATTCCCTCGAACGAAGGGAGACACCGTACTGGTGCATAATACTACGGTGAACGACCGTGGTTGGAAATGCCGGTATGTTTTTGTCCAAGTGGCGTCTGTGAGCGACGAGGACAACCAATGGTTGTCGTCTGGTTGGAATGAATCGGGTAGGTTTAATACTTTTGTCGTGCGTTTTTGTCGTGCATTTATGACGTTTATTCTAATTTTTTTTCTTGTTTGTCTTATCAGTTATCGACTTCACTAAAGTGAAGCCAAATATCGATTCTCATCACAAGATTCAAAGGATATTGGAGAGAAGTATCATCGATCGCTCGTTTTTCGTTCGGTCGAACGACGAGGAGGACGAAGTCGTCTTGGTAGCTGAAGTTACTCCCGCTGAGGGTTCTCATCAAGGAGAGGAGAGAGAAGAAGAAGAAAGAGAAGAAAGAAGAGAAGAAGAGATGACTGGTACGTCGTTTGATGACATTTTCGTAATTTGCATTTCATGTCCTTTCTAACTCTTTCATTTTGTCCAGAAGATTCATCTACGAAGTCGGTTGCTTAAAGACGGGCCGAACAACTGGAGCTTGCCCGTCAGGGCAGAGAAAAATCAAGGAAGAGATCTGCTCCTCCCGCGGGGGTGGATCCAAAGCGTCTTCGAGGCAAGCCCCGGTCCTCACCAAAGAAGACGGGTGAGGCTTCTTTATCGTCCCTTTCAGGGGCGACACCGGCGAAAGTAACCATTGCTGGTGTCGAGCTCGCAGGCTCGACTAAGGCGATGAAGGACATTCCCTTGTCGGGGGTGTCAGGCGTTGAGAAGCCTTCTTCTTCCTCTAAAAGTGAGGGGAAGAATAAGGAAAAAGTGGGGGAGATGACTTTCAAAGCCACTCTCCCAGTTGATTTCATGGCGAATGGCGTTCTCGAAAGAGACGTAATTTTTCCCCATTTGGCAAAATTTCTTCTCCCGACCTTTTACGATCGTTACAAGGAGTCTCGGGTGGAAGACACGGGAGCCCATGATGCTGGTCTCTCTTTTATGGTAATGACGTTTTACCTTTCCTTCCTTCATTTATTTGCTCTGTTTTTTAATCCCTTTGCTACTGTTGCAGGCTTTTCAGGCTTGTTTGAGCTTTTATGCTCAATTAGAAGGTCTAAGGGCGTCTTTTCCTGAAGTCAAGAAGAGGGCTGATGAGGCTCTAGAAAAGGAGAAGGTCGCCCTAAAGGCGGTCGAGGCTAAGAAGATGAAGGTCGAGAGCCTCAAGGTTAAACTCGTTGAAGCACAAAATGAGAAGGTCGAGTTTAGGGATCGCGTCCTTGAACTTGAAGCGTTAACGACCAAACTGGAGATCGAGAAAATAAAGGCCACCACTGATGCTGCTTCCTATGCTGATGAAGTTGCGTCTCTCCAAAAGAAAGTCGAGGGTTTGGAGGGCGACGTCAAAGATTTGGAGGAGGAAAATCAGCAGCTTGAAGCCTTTTCCCGTCTCACAGCCAGGGCTGCTTTGATGAGACATCATCTGAGTGGGAAAAATCTCATGGCGTCGGCCGCCGAAGAGCTCAAGACTTATCTTGAGAAGGTGGGGATTGAAAGGGACCTCGACGAGGATGACGATCTGGATGAGAGCGATGGCGGAGAAGAGGAGGTGGCAGTGGAGACGCAGGAACAGGCTGCCGATCCTCAGGTGGCGGACGCTGTTCAGGAACAGTCTGGCGCTCCTCCTACTTAGCTTCTTTTGAACCTTTCATCTGAAGGTCGACCGTATGTGGTCGTCCTTTACATTTGTAATTTTGACATGCTATGAAACAAAACTCTTTTTGCTTGTCAATGCTTATTACTCATCTTTATAAATAATCGTTCGTCGAATAATTTAAGTAGATAAACAGTTACATCAGTCATTCAACCATACCATTATTTATAAATGAATCAACTGGAACTTTCGATCGACCTTGGGCAATTCATAATAATGGTTCTTGGGTCTAAGTATTGAATATCAAATGCAGAATTTAACCTTTGTCATTTATTAATATCGAATGTATACGTGTGATCACATGAGTTTTATTCGACACAAAGATTTTCAAATAAGTCGCGCGTCCCTGCGAAAAACAATATTAGTGGGGTGGTCGTTGGTTTGACCAACGACCCTCCGATGCTTAAGTCAGTAATCTTTCTTAAAAAATAATCAAAGAAATTAATTTCACATAATTAAAAGTAATACCTCTTTAGATGAACTGCATTCCAGCTTCGTGGGATATCTTGACCATCAAAGGTTTGGATTCTATAAGCTCCTTTACCCACGACACTAGAGATTTGATAAGGACCTTCCCACTTAGTGGAAAGTTTACCTGCATTAGTCTCTTGAGTGTTTTGAAACACTCGTCGTAGGACGTAGTCGCCTTCTTGAAAAACTTTGACCTGGACATTTTTGTTGAAATGTCGTTCGACAGTTTGTTTTTGCGACGCCATGCGAATGTGAGCAGCTTCTCGAAGTTCCTCTAGGGCGTCGAGGTCATAACTTAGGTCGACTAAATTATGCTCAACGGACGTATGCCTTGAAGTCGGTAGTCGTACCTCAATAGGTAACACAGCTTCACATCCATAGACTAAGGAAAAAGGAGTTTGTCCTGTGGACGTACGAGGTGTCGTACGATTAGCCCATAGAACGGAAGGCAATTCTTCCACCCACTTCCCTTTGGCAGCTTTGAGTCGTTTCTTGAGTGAATTAATGATAGTTTTATTACTCGACTCGGCTAGACCATTCGACTGTGGATATCGAGGTGTTGATGTTACCAACTTGATGTTCCTTTCTTCGCAAAATCTTCTCATTCGATCACTGATGAATTGTGTCCCGTTGTCGCACGTTATTTCAGATGGAACTCCAAACCTACAAATGATGTTAGTCTGGATAAAAGAAACGACCTCTTTGTCCCGGACCTGGGAGAAAGCCGCTGCTTCGACCCATTTAGAGAAATAATCTGTTAAAACTAAAAGGAATACCTTTTGCCCGGGGGCAGGTTGTAGATTCCCAACAATATCCATCCCCCATTTCATAAAGGGTCATGGGATCAAAGTCGAGTGCAAAGGTTCAGAAGGTTTATGTGACATACCTGTGTGTCTTTGACATGCGTCGCATAACTGTACATAACTGGTCGCATCTTGTCTTAACGTTGGCCAATAGTAACCTTGTCGTGATATCCGGTTAGCTAAACTGCGGCTTCCGGAGTGATTTCCACATTCACCGTCGTGCATATCCTGTAGGATTTTGTGTACTTGCGCCTTGTTGGTGATACATCGTAGATTCAGACCAGTCGAAGACCTTCGATACAATTGTCCTCTGATCATAACGTACCTCGATGCTTTAAATCTAACTTTTCTCGCTTCCATTCTGTCATCAGGCAGTTGATCGTGCTCTAAATAATTTCTAATATCGTCCGACCAAGAATTTTCTTCTTCAATTGGTGCGACCGAAATATTATCATCTTCCTTGATGGACGGGGTTGCAAGGTGAACCACCGAGATATTGTCGAATGTTGTTCGATTAAGTGTTGACCCCAAATTGGCTAGTGCATCGGCTTGAGTGTTCTGATCTCTTGGTATCTGTTCAATCATAAAGCGACTGAACTTCTTCGCTTCTTCTTTTACTATTTTATAGTAAGCAATCATCTTTGAATCTTTTGCCGCAAATTCTCCATTAACTTGGTTAACAACTAGGGACGAGTCGCTCCGGACGTGCAAATGTGTTGCCCCCAAGTCGTGAGTTATTTTGATTACTGCAATCAGTGCTTCATATTCTGCCTCATTATTTGTTGCTTTGAAATCGCATCGTATGGAGTATACTATTTTGCCCCCTTGTGGGGACTGTAGGACGACACCCAGGTCTGTGCCACGTATATTCGCCGAACCATCAACGTCGAGCGTCTAAGTAGTGTCGTGCAAAGTCGCCACAATTAACTGGTCGAACGTCATTGTGCTTTCTATTTCTGGACTGAAATCTGAGACGAAATCTGCCAGGACCTGTGACTTGATCGCCGTTTTGGGCTTGAAATCCAGATCAAAATTGCTGAGGTAAATGCTCCATTTAGCTAGTCGTCCTGTTAATTCGGGTTTTCTTAACACATATTTTAAAGGAAAGTTAGTTACCACCATCATAGGATGTGACTCAAAATAATGTCGGAGTTTCTTAGCGGCCATGACTAACGAAAGCAAAAGTTTTTCTATAGACGAATACATGGTTTCAACGTCTAGTAGAGTTTTACTTACATAATAGATTGGCAATTGTCGTTCGTCGGTTTCTCGTATAAGAACTGCACTCACCGAATTAGTGCTAACAGCTAGGTAGAGTTGAAGAGTTTCACCTTTCTCAGGTTGAGAGAGGAAAGGAGGCGACATCATGTATTTTTTAAGTTGCTGCAACGCCTCTTCGTGCTTGTCAGTCCACTCGAACCCTTTATTTTTTCGCAGGACATTGTAGAATAAATGACATCTGTCGGACGATCGAGAGATGAACCGGTTCAGCGCTGCTATACGTCCTGTGAGACGTTGGACTTTTTTAAAATTTCTGGGCGATTTTAGCTCGACAATTGCTTTGATTTGATCTAGATTAGCTTCAATTCCTCGTCGTGTGACCATTTAACCGAGAAATTTGCCAGCTCGAACTCCAAAAGAACATTTTGTCGGATTCAACTTCATTTTATATTTGCGTAAGATATCGAATGACTGCTTCAAATGTCCTATATGATCGTCCATATGCTTTGATTTGACAAGCATGTCATCGATGTATACCTCCATAGTGTCGCCCAAATGTTCTTTAAACATCATATTCACCAATCGTTGATATGTCGAACCTGTATTCTTAAGACCAAAAGGCATTACTTTATAACAATAAATACTTTTATCTGTCATGTAGGCTGTTTTCTCCTGGTCGTCAGAATGCATCAATATCTGGTTATACCCAGAATATGCGTCCATGAACGTGAGTAACTCATGTCCTGCTGTAGCGTCGACCATAGAGTCGATATGTGGCAATGGAAATGGATCCTTCGGGCAAGCTTTGTTAAGGTCGGTGAAATCAATGCACACTCTCCATTTACCATTTTTCTTTTGGACGACAACAACGTTGGCGAGCCAATCTGGATACTTGACTTCTCGTATTTTTCCTGTTTTAAGCAAATTATCAACTTCGTCGTTGATAACCTTATTTCTCTCAAGAGCAAATTTCCGTCTTTTCTGTTGAGCGGGTTTGAATGATGGATCGATGTTGAGTTTATGAGAAATAATACTCGGATCGATACCCACCATGTCTTCGTGCGTCCAGGCGAAACAATCATAGTGGTCCTGCAAAAAAGAAATTAGTTGCTTTTTGAAGGAAGGGTCGAGCGTCGAACCTATGTAAACCATCTGATCAGGCTTATCCTGGTTTAGGACGACAGCTTCCAAGCGATAGTCGTCGTCAGTCCCAAGAACGTCCTGGTTCTGTAATTGCTATACTGTCTGCTTCGGGGGCTTCAAGGAAACTTTGTAACATTCCCTAGCAACCTTTCTTTCGCCTTTGATCTCCTGTACTCCCCATTGCGTGGGAAATTTCAAAGTTTGGTGGTACGTCGAAGGTACAACTTTCATGTCATGAATCCAAGGTCGCCCAAGGATAACATTATAAGCTGATGAACAATCGACGACATTGAACTTCGTCTGTCTGTTGATTCCTTTAGCATATACTGGGAGTGTGATTTCCCCCATGGTGTTTGTCGCTCCACCATTAAATCCAACGAGTGTGGTCGAACGCCGTGTAATCTCGGATTTGTCGATGCCCATCGCTTTCACTACATCAAAAAAGATAATGTTAGCTGAACTACCTTCGTCGACGAGTATCCTTTTTGTCAGACAATTTCCAATGCTCAATTGGATAATTAGCCCATCATGATGTTTCTGATGTACGTCATCAAGATCAGCTTGGTCGAACGTCAAGGGCATAGCCTCCAGTTCTGCATCCTCTTTGAGTCGTGCCTCCTTTGGAATTGGTCGGTCGTCTGGACCGCAACTAGCATGTCTTTTAGCGGCTGAATATGTGGTCCCACAGATATCAGAACCTCTGGTGATTCAATTAATCACCTTGGCATGCTCTGGGGATGCGGGACGTACATCTTTCTTTTCCGTCAATTCTTGCAAATAACCTTTCGAGTTGAGCCAGGACAGCTCTTTCTTTAAGGCGATGCAATCATCCGTTATATGACCGAAGTCATTATGGAAGTCGCACCATTTAGTTTTGTCCTTCTTGTCATTGTCCTTGTCACTTTTCTTTGGCCACCGAACGTTTTGCTGGAGTTGCTTCAAGGACACGACGATGTCTTTAGCTGATCCAGGGAAACCATAAGATGACACCTTAGGATACTGGACAGATTTAGAAGTCGCCGGTCCTTTCTTTTTGAATCTGACGTTTGAAATCTGTCTGATAGGCTCTGACCGATTGGTCGACTTTGGCTTGAAGTCTGGCTTTTTAACACCTAGGCTTTTCCGGTCGCCCGAGTGTTTATTTCTGAAAGCGAGGCCATCCTCGACCCTCATATGGGCAAGCGTCCGTGCTCGTACGTCTTCAAAGGTTTCCGGAGGATACTTCGTAAGGTCGAGATACAACCCGGAACTGTCATCCAGACCCCGTTTGTACGCTTCGATTGCTGTTTTTACGTCGCAGTTACGGATGCTAATCATTTCCGCATTAAACCGATTAAAGTAGTCCCGGATGGATTCTCCAGTCTTCTGTACGACATAATAAAGGTCGCCCGTCTGTTTCTCCATTTTTCGGCTGCTAGCGAATTGTTGAGTGAATTGATTCACCAATTCTGCAAAAGATCCGACGGTTTTAGGTTTGAGATTAATCAACCATTGTAAAGCTGCTCCGGTCAAGGTCGCCCCAAAACTTTTGCACATGCAGACTTCTTGGAATTGGTACGGTATCGAGACAGTCCACATAAGTTGTTTGTATTGGGCGACGTGTTCTGTTGGATCAGTGACGCCTGAATACTTTGGAGTGAAAGTTGGGATGCTGTACTTCTTTGGAACATCTACTAACGCGTCTCATCAATGAACGGTGATGCCTGAAACCCTGTACGTGGCTCGACGTCGACTGGAACTGCTGCCCCCGGCAATTTGGCCAACATCGACAAGACGCGTTCATTCTGTTCTTCCAGAAGCCTCAGCCTTTGTGCAACAGGATCTACCGGAACACCACTTGGGACACCCAATGGAACATAACCTGACCCTTGGAAGCTAGTCTGTTGCGAGGTATCAGAGACATATCCATTGAATGGAATAGAGGCCATATGCATGGTTGGAATTGCGAAGGTCACAGGATTAATTGATGGTGGACGGGGATAATTTGGTAATGGAGGGGGCACATTCCAGGTACCAATGTAAGCATTCGTAGTCCCTATCACATTGTTCCCATTTTGGTTTCTCAGATGCTCGATGGTTTCAGCCGCCTGTCGAGCCTGAGCTGTTAGGGCGTCGATACGAGCACGGGCAGCGGTTAGTTCCATGTTCATTTGGGCCACGATATGATCTTAAGTTCCCTGGAATGCCATTATCCTGAACAACTGGAAAAGAGAACACTAGGAGAAAAACGTTAGTCCGTCGTAAGATTATTGAAGATTTTCTTTGGATGGGGTCCCACGGATGGCGCCAAACTGTTTATGCCAAAAATCTCCCAAGGAAATTTAAGGTGAATGTGGAGCTTGATCCAACCAAAGAAAGTAGCTTTAATAATCACACGACAAAAATAAAAGCGACAGAAACAAGACCAGGGAATTGGTGACGCGGAAAACTCCTAAAGATGGGTAAAAACCGCGGACGAGTATGAGTCGTCGTGCACTATGGACGTCAATCAGGGACGTCGTCCTTTATAACAAATGTTACAAGTGTAATATGATGTAAAGCAATACTATAAAATAAAATCAGTCGTGCGTCGTGTGTATTCAAACTTTGGTCGTGCGTCGTACAACAAACAGCATAAGGTCTTATGAACTTCGAGAGAAACTGAGCGAGCTTGAGGCGTAATTCGTAAGCTTGTAAAGTCTGAGATTCAGATGTCCAAATGTGAGGTTTCAACCTTGTATTTATACTCCATCTTTTCGTTTCCCAAGTATTGAATGCGTATGACCGTTTCTGATATTGATGATAGCGTCTGTTACGCTAATTGCTATTGATGATGTCTTCCGTTATAATCTCTTGTCATGAATGCCTTTGAATTCTGCATTTAAACATAATACAACGTATGCTGCCAATTAGTAACTGAAATCAGGTCGTACGAGGGTATTTGTCGGATAGATATTTGATCGTTTTAGTCGAGGTCGCCTAAAGGAAGGGCGTCATCCACCGTCTGTCGCACGACCATGGACTGTTGGACTTTTTTACCCAAACAGTTGGTACTCCGGGTTTGGAAACTATGTCGGCCGAATTGAAGAAGATGGGTTTTGATCATCGCCAATGTGTTGCGATTGGTATGTACTTTGCGGATAACCCAATTCAACTCCGGCTTTGGAATGGCATGGATGATGAGTTTAAACCCAGTTTGTTGAATCCGTACTTGAAAAATTAGGCATGTGATTGATTTAGTGATAAACATTTGAACATTTGAAGTATTTGTGTTAGTGCTAAACATTTGAGCTTTTGGGTTTATGTCTTTTGTTGTCTAATGTTAAACATTGAACATTTCAAACGTTTATGTAAGATGGTTTGATTATAAATGTAAGCTTTTTTATCAATATTTATATTAGATGGTTTTGTATTTTTAAATATTATTTGTTAATATTCATTTAGATTGATTATTTCATAAAAAACACTAAACAATGCATCAGGGGTAAACTGGTCATTTTAACCAGTCCAGTCCTGTTATGTCCAGTCATATCATGTCGTACTAAACGCTGGACACCGGTCCTGTCCTGTTCTGTCCTGTCCTATCTTGTCTTGTCCTGTCTGCGTCCCAAACGCACCCTTTATGTGTGTCTGGAAATTGAATTAATTTAGACACAAGGGCATAATGGTCATTTTTTTACCCCGTCAAGGCTTAATATAAAATATTTGGTAAACAATAAATTACAATCAGTAATTATCCCAATCAGATATCTTACTCCAGTTAGACCTCTTATCCTGGTCTACACTTATCCGTAGATTTTGTTAAAGAGGCTTAACTAAGGGGCTGTTTACCAAATTTTCTATTAAGCCATGTATAGATAAATTTGTTTGTCAGGATAAATTTGTCTAGCTGAGTAAAAATATGTTATTGTTTACCTTTTTATCTGAATAAACCATCTGAATGACATAAATGACCAATCTATCCCTCAAAGAAAATATGTAATATTTACCGATGTTTACTTTTTTTAAACATGTTTGAACCAGCTTTTGTTTATCTATCATTGATTCATTTCAATCAAAATCAAAACCAATCCAATTTAAAATCAAAATCAAAACCAACCAAATTTTTGTTTATCATGTGTGTCCTGCTCTACCTCTGGAACAAGATGTAACATCTTCATTTGTACCGATATATCCTTGAAAAAGACTAAGAGGGTGTTTGGGATTGCTTATTTAAATTCCTTATTACCTTATAGCTTTTCATGACCACTAATAAGCTATCTTTAGTGTTTGAGTTGGGAAAAAAATGCTTAAACTTTTTCACACTGCTAATAAGAAATTTTGATAAGTTAAACCATTATGATTTATAACTTATTTGAAACAACTTATAATTTTTTTGTTATTTTACATATATAAACAATCCTAAACACTCTTAAATAACAATTTATTGGATGATTACGTTTTGATGTTACAATAAACCAATCAAACCCTTTTTATAAAGGGAAATTGGCTCAAAGAGCCACATCACACACCCACATTGGTCTCCTAGCCATTTCTCGCCCGATTTGACCAAAATAGACCTAGGTCCGCAATGGCGGACCTGCAGGTCCGCTACCTGCCAAAAAACGACAAAAAAAACGACGGTTCGAGCCAGATCCGCAACGGGTCGGGTCGGTAGGTCCGCCACCCGCCCCAGGTCCGCCACCTTTCCACGTGTCACGTAACGATTCATCGCTAGGTCCGCCATCAGACTGCAGGTCCGCCATTGCGGACCTGCCGTTTTTCAGTCTTTCCAGATCCGCCATCGATATGAACACCCTCCTTTTCAGTCTTTTTATACATAAAAACTAGTTTTCTTGGTCCCCCACTCATACGAGATCGGTGATTATTATAAGGAAAGAAGTTAGCCCCTCATTTTTTGTCGCATCTTTACGTGCTTCCCTACACCGACACGTGTGCAACATGTTCCGCAAGGTAAGTTCTCCAACTCCGCCATACTACCTCCGCTACCACATCTCCGCCACGACCACCTCCGCTACCACATATCTCCGCCACGACCTCCGCCACGACCACCTCCGCTACCACAGGTGGCGAACCTGGAGATTCAGGTGGTGGCGGACCTAGGTCAGCCACGGCGGTGCCTCCGCCACGACCACCTCCGCTACCACAGTGGCGAACCTGGAGATTCAGGTGGTGGCGTACCTAGGTCCGCCATGGCGGACCGGTGGTTTTTTAATTTTATTTTTTATATTTTGTTTCCATATTGTTAATTAATTAGTAACCCTAATTGTTATGTTAATTTATCTTTGTTATTTGACACTATAGGTCAATTAGCTCCCGACAAACTTATATATTTGACACTATTGATTCATTTTTATTATTTGTTTCATTTTATGTCCGTAAATTAATTAATTACACTTTAGGTCCCTTAAATTTATTAATTGACACTTTAGGTCCCTTAAAATTAATTGTAGACACTTTAGGTCCCTTAAATTTAATTTGTTTCATTTTATGTTCGTAAATTAATTAATTACACTTTAGGTCCCTTAAATTTATTAATTGACACTTTAGGTCCCTTAAAATTAATTGTAGACAATTTAGGTCCCTTAAATTTAATTTGTTCACTTTATGTCCGTAAATTAATTAATTACATTTTAGGTCCCTTTAATTTATATATAGACACTTTAGGTCCCTTAAAATTAATTGTAGACACTTTAGGTCCCTTAAAATTAATTGTAGACACTTTAGGTCCCTTTTTAATTTGTTTCATTTTATGTCCGTAAATTAATTAATTACACTTTAGGCCCCTTAAATTTATTAATTGACACTTTAGGTCCCTTAAAATTAATTGTAGACACTTTAGGTCCCTTAAATTTAATTTGTTCACTTTATGTCCGTAAATTAATTAATTACATTTTAGGTCCCTTTAATTTATTTATAGACACTTTAGGTCCCTTAAAATTAATTGTAGACACTTTAGGTCCCTTAAATTTAATTTGTTTCATTTTATGTTCGTAAATTAATTAATTACATTTTAGGTCCCTTAAAATTAATTGTAGACACTTTATGTCCGTAAATTAATTAATTACACTTTAATTTTAGACATTTTATGTCTTTTAACTTTTAATATTTGACAATTTAGGCCCCTAGCTTGACTTTACGGTCAAAGTTGACCGTGATGGAGCAAATAAAAAGTAAGTTGAGCGGACAAAGGCTTGAGATCTTCTGGCAGACGGTTTTTGGTCAGTGGTTGTTGATGGAGGACTACTCCTACGACCCATTACTGATGTACACAGTATTAAAAATGGAGATCTTCCCGGAGGAGGACATCGAGCATAACATGTTCTTCCAGGTTGGAGGACATATTCTCCGATATGGGCGCGAGGAGTTCTGCCTGATTACAGGACTCCGGTTTGGAGACTTTCCCTCATTGCCAGAGAGGCAGGGGCAGAGGTGCACCCATTTTATTCGTCGGGTTTTTGGTGATCCGGATAAGCTGTTGATCCAGAATTTAGAAGCGAAATTTGCATCGCTTGGAGATGGAGATCAGCTTACGGACGATGACGCTGTCCGTGTTTGCTTTATCATGATGGTGGAGGTCTTTTTTCTTGGTAGACAGATCCACTTACCTGTTTCCTCCACCGTGCTTACTATAGCACAGGATTTTTGGTTCTTTAACCGATATCCTTGGGGTTCTTTAGTCTGGGAACCCACCTTTAAGCAGATGTTTGGTGCTATTCGGAGACGTACACCAGATCAGTAGAAGTTGACACTTACAGGGTTTTTACATGCCTTCAAGGTTAGTTGATTTAATATTACTATACGTATACATGGTTAATGCATTCCATATTTTAACAACTTGTAACTCTCAGGTTTGGATCTTGGAGACATTTCCTGCTGCTACCAGGTTTTTCACGAAGCATCCCAGGCTTCCTAGGGGTGTACGTTGGACTAGGATCATTATCCTTGGCAGTAAACATGTCGGGGTACTACTTGATACGTCAGAGGTACGTATTTTTAAATACTTTAACATATTGATTATTTTAACGTTAAAAACTAACATTATAGATTATGAATACCAACATAGTCGGCCACCCATCGGACCTCTTGTGGCTACCCCTCAGGAGGAGGCATTTCAGTGGTATCAGATTAGCCACCGATATTTCCAGGGGATGGAGGAGCAGGAGATAAAGAGGACGAGAGTCTCCGGTGATGGTGACGATGACGACGATGATGACAACGAGGACGATGACGACGACGACGACGATGGTGGTGTCGGTGCTGGTTTCCACCCCGACGTTGGTGGTGACGGTGTTGGTTTCCACCATGACGTTGGTGGTGACGGTTCTGGTGTCGTCCACGACGCTGGTGTGAGTGGGGACTTCGGCCCACAGATCCATCAGGGACCCCAGCATGAGCCCCCACGTATGAGTATGCCTACCAGTGATCCCTATACTGCATATTGGGATCATTTGACCACCCTGGAGGGCACTGTTAGTCAAGTACAAGGAACAGTTAGTGAAGTACAGGGAACAGTTAATGACATAAATGTGTGGCGGGGTGGTCAAACGGATGTGTATACTCATATACAGGCGATGTATCGTGAGATGCAGCAGTGGCATGTAAGTATTTAATTTTAGTTATGTGTTTAATTTTAAACTTAAGAACGTTCATTAACAATTAATACTTGTACGTAGCTATCCTCTCATCCACCACAGCAACAACCCCCACCACAGCAAGAAACGCCGTACGACCCTTGGGTTTCGTCACCCAGTATTCCGGATCCGCCGTACGCTTTTTCCCCCTCACAGATGCCCACGATAAATATTATCAATCGGTTACTGTTTAACTTATTTTTTTCAATGATATTGGAGAGATATTTATTTATTTCATTATGCAGGGAGTGTCAGGTATGCCAAGTTCTGGTGGCCCAGACATGACAGGGACATTTGGTATGGTTGGCCCGGACATGTCACTGTCGTTCGGTATAGGGGTGGACGACAGTTCCCAGTTCGTTACTCCTAGACCACCCCCCAGCATGGCTCCGAGACCACGTATACAGGAAAACCTTCGGAGGGGGGATCGTCTACGACATCCTTCCCAATTGCAAAACTCTCCATACACCGTCCTTCCTGATTCTACACCCCCAGTCGCAAGACAAAAAAAGCGAAAGGTAAGCAGAAGGGGTCACAGAAGGGATCTGAGGTGGTGGAGAGCCTGTATCGGAATGGCACGTTGCCTGAGGCTGTGAGACTGACACTTCTACCAATCCGGCCTGTACATCGTACCTTTTGGGGGAAACTATTGGGCTTTGAAGATAGTGGATATTTTGACACGGAGGTACTTATTTGTTTTAGTTAATATAATTTTATTAATAATAGTTTGTAACTCATGCTTAACATGTTATTGTTTATTAATAGCACATCGAGGTATGGGTCCGACTTCATCTGGAGTCACGCTCAACCCTGGCTGATTGGTCGATCATGCTACCAGACTTCATGTACTACATGACTGAGCTTAAAGATCTTTCATACCTGACTCAGCAGTGCAATGGTGCACAAGGAAGTGCTGGTTTTCCAGCATGGGGCACCATCAATAAAGTATGAATAACAGTTTACATGTATATTATTTAAGAAATTTCGAATTTATATAACTGACATATAATTTTTTTATGCTTCAGGTGTTCATTCCAATGTGTATAAGTAATAAACATTGGGTAATTGGGCTGTTCAATCTGAACTCCGCGAAATTGACCATATATGACAGTTTCAGGGTTCCCACCTTGGAGGCATCCTTTAGAGAAATGATGAGCGAATTCGCTATCAGGATGCCCCAATTGTTGACGGCTTTGGGTGAACATTCGTGTACACGAGCGTTTTTTAAATCCTACACTTGGGAATACGTGAATGATGTGCCACAACAGACGGGACCGCTTGGCGATTGTGGTCCATGGGCCTGTAAATTTCTCAGTGAATTGGTGCAGGGGAGACATCCATCTAGCACGGATACATCCAATGACTGTAGGCGGTGGCGGTATGAGATGGCGGATGTTATATGGGCTTTCAGGGAGGTTGGATCGTTCGATGTTTAGTACATAGTGTTTAAAGATTATTGTACAAACTATTTTTTATTTAGTTCGTTCATGTTACATCTACTAAACCTTATTATACGTCTACGAATTTAACTCATCAAAACACACCAAATACTGAACTGTTTTATTAATGAAGAAATTAGAACAACGAAAAGGTACGATAAAGTCCAGATACGAAATGGTCCAGATACGAAATGGTTAAAAACACTTGCACAATCTAAGGATAAAGTGCTTTACATTGATCAATCCAATTTTGTTTCTCATTTATCTCAGCCTGCATGACTGCGAACTCTTGGATACACTTGTTCGCTCGTTCGTTGTCGATACGAATACGGTCTTCCTTATCTTTTATCTCCCGCTTCAATCTTTTTATCGCTTCCTTGTCTTCCTCCATCCTTCTCAAGTACCCTTCCTTCTTGGCCAGAATTTGTTTCCACCTTTGACTGAGTTCCTCGATCCTTGCCTCAGCTTTTTCTACGGATTGTGTCATCCTTTCCGGCATTGTTTGTGAGGAGGGGGGGGGGGTTCGAAGAAGAGGCTCGGTTTCCGGCCATAAGATATTAGTTGATGAAAGTGGTGTGTGGATGGGGTGACTTATAAGTTGGAAATAAGGTGAGTATTTATAGCCAAAAAAGTAGTTCTAGGTACGCCATTGCGGACCTAGATTCAATTGCGGACCTAGATTAGGTCAAGATAAACTTGCACCTTTTCAGGGGAATCTTGCAGGCGAATATTGCAGGTCCGCCATTGCGGATCTGGCGCACCTCCGCCATTGCGGACCTAGCGCACCTCCGCCTGAAAGGCTATAAGTACCCCATGGTTGAGTTGTTGTAAACCATAGAGTAATTTAACAATTAGTTCTTACATGGCTGGAACTTCTCGTTCGCATCAACCATTGATGGATGGAAGTTCAAGGCTAGGTTGGAAACCACCCCAAACGAATGAGGAGTGGAGTAACTTTGGAAGAACTTCAGCCGATTATGCAATAACGGAGGAGGAGAAATAGGAATTTGACGACGCATATGACTGGTATGTAGAGACACATGAATACGAAAGCCCCCCCCCCCCCTCGCGTAACCATACACCTTCTGAAACGATGTCGGCGGGGAAGAGGGAATCCATACGACAAGCAGAGGTGGAGATTTCCAAGCTCAAAGACCTATGGCTGAAGAACAGGTCCGAGCAGATAGAGTTAGAAACTGTCGTCGAGAGAAAGAAGCAGACGGTGACGGTGTTGCAGAGAGAGATCAAGGAAGAGCAGAAAAAAATAAAGAATATCAAAGAAACCTATCCCCGCATAGAGGACATGATCAATGAAAAGGCTGATTTGATCATTAGATGTAAAGCTCTCTACCCAAAGGGACATTAGTTTACCTTTTGGTTCTATGTTTCGAGCTTTGTTTAAATTAACCTTCTCATGTAGTAGTCAATAGACTTCCGTTGCTCGGTTATATCCTTGGGTTAAGTAATAAAAATGTTTTGTTTACTATCATGATACACGAACATTATTCATTATAATTAATACGTTCATTACATACATTGTTACTCGTTCAGGTCAACATTTAAATCAAAAGTATGATGTCCATAGGTGCCTCCATAATCGTCGGTAGGCATTGGTTGAGTAGTGCGGCTACCAGATGCTCTTTGTCTTCCACGGTTCACTGGTGCTGGCGCCTGACATTGAGTCCGAGTATGTCCGATTTCTCCACATCGAGTACATCTCGTCGGTGTGGGATCCTCACCACGAGATGGGATACGATCGTGGTTACTCGGTCTTCCGGCGCGTCTCTTGTAGACCGGTGGCTCAACAGTCATAAGCGGAGTGTCTGGAACAACCCATGTTGATGGATGCCCAGGTGGATGTATGACCTCTGAGTATGTGGCTCGAAAATTATCCACTTTGAAGTAAGGCGATATCAAGTGGATGACATCTGTACACCGTTCATGCCTGGCAACGGCGATTGCATGACTGCAAGGTAAACCGGAGATCTGCCATTTCCTACAAGAGCAACTCCAACGACGGTAATCCACTTTCGCGTCCCTACGAGAATCTAGAACTTCATATAGGCCATAACCTATTTCACGGACAATAAACCTTTCCGACTTCACCTGTCGCCTTCTAACAATTATTTCTATTTTTGGGGGGAGAGCAGTTACCCATCTCGCTGCAGAAAAACGAAAGATTAAAATATTGAAGAAAATATGTTGCGAATATTTATTGACAAACCAAAATAACAGTGGATGAGTGTGACTATGAAAACCTGCTTTGTTCCGACGAATTGAATACCAGTCTTGTTGAAATTCTCGGAAGTAATCCATAAGGGAAACGATAGGAAGTTGCCGAGCAAAACGAGACAGTGCATTGACCGACTCGGCGCTGTTTGAAGTCATTATGTTGTAACGCATTCCAGGGAAATAGGCCCGTGACCATTTCTCCTTGCCAACCGCGTCCATAAGTGGCGCTCCAACAGGTATAACGCGTCGTAGAACTTCCTTTTTACGTTCAAAATCCTCCTCCGTGTACGCTTTACACGTTTTCCAGAACATACCCTTCCTAAACTTGGCCCTACTGTCCCTGCTTTTTACGTTCATCAGCAAATGGCGACAACACAAACCATGATGGGCATTTGGGTACACCGTGCTAATAGCTTGGCTTATGGATAAAGCCCTGTTGAATATGAACACCAACCCTTCCGGTTCTTGGATACATACCTTCAACATCGTCAAAAACCAAGTCCATGCCTCCCCACTCTCAGACCTACCCACTCCAAAAGCGACCGTCACAATTTGGTTATTGGCATCCATAGCAACGGCTAAGAACATTGTGCCCAAATAAGGACCCTTCAAATGAGCGCCGTCTATTATAAGGACACGACGCAAGTGTCCCAGAAACGACCGAATCTACATAAATTACATGGTTTAACCGTTAGAAAATTAAAGACAATATCTTTTAATGCAAAAAATATACTGCCCGAGGCAAAACATAACCAAAATACGTACCGAGCAACCAAGGGCAGCAAAACACATCTCAAAACGTCCTGTACTATCTGTCTTTATTCGGGTGAAAGTACCAGGATTATTAAGCTCCAAGTTATAGAAGAACGCAGGAAGTCAGCTAAAAGATTCCTGGGGGGTACCCCGCTCAATGGTTAGCGCATAAGCCTTCGCACGCCAAGCTTGCCAATACGAGATATTTAGGTGCATGTCCGCCTTCATGTCGTTCACAATGTCTTTTCCACGTATTTTCCGGCTTTCGTCACGCACTTTAGGCAAAATTATGTGTCCCAACACTCTGCTATTGGCGTTACGGTGGTGGGGATTCATCTGGGTCCTTGAACAAGTGTGTACATCGTTCATAATTCGTACGTGGAACATAGTGCTATTCTCTATGCACACAGCATAAATACGCCAATTACAGTTAGGCTGCACACATCTCACATCGTATCGGCTTTTTGAAGATCTTTCAACTCTAAACTGGAAACCCTCTTCAAGGGTCTTCCTCCCGATAGCAAGGGTCATTTCGTCTTTCGTTTGAAAAACATCCCCTAAACTCACTCTTCTACTGCGGTTATAATGTACGGGTGCTTCGTTTGGTGTGATGACGGGCTCTCGGTCTTCTGGAAGGGAGGGAGGCATACCAAATAAATCATTGTTGATCCAAACTCTCTCAGTGATTTGATAACGACCCTCTCCTATACTTAGTGAAAATTACGTTTTAGTATGTATTAGTGTTTCACCATCAGCGATCTGACTGAGTCTGTTCAGTTATCGCTGATAGTCTTTCTTATAAACATTTTTATGTATTAGTGTTTCACTATCAGTGATCGAACTGAGTCTGTTCAGTTATCACTGATAGTTCCTAAAGTAAACAACCAACGTAATCCCTGAAGACAAGTTTCGCGTCAACAGATGTTCATAGCTGAATCAAAGACGAAGCTGCTGAACAATGAGAAGTCTACTAGTGACCTGATGCGGATATCAGTGAAGCAAAGACAACTCTACCAATACGCGAAGGAACAGGAGAAAAAGCTTCAGCGATAACTGAACCTCTTTATCTCTGAACTTAGAGATACTCAGCTATCAAACGATCACAAAGCTTATGCCTGTGTCCTTTTGTCTATCCTTGCACAACCTAGTACGATATGTCAGAACGGACAAGTCTCTGCAAACATTCGTACAACAACTCTGTCTACTACACTGTTCATGACCCGGCCGAAAGCATGTCTCCCAAAAGTCAGTTTATCAAAGCCAATCTGTGAACGCCACGTGTAAAGTATCCTGCCATGCATTTAATGCATAGGGTATAAATAGGAAGTTCACCCCTTCATCTAAAGTGTGCTTCATCCTTGAACTCAAGATAGAAACCCTTGTTTTCTATATCTCTAATCCCCATTCTCTGAACTTCTTGTGCAATTATCTTAGTGTTTCTTTAGTTTGTTTAGATTGAGTCTGTCTTAATCTTATTCCGCAACAAACTTGTAAATTGTATTTTGATTCTTCAATAAACAATTTATTAAACGTTAAATTCTGTGTTTGTATTCAACCCCCCCCCCCTTCTACAAACTTGTTTAGCACCTTCGGGACCAACAAGTGGTATCAGAGCAGTTTGTTTAAATCTAATAAACAAGATCTTGCTGTATACTCTTCCTTGCTATTCTATAATGGCATTAAACACAAACACAAACTACTATGATAATGGTTCACTTTCTAAACCTCCTCGATTTAGCAGAGATAACTTTTCTCTATGGAAAAATCGAATGATGCTATTTCTTGAAGGTGCGGATCCTACTATACCTGAATATATAGAAAATGGACCCTATGAACCTGTTAGAATTATAGCTGCGGTTCCCGCTACTGCCACCACTGAAGCTGTCCCTGAACGATATGTCGTTAAGGAAATAAGACAGTGGAGTGATGAAGATAAAAAGAAGGTAGGCATAGATGCAAGAGCAAAGACCATTATTTCAATGGCTCTGCCTGATGAAGTTTTCCATTCCATCATGCATCTGAAAACTTCTAAAGAAATGTGGGAAACCATATGTGTTCAATATGAGGGCACCACTGAAATCCAAGAGACTCGAAAGATTAACTTGGTAAGACAGTATGAAAGTTTCATCGCTGGTAAGAATGAATCTCTTTCTGATGTTCATCAGCGATTTAACTGCCTAATAATTGATCTAAGAACTGTTGGTAGGACCTATTCTAATTCTGAGGTCCTAACGAAATTCTTGGAATGTCTTCCTGAAAGCTGGGACAGTTATTCAATATGTCTTAAGCTGACAAAAGACTTACATACTCTCTCCTTAAGCACTCTGTATGGAATATTGCTCAACTATGAGCAATCAAATCTTCTGAAGAAGAATCTTGTAAAAGATTCTAAAGACTCTAAAAGCACTCCTGTTGCTTTAGTCTCTTCAGAGATAATTCCATCTCAGCGATCTACTCTCACTATCACTGAGTTAGATTCTGAATCTGAGGATCTATCAGACCCTGATCTTTCAGAGTTTGATGAGTCCTTAGCTCTCTTGACAAACTCTTTTAAGAGATTTGCAAGAAAGAGTAACTTCCGAAGAAGTAAACCTCTCTCTATTTCTGAAAAGCCAAAATCAACTCCGGTTGATAAGGCTACTGCCACTTGCTATAACTGCGAAAAGATTGGACATTTTGCTAGTGAGTGCAGGTCGAAAAAGGTCTTCAAACCTTCTACCTCAAGAAGATCCAGTGATGACAAATACCTTAAGCTGAAGAACAAATATCAAAAGCTGAAAAGTCATCAGCGAAAAGGTAAAGGTCTCATCGCTGAAGAAAACGACTGGGCTGAATCAGAAGAATCATCTTCTGATGAAGAAGAAGTCGCTAATCTTTGCCTCATGGCTGAGATTAAAGAAGAAGTGGAAGAACCATCTGAAACTTCTATGAGCTACATATCATCTCAGGTATCTATCTCTACAAATCCCTCTCTACCTGAAGCTGAGAGAAGTCACGCTGTTGATGTACTGACGATTGACCTTTATAATGCCCTAAACGATAAAACTCAAGCTGAGAACAAAAATGTTCATTTAACTCAAGAGCTGGAGAAATGTCATGAAAAGATCAAAGAACTAAATCTTTTAGAAGAAAAGTTGAAAGATCAAGTCATTATAAATGAAATCATCAGTATTGAACGCGAACAAGCCATCGCTGCTTTAAAAACAGAAAAGGCTCATGTTGAAAAATGGTGCAAATCATCAACAAAAATCTCTGAGATAATAAATGCTCAAACCCCTGAAAGTGATAAAACTGGTCTTGGTTTTTGGACACCTCAGGATGAACCTAAGAAAGAGAGTTCCTCGCTTAAGTTTGGAACCTTTGTCACCTCCTTCTTTGACACTTCTTACAATCAACTCTATCCCTGTTCTTCTTCAAATCCCATCCCTGAGGAGAAATCCAAAGACACTAAGTCTACGGATAAAGGAAAGTCCATTCTCCTTCCTCAGAAGGCAACCAGGAAAGCAAAGCTAAAAGTTCCTTCTAAACCTTCAGCTAAGCAATCCTCTAGCTCTGTGATAGAAATCTTTGATCTCTGTCCTCCAAAGCTGAAGATTGACCTTAAACCTTCGAGATCTGAAGGAATGAAAATTCCTCCCAGATCTCAAGAGAAAAGTCTTCTTGGACCTGGCCCTGCTCATCTTAAACTTGCAAAACCTTCTACTCCTGGTCCTAAAACCATTTCTAAATACAGAAAGTGTTATCACTGTGGTTTTACTGATCATATTGCAAGTAAATGTCCAACCGCCACTAAAGCTGATAAAATAGCTAAAGTGAAGAAAAATGCTTCTAAAGCTGAGAAGGTCACCAAGGTGAAAAATACCACTAAGGTTAAGAAATTAACCAAAGTGAAGATTATCACTGAAGCTGAATCTTCGTCAGCTGAGAATACTACTGAACTTACATTATCCACTAACTCTGAAGGACCCATTGAAAAGTGGGTACCAAACAACGCTTAATCTTCCTTATGTGTGCAGGGATCAAAGGGCATCTGGTATCTTGATAGTGGATGTTCTCGTCATATGACTGGACAAAAAGACCTGCTCACTGAATACAAGGAAGAAAAAGGTCCCTCTGTGACCTTTGGTGGAAATGGTAAAGGATTTACCCGAGGGTTTGGTGTCCTCAGCAATGGGACAACTACCTTTCGAAGAGTCGCTTACGTAGATGGACTGAAGCATAATCTTCTAAGCATCAGTCAGCTATGTGATAAAGACTATGAAGTACGCTTTACTAAGAAAGCATGTTCAGTGTTAAATGAGAAAGGAAAACTTGTTCTCAGTGGTCATCGCAGAGAAAATGTCTATGTAATAGATATGGACTCTACTGTCACTGAAAACTTATGTTTTCTATCTAAAGCCTCTTCTGATGTCAACTGGCTATGGCATAAAAGGCTCTCTCATCTAAACTTCAAAACCCTGAATTCTCTCTCATCAAAGGAACTGGTTTCTGGTCTTCCTCAGCACTCATATGCTAAAGAATCTCTCTGCTCAGCATGTGAAAAAGGAAAACAAACAAAAGCAAGTTTCAAGTCGAAACAAGTTTCCTCAGTGACAAGTCCTCTCCAGCTCTTGCATATGGATCTATTTGGCCCTGTCAACATCCAATCAATAGCTGGAAAGAAATATACACTTGTCATTGTAGATGAATTTTCTCGCTACACCTGGGTTATCTTTCTTCGCTGTAAGAGTGATACTCCAGAAGAACTGATATCTTTTGTAAAAAAGATGGAAGTGCTGAACAATCTTACTGTTCGTTCAATAAGAAGTGATCATGGAACTGAATTCAAAAATAGTTCTCTGAACAAATTCTTTGAGAACAAGGGAATCTCTCACAACTTCTCTTCAGTAAGAACACCTCAGCAAAATGGAGTCGCTGAAAGAAGAAACAGAACGATCATAGAAGCTGCTAGATCAATGCTCAGCGATTCTCATCTCCCTACTCAATTTTGGGCTGAAGCTGTAAACACTGCATGTTTTACTCAAAACAGATCGCTGATAATAAAGCAATTTGGGAAGACAGCTTATGAACTTTTTGTTGGAAGGAAGCCTTCTATCAGTTTTCTTCATATCTTTGGTTGTCAGTGTTTTATCTTAAACAACAGAGATCAACTTGGAAAGTTCGACCCAAAAGCTGATGATGGAATATTTCTAGGATATTCCTCCATCTCCAAAGCCTACAGAGTCTTCAACAAGAGAAGACAAACCGTAGAAGAAACAATTCACGTCACTTTTGATGAAACTCGCTCAGCGAACTCAAAACCAATCGCTGACAATGAAGAGTTAAATGCTTGGATGCTTTCTCACTACAGAGAAACTGAACCTTTCTTTTCTAACCATCAGCATTCAGATCCTCCAGTCGCTGATGATGATCCAAACATTATACATCCTACCGCTGAATCCAACTCATGGGTTTCAGCTGAACCTTTAAACACACTCCTACCATCAAATCTGCCTTCGTCTGAAAACCTCTCCAGTGAACCTACTCAACAGTTGATCGCTGATGAACCTCAATCGTCATCATCGATAAACATTCAAATTGTTGATCCCACCTCTGAGTTAAGCAATAATGCTCCTGCTCAGCGATGGACCAAAGATCACCCAATAGATCAAATTCTTGGTGATCCAGATGCAGGTATTCAGACACGACGAAGCTCAGGTAATATTTGTCTCTTTGTAAACTTTCTCTCTTTAATAGAACCAAAGAAGACTGATGATGCCCTCAGAGATCCAAACTGGGTCAGTGCTATGCAAGAAGAGCTGACTGAGTTCTCTCGAAACAAAGTTTGGAATCTCATTCCTAGACCATCTGATAAAACTGTAATAGGCACCAAATGGGTGTTTAGAAACAAGTTAGATGAACATGGAACTGTAACCCGCAACAAGGCTCGACTTGTTGCTCAGGGATACAGACAAGAGGAAGGCATAGACTATGATGAAACCTTTGCCCCTGTGGCCAGGCTCGAAGCAATTCGACTATTCTTAGCTTATGCAGTCTATAAAGACTTCATCGTCTATCAAATGGACGTAAAATCAGCGTTTCTAAATGGAAAGCTGAATGAAGAAGTCTATGTAGAACAACCACCAGGGTTCTATGACCCTAAGCATCCAAATTATGTTTATAAATTGGATAAGGCTCTCTATGGTCTAAAACAAGCCCCTCGTGCTTGGTATGACACTCTCTCATCTTTTCTTATCTCTGAAAATTTTGAACGTGGCAAGATTGATAATACGTTATTTTTCAGAAAGATAAAAGGTCATATAATTCTTGTACAAATATATGTCGATGACATAATATTTGGTTCTACTAACCCATCTCTGTGTACTCGCTTCGCTGAAAGAATGAAGAAAGAATATAAAATGAGTATGATGGGTGAGCTGACATATTTTCTTGGTCTTCAGATTAAACAATCTGACAAAGGTACGTTTATCAACCAAGGTAAGTATGTTAAAGATATGCTGAAGAAGTTTGATCTTACTCAAGCTTCAGCGATGAAAACTCCTATGGCACCACCCCTGACACTTAACAAAGATCCTTCTGGAAAACCTGTTAATGTCACTGCCTATAGAGGAATGATAGGCTCTCTGTTGTATCTCACAGCAAGCCGACCTGACATCATGTACTCTACATGTTTATGTGCACGCTATCAATCTGAACCCAAGGAATCCCATCTGATCGCTGTAAAGCGAATTTTCAGATATCTGAAAGGAACTTCTAACCTAGGTCTTTGGTATCCCAAAGACTCAGGGTTCGATCTAACTGGTTATTCTGATAGTGATTTTGCAGGATGTAAACTTGACAGAAAGAGTACCACTGGTGGATGTCAACTCTTGGGAGGAAAGCTGGTAAGTTGGACAAGCAAGAAGCAAAATTCTGTGTCCACTTCCACAGCTGAAGCTGAATACGTAGCCGCTGGAAGCTGTTGTTCTCAAATCTTATGGATGAAAAATCAACTATTAGATTATGACCTTCAGCTGTCAAAAATTCCTATCTATTGCGACAGCACTAGTGCTATCGCTATAGCAAATAATCCAGTGCTACATTCAAAGACAAAACACATAGAGATCAGATATCACTTTATCAGAGATCATGTGATGAATGGTGATATTGAACTTCACTTTATCCCTACTGACTTTCAGCTTGCTGATATATTCACCAAACCTCTTGATGAGACAAGGTTCAACTTTCTCATCAATGAGCTTGGAATGCTGAATCTTGAAGAATAATTCTTCAGCATTCATGCATTGTGTCAGCAATCAAAAGTTTCTTTTCATCATTCTCTGATAAGTATTCTGACTCTCAGGTATGATTTCTCAATCCCTACAACTGAATCTTCATTCAGTTATATAAAACTTAATCACTGAATTTTTATTCAAATGATTAAAAGCTTTTTGAAATTAAATTTATCACTGATATTTATATTCAGTGATCCTTTTAAAAGAAAATATATCCCTATCTTTTCATCAGGGATACTTTCAAAAAGAGAAAATTCTATCGCTGATTTTTCTTCAGTGATAATTTCAAAACGGAAAAATGAAACGTCTCTTTCCCATGACGTCATTTGAGCGGATAATCCACGACACGCCTTTTCTGACACGTTCGTCCATTGCTCTTCTATCCAATCAACTTTGTGGAACGTGTCAATGTCATGATGATTTTTTCCCGCTTCATTCCTTCTCTCTCCTCTATCTCTTTGTATAAAAGGAATTATTCTCTCCTTTATACGGTTTACGCTTTCAAAACTTTCTAAGCAAGAAACTCTCTCTCAAGAACACTCAAGCAAGTAAAACCAGAATTTTGAATCTGCCAATCTTCGTCTTCGAAATAAACAGGTTTATTTCATGTTTATGTGCATTGTTTATCTGCTTTCTATTTTTTTAAAATCCTACTCGTTCTTGTTCATCATGGATTTTATAATTTATTTTGCTTAAAAACTAAAAATCATTCTTTCTGATTTTATGTTTTTTTTAAATAAAAACCTTTTGGTTTTTAAAGTGTTCTTCATTCTTTCTACCCAGAACACTATTTTTTTCTCTTCCTAAAAATAACTTGATATTCTTCCAGTTTCCCCTCATTTAGAGAAACTGGTAATCATATTATTTTTAAACCATAATCATTTCTTCTATTATGATTCT
Organism: Arctium lappa; assembly: GCA_023525745.1. Taxonomy (NCBI): domain Eukaryota; kingdom Viridiplantae; phylum Streptophyta; class Magnoliopsida; order Asterales; family Asteraceae; genus Arctium; species Arctium lappa. Next base: position 55,978,413 of record CM042049.1, on the reverse strand, counting down.
TTCCATAACAGAAATGGCACAATCTTCAATCGTTGCTTCCAAGAATGTGCGATTCGCTATCACTGAAGTTGAGATTACTAAATGTAATCACTTGGGAAGACTCGACTTCAAAGCTGACAAATACCCACATCTGGTGGAAGCTGCTGACTTTCTTAAACAATCATGCATAGCTTACGCGATCACTGTGGATCCTAAGCCTTCAAAGACTCTACTCCAGCAGTTCTGGTTCACTGCTGATGCCACTGAACTCACCAACAAAAAGGGTGAGCGAGTCCCTGCTATCTCCTTCAGCACGGATTTGGGTCCAGGGAGCATGACCGCTCTTAGCCTCAGGAAATCCTTGAGATTTCCTGACAAACCAAAGAGTGGGTTCGACGCACTCCCCACTGATGCTGAGCTGATCTCCTTTCTGGATGCAATGGGTTATTGTTGGGAAAACAAACCGAGATCGTCTATTCCCAACAAAAAGCTCACCAAGATTCTCAAAGCTCAGATGCCTTCACAACTGAACTTCATCTTCTCGCACATCATTCAGTGCATGAGCGGGAAGAGTGGTTCGCTGGATCAAGCCAGCAAAATACAACTGCAAATGGCCTACTCAGTAATCGCTGGTCAAAACTTTGACTACGCCACTGCCATCTTTGAAGACCTGAGGTCGAGATTAGAGAAGCCTGAACGAGATCCCAAGATCTCGTACGTACGTTTCATATGTACGTACATCAAGTTCCTCTATCCCAACACCTATCCCACCAAAGATGATGGCACTTTTGCCAGGATAGGTCAACGATCACTGGAGGTTAAGCCACTCGCCAACGAGGTAAGTATCTCTCTCCTTCGTTCTCGTCTCTCTCTCCATTCTTCTTCTTTTTCAGCGACCACGCAGACGGTTCCTTCGTCTGCTATCCCTGTCGCTACCACTACTTCCAAACGTCCATCAGCTGGTCCAATTGGTTCTTCTAAGAAGGCCAAAAAGACTAAGGAAAGTACACCTTCTAGTACTATAGCTGAGGAAGCTTCTCAACAAGCTGCCTTAGATGCTTTTGTGGGTCTTTCCTCCACAACTCCCGCAGTGACTCAACCTGCCGTGTCAGCGATTTCAATCACTGTCACACCATCAGTGACCCCACCTACTATCTCATTCGCTGAGATTAACCCCAACCTTACTTCTATCCCCATAAATCTTCCCTCTCCTTCTTTGGTCTCTGAACCCGCTACCGCCTCTCTACCTATAGGACCTGAACATCAAACGTTTGAGGAATCTTTGCAGTTCTATAAAATGTTTGATACTTCAGGTAACCCTATTATCCTAAACACTTCTTTTCCCATCTCTCCAAATAAGCCCATATCTGAACTGATATCCTTTTCAGGTCCTAGTTTGGCGTCTGTTGACACGCATGTCAACCATCTGGGAGAAAATGTGGACGCTCTCACCAACACCATCAACAACACCACCAGCGCCGTTAATCAGGCTGGTGAGGAGCTGAAAAGGTTGACAGCCACCTGCTCATCCAAAGCTGAGAACTCCAAACTTTCAGCTGTAGAAGAACAAGTCGTCCAACTCAAAGAGTCCTCTCAACTCTTTCAGGGACGATTTGAGTCTCTTACCACTGAAGTTCGACATCTCTCTTCTAAGGTTGATCTCTGCACGTCGCTTCTACAGCAACTTCTCCAAAAGGTATCTGAAACAGCTCCAGCGCTGCCTCCCTCCTTCACTGAAGATGATCGGACAAATCTCAACATCGCTGTGGAATTCATCCATGATGCCACATGCGACATCCCTGCAGTTGAAGAACGGGTCACGTGTCTGGAAGCTGACATTCAAGTGCTAAAAGCTTCAACAGCTACTCCAGCAGTTGAGCAACCCCCTACCGCTGATAATGACAAAGTGGGGGAGAAAGCTGAAGAAACATCTATCGCTGCTGCTGGGGAAGCTAAGACTTCAAAGAAACCTCCCTCTCAATCTGAGGGGGAGAAGGCGAAAGAACCCTCCTCATCTATTCATTCTCTTCTCTTTGAAGATGATGAGGAAGAAGACGATGAAGAGGAAGATGATCTAGATCTTGTTGATCAAGAAAAGGATCAACCCTCCGATGATGACGACGACGATGAAGAAGACCAATCAATGTGGTTCTCCAAGCCAAACGTTTCATCAGGGACAACTTCACAAGAGGTTGTCAAAACAGGGGTGAGAGGTGATACATCTTCAAGCGCTCCTTCGCAGAGCAAAGACAAGCAACCAATCGCTGAAGAATGCTTGAGGACTGGATCACAATCTGAGGGGGAGCATCCTTCTCAGGTATGTCTTTCAATTATACCACACTTCTATTTTTTCCAAACCCCTATCTCTTTCTAGCCTTTATCTTTCTTTTTCTAAATATACACTTATCCCTTCTTTCCTTCATTTTTCTATCCAGACAGTTCTCACCCCTGCTTAAGGGTTCAAAACTACAAATAATCCCAGCTGCAATCGCTGAAGAAATAATCCCAATCTCTATCGCTGAGATTGATGATGAAGAAGAAGATTCCCTGGTCCATCCAGGAAGGCCCTCTAAACCATCTCATGGGGCAGAGGAAGTGATGAAGAAAAGAGCTGAAATGATCGCTCAACTAGAAAGTCAACGGCTGAAAGTCCCTCTTCAAACATCCTTCTCAGAGCTCGACTTCCTCACTAAAGCTGAACGAGAAGAATCTGCCAAAGCTGAGAAACTGATCGCTGAATGCAGACGAGATGCCCAACTCGCTTTAAAGATTCAATCTTCTCAAGTCAAGGACAAGAAGCTGAAAAGAAAGCCTGTGGAAGTTCAAGCTGCACTACTGAAAGAAATTGAAGAGGAACGATCCAAAGAACAAGAGATCAACGATAAGTCCATTGAATGGTGCAAACAGAAGATGGATTATCGCTCTGATCTTCTTCCAATATCAGCCGTGACTATCTCTGGTCGCAAGAAGAAGGATCAACTCTCAGTGACCATGGAGATTACCAGAGAGGATGGAACTCAGAAAGCTATGTACGTTTCCAAACTTGAAGGTTTCGGGTTTACAGAGTGGATAGAATTCTGGGATGCGCTGAAGAAATAAAAATCTACATACAGAGGCTACGTTGAAGGACTTCTTAAAGCTCTCATCAACAGAGTCACTTCTGTACTGAACCTGCCATCTCCTATCCCTCCCAATCCCAAGAAACTCAAAAGAAAAATCGGGTCCTCCTCCTCTGAAGACGTCGCCATCATCAGGAATGAAACTTCTATCAAATTTTCAAGAGATGCACTGTTTGGTCCTCCTCCTGATCTTTCAGTTCTAGATTTATCTCTGCCTCCTGGTGGTCCTTTCCAAGCTGGTCAAGTAATTGATCATCCTTATGGAATATTCTTCAGAGATGATGATGAGGAACTCAGATTTCAAAGAGTCTCTGAGATTCCTATCTGTCCTCTGAATCATCTCAAGGATCTACTATGCTTATGGTGTGACTTCTTCCCTGCTGCTGAGAAAATCAAAGAAATCATCAGCCAAGAATCTTTGGAACGAAGACAGAAAGGAGAAGAAATACCTGAGTATATGATAAATCCTCCTAAATCTTCTTATAGCTGATAGATTAGTTTTCTCTTCTGTAATCTATTAGTTGTACTTACAGTAGTTAGTAATTTACTTGTAATTCTCATTCCTTGTAATTCTATTCCTGAATTAATGAAATTTTAGTAAAGTACTTAACTTCATCAGTGCTGTAAAAGATCCCTCAAAATAGTAATTGGGACATGTATGTTACGAGTCCTGATTATTCCATCATTTTGAATCATAAAGTAATTTTCTTCAGTTACTTTGTCATTATCAAATAGGGGGAGATTGTTGATCCAAACTCTCTCAGTGATTTGATAACGACCCTCTTCTATACTTAGTGAAAATTACGTTTTAGTATGTATTAGTGTTTCACCATCAGCGATCTGACTGAGTCTGTTCAGTTATCGCTGATAGTCTTTCTTATAAACATTTTTATGTATTAGTGTTTCACTATCAGTGATCGAACTGAGTCTGTTCAGTTATCACTGATAGTTCCTAAAGTAAACAACCAACGTAATCCCTGAAGACAAGTTTCGCGTCAACAGATGTTCATAGCTGAATCAAAGACGAAGCTGCTGAACAATGAGAAGTCTACTAGTGACCTGATGCGGATATCAGTGAAGCAAAGACAACTCTACCAATACGCGAAGGAACAGGAGAAAAAGCTTCAGCGATAACTGAACCTCTTTATCTCTGAACTTAGAGATACTCAGCTATCAAACGATCACAAAGCTTATGCCTGTGTCCTTTTGTCTATCCTTGCACAACCTAGTACGATATGTCAGAACGGACAAGTCTCTGCAAACATTCGTACAACAACTCTGTCTACTACACTGTTCATGACCCGGCCGAAAGCATGTCTCCCAAAAGTCAGTTTATCAAAGCCAATCTGTGAACGCCACGTGTAAAGTATCCTGCCATGCATTTAATGCATAGGGTATAAATAGGAAGTTCACCCCTTCATCTAAAGTGTGCTTCATCCTTGAACTCAAGATAGAAACCCTTGTTTTCTATATCTCTAATCCCCATTCTCTGAACTTCTTGTGCAATTATCTTAGTGTTTCTTTAGTTTGTTTAGATTGAGTCTGTCTTAATCTTATTCCGCAACAAACTTGTAAATTGTATTTTGATTCTTCAATAAACAATTTATTAAACGTTAAATTCTGTGTTTGTATTCAACCCCCCCCTTCTACAAACTTGTTTAGCACCTTCGGGACCAACAATCATTTATCCCACCATATGATTTAACAGGACTACGTTCAGACGTTTCTTCTTCTTCTTCTTCATCCGTATGAACATTAGAAAGACCCAGGTCATAAACATGAGATTCATCGGAGTCTTGATAAAATTCTTCATCGGCTTCGTCTTCCTCATCGGCTCGTTCGTCTACCAGTTCTTCTTCTGTCTCAGGAACAACACTGGGGTTATAGTCACTCATACCATAAGATGTTTGATTCTGCTCGGCATACACATCAGGAGCGCCTCTGGTGTTCGAACCAACGTTGCTGCTGTCCGCCATCGTGTAATCGTCGTAAATGTAAAGTGTTGGCGGAGTTGAAAAAGCCATAGCACTTTGCAAGAAACACGAAACTTCGGCATTGTATCTTAGCTGAATCATTTGCCCAGAATTTACGTAGATAATTCTGGTGGTACCAACAATGGTGTCCATACCACATTTCTCACGAAGATAACTAACCAACCTTTGATGCGTGATAGTTGTCGGAACCATGATGCGTACCATTGGTCGATCAGTATAATAATCCCACCCTTGATTGCCCAGTTCAAATGAACCTCCACCCAAAATATGTAACTTTACTTTTTCAGAAACAGAACTCATTTTAAACTATCAGGTGTTTTTGAAATTTTTTCACAATAAACAAAACTGCTTACCTTCCGTTTTCAGGCTTGCTATTTTTGGGGAAAACTTCACCGGTTTCAAAATTTTTCAAAAGACTTTAATGAATTCAACAACTAAATGTATATCTGACAATTATATAGGACCAAAATAATGCAGCTCCGCAACGAAAATGTACGTCAAAAAACAAAAAAAATCAATAAAAAAGGGCACTGGCGGACCTAGCCTAGGTCCGCAATGGCGGAGCTAGGTCCGCCATGGCGGATGTGCAGACAAGTCCCGTTACGTGACACGTGGAAAGGTGGCGGACCTGGGGCGGGTGGCGGACCTACCGACCCGACCCGTTGCGGATCTGGCTCGAACCGTCGTTTTTTTTGTCGTTTTTTGGCAGGTAGCGGACCTGCAGGTCCGCCATTGCGGACCTAGGTCTATTTTGGTCAAATCGAGCGAGAAATGGCTAGGAGACCAATGTGGGTGTGTGATGTGGCTCTTTGAGCCAATTTCCCTTTTATAAAACTTTTTGTCAATCTATCTATATACATATAAAAGCAAAACCTACAAAGGATGATGTGGCACAATGTAAGAAGAGGATTTGTCTAAAAGAATTTTCTCATTATTTTGAATTTTTTTAATATCAAATAAGTTAAAGACTTCTTTACCCTTAAGTGAAAAATGTGTATTTCATTATAAGAAGGGTGCTTTGGTAATTTTACCACCTAATTAATTAGTTTTAACCTACAAACTATCCAACTTCCTATAGACATTTATTTTGCTCTATTCATTTCTCCATCTATTTTTCTCAAAAAGAAGTAAGATAGCAATATGCATGGAAATTTTCTTTGACTCCAAAATGATAGCAAATTTTTCCATGTTGGATAATATGTCATAGGGTTTTTTATTTTACCCCATGAACAAAGTTTGATGTATTATCTTGCATAGTGATGACATTGTATAGCATTTCTCATTTTAGGTGCACATTTCATCACTTGGTAGACATGAATTTATAATAAGAAAAGATGTCTTACAATATATTTTTTGATGTACGGAATCACTTTTCCTCTTTAATTAAGTACATTTATATGTTTTTAATTATTTTTATGTGCAACCTGTTTTAGAATGCGTTAATAATTAAGCTGCAAAACATGCATTAGAAGCTAAATTGGAAGACTAATTTTGTGTACACTCATCGTAATATTAATATTGCACATATGATTGCAACAAACCATTTTTATATAATTTTTAACTTTAATATCAAAACATTATTTTACAACAAAAATAAAATAAAAAAGTGTATGACATTCTCTTTTCATCATCCAACTCAAGCAACGAAACATCATTCTATTGAAATTTGAAGGGTTAATCAATACGAAGTAATTGTATTTTACTACTGTGCTAAAATTATCAGTCAAACATGTTATTTATATAATGTCTCCAAGTGCATTAGAATCAAATCAAATTTGTAACCAGGTTGTCAACATTCTTTTTGTTAGTTTTTTGTTATTATTTTAAGCAAACATATGTAAATAGTTGAATAAATTTTTGAAGCAACATTAAAGTATTTACCTTAGTTGAAATTCCTTTGATGATATAATGAATATATAAAGGAAGGTTATGAGATATTAAAATGTCACAATGAGAATTTAACAATTTCAAATCATTCTCAAAGGGATCAAATGTGAGACATTTATTGTCATACGATAACATCTAGGTGTCCTTATTTGGGAGGGTTGTTTTATTTACCAGTACGACATATTTTGGATGTTTGAAGTCCCACTGACCTGAAGTAATTTAAAAATATTATTTCTTATTGATGGTGACCAATCTCTGATTTTCTAAATGCATGATACTTATAGTTATGAACTCTACTTCGGTTGTGATTCAAGCAGCCATTTTCAACTTTGAGAATGCCAAATATTTAGTGAGTTTGATTGAGGAGCAATTACAACAAAGTTACTGGGTTTGTGAATATTATCACGATGATGCATGAAATTGGAAATCTTTGAATATTTTCTCATTTATTTCCAAATCCTTCCTGAAAGCAAATAAGAAACAAGTTGTTGGACTTAAATCACACGATCCCGATATTCTTTCATCTTTTTAAGCAATAGTAATGATGCATGAACGTGTAATCTTTATGACCGTTTTTGCATTTTTCATGGAAGTTTAAGATATTAAGACTGTTTTTGATTTCGAGGAGAATGTCCGCATACTATCCCTTGCGTACATCAGTAGTCCCCTCCAAAATTTTGTATAACTGTTTTTCTACACGAGCGACATGAAGTAACTTTTTACAATTATCCATACGGATAATTGTACACTTCTTATAATTGACCCAGAAAGACATGTCGACCTCTTTTTCCTAAAACAAGTACAATACTTACCTTTTTACTTCATTTATGTTATCTTACATTTAAAAAATATTTTAACTACATTATTCGTTCTATGTTCTAATAGGTTTCTACACATGGTCAACTACATGTTGCTATCTCTCGAATGACATCAAGTGAAGGTTTAACCATACTTAATACTGATGTGAGATCGATGATCAAAACTTGGTTAAAAATATTGTGTACCATGAAAATTTTGTCAATATTGTTCATTCGAACATTGAAATGGTAAATCTGATTACATTCATTTCATTATTGTATATATTATTATCGTTTATATTAAATATTCTCAATTATCGGTTAACCTCTCTTTACATATAACCACACTTATTATTTATTTAATAACTACCACTTTCCCTATGCAACTGCAATTACAATTAAAAGTGCAAAAACTATTTATTAAATTCTTAACACACTATTAGTTGTCAGATTATTTTTCAGTTATTAAATTATCTTTGATAAAATAACGCTTCTTACATATTACTTTTATATATGCAGAATAAAGTTGAAGACTTAATTACTATTAGGCACTTTTGCTAATTTGGTTAGAGTTGCGGTGAGTAGACGCATCACTTATCATGTTGGACTATGTTTTACATATTGAGCTTTACCTTAAACACTCAATCCTAATATTTTTCATGTTTCTTGAAACGAATCATCATATTAATGCTACTATTTGTCATGTTCAACGTCCACATTATATTTCATACAATGCTTTATTGACTCAACGTCATTGACTCTAAAATCGGGTAAACCGTACAACTAAATGAATTATAATTTCACAACATATCCAATTTTACTATATAATTTTGATCATAAGATTTGGTCACCGCTCATGCACGGTGTCACACCTAGTTAAAAATAAAAGAAAAAGAAAAACGAAACATAGCTGTCGTTTTTTCACGACTCACTATCGATTCTCCATAAGTTGTCAATCAAACCCTTAAAACCTAAACACGCCTATTTTTCACGACTCACTATCGAATATCGATTCCTCCATACCCAGCGATTCATCAGATCGATTCCTCCATAGCCGTCGATTCTTCTCATCAGATCGCACATCTTCTATCGACTTCCACAGGTAACCGACTCTCTTCATAAATCGATTCCTCCATAGCCATCGATTTTTCTCATATGTTCTCTTTTGTTTTTTTTTCGATGTTGTGAAATTGAATGATTTATTTATGAATCCCCCCTACTATCTGTTTTGATTTGCTGCTTCTATTTTTGTTGTTACTCGTAGGTTCTTTTATTGCTACCTAGTGCAAAGTTTTGTGGCTTATGTTTTTTGTCACAAAAGAACAATCGTATATTTGTTTTAGGAATGGAACATATGGGTGAATCACAACAAAAACGAATCAGGATTAGTTGGAAGGATCATAATGTTTGTGAAAACTTTCCTAGGAAGTTGTATTTGAATGGAGAAGAGGTTGGAAGATATCAACGAATATATGGTCTTATGTTTCAATGTTCAAATATTTTTGTGTTTCAGAAATATCATTAAGCTTGAAAGTAAACAAAAATTTATCAAATAGGGCTTAGTTCATGCTGAGGGGGTAGATCAGTCTCGTTTGATTCAGGAAAAATAGTAAGCAACAATACCGATTTTCCAGACGACAAATTTATCCAAACAGACAAATTTATCAGAGGACTTGACCAAAAATTTGGTAAATAGCCCCTAATTCGTTGCATGTTGAAGAATGGATAAATGATTTCAGTTTTAAGCTATTAAATAGAACAAGTCGAAACAAGACCAATGTAAGCATCAGATTAAAAAAGAGCCCAACTGCAAATAGCGGTATTGCAGACCGCTATTTTATCTTCAATATCGGTGAAACAGCGGCAAATTGCACCGCTATCCTCGGAACTGCAATTTACCACCGATATTTTACCACCGCAATTTTGTATAGGACCGATAACCACTATTGCACTGATATTGCACCGATTTTAACAGCATAGTCTGTATGTTTTCCGGTGTTCATTGTTTACCATACAGAGATGCAATGACAGCTACCTTACAACCAGGGACGGACCTAGAAATTTTTTCATACGGCTGCACCATATAATATAGACAAAAAATTTACAAAAATCACGATTTTTATCGACGTGTCTTCATCTTTTTACCGACATTCAAAATTGTCTGATGTGTTTTTAGCCTAATTCCACCGTTTCGAGGGATTTTTAAAGCTTTTTGCTTGATTTCGACGGATTTTTAAGTTCTTATAAATTTTGATGGATTTTTTCCGGTTTTTTGGTTGATTTCAAGAGTTTTTTTTGGTTTTCTGGTTGATTACGAGGTACGGTTGCACCTTCTTGAAGCTTCCAAAATAATACGGTAGCACCTTCCAAAACGATACGGTTGCACCTTTCACAAACCTAATTTTTTTTACCCTTCGTCGGAGAAATAATACGGTGGCACGTGCCACCATAACCTACAAACTAGGTCCGTCCATGCTTACAACTCATACTCCCTTAATTCCAAAACATCAATTGAACATATGCTCCCCATTTTCAGTGTGCTTTTTGGGAAGTATATAATATTTATATACGGCTAATGAGACTCACACACACTCCCCACACCTTTGGTGAGGTTGGAAACCTTGATCTTAGAAAGGTTGGGTTACTGGAAGTCTGGAACCACTGGGCCGATGGCCCTTTGGTATTTTCAGTAATGTTCTGTGCTTGGCTTTCGCTTTGTTGGCTATCTGCTGGGTTTCATTTCATGTTGGCCCTTTCTAAAGGTTTTTGTTATTGTTATCTTCATTTTGAGCATTAATTTTTGGTTACGTGAAGCTTGAGAGAATATTCATTGTTGGGTATTTTAGGGTTTCTCAGACTCACATTTTATTGATTAAATGCAAATGAAAAGAACAGACAGCAAATATACACTCATGCGTAACACTTGCTCTATACAATTACTGCATGGATATATCATATATGCATGTATAACTACTAGTGTGATTTTCTCAGTTTAGTAATATGTGACAACTTAAGACATTATTTGATTTGATACTAATCGTATAGATGACATTATACAGCTTCAGGAGAATCTGAAAATCTGAACTCGTAGCAACAGGGTCAATATGCAGGTAAGGCATACACCCATACATGTTTTCACTATACTCTCTGTTTGTTGACAATGTATTTGTTAGTTGTTATGGCCCTAAGAGATGGTGCACCAGGATGCCATGCTGACACACTGACACACTGACACACTGCCTGCCATGTGGTCTTTATGGTGCAAGTTGTTCCAATGTGCTTTTTCATATATCTCATATTACTTTAGATTACATGGAACGGTAATTACAAAAACAACAGAATACCATAAAAAGTCTTTATCATCATTAACCATTAAACATAAAGTGCTTGATGTTATAAACTATTTAGCCAACCACGATCGACGCGACGACATCTCCACGGGCATATCAACAGCCCGGGCTTTGGCCGCCACACCAATCCGCACCGGTCCACGCCCCGAGTCGATTGGCGGACCGGCTCTCGCCGTTCCACATCCGACCGGGACGCATCGCCGGCCCCCATCCGCTTCCCTCCCGACAATTTCAAGCACTATTTGACTCTCTTTTCAAAGTCCTTTTCATCTTTCCCTCGCGGTACTTGTTTGCTATCGGACTCACGCCGGTATTTAGCCTTGGACGGAATTTACCGCCCTATTGGGGCTGCATTCCCAAACAACCCGTTTGGTAATTTTTTACACAAAGTAGGAGTTCTCCTAGTTAATATCAAGAAATTTACCATATTCTTAAGAAAATATAGAATTCATATGGATTGAATAATCAAAAGAGTCGGTGGGAGATGAAAGATGGATAATATATCAAGGTTTTCTAGGTAAGTAATTTTAGACTTTGGTACTAGATTAAAAAAAAACCCTTAAAGAAACTATAATCGATATTGTAAAATGAACGACCAATTAACTTTTCACATATTTTTTTCATTTAGACTGTAATTAGTTAATACATGTTTGGACCCTTATATAATACGAAATTCTTTGAGTCCTATTAGATACTAAAAAAATTGTCTCTTGTTAACTAATTTTTTTACTACTATTATATAGTTAAAAAAATTGGGCCCCTATTTCTCGTTGGGCCCTGGGCGTACGCCCGGCCTGCCCTCCTCCAGGGACGGCCCTGATTAGTAATATGCTTTTACTTGATTGGGTCAACTCTTTGTATTGATTTTTTCACTACTATGTGTCAATTGACTGCCCAAGTTCACTTTATAGCTCAAAACGGTGTACTATTTGCCTGTTCATTTGTTTGTTTTGATGATCTGTTTGATTTGATGATTTGTTTGAAATTGTTTTAAAATAATGTTTCATGTGGGTGCCTGACAGGCTAGTGACAGGTTTAATATCAACTCCCAACTTGAGCATTTGCAAGCCAAGTATGTAGGAACAGGACATGCAGATATGAATAGATTGTGAGTAATTTCTTTTTATATATGTAAATATCACATATGTACTTCTTTACAGAACGAGAGATGCAACTTATGAGGTTGAAACACGTGTTTATATGTTTATAATTGATATGGAGTCATTGAAAGTCTATGACTAATGTTCATCTGTTTTTTCGTCTTTGTTACAAAGTTTAATGTCATCATCAAGTTTAGCTCAAAAAGTTATAGGGCATATTAATGTTGAATTATAGAATTAACGAGTTTCACCTTAAAGTAACTGCAGCATTCAGCAAATTCTCTCTTTCTTTTGAGGTATAGGATGTAATGTATAAACATACACATACATATGTGTATAGTTATATGATACTTTTTTGTTTGTTTTGAAGTGAATGGGCTGTTAATATCCAGCGAGACAGCTATGCATCGTATGTTGGACATTACCCGATGCTTGCTTATTTTGCAATAGCCGAAAATGAATCAATTGGAAGAGAACGCTACAATTTTATGCAGGTATTTTCCTTATCAACTTCTCCTCGACTATCTTGTCAAGGATTAATATTGGTATTTTCTTGGATACATGTTTGATTGCTTTGTAAAAGTGTTTCCCTTTGATGTATTTGTATAAGGTGGTGTTTGGTTATGACTTAATGGGCTAAATGACTTGGGGGTTGATTGGTTAGTTTTTTTGTAATCCTTGTATGGGTTAAGGTGTCCCTACTTCGTAGGAATATACTTGTCTGTATGGATTAGGAGAAAGTTATGGATTAGGAGAAAGTGTTGTTCCGTTATTGTGCTTAATGTCATTAAGTTTATATCGTTATGGTTTACCAAATATATTTTATTTAATATACGTTTAAATTGATTATCTTTTGTCATTCAAAATACTTATTAAATAGTCGTTTTCAATCAACACCTATTCTAAATAGAGGGTTAAAATGGTAATTTTTGTCGTTCAGAGTTCGGGTCTTTAGTGATATTACTTGCAAATAATAAGCAATCGGGGAAAGCGGTGATATAGAGAATTCTTGAAAGATTGAAATGCGTTAAAGAACTCGTGCCTACTATCTCTGATATCATTGGCTAATTTGACGAGAAGGTGAGTGGAGACGAGAATCTAGACGTTGTATCTTTTCCCCCAAGTCATTTGAAGTACCAAAATCTATGAACTATAATTCAGGAAGAGATGGATGATCAAGACAAGTACGATTACTTGACTATGCAATAGAAGGATGAGGAGCGGTCTGCATCTAAGAATCGAAGAGTAACCAAAGTGAGTTAAGCTGTTGAATATCAGATGCATAAGTGATATAAGTGCTGGCAGCTGAACTAGACAGAACTCATAGCAACTCTAGGCTATGTCTTAGAAAAGTCCTCATATCTTGTGCTGGTGTTTCCGTCTCCCATTATAATAATTAATAACATTGACTAGAGTTTTGATCAAAGAGGCTGACTTTTACTTTGTTAGTCGAGTTAGGGTTTAGGTGATTGTGGTTGTTTTACGGTTTTAAGGTGGTGGTGAGTTGTGGTGGTAGGTGGTAGGGTAGTAATGAATCACGAGAGTTAGGGTTTGTATCAGGAGCTGTCTGACTTTGATACCATGAAAACAATTCTCGAAAGTATATTCATTACATCAAAGAACTATTGAATTGGTAAGAAAAAACTCAAAAAAACTCAACCCGAGCCACCGACAACCTAGTTGATACAATTTTTGGTTAAACCGCAAGTATTGGGTCGGAGCTGGGCTGGGACCTATGAAACCCAACCCCAACCCAACCCGATAAACCACATAGCTGTAATTAGGGTCTTTAGGCCTTCACCCCAGGCCCATAAGCAAGCCATGCGTACGCCTCCACGGTCTATGCCCTATTGTCTCCTAATCCCAGTGCCCTAATCCCTGTTTTCTAGCGGCGACAGAGAGGAGAGTCGACGAATTAACGACTGTGATTCAATCAACTACTGCAAAGTCGTGTTCAATACTTCGATTATAGTAAGGCTGTAATGGTTTTCTATTTTCAAATCAATGACTTCAATTCAATATCCTCAAGTGAAGGTTTTTTTAGTGCTAAGTTTTGTTATCTTCACTTCAACGACAATCACTGTTCACAAGGCTTCAACACATTGAGGACCTCTTTTTCAAGCGTGAACCATTAAACCCCATTTCACCCACCAAGTCTTTTTTCTGATAAATTCACTTGTCGTGCGTTTATTGCATTTTGCACTTTGTTGATACCCTAATGGAAAAATTTCCATGGAGATTCTTTAAATTTTTTAAGCTCTATCTAATTGCAAAGCTATTATCTTATCTGATAATGATCTTGGAGACAGTTTGTAGGCTTTTCAACTAACCAACTTTAAGGGCATCTTCCTCGCATGCGGGTTTTCTCTAATGTCAAAATGACTCAAGCTTTTAAGCTTTGAGAAACTTCTGGGCAACTTAGTTAACTCACGACAACCAAAAACGATCTATGTCTGTAAATTAATAAGATTGCAGGCATTTTCTAGTAAATTATAAAGACTCTAGTTTGACATAAATTAAGATACCGCAATAATTAGCGCAATGAAAAAATTGCACGATCAAAATATCACACTTTTATGGGACAACTTTTTAGTCAAAACATGGATCCCACCCGGACCATAGGGACCAAAATTATTATTTACCCTAAACCATAGGGATAGATTATGTAATCCACATAATTATAAAAAGAAAAAGACTTCAATTAATTATTATGTGTCAATCCATCAATCATCTTTGACAAGTGAACCCCGGTGAGATCGTAATTGATGCAAGTGTGGGTGGTAAATTACCAACCCTACCGACAATGGATTGGACGGTATTGTTTGGAGATGCATGGTGAAGAAGACCTATGACGTAGTGGTGCTCAGGTGCTATCGTTGATAGTTCATCTCACTACCAACTACAACCACGAAAATCGACCATTGATGCGGAGGCACCCCATCTCTTGAAGTTACGGGGCTATTTCGCCTAGTTCCTTAGAGAGAGTTGTCTCCCGCCTCTAGGTATTCTCTACCTCTCACCTGTGTCGGTTTTGGTTACATGTACCCTTCATTCACCACTCACATCTACATCAATTACGATCTCCTTGGAGTTCATAAAAATATTCCTTCTCTTGTCAAAGATGATTGATGGATTGACAAATAATAACTAATTAAAGTCTTTTTTTGTTTTTATAATCATCTAAGCAGTTAACACGGTCTATTGCGGAAATTGCGGTCAGGACCTAGAATTGCGATTGCGGTTATTGCGGTGAAATATCGGTGAAATAGCGGTAAAAAAAATAGGTTTATAAATTAATAGGAATATATATATATATATATATATATATATATATATATATATATATATATATATAACTTAATAATTAATATATTGTATTCCTAACACATATAAGTCAAATAATTCATATTCAAAAAAAGTTTCAAACCAACATAGTAATAGAGTTTATAAATCTCGAAGATGATTAAATGAACCATTCAATTGCTCACTGTTTTAAATAATAAACGAACATTAACATAACAATTAACATATAAACATAATCAAACCATTCATAACATAAAAATATGCTCAGTTGCTCATTGTTATAAACTAAAGCAAAACAGTAATAGAATGGTTGAAATCGTTAACCTGGAGTCGATTGAAGGGAATCGAGTGGAGTAGGACTGTAGGAGCCGATTAGGAGGGAATCGATTGAAGGGAATCGAGTGGAGTAGGAGTCGATTAGGAGAAATCTTGAAGAGTTGAAGGGAATCGAGAGGAAGTCGACTGCTGGAAGTCGATTGCTAGTGAAAAACGACTGCTGGAAGTCGACTGCTGGAGCGAGAGGAAGTCGACTGCTGGAATCTAAGCGAAGGGGACTGATAAGGGCTTGAAGATGAAATCGTGTTGTGACCAAAGTGGACTTTTTTTAGACTAGTCAAATGTCCAAGCCCACAGATAAAAAAGCCCAAACCCAAACATTGCCTATGAAAATTTCGGTATTTCGGACCGAAATTATTTACCAAATTTCGGTGAAATTTCGGTAAATTTCGCCGCAATTTTTGGTACCGCTATAATTGACCGAAATTTGGTACCGAAATTTTTCTATGGACCGCAAACCGAAATTTCACCGAAATTGCGGCGCAATTAACTGCATAGATAATCATGTGAATTAAATAATTGGTCCACTTGTTTTAGGGTAAATTACAGTTTTGGTTCCAGGGGATCCATGTCTTAGGCTAAAAGGTTTTGCAGTAAGAAGTGTAATTTTTTTATCCTATAATTTTTTTCTTGTGCAAATTATTTATGGGTTATTACACCCACCTCTTCCCCTTAACAATCGAGAACTTCCCCTTCTCCCTGGCAATCGAGGACTCCATCTTCAACCTCCATCTCCATCGGCAACCTGTGACACCACTTGTAATCTTCGACCTCATCTTCATCTTCAACCTCTATATCCATCTATAATCCCTTTCAAAACCCACTATAACCTTTCCGCACCATTGTATCTCCATCTTCAACTTGCTGCTGCATCTCTCTAACATCTTCTCCTGCACCATTGTATTTTCGGTGTCGGTGGTTTTTTTTGCACCTGCATCTGTAGTGGTTTTTTCCCAGCATCTGCATCTTCCGGTGCTGCATCTCAAGGGGTTTTCACCGGTGGGAAAGAGTCACAAAATAAGCAGCGTCAAAGAACCAAGATGTGGCTACAGGTGGAAGACTTGAACAAAACGTTGTAGGTGGTCAGGAGATGTGTATAATAAAGTTTTAGGTATTTGATGTTAACTGTATTATAATCATTTGAAAAGGCTTGGTTGATTTTTGATTGGTCTAGAGAAAGATTGCAACTCAATCGATGATTCCTACGTAGGGCTTATCATCTTTTTGTTTGCTTGTTACTTCTGGTTGATAGTTCGTTTTGTCATGGTTCCTTTCTTGAATGCCCACTGGAAATTAATGGGCCTTTAGTTTATTTTAGTGTGACTTTTAAATTGTTCATTGATTTCTATATGATCATTCAAATTCTTTTCCCTTGTTTTTGGCAATTGGTGTTTTAGATGTTATGCTATAGGCATGATCATCGTGTCTTTGTGTACAAATTTTTTTTCATAGCAATAAGGGTTTTGGTTTATTTTAGTGTGACTTTTAAATTGTTCATTGATTTCTATATGATCATTCAAATTCTTTTCCCTTGTTTTTGGCAATTGGTGTTTTAGATGTTATGCTATAGGCATGATCATCGTCTCTTTGTGTACAAAATTCTTTTCATAGCAATAAGGGTTGATAGGGAGGTCGGGGGAGAGGTGAAAGAGAAGGGTGATTGAGAAAGATGGAATTTTAAACAATTGGTTAAAAATAATTTTTAAATGTAAAATAACCATCCCCCCCCCCCCCCCCCCCCCCCCCCCCCCCCCCACAAAAAAAAAATCTAGTCTAAGCTAGCAGAACAAATTAGGAAGATTAGGCCGGACAATTCTCGTTACCTTTTTACCTTTTTTTTTAGTTTTTCTTATTTATTATATTTTAAAATTGTATTAATATTATAGGGAAGGGTTCAAACGAGAACGTACTTTTTTACGAGAACACATATGTGATGAACCGATGGTACACACATGATGGACACGGGCAACCTTGGCCGCGACCTAGGTTGCAGTCCAAGTGACCATACACTATTTCGTTTCATACAATATCACATGTGATAGTTATCTGTTCAAAGTGTTCTCGTGTTTATATAAAATGTTACCGTTCTCGTTAGAACCTCCACTATAATTTATATATATATATACATATGTGTATATATATATATATATATATATATATGTATATAGAGGTGTGTTTATATGAGAACAATATCTATTTAAGAAAACACTAGAACAGCCGAGTACATACAAAATCATATATGATTCACGCGACTTTGCCTCGCTACTTAAGGTCGCGGCCAAAGTCGCCTGACATCCGTTTTTTTCGGGTTAATGTAAAATCACATGATTTTGTACATGATTTGCTGTTTTCTTGTTTTCTTAAATAGTTGGCGTTCTCGTTTGAACCTTCCCCTATGTATGTATGTATACACACACACACATAAAATAGGGAATAATTAAATAAGAACCCCGTATATTGTGAGAACCGCGTTGTCTAATCCAATCCATTAACTGATTTAAAGTGTTATGCTAATGATTATATTATCATCATTAAAAAGGCACATTGATATTTCGTTAACTACTAATTACAACTCATCATATCTTTGAATTGTTCAAACTTTCCATGATCTAATTTTCTGAAAATTTCAAACTTTCCATGGTCATCTAATTCTTTTCAATTGGATTGGTTATCATGATGAGTATTTTCTGCAAAACTCATTGAAGCCGATTAGTCGTTCTCTGATGGATGCAAAAATGGACTAGGAGCTATCATTTTTGCCGACGAGGTTAACGTTGATCATTTGCAATACAAGAAGATTGATGTTGAATTTTAAATAATTAAGATTTGATGAGTTGTAATTGGTAATTATCAAATACTGATGTCCCTTTTTAGTATTAAGGGGGTGAGTTCAAACGAGAACAAGGTTAAAGTAAGAAAAACACGAGAATGAATTTCGACCACACGCTTTACTACTTATATGTCAAAAATAAAAGGATCCAAAAATAAATAAATAATGTCATTTATTTTTGGATATTTATAATTTTTAGATTCTTTTATTTCTAGCATTTAATTAATGAGATGAGTGGTTGATTTGTACTTTCTCTGTTCTCGCTTGACCACAACTGCCAACGCAACCTCCACCCACCTCTATCTTATCCGATCATCCTTCTCTCACCACCAACCTCAACCATCCACCCACCATTGTCCACCACTCACCATCATCGTCAAAAGTTGAAAATCAATATTTTTAATCAAAACAAAAATCCTATATCATGAGCATGAACAAACAAATTTGAGTTGATTGAAAAAAATTGTGAATACGTAACTGATGCTAAATCGGATCCCAAAGGCCAAAAATAAAACACCAAATTGAAGTCCTAAAACAAAACCCAAAATCAGACTTTCATTGACCTTTACCCCAAAACCCTTGAAGTTCTTGAGTCAAATCCTTTGATGTTCTTGAATCAAGTTCTAATAACCAAACCCTAAAATCAAATGTGAATCAGAACCAAAGGAGCTAGATAAATTGTTCACTTGCAGGTGTTGATGGGCTTTCCTCATCTACTTCATTTACATGTTCGGCCTGGATAGTGGTAATGGGACTGGGAGGGTCAGGGAAGGGGGAGGTAAGCGGTGGTTGTTTTCGACGAAGAACCAGGATAAGAGGAATGGGGTTTTTGCTGGAGCTGGAGGGAGGGTAGAGGTGGGGATTCAACAAGGGGGACATGGAGTGGCGGAGTTTTCACGGGAGGGGGGGGGCATTGGTGTTACAAAGGTAGGGGGAGGGTTAATATGTAAATACATATAAACTTTAGGAGAATATGAAATTGTATATTGCATTATGATTTTACAATACAAGGGATATATATATTCTAAAGACACACAAAGGACTACTCTACAAATAAGGAAAAGATATATTCTAAAGATAACTCCCTTTATTCAGTCCTGTTTGAAATCCTCGACTCTGTGAAATTGGTTTATTCTGAACAGTAGCTTCTCCATTTCTAGCATAATAGCTTAAGAAGAATATAATTTACTACTTAATGTCAACTGTTTTTCTCCCTATAACTTGTCACAGGTTCTTTGGTCACAACATGGATAGCCTCCATTAACGAATTGTTGAATATGTAGGTAGTAATTATGGGTAAATATACATTGATTAGTAATTACCATTATGGGTAACAACTGTTTTAAATCATATATCTATTACCGAAATGTTCTATGACAAAATGGATTTCTCTTGTGGATCGACATCAGTATCACTTCCACCTATTGTGATGATAATGAGCAACCTAGTAATTTAACTTTAAAGCAAAATAAAAAGTTGAACATGAAAACTGTCCCAGGAATTTAAATGTTGACTTGGTCTATTGCTCCATCGTACTCGTGAAATGTATTTGATTAGTATATTTTTACTATTCATCAAATGTTTAAAATTTTGTGTACATACATTGTAAGATGTTCTTTAATAAAGACAAAGATAGCATCATCCTCGGCCCAAATCGATAAGATCACCTTACATGTCATGATGGTAGCAGGTAATCAAGCAACTTTAGCGTTCAAGCTTTCTTACAAAAAGAAATGTTAGAATTTTCGGGCCATGTCCCAGAACCGAAATTGTTGCAATGTACATGGTATGCAGGTGACATGATAATACGTTTCCAAGAAAGTGCATGTTGAGGTTTTGATGGTATGCTAATCCCAACTGCTAGTAAATTCTGCATGGCAAGTGGGAAAAACCATTCAATCTTCAACTGTACAGATGAATGTAATTTAGAATCTGCCAATGTTTGCTTGTGCTGTTTAGGTCTCATTCGGGATAATTATTTAAATTTCTAGTCGCAAAAATTGTTGTTGCAGTGTGGAATTCCAGATGAATGTATTTAGGAGGTCGTTATTTTTGCTTGTGTGTTGATTTCGGTGAATAAATATCTGCTTAAATCCCGGTTCGCAGAAAATGCTGTTGCCTTGTGGACTTCCACCGGAAAGAGAGGACGAGTGAGGGGATGGAATTCTACATCTTGTGGAGGTCTGCGGTTGTGGTAGTCACTGTTTTTATGGATGTATTACGAAACCTTATTACGTATGGAATTGAAGAGAGTAGAAATATGATTCAAGTTTATGATACTGATACACCATCCACATGTTCTGTTTGATGTTTTAGTTGTTGAAAACATTGTTATTTGTTTTAATATGTTATGGGGTTGTTTGTTGTTATACAGGGGGAGTGCAATCGACTTGATTTATCCTGGTTTTGGCTGGAATCATAAAGTACAAATCGATATCTGCCCTTATATGTTAGAGTATAGGGAATAGTTATCAACGAAAGAACTTCGATCATAACATGGAATTATTGTTCTCAAGTAGTATTTCGTCCCTTTGTTCTTTTTCTTAGGATGTTAGGAAGTTTATTAGTGGATAATCCAGACATACGCTATATGTTAAAAAATGAGAGTGAAAATCCCTTAATTAGGAAGTTATTTTGCCGGTTAACTTTGGCAGTTAAGTAGTTATTCAAAGATAATATCATTTATCAAAATAACTACCAAATTATAGGATCAAGAACCGGTTACCATATCAAAGTTCAGAAGGCGATTTGCCCTGTGAATTTACCCTAGTGAAGTTGGTCTTTTGAGGTTTAGCAAGCCTTTTGAACTTTGACTTGTGATCCAATTCTTATGAACCATGGACAAGCTTTTCTGAACTTGTGATCCAATTCTTACGAACCATGGACAAGCTTTTCTGAACTTCTCCTTAAGAATACTTGGTGCGTGCCATTTAGGTTTTGGGTGCATGGGATGGGTTTTGGTGAGAATGAAAGTTACTGGATCAATTCTCGTATCAAGTGCGATCAACGGTCCAAATCTCTTCTTACCTTAACTCTTCTTTATCACACGATCCTTCATCTTGTGTGCATTCCACATCTTTAAACTTATTTAATAGCTTAATCTCATAGATCTCATGTAAATAACAATCAGATAAAATGCTTGATGACAATAAAATCATCAACATATGTACGGGGCCTATTTAACTTTGTTTGTTAAGTAGTTAGTGATTTGTTAACAGTTGGTTAATTTGCAAGTGGCCAAGTTTAGGTTTAGTCTCTGTAATACAATTATATAAGTTCTCTGTATTCGTTCATTTGGAGGCAATTCAAGAGTTAGAGTTCTAATTTCTCTTTGTTTATATGGTATCAGAGCTGAAATGCTCTCACCATTGCTCATCAAAGTTCTTCACTGGAATCATGTTGGAAACACCGAACATTCCTTCTTCTCAATCTTTTGTCTTCTCGGTCTGTCTTAGTCATTGATGACAAACTCCATCCATATTTTTACACCGAATAACGTTTTATGTCTTGTCCAGTCCCATCCTGTACAATATACCAAGCGCATCCTTAATGACTGTTTTGATTTTTAAGTATATGATATTTATATACGACAAATGCAATAAAAACACTCACACACTCTCCTCACCTTAAGTAAGGTTTAAATTACTGAAAACAAAAACAAGTAAAATAGTACATGGTTTTGGAAAATATTACAAGAGTAATTTATAACATACGACCAAACATATTTAGTTGCATTATATGTATGGATCCTTTATACATATTGTAGTAATATTCTTATAAAATTATTTTATGTATAATTGACCAAAAAGATGATAATTCAAGCAACAAATTAATCATAAACTAATGTAATAATATTGATTACATAAAAAACATCATTCATGCAACAAAAAATAATAATTTTCATACATAAATAAAAGAACACTAGCCAATAGCAAAGAGTAATCACTTCCTTTACCAAAAAAAGAAAGAAAGGATAATCACTAGTATTAGACATTGTCAACATATATCACTAAGAAAGAACTTATAATGGAGATCCCGAACGTCCAACTTGCCACATAGGGAGCGAAAAATTGGATCTGGTAAAAACATTGACAACCTGAAAATCAAATAATATTTTGGAAGGAGTAATGTCTTGATTTTCAACTCGTTCTTGAACAAAGTAACAATTCATCTCCACGTGTTGTGCAAAACGGGGTTCATGGTAATGTATCAT
The DNA here is from genome assembly GCA_023525745.1 of Arctium lappa. NCBI lineage: Eukaryota > Viridiplantae > Streptophyta > Magnoliopsida > Asterales > Asteraceae > Arctium > Arctium lappa. The sequence continues at coordinate 55,955,505 of CM042049.1, read as the reverse complement.
GCAACTTGATTATCACGAAAACAGTGGTGTATAGCTATACCCAAATGAGGATCTTCAAGATCATCCGACATACAATTGTAGCCATAATTAAGAGCTTGCTAACGATAGTGGTCATTGATCAATAGTTTGCTTCAGTAGAGGAGGTAGAAAGAATTGATTGCTTCTTGGTACGCCAGGAAATGGAGACCTTCCAAGAGTAATAACGTAATATGTGTAATGTGTTGGAACATTGTGTGAATTAACATCCAAGCCAATTTGATTAGCAAAATACCAGTATAAACTATACATCCATGTATATACGATAAGTGTCGTGATTGATGAACAATGACAATATAAAACACACGAATATGGTAGTCTCGTGAAAACATACCGACTAAGGGGCTGTTTGTTTACCTCTTAATAGTTTCATTAAAAGGCAACATCTGAATCACTAAGAGGTGAATCTTGTTTGACCAAAAAAAAAATCTGTCTCTCAATGGTTCTAAAACCCTTTGAATGATTTTGTATCTTGGGCCTCCCTTAACCATTTGGTGCCCTAATTTCATTCTGACCAATTACCAAACAATCATATTTCATTTTGCAGTAAATCATAAGAGTCCCTTAATCATTCTGCGCCAAACCATTTAGCAACCGCCTCCATCCGCACATTTCAGTACTTGGCTCCCACCAATCATCATTATGCTACCGATTGATTTGAGTGAATCCTTGAAAATCTATCACTAATTACAAGATGCAGGTTTGTAGTTAATATGTGAATTTGTCAAACCTCTAACCTAACATGATGATGTAAAATATTAATTGCAGATCAAATTATATGGATTAACAAAATCTATTCCAATCAAATAACATGCAAGACAAATTAACTCACATGAATTGAAATTAATATCATCAGAAAAAGGGTTGGTGACTGGAAGAATAAGTGTTTGTCTTTTGCTGGAAGACTTCAATTAATTAATTCAGTTTTATCCTCTATCAGTGTGTATTGGGCTTCTTTATTTCTATTGCCTGTATCTGTAGTTAAGGAAATTGAGAAATTGTTGAAGAGTTTTCTATGGAGCAGTGGGGATGCTATAAAAGGAAAAGCCAAAGTAGCATGGAAACTTGTGTGCTTGCCAAGAGAGAATGGTGGACTTGGTGTGAAAGACCTGAAAATTTGGAACAAAGTGCTTATGGCTAAGCAAATTTGGAAGATTGTAGAGCATGGTGATTCACTTTGGGTTAAATGGATTCATGAGTACAGTCTAAAAGGAAGGAATTTTTGGGATGTGGGTGCAGTTTATGATGCTCCTTGGTTTTGGAAAAAGGCTGTCAGGTTCAGAGGAATGCTTAGAAATCATATGGTTCATGAATTAGGGAATGGTAGAAATACTTCTCTTTGGTTTGATTCATGGCATCCATGTGGTCCTTTGTGTAATTTTATTTCAAAAAGGGAGATATACATGGCCAAACTGAAGCTGGATATGAAGGTTCAAGATATGGTAACAGATGGTTTATGGATGTGGCCCATAGAAATTTGGAGTAAATATGGGGATATTCTTAAACTATTCATGCCTGTCCTAAAGGAAAATGTCAAAGACAAGTTGAGGTGGAAATGCAAGAATGGATCCTTGGTTGATTTTAAAGTAGCTACCATGTGGAATGACATGTATTTTGAAGTAGAAATTGTTCCATGGTTCAAGTTAGTATGGTTTAGCCAGGGTATCCCTAGGCATGCTTTCTTTTTGTGGCTTGCAATAAGGGAAAGGCTGAGAACATTGGATAGATTAGCAAGTTGGAAAGTTGCTGAAAATGACATCTGCCTTTTATGTCATGATGCCAAGGAAACACATAATCACCTATTTGTGGGCTGCCCTTATGTACAAGAAGTTTGGAGATCGTTGGAAGGCTTCTCTGGTATATACAATATGATCCAAGACTTGAGAGGAATTGCAAATGGATAGGTTAGTTTAATTAATTTGATTTTTAGAAACTCCTTGTTCTAATTCAATATGGAGTGTGATCCATAGACTTATGCTTGCTGCTGTGGTCTATTTTGTGTGGAATGAAAGAAATCAAAGACTGCACTCTGATAAGCATAGATCTCCTTTTTGCCTGGCTAGGCAAATCATTGATGTAATCAAGTTGAGGCTGATGGGATTGAAAGTGAGAAACACTGAACAAGTGAGAAGGGCTGGTGCTGTTTGGAATCTGGGGGTGGTTAATGCTAATTGGTTCTGTGTGGGTTGTTTTTTCTGAAATTGTTGGTACAGTATAGTTCTAATGCTTATGAAGTTTGGAGCTTCTTAGTGGAATGTGAATTTGGATACTCATCTCTTTTTTTGGTTTGAGGCTATTGTGTTCCAACTTCTGTATGTGATGAGGAATCTGTGGACTTTTTCTATTTGGAGTTGGTCCTTATGGTTGATGATTAGTTTGTCTATTGATGGGGATTATGATTTTGCAATGGGTTTAGGCCATTATGCAAAGTCTTTAAGAATGGATTTGGTTTCTTAACTTAACTGTCAAAATGATCAATTAGTGCTGATGGCTTATGTTGGGAATTTTCAGCTTCATATGGATTATTTTTGTCTGATCAGTCTTTGGTTGGTTTTCTCTATGATTTTTGGATGGTCCACGAGTTTCTATATGTTTGGTGTTCACGTCCACTGTTTGTTGATGATCCAACATGTTTGGGATTGTGTTTGGAGTTTTGGTATGGCAACCTGTGTAATGTGTAATATGGCATGCTGCCATTACACATTCCAATATTAGTATTGGATTTGGAATCAAGTTTTTGCTGCTTTCTTACTTTTTGCTGCTGTCTCAGTTTTGGTTTTATAATCAACAGCCCTTATGGAATTTTCCCAATTCCATTTTTTGGTTTATAATGTTCATTCGGTTGTTTTTTTGGATTGCAATGGCCTATGGCCAAATTACCATTGATGTGAAGCCAAGTTCTTATGGAATACAGATTGATGCTCAAAGGGGAGTTAGAATCAGGTTTGTTCAGGTCAGTTTTGGTTCAGATTAGCATAAGATTGCGTATGGAGCTGATGTTTTGGAATTGTTTTGGAATTGTTTTGCGTATGGAGCTGCTGTACAGAGGTCGTTTTGGAATTGTTTTGGGTTGCCATCGAAACCTGGTATGGACTGTTGATTTTCACTGTTCTGATCTTCTCTTCTTTGGTCGATGGCATTGTTCTTCTCAAAGGATTAGTTTTTATCTCATTTGCCTTCGATTCTTGATTTGGTCTGCTGGTTTGATCGACATTGAGAATTGGTATGGCTTCTAGAATGAGTTTTTCAATATTAGTAATTGGATTTGGATTAAAGTTTGGCCCAGGTATGATTTTACTTGGACTAGTAAAATTAATTGGGCTGAAATTATTTTTCTTTGGAATTCCTATGGGCTGGAAAGTTTTTTGGATTGGTGGAGTATTGGCCGTATTCTTTTCCTTGTGAATTGGGCCGATTTGGTGGATTGGACAAAGGATGGAATTTTCTTGGAGCTCTTTTTTGGTATTGGGCTTAACAGATTTATGGAGGGGTGAGCTATAATGAGGTGAATCAGTTTTTGAATTCCTTAGGCTCTATCTCCAATTTGGGTATCATGCATGATTTTTTGAAGATGGATCTGTTGGGCTTAGATTTCTGTTTAATTTTTTTCATGAATTATTTGGGTTTGGGATCTAGTATTAGGCCTCTTTTAATTGTTTTCCTAAACACTTCTTAGGAAGGTGTTTTTTGTTTGTTAAAATGGGTATGCCCATTTAGTTTTCAGTAATTTCTTTTTTTTCTTCAATAAAGTTTTTTCTGGGGTTTCGTCCCCTTTTTCCAAAAAAAAAATAAAAAATAAAATAAAGGTATTTTTTGAATGTAAACCTAAAACGAAGTTTCTATTCACAAATCACAACAATTTCTGAAACATATAGAATCATATTCAAATTGTCAAAACATTTGACTCATTAGATTATTTTGATTTAGGGGCCGTTTAACAAAGGCAAGCTCTTACCAAGTCACTTACCTTACCGGATGAACATTACAAGTACCGAGAATTTTACCCGTTAAGAACGATGGTAGGTAAGGGCCGAAAGTCTTACCGGGTAAGTGTGGGCGACAAGTCTTACCGGGTAAGCACTTGCAAGGTATATTGTTGCATATGATGCCGTTTAAATGAACTAGAATCTTATGCGAGAAGACAAGTGAAAGTGTTAATTTGCAATCTAATTAATGTGGCTCTTCCTCTAATCATATTCATGGACAACCAGATATTGAGACACAGAACATGTAAATAATATATAAGATGATGCATATATCTAAAATCTTTTGTTTGAATGAAAGCAAAATCAGTTATCTAATTATTTTGTACATATAAAAACTAAAACAAGTGAAAGGCAAGTAGCAGAATGAGATGAGGGAAAGGCATATTATACCTTCATATTAATTACGTCACATATGACATATCGATGTGGGGGATGAGGGGCCATTAGGAGTTGGAGGTGAGGTGTTGGAGTCCCATTGAATCTGACTCCTCAACTTCTCAAATCCGCTTATGTCAAGAGAAGTAAGAGATGAAGGAAGAAGACGGGACAATTCACTACAACGACTCATATAACTTGAGGATTACAAGTGAGGTGGGAAAGTTATGTCTGACATGCATGCTTGCATGGGCTTCTTCAACCTTCCTATTCCAAGTTCACACAAGTTGGGAAGCCAAAGGCCCTAGAGGAAAGGAAGCATCCGTATATATATATTCTTGGACAATCTATTTATTATGTAGAGAGATTTTAATTAACGAAGTGAAATTTGACAAATCATGATCAAGAAATGACTCCATACCTGAACAACATTGATTATTCCCAAGTATTTGAGGTGAATGAAGCAACTCAATCATATTAGCATCTGCATGCTTGCATTGATAGTATTTTCTACCTCCCCAAATCACTGCTTCCCACATTTAGAAATGCAAACTGACTTGAGCTCATCATGCCCTCCTCTTGGGAAGGAGATGGATGTAATTGACCTACAATATATATATATATATATATATATATATATATATATATATATGATGGACAACTTCTCGATGCTATTTGAACAACTGCAATGCTCCATACTATTACAACACCATATATCCAACACCCTAAGAGATGATAGGTCGCTCCCACAATTAATCTCTTCTTTATCTCCCAAACTCAAAAAAGTTTCACAACCACCTACTTCTAAAGTTCTCAAATTTACAAGAACCTTGCATGCCATTGCTTCCGATTCCCACAAGTATCTTATTTCATTACAACGTTTGATTTTTATTTCTTCAACTGCATGCCCCAAGATGCTTTATAATACCACCCCACAACTCATCAGTAAGCCCTGAAATATCACCCAACTTGGTGACTGATGAAGCCACTTGAACCAGACTTATCAACACACCATCACTACATCCATCTATTAATTAGCTAAAACGCTCGGTGAAGGCATCACTTCAATTGAGATTTCAACCAAATTAGAAAAAGCTTTTATAAAAAGTTTTTCAAGGCATGGAAACACTACATCGACAACCCTACCATCGGTTGACCATTCCTCCCACCCTTGCATATCTTCAAAACTGAGAATATCAAGCGAAGGAAATGCAAGACACTACAATTTGACAACTTTCAGTTTTCACCCCATCCATGCCTTTAAAGAATAACTCCTTAAGTGATGGTAGCTACCCAAGTGGCGTTAGAGATGTACATTTTTTATAGCCACGTATTGATACATTCATCAACCGATCAAACGAGCTATCCCCAATCCAATTTGGAAACTCTATACCCCATATGATACAATTCCAAGCATTTAAAATTCTTATTACCGGGATTCAACACATCGAGGACCTCTTTTTTGTTGGTGATTTTATTGAAATCATCGGTTCATTTTATGTAATTGGGTTCACAAGATAATAATGGGGTTGGTAGCTAAGCTATAACACGACCTAGGAGGTGTGGAGTGCATACTCGTGTAAGCTAGCTAGCACCCGGGATTGTTGGACGGACATGTTTGGTGGGTTACTTAATGATTGGATTGACAGTGTTTGGCGCGGTTCTCCGCGCGGGTACACCTGCGCTGCCAGGACCGCGAAGCACTGGATTGCTTGTCGACCAGTGCTTGGCGCGGTTCTCTGTGCGGGTCCACCCGCGCCGCTAGGCACGTGGAGCACTTGAATGATTTTCATCCCGTGCTTGGCGCGGTTCTCCGCGCGGGTCCACTCGCGACGCCAGGTGCGCGAACGTCCAATTTTGTAACTGTCGAATTTGTTGTGTTGATTGAATGGAAGTCCTGGGGAGTCAACATCAAACCATCACCTTATATTGTACATTTGTTGTACACAGTGGCTTTGTGCTACTGACAGGCATTCCTAACTATTTCATGTGTTGATTCAGGGTTACCATTCCTAATTCATTTGAATTTGAAAAGATTCAGATGAATACTTTTATGAATTGACGGCTCATTCAGATCAGATGTATCAAAGGGAGAGATCATGAAGATTGTGCTTACTTGTTCATTTGGGGGAGATGTTCCAAAGACAGATCTAAACTTGAGGAGTTTTAATGATTTTGATTCTGACAAATCATTAAAAAGGGGGAGATAAATCAAAGTTCAAGTTCAGATGATTAAAGTTTGAATCAAGAAAGGTGGAAGATGATTGTACAAAGTCAGATTGAAAGTTGATTTTCAAAGTCAAACTTCAGAATATGTAATGAAAGGGGGAGATGAATCAAATGTTATATGATTGATTGAAAAAGAGAAAGTAAAGATGGAGAATTTCATGTTTTTGAAGAATTCAAAGTTATGAAGACTTTTGAAGACAAAGCTGTTTGAGAAGTCAAAGTGAAAGATATCAAAAGGGAAGATACGCTTCAAATATTGTTGAAGGTTGATGAAGATGTCAAAGTTTTCAAAGATCAAAGTTGAAAAAGATTCAAAGCTGAAGATTTTTCTGAAGATAAGAAGACCTGAAGATTATTGCCAAAAAAATTTTAATCTTGAATCCAAAGGCGGAGATTGTTAGACTGATATTGTATTCAAGATTAAAAGTGAGGTCTACTTTGTAATTGTTTAATAGTTTGAGGATTAGTTTGTAAAGTCAACAAAGGTTGACTTAGTATAAATAGGTTCTGGTTTTTGTAAACTTGTAGACACGCATTAGTATTTTCAGAGAGAATTCGGTAAGAACACATAGTGAACGTGAGATTTGTGACTTTATGTAAGATCTGTGACTAATCGAATAATATGATTTGATCTTCATAATTGTATTCTTAATCTGAAAATGTATGTTTATATGCTAGTGTCTGGGTCACAATTATACCCTTCAAATCAGACATTGTCTAACCTATGGCTTTGGTGTGTGCTTGAAGCATTTTCACTAACTGTTTCTCTTGTTCTTCTTCTAAGGAGGCTGAAATAATCACAGACAACTTACTATCATCTCCTAAAAAAGCATATTCAAGATGGGCAGGTAGTTGCTTCAATTCTATCACTGGTGGTGCTTCTATGGATGGTAATGGGGTCTGTTTGGGCTCATCTTCCAGTAGCTCATATGTCGCAGCTTGCTGAAGCAACTCACAACTGTCAAAGGATTCACTAGTCTTATCATCACTATCATCACTATCTTCCAAATGCTCAATCTATCATCCTAGGATTTCTACTAGGGATTCATCATGACACATTGATTCAATATGACACATTGATTCTATGGTGCTTAAGACAGAACATTCCTCTTTCTCCTCAGTGTATTTCATTAAGTTAAAAACATTAAAAGTGACATTTTGATCTTGCACTCTCATTGTTAACTCTCCTTTGTGGACATCTATGATTATCCTACCTGTGGCTAAAAAAGGTCTTCCTAAAAGAATAGGAGTGTCTTTATTTGCTTCAAAATCAAGGATTATAAAATCAGCTGGGAATATGAACTTGTCTACTTGGGCCAAAACATCCTCTATCTTGCCATTAGGAAATGCTATGGATTTATCAGCTAACAGTCAGGTGGCATTGGTTGGTCTAGCCTCTTCTATCCCTAAGGTGTTGAAAACTGATAAGGGCATTAGGTTAATTCTAGCACAAAGATCACATTGAGATTTTCCTACATGTTTCCCACTTATAGAATAAGGGCATTAGGAGGAATTTTGTTTGACAAACGGGCACTACATCCTTCAGTAAGGGCAACTGTCTCATACTCAGTCATTTTCTTTTTCTTACTCAAAATATCTTTTAGAAATTCGGCATAGTTGGCATATTCTCAATAGCTTCATCTAATGGTATGTTGATGTGCAATTGCTTGAATACATCCAAGAATTTTTTAACTGAATGTCCTCCTTTTGATTTCTCAATCTCTGTGGGTAAGGAATGTATGGTGGAACATGGTTTTATTTCTGATTTTCTAGGATCAATGGCTGTTTGGACAATAGGGGTTCCTATGTCTGTTGTTTTGGATGGTCTTGCAGCAACATGATCTATGTGTGGTAGATCTATGGCATCATCATTCTGGCTTTTGGTCTTTGGATTTGGTTCACATGGAAAAATTGAGGTAAAGTCAAACTTTTTGGGTATTGTCACAGACTTTTGAGGTGTCACTGGTTCAAGAAAAAAAGTTGGTGTTGTTGTGGCAACAGATGGTGTTGCTATAGCAGGCATCTCGGTCACAGGTTTTCCAACAGTCTTGTGCTCCTTTATGGCACGGTCAACTAAGTTGATACGAGGGTAATACGGTCGTTACTTTTGAAAGACCGTTAAGGTTTTGAAGGGTCGTTAGGGTTTGAAAAGTAGTTGAGGAGGAACCGCCACCTAAAGGTTTACTTAGGATAAGGTTGACACGCCACACAAAATCCCTCACCTCTTGTGATAAGTGTAAAAAATTGAGTTCACTCAAATTCAGAAATTCTTATTCAAAAGAAAAGTGCCTTACAAAATAGCTTAAAGGGGTTTTTATAGGCAAGCCAAACCCTTAGGCAACTAAAGAAAAAAGGAAACTTAAAACTAGTCAACTATAGAAAAAAGGAAACTTAATCTTTTAGAAAAGACAACTCCTTATTGAAAATAATTGTCTTGACTTTCTCCCTAAGTGTCGTCTCGGTGTTGCTACATGTGGTTGCACACAATTGCATTTCCTCGTCTATTGCACCCACATCAATCCCCCATAGTTGTGAAAAAAAGTCTTGGCCTCAAGTCTTCTCCGTGATAAGGTCGTAGATCATTGACATTGAAAGTTGGCAATATTTCATATTCTTTCGGTAACTCCACTTTATAAGAATTCTCGCCAATTCGTTCTAGTATTTTGAATGGTCCGTATACCCTTGGTTTTAGTTTTCCAAACTTCCATGGAGGAAAACGATCTTTTCTTAGATAAACCCATACGAAGTCTCCGGGGGCGAACTCCACGAATGTTTTCTTCTTGTTGGTTTGCTTGACGTATTGGGCATTTTGCTTTTCAATTTTTGCACGCACTTCTTCATGAAACTTTTTGATCTCTTGAGCCAACATTTCAGCATCTCCACTAAAGCCCTTAATGGTTGTTTTGGGGGCTAAGTCCATGGGTCCAATTGGTTGTAGCCCATATATGCACTCGAATGGACTCTTGCCCGTCATTTGTTGAACAGATCGGTTATAGGCAAACTCTAATTGGGGCAACAACAAATCCCATTGTCATATATTACTTCCCACATAGCTTCTAAGTAGATTACCGAGTGTCCTATTTGTCACCTCGGTTTGGCCATCAGTTTATGGATGATAGGCGCTTGAGAAAAGTAATGTTGTTCCCAGCTTCCTCTATAAGGTTCTCCAAAAATGGCTCATGAACTTGACGTCTCTATCACTTACCATACTTCTTGGAATGTCGTGTAGTCTAACAATCTCCTTGAAATACAAGTTGGAAATATTGGAGGCGTCGCTAGTTTTATTGCATGATATGAAGTGGGACATCTTTGAAAAGCGATCAACCACCACCATGATGGAATCCTTGTGCCTCTGCATTTTTGGTAGCCCGAAAACAAAATCTAAGCTCACTTCGTGCCATGGTGCCATTGGAACCGGTAAAAGGGTGTAGAGGCCTGTTCGGTTTGCTTGAGTTTTTGCCATTATGCAAGTGGTGCACCGCTCCACAAACTTGTTTACATCTCGTTCCATCTTCGGCCAAAATAAAATTTTCCGAACTAAAGCCAACATTTTGGTTCTTCCAAAATGACCACCTAACACGCCACCATGGACTTCCTGCAAAATTGTTAGTCTTAAAGATCCTTGAGGAATACACAAGGTGTTTCTTTTGAAAAGATACCCATCATGTAACAAATAATCTCCCTTCGGTCTTGCTTTTCATTCTTGCCAAATGGTTCCAAATTCCGGACTCACTTCATACAAATCTCTTACCATTTCAAATCCGGTGATTTGTATACTCATTGAATTCAACAAGGCGTGCCTTCGACTCAACGCATCAGCTACTATGTTTTGACTTACCGCCTTGTGCTTGAGTGTGAAGCTGTAAGATTGAAGAAACTCAACCCAAATAGCATGTCTTCTATTCAACTTTTGTTGTGAATTAATGAACTTTAATGCTTCATGATCCGAGTAGAGGACAAAGGGTTTGCATGACAAGTATTGGTTCCAATGGTTAAGGGTTCGGTAGATGGCATAGAATTCTTTGTCGTAAGAGATATAATTGCGTTTGGCTTCATTTAGTTTTTTGCTAAAGAAAGCAATGGGCTTCCCTTCTTGGCTTAGCACTGCACCAATTCCCACTAAGCTGGCGTCACACATTCCACTTCAAAAGGCTTGGTAAAATCAAGAAGAGTCAGACAAGGAGATTGCGTTACCTTTAATTTGATAACTTCAAAAGCTTCTTGAGCCGTCTTTGTCCATATGACTTTTCCTCCTTTAAGGCATTCGGTAATCGAGAACATGATGCTGCTGAAATTTCTTATGAACCTTCGATAGAAATATACGAGGGCATGAAAACTTCTGATACTGTGTAAGTTTGCGGGTGTTGTCCAACTCATGATAACTTCGATTTTCCCTCTGTCCATCTCGATCCCTTTGCTTGTTACCACATACCCAAGGAACACCACACTATTTTGACAAAAACTGCACTTTTTCAAGTTCACATACACTTTCTGCTCTCTGAGTACTTCAAACAATCTTCTCAGATGAACCAAATGATCTTTCATACTTTTAGAGTAAATGAGGATGTCATCAAAGTACACTACAACATAACTGACATATGGTTTTAAAATGTGGGTCATAAACCTCATAAAAGTAGAAGGAGCGTTAGACAACCCGAATGGCATTACCAACCATTCATATAAACCATCCCTTGTTTTAAACGCGGTTTTCCTTTCATCGCCTTCTCGCATTCGAATTTTATGATACCCACTTCTAAGATCAATTTTTGAGAAGATTTGGGAACCATGTAATTGATGCAACAGGTCATCTAAACGAGGGATAGGAAACCGATAGTCCACCGTAATTTTATTGGCTGCCCTTGAATTCATGCACATCCGCCAAGTTCCATCCTTTTTTGGGACTAGTAAAGCAGGCACATCGCATGGTGATTTGCTTTCTCAAATCATGCCTTTGACTAACAGCTCTTCCACTTGTCTCTTCAATTCTTCATGTTCTTTTGGAGACATACGATAGGATGGTTTGTTTGGTAAGGTCGCACCAGGTACTAGATCAATGTGATGTTGAATATCTCGCATTGGAGGTAAACCTGCAGGAATCTCATTAGGTGCCACATCAGAAAACTCGATGAGGAGGGGTTTTACTTGCTTTGGCACTTTTTCGACAACTTCCTCATTCTCTTCTAACATAATTAAGGCAAACACATCTGAGCCGCCTTTGACTTCTTCCTATAACTGATTTTTCTTGATGAGTAGGTTTGACTTCTCCTTTTCAGGAGCTATTAACGTGATGGGTGGCATTGGTACCAAACATATGACGTGCCCATCCTTTTCAAACTTATAGGTATTCTTTAAGCCATTGAATAATACTTTTATGTCGTATTACCAAGGTCTGCCTAATAATAAGTGACATGCATCCATTGGGATCACACCACACCACACCTCATCCTTGTTCTTAGAGCCAATTGAAAAGGCCACCAAACACTTATGTTTGACTTTTATCTCGTTTCCTTTTTGCAACCAACAAAGGTTGTATGACTTTGGATGTGGTGCGGTTTTGAGCTCAAGTTTATGCTCCATCTCGTTAGAAACATAATTTTCAAAACTACCATTATCGATAATAACCATGCATGTTTTACCTTGACATGTGCACTTGGTGTGGAACACATTCATCCGTAGCCAATCATCCTTCACATTCGGAGCCGTATTGGAGGTCAAACTCCTTTGCACGACTAAGGATTGCCCTTGATCAGCATAGGCATACTCAACCTCTTCTTCATGGTCGACAATTTCATCTTCTTCCTCTATAACATAACCATCTTTCACAATTGCTACCACTTTTAGGTTAGGACAATCGGAAGCAATATGCCCTAAGCCTTGACATTTAAAACATCTTACCTTCCTTGTGGGGTTCTCGACATGTACTTTATGAATCTCACTCTTCATTGTGGGCTTTAGGAACAACTTAGAATTATTTTTCTCTAGTGTTGGTGAGGTATTGGTTCTAGCAGACCCCTTTAATGCATTTGGTCTCTTTAGCTTATTTCGAGCCTCTACCTTGTGAGTGTATCTAATAACATCATGTAAAGTGAAAAAGGATTGTAGATCTACTACATTAGCTATGTCCCAATGTAAGCCATCTATAAAGCGAGCAATGGAGTGTTATTCATCCTCTTGTAAATCAGCTTTGATCATTAACGATTCAAACTCGGAGGCATACTCCTCAACGGTTTGACCTCCTTGCTTTAGTTTTTGTATTCGGAGATATACCTCTTGTTTTTAGGTAGAGGGTAAATACTTCCTTTTTAACTCTTTATTCATCTTCTCCCACTTGCTTATCTTGTCTCGACCTTCTCTCCTTCTTTGTCTTTTGAGATTGTCCCACCAGATTGAAGCGTTTTTGCGTAACTTTATAGCCACCAACTTCACTTTTCTATCTTACGGGGGCTCAGCATATCCAAATACCCTCTCGACAGTACTCAGCCATTCCAAAAAATCATCAGCATATATGCGTCCCTCAAACTCCGGATGTTCAGTTTCGGCATGTAGTTGTAGGTATAATCCCCTTTGTGGGACCTCTGCTGTTTGGTTGATCATCGTGAAACCTGTATCGATTAAATTCTGGATGGCTGGCCTCATACGAATCGTCATCGTATGGTTCTTCGTTTTTGGGAATCTCTTCGTTTATCGCCTTCTTTTTTGATTCATCCTTAAGCGTCATGCGTTGGAGAAGTTCTTGGACTTGGTTTTCCAGTTCAAGAATTCGTTTTTGGTCACTGGTCAATGGAGTGGCCTTACTACCACTTGCAGATGCAGGCGAGCTGGCCCCTGCCATCCTGCCAATGCTTCACAAATTCCGGCGATGAACAATAACTCCGACGATGAACAGTGACTCCGACGATGAATAGTAATTCCGACGAATAGTAGCTCTGATACCAATATGATACGGGGGTAATACGGTCGTTACTTTTGAAAGACCGTTAAGGTTTTGAAAGGTCGTTTAGGGTTTGAAAAGTATTTGAGGAGGAACCGCCACCTAAGGGTTTACTTAGGATAAGGTTGTCACGCCACACAAAAGCCCTCACCTCTTGTGACAAGTGTAAGAAATTGAGTTCACTCAAATTCAGAAATTCTTATTCAAAAGTAAAGTCCCTTACAAAATAACTTAAAGGGGTTTTTATAGTCAAGCCAAACCCTTAGGCAACTAAGGAAAAAGGAAACTTAAAACTAGGCAACTAAAAAAATGGAAACTTAAAACTAGGCAACTACAGAAAAAAGGAGACTTAATCTTTAAAGGAAACTTAATCTTTTAGAAAAGAAAACTCCTTATTGAAAATAATTGTCTTGACTTGCTCCCCAAGTGTCATCCCGGTGTTGCTACATGCGGTTGCACACAATTTCATTTCCTCGTCTATTGCACCCGCATCATAAGTCCTTTCCGCTTCTTAAACTAACTGCTTTCACATGTTCTTTGCTCAAATTACTAGGGATCTCAGTATCACTAGGAAGTGTTCCAACAGTTATATTTCTCAACTAAATGGCCATTGGTCCTATTTGTGTTTCCAAATTTTTGATGGTTTCATTTTGATGACTCATTGCTGAAGCAGTTTGATTTATGAACCCCTTCAACATGTTTTCAAGAGAAGGTGATGAGTCACCTTGCTGATTAGTATTCTTTTAAAAAGCTGGATGATGTTGTTGAAAATGTTGTTGGTTTTGAGAGCTACTTGGTTGAAAACTTTGCCTTGTTTCTTTTACAATGGAAGGATTCAAACATGGACTATTCCAAGAGAAGTTAGGATGTTTTTTCCATCTTGAGTTGTAAGTGTTTGAAAACTGAGCAGGTCTGTTGTGCACATAGTTAACAGATTCAGAGTTTAGTTGCATTAGTCAAAAGTATGACATTCACCACAGTACACACATTGGACATGCAAGGATTCAGAGACAGATGTTGCAACAGTGTTTGCAGCAGGGGCAGGGGTAGCTAAGTTTTTCAACAAACTAGTCATTATTGAAAGTTGTGTAGTGATAGCACTGTATGGATCTATCTCATGAACACATAAAACCGTCTTAGGTACTATTGCTCTAGGATCTGCCCAATGACCATTGTTGTTTGAGTTTTTTTTTTCTAGAATGTCATAGCCATCATTATAGGTACTAGCAGTAAAGGATCCACCAACTGTAGCATCAAGCATTTGTTTTTCATTGGTATCAAGACCATTGTAAAACGTCTCAAGTTGTATGCAGTATTGAATGCCATGATGTGGGCATTTCCTTAACAACTCCTTGTACCTCTCCCAAGCATCAGGAACTGCCTCATCATCAAGTTGTTTAAAAATACAAATTTCATTTCCTAATTTGGCATTCTTGGTTGGTAGGAAGTATTTTTTTTAAAAACTTTTCAGCCATGTCATTCCATGTGGTTACTAAATCTGGTTGTAAAGAATTGTACAAAGCTTTTGCTTTAACCCTTGATGAAAATGGAAATAACTTCGGCCTTAAGGCTTCATCAGTAACTCCATTAAGGTGAAAAGAGTGTGAGTTCCATAAAGGACTTAAGATGTAAGTGAGGGTCCTCTAATGGTAATCCAACATATTGACCATTTGTTTGTAACAAAGGTCCATATGAAATAATTTCCAGAGGTGTTGAGCACGAAGATTTAGTCTTTGATTTGTGCGAACTTCGTTTCATCTTCCCCATTTCGCATGCGGGACAAAGTGAATCCTTCTCAAACCTCATCTCAGGTAGACCTTTCACAATTCCTTGTCACACTAACTTATCAATAGCCTTGAAGTTCTGATGAGACAAGCGCCGATGCCATATCCAACTTTGAGCTTTCAATGCTTTTGCAAGTAAGCATACAAAACGTGTAGCCGAAAGCGTTGGAAAAATTACCGCATAAAGATTACCATAACGTTCAGCTCGAAATATCTCATAACCGTCCGAATCTTCAATATAACAATGAGTGATTGTAAACCGAACCTGATACATACTATCGCAAAACTGACTAGTGCTAAACAAGTTATGATCGAGTCCTTCCACGTATAGTACTTTCTTGATGGTTACAATACCATTCTTTAGCGAACCATATCCTTTGATGAATCCTTGAAGCTTAGAATTTGCAAAACTGACTGTTCCTGCAGGTTCTTCAACATAATTGTGCAATAAGTGCTTATATCCTGTCATATGTCGAGAGCATCCTGAGTCAACGAACCACAAATGACAAGCCTGCAAAAAGGAACAAATCACATCTTTTTAGGTACCCATATCCAAATGGGTCCTTTTTTGTTAGCATCATGCAGTTTCTTTAAATTATCTACTTTGGCCTTGACTCTCCATTCATATTTAGGCTTTGGCAACCATTTCTAGAGCATTTTCACATTAAAATCATGAAATTGCTGTTTCTTAGAAAGATTAGCAGACTTAGCTTGAAACACTTTAATGTGTTGTGTTGAGGACTTGGGGACAGTTTTAGCTTTAAATGCTCTTTTAACAGCTTTTGGCTTGGGAGGAATGGAGTACAGTGAGAAAGCATTGTCACCACAGTGTTTGCATATTAAGTTCTTACGAGCAAATGTCAATACTTTTTATTTATCAAAAGAAGTACATTTATTCAAACAATCTTGACATTTATTTCCGTTTGAACTTTTACATGGCACTTCAACACTATCGGTAACAGTACAATCTTTTCCAACAAAATCTTTACAAACTTTCTTATCACTGCCTTTCTTTCTCCATTCTCCTTTTCAAACTCCTTTACTCAGATCTGAAACATGAAAAGAAACTTTATTAGTTTTCTTCTTCAAGGATGGATTCTTTTTCAAAACACCAGAAGTTTTGCCTTTTTCATAAATGCTAGGTAAATATTCAGGACTTTTAGAATAAACAACTGTAGGCTTTGTTGAAGTCTCAAACTCTGGATTTGATCGAACATTCCATTTTTGATCATCAAACATCCTTTTATCATTCAAATTCTTTTTGAACAAGTTAGTTTTCAAATCATTCAGTTCTTTACAAAGCTCTTTATTCTCTTCAAAAGATTTATCCAATTTAAATCTGAGATCACAATTTTCATCTTCTAACCCCTCAAGAGTCTTTTGTAAACCTTTGATTTGTTTTTCAAAATCCGATGTTTGATCAGTCACAGAGTTGGATTCAAACTTCTTCAAATTGGAACATGATCTGAGGAATTAACCATGTCATCAAAAATCTCCTCAATCATTTTATTAACAAACTCTTTTTGAATGCTTGAATTCATGACATTTGAATTCTCTTCCATCTTAACTTCACTTGAGGATTCAGAAGTAACGGATTCAGATATAGGAATCTGATCACAAACATCAGTGTCTGATTCATACTCGTCATACTGACATTCAGTCTCAGGAATAATTTTGTCATCATTGGTTGATTCAGTTGAAGATGATGTGGAAAACAATGATTCAAACTCAACAAATTCAACTTTTCTATTTTTATAGCTCTTGTTTAAATCATTGTATTGAAATCCAATAGATTTAAAACTGTTTTGTGAATCAGCACAAATTGACGTATCATCATCCATTACCTCTTTCCCTTTGTATGAAGTGTCAGATTTAGGAGTTTCAACTTTAACGAAAGTGTCATGAATATCTGGGATTTTCTTTACTTTTGAGTCTAATTTATCAAAATTATACAAGTTTTCTGGGGCTTTCTTCAAAACATCATTTTCAGATAAACCTAATCCCGTTTTAGCATTATAAAATCAGACGTCTTGGAGTTTGTTTGTTAAAAAGTTTAATGTCTGCTCAGTCTGTCCTCTTTTCAAGTTAAGATCTTCCAGTTGTTTAATCTTGTAATAAGCCTCATTTCTCTCTTGAAACCAAACTTCAAACTTAATTTTATATTCACCCTTTTCAAAATTTCAATTTATCAAGTTCTTTTCAAGTTCCGAAATCTTTCTTTTTAAAGTTTCTTTTTCTTTCTTTAAATCATCTTTTTCATGTTCCTTGTCCTCAACGACAACTTTCAGCAATGCGTTCTTGTCACAAAAATTCATCATTGTTTGTCGTTCATAGCTAAGTTTGCTCTTTAAAGTCTCAAATTCTTTTTCCCTGTTATGGATCTGTGCCATTAGAGATTCAACAAGTTCAGAGTTTTCAAAGTTAGTACTTACCTCAGAGTCACCTTCAGACTGATCAGAGGAAGCTTCAACATTATCATCCACATTGGCCATCATGCACACTAGAGTGAAGTGAGCTGACTCATCATCTAAACTTTGATAAAGCCAGTTCTCCTCTTCTACCATTAATGTTGTCCCCTCTTCTTGCTTCTTGGAAAGTAGTGACTTTTTGGCGTAGTACTCAGAGTTTTTAACTCTCTTAAACTTGCAATCTTTTGAAAAATGGCCTACTTTGCCACAATTGAAGCACCGACCAGATTTAGGATCTATCTTATCCTCTTTCTTTTATTCCTTCTTCTCTTATCTTTTCTCTTATCTATTTCCAAACCGGGTCTTATATTTCTCTGACTTTTCCTTCTTGTATCCTTCATATTTCGGCTTTGAAGAATAGTACTTTTTCTTTCCGAAGCTCTTGTGAAATTGTTTGGTGATGAAGGCAAGGTTGTCAGCAAATCTCTGGATATCATCATCATCATAGTTAACTTCAACTTCATTGGCTGATGACTCAGAACTGGACTGGCTAAGATCGGTGAGAAAAGCTTTTGACATTTTAATCTTTGACTTTGACATATAGACGGATTAAGAACTAGAACCCTTCTTCGTTTCAACCAGTAGATCTAGCGAATCTTTGACGATCTTCTTCTCCTCATTCAATAGTTTCACTTCATCCTCATGTTGGGATAAAGTTGAGAAGATGTCATTCACATCCTCCTGTGCCATATTCTTTGTCATCTGGAGGTTGATTGCATAGCTCTTCCATTCAGGGTTCAAGTTCTTGATGAACTTGTAGTTTATCTTCGAGATTTAATTATTCATCCCGTTCCTCCTTAAGTCATTCAAGATCACGTTAAATCTGTTGTACAGGTCTATCAGTGCTTCTCCCTCGTTAGCATGAAAACCTTTATAAGCGTTGATGCTTTGGTTCAGTTTAGCCTGAATGGACCGCTCTGCTCCTTGGAATTGCCTCTCAAGTTCGTCCCGCATCGCTTTCGCGGATTCACGACTATCTACTCGATTGTAGATATCGTTTGGGATTGCCATTGTCAAGTATATGAGGGCTTCATCGTCAATTTTGGCAAGCTCCTTCTCCCTCTCACTATAGTACTGATACGGTTTTGGAACATACTGAACTGGTATTTCTGGAGAAGTTTTAGTGACTGCTTGGCCAGGAACAGTTACTTCAGGATTCACCGGTCCTTCAGGTATAGAATTCATATACTCCGGTTTTTATGATTCAGAAACTGAGTCATTCGCCTCTTCCATTGAGCGTACTCTCTTACTGCTAATACCGAAGGCTTTGATTGCGACCCCATAGAAAGAAGATCTTTAGACATCTTTAACAATATGCAAAAGAATTTAGCTAGAATTGATCGTTAGTTCGACAAAAAGAATTAACAGAAGCAGGACTTAGAAATTTTAAGAAACAGATTCCCAAAAATTTCTAAGTATAGAATTCTTACACAGGAGATTAGAAAGCAATTCGCATGAAAACTGACATCAGAATTCGCATGGCATAAGAAATTCGTACAATTAAAATCAGAATTCGCACATCATCCTCAATTCGCATACAAGAGATAAGCGAAATCAACACAATTCGTATGTACTTATATGCGAAATCTAGGAATTCGTATATAGATATCTGTGAATTCTTCACAATTCGTATACGAATCCAAGCGAATTCTTACCTTTGAAAAATTTTGAACAACAAAGCTTTTCGCATGAGCTTTTCGTATCAAAGGGAGATGCGAATTCTTCACTTAAAAAAATTTCAAGCTCTAAACTTTTCGCATCAATACGAAATCTGTACTTAGAAATTTTTTCAAAACATCATGCGAAATGCTCAAGAATTTGTACGAAGTATATATGCGAATTCTTCACAATTCGTATCCTTATGTATGCAAGTTCTTTACTTTTCGCACGCAAGCATGTACGAATTATGTCCTTTGAAATATTCAGTTCAAACTTTTCGTATAAGGGACATATGCGAATTCCAACTTTTCGTACACGAGCATATGCGAATTCTACACTCAAACAATTTTCAAGAAATATTATGTGAATTCTAAGGCATGCGAGTTCTTCATATGAAAAGAATGGATCTTGCGAGTTCTTCAAGTTTCGGTCCTAAAATTCAAAATCTAGTTCAAATTCCAATCAAATCCTCAAATTGGAAGCTGTAAACTCACAGAAACAATCACAATTAGTGTTAGAACAGAATATGATCAATGAATTACACTAAAAATGACTCAAACATCAAACTTCATGATCGAACAATACGCAAACTCGTCGAACCAAAAACTTACCAAAATCAAAATTAAGTGATCTAAATCGGTTTATCAGTGAAAATCAATCACACAAATTCATTTCAATGCATAAAACGAACACTTTTGAACCAAAAATTTAATCAAAAATCACTCAAAAAATCAAGAACTCAGTTTACGACTCCATTTTCTGTCAATTCGTCGAATCTAGCTCTGATACCAAATGTAGTTCCAGTTTCTAGCTATTACTCAATACTCAGAATATAAAGAACACTTTGTTTTATTGATCACAACACCTAAATCAAGTCATATCCCTATTTGTTGCTTATTATAATTAGCCGTGTGTGTGTCTGTGTGTGTTCTTACGGTGTAAGCTCTCTGAAATGTGCGTGTGCTCTTATGACTAAAACAACGCTATGAACTGCAATTTATATGGTCAACATGACCTTAGCACATGATAAACACTTTACACTTCTTACATTATAGACCCACTTACTTTACAACAATTACATTACAAACCCTTTTTAATCTTGAATACAATTTACATCTAACATCTCATGACTGCACGTCACAAGTCGTCTGTCTCATGTTGCAAGTTTCACGTCGTAGTTACAGTGACATATCTCATGTCTCACGTTGCATGTTAATTGTCACCAGTAAACATGTCGCATGTATCATATCTCTTATCCTAAGACCTGACCCTTGGTCATGGATAACCAAAGACAACTTAAGATGGTAACTGTCTTATTTAATCCTCATTAATCGATGACTGTTATGTTTTTTATTTGTTGCGGGTCCCACTTGTAACTGAAGAGTTATGACCAAGATTCATCTCATCAAAACATCAAACGTAACTGGCGATGAACAATTAATTCAATCATCAAGACACGATCGTTACAATCATTATGATTATTAAATCGGAGGTTACAAATGCTCAAGTATAAATAGAGGGATCAAGACATTTAAAGGGGGATCATGAGCTCACAAATGCTCCCAAAAGAGTTCTCTACAAGTAGAATTGTTACTTGATTTATTCTCCAGCACAAACT
Source organism: Arctium lappa (assembly GCA_023525745.1). Taxonomy (NCBI): domain Eukaryota; kingdom Viridiplantae; phylum Streptophyta; class Magnoliopsida; order Asterales; family Asteraceae; genus Arctium; species Arctium lappa. The sequence continues at coordinate 55,934,419 of CM042049.1, read as the reverse complement.
TATTTTCCACGTCTTGTGACAACATGATCATGCCCTACAACAGCGTCCTCACGTCTTGTGACATCATCATCACGTCTTACAACGTCCTCACGTCCTGTGACAGTGTCCTCATGTTCTATGGCAGTGTCCTCACGTCCGACAATAGCGCCTTCACTTCCGGAAATAGCGACCACAGCATTACCCACGTCCGGAAGTATCGACCACAACTATTTTCCACGCCCGAAACTAGCGAAAACAACTATTATCCACGTTTTGTCTCCGCGACATCGGTTATTATCCACCACTGATGTGTTTATCAACGATATGTAATTGTAATCACTATTATTAAGGACGACGTCCCTATTTGACGTCCATAGTGCATTGACGACTTCTATTGTCGTCCACGGTTTTTACCCTCGACGGGGTTTTCCGCGTCACCAAAATCACTTGTCTCATTTACGTTTTCATCGTCATTTTTCTTGTTTATTTCAAAGGTTCAATCTGTAGTTGATAAGGTCTGAAACTAAACCTTAGGTTGTCTTTTTTTGTGTGATCTTTGGCATAAACAGTTTAGTGAAATTTTTTGCATTAACAACAACCTAAGCCCATCTTGGACACATCACTATAAACCATAAAATCCTATGATCCCTTGGGCAAGGACAAGATCGGGGCTTCACACACCTTATTTTGTAGCGTCCAGAATGCCTTCTATTGAGCTTCGGTCCACACAAAATTCACATTCTTTCTAGTCAAAGCCCTCAACAAAAAAACAATCTTAGAGAAATCTTGGATGAATTTCGGTAATAGCCCACCAAACCCAAAAGCTTCGAATCTCAGATGGACTCTTAGGAGGTTCCGAATTCATCATGGCTTCTATCTTGGTGGGATCCACTTTCAGATCATCTCTAGTGACTACATGCCCCAAGAATTGCACTTCTTTTAACAAGAAATCACACTTAGAAAACTTTGCATATAATTTATCTCTTCTTAAAACTTCTAATACCTCACGGAGATGTTGCTCATGATCGAATTCAACCTTAGAATATACTAGAATATCATCAATGAATACAATAACTTACTTATCAAGGAAAGGTCGACACACTCGGTTAATCAAATCCATGAACACCACTAGTATGTTTGTCAGAACAAAAGGCATCACCAAAAACTCGTAATGTCCATAAGTGTCCTAAAATACGTCTTAGGAATGTCATCTTTCTTAACCTTTACTTGATGGTACCCCGAACGTAGATCGATCTGTGAGAAGCAACCCACCCCTTGAAGTTGGTCAACGTTGAGACAACAACGAGAATTACAAGGACTTTATGTACATGAATGAGGTGTGAAGGTGGAGCAAACTTCCTTCTTTTTCAATATCCAGATCCTCTAAATGAAGACCAGATAGCATATAAGTTGTGTTCCCAAAGAAATTGAAACATTTCTTTGTTAAGAAAGAAATGAGTGGATGATGGGGTTAATGCAAGAGTTGGCATGGGCTCACTGCCTTTTTCAATGATGGTCACCAAAGAATGTGAACCAATCAGTAGATGTGGTTGCCCGACTCAGAAAAAGTTGGTGCAAAGTTTTCATATTCTTTTAACTCTGATCTCACACCATCTTTCTTTTTTTAACATTTAAGCTCACTTATAACCAATCTCTCATTTCCATTTTACCTCATCACACCCCCACTCTTTGATATATGGCCCCTCACCCCTCAATTACTTTAGGACAATTTCCGGGTTAGGAAACATTGGTTAACGTGAATCCATGGAAGTTCTGTTAAGCTCTCACAAGAATCCCATGAAATTTTGTCCTATGTAGAGTAGTGTTGCTCAACAATTTAACTTTAACAGTTAAGCACAAAATATGATAACAATGTCAAATGAATGTAAGCTCTAAAGAAATGACATTCATGTGTGAGCTTATTGAACATTGAATATCTCTCAAAACAAGGAGATTGAATGAATGAAATGAATCAAGAGAATTGTTTTGAGAATCTGATACTGTATCAATCAAATCAATTACCATGAAATATGAATAGCTTGGGGTATCAAAGAATTGGAATTTGTTTATATGAACAAATATAAACATATTAACAATAAGCACACAAAGATTGAAATGATGTCTAATGCTCAACGACATAGAAATCAAGAGGGTGTATTACCATCGAAAATGTTTCGTTTTGAGACATGGTAATAACAAAGTCAATAAGAAAATACTGAACCGGTGTGTGTGAATACTTGACATTATATAGAAAAGATAATTCACAAGTATTGATCTTTGGAAATACGCGGTTAGTTAAACAATAAACTTCCAAAATGAAAATCATTTAAAATCTCACTTCTAGATTCATGAAATCTTTTAAGAACAAGAAGTGGTTTGAACATTTATGAAAAATATTTTCATATCTGAAAGTTGTTCATCTTTCAAATACGTGTGAGATTAAGAATCAGAAGTACTTACATCTAGTGTAAGATTCTAAACTTCCCCTAAAAAAATATTCCTCCTTTGAAGTATAGTCAAGAAAACTTTATCTCCCCCTTCAATTAAGAACAGGTTGACAAAAATTCAGATATGCTCCCTCTTGATATCTGTAAAAATTCAAAATGATAAGCATTATAATTTTCAATTTCTCCCCCTAAAAATAAAAATACTTCCTCTTCAATTCTGATAGTTCTGATAAGCTCCCCCTGAAAAAATCAGAAAATTTATCAGTAAAAAAAATATAAAGAAGATAAGCTCCCCCTTAAAACTTGCATAATCCTTAATCATTAAAACGATTTCTGAATTACTAGGATTGAATTAAATCCAGAAGTCAAACTCCCCCTAAAAATTTGCATTCACAAATTTATCAGAAGAAATAATATGTACTCCCCCTTGAAGATTGATCATCTTTTATGCGTCGGAATACAAAAAACTCTTTACATTGGAGACCGGGTCTTGAACTGTTTTGTTCAAAAGCCAAACTTTTTGACATTGAAGGACAAGTCCTGAGCTACTTTACTCAGAAGTCATATTTGATCTTTGAAGTACGGGTTCTAAACTGTAGTGTTTAGAAGCCATTGTTCTTTACTCCCCCTAGACTTTAGGTGCCTGCAACACAGATGGAGCTTTCGGTACCCACTAGTATTTGGGTCCAGTTTTGTTAGTTGCAGTTCTGTTAGGAGTAATGTAATAAGAATCATACCAATAATTCACATAATTTTTACTTACAAAATCATTTGTACCACAGTAAGAACAAGATATTTTCTTTTGAGCTAACCTGGTTAACTGATTGACAGTGTAAACAAGATCAGGTTTACCAAAAGATTTACCTTTCGGAGCATTGTTCTTCTTGACATTGGGTGTATGCACAAATGATTTTTGATCCTTCTTCTCATCAAAGGATCCTTTCACTATCCAAACTAACTTTTCTTTAACATTTCTTTTTCTAAGATGTACCTGAACCATCAACATTTATATCATAGAGAAGGTTAGAAGGACGAATATGATCTTTAGGAGTTACTGACCTCTTAGAAGAAACATGTGTATGATAAGAACTTGAAGTTGTTTTGAATGAGCATTCGGATTCAGCTAAATCATCTCTCGGTGATTGAACAATTGATTCCATCGTGTTTTGTTCAGTCAACTTGTTAAGTCATAATTGTATTCAAGATTAAAAGGAGGGTCAAATGTGTAAAGTGTTGATAGTGTAAGTGTTTTGTTTGTTAAATACCTTGTAAGTCAAAGTAGTTGACTTTGATAATAACTAGTGTTGTGAGGTCTTGTTGACCATATAAATAGGAGAGTCTTGTTAAAAATCTAGACAAACACGTACATAGAGATTAGAGAGAGAAATCAAAAACACGCATAGAGCATATTGAGAGAAATAGGTATATAAGTTTATGGAATCATTGTAATACATTATTCAATCAATACAAAATGATTTCTACATATTTAGTGAGCATTTGATAGCTTGGATCTGGAACAATCAAGTGGTATCAGAGCAGATTCGGATCAAATCAACTGAAAAATGAAGAACTCGCACCCTGTCACTGTGTTGTGATCTAATTCATAGATTTGTTGTTGTATTGGTCAAATTCTTGTTAACATAGTGATCAATTAATGTATTAGACAAATCCTATTTGATTTGATTACACAATTGCACTGTAATTTTGATTCAATTTCTCAAATTTGTGTTTTTCGGGTTCTTGAGTTTTTAAGCACTGTATACACTATGAAGATGTATTTTTGTGGTAATTTTGTTGCAATTTACTGTTTGAAAATTGTTCTAGTTGTGTTTGAGGTCAATTGGTGCAATTACATAAGCCAAATCAAAGTTTTGAATTGATTTGTGATCGATCAGAGTGTTTCTTGGCCAAAAATACGAAGTGTTGGATCATAAATTGTATTCAAGATTAAAGTTAAAGTTCAGGGTTCAAATTGTAATAAGTTAATAGTTTTAGTTGTAATTGGGCCCAAACCCATTAGGCTTATACACCTAAGTATTTATATGTTTTAGTTAATTAGGTTTTAGGTTAATCCTCTAATAATCCTCATTATTACTTTCATAATAATAGAGAGGTAGCCGTATTATTCTCTGTAATCGCTTCAAGGTACCATGAACACACACAAGGTTTTCATTGATTAATCAAGGGATCGTGGCATGTTATTCTGATTTATTATCTCTTGATCTTTATTGTGTTGTGTGATTGTTATCAACTAGTAATCTGGGTTTAACAAGTGGTATCAAAGCCAAAAGAATCAAGGTTTTTGGATTAAAACACTGTTCATCGACACTGCACTGTGCGATAATCGATTCCTAGAATTAATGTGTTTTTGTACTTAAAATAGATTTGATTAGGTGAGTTTTATATTATTAAATGTTATCTGATAGTTTAATTGCACTTTAAACCCTCAATCGATTGATTTTTTTTTTTATGATTTTTAGAATCTGGGTTCGACAAGTTCATAAACCGGTCGAACACTATGTTCTTCAAATTGATTGATAAAAAGTGATTTTTGATCATTAATTTTTGTTTGGGTTTGGTCGATACATGTTTATGAATACAAAAGTTCGTTTTTTGCATTGAATATTCTGCGATTGGAGTGTTTTCTGGTTTGTCATTCAAGTTCTGGGTCGAACTATTAAGAACATACCGGTCGTTATTCAATAACACTTGTCCGGTCGACGAACACCAGTCGCAACACTGGTCCACACCAATCCCGGTCGATACACCGGTCAGAGACACACCGGTACACACCGGTCGCACCACTTCGGTCCACACCGGTCGAGTAAACTTCGGTCCACACCGGTCGTCTCACCCCGGTTGGTCAGATACCGGTCGCTACAGTGGTCCGGTCGAACATAACTCCGGTCGAGCAAGACACCGGTCAAGCAAGGCACCGGTCGAGAATACTGGTCAACCAAGACGCCGATCGCTTTCTTTTCCGCTATTAGTCACTCGCGCAAACCTCAGCTTTGCGCTGTCCACTGTTCGCGCAAAACCATATTTCGCGCGACCTGTCTCTCACGCAAACCCACTTTTGCATCACCCGCGATTCACGCAAGACTAACTTTAGCGCAACCTACCTCTCGCGCGAAACTTCTTGTGCGCTACCCTTTGCTCGCGCAAAACTCCAGAACTCGTCCAAACTGTTTTGCAACAGACTCTTTTGCGCCAGATTTTCTCAGTTTCATTCTTTCAGTATTTAATTGAATTGATATATATAGGTATACTGTTTGCGATATCTGCACTTAAATTATTTTCGGAAATTTATTTTTCTGAAAATTTTTACGTGTAGCTTTTATCCGATACTTGATTCTAACGATCTCATCTAGTTGATTCTTTTGGTACAGATAAGCTTGATTTCTAACCATACAGTTAAGATGTCGAACCAACTTCTCTTAATGGGTTCTCAGTCCAAACCTCCTGTCCTCATGGCTAATGAGTATCAGCAATGGAAGAAGAGAATGATCCAGTTTCTAAATCACAAGAACAGAAGTTTCATGGATTCAATCATCTCCGGTCCAGTCAATCCAATGGTCAGAGTACAGGGTCAAGCTGAAACTGCCGCCTCTCCAGAAATCCCTGATAGACTTGTCCCTAAACCGTATCAGTACTTCACTGAAAAGGAGAAAGATCAGTACAAGATAGATGAAGAGGCTCTCATTTATCTGACCATGGCAATTCCGAATGACATCTACAATCGTGTAGACAGGCGGAGATCTGCTAAAGAAGTCTGCGATGAATTATCAAGACAGTTTGAAGGAAGTGAGGCCTCTATCCAAGCCAAGCAGAATCTATGCATAAATGCCTATGAGGGGTTTCACGCAAAGGAAGGAGAGACACTGCTAGATACCTACAACAGATACAACATCATTCTCAATGACTTGCGGAGGAACAATATCTCTAAATCTGCTTCAGAGATAAATTATAAGTTCATCAAGAACCTGAATCCTGAGTGGAAGAACTATGCCATCAACCTCCAGATGTCAAAGAACATGGCTCAAGAAAACGTCACTGATATCTTCTCTACTCTTTCTCAGCATGAGGATGAGGTGAGATCTATTAATAATGAGTCCAATAATCTGAAGGATTCCGTGGCTCTCATAGCTGGCAAAGAAAGAGTTCAGTTCCTATATCCTCTGCAAGGTCAAAGAAAAAGGTGTCTAAAGCTCTTGTTACTGAGGTTACTGAGTCCGAATCTGCTTCAAGTGATGAAGAGCTGGAGATTGATTCTGATCCGGATATACAGAAGTTCTCTGAGGACTTGGCTCTAATTACTCGACGATTCAAGAAGAGCTTTGGCAAAGAAAAAGTACTACTCAAAGCCAAAGTACGAAGGGCACAAGAAAGAGAAGTCTGAGATGCGATACAAGCCAAGGCATGGAAGGAGAGAGGAAGGACGAGAAGACAGGAAGGAAGATAGAAGAGAAGGAAAGAGAGAGGAGAAGAGAGAAGAAAGAAAGGATGAACCAGGAAGATGCTACAACTGCGGCAAATTTGGGCACTTCTCCAGAGATTGCAAGTTCAAGAAAGTGAAGAACTCAGAATATTATGCAAGAAAGTCACTCATTGCCAAGAAAGTTGAAGAAGGAAAAGTGCTTATGGCTGAAGAAGAAAACTGGCTGTTCCAAAGTTCTGATGACGAGGAGCAGGCGCACTTCACCCAAGTATCCTACATGGCAAAACTGGATGGTGACGATGAAGCTTCTGAGGAACATTCCGAAGATGTGAACTCTGAGGTAAGTGATGATTCTGAACTTATTGAATCTTTGATGGCCCAAATACATAATATGAAAGATGAATTTGCTTTATTGAAAGGTAAACTTAGCTCCGCACATCAATCAGTCTTGAGTTTTAGTGATGAAAATGCCTTACTGAAAGTTGTTGTGGAAGAAAAAGAAAAAGAAAAGGATGGTTTAAAAGCTGAAAAGGAATCTTTAAAAAGAAAAATATCTGGCTTAGAAAAGGATCTTGTAAATCTTAATGCTGAAAAGGGTGAGTTTAAAATCAAATTTGAAGTTTGTTATCAAGAAAGAAATGAAGCTTTCACCAAAATAAAGCAATTGGAGGATATTAACATGAAATGAGGTCAGACTGAGCAGACATTAAATCTATTGACCAATAAACTCTAGGATGAAAGGTTTTATAAACTGAAACAAGGTTTGGGTTTGCCAATTAACGATGTTTTGAAGAAGGCACCGGAGCATTTATATAATTTTGATAAACTTGGCTCCACAATCAGACCCATTCCTAACATTCATGCAACTTTTGTTGAAGCAAGTAATTCTACATCTTTTACAGTGACCAAAGGTAAAGAAGAAATGGGAATGAACAAGTCTTGTGGCACTGATTCTCAAAATTCTTTTAAATCAGTTGGTTTTCAATATAGTGATTTGAATGAGACTCGAAAAATTGAATTTACTGAGTCTGAATCACTCTTTACCACACCTTCCAAAGAATCAGTTTGCACCAACACAGTTCCATCTGAGACATAATGCAAATATGATGAGTATGAATCGGATATCGATCCATCAAATATACCATCAGTCTCAAATCCCATTCCTTCTAAACCTTTACTTGTTGAAGAGGTCGAAGAAGATATTGCTAACACGAATGAATCTTGTTTTAAAAATGACAAAATGGAGTTTATTGAGACCATGACTGGAGAAATGTTTACTGAAATGATGAATGCTTCAGACTCTGATCCTGTTTCTATTCCAAAGGAGTCAAATTCTGCGAGTGATCATACATCTGAATTGATGAAGCAAATTGATATGTTGCAACAATCTCTTGAAGAGGTTGAAGATGAAAATCATGACCTCAAATTTAAACTTGAAAAATCTTTGAAAGATAATCAAGAGCTTTGCACAGAGATCAATGATTTGAAAATCACTTTGTTTAAAAATGCTTCAAATGATAAACAGATGTCTAATGATCCAAGCTGTAAGGTAAAATTCAATTCAGAATTTGATGCTCCAGCAAAACCTTCAGTTATTTACTCTGATCGTCCTGAATATCCCCCTAGCACTTTTGAGAAAATTGAGACTTCAAGTATCCCAAGAAAAGACTCACTTTCTAAGATAGAGACTAACAAGGTTCCTGTTTCTATTTCAGATATAAAAGGAAATGGAGTTGGGAGGAGTAAGAAGAATAAAGTTGATAGTTTGAATAAAAATGCTAGTTTGAACTTTAGTGAATCTTTTGTTACAAACAATTGTATTTCAGACAGTGTTATTTTGAAAAGTAATTCTTTTGATGAACATGAATGTAAGATTTGTTCCGATAAATCTAAGTTTATGAATTTTGCTCGAAAGAATCTATATTGCAAACACTGCTGGGATAATTCTTTCAACTACTACTCCACTCCTAAGTCCAAAAAGAGTAAAAGAAAAGCTAAACTGATCCTTAATTCTAATTCTAATTATTCCACACAACCCAAAGTGTTTCGTGCTAAGGTTGCCAATCCTAAATCTAAAAAGCATTTTCAGGAATTAAATGTCAAGATGGTGTGGAAATGGGTTCCAAAACCCCGTTATAAATGGAGAGTGAAAGTTAAACCTGCTGATATTCCTAAATTTCTTGATGCTAACCGCGAAGGACCCATCTTGATTTGGGTAACCTAAGCAAAACTAATTGTCTCTTTTGCAAGCCTGTCGACTGTGGGTGATAAATTCCGGATGTTCACACCACATGATAGGATTCAAGCACATCTTGCATAACTATGTGGAGGAGCCTACCAGAAAAGTTAGGTTTGCAAATTCAGAAGTAGAGGGACACGTCAGAGGATATGGCATGCTCGATAATGGAGTTGTGAAGATTCAAAGGGTGCTATATGTTGAAGGACTTGATCATAATCTGTTTAGCACAAGTCACTTCTGTGACATGAAATATCAAGTCCGCTTCACAACAACTCATTGCTACCTAGAGGATCCCAATGGTTACGAGGTCTTCAAAGCTGAACGCTATGGCAATCTATACTATGTAAATTTTCCAACACTATCTGCCACACGTCTAGTATGCCTATTAGCCAAAGCATCTAAAGCACAATCGTGGACGTGGCATCGCCGCTTGTCTCATCAAAATTTTAGATGCATAGCTAAGCTACAAAGACAAGGTTTGGTCAAAGGTCTACCAGAAATGAGGTTCGAAAAATACTCACTATGTTCTACATGTGAGATGGGCAAAATGAAGCGAAGCTCATTCCAGTCCAAAACTAAATCATCGACCTCATCTGCACTGGAACTTCTTCATATGGACCTTTGTGGCCCAATGTGAACAACGTCTATCAACGGCAAGAAATATGTTTTAGTAATGATAGATGACTATTCAAGGTATACATGGCTCGAGTTTCTTCGCAACAAGTCAGATGCGCCAGAATTGATTATCGCCTTTATCAAGCGCATTCAAGTACGTCTTCAATTTCCAGTCCAAACTATTCACAGCGATAACGGCACAGAGTTCAAGAATGACACCCTGTAGAGTTATCTTATCTCTGTAGGAATTTTACATAACTTCTCCGCAACCTACACTCCACAGCAAAACGACATTGTTGAACGGAATAACCGCACTCTTGTTGAAACTGCTCGTACTATGCTTGTATATTCTGATCTACCCATGTACCTTTAGGTCGAAGCAGTCGCAACAGCTTGCTTCACACAGAATCGTACCATCGTGGTCAAACGTTTTGACAAAACAACATATGAGTTAATCAACAATCGTGTTAGTGTATTAAATTGTATCCAAGATTTAGTGAGAAAAGTCATGTAAAAGCCTTTATTCTTGAATAGTCAATGATAGTCAAAATATAGAAAGTCAACATTAGTTTTAGAGGGTGCTTAAGTACTTGAGAGTTTGAATGGATCCTTATTCAAGTTACTTGAGAGTTTAGTTGGATTACTTGAGTGTTTCTTAGTTCATATAAATAGGTTTGTTACTTGTAATTTTGTAAGAGCTTAATGAATAAATCAAGATTTACTTTCTCTCTCTACTCTCTCTCTACAATAAACACTGTTAGATCTTGAGTGAGAGTGTTTGATTGCTTGATTGTGATCTGGGAATACAATTTCAATTGGTATCAGAGCACACCAAACAAATTCAGAAAGATCACTTTAAATCAGATTCTTGAAAATTTAAGAAAATGGTTGTTTTTCAAAAAGTTACTGTTTGATCCGAAATTTCATTGTTTTTGTACAATTAAATCAAGAAATTGATTTGATTGTATACGTTTTATCAATTGGATCAAATCTTATTCAGATCACAGAGTCAAATTCAAACATTAGATTGATCAATTTGATCAAAGTGTGTTTTTTCGAAAAAGTCAAACACAGGCACTGTTTCTTGAATGAATTCGTAGATTTTTGATGTTTTTAATGGAAATATTGTGATAGAAAAGTGCTCTAATATGTTTTTCGAGCATACTGATGCATTTTGAGAATCAATTGCAGGTTTTAGAACGATTTGGAGTGATTTCGTCAACATATCTGTCAAAACGCGCAAGATCCAGAAAACAAGCAAGTTCATCAACAAACGCGCAAGATTCATCTGCAAAACGCGCAAGATCCAGAAAACACGCAAGTTCATCAACAAACGCGCAAGATTCATCTGCAAAACGCGCAAGCTGAAGAACGCTCAAGTGTCTGAAGAACGCGCAAACAACACGTGCGAGTTTGGGTAAAACGCGCAGATAGAGACAAGCGAGTTCTATAAACGCGCAGAGCGAAGCGTGCGAGTTTGATCGAAACGCGCTAAGAGGCTTGCGAGTTTAAAATCAGTGAAAATTTTACTAAGTGTTAAAACGCGCACGTAGTGACAAGCGAGTTTCAGAAACGCGCAAGTGCTTACTAGCGAGTTTCAGTGGGAATAGTGATCTGCGAGTTCAGTGTCTTGCGAGTTTCATCGCCGTGCGAGTTTGAGCAAACGCGCTAATATTGATCTGCGAGTTCTAGAAACGCGCAAGCTACCATCTGCGAGTTTCTTAGTGAACAGTGACTAGCGTGTATAGTGCCTTGCGAGTTTCAATACTAAGTCTGCGGAGGGGGACATATGTTGATAGTGGTCATAATTTTCTGATTTTTGACGATCATTTTTTTAAGCTAATCTTTCAATATGCCTGTTACAGACGAGAGAGGAAACACAATTTTATCTGCAAGAGATATGGTTGTTTTGTACATGCCAGAAATTCCAAAGATGGAAGCTGAATTAGACAAGCTGAAAAATCAGAATTCAAAGCTTCTAAATCAAATTCAGGAGTTCAAATCCAAATTGTCAAATTCTGATAAAACTCCTGATTGTATAAAATGTGCTAATCTTGATAAATCTGATTTTGCAGGTATCATCAGAGCAAGTGAGAATGAAATTGAAATAAAAGAAAAAATCATTGGGGTAAAAGAGAAAATAATTTTACAAAAAGAGAGAAAGATTTCAAATCTTCAAAGTCAACTGAAGACGACTGAACAGAAGTCTTCTGAACTGAAAGATGAATCAGTCAAGCTTCAAAACAAGTTAAAGGCTTTTGAAGATCAGATATCTGCTTTGGAGAAGAAAAATGCTGAACTGCAAACAAGTCTCCAAGCAGAAAAAGAAAAAGCAAATGTGAAGACATCTTCAACTCAACAATCATCTGAGAATTCTAAGAAAGCTGACCAAGAGAAGAAAAATCTTGAGCTTAGATGTATTAAACTTTCAAAGCAAGTGTCTGATTTTGAAAAGGTTTTAATCACTGAAAGAGACACTTTTGCTAAAGAAAGAAAAGTTCTTGAAGATAAAAATACTGAACTTCCCAAGCAGATTTCTACTTTACAAGACTTGCTTGAAAAGGAAAGAAATATTTTCAAAGAAAAGAAGCAGTCTTTTGAAGAACAAAAGAAATTATTTGAAAAGAAAAATGCTGGGATTTTCCAAGATATTTCTGAGAAAAACAAGAACTTGGAAACAGATTTTGAACAAGAACGTTCATATTTTGAATCTGAAATATCAAAGCTCACATCCAAATTATCTGTTCTGTCATCAGAAATTCTAAAAGAACAGATGGCTAGATCTGATTTGAAAAAGAAGTTTGACACAATTATTTCTGAAAGAAACATTTTATCTAAAAAGATAAAAGACTTGGAAGCTGCAAACGTCAATTTATCAGAAAAGATTTCAGCTGATGTGATTAATCAATCACCTGTTGATAATTCAACAGAATCAGTCTGTTCTTTCAAAACAGCTTCAAGTTCAATTCATGATAAAAATGTTTTGAAAAAGAAAAGTGTCAAATCAATAATTTTCAAATCAAGTCAGATCAGACCATCAAATTTATTCTATGACAAGTCTGTTGATGGTTCAATGAGCTTCTATGTTAAATCTCTTGGAAAGCAATCGAAGAAAAATCAGATGGTCTGGCGAGTGAAGACTCCTGATGTAGAAAAGAAGAATGACAAATCATTCAAATCCACAACCAAAGCCAAAAAGAACAGAACACATAAAGGTAAATCTTTTGGTAATTCTGATGTATTTTACTCGACTAATCATTTGATCAGGATTGCTCAGAAGAAAATTTGTTGTTCTTACTGTGGAGAGAATGACTTCGTTCAAAAAGAATCTGCTCATAATTGGTACGGTTCTTACAGAATAACTTCTCAGAATTCTGTTTTTAAAAGATATACATCTAATGAGAAGTGGATTCTTAAATCTAACATACCAGGACCCAAATACCAGTGGGTACCAAAGCCTGTTAAATCTGTTTTGCAGGTACCACAGGTTTAGGGGGAGCAAGATGTTTGACTTCTAGATAAAACAATCTAGGACTCGTACTTCAAAGTACAAGTTAATGACTTCTGAGTAAATCAACTCAGGACTCGGACCTTAAAGTCAAAAAGTTTATGGCTCTTGAATAACATAGTTCAAGACCCACACCTTAATGTAAAGACTATGGCTTCTGATCACATGACAGATCAGGACCCGTTCTTTCATGTTCAGGCATGAATATTTTGTAAATATCCAGGGGGAGCTTAATAGACTTAAATCATTCTATAATGATTTGAGGGGGAGCTTAAAGGTAAATATCTTCTAATCTAAATCTCTGGTTGTTTGAAAGAAGAACAACTTTCAAGCATGAAAAAAACAATTTCTTAAATGTTCAAATCACTTCTCTATTCTCAAAAGATTTCATGAATTAAGAAGTGTGATTTTCAAATGTTTTTCATTATTGAGCTTTAATGTTTAACTGACCGTGTGTTTCCAAAGATCAATACTTGTGTATTATCTTGTCTTTATACTGTAAAGTATTCATACACATCGGTTCAGTACTTCATTTGAATTTGTTATTACCATGTCTCATAACGACCAAATTTTTCGATGGTAATACCCTCGTTTGCTTTCAAATATTGTTGAGCATCAATCATCATTTCCAAATTTGTGCTTTCATTGCTAAATTGTTTATATTCGTTCATATAAACAAATCATCCAATTCTTTGATACCCTAACCATTTCGTTTGATCTGATTGATACATTGTCAGATTCTCAAAATAATTCTCTTGATTTCATTTCATTTATTCAATATCTTTGTTTTGAGAAATCTTCAAAGTTTAATTGCTCAAATCTCATGAGCATACATTTTGACAATGTCATCATACATTTTTGAGCTTAACTGCTAAAGTTAAATTGTTGAGCAACCATTCTTTTTAGGACTTACATGGGATTCATGTGTGAGCTTAAACAGAACTTCCATGGATTCACGTTAACCAATGTTTCCTACCCCGGAAGTTATCCTAGAGTGATTGAGGGGTGAGGGGTCATAAATCAAAGAGTGGGGGAGATAACTCATCCGGTTGAGTTTTTCTCATTGTGTGGAGCAGTAAAATGGAAATGAGAGTTTGGTTAGAAGTGAGCATAATGATAAAAAGAAAGAGGGTGTGAGAACAGAGTTAAAAGAATATCAGAACTCTACACCAACCACTTTCTGAGTCGGGCAACCACAAAATCTGATTGGTTCACATTCTTTGGTGACCATCATTGAAAAAGGCACCTAGCCCATGCCAACTCTTGCATTTAACCCCACCAACCACTCGTTTCTTTCTTAACAAAGAAATGTTTCATTTTCTTTGGGGACGCAGCATATCTGCTATCTAGTCTTCACTCGGAAGATTTAGATATTGAAAAAGAAGGAAAGTTGCTCCACCTTCGCACCTCTTTCATGCACATTGAGTTCGTGTAATACTTGTTAATGTCTCAACAGTTTACACAATTTGAGCCTTATGAAACACAATCATTGTGCTAAATTTTTTCATACACAAGCACTAGCACACAGAAAATTTGTTTTTCTGTCAGAACATTCATAGATAAACCTTGTGTTTTTCAATGATTGAATGGAAGTCCTGGGGAGTCATCATCAAACCAGCTCCTTAAATTGTACATTCGTGGTACACAGTAACTCCGTGTTACTGACAGACACTTCTAACTGTTTCATTTGTTGAATCAGGGTTACAACGTTAATTATATATGAATTTGAAAAGATTCGGGTATATACAGTTATGATTCAGTTCAGATCAAAAGGAGGAGGATGTATTTTCAAGGGGGAGAATCAAAGATTATGTTGAAATTGAAGATGTTTTGATGATTATGACGCTCACAATCATCAAAAAGGGGTAGATATCTACAAAGATCAATTTCAAAGACAAATGGTGAAGATAATTCTGAAGAGATAATTCTGAAAGTTCAAGAAAAGATAAAGAGATGTTAAAGTGAAAAGACTTGTGAAGAAATTCTGAAAGTTCAAGTCAAATGAAGATCAAGTGTTGTTTCAAGACAGATAAAAAGAAGATGTCCAAAGAAGATGTCAAAGTGAAAAAGACTTGTGGAGAGATTCTGAAGAAACAAAGATAATTCAAAGACAAATTCAGATAATTCGAGATAGTTTGTTTTTCTGAAGACTGATCAGAGATTACAGTGATGAAGATACAATTTTCAAAGATCCCTCGAAGTTCCAAAGTTTTCAAAGATTTGTTCAAGACTTGTTGACATTCCGAAGATGCAAAGTGCAAAAGACTTTTCAAAGATTCTTCAAAGACTGAAAGACTGAAGATTGCCAGAGCTTCAAAGTTTAAAGATTGTCAAAGATAAAAGTTGAAGAATCAAGCGCTGAAGACAAGTGTCAAATTTTTTTTAAATCTTGAATACAAAGGGGGAGAATGTTAGTGTATTAAATTGTATCCAAGATTTAGTGAGAAAAGTCATGTAAAAGCCTTTATTCTTGAATAGCCAATGATAGTCAAAATGTAGAAAGTCAACATTAGTTTTAGAGGGTGCTTAAGTACTTGAGAGTTTAAGTACTTGAGAGTTTGAATGGATCCTTATTCAAGTTACTTAAGAGTTTAGTTGGATTACTTGAGTGTTTCTTAGTTCATATAAATAGGTTTGTTACTTGTAATTTTGTAAGAGCTTAATGAATAAATCAAGATTTACTTTCTCTCTCTACTCTCTCTCTACAATAAACACTGTTAGATGAGTGAGAGTGTTTGATTGCTTGATTGTGATCTGGGAATACAATTTCAAATCGTAAATAGGAATGGCAACGGGGCGGGTTTGCCGTCCCCCGTCCCCGTCCTCGAAACCGAAACCCATCCCCGTCCCCGTCCCCGCCCCGTTCCCCGTCAGGTTTTTATTCGGGTCGCCCCGTCGGAGATTTTTTATGCCCCGTCCCCGAACCCGACACGATGGGGAATCCCCGATCCCCGAACCCGACCCGATAATTTAATATTTTTTTATATAATTTCATAATATATATAATTTTATATAATATATATAAATAATTTTATATATAATATATATAAATAATTTTATATATAATATATATAAATAATTTTATATATAATATCTATAAATTTTATATAATATATATAAATAATTTTATATAATTTTATTATAATATATATATAATTTTTTTAATAATATAAATATATATATCGGGGCGGGGCGGGGATACCTTGCCCCGTCCCCGAACCCGATAAAATCCCCGAAAAATTCCCGGACCCGAAATTGTTTTACCTGACCCGAACTTAGTCGGGTTTCGGGTTTCCCCGTCGGGTTCGGGGTTTTCTGCCATCCCTAATCGTAAACCTAACATCAAATTCCTTCGTGTTTTTGGTTGCAGGTGTTACATTCTGCGAGAACGTCAAGGTCTATCAAAGTTTGATAAGAAAGCGGATGAAGGATATTTTGTTGGATACTCTCTAACATCCAAAGCTTATCGAATTTACATAATTCGAACTAAGACGGTTGTTGAGAGCATAAATGTCTCTTTTGACGAGAATTCTACTCGGACTTCTGGACACAACAGTTCAGAACTCGGACTTAAGAACAAAGCTTCTATTCATTCCAAAATAGAACCAACGTCTAAAGAATCTACTTCTTCTAACTCTAACTCTACTTCATCTGAGTTAGATTTGCTGTTTATTGATGCCTTCGATGATATTTGTGCAGACTTTGACAAAGGCATATCTACATCAGTAACAACCTCGGAGGTCCCTACTATTTCTGAAGGCATGTCTGGACCGTCCGAAGAAGTCACTGAAACTGCATCTCCATCAGGTACAACTAAACCGTTAGTTTATGAATCTACTAATGCTGAATCTGTCTCTGCAGATAATTCTTCTGGAAATGAAGTCACGAGTACTTCAGCTGCTACTCCAGAAGCCTCAGTATCAGAAACTCCTGTACAAGATGTCCCGAGTACATCTGTGGATCTACCTGCCGTGCATGATGAATATAATGCATCAAACACGCAACAAATAGTTGAATCCTTACCAAGTACACATCGTCGGACTAAAGATCATCCCCTGCATAATGTGATAGGTGACGTACAATCTGGTGTCACGACACGGTCAGCATTAGCTAATTTCTGCATGTTTTCAAGCTTCCTTAGTTCCCTAGAACCGAAGAAAGCATCAGAAAATCTACGTACCTTCTGGATTTCGGCTATGCAAGACGAGCTTCTGCAATTCGAACGGAACAAGGTATGGCGCTTGATCCCACTACCTAAAGGTAAAACTGTTATTGGAACAAAGTGGGTTTTCAGAAACAAGAAAGACGAGGCTGGAGTAGTTGTGAGGAACAAAGCTCGATTGGTTGCAAAAGGGTACTGTCAACAGGAGGGCATTGACTATGACGAAACATTCGCCCTTATTGCAAGGATCGAAGCCATCAGAATCTTCTTAGCATATGCATCGCACAAAAACTTTACAGTCTATCAAATGGACGTAAAGTCAGCTTTCCTGAATGGCGTTCTGCATGAGGAGGTCTACGTGGCACAACCTAAAGGTTTCGTTAATCCTCATCACCCTTATCATGTCTATGTGTTAGACAAAGCGCTTTATGGTCTTAAACAAGCACCACGAGCCTAGTATGAAACTCTCACTAAATTTCTCTTAGCTTCTGGTTTCAAAAAAGGTACAGTTGATACGACCTTATTTCCTAAAATGCAAGGTGAGGACTTGATTCTCATTCATATTTATGTTGACGACATAATATTTGGGTCGACAAATCATAAATTTTGCAAGAACTTTTCTAAAATAATGGAAACAAAGTTTGAAATGTCGATGATGGGTGAGTTAAATTTCTTTCTTGGTTTACAAGTAAAACAATTACCCGAAGACATTTTCATCAATCAAGCTAAGTACATAAAAAATATTTTGAAAAAGTTCAATATGTCAGATAGCTCAGTCATGAAAACACCAATGGCTATTGGAAAACTCTTAGATGCAGATCCCTCTGGTAAACCTGTTGATCGAAAGGTGTATCGTAGCATGATTGGTTCTTTACTTTATCTGACTGCAAGTCGCCTAGATATAATGTTTGCCACATGTTTTTGTGCGAGATATCAGTCTAATCCTAAAGAGTCGCACTTCAATGCTGTTAAGAGAATCCTTAGATATCTCAAAGGCACTCCTAACTTAGGCCTTTGGTATCCAAAGGATTCTCGGTTTCAACTAACTGCCTTTACAGATGCTGATCATGCAGGATGTAAGCTAGATCGGAAAAGCACCTCTGGATCATGTAAATTTATAGGTGATAAACTTGTGAGTTGGACCTCAAAGAAACAAAACTGTGTTTCCACATCCACCGCCGAGGCTGAATATGTAGCTGCTGCTAGCTGCTGTTCCCAAGTCCTCTAGATGAAGACACAGTTAAGGGAATTTGGATACAACTACAAGTGTGTTCCTATTTATTGTGATTCCAAGAACGCAATCGCTATAACTGCTAACCCGGTTCAGCATTCAAAGACCAAACATATAGATGTACGCTATCACTTCATCAAGGATCATGTAGAAAAATGTGACATTGAAATGCATTTTGTTCAAACTGATTTCCAGTTAGCTGACCTTTTCACCAAGCCGTTGGATGAAAAGAGGTTCCAGTTTCTCATCAGCAAACTTGGTATGTTGAACATATCTTCGTGACCTTACTCATGATTCGAGGGGGAGTATTCTAAATCTTAATCTTGTGTTTTATTTTCCAACTGTTGCTAACGATAGCAGAATCATTTTCACAAATGATTACCATGATTTCTTTACATGCAGGTTTGTTCAAGTGACAATGGCTTCTAATCACATCTGATTAGAACCCTCACTTCAATGTTTTGTGTTTTTTTTATTTGCTTAAAAAAAATATAAAAAATATAAAAATAAATAAAAATAAATAAAAATAAAAATAAAAAAAATAAATAAAAATCTTTAAGTTAAGGGGGAGCTTAATAGACAAAGAACTTAATTGTCAACCTCTTTTTGTCAAACTCTTTTAGTTTGAGGGGGAGAATTGCATCGTCAAACACAACTGTTTTAACTTCTCCAAATTTTCATTTTTCATGTGTAACTGTATTCCTTTGTGCTTTCATGTACAAAAGACTGTTGAACAACATGTTCTTTTAGGAAAATACATAGGATTCAGTGTGAGAACTTAACAGAACTTCCATGGATTCATGATAACCAGTGTTTCCTACCCAAGAAGTATTCCCTGAGTGATTGAGGGGAGATGGGTCAAAAGAATTGAGTGATGGTGTGTGAAGAGGTAAAATTGAAAAGGGAGATTGGTTAGAAGTGAGAATTAAAAGAAAGAGGGTGAGAAAACAGAGTAAAAGAACATCAGACTCTGCACCAAACTTCTTTCTGAGCCGGGCAACCACAAAATCTGATTGGTTCACATTCTTTGGTGACCATTATTGAAATAGGCACCTAGCCCATGCCATCTCTTGAATACAACCCCACCAGCTACTCATTCTTTTCTCAAAAAGAGAATGTTTAACATTTTCTGGGGAAGCAACACATATGCTATTGGTTCTTCACTTGGAAGATACTAATATTGAAAAAGAAGGAAAGTTGCCCCACCTTCGAATCTTTCTCATGCACATTGAGTCTTTGTATAATTTGTTGATGTCTCAACAAGTTTACATACTTTGAGCCTATATTGAAAAGCAATCAGCGGTGCTTAACTCTTTCATACACATTCACGAGCACACAGAAATTTGTTTTCTATCAGAACGTTCATAGATAACCATATGTTATTCGATGATTGAATGGAAGTCCTGGGGAGCCAACATCAAAACCAGCTCCTTAAATAGTAACTTTGTTACTCAGTAACTTTGTGTTACTGACAGGCATTTCAACTGAGTCATTTGTTGATTCAGGGTTACCATTTTTTATTATTTGAATCTGAAAAGATTGAAATAATCACTCTTTCCATTTGGGAAGACTGCTCTTATTTCACACATGGCTCGTTACATGAAGACAGTGCTAAATTGATGACCATACTCAAAGGGGGAGATTGTTTTGATATGTTTTGATGATGATGATTCTCACCACTCATCAAAAAGGGGGAGAATAATCAACAAGGGAGAATACAAGAAGAATTTTTGACTGAAGATTTCAAAAATGTCAAAGTGTCTGAGCTTATTTGATTTATCAAAAGTCTGACTGAAGATGATCGTCGGAAGGACACTTCATTTGAAGCTATCAACGTCATATCTGAAGTTTTTCAAGAAAAGTGAAGACCTGAAGACTATTGCCAAAAAAATTTTAATCTTGAATCCAAAGGGGGAGATTGTTGGATCATAAATTGTATTCAAGATTAAAGTTAAAGTTCAGGGTTCAAATTGTAATAAGTTAATAGTTTTAGTTGTAATTGGGCCCAAGCCCATTAGGCATATACGCCTAAGTATTTATATGTTTTAGTTAATTTGGTTTTAGGTTAATCCTCTAATAATCCTCATTATTACTTGCATAATAATAGAGAGGTACCAAGAACACACACATGATTTTCATTGATTAATTAAGGGATCGTGGTATGTTATTCTGATTTATTATCTCTTGATCTTTATTGTGTTGTGTGATTGTTATCAACTAGTAATATGGGTTTAACACGAAGAACTCGCAAGATCCAAAATTTCGCATGATAATGATGGAATTCGCATGACACTTGGTGTTTGAAAAAGTCTAAGGGAGGAACTCGCACAGTGCATTTTACGAATGGACCAAAATTCGCATCGGTCTACATGCGAAAAGGAGGAATTCGCACCTTGCATCATACGAAAAGTAAAGCTTGAAGAATCTAAGGACAGAACTCGCATCGTGAAGGATACGAAATCTGTAAATTCGCATCCCATTTCATACGAATTCTGGGATTTCGCATAAAAAGAGCTAAATTTTTTCTAAGTCTAAAACACGCATCGATACGTGAAGTTTGATGTTGTGAAATTGGCTAAGCATGGAATACGCATAAGGCTTAGTGTACGAAAAGTTTGAGTTCTGAAAAGTTCCAAGTCAGAAATCTGCATCTCAAGGTGTGCGAAAAGTTGGAATCCGCATCCAACGTCGTGCGAAAAGATACTTCTCGTATATAGTTACGTGCGAAAAGCTGAAGATTCAGTTCTTTAGTGTGCGAATTTATGTTCCTGTGCGAATTAAGGGTCATTTGGTGTCCGAATTCTGTTGGTGTGCGAATTGTGCAGTGATCTTAGTGGTGTGAGGATTCTACACTTAGAAAATTGTTGGAGTTTTTGTGGAATTTTTTTTAAAAATGTATTCTATTGATTTTCTGAACTAACGATCATTCCAAGCTATTATTCTACATATTTCAAAGATGTCTCAGGGATATAGTTATGATTTTGGACAGATGAATATTTCTGAAGCTAAAGCGAATGTTAAGCATCTTGCTGGACAATTGTCTATCTACACCAGAATGGCAAATGACTGCTCAAGAGAAAACACAAAGATTAAAGTTGAGAAGGTTGACTTGCAAGGTAAAGTCTTTGCTCTTGAATCCAAAGTAAAAGATCTGAAAAGCAAAACTAAAAGCCCATATGTTAAAGCAGAAAGAGATAAATTAAAAGAGAAAGTGTTTTGTCTTGAAGTAGAGATAAGTGTGCTAAAAGAAGAAGCTTCTTTAGCAAAAGACAACTACAGTGTACAAAATGAGCTGAAGAAAGTTGAAGAGAATAGAAAAGTTTTGGAAAGGCAAAATGTTTAGTTGAAGACGAAGATTTTGGAATTGGAAGCTAAGATTGTCAAATTCAAGAATGAAGATTCAGTCAAGAAGAGTGAGGACATAGCCAAAGGATTAGAATCTGCAAATGCTAAGCTACAGAAAAATATATTAGTTTTAGAAAAGCAGGTTGCTAAAGAAAATTGTGAGTTCCAGATCCAAGCTATATATCACACAGTGAATATGTAGAAATCATCTTTTATTAATTGAACAATGTATTACACAGATTTCCAACACTCGTATACCTATTTCTCTCTCACAGCTCATAACTCACACTTTCTCTCTCTAATCTGAACTTTCTCAAGCGTACACCCCCTTGACAATTAACTAAAGAACACTACTTATATGGTTAACAACATTGACCTTACAACATAATTTAAATGTCAAAGTCAAATACTTTGACTTACAAGCCTTTTTACATTTTTACAACTTTACAACTTTGACCCCTTATTTAATCTTGAATACAATTCTGACTTAACAACCTCTCTCTTTGGATTCAAGATTAAAAAAATTGACGATAATCTTCAGGTCATCTTTCAGTTGCAAAATCTTCAATACAGAATCTCTAACAGCTTCACATCTTTAACAATCTCTCTCTTTGAAAATCTTTAAAATACAAACTTAAAATCTTCAGAACTACGAAACTTTCTTCAATCTCTCCTTTTGATCACAATCAAGTAACAATCTTTCAGATAATCTCTTTAGCTTGAAAAATCATCGGACATTGCTTTGACTTGAACTTTACGACTTTCTTTTGACTTGACTTTCTCTTTGAGATTGAACTTTGAATCATCTCCCCTTTTTCGATAAGATCAACATAAATCTGACTTTGAAATTCTTTGAAATATCTCCCCCTTTTTGATGAATGATGAGAAATCAGAATCATCAAAATATTTCAACGTCAGCTTCATCTTTGAAATATCTCCCCCAAATATCAAAATAAACACAGTCTTCATGAGATAGACAATCTCCCCCAAAGAGAATATGATCTCCGTCTGATCTGATATGAACATTCTTTCGTCAATTCATACAATGTATTTATCTGAATCTTTTCAAGTTCAGACAAATTAGGATTGGTAACCCTGAATCAACAAATGAATCAGTTATCATGCCTGTCAGTAGCACATAGCCACTGTGTACAACGAATGCACATAGGAAAGGAGATTTTTTATGTTAACTCCCCCAGGGCTTCCATTCAATCATTGAAAAACCACAAAGGAATTTTCTTTGAATGTTAATACAAGAAAACTTATTTCTTGTGTGTTCGTGCATGTGTAGAAATGATTGAAGTATTTAAATCTTGAACATACTCAAAATATGTAAATTATTGAGACAACAACAAGTATTGCGCGGACTCAATGTGCATGAAAAAGGGTCGAAGGTGGGGCAACTTTCCTTCTTTTTCAATATCAACATCTTCCAAATGAAGATATGATAGTAGATGTTTTGCTTCCCCAAAGAAGTGTGAAACATCTTTTTGTTAAGAAAAAGATGAGTAGTTGGTGGGGTTTAATGCAAGAGTTGGCATGGGCTAGTGCCTGTTTCAATGAAGTTCATGAAAGAATTGCGAAACAACAGATTATGTGGCTGCCCGACTCAGAAAAAGTTTGGTGCAGAGTTTGATAGTCTTTTACTCTGATCTCTCACCCTCTTTCTTTTAAACATTTGAGCTCGTTTCTAACCAATCTCTCTTTCACATTTTACCTCATCACACACCCACTCTCTATTCTTTTGACCCCTCTCCCCTCAATCACTCGGGATAACTTCTTGGGTAGGAAACACAGGTTAACGTGAATCCATAGAAGTTCTTTGAAGCTCTCACACTGATCCCATGTATTTTTTTCCTAAAAGTGATGTTGCTCAACAATTTATCTTGACTCGTAAGCACAAGATACCATTATCAGAAAAAATTATGCTCGTTAAAAAATAAGAATGAAATTTGAGCAGTCTGGACATTTAAGATCTCTCAAAACAATGAATTTGAATGAATAAAATGAAGTCAAGTTAAGTGTTTTGAGAATCTGACAATGATTCGATCAGATCAAATATCATGAAGAAAAATATTGGGATATCAAAGAATTGAGATGTGTTTATATGAACAAATATAAACAATTTGACGATGAAAGCACAATTATGAAGAAACGACGTCTGATACTCAATCAACTTTTAAATTCAAACGAGAGTATTACCATCGAAAGATTTATCTTTTTGAGACGTGGTAATAACAAAGTCAATAAAAATACTAAACCGATGTGTGTAAGAATACTTAACAGTATAAAGACAAGACAATACACAAGTATTAGTCTTTAGAAACATACAGTCAGATAATCAAGAAAGCACTGATATGAAAAACATTTAGAATCGCACTTCGAAATTCATAAAAACGTTTGAGAACACGAAATGGTTTGAACGTTTAAGAAATTATTTTTCACAACCGAAAGTCATTCGTCTTTCAAAATGTGGTAGAGATTAAGATTTAGAATGATATACCTTCAACGTAGAAATATTAACTCCCCCTAAAATGAATATTTATCTTCTAAGCTCCCTTTGACAAAAACATCAGATATACTCCCACGCTATATCTGTAAAAAGTCAAATTATTATAAAAGAACAATATGAATATAACAATGAAAATTTAATTTTCTTTTCTCCCCCTTTAAAAATATGATAGTGAAAATTTTAACTATCTCCCCTTAAACAGACAACAAATACTTCTAGAAAAAGATGTATCTGTTCAACTTCAGTCAGAATGAAAACATTGAAGTACGGGTTCTGAACAGAATTATCCAGAAGCCAACGTTACAAATTCTCCGGTGAGAATTGTAACTCCCCCTAAATTTCCAAATGTAACAATCAATTTATCTTTTAATCTCCTCCTGAAAAATCAGAAAATGTATCAATAAAAATATAAAACATATAAGCTTCCCCTTAACATTTGCATAATCCTTAATCAATAAACTGAGTTCTGAATTACTAGGATTGAAGTAAATTCAGAAGTCAAACTCCCCCTGAAAAATTGTATTCACAAATTTATCAGAAGAAATAATAAGTACCCCCTTTGAAAATTGATCATCTTTTATATGTCGGAGTACAATCCTTTGACATTGAAGTACGAGTCCTAGACTAGAATTTTTCTAGAAGTCAATGCTCTTACTGCCCCTAGACTTTGGGTGACTGCAACACAGATTGAGCTTTTGGTACCCAACTGGTATTTGGGTCTTGATTTGTTAGTTGCAGTTCGATTAGGAGTAATGTAGTAAGAACCATACCAGTAATTCACATAATTTTTACTTACAAGATCATTTGAGCCACAATAAAAACAATTGATTTTCTTTTGTGCTAACCTGATCAATTAATTGAGAGTATAAACAATATCAGGTTTACCAAAAGATTTACCATTTAGAACATTGTTCTTCTTTGCATTCGGTTTATGCACAAATGATTTCTCAACCTTCTTCTCATATGAGGATCATTTTCTTTTCAAAACCCATTTTTCTTTGCCATTTGTCATTTTAGATTTACATGAACCATCAACATTACGATCATAGAAAAGGTTAGAAGAACGAATCCGATCTTTAGATTTTACTAACCTCTTTGAAGAAACATGAGTATGATATGAACTTGAATTTGTCTTGAATGAGCATTCAGATTAAGCTAAATCATCTCTCGGTGATTTAACAATTGATTCTGGCGTATTTTGTTCAGTCAATTTCACCTTGAACAAGATATCTTCAAGCTCTGTTATCTTTGCAGATAAACTGTTTCTTTCCTTTGAAAGCAGGTCAAATTTCTTATGTAACTCAGACTTCACATTCTTCTCCTTCATTACAGTAGTTGATAGTTCAGATAATTTCCTTGTCAGCTTCTTTATCTCCGTCTCAAAAACTTTTCTTTCCTCCTAAAAATCTTTCTCCACAGAATTTATCTTATCAGATATTTCTTTAAAGACACTTACATTCTTCTGCTCAATTTTCTTCTTCTCTTTCTCAAATTTGTTTCTTTCCATGATGATAACATTCTCAAAGTCTGTCATTTGCTGAGAAAGTTTGGCACATTTGAGTTCAATGGATTTCTTCTTTTCAAATGATTTTCTGGAAAACTCTGAAAACTTATGTGCAAAAGTTTTTCTTTCCTTTTCAAATTCTTCTTTATCTTTAGAGATCTGCATTTCCAAGGCTGATAACTTCTTCTCTAGTTTTACATTTGCAGATTCCAAACCTTTGACAATGTCCTCACTCTTCTTGACTGAATCATCATTCTTGAATTTGACAATCTTACCTTCCAATTCCAAAATCTTCTTTTTTAGCTCAGAATTGTACCTTTCCAAAACTTTTTTGATCTCTTCGCTCTTTTTCAACTCATCATGTACATTGGAGTTGTCTTTCACTTGAGAAGCTTCCTCTTTCAAAACACTAATTTCCACCTTAAGGCTAAAAACTTTCTCTTTCAATTTGTCTCTTTCAGCTTTAAGATCTGGGCTTTTAGATTTGCTTTTCTGACCTTTTATCTCGGATTCAAGAGCAGAGACTTTATCTTGCAATCCAGCTTTCTCAGCTTTAATCTTTGTATTTTCTCTTGAACAGTCATTAGCCATTCTAGTGTAGATTGATAATTGTCCAGTAAGATGCTTCAGATTGGCTTTAGCTTCAGAAATGTTCATTTGACCAAAATCATAACTATGACCTTGAGACATATTGAAATCTGTAAAATAACAGCTTGGAATGATCGTTAATTTGGAAAATCAACAAATTACAACTCAGAAAAAATTTCTGCAAAAAAATTTCCAAAAATTTTCTAAGTCTGGAATCCTGACACCACTGTATATCTCACAGAATTCGCACACCAAACAAATTCGCACACCAAGTAGCCTAGAATTCGCACAGGAACAAAATTCGCACACCACTGAAAAATTCCTTTGACTTTTCACACGCCTCTTGATGCGTAAAGTGACTTTCCGCACGCCTTTATATGCGGATTCCAGCAATTCGCATGCTTTGAGATGCGAGTTTCTAACTTAAAAAGTTACCAAACTTCAAACTTTTCGTAAGAAAATCTTATGAGAATTCCATACTTAGTCAAATTCATAATCTCAAACTTTTTGTATCGATTCTTTTCGCATAACAAGAGATGTGAGTTCTATACTTTGTAAAATTTCAGCTTCCCTATGCGAAAACCTCAAAATCCGTATGACATGGGACGCGGATTCTCAGAATTCGTATCCTTCGAGATGCGAATCTCTCCCTTGACAAGAGCTTGAAATGATCGTTAATCAAAGAATTAGAAATCTTGACTAAAAAGTCAAACTTGAAAATTTTCAGAAAAATTTCCAAAAGTATTCTAAGTATAGAATTCTCAGAATATTCTACGAATTCTTCACTTAGTCGCAAAATGAACTTCAAACTTTTCGCAGATGAGCTTTTCCCAGGCTGTGATTTGCGAATTCTAGCTTTTCGCAAACAAAGGTATGCGAATTCCTTGCTTTTCGCAGGCTTCAATGTGCGAATTCAACACTTTTCGCATGCAACGTCATGCGATTTCTTGACTTCGAAATAATTTCAAAGAAAAATTCAAAAGCTTTTCGTAGATCAAACAACTCAACAGTAACTTTTCGCAACGTTCAGTGTGCCAATTCTGAGCTTCTCGTATGAAGTAGCTTGCAAATTCTCTACTTTTCGCACACTTAAGTCTACGAATTCTGCACTTAGGTTTTTTCACAACACCAAAAATCAATGTGACATGCGAATTCTTGAGAAATTCGTATGTAACACTCTGCGAATTCTGTCCTTGATTTTTCAAAAACACCAAGAACTTGAAGTCTGCGAGTTCTTCGTATGAACTTGCGAATTCTTGCGAAAAGTCGACCTTAATTCACTGATTTTGTCATAACTCCTTCAAATCTCAACCAATTGCTTTGCAATTTTGCAGGATTACTCTCGATCAGTTTCTGAACATATTAGCTGAATACCTTTTCGATCAAAAACCACTAGAAATCGAATTTCGATCTACACACAGTGCGTATGAACTTTGAACCAAAAATTTACAAATTCACAAAATTGAACAAATCTATTGAGAATTAGGCTATGTAATCTATACAAGAATCAATCCAAACTATAAAAATATTAAAATTCAATAGAAATCCAATCCAAATTTCACCAAAATCTTATATATTTGAATCCACACAGTATGTTCTGCGAGTTCTTCCAATTTTGAGCAAAAATCGATCTCTGAATTCTCTGATCTGCTCTGATACCAATTGTTATTCCAGTTTCAAGCACTCTAACACAGATTAATCAACACACACTAATTACAAGTCATTTGTATATTTATTGGAATGGATTACAAATGCTTTCTCTATGTGTACAAATATTTTTCTCACTACAATCACAAGTCTCTCTCTGAATGTATGTATGTGTGTGCTTTCACATGTCTCTCTGACGAAGATCTACTTCCACACTACAAGGACACAACCCTTATATACTAAGTCAACTTTGTTGACCTTTACAACACATGGCTTATAAGGAAAGTCAAACACTCTTGACTTTTACAAGGCAACTTTACAACCCTTACATAAATGACCCTTTTAATCTTTTTAATCTTGAATACAACATTCTGACTCAACAAAATAAGTCATCGATCCTAGGGAGAGGATACTTATTCTTCAACGTCACCTTATTCAATTTTCTATAGTCTATACACATCCTCATCGTGGCATCTTTTTTTCCACGAACAAGACCGGTGCTCCCCAAGGCGACGAGCTCAGCCGCACAAATCCCTTCTCTAGAAGATCTTGGAGTTGCTCCATCATCTCTTTCATCTAGGATGGGGCCAAATGATAAGGGGATCTAGCTATCGGAGCCGCTCCCGGAGTTAAGTCTATTTTGAACTCCACTTGGCGATCGGGTGGCAATCCGTGCAAATCATCTGGAAACACATTGGGAAATTCGTTCACCACTCTTACATCTTCAAGCCTTTTCTTCTCAAGCTTGGCGTCTATGACGTATGCCAAAAAGGATGAGAATCCTTTCACTAAGAATTTTCACTCCTTAACCATGCTAATAATCGCCACTTCGCCTTTCTTTCTTTCGCCATACACGGTCACCACCTCCTTATCCAAAACTAAGATCAAATCAACTTCTTTTCACAAAGGATTTCAGCATGGTTATTTTCTAACCAATCCATCCCTATGACGACGTCAAATCCTCCAATAACCATCGACATCAAATCAACCGGAAACTTGTGTCCCTCGATTTCCAACATTCCACCCCTAAGAATATCCTGAATCACTACTTGATAACTATCTACTAATTCTACCACTAAGGCATCCTTTAAGTTAATGGTGGGTATAGACAAATTTTGGCAAAAAGAATTCGACACAAACGAAAAACTTACACCAGAATCAAATAATACAAGTGCAGGTATGGAGTTTAGGAGAAACTTTCCCGACAATACATCTGTCGAAGCCTTCGCCTCCTCAGTTGTCATTTGGAAATCCCTTCCCATTTCTCTTGGAGGATCCAACTTCTTTCCTCCGCTACTCCCCGTCTTCAACTTCGGGCTCTCACCTCTAAAGTGACCTGGTTCGTTACATTCAAAACATATTTTCCCTCTGATCGTGCAATACTTGAAATTGTGGCCAGCCTTGCCACACTTAAAGCAGATTTCGGGCACATAATTTCATGGGCTAAAGTGCTTGCTTCAGAAATTGGAACACCATGAGGCCTCTCGTCTAAACCCCCCCCCCCCCCCCCCGTTGATTGTTGTTGAACGGTCTCAACTACTTGGAGGGTACCGAACTTCTCTCCCATTTCCTCTTCTCTACTATTCCACTTCTTTCCTCTCTACCTCGACCATAAGAATCCTCCACCAACTGCGTGTTAGAACATAAATATGTTCTATTTAGAAGTTTAGTAAAGTAATCACATGTTGTTTGTATTGGGCCTTGTAATGGGTTTGGGCTTAATATTTACAAGAGGTATTGGGGGTATAAATAGGAATCTTGTAGTATGTTTGTTTGTAAGTTTCATTTTCAACATGTAGACATACGAATTCCTTGTGCTCTGTAGTGTAGATTACTTTCAATAAAAAAAAACTACAGATTTCTACCTCTACAATCTCTTGTTAATCTTTGTTATTCAATCAATCTTTGATCTCATGGACCTCACAATTGGTATCAGAGCAAATCCAAGTTTGAAATCAAGAAAATATGGAGTCTCACTGTGTCATTGAGTCTTAGATCGAATTTTGAATTTGTGTGTGTAATTCGAGTTGTAATAGATTGATTTGAGTTCGTTTTATGTTCTAGATCAATCTTGTATAGGCTAATTGAGTTCTTGCACTGTAATTTTCATCAATTTTTTAAATTTCACAAGTTTGAGTTCACGAGTTCGTAAGCACTGTAATGGGATCAAATTTGTAAGTTTGAGTGTATTTTGTTGTAATTCTTTGGTCGAATATTATTCTAGATGTATTAGTGGTTTAATTGTCGAAGTTTCAGATTGTAAATCGAAGGTTTGATATGTTTTTCAGTAGATCAGAGAGTATTTTTCATCGAGATCTCAAGAACTCGCAGATACTTCAGGAACTCGCACGAAGATCTTGTAGACTCATTGGATTTCGCTGACTTTATTAGATTTCGCATAAGTTTGATTCTGAAAAAAAAATCAAGTATAGAATTCGCAGATGAGTGTCATGCGAATTGCATAGAATTCGCATGTGTGAGTATTTTGAAATCATCAGAATTCGTATAACTGTGTTCTGCGAAAAGTTCTCTTGAAAATTATTAAAGGATAGAATTCGCATCATTGTCTCGTGCGAATTGTAAGAATTGGCATAAGTTTTGTGTACGAAAAGTTTTTAGTGGAAAAATTCTTCAAGTATAGAATTCGTGTAAGGTAGGATACGAATTCTTAAGAATTCGCATCTAACTATATACGAATTCCTCAGAATTCGCATAAGTGTGAGTTACGAATTCTTGTTTTTCAAATATCTTTAAGTTCAGAATTCGTATCAGGTTCTTTACGCAAAAAGTGTGTGTGCGAAAAGTTTGACTTTCAAAATTTTTCTAAGTCTAGAACTCGCATAGAGTTGTATGCGAATTCCTGGAACTTGCATAACACTTCATACGAATTCTGTGTGTATACGAATTCTGATTTCTTCTTAGTGTGCGAATTCTAAGGCTGGTGTGAGTAGTGGGGGAATTCTGTTGTTGTACGAATTTTGTGTGCGAATTCCTTGTATTTCACTATTGCATGCGAATTCCATACTTGTGATTTTTGGAAATTTCATTTTCTGAATTTCTTTCTATGTTTTCTGTATTTTTGGATTTCACTTGGACTAACGATCGTTTGTCAAGTTCTTATTGTAAACTTTTGAAACAAGATGACTTCAAAGGACGCACTTTCCATTGGTACTGATGTGAAGCCCCCTGTTATGTTCAAAGGAGAATATGAGCAGTGGAAGGACCGATTCCTTGACTTCATTGACCGACATGCAAACGGAGAGAACATTCTCTTATCTATCATGGAGGGTCCAATGGTTCCACCCATAATGGAAATACCTGATGACGAATCTTCCGATAGTGAAGATGGAGATGAAGATATAGTTAGAATGACAAAGACTGTTCCGAAGGACATCTTACAGTACACTGAGGAACAAAAGAGCAGACACAAGGCTGATAAACAAGCACGGTCTCTTCTCTTACAGAGCATTCCTAATGAGATATACATAAAGATTGACAGCTACAAAGCCAATGCTAAAAAGATGTGGGATCAACTTCAGAAGATGATGATGGGTTTGAAGGACGGAAATCAGATGAAAGTAGCAAACTGTATTAACAGCTATGAAAAGTTTAAGGCAAAAGAAAATGAAAGCCTTGAGGATACATACGAGCGATTTGTTCTTCTACTGAATGAGCTTTCAAAGAACAAAGTAAAAAAGAAGCAAATCGAAAACAACGTCAAATTCCTCAGCATTCTTCAACTGAAGTGGAAGAAGCACACGAGAAGAATGAAGCAAATGAAAGACCTAAGTGATATCCCACTCCATGAGGTGTACGAAACTTTAAGATAGAACGAGGAGGAGGTTGAAGAGAAAAGAAGTGAGAAGAAGAAGACTGAGTAAAATGTTGACCCGATTTCTTTGGTAGCTGGTCAGAAAGAGAAAGAGAAGAAGAAGAAGAAGAAGAAGAAGAAGAAGAAGAAGAAGAAGAAGAAGAAAGTTGTTCTTCCAAGTTCAGATGATTCTGCTGATTCAGACTCTGATAGTGACGACGGAGAAAATCTGAAACAAGCTATGTTGCTTTTGACCCGTGCATTTCAAAAGAAGTTCTACAAGAAGTCGGGTTCAAACTCTCAGAGATATTCGTCTGGATCAAAGAATCACGAATATAGAGAACGGGTGGAAGGAAAGAGATTTGAGGAGAAGAGGTTTGGTGAAAGAAAGACAGAAGAGAAGAAGAGATATGTGAATGATTATGGAGCTGAGAAGAAGACAGATGAATTGACTAAGTGCTACAACTGCGGAAAGGTTGGTCACTATGCCAAGGACTGCCGAAAGCCTACCGTAAGGAATTCTGATTACTACAAGCAGAAGATGTTGTTGGCTAAACAGAAAGAAGCCGAAAAAGCTTTAATGGTTGAGGACGAGTTTTGGCTAGACCATTCCGACGAAAAGGAAAAAGAAGAGACAACACACATGTGCTTGATGGGTAAAGAAGTGAGATATGATGAGACAGATGAAGAGACATCTGATGAGGTACTTAATTTTTCTGAATCTGATTTGTAACCAAAATGGAAGCCATGATGATCGAGCTTCAAGACCTTCAATCTAAACTGAAAAAGGAAAAGAGCAGAGCTGCAAAGAAAAGTCAAAATATTTTTGAACTCAACAAGGAACTTGTTGGGAACAAAAGTCTAATTGACTCTCTGAACAAATCTGCTTCTGGTTTTAAATTGCAAAAAAATGGTTTTGAATGTAAGATTTCTGAATTTGTTACTAAGCTTTCAAAGTCTGATCTTGAAAATCAAGAATGTGTACTACAAGCTTATAAATTGTAGGTTGAGAACAAGACTTTAGAAAAAAAGGTAAATGGTTTGGAAGCCAAGTTATATGCTAGAGGCGAAATAGATCAAACCATTTTCTTAAATACACCCAATGTGGAAGTTGATTTTAAAGAGAAGTAGGGACTCAGTTACGATAACCCACATTACTTAAAGAAAGCCATCAGAAAACAACCAACATTGTATAACTTTGATTTTCTATTTGCGGCCGGTAAATATCCTCATTTAAAACCCAAATTCGTTACCAAATCATCTGATGAGGTAGAGGCCAAAGAAGATGAAAAGAGAAAGAATACAAAGAAATTGCAACTACCATTCTGCTATCAAAAGCTGAATGATAGTTATCTTTCTGAAAAACCAAAGTTTCTTTCAAATGATTATTTTGCTAGATATTCTACACAAGATATGAAGGCAAAACCGATTAAAGCTAAAATTTACGTCCCTCCACTTGTGTTAGAAAGCAAAATAATTGATCTTGAAAATGTTTTATCTGATGAAAGAATTTTGGTTGACATTGAACAAAATGTATTTTCTACTGTAATGAAGAACACTGTTGTTAAAACTGAATTCAAAGAGTGTTCAACATCTTCTAAGGCACCTCAAACTTCAGAAGTTGATTTTGATGACTTATTTGCGTCTACAAATGATTTCTTAAATTCTGATGATGGGTGTGTTGAAGAATGTATTGATATGTTAGATTTTAATGCTAAACTTCCAGATCATTCTGCTTTTATAATAAACTCTGAAGCTTTACCAAGTGTATATGAAGTTGGTGAATCATCGACTAAGGTTGGTGAATCAGTTTCTGTGAGTACTGATTACTATGAGAAAGGTAAGAAACAAAAGAAACGGCGCTCACAGAAACGGAACAACACTGGTAAGCTTAAGAAAAGACAATCTCAAAAATTTGTTTTTCCTAACAAATCTAAATCTTTTATTTAACATTTGAAAAAGAAAAGGTCGGAAGAAAGAACTGAATGGCGACCAAAACGGAAGATTGATGAGAGTTCAAAATCATGTCCTGATAATTCTTGTAATAGATCGACTGATAGTAGTTCCGATGTAGTTGGTACAGTTCCTTCTAATAAACAAAAACTTGTAATTCCTTACAAGAGATAGTGTAATAAAGCAATTACTCTAATTATCTCGATCTGCTACTAAGTCATCTAACTATAGACGGAATGATTTTGTTTCTCACTGATATTCTGATGATTGGTTTGGTACTTATCATTTCTATTCTTATAAATCATATGCTTCAAAAGTTTTTCAAAAGTTTAGAGGGTCCATATACAAATGGATGCCAAAATCTTGTGCTAATCCGATAGGACCCACATTTAAATGGGTACCTACAGTTATTGTTCCCTGATTTCTCATGTGCAGACCCGTCATATGTGGTATTTGAATTCTAGTTGCTCCAAGCATATGACTGGGCAAAAAGATATTTTGTCTAATTATACAGAGAAATACTGCGGGAACGTGAGATTCGGAAATGATCAGTTTTCACTGATTTTGGGCTACAGTGACGTGATACAAGACAACGTAACGATTACGAAAGTGAGTTACGTGAAAGGATTAGGACATAACCTGTTTAGCATTGGACAGTTCTGCGACAAAGATCTAGAGGTAAATTTCAAGACCAAGAGATGTTCTGTACGTACTGAAGACGGTAAGGAACTCTTGGTCGGCACAAGAAAGTCTAACCTCTACACAATTAATCTGTCAAAAGTCTAGACTGACAATGATGTGTGTCTACTGTCAAAAGCCTCGCTGCAACAAAGTTAGTTATGGCACCGAAGGCTTTCTCACCTGAATTTTCGATACATCAACAAACTGGTCACCGGAAAACTAGTCAAAGGACTTCCTGAGCTTAAATACGAGAAAGAACATTTGTGCACAGCGTGCGAGAAAGGTAAAACGAAGAGAGTCGCTCATAAGTCGAAGCCTGAACCTAGTACAAGCTTCCACTTGAACTGTTACATATGGATCTCTACGGTCCTATGCGTACCCAAAGCATTAACGGCAAGAAATATGTGTTAGTTATTGTGGACGATTATTCGCGATATACATGGGTCAAATTTCTGAGATCAAAGAATGAGACGCCCGAAGTCATCATCAATTTCTTAAAGACTATCCAAGTGAATCTGCAAAAGCCATTCAAGCTTCTTCGTACAGACAACGACACAAAATTCAAGAATAGAACTGTATAAGATTATCTCGAATCGGTCGGGATAACACATCAATATTCTATTGCTAGAACGCCAGAACAGAACGGAGTAGTAGAAAGACGAAACCGAACGCTAGTCGAGGCCGCTCGAACTATGCCAAGCCAATCGGATCTACCTCTATTTCTTTGGGCTGAAGCTGTATTGACTGCGTGCTACACTCAAAATCGTTCCATAATACATTGCCAGTTTGGTAAAACACCTTATGATTTGATAAATAATCGTACACCTAGCATAACACTTTCATATTTTTGGATGCAGGTGCTTCGTGCTGAACGATAAAGAGAACTTGAACAAGTTCAGTCCCAAGGCTGATGAAGGCATCTTCATTGGATATTCTCAAACGTCCGTTGCATACAGAGTCTATCTGAAGAAATCAAAGACTGTCATCGAGAGCGTAAATGTTACATTCGACGAAGAGTTGGCTTCTAAACAACACAGTTCAGAACCCGTACTTACTAGGAGTGTTAGCTTATAGACAAATCAGTCCAGAACCTGTGGTTAATGCTACTGATTCTGATAAACCCTCTACATCTCATTTATCAGAATTAGATTTATTGTTTGAATTTTTCTATGATGAGTTTCTTGGATCTAAACTGCCTAAATCTGTTGTGATTAACAGACCTGAAGAGTCAAGCGGTCATCATACAATCACTTCAGATGTGTATACTGAATTCGTTCCCCAGGTTCAGCAAGAAACTCCAGTTCAAACAACTACTCCTTCAGTTGAAGCTGTACATGACAATGTTGAGACAAAAGTTGCTGACTCAGTTGGTTGCACTATAACGTCTACTCAACAACCAGAAATTGTTGTACCAACTGATGCTTCTGCACCAAATACTTCAACTAAACAACTCTCTGAACAAGAAGAAGCTGAAAGTGGATACTTAGATGAAAATCATGATCAATCTACTTCAAATCCACTCCCTCATGAACACAAGTGGACCAAAGAGCACCCGGTAAGCCAAATCATTGGAGATCCATCTAAACCAGTGCAAACTAGGTCTGCTACATTAAACATGTGTATGGATGACTCATTTCTGAGTAAGATAGAGCTAACATGCGTATCTGAAGCTCTATACGACTCAGATTGGGTAACTGCGATGCAAGAAGAGCTAAATCAGTTCGAAGCATTAAAAGTCTGGAGACTAGTACCTAAGCCACTCGGAAAGACTATAATTGGTACAAAATGGGTGTTCAAGAATAAAAAGGATGAAGATTGTATCGTAATCAGAAACAAAGCAAGACTAGTGGCTAAGGGATATAGGCAAGAGGAAGGTATTGACTATGACGAGACTTATGCTCTAGTGGCGCGCATCGAGGCTATCTGCATGTTTCTTTCATATGTCTCCCACAAGAACTTCACCGTCTATCAAATGGACGTGAAGACTGCCTTTCTAAACGGCATTCTCAAAGAAGAAGTCTACGTTTCTCAGCCTGAAGGCTTTGTCAATCCAGAGAAACCAAATCATGTTTACATTCTCGACAAAGCTTTTTACGGACTGAAGCAAGCCCCTCAAACCTGGTATGAAGTCTTATCTAAATTCCTAGTCAAGTCTGGCTTCTCTAAAGGTAAGATCGATACTACTTTGTTTATTAAAAAGGAAAAAGCCGATATCATTTTAATTCAGATATATGTGGATGACATCATATTTGGCTCAACAAATCCAAAATACTGTAAGAAACTTTCAAATCTCATGGTGTCTAGATTTCAGATGAGTATGATGGGAGAGATGAATTTCTTTCTCGGATTACAAGTCAAACAATTTTCAACGAGGATTTTAATCAATCAATCAAAGTACATTTTCGATATTCTTAGAAAATTCAAAATGGAAAATTGTACACCTATTGGAACCCCGATGGCACCAGGAACTAAGATTGGCACTGATCCTTCGAGAAAAGTTGTCAATGTTAGAACCTACCGAGGGATGATTGGTTCTTTAATGTATTTAACTTCTAGTAGGCCGGATATAATGTTTTCTACATGTCTATGTGCTCGATATCAGGCTAATCCAAAAGAATCCCATTTGTTTGCGGTCAAAAGAATTTTTAGATATCTGAAGGGCACTGCAGATCTTGGTTTGTGGTATCCTAAAGATACAGGTTTTGAACTGACATCATACTCAGATGCAGACCATGCAGGTTGTATGCTTGACTGGAAAAGTACGTCGGGGCACATACAATTTCTTGGCGATAAACTCGTGAGTTGGGCTTCAAAGAAACAACTCTGTGTTTCCACATCAACAGCTGAGGCAGAGTACCTCGTTGCGGCGAGCTGCTGTTCTCAGGTGTTATGGATGAGAACACAACTTCGAGATTATGGCTTTCAATACAACAAGATCCCGATATACAGTGATTCAAAGAGCGCGATTGATATATCTGCGAATCCTGTTCAACATACACTGTGCCTCCTCAATTACCTCCCAAAGAGTAGAGGCCTTAGACACTCGCACCATGTTCGTCATATCCGTTGGCAAACCCTTGATGTATGCCTTAATCTTCTCCTTCTCGGTTGGGACCAAGTGTCCCACCAATCCCAGCTTATCCATGAACAGTTGATTGTATTCTTTTACTGTCGAGTTCCCTTTCTTCAAGTTCCGGACTCATCTATGATCCGGTCCATGGCCCTCTCATTACAATATTCTTCTAACACTTTTCTCTTAAAAGTTTCCCAATCCAGTTTGGCCAACACAGAGACCTCTAGAGACATGGAGTAAATGTTCCACCATGTGAGGGTCGCCCCTCGCAACATCTGAGAGCCAAACTTCGTTTTCTGACCCTCATCACATTCACTTGTTCTAAAAGCATGTTCCATCTTGCGGATCCAATTCATACAAACTATTGGATCATCGTTGCCCTTGAACTCAAGTGATCTACAACTCAAGAAGGTTTTGAAGGAGCAAGTTCTTACCGCTTGCCTTGCTTCCAATGTCGTTATTCCATCCGTGGGGATTTCGTTTTCGGTATCCCCGGATCCACTACAACCACATATTCTACAACCATCTCGTGTCTACGGTCGTTAGTGTCCCTGTCTTCGAGTAACTTCATGAATAACTCTTCTTGTTGGGCCATAGCTTTATTCATGGCCAATATCATTTGATCCATCATCCTTGTTTCTGGTGTCACTTCTTCCATGATCGGTTCAGATGTGGCTATGTTACATTGGGGTATCTATTCAATCCCTAGGCCCAAAACATTCTGCAGCGGTGGGGGAACTCTGCCACAATCACTGTTGGTTGGTCGGTCATGGATGTTGTCGCCTCATGGTTGTTTCGTGTAGTAACCATTTCAGTCTGCCACACACATGAGAGAATGGAGGTGAGGAATATATTATAAGAACTAAACATAAGAAAACTTACTACTACATTCATCAATCATCATAACAACATAAATCTAAGCATGCTTACGTAGCAATACATTCATAATAGTAGTAGCTAATTGAAATTATGAACACATCAGACATAAGAATCCTTACTACTATCGTCATAATTCTCAATTTCTGTAATTCCGTCGACTCTAAGACCATCCTATCTTAAGAGTTCTACCCAATCTTACAATTCGTAACTTAATTGATCTAAGCTTAAGTCTAGGCATCTTACATTCATACCTAGTTCACTTAAACTACTGCTCTGATACCAACTTGTAACACCCTATAAATAGGGGTTAATTTAAACTTGACTAATCACGGAATAAAATAAAACTATCATAAACAAATCACCCAAAAAGGGGAACAATTGTATGACGTTTACATCACTAATGACCAAGTGAAATAAAACTCAACAACCTACTAATCTAGACCAACTAAATCTAGATTATGAACGGGTGTTGCTATCACACTTCCAAAAGTATGCTATTGCTATACCAAATGTACGCCTCTATATGCTTCTAAAAATGCTACTTCCTTTCAAGACTCTCCACTCAAACCCGAGAAGTCCCACTGCTAGAATGACATGTTATACATGTCATTTTAAGAAAAAATGTTAGACGAAAGCTTAGTGAGAACAAACAATTATATTGGAGAAAACAGTAAATTATAAATGTTATGAGTGTAGATAAGTAGATGAAATAAGTATGAATAAAACATCGCTTTTATACAAATACCTCTTCGGTTGATGGGGTAGTCCCGCTTTCCAACATAAGTGACGGAACACAAAAGTAAGCCACTTAACATGTTAGTAAAACCAAATCACATAAAATACAAGTATTGAATGTCGAGCTCGGCTACTTAAAGCATACACTCATGGAATGTTAACTTCAACCATTCTAGGTCCTTACGTTGAGTTATCCTCACCCAATGAAATGTATTAGCACATAGGACTTATACCATATCGTCGATGCCTAACCGTGTCTCAATGTGGAAAACTAGCATTCCATCATCGGACATAATGACTCTAGTGCTTATAGATCCATTACATTCAAACCAAAGAAATAACAAATTCCATTAAATCAAATACCATTCAATTTCTAAAATCCACTCTCTCGTCAAGATACTCAAAACAATTAAGATGCCACCAATGGCATAACCAAGTTTCCAAGTAAATTCTTATAAAGTTTCAAGGTTCCCAAATATCCATTTGAACATTATTCCAACATAAGAATTCAATTTCCACAAGTTTCTATGCAGAATATCTAATTATTTCAAACCCTAGTTTTGTCCCAAAGGGGCTTAAATTTATAATTGGAAGAAAGTATATTCTACAAGTGTATAAACCACACATAACCCAAAAACATTAGTTGTTTATCCTTGCAAACATATTCATCCAAATAACCCTAAAATCTCCAAAAAGTTAGGTTTTGATGATAACTCATCTAAATCAAGAAATAGTTAGAGTGGAGATGTTTAGAAGGTTATAACCTCATTTTAACATGTATAAAGTTTATGAAAAGAGAATGAACTCTCAAAGTTAGTTTTTTGGTTAGAAACCTAGAAAACCATGTATGGTGAGAAGGGGTGAAGATCTTGACTATCCAAGCTAAGCTCCTTGAATCTTGAGGTCAAAGATGAAATCAATACTCCTTTAGATCTTAAGGTAACAATCTAGGGTTTCCAACCTTCGAATTTATGAAGAGAGAAGGTAAAGGTGAGGAGTAAATGAGAAAAGGGCTTGAAATTCAGTCTATATGACCTGTAGAGGGTTTCCCGCGACTTTGGCCACGGCTTAAGGCCTCGCCATAGCCCGTGCGCGATCCTGAGACGCCAAACAAACAGTAAGTTCCGTGGTTTTGGCCGCGGCTTGAGGACGTGTGATAACCCGCGCAACTTGCTGTCTACAGCCAACTTAATTCCTTTATTCTATTGCTAAGGCACAACCCTACTTCCAAATAGTCCTAATGAATCTATAGTAGGAGAATTCCCATGGTTAACGAATAGGCTCGTAAGCAAGATCTCTAGCGTACCATAAATTTTACGGTGTTACACATAGTTACCTTTTGATATCCTTACCAAATATTTGATGCATAGATAGTGATTTGTTGCTGTTTTTGACCACGTGCTTCAAACATGGATGGTGTCCATAGCAGGAACCTGTTTTGAGCATGAGAAAAAGATTGATGAATAATGGGCATTTTCAAACAGAGGTGTAATTGCAGTAATGACCAATTGGGGATTACTACTATAGATCACCAAGGTTTAAAAAAAACCTATAAACACCATGGCATGTTTCTTTGCTATTTTTCAAGGCCAAACTATCCTCTTGATATTTTGATTGCCTTTTGTTGTTTTGATTCCCCATCTATGATGTTCATCAAGTCCTTTGGGTAAGTTTTGGTATGATCAAGTTGATTACAACACTTGGTGCATGTCACACCTTGTGTTTGATGTCTTGGACATTTTTCCTAACATTGTGATTATAAACACCAAATTGTCTTTGTAAACAGTTTGGGGGTATCATTATGGTTGATAATCCAAGATCAACTAAATCTTAGAGAGAGAAAGTAGAGAGAGAGAGTTATGCGCCAAATGTAAATGTATTCAAAATATGCAGCAAGTGTTTTTCAACACAAAGGCCACAAGGGACTTAAATACCCTTGGCCAATACAAAGATATTACAAACTCTAAGAACACAGTATTAGACCAAATCTATAAATACAATGATTACTATAAAATCTGACTTAACAATCTCCCCCTTAGTAATAATTGGCGCTCCGATCTTCAATGTAAGCTGAATCAACCAACTTCAAAACAACACGGACCGTCTAAGCGACTTAGCAAAGCTTCTTGACTAAAAAAAATTCTTCTCAACATCTTTCAATTTATGTTGCCTTTGCTGCCTTGACAAGACTGGACCAGTTTGTAATAAGCTTGAAGGAACAATCGGTTCATCAGCTTGTGCTCTAGACGACGCACCTCTTTCAAATGTACTTGAATGAACTGTGGTGGTCAGAGCTGGAACAACAAAAGAACTAGTATAGCTGAGAAAATAGAATCTTGAGCAGACAACTCTTTGTCGCTTTAACTTCTCGAATCTTGAGCAAATAAACTTTGATGTACTGATGGAGAGAACTTGAACTTTTCGTGAAAACTTGAGTTGGATGAAAAACTAAAGAAACTAGCGCAAAACTTGATGAATTTAGCGCAAACTTCAGATGATACCTAATGAACTGGTGCAAACCTGAGATGAACTGGCGCAAAACTCAGATCTGGCGCAAAACACAGAAATAACAAGAAACAACTTCTAAAAATGATTACAGAAATGAAATTGATGAACTTTGTTTACACAAAAGTGTTCGAAAACAAGTTTCTAATCACTTTGTAACAATCAAAATGAACAATTTTCGCAAAAACGAGAAATCTTGAATCGTCCAATACGTTTTAACGAACTGAACAAAACCTCAAAAATCTTCAAATTGAACGCCAAAGAGTGAATTTCTTGCAAATCGATGTGAATCAAATATGATCTAACAAAGATTTCGAATCCAACAAACCAGATTTCAAGAAAATTCGTTCAGATTTCAGCAAGAATTCATGAAAAATTCAGAAAATGAGATTTTCTTGATAAAAATCAAGAAAATCGATCAAATTCTCTTAATTGTTTATGAATTCAGTTTGAAAAAACAATCTCTCAAATTTAGATTAGGCTCAACCAATTGATAATCCAAGATCAACTAAATCTTAGAGAGAGAAAGTAGAGAGAGAGAGAGAGTTATGCGCCAAATGTAAATGAATTCAAAATATGCAGCAAGTGTTTTTCAACACAAAGGCCACAAGGGACTTAAATACCCTTGGCCAATACAAAGATATTACAAACTCTAAGAACACAGTATTAGACCAAGTCTATAAATACAATGATTACTATAAAATCTAACTTACCAATGGTCTTGTCCCATTTTGGTATCATATTGAACATTTACATCACTTGATAATTTTATACCTTTTTGAAGTCTTTTTGGATAGTAGTTTACCTTATGCATTCATCATGTAAATGTGTTTTGAGATTGCCACTAATTGAACTTGTTTTGCATAGAATAAGGAATTAGAAATTCATGTATAGGTTCTTTCCATTTATCATACACAACCACCATAACTCTTGTATTCCTTTATTTTTATGACTTAGATGGATCCACAAGAATTGTTGTTCAATGTCCCTATGTCTCACCACCTTTTTTGTAGAATCCATCTTGATCCTAGGAACACCATACATTCTTTTTGTTGCATTAGATCAAAAACACCATTCAGTGAGGACATTGAATCCCTTAAGTTTGGGGGGGGGGGTTAAATGTCACCTCAACAAAACCATGATCTAATTCTAAGCCATCCCAAGCTCAAAATGCACATACAAATACCCTTACAAGAATAGCCAAAAAATTTCAACCAACCCATATACACAAAGAAAAAAGAGCAAAAAGCTCTAGAACTTAGGTTGCAAAAATTGTGTGTTCCAAATGTGCAATTAAGATCAAGATGAACAAACTAGATGCAATCCAAATGTCATATGTATTAGATTAAACCACATATTACAATTCTCTTTTTTTCTGAAAGGGAAACCCATGAAATATATTAAAGCAAAGAAAAGAGAACAAACAAGGTCAAGGAAAACGCCCCACCAAAGGAAACACAACACCAAGGCTCAAGGCCACAACCAAGCCAAGAAACCAAACACAACCCCAAAGGGGAGCAAAACAATACAAAAAGAAATACCCCAAGGCACCAACGGACCCAACAAAAACCCCAAAAACAAACGAACGACATCTAACCAACCAACTTCTTGGTAGCACGATCCTTCCATGCGAGTCGATTAAGCACCACTTCCCGGATCATCTTGATAACCTGGGTCGAAGATCTCTTCTTCTTCTTCTCAAAGAGACGAAGATTTCTTTCTTGCCACACATAGTAAACAGTAGCCGCTATGGATAATTTATGCATGGTACATCGAGGAACCGTCATGCCATTCATCATATCATGCACAAAAACCTCCCAAGAATGAGCAAAAGAGACAATATACGCATCCTTTTTGATAGCATCCCAAACCTCCTTCGCGAAGCTGCATTCAAAAAACAAATGGTTGTGTGAATCAATTACAACTTCACACAAAGAGCAAACGTGGTCCGGGGGTTAATGTTTCCAGTTGATAATACGATCCTGGGTTCATAATCGTTTCAAGAAGGCTAACCACATACAGAAGAAGAAATAGATCTCCAAGCCTCCTTCACCGTGAAATTAACTAGAGAATTATGAGAATTAATCCAAAGAACCCTATCCTAAGAAGCATCACAGATAGTAGAAATAGCAACCGAAACCAAGTTAGGGAATCTATCCATCCACATAAATGGCCAAACACCATCAATCATGGTCAGAACATCTCTAGTCGAGGAGTCCTTTAAGAGACCGTTATTGTAAATCATGCGGTAAGAGATATGTGTAGAGAGGGGGACAACTGAAGGCCATGCATCCTCCTATGCATTCGTATCAACACCATTACCTATAGCCGAAAAGAAGAAACGCCACACCTGTGGCCGAATACTCAAAAGTTTACGAAGCGCCCATGACCAATTGGGTCTATGCCGCACCACCCAGAAATTAACCACTCCGAATCTGTGCAATTTACACCATTGCACCCACAAAGAGGAGCGATTACACAAGATATCCCATATATGTTTAGTAAGAAGAGCTCAATTCCAGATAGAAAAGCTTTCGAATACCCAAACCACCACAAAGCAACGATTTACACACCTCTTTCCAAGCTAAACGACATTTGCCTCGAGAGCTCTCTCCTTGCGCCCAAAGAAAGTCTCAAAACATTGCTTCAAGATCATGAGTAACACCCAAAGGTAAAAGGAACACTGACAACCAATAAAGTTGCATCGATGTTAGCACAGATTTAATAAGTTGAAGCCTACCTCCAAAAGAAAGGTACTTGGATTTCCAATTATGGATACGGTTCCTAGCTTTCGCCAATAAGACCCCAAAATCCGCTACTTTCTGACGAATAGGGGA
Organism: Arctium lappa; assembly: GCA_023525745.1. Lineage (NCBI taxonomy): Eukaryota > Viridiplantae > Streptophyta > Magnoliopsida > Asterales > Asteraceae > Arctium > Arctium lappa. Next base: position 55,889,730 of record CM042049.1, on the reverse strand, counting down.
GAGAGGAACTCCCAAATAACGAATAGGAAATGTACCAGATCGGAAGGGCAAGCACTCCAAAATCGCATTCTTCTCAGCTTCTCCCACATTTCCAAAGACAACTTCGCTTTTTTCCAAACTTGGAGTTATACCCGAATGTTGCTGAAATAGAGAGAGGGCCTTTTTCAAGATTTCAACCGATGCAACATCTCCTCTAGTAAATACAAAGAGATCGTATGCAAAGCACAGATAAGTAATCTGTAAATTTTCGCATGCATAGTGGTAGCCGAACTGTTGAGCTTCAGCAATGCATTGTTTAAACAACATAGAGAACGCCTCCATGACAATGGTGAAGAGGTAAGGAGATATAGGATCCCCATGCCTGATGCCCCTTGCCCCTTTAAAGAAACCTTCAGGAACACCATTAATAGAAAGCGAGTATGAGGAAGTGGAAATCATCTCCTCAATCCATTTAATTAGGACTTGGTGGAATCCAAAACCCTTAAGCAAACTGATGTGCACTCATTAGTAGTACCATTTAGGCCCTTTTTAGTAGCTTTTTATAGTCCTTTTTCTTCCATATCCCTACAATTGAGTCCTTTTATTGCGTGTTTTATCATTTATCTGTTTCTTGGAGCTAGAGCTAGTGGATAATCTGTTTTATTTCTTCGAATGTCTAATTTTATGTGTTTTGGCAGTTTTTGAGTAAAACAGATCCAGTGCTGCAGCATGTCTGAAGCACCTACGGCTGTAACAATTTTTTGTGGAAGGACGACGGGAAGCTGGATGATGGACGATTTTAGGCTGGACTTTTGACAACTTTAGAAGCCTCCACCTGCAGTATTTTTTTAAGAATGACATCATCTTTTTGATAGCTTGTAACCCTTGGGCATTGAACCCCTTTTTTGTACTAATTGTACCTTAAGTACTTTGGTAGGTTTTATTACTCTTTTGCCACTCCCTTTTTGTATATAAAGGGAGGTTGGGGGTTTAGTTTAGGATGCTAATTTTAACACCTAAGTACATTTTATTTAAGTGAAAATCAAAGGTTGGCACCAATCACCTTTGATTTTAATGTACTTTTGAATTCCAAGTAAATCTTTGAAGTTACCATCCCTTGTCTCTTTACTTATGCTTTATTACTTCTAGTGTTCTTAACTTAGTTGTTTACTTTCCTTGCAATTTACATTTAAGTCATTTATATTTGTTGTAATTTACATTTCCGTCATTTTATTTCTTGTCTTTTATATTTCCGTCATTTACATTCATGTCTTTAATTTATGTAATTTATTGCTTTATGTATTTACATTTTAGTATGAGAAGCTAAATCCATTAGCTTGGGTGTAAGATAAAAGGGTGAGATTTCAAACCAAAAGAAGGTGGACATTGTTTCGCAATAACAATGCTCCATCATTTCATTCAAGTTTTATAAAGCCAATGACACTTCTTGACGAGTTGATCACTTTGAAAGTGTGAAAGTGCTATGGCCTAGAGATAAGCCATATTATGCACGTCAACTTGGATGATATGAGAAGCCGACTTGAGAGAGTGACTGATAAAGAGATTTATCGCCTCTATTTTTCATCTTGATTTATTCTTGACGGGTTGGTCGCTTGTTAAAAGTGTTAAAGTGTAGAGGATTCAGAGATGAACCCCTTCGAACACTCCAACTTGAATGATATGGGAATTAACTCGAGAGGGTAGTTTTATACAAAAAGATTTGTAAATCCGTATATTTTGAGGACTCTACCCTTTGCTATCAAGAGTTAAAACTGCATAGAGATATGTTCAGTTGGATCTAAACGGTAGCGGGAGTATTGAAGTCCGAGAGGAATACCCTCAAAATAGATGGTGGATCTGGTTATGCGGAACTCATGCTGCAGCATACCTGCAGCATAGTCTGCTGAAATTTGTGTTTGAGTCTGAGCTAAAAGTCTTACACCCTTGCTACCTTTATTATTCTGTATCTTAATCAACTGTTAACCAACCAAACCAAATCAAAGTCTTCAAATTCGCCATCTGAAATCATCTCTTTTCTTACACTTTTATTATACTTTTACGACAATCTCTGTGGGACGATATCCGGTACTTTACCGTTTTATTACTTGAAAGACGATATTAGATCTCATTGTATACTTGCTTTGAGGTTTAAATAGCACACGTCTATAGGTGTATTCCACGCACTATCAAGTTTTTGGCGCCGTTGCCGGGGATTGGCACGTTAAAAGTTTATAAAAGTATTTTAAAAGATTTGATTTTTCTAACACCTTTGGAATCTCAGTTGGAAGTGTATGCCAAGAATACCACGGGGGGAATTGTTCACTCTTGACCCGGAAATTGAACAAACGTTTCGTAATAGGAGAAGAACGCAAAGAATCGCATTAATCATTGAACCTCCGATTATGGAACCACCACCACCCGGATTTGAAAATAGAGGACCGAGACCACCACCACTTTTGGAAAATCCACGGGGAGCACCAATATTTCATGATGCACCTCCAATTTTTGGAAACCCACCGGAGCACCAATTTCGACAAAATCCACCAAATCAAGTGAATAATCATAACCATGTTGATGATGATGTTGAATCTCAAGGCACCAATGAAATAAGAAATGAAGTTCCGAACATAATTAATCTTGCAAATTCCAAAGAGGGAAAAATTATGGACTACGCTATCCCCGATTTTGAGCAATTAAATTCAGGGATAATTAGACCCCATATACAAGCCCTCCATTTTGAACTAAAGCCCATCGTGTTTCAAATGTTGCAAACGAACGGACAATTTGCCGGAATGCCATCGGAGGATCCACATTCTCATTTAAAATCTTTTATGGAGATCACTGATGCATTCCTGATCCCTGGGGTATCTAACGATGCCTTGAGACTTACTTTGTTTCCCTTTTCTCTAAGGGATCGGGCAAAGTCTTGGTTTAATTCTTTGGCACCTGGCTCTGTGCCATCATGGAGCAACATGGCTGAAAGATTTTTGAGAAAATATTTTCCACCTACCCGTAATGCTAAGTCCAGAAACGAAATTTGCATGTTTAAACAAATGGACGATGAAGCAATTCCCGATGCTTGGGAAAGGTTTAAAGAGTTGTTAAGAAAATGCCTTCACCATGGCATTCCCTACTGTATTCAACTCGAGATGTTTTACAATGGGTTAAACCCCATGGCAAAACAAATGCTCGACGTGACATCAGGAGGGGCCTTTACAGCCAATACCTACAATGATGGGTATGAAATTCTTGAAAAATTTTCAACAAACAATGGACATTGGGCTGATCCACGTGCTCAACCGCAAAAGAAAACTGCTGGGATTCATGATGTGGATGCATATACTGCATTAACATCACAACTTGCTTCCATGGCTTCAATGCTTAAAAACTTATCTTCAAATCAAGGAACACAACAAGTTGCTGCTACATCCACCCAGTCAGTCCTTTCTGTTGAATGTGTCTGTTGTGGTGGGGAACATTCCTATGAACATTGTCCTCAAAACTCTGAATCAGTAAACTATGTTCAAAACAGGAATGCTCCCTACGGCAACACCTACAATGCGAGTTGGAAGCAACATCCAAATTTTTCCTGGAACAGTCCATGTCTAAATCAGTCAGCTCCTAAGCCACAAGAAACTTCAAATTTTTAAACACAACATCATGCTAGTAGTTCACATCATCAAAACCAAGGTTCACATCATCAAACCCAAGGTTCTCAACATCAGCATAACCAAAGTTCACAGCATCATCAGAACAGGAATTTTCAAAATAACCAACAGTATTTTCAAAAACCTCCTCCACAGGCTGAGCCATCATCTTCTTTGGAAGCTATGATAAAAAGCCTTGTGGCTCAATCACAAGCTCAACAACAACTTTTGAGCCAAAATCAAGCTCTTTTTAATCAACAAAGTGCAGCCATTAGGAATTTGGAAACCCAAGTGAGTCAAATTGCACTTAATCAGAACAATAGGGCTAATGGAATGTTACCAAGTAACACAGAAATCCCGAGGGCTTCTGGTAAAGAACATGTAAAAGTTGTGACTCTTAGGAGTGGTAGAGAATTAAATGAAACTGTACAAACCAAGTTTGGACCAATGACTCAAGCCGAATTCGAAAATACCAAACAGTCAGAACCCGAGACCACTGTCTTAGCTACTGTTCTTGAACCACAACCTAAGCCCACAAAGAATCTAGAGCCCGGAGTAGCCAGTCTTGTTCAGCCTTTAGTGAATGAAATCCCAACCTTACCTAAGAAGAGTGAGACCAAAGGCACAAAAGGCACGTCTTGCTCCACGCATTCAAGTAAAGCTTTCATAAAACCAGTTCCTCCTTATGTTCCTTACCCTCAAAGGTTAAGGAATCAAAAAGAAGAACTGCAATTTAAAAAATTCTTGGATGTGTTCAAAGAATTGCACATCAACATACCTCTTGTTGAAGCAATCGAGCAAATGCCTAGTTATGCCAAATTCCTTAAAGACATCTTAAGCAAGAAGAAGAAGTTGAATGAATATGAGACAGTTGCTTTGACTGAAAGATGTAGTGCACTCCTGACCAATGGAATACCTCCTAAGTTGAAAGACCCAGGAAGTTTTACCATTCCATGTTGAATAGGTGGGAAGAAAGTAGGAAAGGCTTTGTGTGATCTAGGAGCTAGTATCAACCTCATGCCCTTATCAGTATTCAACAACTTAGGGATAGGAGAGGCCAGACCTACCACAGTAACACTCCAGTTAGCTGACAAAATCATTGCCTACCCTAAGGGTAAAATTGAGGATGTTCTAGTTCAGGTTGACAAGTTCATATTTCCGACAGATTTTATTATCTTGGATTTTGAGGCTGATAAAGATATTCCTATTCTTTTAGGAAGACCCTTTTTGGCCACCGGAAGGACTTTGATAGATGTCCAAAAAGGAGAACTGACCATGAGACTTCAGGATCAAAAAGTCACATTTAATGTTTTCAATTCCTTGAAATACCCTGATGATTTTGAGGATTGTGCAACTTTAAATGTGATTGAATCATTATGACATAAGGAAGAGGGTAGAAGGACCTGTAAGTTTGAAGAAGAAGATGATAAGGAGATAGCCCTAGGAGATGATCCTGAAAATTCAAACTTAGAAGAAACTGTCTTAGCCAGTGCTGCAGTATTTGAGCAGCTTGACAGTAGTGATCAGAAACCATTCATTCCATCCATAGTCTCACCACCCGACCTGGAGTTAAAGCCACTCCCATCTCACCTGAAATATGCCTTTCTAGGAGAAAAAGGCAAATTGTCTGTCATCATCTCATCTACCCTAGAATCGCATCAAGAAAAGAAGTTGGTAGATATGCTAAGATTACACACCAAAGCCCTAGGATGGACCATGGATGACCTTAGGGGGATAAGTCCATCAATTTGTCAACACAAAATCATCCAAGAGGACAAAAGTTTCACTTCCATTGAACCACAAAGAAGGCTAAATCTGGTCATGAAAGAGGTAGTGAAAAAGGAGATTTTAAAATGGTTAGACGCTGGAATTATTTTTCCAATAGCCAGTAGTTCTTGGGTTAGTCCGGTCCAATGTGTCCCAAAGAAGGGGGGAATGACTGTCATCACAAATGAAAAAAATGAACTCATCCCCACTAGAGTTGTCTCCGGATGGAGAATCTGCATGGACTACCGTAAGCTAAACCAGGCCACACAAAAGACCATTTTCCATTACCTTTCATGGATCAAATGTTGGATAGGTTAGCCGGTAAGGAGTACTATTGTTTTCTAGATGGTTACTCAGGATACAACCAGATTGCCATATCACCTGAGGACCAGGAAAAGACCACATTCACCTGCCCTTACGGCACCTTTGCTTTCAAAAGAATGCCTTTTGGACTCTGTAATGCTCCAGCAACTTTTCAAAGATGCATGATGTCCATATTTTCAGACATGCTCGAAAAATCCATTGAAATCTTTATGGATGATTTTTCAATTTATGGTTCATCTTTTGATAATTGGTTGGATAATCTAAAAAAGGGTCTTGAGAGATGTGAGGAAACTGATTTGGTCCTAAACTGGGAAAAATGTCATTTCATGGTAAAAGAGGGAATTGTTCTTGGGCATTTAATCTCAAAAAGAGGAGTGGAGGTAGACAAAGCAAAGCTTGAAGCAATTGAAAAACTACCCGAACCAACCACTGTTAAAGGAATCAGAAGCTTTCTTGGGCATGCTGGATTTTATAGAAGGTTTATCAAAGACTTTTCAAAAATATCAAAACCTTTGTGTATATTATTACAGCATGACCATAAATTTGAATTCACTAAGGAGTGTAGAAATGCATTCCAAATTTTGAAGAAAGCTTTGGTGACTGCTCCAGTGGTTGTTGCTCCTGATTGGGAAAAACCTTTTGAAATCATGTGTGACGCAAGTGATTGGGCGGTTGGTGCTGTGTTAGGTCAAAGAAAAGAAAAAGTGTTTCATTCAATTTATTATGCCAGTAAGACTTTGAATGAAGCACAAATCAACTACACAACAACAGAAAAAGAACTTTTGGCGGTAGTCTTTGCCTTTGAAAAGTTTAGGTCATATTTGATGGGGGCAAAAGTCATTGTACATACCGATCATGCCGCCATCAAGTATTTGATCTCAAAAAAAGATGCTAAGCCCAGGTTAATAAGATGGGTTCTGTTGTTGCAAGAGTTTGACTTAGAGATTGTGGATAGAAAGGGGGTAGATAACCAAGTTGCAGACCATTTGTCCAGATTAGAGAGACCTAGTGAGGACATAGGAGACATCATTGAGACCTTCCCGGATGAAAAGATTCTCATACTGCAGCATCAGGACTCTCCATGGTTTGCAGATATTGCAAACTACTTGGCTTGCGGAATAAAACCCGCTGGTTACACTAGCCAGATGTTTAAAAAAATTCTCCATGACACCAAAATGTATCTGTGGGATGACCCTTTCTTGTTCAAATTAGGTACAGATCAGATTTTAAAAAGGTGTGTCCCGGATACAGATGTTGCAGCAATCCTGCAGCATTGTCACCAAGCACCTTATGGAGGACACTTTGGAGGGAAAAGAACAGCGGTTAAGGCATTACAATCTGGATTCTATTGGCCAACTCTCTTTAAGGATTCCCACACATTTGCACAAAGATGCAATGAATGCCAAAGAAGTGGTTCCATTTCTCAAAGGAATGAAATGCCATTGAATGGGATCCTTGAAGTTGAGTTATTTGATGTTTGGGGAATCAACTTCATGGGACCATTCCCCCCATCAAACAAATGTCAATACATTTTAGTTGCTGTAGACTATGTCTCAAAATGGGTGGAGGCAGTAGCATGTACTTCAAATGATGCAAAAACAGTGGTTAAATTTCTTCAAAAATAGATTTTTACAAGGTTTGGTACCCCAGGGCACTGATCAGTGATGAGGGAACTCATTTTGTAAACAATCTGTTACGTGAAGTTCTTGAAAAATACAACATTAATCACAGGATTGCCACTGCATACCACCCACAAACCAATGGGCTAGCAGAACTTTCAAACAGAGAGATTAAGGGAATTTTGGAAAAAGTGGTCAAGCCAAATAAAAAAGACTGGGCTTTAAAGTTAGATGACGCTTTATGGGCATACAGAACAACTTTCAAAACACCAATTGGTATGTCCCCATATAAGCTAGTCTTTGGCAAAGCTTGTCACCTCCTTCTGGAATTAGAACACAAGGCATACTGGGCAATCAAAGCTTTAAACATGTGCCCAGATGCTGCTGGCATCAAAAGAAAACTCCAACTTTGTGAACTAGAAGAACATAGGAACTTGTCCTATGAGAATGCAAAGTTGTATAAAGAAAAGACAAAGAAGTGGCATGACAAGAAAATACAACACAGAGAGTTAAAAGCAGGCCAAAAAGTCCTTTTGTTTAATTCTAGGTTGAAACTGTTTCCAGGAAAGCTAAAGTCCAGATGGTCAGGACCTTTCCTCATCCACCATGTCTATCCATATGGAGCAGTTGACTTAGTAAATCCTGAAGACAACACTGTGTTTAAAGTAAATGGCCAGAGAGTTAAACTATACCATGAGCCTGTGACCATCCCAGAGCCGTGCTCTGTGGATTTGGTCACAATTTGTTGAAAAACATTTCTCCTCTTGTGTGTAAATAAGTTTTCTGTATTTTAAATGCTTTCTAGATTAATCTCACGTTTGTTTGTTTCATTTTGTAGCTTCAATCTTATTTTGGGGGTCAGCAGAACATGCTGCAGCATTCCTGCAGCATCAAAACCCTAATTTTTGGAAATCTCAATCTTTAATGTTTGAGCGGGAAAAGAGGGGATAAATTCAAAAGCAGTCCCAGAAAGGTACAAATGAGATCATTATGGAAACTTCTCAAAGAAAAGTAGTTGCCTTGTCCCCTTTTTGAAAACATCATTTCATTGTACACCTCTTTTCCTTCCCCATAAATAAACTCATTTGTTTATTCTGAATTCTCAAAAAGAAACCCCTGGGCATCTAATCGATATCCCTGTCAAGAAAAGGAAACTGACCCTTCAGTTTCCCAACCCATCCCTTTCAAACTACCCTTTGATAACCCTCGCCATCATCATTCCCTATTTTCGAGAAACAACTCATCTTCATCATTCCTAACACCGGCGATTTCTTTCTCTCAATCGCACTCTGTAAACAATGGCTAGAATGAAGGTCCCCGTCGTGAGAGACCCCGATGACGTCCCACCATCTCGCCGGCGAAGCCATAGTCGAAACCCTCCTCCACCCGAACCAACTCCTGAACCGTCGGTCGATGATGGTGAAACCTCCCTCATACCCGAACCCTCTAACCCACCACTCGCCACGGTAAACATCACCACCACAGAAACCCCTGTCGCAAACCCTCTGCCCGTTCTCCCTTTTCTTCACATCATCATTCCCACATCAACCCTAACAACAATCGAAGAATCCCCTGTCGCACCATCCTCTGCTAACCCTACGATCGAGTCTACGTCCACCCACAGCGCACAAGCAGATGAAGTTCTCACTACGATCGATTCTCCGGTCAGCTCTCAGGTATACAACTTCTCCGACTATGACATTTTGGAAGGCCAACTCACCTCTGTCAGTGATGAAGAGGTTGATGTTATGACCAATGTTGGGGGAATACCCCTATATCTCACACCTGAGCACATCCTTGATTGGACCCTAGTTCCCTTTGTCTCAAACTCCGGTAATCACTCCTCACCGATGGAGTTTGATGACACTACTTCCATCCTCAGTGCTATGGGATTTTTCGATGCTCTGAACTCAAACGAGGAGGAGGAAGTAGATCAAGCCAAAAAAATGGACTCCAGTGAGCATGTCAGGGATTCAATCCCTGACCTAAATGTTACTTTTGAGCAATCTTGTGGAGAGGAGTCCATGGGGGTTGGGCAAGCTAGTGGGTCAAAGAGTAATGAAAAAAAGAGGAAGAGAGTCAGTGGGGAGAGTGTGGCTAGGAAGAGAAGAAAACCATCATTTAGGGGCATAAGACTGCATGCTGCAGCATTCCTGCAGCATGGCAGAAAATCAAAGAAACCCAAAAAGACCCGAAAGCTAGCCAAGCCAGACTTTGTGGACAGACCTGAAGATGGGGAATTTGGAGGGTTAAGCGGTCAGCAAGCGTATGAGTGGTTTGACAAACTAAAGTTCAAAATGGGGGTGGTAGACAAAGGTTTTCCGAGTCAGAGTCGGAATGAATACCCGTTCATCAAAACGATAATAGAAGCCCATCACATTAACAAACTCTGTGAGGTCCCTTCCTCCTACAACCTAACTCTTCTACGAGAGTTCTATTCTGAGGTAGCGGCCTCCAATGCCCAACTGATCCACATCCGAGGCAAGCGGTTTTTCTTAACTGCCAAAACCATCAACCAGTTTCTTGGTCTTACACCGCCTTCCAACACAGAATATGAACTAATGCTAGCCTCTGTCACTCTTGAGTATTTGCTAGAAGTCTCTGATGAGTTAGGACTACCGGGCACACAATGGAGTAACCACCGAAACTATATGCAGAGGCGTTTCAGGGCCAATCAGCTCAAACCTAATGCCAATGTCTGGGTAAACTTTCTAAGGCATTCTATCTCACCCACGACCCATCAGACCTATGTCTCTGTAGACAGAATGTTGCTTCTGCATTGTCTTTTGCAGGGATTTTCAATCAATTTTGGTGAAGTGGTGCTAAAGAGCATCCAGTCCAGTGCCAGAGCAAAAAGAGGAGGGGTGTTCTTCCCTGGCCTGCTCACTCAAATGATGGTAAAAAAGGGAATTCCTCAGTACAAGTCTGATGAGATCATGAAAGAAGCCGGAGGGAAATGGAAGATAGATTTGAAGGCAGTATCCAGACTCAGGGAAAGACGATAAGGTGGAGCTCATGCCTATGCTCCTACAATGCTGCAGAATCTGATGGCCCAAAACAGCGAGCTACTGGAGCAGCTACGGGTTCAGAGAGAAGAGTTCATGGGAAAAATTGACATCTTGAGGACTGACTTGGCTGGGAAGGTGAGTTCTGAAGGAGAAACGAGTAAAGGAGAGTTGGCACAGTTGACGCAATCACTTGAGGAAAAGTATGCCGTGAAGTTAAGAAAGATGAAGACTGCTAAGAGGAAGATGGTGCAGCTGTCAAAGGAAAATAAAGAAGTTGAGGCAGAGTTGAAAGGGTATAAAGAACAAATGACTGTTGCAGCATTGCCACCACCAAGCACACAGCCTACTCTTGGAGAGTAGGACAGGTTCATTCACTTCCCCTTTAGCTCCAATTTTCTTTGTTATTTTACAATTTTTGAGTCTGGGATTGTTTTTGCATTTTTAGGTTTAGTTTTTATAGCATTATGAACATTGTGGATATACTCAAGCATGCATATATAGCCTAAGTAATTTCTGTAGTAAAGATCCTGTTTGAAGTTCTCAACTAGAACTAGCACACCATTGCTTGGGCACACAATTTGGACCACATTTCATTTGAGATATGATCAAGTCCATTTTTCTTCATTCCAACCACTTGCACCCACTTACCATACGTTCTCCATAAATTGTACAATGAGGACATTGCACCTCACTAATTTGGGGGTGGGGAAGTCCACCATGGCACACGCAATCAATTGAAAAAGAGCATAGTTCTTCCAAAATGCCATGTTTGGACTTAAGCACAAAAAAGTCCCATAGGGGCTAACTGCTTGAAATGCATCAAGAGAAGAGCGCAAAAAGTGCCAATTTTTTTTTAAGTGATGCAAAGAATAAAAATAAAAGGCAAAAAGGAGTGAGGAAAGCAAAAGCCAAAGAGAGATCCATACTTAAAGTCCTTGTGATCTTAGAAAAAAAATGTGGAGGCCATAACAAAGAGAATAGTGTGTTAGCCTATGGTCCATACTTTTGAATATCAATCTACTTGGGATTTATGAATGGCTATACATTGTATGCTTGGTTCTATCTTATGATATGTGCACGTATTGCATTCATGTGCTAATTTCTCATATTGAGTCATTTTATTTTGTGTCTTGGTTGCTTGGGGACAAGCAACAATTCTAATTTGGATGTGTGATGTGCACTCATTAGTAGTACCATTTAGGCCCTTTTTAGTAGCTTTTTATAGTCCTTTTTCTTCCATATCCCTACAATCCTTTTATTGCGTGTTTTATCATTTATCTGTTTCTTGGAGCTAGAGCTAGTGGATAATCTGTTTTATTTCTTCGAATGGCTAATTTTATGTGTTTTGGCAGTTTTTGAGTAAAACAGATACAGTGCTGCAGCATGTCTGAAGCACCTGCGGCTGTAACAATTTTTTGTGGAAGGACGATGGGAAGCTGGATGATGGACGATTTTAGGCTGGACTTTTGACAACTTTAGAAGCCTCCACCTGCAATATTTTTTTAAGAATGACATCATCTTTTTGATAGCTTGTAACCCTTGGGCATTGAACCCCTTTTTTGTACTAATTGTACCTTAAGTACTTTGGTAGGTTTTATTACTCTTTTGCCACTCCCTTTTTGTATATAAAGGGAGGTTGGGGGTTTAGTTTAGGATGCTAATTTTAACACCTAAGTACATTTCATTTAAGTGAAAATCAAAGGTTGGCACCAATCACCTTTGATTTTAATGTACTTTTGAATTCCAAGTAAATCTTTGAAGTTACCATCCCTTGTCTCTTTACTTATGCTTTATTACTTCTAGTGTTCTTAACTTAGTTGTTTACTTTCCTTGCAATTTACATTTAAGTCATTTATATTTGTTGTAATTTACATTTCCGTCATTTTATTTCTTGTCTTTTATATTTCCGTCATTTACATTCATGTCTTTAATTTATGTAATTTATTGCTTTATGTATTTACATTTTAGTATGAGTAGCTAAATCCATTTTCTTGGGTGTAAGATAAAAGGGTGAGATTTCAACCCAAAAGAAGGTGGACATTGTTTCGCAATAACAATGCTCCATCATTTCATTCAAGTTTTATAAAGCCAATGATACTTCTTGACGAGTTGATCACTTTGAAAGTGTGAAAGTGCTATGGCCTAGAGATAAGCCATATTATGCACGTCAACTTGGATGATATGAGAAGCCGACTTGAGAGAGTGACTGATAAAGAGATTTATCGCCTCTATTTTTCATCTTGATTTATTCTTGACGGGTTGGTTGCTTGTTAAAAGTGTTAAAGTGTAGAGGATTCAGAGATGAACCCCTTCGAACACTCCAACTTGAATGATATGGGAATTAACTCGAGAGGGTAGTTTTATACAAAGAGATTTGTAAATCCGTATATTTTGAGGACTCTACCCTTTGCTATCAAGAGTTAAAACTGCATAGAGATATGTTCAGTTGGATCTAAACGGTAGCGGGAGTATTGAAGTCCGAGAGGAATACCCTCAAAATAGATGGTGGATCTGGTTATGCGGAACTCATGCTGCAGCATACCTGCAACATAGTCTGCTGGAATTTGTGTTTGAGTCTCACCTAAAAGTCTTACACCCTTGCTACCTTTATTATTCTGTATCCTAATCAACTGTTAACCAACCAAACCAAATCAAAGTCTTCAAATTCGCCATCTGAAATCATCTCTTTTCTTACACTTTTATTATACTTTTACGACAATCTCTGTGGGACGATATCCGGTACTTTACCGTTTTATTACTTGAAAGACGATATTATATCTCATTGTATACTTGCTTTGAGGTTTAAATAGCACACGTCTATAGGTGTATTCCACGCACTATCAAGTTTTTGGCGCCGTTGCCGGGGATTGGCACGTTAAAAGTTTATAAAAGTATTTTAAAAGATTTGATTTTTCTAACACCTTTGGAATCTCAGTGGAAGTGTATGCCAAGAATACCACGGGGGGAATTGTTCACTCTTGACCCGGAAATTGAACAAACGTTTCGTAATAGGAGAAGAACGCAAAGAATCGCATTAATCATTGAACCTCCGATTATGGAACCACCACCACCCGGATTTGAAAATAGAGGACCGAGACCACCACCACTTTTGGAAAATCCACGGGGAGCACCAATATTTCATGATGCACCTCCAATTTTTGGAAACCCACCGGAGCACCAATTTCGACAAAATCCACCAAATCAAGTGAATAATCATAACCATGTTGATGATGATGTTGAATCTCAAGGCACCAATGAAATAAGAAATGAAGTTCCGAACATAATTAATCTTGCAAATTCCAAAGAGGGAAAAATTATGGACTACGCTATCCCCGATTTTGAGCAATTAAATTCAGGGATAATTAGACCCCATATACAAGCCCTCCATTTTGAACTAAAGCCCATCATGTTTCAAATGTTGCAAACGAACGGACAATTTGCCGGAATGCCATCGGAGGATCCACATTCTCATTTAAAATCTTTTATGGAGATCACTGATGCATTCCTGATCCCTGGGGTATCTAACGATGCCTTGAGACTTACTTTGTTTCCCTTTTCTCTAAGGGATCGGGCAAAGTCTTGGTTTAATTCTTTGGCACCTGGCTCTGTGCCATCATGGAGCAACATGGCTGAAAGATTTTTGAGAAAGTATTTTCCACCTACCCGTAATGCTAAGTCCAGAAACGAAATTTGCATGTTTAAACAAATGGACGATGAAGCAATTCCCGATGCTTGGGAAAGGTTTAAAGAGTTGTTAAGAAAATGCCCTCATCATGGCATTCCCTACTTTATTCAACTCGAGATGTTTTACAATGGGTTAAACCCCATGGCAAAACAAATGCTCGACGCGACATCAGGAGGGGCCTTTACAGCCAATACCTACAATGACGGGTATGAAATTCTTGAAAAAATTTCAACAAACAATGGACATTGGGCTGATCCACGTGCTCAACCGCAAAAGAAAACTGCTGGGATTCATGATGTGGATGCATATACTGCATTAACAGCACAACTTGCTTCCATGGCTTCAATGCTTAAAAACTTATCTTCAAATCAAGGAACACAACAAGTTGCTGCTACATCCACCCAGTCAGTCCTTTCTGTTGAATGTGTCTGTTGTGGTGGGGAACATTCCTATGAACATTGTCCTCAAAACTCTGAATCAGTAAACTATGTTCAAAACAGGAATGCTCCCTACGGCAACACCTACAATGCGAGTTGGAAGCAACATCCAAATTTTTCCTGGAACAGTCCATGTCTAAATCAGTCAACTCTTAAGCCACAAGAAACTTCAAATTTTTAAACACAACATCATGCGAGTAGTTCACATCATCAAAACCAAGGTTCACATCATCAAACCCAAGGTTCTCAACATCAGCATAACCAAAGTTCACAGCATCATCAGAACAGGAATTTTCAAAATAACCAACAACATTTTCAAAAACCTCCTCCACAGGCTGAGCCATCATCTTCTTTGGAAGCTATGATAAAAAACCTTGTGGCTCAATCACAAGCTCAACAACAACTTTTGAGCCAAAATCAAGATCTTTTTAATCAACAAAGTGCAGCCATTAGGAATTTGGAAACCCAAGTGAGTCAAATTGCACTTAATCAGAACAATAGGGCTAATGGAATGTTACCAAGTAACACAGAAATCCCGAAGGCTTCTGGTAAAGAACATGTAAAAGTTGTGACTCTTAGGAGTGGTAGAGAATTAAATGAAACTGTACAAACCAAGTTTGGACCAATGACTCAAGCCGAATTCGAAAATACCAAACAGTCAGAACCCGAGACCACTGTCTTAGCTACTGTTCTTGAACCACAACCTAAGCCCACAAAGAATCTAGAGCCCGGAGTAGCCAGTCTTGTTCAGCCTTTAGTGAATGAAATCCCAACCTTACCTAAGGAGAGTGAGACCAAAGGCACAAAAGGCACGTCTTGCTCCACGCATTCAAGTAAAGCTTTCATAAAACCAGTTCCTCCTTATGTTCCTTACCCTCAAAGGTTAAGGAATCAAAAGGAAGAACTGCAATTTAAAAAATTCTTGGATGTGTTCAAAGAATTGCACATCAACATACCTCTTGTTGAAGCAATCGAGCAAATGCCTAGTTATGCCAAATTCCTTAAAGACATCCTAAGCAAGAAGAAGAAGTTGAATGAATATGAGACAGTTGCTTTGACTGAAGGATGTAGTGCACTCCTGACCAATGGAATACCTCCTAAGTTGAAAGACCCAGGAAGTTTTACCATTCCATGTTCAATAGGTGGGAAGAAAGTAGGAAAGGCTTTGTGTGATCTAGGAGCTAGTATCAACCTCATGCCCTTATCAGTATTCAACAACTTAGGGATAGGAGAGGCCAGACCTACCACAGTAACACTCCAGTTAGCTGACAAAACCATTGCCTACCCTAAGGGAAAAATTGAGGATGTTCTAGTTCAGTTTGACAAGTTCATATTTCCGACAGATTTTATTATCTTGGATTTTGAGGCTGATAAAGATATTCCTATTCTTTTAGGAAGACCCTTTTTGGCCACCGGAAGGACTTTGATAGATGTCCAAAAAGGAGAACTGACCATGAGACTTCAGGATCAAAAAGTCACATTTAATGTTTTCAATTCCTTGAAATACCCTGATGATTTTGAGGATTGTGCAACTTTAAATGTGATTGAATCATTATGCCATAAGGAAGAGGGTAGAAGGACCTGTAAGTTTGAAGAAGAAGATGATAAGGAGATAGCCCTAGGAGATGATCCTGAAAATTCAAACTTAGAAGAAACTGTCTTAGCCAGTGTTGCAGCATTTGAGCAGCTTGACAGTAGTGATCAGAAACCATTCATTCCATCAATAGTCTCACCACCCGACCTGGAGTTAAAGCCACTCCCATCTCACCTGAAATATGCCTTTCTAGGAGAAAAAGGCAAATTGCCTGTCATCATCTCATCTACCCTAGAATCGCATCAAGAAAAGAAGTTGGTAGATATGCTAAGATTACACACCAAAGCCCTAGGATGGACCATGGCTGACCTTAGGGGGATAAGTCCATCAATTTGTCAACACAAAATCATCCTAGAGGACAAAAGTTTCACTTCCATTGAACCACAAAGAAGGCTAAATCCGGTCATGGGACATTAGGATATTATCAGCAATCCTTCGGCCCGGAATGAAAGATGATTGGGTTGAGCTAACCAGACCATCCAACAAGCCTTTTAATCTGTCTGAAACAATTTTGCTAATGCATCTGTATAAAACGTTACAACAAGCAATGGGGCAAAAATCACTAACTTTAGAAGCATTAGGAGATTTCGGAATAAGACTAATCAAAGTATGATTAATCTCCTTCTCCAACTTCCCATTGTAAAAGAAATTGTGAATGGCCACCTTTACATCATTCCCCACCACATTCCACGCCGATTTAAAGAATTTTGCAGTACACCTGTCGAAGCCCGGGGCTTTATCATTTCCAATGTGGAATATAGCATTACGGATCTTATCATCTTCAATAGGCCAGATAATAACCAAAGATTCATGAAGAGTTAACTTCTTGATAAAAAGAGAAGGCGGCAAAAGAGGATTGACAGAATTGTCAACCGTACCAAGAATACTCTTCAAGTAGTCAATGAAAGCCATCGCAACATCCTCATCAAAGAAGAAATTACCATTCACATCAACCACAGAATGGATGAAATTCCCATTCCTCCTCTCTTTCACAGCTTTGTGAAAGAATTTAGTATTGCCGTCACCTTCATTTAGCCATTGAATTTTAGCGCTTTGCCGAATAGCCGTTTCCTCATCAATACGAGCTTATTGATACGCTAGAAGTAAGTGCGCCAAATCTTCACGAAGGGTAGCATTGAACGGATCAGCGTCACAAGCTAATTGAATTTTCTCCAATTCGACTTTCAACGCCGTAACTCTTTTCTCCAAGTTTCCATAAGACGGTTGAAGGCTTCTTAGAGGCTTTTTCAAAGATTTAAGTTTCAGGAGCACTTGATACATGAAAGAGCCTTTATACTGGCTCATCCATGCAGCATGTACCACCTGCAAAAATAACGGATGATCGGCAATAAAGTTATCAAACTTAAAACCGCTCACCTTGTTACAAACTCCACCTTTGAAAGAAAGGATCCCTGGGGCATGATCCGAGACACTTCCCGGGTAGAAAACTGCAGATGCATCTTGGAATCGATCAAGAAACTCAGTATTAACCAAAATGCGATCCAACTTACACAAAACACCATCCCATCCAGAAGGCTTTTAGCTCCAATTGTATTGGATCCCACTATATCACACATCAAAAAGATCCAGGTCCTCAATGCATGCATGGAACTCCACCATCTCACCATTTTGGTTTGATGAAGGACCAATAGCATCATGTAGAAACAAGATAGCATTAAAGTCACCCATCGTGATCCAAGGTTTATCACCCATGAAAACTTTAAATTTGCGTAACCCACACCACAAAGCACGACGTGAGGAGCCAATATTCGCATCGTACACAAGAGAAACAAACACTAGGGAATTGTCCCCATGAAGACGGACTTCACATTGGACACACTGGTTTTGAAACTCGATCACCACCACATCCATAATTCTCATATCCCAAGCAAACATAATACGAGTACCATTAGGAGAAGCCCCCAAGTTAGACATCCAAGACCAACGGCCAAAAATATTATGAGCAATTCTTTGCAACGTATCACCCATAATATGAGTTTCAATAAGCTCACAAAAACTCAGATTACAAGAGTGAATAAAGTCCTTAACTTCCCTTTTTTTATAGGGGAGTTTAATCCCCTAATATTCTAGAAAGCATGATTAATCATGAGACAAAGATAAATTGTTACCTTCACCATGTTCCATGCTATCCTTCTCCATATCATCCTCACTGTCAACGTCACAAGCAAGAACATCAAATATGTTGGATGTCTTTTGAGTGGTAGGGATGCCTCTACGTAGCTTAAACGAGCTTACAACATAAGCAAATAGTGGTGCAATAGTGGCTTTATCTATTTTACTACTGTTTGCCTCTTTATCCAATCCCATCTGAGACCCTTTCCCAACCGCCTTATGTTCCTGAGCTTGGTCCATATTACAGTCTTCCACAAGCATGGGAGGATCCTTTGTGCCTATCTCCTCCAACGAGCTTTCCTTTTATTGCTGATCTTCCGCTAGTGGGGGTGTGATATTAGTCTCCCCCATTGAGCCTTCCTCGTCATCATTAATTCCCTGTTTACAGTTTTCCATAAACTGAGAGGTTGTCTTGGGGTCTGACTCCCCCTTCGAGTTTTGTCCACTGTTAACCACCGAGGTGGTGGTCGAAGTGGCTTTGTTGATCGACTTCCCAATAACTTGATCATATGATTTAGCATGGGTTCCCTCACGAGTTTGGGTTTGCTGTTTCTTTTGGATCACTTTCCTTTTCCATTGTTTCCTTTCCACCCTCGTGAATCCATCATCATCAACTGTCTTCCTTTTCTTAGCGGTTTGACCTCTATTGAATGCCATAGCCTTGACACATGAGGTTGTTTTATGACCAAAGACTGAGCAGTGATTGTAATACCCAAACAAACAGATTTCAATCACAAATCTAACAATTTATTTCATGAATCTTGACTTTCTCTCTCTATAAAACAGTTTCTCTCTCTAGAAAATCTCATATGTATTCTCTCTATACATATATGACATTATCAAAGTCCTTACCAAATATTACAAGAGCAAACCTATTTATACCCTAATTACAAACTAACTAAACCTATTTGACTTTACAAAGACAATGCAACACATTTGATTTTTGTTGACTTTGACATATTACAATTACATTGACTTTACAAACAAGACCTTTTAACCTTTTAATCTTGAATACAATTCTAGTCTAACAATCTCCCCCTTTGGATTCAAAATTAATTTTTTTTTTGACAATTATCTTCAGGTGTTCTTGTCTTCAGAAATATCTTCAGCAAAGATCTTTTTCAGCTTTAACAACTTCAAATCTTTGACATATTGAACTCTTGAAGTAAATCTCCCCCTTTGGCTTTACTTTAACAACTTTGACACTTTCTTCACAACAATTGAAATCTTCAAACTTTGACGATCTTCAAAACTTTCAAACTTTGACATTCTTCAAACTTTCTCTCTTTATCTTTAGCAAGAACATATTAACTTCAGAAAACTATTCTTCAGAAACCTTTCTTTGATAAATCTCCCCATTTCTGCAACCTGACTTTGAACTTTAAACATCTCCCCATTTTTCAACTTTTGATAATATCGACTTTGTTCTGACTTGGACTTTGACAAACTTTTCTCCAATTCTATAAACTGACTTTGAAACCTTTATATATCTCCCCCTTTTTGATGAATTGTGAGAATCAGAATCATCAAAACTTATTCAATGTCAGCGCAATCTTTGAATGATCTCCCCCAAATCATCTGATAAGCACAGTCTTCATAAGTAACAATCTTCCCCTTGTGGTGAAATATGAACAATCTCTCCCTTTGACAATAAATGATCAATCTCCCCCAAAGAGTAATAGGAAAGAATCTTTTGTCTTATCTGAATGAGTCGTCAATTCATGAATGTATTTATCCGAATCTTTTCAAATTCAGACAAAATATGAGTTGTAACCCTGAATCAACATATGAAACAGTTAGGAATACCTGTCAGTAACACAAAGTTACTGTGTACAACGAATGTACAATGGAAGGAGCTTGAAGTGATTATCACTCCCCGGGACTTCCATTCAATCATTGAAAAATACAAGGTATTTTCTATGAATGTTCTGATAGAAAAATAGATTTTCTGTGTGCTCATGCTTGTGTTATGAAAGAATTAGCACAATGATTATTGTTTAGGCTCAAAATTATGCAAACCATTGAGACAACAATGATTATACATAGACTCAACGTGCATGAGAAAAGGTCGAAGGTGGGGCAACTTTCCTTCTTGTTCAATATCAGTATCTTCCGAGTAAAGAACCAATAGATTATGTGTTGCTTCCCCAGAAAATGTGAAACATTCTCTTTTTTAGAAAAGAATGAGTAGCTGGTGGGGTTGTATGCAAGAGTTGACATGGGCTCACTGCTTGTTTCAATGATGGTCACCAAAGAATGTGAACCAATCAGTAGATGTGGTTGCCCGGCTCAAAAAGAATTTGGTGCAGAGTCTAATATTCTTTTACTCTGATCTCTCACCCTCTTTCTTTTAATCTTTTAAGCTCACTTCTAACCAATCTCTCATTTCCATTTTACCTCTTCACACACCACTCTCAATCTTTTGACCCCTCTCCCCTCAATCACTCTTAGGATTACTTCCGGGGTAGGAAACACTGGTTATCGTGAATCCATGGAAGTCATTTAAGCTCACACATTGAATCCCATGTATTTTTCCTAAAAACATGCGTTGCTCAATGATTTTCTTGACATTAAAGCACAAGAAATCATTTGTCAGTATATGTATGCTCATCAAAAATCAGAATGAAATTTGAGCATTTTAAGCATTTAAGATTTCTCAAAACTTTGTATGAATGAATAATCATGAAAGAATAGAAATGTTTTGAGAATCTGACAATGATTTAATCAGATCAAAATTCATGAAGAATAATATGTTGGGAAATCAAAGACGAATGTTATTTATATGAACAATATATAAACATTTTAACAATGATAGCACATTTCAGTATAGAAATGACGTCTGATTCAAACAACATAGAATACAAACGGGAGTATTACCATAGAAAAATTTATCTTTTGATACATGGTAATAACAAGTTCAAGAAATGTACTGAACCAATGTGTGTATGAATATTTGACAGTATATAGACATGACAATTACACAAGTATTTGTCATTGGAAACACACGGTCAGATAGTCATCAAAGTATCCAAAGTAAAATCATTTAAAGTCGCACTTATCAATTCATGAAAACATTTTAAGAATGTGAAGTGGTTTGAACATTTTAAGAAACCATTTTTCACAAGTGAAAGTTGTTCATCTTTCAACAAGTGATAGAGTGTAAGGATTAAAAATATATACCTTTTAGAACAAAATCCTTAACTCCCCTTGAAATGAATATTTTCAGTGAAGTATCCTTGACAAAAACTCAGATATCCTTCCTCAAAATATCTGTAAAAAGTCAATTTATTAGAAAAAAAAATATAACAATGAAAGTATAACTAACTATTATCTTCTTCCCCTAAAAGATATAGCAGTTGACTTCCCCTCAAATCAAAAAACTTCTAGAAAAAAAATGTTATCAATTAAGCATCCATCAGAAGAAAAACATTTGAGTACAGGTTTTGAACTAAATTATTCAAAAACCATGATTACTTATTCTCCGGTGAGAATAGTAATGTTCAGTTTTACCAATAAAGAACGGGTCCTGATCTGATGAAACCAGAAACCATAGTTCTGAAACATTGAGGAACGGGTCTTGAACTGTTTTATCCAGGAGCTATATTCCTTGACATTTAAGTCCGGGTTTTGAACTATTTTGTTCAAAAACCGTAGTTCTTGCTCCCCCTTAAACCTTGGGTGCCTGCAACACAGATTTAGCTTTTGGTACCGACTGGTATTTGGGTCCTAATGTGTTAGTTGCATTCTATTAGGAGAGATGTAATAAGAACCATACCAGTAATTTACATAACTTTTGCTTACAAAATCATTTGAGCCACAATTAGAACAATTAGTTTTCTTTTGTGCTAACCTGATCAGTTGATTGACATTGTAAACAAGATCAGATTTGCCAAAAGATTTACCATTCGGAACATTGTTTCTCTTTGCATTCGGTGTATGCATAAATGACTTTTCTTCCTTCTTCTCCTCCGAAGAACCTTTCACTATCCAAATCCACTTTTCTTTGCTATTTGTCTTTTTAGATTTACCTGAACCATCAACATTTCGAACATAGAAAAGATTAGAAGAACGAATTTGATCGTTATGTTCAGAAGTATGGTTATCATCTGAATCAAATAAAGGATTATTAGAAACATTCATAAAATGTGAACTTGAAGCTGTTTTGAATGAGCATTCTGAATCAGCTTGATCATCTCTTGGTGATTGAAGAATTGATTCTGGCGTCTTTGGCTTAGTCAACGTCACCTTGAACATGATCTCTTCAAGTTCTTTTATTTTTGAAGACAAATTGTTTCTTTCCTTTGAAATCAGATCAAACTTATTTTGCAATTCAGATTTCGTCTTCTTTTCTTTCAGAATAGTTGATGACAGCTCAGATAATTTCTTTGTAAGCTCATCTATCTTAGTCTCAAACACTGTCCTTTCTTCTTCAAATTCTTTTTCCACATTATTTCTCTATTCAGATATCTCCTTGAATAAACTAACATTCTTCTGTTCAACAATCTTCATTTCCTTCTCAAACTTATCTCTTTCCAAAATAATAACTTTCTCAAAGTCTGACACGTGTTGAGAAATTTTTGAACATTTGAGTTCTAAGGATTTCTTCTCTTCAAAGGACTTTCTTGAGAAGTCAGAAAACTTTTGAGCATATGTTTTTCTTTTCCTTTCAAACTCTTCTCTTTCTTTCTTATAAATCTTTACACCTTGAGAAAATTTGTCTTTCATTTCTGTAATCTTCCTTTGAAGTTCAGCATTTTCTTTGTCAAACTTGTCTCTTTCAACTCTAAGATCTAGACATTGCAACGGTTCCTAAAGGTATTCCACAATAACCTTAACCTTTTCCTCCTTACCACATGTTAAACTTTGGATGATTACTTCCAGATCTTTTTTGAGTTCTCCAATAGCCCACACATCGATGAGCACCTTCACGAAGCCCGGTCGACCCCATTATTTATCACACATCACGGCGGTGCATGCGTCCATTTGTTTTGGGACACCTATAGCACTTACGATCCTACTCACCCCTTCTATGTTAAAAGCAACCAGCGGGTTGTTGTGGATTTTCACCCACAATGGGAAAGAGGTATGCACGGGTTTATGCATCCCTTTGGAAGGATCCCAGTGATAAATGAAAAGTGGAACTCCCTTAACCATTAGGGGACCCTCTTCAAAAGCCTGGGAACAGCCACCGAAATCATTGAATTTGAAGAATAAAATCTCGTTCTCATTTAACTTGGCATCAACGAGACCATACTTACCCCATGCATGTTTCACATATCGATTGACTAAAGAAAAGGGGATACGTGGTCCAAGGAAGTATCCATAAAGAGTGGAGTTGTAAAGCTTGCTTACCTCTTTAGCGAGCTCAAGGGGGAAAGCTACACTTGTTTGAGTCTTGTTCTCCAACGGGAAGTATTCCAACGAATTCGATCTTTGGCTTCCTACCGCTTTAGCAAAGTTTTTTCACGCCTAAGCAACGTGACGTTTCCGTAGGTTAGATTGTCTTTCTTATCAAGGTTATCCCCAGTCAACCGTTCGAAGACTTATTTCTTCGGTCCTTGTTGGCTAATACTAGTAGCCTTAGACACCCCATCAACGTGCATGGGGGAAACCCTAGCCGCCACTTCCTCATGCAGAGGAGAATTGGAAACCTTGATAGGGTTACTTGGATACAGGGATTTCCCGTTCGAGCTGGATGCCTCTTGCTCAACTACCAAACCACTAGGGGTGGAAACCCCCGCCATATCTGGCTACAGCGCCCTCAAACCCTCGTCCTACCTAGTGCTTAGACAAAGCCTAGGTGCTGCTACACCTCAGCAGAAACCCTAATAGGGTAACGAAGGCTCCAAGAAACCTGGAGCGCTGAAACCCTAGTTCGAGCTCCTCATTAGGGTAACGAAGACCTAGGAAACATGAGAAATCACTAAAAAACAACTAGGGCTGACCTGTACAACTCGTCGGAGACAATGAAGAAAACCTCTTCACAGCGCCGCCATAGCAACGAACCTGCAGCAGGCACACCTGCAGCGCCGAAAGCTCCTCAAAACGGCCTCAAACAAAACAAACAACCAGAACCCAAAGCAAAATTCGAGAACAGACGTGAAGTCGCCGCCGCAGCAGAAGTCACCAACCGAAAACCTACCGCCGGAGTGAATATTTACGTCGACTAAACTCCAAGAGTACCCAAAAACAATCTGGAAGACGATTACAAACACTGACAACGAAGAATCCACGCACCAAACCCCGCCAAGATTACAATTCTCTTTCTTTCACAATATTTCTCTCTCTATATGAATTCTCTATGCAAGCACACCTCTAGTTACTACTAGATTACAAGGAAAACAAAAGCTATTTATATATACAAGGTACAAGGAACAAACTTAACTAACTAACACTTTGACTTTGCTTGACTTTGACTTTCCTTTAATAATATCTTTGACTTTGACTTTAGCTTTGAAGGCTTTGACTTGAGCTTTTCCACACATGATCTTGAAGACAACAAATATGCTCTAACAATCTCCCCCTTTTGATTCAAAATCATCTTCAAAAAGAATTTCATCGAAAAAGAATTTCATCATCAAGAAACAATCTCCCCCTTTATATCTTTATCAAACAATCTCATCCTTTGATAAGAAAACCTAATGGTCTCCCCCTTTGGGAAGATTACTGATAACAACAATCTCTTTTGAATATCAATCTCCCCTCTTGGAAAATCTTCTTTCAAAACTTTGACAATCTCTCCTTTCGTAGAAATGTCTTCGGACTTTCAACAATCTCCCCCAAAGTCTGTAAATATCTTCTTCAAGACCTTTAACTATCTCCCCCATTAAAGTAATAAACTTTTCTTTTCAGATCATCTTTAATCAAAAATACAATCTCCCCTTGTAGAAAAGTTTATGCTTTTGAATTGAAATCAAATTTTAACAATCTCCCCAAGGTTTATGATAACCTCTTTCAGTAAAATCTTCAGAAAACAAAATCTCTATTTCTAACTGATAATGACTTCAGAAAAGAAATTGTCTTCAGATTTAGCTCTCTTTCTTCTTACCAAGAATCTTCAAAGAAAATTTCGATAATCTTCAAAGAAATGTCTCAAATTCCTGATATAACTCTGAAAGTGCTTTTTCATTCTTGATTTTCTCCCTATAACTCTGAAAATAAACTTTCACATTCTTTCACTTCTTTATAACTTCTCCCCAATTAACTACTTTTTCATTCAATTCTTTCTCCAAACTGCTCTTTCATGTTTTATATTCTCCCCCTTTTTGATGAATGTGAGCATTAGCATCATCAAAACTATGCATGAAAAAGTATGTATCCAATTTCTTACTAACAACCGCATATGATCTTTCTTTCTAAAATTTATGAACCAACCGTCAATTCATAATGAATCTGAATCTTTCCAAATTCAGAATTGAGTTGTAACCCTGAATCAACAAATGAATCAGTTAATATGCCTGTAAGTAGCATAGAACCACTGAGTACAACAAATGTACGTTGGAAAGGAGCATTTTGAGGTTCACTCCCCCAGGGCTTCCATTCAATCATTGAAAAACCACAAAGGAATTTTCTATGAACGTTATGACAAGGAAACTTATTCCTTGTGTGTACGTGCTAGTGTAGAATGATTGAAGCTACTTAAGCTTGTTCAGGCTCAAAGTGTGTAAACTATTGAGACAACAACAGTTTTCCACACACTCAATGTGTATGATCGAAGTGCGAAGGTGGGGCAGACTTCCTTCTGTTTCAATATCCAGATCTTCCGAGTGAAGATCAGATAGCATATGTGTTGCGTCCCCATGAAAATGAAACATTTCTTTGTTAAGAAATAAATGAGTGGTTGGTGGGGTTTAAGCAAGAGTTGGCATGGGCTCACTGCCTGTTTCAATGATGTTCGCGAAAGAATTGTGAAACAATCAGTAATGTGGTTGCCCGGCTCAGAAAATATTTGGTGCAGAGTTTTGATATTCTTTTAACTCTGTTCTCACACCCTCTTTCTTTTTATCATTTAAGCTCACTTCTAACCAAACTCTCTTTTCCATTTTACCGCTCATCACACCCCCACTCTTTGATTTATGACCCCTCACCTCTCGATCACTCAAGGATAACTTCTTGGGTAGGAAACACTTGTTAACGTGAATCTATATAAGTCTTATAAGTTCTCACAATGATCCCATGAAAATATTGTCCTAAAAGAATGATGTTCAACAGTTTAACTTGATCAGTTAAAGCACAATAAGATGAAAGTACAATGTCAGATATATGTATGCTCATCAAAAGTATCATGAAGATTTGAGCATTTTGATCATGGAAGATTTCTGACAACAAGTATATTGAATGAATGAAATGAATACAAGAAACTTCTTTGAGAATCTGACAATGTATCGAAAGATCAAATATGAATGATAAACATTGAAAGCTTAGGTCATGAAAGAATTGGAATTTGTCTATATGAACAAATATAGACAATTCTTGAAAGAATCACTTAGTTTTGAATGAATGTTACGCTCAACAACATTGAAATTCAAACGGGATTTATTACCATCGAAAAATTGTTTCAATTTGAGACATGGGAATAACAAAATCAATAAGAAATACTGAACCAGTGTGTGTGAATACTTGATAGTATATGGAAAAGATAAAACACAAGTATTTATCTTTGGAAACACATGGTTAGTTGATCATGAAAGCTTATGTATGAAAACATTTAAAATCACACTTCTAATTTCATAAAATCTTTTGAGAATCGAGAAGTGGTTTGAACGTTTAAAAAACTATGTTTTCATGTTTGAAAGTCATTCATCTTCCAAACACATATGAGATTAAGGTTAGAATAATCCTTACGCACAACTTAAATCTCATGAATCAGCCTTAAAGTCATTATGAATTGAAACTTGTAAGCTCCCCCTCAAAATCTACATTCAGTCAAAAAGTCATCAAAGAACTAAAGTCTTATTCAAAAACTTATATAAAATAAAACATGAAAAGTAAAACATTTAAAAACGAGTTCTAATCTGATGTAATCAAAAGTCATCATTCTTACTCCCCCTGAAAATATGCATCACAAAAATTTGTCAATACAAGATATATGCTAAATATATCAAACTTTGCCTCGAAATTAGATCATCTAATCTTTAGTAGTCACTCCCCCTAAAGTCATGAGCAAACCTTCAATGTAGATATCATTCAGATTAAAGATAAATACATGAAGAAAAATTATACATAAACTATACAAGGTAAATACGGATTATGTTTTGAGATTCAACATGCCTAATTTTGAAATGAGATAGTTAAATCTCTTTTCGTCCAATGGCTTAGTGAATAAATCAACAAGCTGATAATCCGTGTTTACAAAGTAGAGTTTAATCATACATTTTACGACATTATCTTTGATAAAGTGATATCGCATGTCAATGTGTTTCGTGTTTGTATGTTGGACAGGGTTTGCAGAAATAGCGATAACGCTCTTGGAATCGCAGTAAATCGGGATTTTGTTGTAACAGAAACCATAATCTCGGAGTTGCGTTCGCATCTACATCACTTGAGAATAGCAGCTAAAAGCAGCTACAATTTGACAATTTGAGAAATTTAAATTTTGACAGTATGTTCTGCAAATTCTTGAAAAATCGACCAAATCTTCAAATCTTGAACATGATTCTGATCTTTGCTTGCTCTGATACCAATTGTGTGTCCCAAATGTGCAATTAAGATCAAGATGAACAAACTTGATGTAATCCAAATGTCATATGTATTAGATCAAACCACATATTACAATTCTCTCACTTTCACAATAATTCTCTCTCTATACGAATTCTCTATGTAAGCACACTTCTAGTTACTACTAGATTACAAGGAAAACAAAAGTTATTTATACCTACAAGGTACAAGAAAAAAACTAAACTAACTAACACTTTGACTTTGCTTGACTTTGACTTTCCTTTAATAATAGCTTTGACTTTGACTTTAGCTTTGAAGGCTTTGACTTGAGCTTTTCCACACATGATCTTGAAGACAACAAATATGCTCTAACAAAAACAGTGTCAAAATGGCCCCAAAAATACCTTAATATGAGAAGTGGTAGAAAAATTGTGCCAAAATGATAGGCAAATTCAATTGAGGTAATGTAACACCCTAAAAATAAGGGTAAATTTAAACCTTAAATTTTTTTGCAATATAACGTCTATAATAGATGTAAACCACCCAAAAAGGAGAAATGTATAATAGCGTTTACAACTCCTGTAAATGAATATTTAGATATTTACCCATAAATGTGTAGGACAAAACATATTTTGTAGCTCATGACATAAAACATTTCATCATATCCCAAAATGGTAAGAAACCCTAAAATCATCAAAATCCCAAGTTAGGTCAAAATCTCTTCAATAAATGGATAAATAAGGAGATGATTAGAAGTTTTAAAAATGAAGTTTGACATGTATAAAGTTTTGAAAAGGGTAGGAATGAACTCACAATGTAGGTTTTAGAAGAAAAGCTAGCAAACCCTAAGTTGAGTAGGATGAAGACTTGATAATACTTGAAGCTTGATACAACCTTGAGATTCTTCTTAAATGAGGTAGATGGAGGTGGAGATTGGGGATTAAATGCTCCCTAGGTTTAGATGAGAGAAATAAAATGAGGAGGGAGAAGAATGGCTGGAACTCGTCAATAGCAAGAGAGAAAAATGTAATTCTTAAACTTTTAAAATCAGATAACAAGACTCTTTCTAAAAATGCCTTAAAACAACCTCCTGAGGCACGTGCGTGATTGTGCCAGGCGAGATTGCCACGACACAATCACAAGGCACTATCGCTCAGGTTGTACCGTGGGTCTCGGCCCTGGCGCGACTATGATGAGCGAGTATGCCCCGGGCACTATCGTCGGGCATACTCACGGAGTATATACCGAGAGTGGGGAGCCCCGCACGATTGTGCCAACCGCGACTGTGACATGGGCAATATCGCCGGTCATAGTCGTTGGCCACGTACCGAACCCCAAAATGATGTTTTTCTAAAATGAGGGAGACTAAACTTATTATTTGACAATTAGGGACGATTTAATCTATAAGTAATAGTAAGAAAAACAATGTTTCACCGTTTAAACAAATTGATAATCCCAAAATCACTAAATCATAGAGAGAGAAAGTAGAGAGGGAGAGTTTGAAAGTGCAGAAGTCTAAGTTCTATTGAATATGGGTGAGTTTCTTACAACAACCAAAGCCACAAGGGACTTAAATACCCTTGGCTAATACAATACAAAATAAGTCCCTAAACACAGTATTAGACCAAGCCTATAAATACAATGATTACTATAAAATCAGACTTAACAATCTCCCCCTTAGTAATCATTGGCGCTGTGGTCTTCTAAATCAACACGGACCATCTAAGCGACTTAGCGAAGAATTGACTAAAAAAAAATTCTTCTCAGCATCTGTTAATCTCAGTTGCTTTTGCTGCCTTGACAAAACTAGACCTGTATGTAATAAGCTTGAAAGAACAGTTGGTTCATCAGCTTGTGCTCTAGACGAAACACCTCTTTTAAATGTACTTGAATGAACTGTGGTGATCAGAGCAGGAACAACAAAAAGACAAGTATAGTTGAAGAAATAGAATCTTGAGCGAATCTTGATCAGTAGATAAACATTTGAACTCTTTGTCTTTTTAACTTCTCCTTAACTTCTCCCCCTCATGACCTTGATGATCTGGATCAACTTGGTCATGCAAATGTTGGAGACGAGACAACTTAAGATCTGCAAAATCATATTTAAGAAGAAAGAGGGAAGGTTTGCGCTAACTGTTTGTGGCGCAAACTTAGTTTTGCGCTAGCAGAAGGAAGCGCAAAGCTTGTTTTGCGCTAGAAACTGTTGGCACAAATCTAAGTTTTGCTCTACCAACAGTTGGCGCAAATATGACTTGGAATCTGAAAATTTTCACCTGGTAAGCTCTTTGACTCCCCCTACACAAATGTACTAAATTTGACAATTCAAGTTAGCATTCATAAAGAAAATCAGATACTCCCCCTCGAAAACAGATATGATCTTTCAGAAAATTCTCCTTATTCACTCCCCCTTGAATAATGCACTACCCATTAAAACAGATATATGAGAACACAAGAATTGAAACATCAAAGTAGAAAGAAAAATATACTGAATATGTATTTTGAAACAACTAAATATATAAAAATTTAAATACTAAACAAATTAAATTCTACTTAGTAAAATATCACAGATTTATCTATCAAATGAAATCAAATATATGTTGTTGGATACAAATATAAGTTTCATTGCATATCAAGTTAAAACATGTTCAGTTTCAAAAACTTTCATCAATCTATTCAGTGTGCTAGCATGCGAACTTCGATTAGCTTCAAGAAAATTCAATTCTAAAAATATAATAGAGAACTTTGCATGTACTCACACTAAGCCATCAAAATTTAAGATTTTCACAAATTTATAGGTTTATCGCAACTCAAACATATCACCAAGTATCATGAGATGTGTGCTCATTGGCATCTTTTAGCATTGTGCACATTGGCATCTTCACATGAGTGTGCTCTTTGACATCTTTTAAGCTTGTGCACTTTGGCATCTTTTTAATCAAAAATATTGGTAAGTAAAGAACATGTCGTAAATGTAACTTTCTATCTGACCCTATTGTAAGATTTGGGTCAGCCGCTCCTAGACCAGTTGGCCTTAGGGGACTAGGTGTCAAGCACCCCTTGGAACTTACTCTCCCAGATCAGAAAGGCTACATCGACATATCCTAAACCCATTCATACCAGTAGAACATGACTTTTGATCTGATTCTATAGAAGGATTTCGGTTCGATCACTCACAGACCAATTGACCTTAGGGGAACAGATGACAAGCATCCCACAGAACTTACTTTCCCAAACCAGAAAGGTCACAGGTACAAACTTTTAAACTTAAAGATTTTTGAATTTTATATATGTAATACATCTCAATGACTCAGTTTTACATACAAGTGCTTATCCCATATTTTTATTACAATCCATAATTCTGACTTTTTAGGATTTCCAAGCATTGTAAACTATAAATATTCCGAATCACACATCTTTAAAGCAGAATGCAAAAGTTTCAAACATGTTGCTGACTTTTCGACTTTTAAAAGACTTGAAAGTTGAACATATAAAACTTTAATATTAACAAAGCAACTTGAAAGTTTATCCTAGACACACATTTTATTCAAAAGAAAGAAAAATTGTAAAACTTTTACTTTATAGAATAAAACTTATAAAGATTTAAATTTTTTAGTTCAATATGCCAAGTTTGAAAAAAATTTCATTTAAGACAAATGTAAAGAATTCGGCAAATTGATATTTAGTTAGAACAAAATAAAATTCAATAAAACCTTCTATCACATAATGTGTAAAAAAATTTGTGTCTCATATGAAAAAAAAAATTGGGTTGTACAAATTCAGGTTTTGGATGAATTTGCTCAGATTCTTTGAAAGACACATGAGAAAACTAAAAAAAACATCTTTATCAGAGATAAATGCAGCGGAATAAAATAGATGTACTCACAGTATCTCATTAGTCAGAAGCTAAAAGCTTTGAAGAACGAGTCCTAAACTGACATGTTTAGAAGTCGAAGTCCATTGAAGCACGGGTTCTAAGCTGATGTACTTAGAAGCCAATGTTCTCTTACTCCCCCTTGACATTAGATGCCTGCAACTTAGAATCAATCTGTGATTTTGGTACCCACTTGTATTTGGGTCCATGAAAGTTATGCAGTTCTTGTGGGGAAATATTTGTTACATTTTAACATTAAAAAAACGAGAAATATTATCAGAATGATGAACATAAGAATCAGTAGAATAGAAAGCATAATCATCTGAACTAGAATCAGAAGAATAATATGAGACATCTTTTGAAATTCGAATCATTTGCTTTATAGAGTATTTTGAAATTTTATTACAAGTAGCAAATGAATCACTTTTATAATGTTTGTCTACATATTTATCCTCATCAGTCGTAGAATCATCTAATGTTCGCTTGACTCTCCATATCTGCCTTGAATGTGTGCTCAAAGTCCAATCTAAAATATTCGAATAAGAAGAATTAGTATTTTCAGAAATAACAGTATCTTGTTTCTTAGACTTCTTTGACCTTCTTCTTTTACGCTTTGGATTATAATAATCATCATTTAGCGTAAAAGATTCATCAAGAATTTTCGATTTAATATTTGAATCAGAAGAAGCAATTTCACCTAAGAGACCCAACTGATCAACCAATAAATCTGAACTTACTTCGGAGTCAGAAAAATTTTGAGAAAAGATTTCAGATTTTAGAAATTCCTTTTTGTTTACATGAAAATCAGAAGAAAGGCCAGAAATAGAATCTTGTTTTTGAGAAAATAATTTTTCTTCAAGACTTGATGTCATGAAAGAAAGAAATACATCAGATTCAATTTCTTTTTGAATATTTTGATCTTCCATTTTATCTTCAAGGTCAATGATTTTACCTTCTAATACTAATGGAGGAGTATATCTCTTAGAATCATAAAAGATTGGAGAGATATTTTTCTTATCAGATTTAGTGGCATATATATCAACATAATCATCAGACACTGAAGACTTAATGGGAGATATTTCATTTAAACTTTTTCTGCCTTTCTTTGATTTGTCAGGAAAATATTTGACATTTTCGCTTGTATACACAAAAAAAAATTCCTTTTTCTTATTATTCATCCTTTTCTCATTTTCGATTTCTAACACTTGCTTTTCATTCATCCAATCAATTTTAAATTGAGGAGCATATTTAGCAAGAGTTAGATAATCGTATTTATATAAAGTAGGGGATTTTTCTATCGCATTGTTTAAACAATGTGGATTTTCAAAACCAAGTCCCCATTTTTCTTTTATAGACTCATAACTCCGCGGTTTTTTGTTCAAATAAATAGTTTGTTCAGATTGATTCCTTCAATATAATTTTTCTTCCAACTCATTTATTTTATCCGAAAAATTATCTTTTAATTTGGTCATTTCAGTCAAAGAATCAAGATAAGTCATATTTGATTTTTTCTAAATCATCTAATTTCTTTTGAAAGATGTATTTTGTATGATTCAAAATAGATTTTTCATCTTTCAAAGAAATTTGTAATTTATCAATCAAATTTGACTTTTCTAAATTTAAATGATTTTCAGATATTAACTTCGAGCGTAAATCATGTAAAGCAGAAATAATAATGTTCATCTGTGAAGAAATGAATTTGTAATCAAAATCAGAAATTACCTCATCTTCATCAGTGGAATATTTATCATCAGCATCACTCTGATCATCTCCGATAAAGCACATATGAGCATTCTCGATATTATCAGCTTCATCATCAGAGTGATCTAGCCAAAATTCTTCTTCAGCTAATAAAGCAGTTCCATTCTCTCTCTTTTCGGCTAGTTCCATTTTCTTTCTGTAATAAGCAGAATCCCGAACCACCTTTGCTCGACACTCCTTTGCAATATTACCCGGCTTTCCACTGTTGAAACATGCACCAGGTTTCTTAGCCTCGGCCACTTGGACATTCTTAAACCCAGAAGTGAAGCGAAGAGTGTTGGAACTCGAACGAGGTTGGAACTTCTTCTGATAGTGTTGAGAGAGAAGAATCGTTACTTTCTGAAGTGCCTCACCAACATCTTCAGTGGCCCCGTCATAAGCATTATCAGACAATGCTTGATCAGCCAGACGACTCGTTAGAAGTGCAACCGGGTCCACTGTTTTCTTATTCTCCTTGTCAAGTTTGGCCTTTTTCTCTATGACTATGCACTCATCTGTCATCAGAATCTCGTAAAGCTCTTGGATTTGCATCGAAGATATCCTGACATCATTCCTCAATCGATGACAAGATTTGTTCCATTTCGGTTGAAGTGCATTAAGGAATTTCAGATTTGTCTCCAGCTCAGTCTTTTCCACTTTTATCTTGCGTAGATTATTCAGCACAGTGCAAAACCTGTCAAAGATAACCTACAGAGACTCATCGTTCTTTGCCTTAAATTCCTCAAAATTATTCATGAAGTGTGTCTGGCATATTTGTGTAGCAACTGATGACCCAAGCATGATCTTTTCTAATTGAGTCCACAGCATCTTTGGATCAAGCTTGAAACAATCAATTCGATTGTAAATGGAGTTAGGTAGTGCTAGCATCAAATTGGACTTTGCTTCTCGATCGGCTTTTTCGCGTTTAACCTCTTCAGCAGTCAAGGGAGTGTCATTTTTAGGTCTGATGAATGGTCCTTCAGTAAATGACTTCATCATATTCTCTCCGTTAGCTTGACGCTCAATGAAGTTAATGAATCGATCTTGCCACTAAGTGAACTCATTTTCATTGATTAAAACAGGTGGACGAGTATCTGTTCCAATTGCATCATAAGATCATTCTTGTAGAACTGAGCTTGAAACACAAACTTTACAGATAATTTGGCGCAAACAGAAGGTTTGCCTGAGAAGCCAATGGCGCAAAGGAGATTTGCACGAGCAATAGGTGACGAAAAAGAAGATTTGCGTTGGATGAAGGTAGCGCAAATTTAAATTTACGCGAAGCGTTGATGGTGCAAAAAATCACTTGCACATTGAACTTCTCGTGAGATACGGATGGTGCAAACTTTACTTTGCGTGACACAAGGTTGGCGCATAATAGACTTTGCGTGAGACTTAGAAGGCACAAAACTCTTTGCTTGAGTAGAGGATAACGCAAAAGTAACTTGCGCGAGTTGTAGATGGCGCAAATCAATTTTGTGTGAGAAGACTATAGCGCAAACTTTGTTTTGCGCAATGAACTGTTGGCGCAAAA
Source organism: Arctium lappa (assembly GCA_023525745.1). NCBI lineage: Eukaryota > Viridiplantae > Streptophyta > Magnoliopsida > Asterales > Asteraceae > Arctium > Arctium lappa. The sequence goes on along the minus strand of CM042049.1, from coordinate 55,854,735 downwards.
TAACCTTTTCGTGAAGAGCTAGAAAAATGAACTTGATGGAAACTTGATGAACAGGATTCGCGCAAAACTTGAAGAACTCGCGCAAATGTCTTGATGAACTCGCGCAAAGACGATGAACTGGCGCAAAGTTCAGATATGGCGCAACACGATGGACAAACTCAGAATTCTTCCAAAATTCGATTACAAAACCGAACTTAATGTCAATTTCTGACACAAAATTAATCAAAAACAATTTTATAACCACTTTGAAACAATGAAATCGATCAAAATTCTCAAAATCGTGAAATCAAGAAACACACAGTACGTTCAACGAAAAATCACAAAATTGACGATTAAAACCATAATTTCTTGCAAATCGATGTGAATCAAAAGTGTTCTACAAGTAAAATCGGATCCAACGAATCAAAATACAAAGAAATTCGATCAAAAACTAGTCCGAATTTGATGAAAAATAAAAAAAATAGATTTTCTTGAAAAAAATCAAGAAAATCGATCAAATTTTCTGATTCAACACAAATTCAGTATTCAAAAAACATTTTCTCTCAATTCTCTCAGATTTAGAACTGCTCTGATACCAATTGATAATCCCAAAATCACTAAATAATAGAGAGAGAAAGTAGAGAGAGAGTTTGAAAGTGAAGAAGTCTAAGTTCTCTTGAATATGTGTGAGTTTCTTACAACAACCAAAGCCACAAGGGACTTAAATACCCTTGGCTAATACAATACAGAATAAGCCCCTAAACACAGTATTAGACCAAGCCTATAAATACAATGATTACTATAAAATCAGACTTAACACAAATCAAGGTTACTTAGTTAGATTTTCGGGGTGTTATAATCCTCCCCATCTTGGAATTGATTTCGTCCTCGAAATCTTCACTATACGAACATATTGGGGTATCTCCTCTTCATATCTTCCTTGGCTTACAATGTCACATTCGCACCATGATGCTTCCACTACACCTTGTCCATCATGACTTCTTTATGACTGAGCTTCTGCGACTTCCTCTCTAGGATTGCATCGGGCTCTTCAACACATCGATTACCCTCGTCCACTCTTATCTCGAATAGGGGAATGACGCTCTCCTCTTTCGCCAAACACTTCCGAAGATAACAAATATGGAACGCATTATGGATCCCACTCATTTCTGGAGATTATTCCAATTGGTATGCTTGAAATCCCACACGCTTGAGCACCGTGAATGGTCCAAGGAAACGGGGGCTCAACTTTTCACGCTTTCCACACCAGATTATCCCCTTCCAAGGGGACACTTTAAGCATCACACGATCCCCCACTTGGAATTCCATCAGACGTCACTTCTTGTCGGCATAGCTCTTTTGCCGATCTTGAGCCGCTTTCAACTGTTCCCGAATGTCTTTCACCTTGTCGGCCGTTTTTGCACTATTTTGGTACAGGCGAATTGCTTCTCACCCTCTTCGAGCCAACACACAGGAGTTCTGCACTTCCGCCCGTATAAGGCTTCAAACGATGTCATTCCAATACTCAAGTGGTAGCTATTGTTGTATGCAAACTCCACCATAGGTAGGTGAGAGCCCCAACTATCCCCGAAGTCGATTACGCACGGCCTTAGTATATCTTCTAGCGTTTGAATCGTCCTTTCAATTTGGTCGTCGGTTTGGGGATGGTAGGCCATACTGAATTTCACTCTAGTACCCAACTCTTTCTGTAGGTCGTCCCAAAAGTTTGAAGTAAACCGACTATCGCGATCCGATACAATAGACAAGGGAACTTCATGCATTGAAACCACTTCATCGATATAGAGCTTTGCCAACTTGTCCATCGGTAGGGTCTCGTGCATGGCCAACAAGTGAGCGCTCTTGGTCAACCAATCAACTATCACCCAAATGGTATCATGACCTCTCAAGGTTTTCGGAAATTTGGTTATGAAGTCCATGGTAATATTCTCCCACTCCCATTCGGGGATCTCTAAGGATTGAAGACTCCCACATGGTCGTTGATGCTCGGCCTTCACTTGTAAGCATGTCACGCATCGCTCCACGTAACGTGCCACATCTAATTTCATAATCAGCCACCAATAGTGTAGCTTTAAATCCCTATACATCTTTGTACTCCTCGGATGGATGGAATACTTGGACTTGTGGGCATCTTCAAGAAGAAGTTTATGATTAACCACAGCCTTGGCCACCTAAATTCGTCCATTGAACAACTTCACTCCACGACTATCCTCCGTCAAGGGCAATCGTTGTTTTGTCATCACTTCATCCTTGAGGTTTTACTCTAACAAGCATTCGCTTGAGATGTCTTAATTTTCTGAATGAGACTTGACACCAACTCGATTCTTAAAAGGGTGGCCCGGATGCTTCCACTATAGTCTTTCCGACTCAAAGTGTTGGCTACCACGTTTGCCTTACTGGGGTGGTAAAACAGCTCGCAATCATAATCCTTGAGTAACTTGAGCCACCGTCTTTGCCTCATGTTCAACTCTTTTTGATCAAAGACGTATTTCCATCTTTTATGATCCGTGTAGAGTGTACATTTTGTGCCATAGAGATAGTATTGCCATAGTTTCAAAGCGAACACTACCATCGCCAACTCCAAATCATGGGTAGGGTAATTCTTCTCATGAACTTTGAGTTGCCTCGATGCGTATGCGATCACCTTCCCAATTTGCATCAACACGCAAACCAATCCCATGAAGTGTCGCTATAAACTATGAAGTCTTCCGACCCTTCGGGTAGCGACAAGATTGGAACTTCAAACAACTTCTTTTGTAAGGTCCATAAAGCCTTTTCTTGCGTATCGGCCCAAACAAATTTCACGTTCTTCCGAGTTAGAGCAGTCAAAGATGAAGCAATCTTGGAGAAGACTTGCTTTGAGATTTTTATGTATCTATGCTCCAAATCTTTCTTCTCTTGAAAAGCTTTCTTAGAAAAGTCAGATAGTTTTTTAGTGTAAACTTTCACCAACTCAGCTTTATCTGCAACAAACTTCTTCTGAAGATCATCTTTATCAGTTTTCAAACTTGAAGATTTCTCTTCAAATGTCTTCATTAAATCAGCATTTCTTGCTTCCAAAGTACATATTTTCTCTTCAAAAGTTTTAAACTTTAGTTGAAGATCAATTGCTTCAACTTTCAGCTCTGTTGATTTCCTTTCAGTTGTCTTCAGTTTGCTTTGAAGATTTGTTATCTCTCTTTCTTTCAATTTAATTTCTTTCTCTTTTGTCTTGATAATACCTGCAAGATCAGATTTAGAATCATTAATACATTTTGCACATTCAGAAGTTTTCTCAAAATTTACAAATTTAGCTTTCAACTCCTGAATCTGATTTAAAAGATCTAAATTATGAATCTTCAATTTATCCCGTTCAGCTTTAGTAGCAGGTATCTCAGGAATGTACATTATTGCACAATCTCTCCTTGACATTACAGTAGACATCTTGATATCTGAAAAAATATGCTTGAAAATGATCGTAACAAAAATCAGAAAATTTTGATCACTATCAAAAATATGTCCCCCTCCGCAGACTTAGCACGAGGGTCCCTAGAGAAAAAATTTTGACAATTAAATCTCATAAGACAACTTGTCGCAAAAATGGGTGTGAACAGTAACTTGTCGCAAAAGTTAAGAAGTCGCAGAACAAAAGAAAGTCACTTCACGCAGAACAAAGAAGTTCACTTCGCGCAAATAGAGGTCTGCGCATTCTAGGTTCGCGCAGAAAGAGGCTTGCGCGTTCTTGGTTCGCGCAGAAAGAGGCTTGCGCGTTCTGAAGAAGTACTTCGCGCAATGCGTCTGCGTGTTCCTATACTTAGAAAAAAAATTCAAAATAACAACTCGCAAAACACTTCACGCAGAACAAGAACTCGCAGAACAAAGAAATACAAACACAAAACTCGCAGACAAGCTTGTGCGCGTTCTCACTTCACACAAATAGTACTCTGCACGTTCTTACTTCGCATAGACTGAATCTTGCGTGTTTTGGCCAAGAACTCGCAGAAAACATACAAACATAGAAACACTTCATCCTGTGTGTTCTTCACAGCTTGCGTGTTCTTTGACGTGCATGTTCATCTGGATGAGTCTTGCATGTTCTTGAGATCTTGCGAGAAGTCGACTTTAATTCACTAAAATTACAATAACTCCTTCAAATCTTGTCCAATTGCTTTAAATTTTGCAGGATTACTCTCGATCAGTTTCTGAACATATTCTCTGGAAAAGTTTTCGATCAAAAACCACTAGAAATCGAATTTCGATCTGCACACAGTCTAACACCTTTTTTGAACAAAAATTCACCAAAATTACAAAATTGAATCAATCTACTTCGAATTAGCCAAAATGATCTAAAAAGAAAATATTCTAGACAATAAATCGAGCACAATTCAAGCAATTTCTACTACAAACAACTCCAAATTTGCAGAATTCAAAATCAACACAGTAAACTTCAATGAAACATGTGAGTTCTTCCAAATTCTTCAAAAATCAACCATTTTCTGAAGTCTTTGATCGTTTTTCTGAATTTTTGTGTAGCTCTGATACCAATTGTAAGTTCCAGTTTTCAAGCAGAATCAAACAAGATTGATAAAAGTATGACAATTAAGCTTTGATTCTAGAGAGTGAGTGTAGAGAGAGAAAGTGTTATTGTCATATATCTAACAATGAATAAAAATACATCTTAGCTTCTCTATAATAACCTCTCACAAGGCTATTTATATGGTCAAAGACCATATACAAACACATGTAAACTAACATTGACTTTCCAAAACTTAACTATGTTTGACTTTACACATCTTGACTTTTCCACTTAAATCTTGGATACAATAATACACTAACAGATGTAAAGTGATCAATTCTAATCTCAAAGTGCCTGTTTCTGATGTTGTTGTAATTCACAAAAGAGGTTGTCTTCCAGGCTTGTTGAAGGTAGATCAGAGGTACTGTAGCAGTAGTACTAGTGCATAATATAGTGGATGGCCTCTGAAGATATCCAGCACTAATGGATCAATGTTGAAGTGATCAAAATCAACATGATGGTTGTTTAGGTATAGCAGCAAATAATCAGATCGATGGATCAGTGCAAGATCAGGATTTTCACCAACAGCAGATTGGAAATGAGATCTTGATGATGACATAGGTGTCTCTCTGGAAACATTCGGGTCATTCTCATCCATTTGCACAATGGGACCAGCTGAGTTCACATTAGCCATTTGAAAGCCTGAAAAGTTGAAAATTATTGGATAAAAATCAAATTATGTCGGTAAAATCTCAAAACCTTTATTTTTCAGAAAAACATTTTTGAAAAATTTTCTAAGTCAAAGAACACTTAGAAAATTTTCACAAAGTACTGAAACAAAGTACTTTTCACATATAAGAATGAAAAAGCCAGTTATTGAAGAATACAATTGCAACAACACTTAGAAAAACAATTTGACACCTAATGAAGTCGTAGAACCCTTAAAAATTGAACTTGTCGTGAAACCCATGGAGTTCATCTCAAGAACTCGCAAGGTTCAAGCCAAGAACTCGCAAGAGTCTTGTCAAGAACTCGCAAGTTACTAACTTGATAAAAAAAATTGAAATTTCAATTTTTGAATCACTGTTAAATCCTTAAACTTGATTAACTTTGGTGGATTTAAGTTCGATTTAGCTTGTATAACATGAATATGAACTTTAACTTCAGATTAATATCACTTTTAATCTTCAAATTAGTCCTCCACATATTCAAACAGTCTAAGAGTCGAACTTAGTCCAAAATCAAAATCCAAAGTCAAGGTAACCAAAATTTCAGTTCATGATTGGTAACAATGAGTTCAAAATTGAAATCCCAACAATATTTAAAAGTTATAATGGAGATTAATCAACAGATTTCAATTCTAAAGTCCAACGTTCAAAGGTTCGGTTCGAAGTGGGTTTAAGAATCGAACAGCCACATGAACAAAACCCTAAATCGAAGATGTTAGAGCACATACTTGTTGGATTCAAGATCATAAAGAATGAAGATAAAAGTCAAGCAAGTAAAAGCTTCAAAGTCAAACTCTCAAGCATCAAAGTCAAAGTCTCTTGTAATAAAAGTCAAAGTCAATGTATTGTATTTTGTGTCTTTGTAATGTTGTAGGTGGTATAAATAGTCCTTGCCTTGTAATATTTGTGTAACAATCAGTAAGTAAGCATGTGGTAACATTCAATATTCAGATTGAGAGCAGATTAGAGAAGAATCGTATGGAATATCATTCTAGAGAGAGAGAGTGAATGTAGTGAGAGAAAGTGAGAGTTGTAATTTGTGATCAATATCAATGACATATGATTTTCACAAATTGTTCATATTGTTTTTTTGTTATGATTAGAACTTGAAATTAGGACTTATCAATTGGTATTAGAGCAGATTCAATCAAGAAAAGTTGGTATCGACACTGTTTCATTGAGTTTAGATTCAATTTCTGAGTTTTAGTGTGTTTTTCGAGTTGTAATTGGTTGATTAATGATCGAATTGTGTTTTAGAATGAGTTTGTATTGGTTGATTTTAGTATTGCACTGTAATTTTTCTTCAATTGTTCAATTGTTGTGAGTTTTTGAAAGGTTGAGTTCGAACATTGTCAAAAGATCAATGTGTACATTTGTGTGAATCTTGTTGTAATAGGTTCTAAAAGTGTTGTAGATCAATTTGTCAAAGTTATGAGTTGTAATTCAAAGTCTAGATAGGATTTTGGGCAGATCAGATCGATTTTTTGTCTCAGATCTGAAGAACTCACAAGTTTTTCTCAAGAACTTGCAAGAAGTTTGAAGAACTCGTAGATATCTTGAAGGATTCGCAAATTTATTTGTGTTAGAGCATAAATCTGTTGGATACAAGATCAAGATTGTTGAAGGTCAAAGATACAAGAAGTCAACGTTGAAAGTCAACTCTCATTAAAGTCAAAGTCTTGTTGTAATAAAATGTCAAAGTTTCATTGTTTTTGTTTATTTCCTTTGTATTTGTAATAGATATAAATAGTTTTTCTTTTTGTTGTTATTGTAAGATAGTAATATTGAGTTGAGCGTATCTGAGAGAGATTGTAGAGAGAGAAAGAGAAGTCTAGTCAGAGAAAGTGAATAACAAAGATTGTAATCGTTTGAATTTGAGATTGAAATCAAACAGGTAGTTGATTAATTCTTGTTTGTTTGTGTAATTGCAATTAGAAACTTGATTTCAGGACTCACAATTGGTATCAAAGAAAATCCATTTGAGATCAATTCAAGAAAAGTGGTTCGACTCTGTGTTCATCGATGTCAGATTCGATTTTTGAGTTCTAGTGCGAATTAGGAGTTGAAATCGATCAGGTTTTGTGTGATTAGTAATTTCGATCGAGTCTGTATAGTTTTATTAATCAATTGCACTGTAATTGATCGATAATTGTTGAGATTTTGTAGTTTTTAAAGTTCACGAGTCGACACACTGTCTATGAATCAATTTGTATTGATTTGTGTTTTAGATTGAAATTAGTTGATAGATTTTGGTTCTAGATGTCTTTGTGATCGAATTGTCAAAAGTTCGAGTTGAAATTCGGAGTTTAGATAATGATTTGGTACTGATTTGATCGAAATAGACGTTTTGCGCTAGATCTAAAGTTTGTGCCAGTTCATCACGATTTGCGTCAGTTCATCATTGGTTTACGTCAGATCATCAAGAGATTCTCACCAAATTCAGTGATTGTACTAAGTTTTGCATCATCAACAAGAAACGCAAATTGACTTTTGCGTCATATTCGTGTAGCGCAAAGTTTGGTTCTCGTCAGATCTAAGTTTCACGCAAGAGGAGTGGATATTCTGATCTTTGCACCAGTTTCAAGTAGCACAAAGATTCTTTTGCGTCAACCTCCATTAGCGCATATCTTAAGTTTTGCGCCAGTATCACTAAGCGCAAAATTGAGTCTTTCGTGGTGAAGTGCTTAGCAGAGATAGTGTTTTGAGCCAACTTCTCTTAGCGCAAAATTGAAATTTGCGCCATCTTCGAGTAGCGCAAAGTATGTTTTGCGCCAGCTTCACTTAACGCAAAATTGACATTTGCGCTAGTTTCTCTTATCAAAATTGACTTAGCAAATTTTTGTGTTTGCATTAGTTTGAAGATTTTATATTTTTCTTGTGATTTCATTTGGACTAACGATCAGTTCTAGTAATATTGCATATCTTTTCAAACAAGAATGATTCAATTTACCTGTTTGATTCAATCAGGAATGTCACAAGATTACAATATGTTTAATTCAAACAGGATGACTTCAAGAGACGCTCTATCGATTGGTACGGATGTCAAGCCCCCGGTTCTGTTTAAAGGGGAATACGAACAGTGGAAGGACAGATTCCTTGACTTCGTGGATCGATACAAAAATGGAGAAAACATTCTTTTGTTTTCGCAGATCATTAATTTTCTCAGTTTTGATTGATTTTTGTTATTGTTTAAGTGTAAAATTTGCATGTGTGAGTATTGCGAATTCCAGAGGATTTCCAAGTCATAGTATTGAGAGTTCTCCAAGAATTCGCAGATTTCGTTTGTGCCAAGAATTCGCAGATATCCTCTTTTACGAAAAGTTGTCTTGAAAAATTTTACAAGGAAAGAATTCGTAGGTGTGTTAATTGCGAAAAGTGATAGATTTGTACATAGTTGTTTACGAATTCTCCAAAATTCGTAGATAATTGTGTGTGTGAATTCTGAATTTTTCTTTGTCTGCGAATTTTGATTAATTTTTTTTAAGTCTTGCGAATTTTTTGAATTTTGTTCCTTAGAATTCTGAAGTTTACGAATTCTGAAGCTTACGAATTCTGAATATTATCCAAGCCTTGCGAATTCTGATTTTTGCATCATTTGAATTCTTAAGTACTTGCGAATTTTGAAAGAATTTTGCGAAATTCTGTGTGTGTATATGTATCTTGCGAATTTCATACTTGAAGAATTTTGGAAATTTCATCTCTGATTTTCTTTCAAGTATTCTATTGTATTTTTACATGATTTCATTTTGGACTAACGATCATATTCAAGTTCTTTTTGTGATAACAGGATGACTTCCAGAGAGAATCTTTTAATTGATATGGATGTGAAGCCACCAGTGCTTTTTAGAGGAGAGTATGAACAATGGAAAAATCATTTCCTGGACTTCATTGACCAACATGAATTGGGTGATTATGTCTGATTATCTCTAAGGGAAGGAAAAATGAAAACTCCAACAAGGATTGGCACTTTTCTAAAAGGAAATGGATACACAGAACAAAGAGAGGTTCCAATGTTACGTGATCAGTACGAAGATGAGCAGAAAAAGAGATATGAAGCTGACAAATTAGCCAAATCTTTTATACTGTAAAGTTTTTCAGATGAGATTTCAAAAGAGATTTCTATCAAATTAGAGAGTAAAAAGGCTACATGAAAACAGTTGTGGGAACAACTTGAGAAGATGATGGTAGGACCAAAGATGTCATCAAGAGTAAAATTTTTGGAAGCCGAGAACACAGAGCTGAAAAGAAAAATCTTTGACTTGGAATATCAGATGATCCAAATCTAGGAAGCATCAGTTGAAAGTTATGAGGAGAAGATTAAAAGTTTGGAAGATGCTAATGCTGAGCTTCGAAAGAAAATATCTGATTTGGAACAAAAGATGGTAAAAAAAAGGATGGTTTTGAGAGTGAGAAGAAAGAGTTTGCTAAGAAGTTCACAGACTTTTCCAGGAAAAGCTTTGAAGAGAAGAAGGCAGTTGAGTTGAAATGTATAAAACTTTCTCAACAGATTTCAGACTTTGAGAAAGTAATCATTTTGAAAAGAGAGAAGTTTACAAAAGAAAAGAAGTTAATTGAGCAAAAGAATGTTGGATTCTTTAAAGAGATATCTGATGGAAGAAAGAATGCTGAGAATGGATTTGAAGAAGAAAGAAATATATTTGAGATAGAAATCAAGAAGCTGACTGAGAAGCTATCTGAACTATCTGAAAGTGCACTGAAAGAGCAAAAAGCGAAGTATGATTTCAAGAAAGAGATTGATCAACTTATCAATAAAAGAGACAGTTATTCTTCAAAGATTAAAGAGCTTGAAGATATTATCTCCAAGGTGGTGGTGACTGAGCAAACGACTCCAGAGTCACAAATCCACACACCTAGAGATAGTTTAGCTGGTTCTAACAAGACTGCCTCAAGCTCACATCTGAAAACTGTTTCTTCAAGAAGGTCATTTAAGTCATTTGATCAGATTCGTACTACTCACATTTTCTTTGATAGAAATTTAGATGGTTCAGATACATATAGAAGAAGAAGAAGAAGAAGAAGAAGAAGATATGAAGAAGAAAAGCTGATTTGGAAGGTAAAACCAGTTGAAGATGAGAAGAATGATGAGAAGAAGAAAGAAAAGAAAGGAAAGAAGGAAGAGAAGAAAAGTAACAAATCATGTGTACATGCATCAACAGTCAAGAAGAACAAAGTGCTAAAAGATAAATCTGATCTTGCTTACTCGAGAGATCAATTGATCAGATTGTCTAAAAAGAGGTATTGTTCTTATTGTCATACATATGATTTTGTTCATAAAGCTAGTGATCATTACTGGTATGGTTTTTACTCCATTACTCCCATTAGAACTGCAACTCACAAATATGGACCCAAATACCAGTGGGTACCAAAGCCAAAAGATGATTCTGTGTTGCAGGCACCTCAAGTCAAGGGGGAGTAAGAGAACCGATGTAAGACTTCTGAATAAATCAGTTCAGGACCCGTACTTCAACGGAGTTTGACTTCTAAACACAACAGTTTAGGACTCGTACTTCAAAGATCAAAAGTAATGATACTCCCGGGCTGATAAGAGAATGTACTCCGTATTCAAATGAGGAAATCAACCTTCAAGGGGGAGTACATATTTTTTTTCTAGAAATATGTATTCGAAAGATATGAGGAACTACAATTCAAAAGAGAGTTGTAGATCTCTATCATGTGCTTTTTCACTGACATATTTTAGATGCATGTTTTCAGGGGGAGTATGAATGATGACTTCTGATTACTTCATATCAGAACTCGTACATTCAATGTTTTACTGCTTTATGTCATTTACATTTCAGTAAAGTTTTGGTGAATAAAGTTGCTTTGATAGACTTTCTGACTGATGCAGACTGAGAGGATGCTTACAAGATCATATTCTTATGACTTTAAGCTTGACTTGATGAGATTTATGACTAAGCGGAAAAGGTTTATTTCTATTCTGAATCTCATATATGGTTGAAAGAAGGACGACTTTCAATCATAGAAAACATATTCCTAAAATGTTCAAACCACTTCCCGATTCTTAATTAGATTTCATGATTTGGAAGTGTGATTTTAAATGTTTTCATTTTATTTGTGCTTAAACGTTAATAAACTATGTGTTTCCAAATATAAATACGTGTGTATTATCTTGTCTATATACTGTCAAGTATTCACACACACCGATTTAATTTTTTTTGAAATTGTTCTTACCATGTCTCTAAATTGAAACAATATTTTTCGATGGTAAGACACCCCGATTGAATTCCAAAGAATTTTGAGCGTGATTTCATTTCGAAACATTCTTTCAAGAATGTCTATATATTGGTTCGTATAGACAACATCCAATTTTTGCTGACCTAAGCCTTAATAGATAAATCATTCTATCTGATCATTTCATACAATGTCAGATTTTCAAACGAGTTCCTTGCATTCATGTTCATTCATTCAATTTACTTGTTTGAAATATCTTCAATGTTTAAAATGCTCAAATCTTCATGAATATCTTCTGAGCATACATACATCTGACTTGTATCTTTTGTGCTTTAACTGATAAAGTTAAACCATATTGAGCAACATGTTCTTTATAGGAAAACATGGATTCTTTGTGTGAGCTTAAATGAAACTTCTATGGATTCACGTTAACCAGTGTTTCCTACCCAAGAAGTTAATCCTTGAGTGATCGATTATGTGAGGAGTCAAATACTGAGTGTGGGTTGAGTGATGAGGTAAAATGTAAATGAAAGTTTGGTTAGAAGTGAGCTCAATGATTAAAAAGAAAAGAGGGTGTGAGATCAGAGTAAAAGAATATCAAACTCTGCACCAACTATTTTCTGAGTCGGGCAGCCACAATTCTAATGTTTCACAATTCTTCCTGAACATTATTGAAACAGGCATCTAGCCCATGCCAACTCTTGATAAAAACCCCACAAGCCACTCATTTTCTTCTTAAAAAGAAAATGTTTCATATTTTTCTAGGGACGCAGTACATAATCTATCTGATTTTCATTTGGAAAATCTGGATATTGAATAAGAAGGAAGTATGCCCCACATTCGCACTTCGATCATGCACAATAGAGTCTATGTTTAATTACTGTTGTCTCAATGGTTTACACAATGTTGAGCCTTATAATAAGCAATCATCATGTGCTTAATTCTTTTTACACTTGCACGAACACACAAGGAAATTTGTTTTTCTTGTCATAACATTCATAGAAATTTCCTTTGTGGTGTTTCGATGATTGGATGGAAGTCGTGGGGGAGTGATCATCAAAAAGATCCTTTCCAATGTGTATTCGTTACACACAATGACTTCGTGTTATTGACAGGCATATTAACTGATTCATTTGTTGATTCATGTGTTATATTCCTATTTTCTCTGGATTTGAAAAGATCTGAATGAATATCTTATTTTGGATCGATGGTGAATCAGAGGCTCAGTATGAAAGATCAGTGGTTAGAAAGATTACAGAGACATTTCTTGTTGAAAGTTTTGATGGTTTCATGTTTCTATCATCAAAAAGGGGGAGATGACAAAGTTAAAGAAATGTCTGGAAAAATTTTCCGGAAAGAACAGTGTGTACTGAAATTTTATTTGGAGATAGTTTGCTAAAGCAATCAGAGTTGTGTCTGAAAGAGGTTTGTTTATAACCGTGGGAGAGAATGTTATTATTCTTGAAGATCAGATTTTGAGTAAGATTGTTGTAAGTTTTTGAAGATACAGAATTTATCAAATAAGAGGAGAATGTCAATTTTTCATATTAACAGGGGGAGAATGTTGATTGCATGAGAAGACCTTGTTTACATCAAAGGGAGAAGATTCAAATAGAGTTTAAAAGAGAAGATTGAATTGCAATATCCTTTTAGAGATGATCTTGATCCAAAGGGGGAGAATGTTAGAGCACATATTTGTTGGATTCAAAATCATAAAGAATGAAGATAAAAGTCAAGCAAGTAAAAGCTTCAAAGTCAAACTCTCAAGCATCAAAGTCAAAGTCTCTTGTAATAAAAGTCAAAGTCAATGTATTGTATTTTGTGTCTTTGTAATGTTGTAGGTGGTATAAATAGTCCTTGCCTTGTAAGCTTTGTGTAACAATCAGTAAGTAAGCATGTGGTAACATTCAATATTCAGATTGAGAGCAGATTAGAGAAGATTCGTATGGAATATCATTCTAGAGAGAGAGTGAATGTAGTGAGATAAAGTGAGAGTTTGTAATCTGTGATCAATATCAATGACATATGATTTTCACAAATTGTTCATCTTGTTTGTTTGTTATGATTAGAACTTGAAATTAGGACTTATCAGAACTAGAAACAAGAATCGAATACAAATACAAGAAACAATTAACAAATACAAAAGATTAACCTACATTGAATCAATAGAAACAAGTCTTGAAAGTTGAGAAGTCGTAAAGTTGAACTTGAGATCAACAAAAATACTAAGTGTGAGAAGTCGCAAGTTTTGAAAAAACAAGTAGGTTTAATCTGAGGAAAACAACTCGTATATATACTCGAGATTGGGCTTGACACGTGGCACGAGTGGATGGACCTCCCACTTGTTGCAAACCATTGAAAATTGGAACTTGTCGCAAAGAATGACAAGTTGTGGTTGAACTTGTCGCAAAGAATGACAAGTTGTGGTTGAACTTGTGGCAAGGTTCGATTTGCATCAAGTTGTGCAAGGAATAGAAATCGCATAGTATGGTGTACAAGTTCACAGAAGTTGCAAGTCGAATGATAAGAGTTCTTCACTTGTCGCAGGCTTTGGTTTGCGTCAAGTAACTTGTCGCATACCATTGCTAGTGTCAAGTTTAGAATTCGTAGACAGTGGCTTGCGTCAAGCTACTTGTCGCAGACCAAAGGTTGCGTCAAGTGACTTGTCGCATAGCACTTCTTGTGAGTTCTATACTTAGAAACTTTTTGAAATTTTTCCAAAAGTGGAAATTTTGATACTTTGACTTTTTGACTTTCCAAAAGTAGCAACTTTTCAAAAATTCACTTTTAAAACTCAAATTAGCATATCTCACTTGAAAATTTTTCATATTTCAGAACTTTTGAACACACACACTCACACACTTACAGACTTTTCTAATACTCCCCCTTGAAGTGTGCACAGATGTGTATACTCCCCCTAGAAGTATGCATTCAACTCATCATACTGAAGTACGAGTCCTGATCTGAGTTGATTAGAAGTCAATGTCCATGATTTTGATTTATTAGTATTTCATAAAAACTGTCAGACCTACAAAACAGATGATGAACTTGGTCCTCATTGAACATGAGTCCACATTGGTTATATGTATCAGACTTAGAACATATCATCCAACCAAAATTACTCACACAAACACAACAAGAACACACTCCCCTTCAAATCAAGATAGGAAAATATTGTATTGCATTCAGATTTAACTTTCCGAGTTTGCTGACTAAGAAACTAAATCTCTTTTCATCAAGAGGTTTTGTTAATAGGTCAGCAACCTCAAAATCAGTTGAAACAAAATGCATTTCAATATTACCTTTTTCTACATGATCCTTGATAAAATGATACATGATATCTATGTGTTTGGTCTTGGAATACTGCACCGGATTTGCCGTGATTGCTATGGAACTTTTAGAATCGCAGTAAATGGGAACTTTGTTCAACTTATATCCATAGTATGTAACTTGTGTCTTCATCCACAACACTTGGGAACAGCAACTAGCAGCCGCCACATATTCTGCTTCGGCCGTAGAAGTTGATACGCAATTTTGCTTCTTCGAAGACCAACTGACTAGCTTTTCTCCCAAAAACTGACAGGCTCCAGACGTGCTTTTTCTGTCCAACTTACTTCTTGCATGATTTGCGTCTGTGTAGGCAATTAGTTCAAACCTAGAATCTTTCGGATACCAAAGGCCCAAATTTGGTGTGCCTTTAAGGTACCGTAAGATTCGTTTAACGACAACAAGATGGGATTCCTTTGGATTCGCTTGATAACGAGCGCAAAAAAGTAGCAAACATTATATCTGGTCTACTTGATGTCAAATAAAGAAGAGATCCTATCGTGCTTCTGTAGGTTCGTTGATCTACTGATTTTCCGGAGATATCAGCATCCAACAAACTTCCAGATTGCATGGGAGTCTTCAGGGTGTTGAATCAGTCATATTGAATTTCTTTAGCATATCTTTAATATATTTTGACTAGTTAATGAAAATCCATTTCGGGGTTTGTTTAACTTGTAAACCTAAGAAAAAGTTCAACTCACCTATTATTGACATCTGAAACCTACTCTTCATGATGTCTTGAAATTCATCACAAAGTATAGGATTCGTAGAACCAAAAATAATATCATCTACGTAAATTTGCACAAGAATCAAATCGTCACCTTTCTTTTTCAAAAACAAAGTGGTGTCGATAATACCTTTTCGGAATCCATACTCGGAAAGATAAACTGTTAAAGTCTCATACCATGTATGTGGTGCTTTTTTCAATCCATAAAGAGCTTTATCAAGAACATACACAATATTTGGATACTTAGGATTAATTAAGCCTTCAGGCTGACTTACATAAACCTCTTCGTGTAGGATATCGTTCAGGAATGCTGATTTAACGTCCATCTGGTACACTTTGATATTTTTGTGAGAGGCATATCCAAGAAAAATCCTTATTGCTTCGATCCTGGCAACGGGTGCATAGGTCTCGTCATAATCTATGCCTTCTTGCTGGTTATATCCTTTAGCAACCAACCGTGCCTTATTTCTGACATTTATACCTGCCTCGTCCTTCTTGTTCCGAAAAACCCATTTAGTTCCGACAATGGTTTTATCCTTGGGTCTTGGTACCAACCTCCATACTTCGTTCTGTTTGAATTCATTCAGCTTGTCTTGCATTGCATTTATCTAGTCCGGATTCAGTGCTTTAGACGGATATTTAGGTACCATGCTGCTTAGAAAGTTGACGAACATGCAGTAATTCGCAGATGCAGATCTGGTACACACTTTTGCATTCGGATCACCAATGATATTTGTTGGAGGGTGTACCTTTGTCCATCTGTGTGTGCTTGGTATATGATCAATATATGTTTGATAGTTTGTCTCATCATACTCATCTTGTACCGCAGGCAAGTCAGTTTCATTTGCCTCTAGACTGTTTGCCCTTGGTGATGGAATAGCTTCTTCAGGTTATGTTTCTGATGGAATATCTCCAGACACAGTTGATGTTGATGTTGGTTCAACTAACGGTGAGACTGGATCAAATGAGTTGTCTGGTGTAGCACTTCCAGAAACAACTTGTTCTTGACTAGTAGAAGCTTCACCAATTCCTTCAGATGGTCCAGATATGTCTGCACTTGTGGTAGGTGTGTTAATGTTCGTTGAGTTGTCTTGATTGTTATCGTTTGCAGTTATATCATTAAAAGAATCAAAGAATAACAAATCAAGATCTGATTCAGTTAAGGTTTGAGATTTAGAATTCTTATTCTGGTTTATCGCAGGTTCTACACTTTTTGATGTAGAAGCTATTTCGCTAGGTGCGAGCCCTGAACTGGAATGTTCAGAAGTCCTTGTTGAAGATTCATCAAATGATACGTTGATGCTTTCAATTACAGTCTTTGTTCTGGTATTGTAGACTCTGTATGCTTTGGATTGAAGAGAATATCCAATAAACACTCCTTCATCAGCTTTCGATTGAAACTTTGACAGATTCTCTCTGTCATTTAGCACGTAGCACCTACAGCCAAACACACGAAAGAATTTAACCGTAGGTTTTCGACCATGAATAATCTCATAAGAAGTTTTATTTAAACATTTATTAATAATGGTCTTGTTCTGTGTGAAGCACGCGGTTGCTACTGCTTCAGCCCATAGGAACGGAGTTAGATCAGAATAGGAAAGTATTGTACATGCTGCTTCCACCAACGTCTTGTTCTTTCTTTCAACAACACCATTCTGTTGAGGTGTCATTGCAGCCGAAAAATTATGTCAAATTCCAACAGAATCAAGATAGCTCTGAAGAGTTATATTCTTGAATTCAGTTTTGTTGTCACTTCTCAACTGTTGAACTTGGCTTTGAAGAAGAACTTCAATTCTTTTGATGAATTTGATAATCAGATATGGAGCTTCCGACTTTTGCCTTAAGAACTCTAAGAAAGTATATCGGGAATATTCGTCAATCATCACCAAGATATACTTTTTACCATTGGTAGACTGTGTTCTCATTGGCCCACAGAGATCCATGTGAATAAGCTCAAGAGATCTTGTACAACTTGATAACATTTTCAGCTTATGAGAACTCTTTTTCATCTTGCCCTTTTCACATGCTGGAAAAAGTGAGTCTTGTTCCATTTTTAGTTCTGGTAAACCAGTAACTAAATTCTGAGTTCTAAGCTTATTCAGATCTCTGAAATGTTGATGAGATAATCTACGGTGCCATATCCAACTTTCCTCTATTGAAGTCTTAGAAATAAGACAAACTGTTTTGAAGCTTTAAGAGTTGGAAAGTGAACACCATATAGTAAACCCATTCTTACAGCTTTTATCAACTATGTTCCACTTTAATCTTTGATATAACAATAATCTTCATCAAACTCAACTTTGCATTTCTTCTCGGTAAACTGACTGATAGAAAATAAGTTGTAAGCCAATCCTTCCACATACAGAACTTTTTAGATAGAAATCATGTTGTTCTTGATAACACTGTATCCTCTGACATAGCCTTTCATTTCATTCCCGAAGTTAACTGAACCTGCATAATGATCTACATAGTCGAACAGTAGGTGCTTATGTCCTGTCATGTGCCTTGATGCACCAGAATCTATGATCCACACATGACAAGCCTGCAAGCAACAGTCACTTCAACTTAGGTACCCATATGAATATGGGTCCTTTCTTGTTAGTATCCTTAACTTTCTTTAAATCAGTTGATGACCCTTTGATTCTCCATTCAAATTTGGGTTCTTTCGATGAAAGTTGTGCTTTAAGTTCTAAGTTTTGAATCCATTTCCACACAAATTTCATGTCAAGTAATTTATTCATTTTTAAACCATTATTTTTCTTTCCAAAAGAATAAACTTCAGCTTTATGATTAACAGTAGATTGAGAAGAAGTTTTCTTGTTCACAAATTGTATTGGTTTTAAGTCGTCGTATTTGAATCCAACATTTTTAAAATCATGAGAATCTGAATTAGTTTTAACCATTGCTTTAACCTTCACTGGTTCTTCTGTTTTTATCTTTGGAGTCTCAGGTGAGGAACCTTCCACAAAAGTTTCACGGATGTGAGGTATTAATACAATAGGAGCATCACCCGATGTTTTAAAATTATAAATATTTCCGGGTGCTTTCTTTAAAATTTCAACATCCGGAAGACCCAAACCAGTTTTATCATTATAAAAACGAGTATCTTTTTTATTACTGGTTAAAATTTTCAATGTCTATTCTGTTTGACCTCTTTTGAAATTTAAATCCTCCAACTCCTTAATCTTTGCATATGTTGCAGTTCTGTCCTTCAAAACAATGTCATACTTCAAAGTTAGATCAAGATTTTTATCTTTCAAAGAAGTGAACTCTTTTTCCAATTCAGATATCTTAGTTTGAAGGTTTACTTTATCCAGTTTTAGAACATTCTTTTCTTCTTCTCTTTCTATTGCTAATGTTTTATATATCACAGCTTGATCTTGATGTCCCTGAGTGATACTCTTTTGTTTTTGAAAATTATCTTTCAATTTTTGAGACTTAGAGTTCATTAAGGTTAATTGAGACATCAAGTTCATAACTTCTTCATTTTCAGAGAATGTGTCAGAATTATCAGAATTAAAGTGTACCTCAGAATCAGAATCTTCATTCAGATGAGCCATGAGGTTGTAGTGGACTTGAGTCAAATTCACTATAACTTCCTCCTCTTCATCAGAATTGTAAATGTAATTTCCCAACAATTCAAGCACAATTCAAGATTTGACAATTATGGATCTAGAGAGAGTAGATAGAGAATCTCTTAAGTCGTATGATTGATATGTAACAGTTACAATGCATCAAGTTCTTTTAGTTACAAACTCTTACAACACACAAAGGTATTTATATCTACTATACACTTCTCTCACACCACTAAACTCTCACAACATAGAAACACTCAAACAACTAAAGTTGACTCTGTTGACTTTACATAACTTTGAATTTTCTCATTAAATCTTGGATACAATTATACACTAACAATCTCCCCCTTTGTATTCAAGATTTAATAAAAAATTGACAATCATCTTCAGCGCTCTGATTCTTCAAACTTTGACTCTGACAGCTTTAAACTTTGTAACTCTGACAGTCTTTAATCTCTAATGCTTTGAATAATCTTGAAAAGTCTTTCACATTTAGCATCTGTGAAAATCAACAAGTCTTGAACACAAATCTGAATTCTTGAAACTTTTGGAATTTCAGAAATCTTTCATCTTTTGAGGACTCTTTAATCTCATATCTTCATCTTGACTTGAGGAATCTTTAATCTCATATCTTCATCTCTGTAATCTTTGAACTGTCTTCAGAAAACAAACTTTATGTGTCCCAGATTCAAGATTCTAATTGCAACTTAATCAACAAAACAAGATTGTTTTAACTACCTGATTTGATTCAATTCCAAATATCAAAATGTTTACAATCTGTTTGTAACTTTCTCTTACTACACGTCTCTTTCTCTCTCTACAACTCTCTCTCAGAATATGCGTACAAAATACTTTCTCGTCATCTGTCTATTAAAAAGAAAAACTATTTATACCTAGCTACAAAATACAAGGAAACAAAAACAATACATTGACTTTGACATTTTATTACACTTTGACTTTGACTTTGCTGAGAGTTGACTTTCCAGCTTTTGACTTCTTGAACTTTGACCTATGGCCTTCATGATCTTGTATCCAACATATTTATGCTCTAACAATCTCCCCCTTTGGATTCAAGATCATCTTTGAAAAAATTTTCAATTAAATCTTCTCTTTTAGCTCAAAAAGTACAATCTCCTCCTTTGCAACAAATTTTCTTCTTTAGGCACATGCATTGCAATCTCCCCTTTCTTTGACTGTATTCTTCCCAAGTCTGTCACTAAAAGATATTAACAATCTCCCACAAATATGATAGAAACGATTTTCAACAATCTCCCCAAAACTATCACAAAACTCTTTCAGACTTTGGAAAGAAATTATGAATTAACTCTGTTTGCTTTAGCAAAGTAACCATCATAGAAAATTTTCTTTTAAAATCTCAGCACATCTTCAAAAATCTTTAACCAATTCTTTATCTTTGAAAATTCTGACTCAGGCATTTCTGTAATTCATCTCCCCATTTTTGATGAATAGAGCATCTATAACATCAAAACTTTTCCCAAGAAATGTCTTTGACCAATCTGATATGTCATACTGAGCCTCTGATTCTTTGCCAATTCGAACAAAGTAGTCATCTAGATCTTTTCAAATCCAGACAAATTAAAATGTAACACCTGAATCAACAAATGAATCGGTTAAAATGCCTGTCAGTAACACTAAGTCACTGTGTGTAACAAATACACATTGGAAAGGAGCTTTTGTTATGTTCACTCCCCCAGGGCTTCCATCCAATCATCGAAACACCACATAGGAAATTTCTATGAATGTTGTAACAAGAAAACAAATTCCTTGTGTGTTCGTGCAAGTGATAGAAAGAATTAAGCACTTGATGATTGCTTATAAAGGCTCAAAATTGTGTAAACCATTGAGACAACAACAGTTAAACACAAACTCAATGTGCATGATTGAAGTGCGAAGGTGGGGCAGACTTCCTTCTTTTTCAATATCCAGATTTTCCAAATGAAAACCAGATAGATTATATGCTTCGTCCCAGAAAAATATGAAACATTTTCTTTTTGAGAAGAAAATGAGTGGCTGGTGGGGTTTTTAGCAAGAGTTGGCATGTGCTATTTGCCTGTTTCAATAATGTTCACCAAGAAATGTGAAGCATTAGTAATGTGGCTGCCCGGCTCAGAAAGTAGTTGGTGCAGAGTTTGATATTCTTTTACTCTGAGCTCACACCCTCTTTCTTTTTATCATTGAACGCATATCTAACCAAACTCTCATTTACATTTTACCTCGTGACACATCCCACACTCATTTCTTTTGACTTCTCACACTCAATCACTATGGATGAACTTCTTGGGTAGGAAACACTGGTTATCGTGAATCCATATAAGTTTCATTTAAGTCCTAGCACAAAGAACCCATATTGTCCTATTAAGCATATGTTGCTCAAAATAGTTTAACTTTATCAGTTAAAGCTCAAATACAAGTCAGATGTTTGTATGCTCAGAATATAATCATGAAGATATGAGCATTTTAAACATTGAAGATATTTCAAACAAGTAAATTGAAAGAATGAACATGAATGCAAGAAACTTGTTTGAAAATCTGACATTGTATGAAATGATCAGAAATGATATAGCAATTAAAGTTTATGGTCAAGAATAATGGATATTGTCTATATGAAACAAAATATAGGCATTCTTGAATGAAACGTTCAGAAATGAAATAACGCTCAATATTCTTTGAAGTTCAAGCGGGGTGTCTTACCATCGAAAAATATGTTTCAAAATTTGAGACATGGTAAGAACATTTTGAACAAAAAAATCAAACCAGTGTGTGTGAATACTTAAAAATATATGTAAAAGACAATACACACGTAATTATCTTTGGAAACACACGGTTTGTAAAACATTCAAACTCAAATAAAATGAAAAACATTTAAAATCACACTTCCAATTCATGAAATCTGTTTAAGAATCGGAAAGTGGTTTGAACGTTTAAAAATATATTTTCTTATGATTGAAAGTTGTCCTTCTTTCAACCATATATGAGATTAAGATAAGAAATAAACCATTCCATTCAGTCTTAAATCTCATGAAGTCAAGTATCAAGTCATAAAAATATGATCTTGTAAACATCCTCTCAATCTTCAAAAGTTTCAAAGTCATGTCAAAGCAACTTTATTCACAAATTTATTGAAAAGTAAATGACATAATGCAGTAAAACACTTAATGAACGAGTTCTGGTCTAAAATAATCAGAAATCATGTCCTTACTCCTTTTTCTGTACTCATAAACTCCCCCTAAAAATATGCATCATAAGCATTTAACAGTTAAGAAATGCATAAAATTCTATAAACACCCTCTCAAAATAATGTCGATCATCTTAAAATATTGTCTCACTCCCCCTGAGATCATGAACAAAAAGTTAAAGTGAAGATATCCTTTCAGAATTAATGATAAAGAAATGATGAAAAATTACAATAAAAGAAACTTTAATAGGTAAACACTGATTAGGTCTTGAGATTTAGCATACCAAGCTTAGATACAAGAAAATTGAATCTCTTTTCATCTAAAGGTTTGGTAAACAAATCTGCAAGTTGATAATCAGTTTTTACAAAGTAAAGTTCTATTGTACCTTTTTCTACATTATCTTTAATAAAATGATACCTGACATCAATGTGCTTTGTTTTAGTATGTTGAACAGGATTAGCTGATATGGCGATAGCACTCTTCGAGTCACAATAAATCAGTATTTTATCAAACTTGAATCCATAGTCTCGAAGTTGTGTCCTCGTCCACAAGACCTGAGAGCAGCAACTGGCAGCAACTACATACTCTGCTTCAGCAGTCGATGTGGAAACACAAAGTTGTTTCTTTGACGCTCAGCAAACAATTTTGTCTCCAAGGAATTGAATATGACCTGAAGTGCTCTTCCTGTCCAACATACACCCAACATGATCTACGTCTGAATAAGCAGTTAGTTCAAACCCTGTATCCTTAGGATACCACACACCAAGATCTGCAGTTCCCTTCAGATATCTAAATATCCGTTTGACAGCAGCCAAATGGGATTCTTTAGGATCAGCCTGATATCTAGCACATAAACATGTTGAAAACATTATATCTGGCCTACTTGAAGTAAGATACATTAAAGAACCTATCATGCCTCTATAAGTTCTAACATCAACAGCTTTTCCCGAAGGATCAGTGCCAATCTTAGTACCTGGTGCCATTGGTGTTCCAATAGGTTTGCAAGTTTCGATTTTGAATTTCCTAAGAATATCAAAAATGTACTTAGATTGATAAAGGAAAATCCCCGATGAAAATTGTTTGACTTGTAATCCGAGAAAAAAATTCATATCTCCCATCATACTCATCTGAAATCTTGACACCATAAGGCTTGAAAAATTCTTACAGTGTTTAGGATTAGTTGAGCCAAATATAATATCATCGACATATATCTGAATAAGAATGATATCGGCCTTTTCCTTTTTGATAAACAAAGTGGTATCGACTTTACCTTTTGAAAAACTTGAATTGACCAAGAATTGAGATAAAGCATCATACCAGGCGCGAGGTGCTTGTTTCAGACCATAAAGAGTTTTATCCAAGATGTATACGTGATTTGGCTTATCTGGATTTACAAACCCTTCTGGCTGAGAGACGTAGACCTCTTCCTTAAGAATGCCATTCAGAAAGGCAGTCTTCACATCCATTTGATAGACAGTGAAGTTCTTGTGAGTTGCGTAGGCTAGAAACATGTGAATTGCCTCTATACGCGCTACTGGAGCATACGTCTCGTCATAGTCGATGCCTTCCTATTGCCTATATCCCTTGGCAACAAGTCGTGCTTTGTTCCTTATGACATTACCATCTTCGTCCTTTTTATTCTTGAAAGCCCATTTAGTGCCGATAACGGTTTTTCCTTCTGGTTTTGGCACTAGTCTCTAAACCTTTAGGGCTTCGAACTGGTTTAACTCTTCTTGCATAGCAGACACCCAATCCGAGTCAGCTAGAGCCTCTGATACGCGAGTGGGCTCTATCTTACTCAGGAATGAGTCATGCAGACATTGATTTAGAGTAGCTGACCTAGTTTGCACCGGTTTGTTTAGATCTCCAATGATTTGGTGAAAAGGGTGCTCTTTGGTCCAGCGATGTTCATGAGGGAGTGGATTAGATGAAGATTGATCATGATTGTCATCTAAGAATCCACTATCAACTTCTTCAGTTTGTACATCATGAGGGAGGATTTCATTTGAAGTAATTGGTGCAGAAGTTTCAGTAGGTACATCTTGTTCAAAC
Source organism: Arctium lappa (assembly GCA_023525745.1). Classification (NCBI taxonomy): domain Eukaryota; kingdom Viridiplantae; phylum Streptophyta; class Magnoliopsida; order Asterales; family Asteraceae; genus Arctium; species Arctium lappa. The sequence goes on along the minus strand of CM042049.1, from coordinate 55,830,424 downwards.
TGTTGATCTGTCCTTACAGCACATCCTACTGACTCAGCAACTTCTGGCTCGTCATTAATAGATACAACTTCAACTATTAGAGTAGGCATTTAAACTGGAATTTCTTGTTGAATCGGGGAATTAGATTCAGTAGAAACATCTGAAGTGGTTGGATGATTAGCCGTTGAATCTTCCATCCTGTCAACCACAACAGGTTTATTCAAGTTAAATCCAAGAAATTCATCATAAAACAGTTCAAATAAAAGATCTAAATCAGATAAATGAGTAGTAGACGATGATGCAACATCTGATTTAGTCACTGTAGATACAGGTTCTGGACGGATTTGCCCAGAAGCTAACACTCCGGTTATCACGGGTTCTGAACTGATTTGTTCATAATCCATTTCCTCATCGAATGTGACGTTTACGCTCTCGATAACAGTCTTCGACTTCTTCAAGTACATTCGATATGTAGCAGATGTAGAAGAATATCCTATGAAGATGCCCTCGTCTGCCTTAGCACTGAACTTGTTCAGACTTTCTCTATCGTTTAGCACAAAACACTTACACCCAAATATATGAAAATATTTGATAGACAGTGTTCGGTTATTGATCAAAGCATACGGAGTCTTTTGAAATCTGCGGTTGTTAGGTCTGATTTTATAGTAATCATTGTATTTATAGGACTTGGTCAATACTGTGTTTAAAGCTTATCAGTATTGTATTTGACCAAGGGTATTTAAGTCCCTTTGGCCTTTGTGTCTTGTAAGTTTGAACACGCACAATATTGAGAATTTCTACTTTGCGCTCCATTTGTCTCTCTCTCTACTTTCTCTCTCTAGAAGTTCTAGTGATCTTGGATTAACAGCGGTGTATCATGGAACGATTTTGAGTATAGCACGCAGTCGACACAACTTCTGCCCACAGAAATAGAGGTAGGTCGGATTGGCTTAGCATAGTCCGAGCGGCCTCGTCTAGCGTTCGATTTCACCTTTCGACTACTCCATTCTGTTCAGGCGTACGAGCAGCAGAGTATTGATGTGATATCCCGATTGATTCGAGATACTCTTCAGTAGTTTTGTTTTTGAACTCTGTGTCGTTATCAGTTCTAAGAAGCTTGATTGGTTTCTGCATATTCACCTGGATCATCTTCAGAAATGTGATGAGTACTTCCGGTGTATCATCTTTTGATCGTAAAAATTTGACCCACGTGTATCGCGAATAATCGTCCACGATAACTAGAACATATTTCTTTCCGCCTAAGCTTTGCTTTCGCATCGGAGCACAGAGATCCATATGCAACAGTTCGAGTCGAGAACTGGTACTAGGTTCAGGCTTCGGTTTATGTGGAGCTCTCTTCATCTTCCCTTTTTCACACGCTGCACACAAGTGTTCTTTCACATACTTCAGCTTAGGAAGTCCATTCCCTAACTTTCCACTGACCAGTTTGTTTATGTAGCAAAAATTCAGATGAGAAAGTCGTCGATGCCATAACCATCTTTGTTGCATCGAGGCTTTTGAAAGTAGACACACCTGATTGTCAGTCTGGACTTTTGACAAGTTGATTGTGTAGAGATTTGACTTGTGAGTACCAACTAAGAGTTCTTTGCCATCTACAGTATGCACCGAGCAACTCTTAGCTTTGAAATTTACCTCTAAACCTTTGTCACAGAACTGGCCAATACTAAAGTGGTTGTGCCCTAATCCTTCAACATAGCTCACCTTCATAATCGTTATGTTGTGTTGAATGATGTCACCAAATCCTAAGATTGGTGAAAACCGATAGTTCCCAAATCGTACTTTTCCACTGAATTTCTCTGTATAATTAGACAATAAATCCTTTTGCCCGATCATATGCTTGGAACAGCCGCTATCCAAGTACCACATATGACGGGTCTGCAAGAGAAATCAGAGAATAACAATTGTTAAGTCTGATTTTATAGTAATCATTGTATTTATAGGGCTTGGTCAAATACTGTGTCTAATGTCGTATTCTGTGTTGTATTGACCAAGGGTATTTAAGTCCCTTTGGTCTTTGTCTTTGTAAGAACTTCACGCACATTCATTCAATACAGTTACTTTACGCTTCCAAGTCTCTCTCTCTACTTTCTCTCACTAGGATTCATTGATCTTGGACTCACAATTGGTATCAGAGTCATCTGGATCTTGAGAGAATTGAGAGAAGTCTTTTTCGTTTCTGAATTTGTTGATTAAAATCGAAAATTTGATCGATTTTCTTGAATTTTTCAAGAAAATCTCGTTTTCTTGATTTTTCATCAAATTTGGATGTGTTTTTGAACAAATTTCTTTGAAAATTGGTTTGTTGGATCCGTTTTTACATGCTAAACATTTTTGTTTCACATCAAATTTCAAGAAAAACAAGTTTTGATCTTCGATTTTGAGTTTTAACGATTTTCTGGAAAAACCGTTCGTGCGTACTGTTACATTCTCAATTTTGTGATTTTGTGGTTTTTAATCGTTTTTGGTGTTTGAAAAGTATTAGAAACTTGTTTTCGAACATTTTTGTATAAGAAAATTTCATAAAATCTAGTTTTGAAATCGTTTTTTGACAGATTTATGGATTTTCATTAAGTTTGCGCTAGATTTAAAGTTTGCGCAAGTTCATAGTGGTTTGCGCAAGTTCATCATCTGGTTTGCGTGAGTATCTAATCTTTGTGTTAGTGTATTTCAGGTTTGTACATTGGTCTATTCACGCAAAGCAAAATTTTCATATCCAGTGAGTTACGAGAAGTTTAGTTCTCGTATCATCAAGCTCCCGCAAAGCTCGGTTTTCGTATCATCCAGCTTACGCAAACTTCAGTTTGCGTATCATTTGGATTACGCAAAGTTCATTTTGCGTATCACGTGGCTTACGAAAAGTTCCAGTTTGCGCAAGCTTCTTGTCTCGAAAAGTTCGGTTCTTGCATCACTTGATTTATGCAAACTTGGTTCGAAAAGCTCACTTTGCGTCTCCTTCAGGTCACGAGAACTTAAGTTTGCGTTTCCTTCGTATAACGCAAAGCTACTTTGCGCCATAGCCTGCTCACGCAAAGCCTAGTTTGCGCAATCGCCTTCTTACGCAAAGCTTAAGTTTGCGTTTCATACTGCTTGCGAAAAGCTCAGTTTGCATCTTCTACCTTTCACGCAAAGCTCAAGTTTGCGTAAGTCTCGGACTTAGAATATTTCTGATTTTCTGAAATATGGATTCTGCAAAGTTTGCCTTTCAAGCTAAGTTCTACACAAGTGATCTGATGATGTCCTTGGGATCTGAAACGCGTCCTCCAGTTCTTGTCGATGAAAACGAATTCACTCAATGGCAAGATCGTTTTCTGAACTTTATCGAGCGTCAAGCTAATGGAGAGAACATGATGAAGTCTCTCACTGAAGGACCTTTCGTAAAGCCTAATAAAGAGACTCCTCCAACATCTGAAGAGGCTTCACGAATGAAAGTTGATCGAGAGCTGAAAGCTAATCTGATGCTAGCTTTACCAAACTCTTTCTACAGCCGGGTTGATCATTGCAAGGATTATCCAAATCTGTTGTGGGCACAATTAGAAAAGATCATGCTTGGTTCTTCGGTAGCAACTCAGCTCCGACATACTCGGTTCATGAACAACTTTGAGGAGTTCAAAGCCAAAGAAAGTGAGAATATAAAGAGTGTTTTTGACAGATTCTGTGCAGTGCTGAATGATCTGCGAAAGATAAATGTAAACAAGACAGAGCTTGAGACGAATCTGAAATTTCTTAATGCTCTTCAGCCTGAATGGAACAAATCATGTCACAGACTGAGGAACGATGTTCGGATTTCCACAATGCAGATTCAGGAACTAAACGAGATTCTGATGACTAATGAGAGCTTAGTGCTAGACAAGAAGGCCAAACTGGATAAGAAGAACAAGAAATCAGTAGACCCGGTTGCACTTCTCACGAGCCAACTGGCTGAACAAGCGTTGTCTGATAACGCTTACAACGGGTCAACTGATGATGATGGTGAGGCTCTGCAAAAAGCAATGATCCTTATCTCTCAGCATTACCAGAAAAAGTTCCAACCAAGAACTGGTTCCAACTCTTCTCGCTTCACTTCTGTGTCTAGAGCCAAAGTACCCGAGCCAAAGATTGCTACTTGCTACAACTGTGGAAAGCCGGGTCACATTTCAAAGGAGTGTCGAGCAAAGAAGGTTAAGAACTCGGCTTATTACAGAAAGAAATTGGAGTTGGCTGAGAAAAGAGAGAAAGGAACTGCTTTGCTAGCAGAAGAAGAATTCTGGCTAGATCACTCTGACAATGAAGCTGCAAACGTAGAGATCGCTCAGATGTGCTTGCTTGGAGATGATCAGTCAGACGATTCTGATACAGATGAAGATGAGGTATATTCTGATTTTGATCACAATTTCATAACCTCTCAGATGAATATTATAATTACTGTTTTGTCTGGTTTGCGTTCTAAGTTAATATCTGAAAAGAATCTAAAATCTGAAAAGTCAGATTTGATTGACAAACTGAAAATTTCTTTGAAAGATGAAAAATCTATTTTAGAAAATACAAAAGACATCTTTCAAAAGAAATTGGATGATTTGGAAAATTCAAATAAGACTTATCTTGAGTCTTTGACGGCTATGACTATTTTAAAAGATGAATTTTCAGATAAAATAAATAAATTAGAAGAAAAGCTTTATCGAAGGAATCAATCTGAACAAACAATTTTTATGAACAAACCGAGGAGTGAAGAAGCTTTAAAACAAAGGTGGGGACTTGGTTTTGAAAATCCTCATTGTTTAAACAATACGATTGAAAAATCCCCATCTTTATATAAATACGATTATCTGACTCTTGCTCATTATGCTTCTCAATTTAAAATTGATTGGATGAATGAGAAGCAAGTGTTAGAAATCGAAAATAAGAAAAGAACAAATAACAAGAAAAAGGAAATTCCTTTTGTTTACACAAGCGAAAATGCAAAATATTTCCCTGAAAAATCAAGGAGAGGCAGAAGAATTTTAAATGATATATCTCCTATCAAATCTTCAATGTCTGATGATTTTATTGATCCATATGCTCCTGATTCTGGTAAGAAAAATATTTCTCCAATCATTTATGATTCGAAGAAATATACTCCTCCATTAGTATTAGAAAGCAAAATCATCGATCTTGAATATAAGATAGAAGATCAAAATATTTTAAAGAAAATTGAATCTGATATTATTCTTTCTTTCATGACGTCTAGTCTTAAAAAACAGTTTTTTTTCAAAAACCAGATTCTATTTCTAGCCTTTCTTCTGATTTTCATGTAAACAAAAGTGAAGTTTCTAATTTTAAAATTTTTTCTCAAAATTCTTCAGACTCCGAGGCGAATTCAAATTTATTAGTTGATCAGGTTGGTTGCTTGGGTAAAATTATTCCTTCTGATTTAAATATTTTGTCTAAAACTCTTGATGATTCTTTTACACTCAATGATCAATATTATAAACCTAAGTGTAAAAGAAGACGGTCAAAGAAGTCGAAGAAACAAGATAAAGTTATTTCTGACAGTTCTAATTCTTCCGATTCTAATCTTTCAGATAGGACTTTGAGCAAGTCAAGGAAGCAGATTTGGCGAGAAAAGCGGACATCAGATGATTCTATGTCTAAGGAGAATAGATATGTAGACAAACATTATAAAAGTGATTCATTTGCTTTGTGTAATAAAATTTCCAAATACTCAATAAAGCAAATGATTCAAATTTCCAAAAATGTCTCATATTCTTCTTCTGATTCTTGTTCAGATGAATTTGAATCATTCTGATAATTGTTCTCGTGCTTCTCATGTCAAATATTATAAATATTTCCCCATACGAACTGCAACTAACTTTCACGGGCCCAAATTCAAGTGGGTACCCAAGTCTAAATCTGATTCAAAGTTGCAGGCACCTCATGTTAAGGGGGAGTAAGAGAAAGAATGGTTTTTGAACACAGCAGTTCAAAACCCGGTCTTAAAAGTCAACTTTTTGGCTTCTGAGTACTTCAGCTCAGAACCCGTACTTCAACGACTATGACTTCTAGACATGTTAGTCTAGGACTCGCTCTTCATATCTTTAAGCTTCTGACTAATGAGAAACTGTGAGTGCATCTATTCTATTCCACTGCATTTATATCTGATAATGATGTTGTTCCAGTTTTCTCAAATGTTTTAAAGAATCTGAGCATTTTCATTTCAACTCCTGAATTTGTTCAACCCCAATTTTTACAAATGAGACACAATTTTTTTTTACATTGTGTGAAAGATAATATTATTGAATTATATTTTGTTTCAACTGAATATAGACTTGTCGATCAAAATTTAAAATAAAATTAAACTTAAAATAAAATTTCGGCATGTTGTTTTAAAAGTTTAAACATTTACAAATTTTATTCTATAAAGCAAAAGTTTTACAATTTTCTTTCTTTTGAATAAAATGTGTGTTTAGGATAATTTTTCAAGTTGATTTGTTTATATTGAAGTTTTTATATGTTCAAATTTCAGTTCTAACAAAAGTCGAAAAGTCAGCAACATATTTGTAGCTTTTGATATTGCTTTAAAGTTGTGTGATTTGGAATATTTATAGTTTACAATGCTTAGAAAACCTAGAAAGTCGGAATTTTGGATCGTAATGAAAATATGGGCTAAGCACTTAGACGTAAAACCTTGTGTTTGAGATGATTATTAAATTCTTATAAATCAGAAATCTCTAAGTTTAAAAGTTTGTACCTGTGACCTTTCTGGTTTGGGAAAGTAAGTTCTGTGGGATGCTTGTCATCTGGTTCCCTAAGGTCATTTGATCTGGGAGTGATCGAACCCAAATCCTTCTATAGAATCAGATCGAAAGTCATGTTCTATTGGTATGAATGGGTTTAGAATGTGTCGATGTAGCCTTTCTGATCTGGGAAAGTAAGTTCCAAGGGGTGCTTGACACCTAGTCCCCTAAGGCCAACTGGTCTGCGAGTGGCTGACCCAAATCCTGCAATAGGGTCAGATAGAAAGTTACGTTTACGGCATGTTCTTTACTTAATAAACTTTTTGATTAAAAGATGCCAAAGTGCACACGCTTAAAAGATGCCAAAGAGCACACTCATGTAAAGATGCCATAGTGCACAATGCTAAAAGATGCCAATGAGCACACATCTCATGATACTTGGTTATATATTTCTAAGTTGCAATAAACCTGTAAATTTGTGAAAGTCTGAATTTTTTGATTGATTAGTGTGATTATATGCAAAGTTCTCTATTATATTTTTAGAATTGCATTTTCTTGAAGTTAGTCGAAGTTCACATGTGAGCACACTGAATAGATTGATGAAAGTTTTTGAAACTGAACATGTCTTAAACTTGATATGCAATAAAACTTGTGTCTGTATCCAAACACATTCATTTGATTTCATTTGATGGATTTTATTGTGATATTTTACTAAGTAGATTTTTATTTGTTTCTGTTTAAATTTTTATATATTTAGTCGTTTCAAAATACATATTCAGTATATTTTTCTTTCTACATTGATATTTGATCATTGTGTTCTCATAAATATATTTCAAATGGGTTTGAGCATTATTCAAGGGGGAGTGAAAAAGGAGAATTTTCTAAAATGATCATATCTGTTTTTGAGGGGGAGTATCTGATTTTCTTTATATGAATGTTAACTTGAAATGTCATATCTAGTGCATTTGTGTAGGTGGAGTCAAAGAGCTTAAAAAGGTAAATTTTTTCTGAGTTTAAGACAGTTTTGCGCAATCAGTTGGTCGCGCAAACCTTACTTTGCGCAACCTGCGTGTAACGCAAACCTTGCTTTGCGCAACCTTGCTTTGCGCAACCTTGCTTTGCGCAACCTTGGTGTTAAGCAAACCTCGCTTTGCGCAACCAATGGTTAGCGCAAACCTCTCCTGTTTTCTCCGTTTCTTTGATTTTGCAGATCTTAAGCTGTCTCGTCTCCAACATTTGCATGACCTAGTTGAACCAGTTCATCAAGGTCATGAGGGGGAGAAATCAGAGAAGTCAAGGAGATTTTAAAGGGACAAAGAGCTCAAAAGTTTATCTGTTGATCAAGATTCTCTCAAAGATTCTATTCTCTCATTCATTTTTATTCTTTTGTTGTTCCTGCTCCGACCACCATAGTTCATTCAAGGTTTTTCAAAAGAGGTGTGTCGTCTAGAGCACAAGCCGATGAATCAACTGTTCGTTCAAGTTTATTTCAATCTGGTCAAGACTTGTCAAAGGCAGCAAAGACAAATCAAACTGAAAGATGCTGAGAAGAATTTTTTCTTTAAAAGTCAGAAAGCTTCATAAAATCACTTTAATGGTCCGTGCTGATTTAGAAGATGAATTTTGAAGACCAAAGCGCCAATGATTACTAAGGGGGAGATTGTTAAGTCTGATTTTATAGTAATCATTGTGTTAGAGCATAAATATGTTGGATACAAGATCAAGAAGACAAAAGTCAAGGTTTCAGAAGTAAAAGCTGAAGAAAGTCAACTCTCAAGTGAAAGTCAAAGTCTTTGTAATAAAAGTCAAAGTCAACATTTGTATTAATTTTTGTATTAGTTTTGTTTCCTTATTGTTTTAGTTGTAGGTATAAATAGTTTCCTTTCCTTTGTAGTTAGTAGTTAACAGAAGTAAAGCATAATATTCAGTTGTACGTTTTTCCAGAGAGAGATCTGTAGAGAGAGAGAGAGAGAGTTCTAGAGAGAGAAAGTTGTAATCTTGAATTTGAAGATAAATCAAACAGGTACATTCAAGATGACTTCCAAAGACGCTCTTTCCATTGGCACTGATGTCAAGCCTCCTGTTTTGTTCAAAGGAGAATACGAACAGTGGAAAGACAGATTTCTGGATTTTGTAGACAGACATGCAAATGGGGAAAACATTCTGCTGTCAATTACAGAAGGTCCTATGGTACCAATCACAGTTCAAATACCTGATGATGATTCATCTGATAGTGAAGATGGTACTGAGGAAAGAGATCAGAAAATGAAAACAGTTCCAGTTGAATATGCTCAGTATTCTGAAGAACAGAAAAGCCGATATAAAGCTGATAAGCAAGCAAGATCTCTTCTTCTTCAAAGTATCCCGAATGACATCTATGTTAAAATAGACAGCTACAAGGCAAATGCTAAGAAGATGTGGATCAGTTGCAGAAAATGATGATGGGATCCAAAGTAGGGAATCAGATGAAAGTAGCTAACTGCATCAATAGCTACGAGGAATTCAAAGCAAAAGAAAATGAGAGCCTAGAGGAAACCTATGAGGGGTTTGTGCTTCTTCTGAACGAACTCTCAAAGAACAAAGTGAAGAAGAAGCAAATTGAAAGCAACGTCAAGTTTTTAAGCATTCTGCAACCGGAATGGAAGAAACATACCCGTCGGATGAAGCAGATGAAAGACTTGAGCGACATACCTCTTCACGAAGTCTATGAGACTTTGCGTCAAAATGAAGAAGAAGTTGAAGAGAAAAGAAGTGAAAAGAAGAAGAAATATGAGAAAGTTTCTGATCCTATTGCTCTAATGGCTGGAGAGAAGAAGAAAGAAAAGAAAGAGAAGAAGAAAAAGAAGAAAGTGCTTACAAGTTCTGAATCTGAATCAGATGGTGATGATGGAGAAAGTCTCAAACAAGCCATGCTTTTACTGACCCGAGCTTTCCAAAAGAAATTCTACAAGAAGTCGGGATCCAATTCTCAAAGATATTCTTCATCAAGCTCCAATAACCATGAGCACCGAGAAAGAGTTGAAGGAAAGCGACATGAAGAGAACAGATATGTTGAGAAGAAACCCGATGAAAGGAAGAAGTTTGTGAATGATTACACAGTTGCTGAGAAGCCAGCAAATGATCCAATTAAATGCTACAACTGTGGCAAGATTGGACATTTTGCTAAATATTGTCGAAATCCGAAGGTTCGAAACTCTCAGTTTTATCAGAACAAATTGCTATTGGCCAAACAACAAGAAGCGGGCATAGAATTAATGGTTGAGGACGAATTTTGGCTGGATCATTCAGATGGTGAAGAAGAAAAGAAAGAAGAAGTTGCTCATCTCTGTCTAATGGGAAAAGAAGTTAAGTATGATGAGTCAGATGACGAGACGGCTGATGAGGTAATACACTTAATTCAAAAAGATTTCATAACCAAAATGGAATCTATGATGTTTGAGCTTCATGATCTTCAAGTAGAACTGAAGAAAGAAAAAGAAAGAGTTGCTAAAAGAAACAATAAGATCTTTGAGCTTAATAAGTTTGTTATTGAGAACAAAGATCTAATTGATTCTTTACACAAGTCTTCTTCTGATTCTAAACTTCAAGTAGATTGTTTTGAAAAGAATATTTCTGATTTTGAAGTTAAAATTTCTAAGTATGAGTTTGAGAAAAGAGAATATGCACTAATTGTTCATAAATTGCAGGTTGAGAACAAGCTTTTGAATAAAAAGGTAAATGTTCTGGAAGCCAAACTTTATGCAAGAGGACAAACAGATCAAACCATTTTTCTTAATGCACCTAACGAAGAGGCTGATGTTAAGGAAAAATGGGGTCTTGGTTTTCAAAACCCTCATTACTTAAAGAAATCCATCAGAAAACAACCGGCACTTTATAATTTTGATTTTCTTGCTTGTGCTGGTAAACATACTCATTTAAAACCGAAATTTGTTACCAAATTACCAGAAGAAGTTGAGGCCAAAGAAACTGAAAATAGAAAGAATATAAATAAAATGCAACTACCATTTAACTATGCAAAGTTAAATGATAGTTATCTTTCTGAGACATCAAAAGTTCTTTCAAATGACTATTTTGCTAGTTATTCTGTTTCTGAAATGAAGGCAAAACCTGCAACTGCAAAGGTTTATGTTCCTCCACTCATTCTTGAAAGCAAAATAGTTGAGCTTGAAAATATTGTTTCTGATGAAAGACTTTTGGTAGATATTGAACAAAGTGTGTTTTCTACAGTTTTAAAGAACACTGTTTTTCAATCTAAATTTACAAAGTTTTCTACAGTTTCAAAGGCACCTCAAACTTCGTCTGATAATTTTGATGACTTATTTGAGTCTGCAAATCACTTTCTTAATTCTGATGATGGGTGCATAAAAGAAATTGATATGTTTGACTTCAATGCTCTTCTTCCTGATCATTCTACTTGTTTTTTAAATGAAAAAGTGTTACCAAGTGGTTTTAATATTGGTGAATCATCAGCTAAGGTTGGTGAATCAGTTTCTGTAACTGCTAATTACTATGCTCAAGGTAAGAAACAGCGATTACAGGAACAGAAATACACTGGTACACAAAAGAAAACTCAATCTCAGAAATCTGATTTTCCTAATAAATCTAAATCTTTTGTTTCAGATATAAGGAAGAAAAGGTCGAAAGCGAGAACCGAATGGCGACCAAAAAGGAAGGATGATGAGATAACTGAATCAGTTTCTGATAATTCTTGTACTAGATCTGATAGTAGTGATTCTGATGTAGTTGGTCAATATGCTTCACATAAACAAAACCTTGTAACTTCTTACAAGCGGTATTCAATAAAGCAATTGATTCAATTATCTCCTATTACTACTTAATCTTATCATTATCGGAGAAATGATTTTGCGTATTCTCATAATTCTTCTGATTGGTTTGGATCTTATCATGTCTATTTTTCAAGATCAAATATTTTTAAAAGTTTTCAAAGAAAAGGAGGATCCATATTCAAATGGATACCAAAATCTTGTGCTAATCTGTTAGGACCCGTTTTTAAATGGGTACCTAAATGTATTGTTTCCTGATTTCTCTTGCAGACCCGGCATATGTGGTACTTGGACAGTGGAAGTTCCAAGCATATGACTGGGCAAAAAGCTTTATTGTCTAATTATACAGAGAAATTCAGTGGAAATGTCAGATTTGGAAACAATCAGTTTTCACCAATCTTAGGATATGGTGACATCATTCAAGACAACATAACGATTAAGAAGGTGAGTTATGTCGAAGGTTTAGGGCACAACTTGTTTAGCATCGGTCAATTCTATGGTAAAGGGTTAGTGTCACACCCCGCTAAAGCGGAAATACGGAATATGACAGTTCGATAAACATAGCATTAGGAAATGATAAAATACCTCCATACATTTCAACCATAGTTTACATCATGTTCCAAAATAAGCTTTCTTTACATAACCCAAATCTTAATTACAAGATACTATTAAACGATAAAGTGCAATATCTAAATCTCAAACATTATCCGGATACCTTCTTGTTCCCTGAAAAGCATGTATAAAACAAGGTCAACTACAAAGAGTTGGTGAGTTCACAAGTTTTAAAGATGCACAAAAATAAATTTTTATATGCAGAAATGACCAATTAAAAACATATTATCAAATCAACCCTTTGAACCATAATTCACGATTATAAATTTTAAATTATATGACAGAAAATATGCCTCAATAACCTTTTGTATGTTGAACCTCTACTAGACCGTCCACTGACCAAACAAATATGCCCCAAAAAGAAATACCGTTGTGGTCATGAATCACATTGATAGTCCCTATTTCTCTAGAATTAGTGCACCCTTACTCGTCAGTATAAGGTGGGCTTGTCACACCAAATAGCGCTATTCACTAAGACTATAGGCTCCCGCAGGAGTTAACTAGTAGAGTCGGGGACTTAAAGAAACAATCCAACATACTAGTATCCGCATATATATCATATAATGTCCAAAACAAACGCTTTATTACCAAGGCAACCAAAATCATCCATGATAATCATAAACAAACTTCGTGAATTATTGAAATAAATAACATGCCTTTCACCCCAAAATATATAAAACATTAAAATAGGGGTTGTGAATACTCACCTTTTATGATGATGCAAAAGTATAACAACACAATTCTTTAGCCCGGACCTTTAATCCCTATAGAGTAATTGTACCAAAAATTAATTCCCATCCTCAAAAACCTATCTCGACCATTCTTACATCTCAATATGTATATATATATATACACATGCCATTATGTTTAACTTATTGTCTAGAATAAGATTTTAGAATTTACAATACCAAACTATTCACCAAAACATAAGCTTTTAAAGTTTTAGGATCACTTTTTGGATTCAGCACTTGCTGTCCAAAATTTGTGATCTCAAAATAAGTTTCAAAATAACATTTCCCAAATACCAAAAATAACCATATTTTTACAGTAATCAATATACTGAGTTATGAACTAATCTGAAAAATTTTATGATTTAAAGAAGTGTTTTGGTGCCCCAAATAAATTCCACAAAACAGATTGTCACTGATTTTCAGATTAGTGACACACTTCACTTGCAGCTTACATTTGGGATATCAAATATCAGAATTATGCACTGAGCCATATATGGTTGTAAAACTAACTCAAAAATCTAACATGTGGAAAAAGATTCACTCAATTTGGACAATAATTGAGGGGGTTATGGTCTTTGAAAGTTGGGTATATGAATCTGCCAATTCTGGACAGATTACACCACTTTCTTCTAAAATACAAATGAGTGACCAAACCTCCATAATTTTGAGTGATTCTTGATGCTATAAATCACTAATACCTTAAATTGAAGTTTTGAAACAAAAAGCCCAAATTTTTAAGGAGTATAAACTGACTTATAAAGCTTGAAAGTGAATGCACAATCCATGACAGCAAGCTGTTGACATGATGAAGTTTGTATTAACATAAAATGATGATCATTTGGCATGGTTTTCTTTAATAACTCATGGCCTCACATCTCAAGTGAATATACAAAGATTCTAATAACACAAATATACATCATGGATTCATAGCAACTACAAGTGCTCATCCAATCCCATGCATGACAACATAATCACTAAATAAGTGATATTACACCATTTTAGATGCTCTTAATCATATGAGATTTGAGTAATCTCATCCTAAGAGTTTCTTTATACACAAAATCGTTGTAAATATATAAATTTCAGTCCAAATATCACCAAAATTTCGTGGACCATAGTACCACATTTCATAACACTATTATGTTGATAAAATCTCAAAAATCTCACTTAAATTCCAAGTTTTATGGGAAGGTCATTCAATGGTTTACTTGGCAAATGTAATATTTACCAAATGCATCCCATTTCTCTTCTAGAACAAGGATTTTATAACTTTTGCATGAGATGGTATGAAACCCTCACATATTGAATAAAAACTTGAAAAATGAAGATATAAAGTGATTACCTTCTTACTTGGAGATGAGAACTTGAATTCTTGAAGTAAAAGAGTGTTTAAATCTTGTTTTCTTCCATGATATTTTCTGAAAATTTGATGATGATGGTGGTGGGTGTATGGTGGCCGATTGAGAGGAAGAAGAAGAGAGGAGTTGAGGAGTTTACTTGAAAAATGAAATGAGTTAATAACCCCTAATCTCTCAAATTTTAAATTTTAAAATGAAGAAAAGGAGAGAGAGGAGGTCATATTTTCGGCCATGTGGCCTTAATGACTCACCTCAAAGAAATAAAAAAATACATATATAATTATGATGTATACTTGTTTTAAAAATCAGATAAGTTTGAGAACTGTAACCCTAAATTCTTAGTTTACATCTAAAAATAAACATTATAAATGGATAAATATATTTTACTATGAAAATAATAAAATCCTATTATTTTAGGTATTTTAGACTCACAACATAATTTCTGGCATTTTTGAGATGTAACGGTCAGTTATCAGTCCGAACCGGGTATTTTTACGCGACTTCCGAAATTTTTCGGATAAACTTCTAATTTAATCATTCTAACTAGACATTAAGGGATTAATCTTCATAAATAAATTCTAATAGGTCAGAGATTGCTAACCTTAACATACTGGTTATTAGGCAGTTGTCACAGTTAGAGGTCAACTTCAAAGCTAAGAGATGTTCGGTTCGTACTGAAGACGGCAATGAACTCTTAGTCGGAAATCTAAAGACAAACCTCTATACCATCAATCTTTCAAAGGTACAGAATGACAGTCATGTTTGCTTATTGTCAAAAGCTTCGATGCAGCAAAGTTGGCTCTGGCACCTAAGACTATCACATCTGAATTTTCGTTATATCAACAAGCTGGTTAATGGAAAATTGGTAAAAGGACTTCCTGAGCTCAAATACGAGAAAGAACGCTTATGTGTTGCATGTGAGAAGGGTAAGATGAAGAGAGCCGCACATAAACCGAAGCCTGAACCAAGCACCAGTTCTCCACTAAAGTTACTGCATATGGATTTGTGTGGTCCGATGAGAACACAAACCTTAGGTGGAAAGAAATACGTGTTGGTTATTGTGGACGATTACTCAAGATACACGTGGGTCAAATTTCTTCGATCAAAAGATGAGACGCCTGAAGTTCTCATTACTTTCTTAAAGACGACCCAGGTGAAAATGCAGCGACAAGTCAAGTTTCTTCGAACGGACAATGGCACAGAGTTCAAAAACAAGATAATTAAAGAATATCTCGAATCGGTCGGGATATCACATCAGTACTCTGTTGCTCGTACGCCTGAACAAAATAGAGTAGTCGAAAGGCGAAATCGAACGCTAGTCGAGACCGCTCGTACTATGCTCAGCCAATCCGATCTACCTCTATTCTTGTGGGCAAAAGTTGTGTCAACTGCATGTCATACTCAAAATCGGTCCATAATACACCGCCGTTTTCAAAAAACTCCATATGAGCAAATCAACAACAGAACACCAACAATCAAGTATTTTCACATATTTGGGTGTAAATGTTTTTTGCTTAACGACAGAGAGAGTCTGAATAAATTCAGTGCTAAGGCGGACGAAGGCATCTTCATTGGCTATTCTTCAACATCTGCAGCATATCGTGTTTATCTGAAGAAGTCAAAGACAGTCGTCGAGAGTGTTAATGTAACATTTGATGAAGATATGGCTTCTAAACAACTCAGTTCAGAACCCGTTATCACTGGAGTATTAGTTTCTGGGCAGATCAGTACAGAACCTGTTTCTATAGAGAAAAGTTCGGATAACGCTTATACTTCAGTTTCACATTTATCTGATTTAGATTTGTTATTTGAATTATTTTATGATGAGTTTCTAGGATCTAATTTGCCTAAATCTGCTGTGACTGACAGGTCTGAAGACACAAGCTGCAATCATCCAGTCACTTCAGAAGTTTTAACTGAACTTGTATCCCCCGTTCAGTCAGAAACTCACATTCCATCAACTACTCCTATAGTTGAAGATATACAAGTAATTGCTGAGCCAGAAGTATCTATGTCAGTTGGGTGTGATACAATGTCTACTCAACAGCCAGAGTCTGTTGTTCCAACTGATGCTTCTGCACCTGAAACTTCAACTGCAAACCCCCCTCCTATTATTCAATCTGAAGAGCCTGATAGTGGATTTTTAGATAATGATCATGTTCAAACTTCATCTACTCCACTCCTTCATGAGCATCGTTGGACCAAAGAGCATCCATTACATCAAGTAATTGGAGATCTCAACAAGCCTGTACAAACTAGGTCAGCTACTCTTAATCAATGTATGCATGACTCATTCCTCAGTAAGATAGAGCCCACGCGAGTATCAGAGGCTCTTGCTGATTCGGATTGGGTATCTGCTATGCAAGAAGAGATCAATCAGTTTGAAGCCCTAAAGGTCTGGAGATTAGTTCCAAAACCTGAAGGTAAATCCGTGATTGGCACTAAATGGGTATTCAAAAACAAGAAGGATGAAGATGGTATCGTCATAAGGAATAAAGCTAGACTTGTTGCCAAAGGTTATCGGCAAGAGGAAGACATAGACTACGATGAGACATATGCTCCAGTAGCGCGTATAGAGGCAATCCGCATGTTTCTTGCCTACGCAGCTCATAAGAATTTCACAGTCTATCATATGGACGTGAAAACGGACTTTCTGAATGGCATTCTTAAGGAGGAAGTCTACGTGTCTCAACCAGAAGGGTTCGTGAATCCAGATAAGCCAGATCATGTATACATCTTGGACAAAGCCCTGTATGGTTTGAAACAAGCCCCTCGAGCATGGTATGATGTTCTATCTAAATTCTTGGTCAAGTCAGGTTTTTCCAAAGGTAAAGTTGATACCACTTTGTTCATCAAAAAGGAAAAACCTGATATCATCCTTATTCAAATATATGTTGATGATATAATATGATGGGGACCAAAGAAGGAAAAACGAGGAGCATGAATTAAATTTTCACAAGGATGGTTTCAAGCAATCATCATCAGAAAATGCTTTTGAGTACATGGTTGGGCCCATGACAAGAGCTAGAAGCAAAAGAATGAAGGAGGGCCTCAATCAATTTATCAAAGAAACCCAAGCCCAAGAAGAGTCCAAGTTACAAGAAGTCAAACCCAAGATCATGACTATTTTGTTGATCAAAGATGGAGCCCATGATAAATAATTCTAGAAAGTTAAAAACAATTAATTATATAGTTTTGAATTTAGTGCTATTTTGAATGCTACTTTAAAGATGGCAGTTTGAAAGTCTAAGATAGTTAATTAAGCCTTTTTGTTTGTCATCCTCTTCATCTATAAATAGGAGGATTTGTTCTCATTGTAAGATCATCTTTTCTTGAAATATATTGAGAGGTTTATTCCTTTACATATTTGTTCTCTTGTGAACTTGTTTGGATTCTACAAAGTTAGGCTTTGTAATTTCCTTTAGACTTATCATTCGGGGTTTGATTTCCCTTGAGTGTGGCGTCTTTAGCTTTCGTTCTTCATTTACTTATTGTCGTTTAAGGGTCTTAGTTCACATAACTAAGGTTCTTAATCCATAAGTCATTTGAAGGGTGGAGTTTTAGTTAAGGTTCTCTCTCACAAGTTGAGTTTGGGTCTTAACTCCATTGAAAGAATCTTCAAACAACTTCTGTCACTCGTATCAATCATAAGTGATTCATTCAAATTTAGAAAACCAAGTCGTTGGTCATCTTTTACATGTTGGGTCGTATCAGTTTGGTATCAGAGCACAAGGTAATTTCTTGAACTTTCTTTTTTTCTAATCTTACCTCTTAATCTTTGTTCCTATTTTCGGGTTTCTTTTCTTCTTATTTTGTTTGGGCTAAACTTCGAAGTTGCAAAAAAAAAACAAGAAAAAAAACGGAAGCAAAAGAAGGGAAAAAAAAGGGGCCCATGGATATTTTATGTGTTCCATATTAACCTCAAAGTTGAGATTGTGATTTTGTTTAAGACCCACATTTAAACTATTTGTTACTCTAGCTTGTTATTTTTACCTCTCTTGCGTGTTCATTTCCTTCCCATCATTTATCCCTAGTCATTTTCTTCATTTTTCTAAAGTTAATTCACTTTGTCTAATTTTTGTGGTTTCTTTGAATAGGTTCGCTTTAGAACAATATAAAGTGAAGGATTGAGTGGTAAAAGGCAAGTGTGTGACATCTTTGTTAAAAGCCATAATATTCAAGAGAGAAACACTTGGGGTGAGTATAGATTGGTTAGGTTTGGAAACATATTTGGGGGGGGGGGGGGGGTAAGGGACGCGAGGCCATTGCATTTTCTGCTTCTTCTTTTTCTTAACTGTCATTAGGTATCATGGAAGGTAAACTATCAATGGAGCAAAAGGCGTACCAAGAACAGATTGCAAAATTTACCGAGACAATGAACATGGTTTTGACAAGATTAAACGACTTAGAGATGAGAAGTAACGATCGTCGAAACAATGATGAAGAAGTACACCAAGAAGATGAAAGTGTACATGAATCTGAAGGATCTCATGGAACTAGAAGGGTTGATGGCAATCTTGGAAGCATCAAAATGAAAATCCCGGAGTTCAAAGGGAAAAGTGATCTAGAGGCTTATTTAGAGTGGGAAACGAAAGTTGAAAGGATCTTTGAAGTGCACAACTATTCGGAAGTGAAGAAGGTAAAACTTGTTGCCCTTGAGTTTTCTGGATATGCACTGACTTGGTGGGATCAATTGCAAGCTATAAGAAGGCGAGATGGAGAACAACCAATTACCACATGGAGACAAATGAAAACAATTATGAAAAAGAGGTTTGTTCCTTCCCACTATTATCGTGATTTATTTAAAAGGCTCCAAGGTATTACCCAGGGTTCCAAAAGTGTTGAAGACTATTACAAAGAGATGGAAATGGCAATGATAAGGGCAAATGTTGTGGAGGACGAGGAAGCAACTATGGCGCGGTTTTTTGGTGGCTTGAATAAACCAATTGCTGATGTTGTGGAACTACAACATTACATGGATATGGAGGAGATACTTCATAAAGCTGAAATGATTGAGAAGCAATTAAAAAAAAGAATTTGGAGCCACGACGTTCCAACAATCCTAAATCTTCATGGAAAGGAGGATCAAGCACCTCATGGAAGAAAGATGATGGAAAGAAGTCCAACAATACAACTTCTTCGAAGGTATCTAATAACACTTCAAGCTCTAATAGTTTGGCTTCTAATTCATCTACTCCTGCTAGGAAAGTTACTTGTTTTAAGTGTTTGGGAAAAGGCCATATTGCTTCACAATGTCCCAATTCACGTGTGATGACCATTCAAGAGGATGGTTCTTACGCTAGTTCCAGTGATAAAGAAGAAGACAACCACGATGAAGCACCCCTATCTGAAGAAGGCTATGAAGAGGAGTTTGAGGCTGAAGATGGCCAATGTTTCGTGAATGTTCGTGCTTTGAATGCACAAGTTAAGATTGAAGAGGAGCAACAACAAAGACACAACATTTTTCATACGAAGGGTCGTATCAAAGATAAGGTATGTTTAATCATTATTGATGGTGGGAGTTGCACTAATGTTGCTAGTACTTACCTAGTTGAGAATCTGCATCTTCCTACTTTGAAGCATCCTTCACCATATAAACTTCAATGGTTGAGTAATTGTGGAGAGATAAAGGTAACAAAACAGGTGCGTGTCATATTCTCGATTGGTAAGTATATGGATGAGGTGTTATGTGATGTGGTTCCGATGGATGCAAGTCATATGATTTTGGGAAGGCCATGGGAGTTTGATAGGAGGGCTACTCATGATGGTTTCACAAATAAATATTCATTTGTAATGGATCGAAAAACTATTACTCTTGTTCCCCTTTCCCCACAACAGGTGTATGACTGTAATAAGCAGATGAAAGTTGAGAGATAGAAAAGGCAAAAATTGAGAGAGCTACAAAAGCCAAGTAAAAGTAAGCAAGTAGAAAACACAAAAAAAGACAAGTCAGATGTGGTAGAAAATAGTGAGTCGAGTGAAAAGCCGAAGTTGGGAGGAGAAAAAGGAAATAACTTCTTTGCTACAATGAGAGATTTGGATAGGGCTTTCAACACTCGTAAGAGTGTGATTTTACTTGTTTTCCAAGATCATTATCCTGTTCCACAAGAATTACCTAACCATTTTCCTTTGGAGTTTGTCTCAATGTTGCAGGATTTTGAGGATGTTTTTCCTGAAGAACTTCCTAATGTGGACTTCCCCTATTAGAGGGATTGAGCATCAATTCGATTTGATACCGGGGGCCATCATTCCAAATAGACCAACTTATCGTGTGAACCCGGAGGAGACAAAGGAGTTGAGAAGGCAAGTGGATGAACTGTTGGTAAGAGGTCAAATTCGAGAATCCTTAAGCCCATGTGCTGTTCCGGTAATTCTCGTTCCTAAAAAAGATGGTTTTTGGCGTATGTGTGTCGATTGTAGGGCAATCAATAAGATTACTATTAAATATCGACATCCTATTCCAAGACTTGATGACATGCTTGATGATTTGCATGGAGCTACTTTGTTTTCAAAAATTGATCTTAAATCTGGTTATCACCAAATTCGTGTTAAAGAGGGTGATGAATAGAAAACTGCCTTTAAAACTAAGTTTGGTTTGTATGAGTGGTTAGTAATGCCATTTGGCTTAACTAATGCACCAAGCACGTTCATGAGATTGATGAACCATGTTCTTAGGGAATTTATTGGCAAGTTTGTGGTTGTTTATTCTGATGATATTCTGATTTATAGTAAGAACTTGATTGAACATCGTGAACATGTGCAAGTTGTGTTAAGTACCTTAAGAGCTGAGAAACTTTATGCTAATATGAAAAAGTGTACCTTTTGTGTGCACAAAGTTGTATTTCTTGGTTTTGTAGTGAGTGCACAAGGTATTCAAGTGGATGATGAGAAAGTGAAAGCCATCAAGGATTGGCCGACTCCTACAAATCCCTCCGAGGTGAGATCTTTTCATGGCTTGGCTAGTTTTTACAGGAGGTTTGTCAGAGATTTCTCAACAAAGGCTGCCCCTTTAAATGATTTGGTCAAAAATAATGTGAAGTTTGAATGGGGTCCTTCTCAAGATGAGGCATTTAATAGACTTAAACTTGATTTAACAACTGCACCCGTACTTGCATTGCCTGATTTTGGAAAGAGTTTTGAAGTTGAATGTGATGCATCTGGTATAGGAATAGGCGCCGTTTTAATGCAAGAAAGGCACCCTATTGCATACTTTAGTGAGAAGTTGAAAGGAGCTCATTTGAATTATCCTACTTATGACAAAGAGTTGTATGTTGTTGTGCGTGCTTTAGAAACTTGGCAACATTATTTGATGCCTAGGGAGTTCATTATTCACACTGATCATGAATCACTAAAGCACATTAAAGCACAAAGTAGGTTGAACAAAAGGCATGCTAGATGGGTTGCGTTCATTGAAACTTTTCCTTATGTCATTAAGTACAAACAAGGAAAAGAGAACATTGTCGCTGACGCATTGTCTCGTAGACATGCTCTTCTCACGACACTTGGTACTAAATTTATGGGCTTTGAGTTCATCAAAGATTTGTATGATAGTGACCCTGATTTTTCGGGGGTATTTGGTGCATGTGAACAAGTTGCATTTAATAAGTTTTTCAAACATGAAGGATTTTTGTTCAAGGAGTCAAAACTATGTGTGCCAAAGTGTTCATTATGTGAGTTACTAGTTCGAGAAGCACATAGTGGAGGTTTGATGGGACATTTTGGTGTTCACAAAACTTTGGATATATTGGTTGAACATTTTTATTGGCCTAGGATGAAACGAGATGTTACTCGTATTTGTGAAAGGTGTGTTGAGTGTAAAAAGGCAAAATCCAAATCCAATCCTCATGGATTATACATGCCACTCCCAATTCCAACCTCACCTTGGGTTGACATCTCGATGGATTTTGTGTTGGGTTTACCAAGAACTCAACGAGGTATGGATTCTATTTTTGTCATAGTCGATCATTTTTCTAAAATGGCTCATTTTGTTGCATGTAGGAAAACGGACGATGCGAAGAATATCGCCAATTTGTTCTTTAAAGAAATTGTGCGTCTTCATGGAGTTCCACGGAGCATTGTGAGTGATAGAGATGTGAAGTTTCTAAGCTATTTTTGGAAGACTTTGTGGTGCAAATTAGGCACTAAATTGCTCTTTTCTACGACTAGTCACCCTCAAACCGATGGTCAAACAGAAGTGACCAATCGTACTTTGGGGTCACTTTTAAGGGTTGTTATTAAGAGTAATTTGAGAGGTTGGGAAGAATGCCTTCCCATAGCTGAATTTGCTTATAATAGGGTTGTTCATTCATCAACCAACTTTTCCCCTTTCGAAATTGTCTATGGTTTTAACCCTCTTACTCCTTTGGATTTGTCTCCTTTGCCATTAAAGGAACAAGTTAGCTTGGATGGTGAAAAGAAAGCCAATGCAGTAAAACGTCTTCATGAAAAGGTTCGTGAGAACATTGAGAAGAAGACAAAGCAATACGCCAAACAAGCTAACAAAGGGCGTAAGCATGTCGTTTTTAAACCAGGAGATTGGGTTTGGGTTCACCTAAGGAAAGAAAGGTTCCCTGCATCTAGAAAAACGAAATTACACCCTCGTGGAGATGGCCCGTTTCAAGTCATGAAGCATATCAATGATAATGCCTACAAGTTAGATCTTCCGGGTGAGTATGGTATAAGTTCTACTTTTAATGTTACTGATCTATCTCCTTTTGTTTTTTATGAAGGTGTTGATTCGAGGACGAATCATGCCGAAGAGGGAGGGAATGATGGGGACCAAAGAAGGAAAAACGAGGAGCATGAATTAAATTTTCACAAGGATGGTTTCAAGCAATCATCATCAGAAAATGCTTTTGAGTACATGGTTGGGCCCATGACAAGAGCTAGAAGCAAAAGAATGAAGGAGGGCCTCAATCAATTTATCAAAGAAACCCAAGCCCAAGAAGAGTCCAAGTTACAAGAAGTCAAGCCCAAGATCATGACTATTTTGTTGATCAAAGATGGAGCCCATGATAAATAATTCTAGAAAGTTAAAAACAATTAATTATATAGTTTTGAATTTAGTGCTATTTTGAATGCTACTTTAAAGATGGATAGTTTGAAAGTCTAAGATAGTTAATTAAGCCTTTTTGTTTGCCATCCTCTTCATCTATAAATAGGAGGATTTGTTCTCATTGTAAGATCATCTTTTCTTGAAATATATTGAGAGGTTTATTCCTTTATATATTTGTTCTCTTGTGAACTTGTTTGGATTCTACAAAGTTAGGCTTTGTAATTTCCTTTAGACTTATCATTCGGGGTTTGATTTCCCTTGAGTGTGGCGTCTTTAGCTTTCGTTCTTCATTTACTTATTGTCGTTTAAGGGTCTTAGTTCACATAACTAAGGTTCTTAATCCATAAGTCATTTGAAGGGTGGAGTTTTAGTTAAGGTTCTCTCTCACAAGTTGAGTTTGGGTCTTAACTCCATTGAAAGAATCTTCAAACAACTTCTGTCACTCGTATCAATCATAAGTGATTCATTCAAATTTAGAAAACCAAGTCGTTGGTCATCTTTTACATGTTGGGTCGTATCATAATATTTGGCTCTACAAATCCTAAATATTGCAAAAACTTTTCTAACCTCATGGTGTCACGTTTTCAAATGAGTATGATGGGAGAGATGAATTTCTTTCTCGGATTACAAGTTAAACAGTTTTCAACGGGGATTTTCATTAACCAATCTAAGTACATTTTGGATATTCTTCGAAAGTTCAATATGGAAAATTGTAAACCAATTGGAACCCCGATGGCACCAGGTACTAAAATTAGCACTGATCCTTCGGGTAAAAGTGTTGATGTTAGGACTTATAGAGGTATGATAGGATCGTTAATGTATCTTACTTCAAGTAGGCCAGATATTATGTTTTCAACATGCTTATGTTCTAGATATCAGGCTGCTCCTTAAGAATCCTATTTGGCTGCTGTCAAAAGGATTTTTAGGTATCTTAAGGGGATTGCAGATCTTGGTCTGTGGTATCCTAAGGATACTGGTTTTCAACTGATTGCCTATTCAGATGCAGATCATGCAGGTTGCATGTTGGACAGAAAGAATACTTCAGGTCACATTCAATTTCTTGGAGACAAGCTCGTTAGCTAGGCATCAAAGAAACAATTATGTGTTTCCACATCGACTGCTGAAGCAGAGTATGTAGTTGCTGCCAGTTGCTGCTCTCAAGTTCTGTGGATGCGAACACGGCTGCGAGACTATGGATTCAAGTTTGATAAAATTCCAATATATTGTGACTCAAAGAGTGCAATCGCGATGTCTGCTAATCCTGTCCAGCATACGAAAACCAAACACATTGACGTCATGTATCATTTTATAAAAGATAATGTAGAAAAAGGAACAATTGAACTTTATTTTGTAAAAACATATTATCAACTTGTAGATTTATTTACCAAACCCTTAGATGAAAAGAGATTTAATTTTCTTGTCTCTAAGCTTGGTATGTTAAATCTTAATACATAATCGGTTGTTACCTAATAAAGTTACGTATTGTTATTTTTCATCATTTTCTTTGTCATTATGTTTGAAGGATATCTGCACTTTAATTGTTTGCTCATGATCTTAGGGGGAGTAAGAGAAGATTAAATATGATCTACATTTTTTTTTGAGGGGGAGCATAACTAATTTCTGCATTTTACTTAACTGACAAATTTTTGTGATGCATGATTTTAGGGGGAGCATATAAGTCATTTTTAAAAGGAGTAAGACAATGATTTCTGATTATTTCAAATCAGAACTCGTACATTAATCGTTTTACTGTTTTATGTCATTTTAATTTTGAATAAATTTGTGAATAAAGTTGTTTTGACTAGACTTTGAGACTTGTGCAGGATGAGAGGAAGCTATCAAGATCATATCTTTATGACTTCAGCTGACTTCATGAGATTTAAGACTGCATAGAAAGGTTACATTTCTTATCTTAATCTCATCTATGATTGAAAGAAGGACGACTTTCAATCATATGAAAACATGTTCTTAAAATGTTCAAACCACTTTCCGATTCTTAAACAGATTTCATGAATTGGAAGTGTGATTTTAAATGTTTTCATTTTTCATTTTGAGCTTCAATGATTAATAAACCGTGTGTTTCCAAAGATAAATACTTGCGTATTGTCTTTTTTCTACATACTTTCAAGTATTCACACACACCGGTTTGATTTCTTGTTCAAATAGTTCTTACCATGTCTCATATTGTAACATAATTTCGATGGTAAGACACCCCGCTTGTACTTCAATGTATCTTGAGCGTCATTTCATTTCGAAACGGCATTTCAAGAGTGTCTATATTTTGTTTCGGTATGGACAATATCCATTATTCTTGATCATAAGCCTTAATTGATATATCATTTCATTTCGGTTCATTTTCATACAATGTCAGATTTTCAAACAAGTCTTTTGCATTCATATCTATTATTTTAATATACTTGTTTGAAAATACTTCAATGTTTCAAAATGCTCATTTCTTCATGATTACATTCTGAGCATACGTATATCTGACATTTGTATATGAGCTTTAACAGATAAAGTTAAACCATATTGAGCAACTTTATGCTTTCATAGGAAATATGGGTTCTTTATGCTAGGACTTCAATGAACTTCTATGATATCACGTTAACCAGTGATTTCTACCCAAGAAGTTAATCCATATAGATTGAGTGTGAGGATTCTATAAAGAAATGAGTGTGGGATGTGTGTTGAGGTAAAATGGAAAAGAGAGTTTGGTTAGATGTGAGCTTAATGATAAAAAGAAAGTGGGTGTGAGATCAGAGTAAAAGAATATCAAACTCTGCACCAACTACTTTCTGAGTCGGGCAGTCATATTACTAGCATTTCACAATTCTTTGGTGAACGTTATTGAAACAGGCCACTAGCACATGCCAACTTTTGAATTTAACCCCACCAGCTACTCATTTTCTTCTTAAAAGGAAAATGTTTCATATTTTTCTGGGGACGCAGCATATAATCTATCTAGTTTTCATTTGGAAAATCTGGATATTGAAAAAGAAGGAAGTCTACCCCACCTTCGCACTTCAATAATGCACATTGAGTCTGTGTTTATCTACTTTTGTCTCAGTGGTTTACACAATGTTGAGCCTTAAAGCAATCATCAAGTGCTTAATTCTTTCTACACTTGCACGAACACACAAAGAATTTGTTTCTTTGTCATAACATTCATAGAAATTGTCTTTGTGGTATTTCGATGATTGGATGGAAGCCCTGGGGGAGTGAACATCAAAAAGCTCCTTTATATTGTGTATTTGTTACACACAGTGACATAGTGTTACTGACAGGCATATTAACTGATTCATTTGTTGATTCAGGTGTTACACATTTCTTATTTTGTCTGGATTTGCAAAGATCTAGATGAATACTTGGTTATGGATCACAGAATCAGAGGCTCAGTTTGACAGATCAGAATGGTCAAAGACATTTCTTGGAAGAAAAGTTTTGATGATATAGATGCTCAAATCATCAAAAAGGGGGAGATGGTATCAAGAAATGATAAAGTTTTGAGAGATGATTTTCAGAAATGTCCAAGTCAGAAAAGTTCAAAGTAAAGATTTGAAAACTTGAAGAAGATCAAAGAATTTCTGAAGATTTGAGGAAATTTTCTTTGAAGATTATTTGCTAAAGCAATTCGATCTGATTCTGAAGATAATTTCTTTTCAAAGTCTGAAAGTATTATTGTGAAAGTTTTGGGGAGATTGTTAATCGTTTGAAGAAAGTTTTGGAAAGAATACCGTCAAAGAAAAAGGGGAGATTGTACTGACAGAGATTAAAGTGAAGACTGAATTGCTAGATCTTTAAACAGTGATCTTGAATCCAAAGGGGGAGATTGTTAGAGCATAAATATGTTGGATACAAGATCAAGAAGACAAAAGTCAAGGTTTAAGAAGTCAAAGCTGAAGAAAGTCAACTCTCAAGTGAAAGTCAAAGTCTTTGTAATAAAAGTCAAAGTCAACATTTGTATTAATTTTTGTATTAGTTTTGTTTCCTTGTTGTTTTAGTTGTAGGTATAAATAGTTTCCTTTCCTTTGTAATTAGTAATTAACAGAAATAGAGCATAATATTCAGTTGTACGTTTTTCCAGAGAGAGGTCTATAGAGAGAGAGAGAGTTCTAGAGAGAGAAAGTTGTAATTGTGAAATTTGAAAGAGAAATCAAACAGGTGATTGATTGATAAATCTTGTTTGTGTTTTGATTAATTGCATTTAGGAACTAGAATCTGGGAACACACATTGTATTTATAGGGCTTGGTCAAATACTGTGTCTAATGTCGTATTATGTGTTGTATTGACCAAGGGTATTTAAGTCCCTTTGGTCTTTGTCTTTGTAAGAACTTCATGCACATTCATTCAATACAGTTACTTTGCGCTTCCAAGTATCTCTCTCTACTTTCTCTCTCTAGGATTCATTGATCTTGGACTCACAACAATTTTAGGTACCCATTTAAAAACGGGTCCTAACAGATTAGTACAAGATTTTGGTATCCATTTTAATATGGATCCTCTTTTTTTTTAAAAACTCTTGAAAACATTTGATTTAGAAGAATAAACATGATAAGATCCAAACCAATCATTAGAATAATGACGATAAGCAAAATCATTCCACCGATAAGTATAAGATTTAGTAGTAGAAGGAGATAATTGGAACAATTGATTTATGGAATATCTCTTGTAAGAAGTTACAAGGTTTTTATTAGTAGAAGCAATAGAACCAACTACATCAGACACACAACTATTTGATCTATTACAAGTACTATCAGGAATTAATTCTGCCTTGTCATCATTCTTCCTTTTAGGTCGCCATTCAGTTCGTTCTTCCGACTTTTTCTTTCTTAAATTTGAAACAAAAGATTTAGATTTATTAGGAAAATCAGATTTCTGAAATTCACTTTTCTTGTGTTTACCAGTGTTGTTTCATTTCTGTGAGCGTTGTTTCTTATGTTTCTTACCCTTAGCATAGTAATCAGCATTCACATAAACTGATTCACCAACCTTGGTTGATGATTCACCCTTTTCATGAACACTAGGCAAAGCTTCTCCATTAATAAGAAAATTTGAATGATCTGGAAGTGGAGCATTGAAGTCAAACATATCAATTTCATCTATACACCCTTCATTAGAATTTAAGAAATCATTTGCAGACGCAAATAAATCATCAAAATCAGGTTCAGAAGATTGAGGTGCTCTAGAAGATGAAAAACACACTTTAGATTAAAAATGAAAATTTGTGTTCTTTAAAACAATAGAAAATACATCTTTTGTTAACTCACTCAAAATTCTTTCATCAGATAAAGTGTTTTCTAACTCAATTATTTTGCGTTCTAATACAAGTGGAGGAACATAAATTTTAGATTGAACAGGTTTTGCCTCCATATCAGTAGAAGAATAACTAGCAAAATAATCATTTGAAAGAAATTTTGGTGTTTCAGAAAGATAACTATCATTCAGTCTTTCATAACATAATGGTAGTTGCATTTTCTTTAAATTCATTCTTTTCTCATCTTCTTTTGCCTCAACTTCCTTTGATGATTTGGTGATAAATTTGGATTTCAAATGAGAATATTTATCAGCAGCATACATGAAATTTGCATTATATAATGCTGGTTGTTTTCTGATGGCTTTTTCTAGATAATGAGGATTATCATAACCTAGTCCCCATTTTTCTTTAAAATCAGCTTCTTCATTAGGTGTATTCAAGAAAATAGTTTGATATGTTTGGCTTCGAATATATAATTTTGCTTCCAAACCATTTACCTTTTGCTCTAAAGTCTTGTTCTCAACCTGCAGTTTGAAAGCTTTTAGAACACATTCTTGCTTTTCTGAATCAGACTTAGACAATTTAGTTTCAAAATCAGAAATCTTATTTTCAAAACAAACTTTTTCATTTTTTAAATCAGAAGCAGATTTGCGTAGAAAATCAATTAAATCTTTGTTCCCAATAACTGATTTATTAAGCTCAAAGATCTGTTGATTTCTCCTAGAAACTCTGTTTTTTTTCCTTTTCAGTTTAGATTGAAGGTCTTGAAGTTCGACCATCATGGCTTCCATTTTAGTCATGAAATCATTTTCAGTTAAGTGCATTACCTCATCAAATGTTTCATCTTCAGAATCATCATCTTTTACTGTGTTGTCCATCAAGCACATGTGGCTTCTTCTTCTTTCTCTTCCTCATCATCAGAATGATCTAACCAATATTCATCTTCAGCCATCAATGCCTTGACAGCTTCCTGTTGCTTGGCCAAGAGCATTTTGTTCTTGTAGTATTCTGAATTCTGAACCTTCGGCTTCCGACAATCTTTTGCATAATGTCCAACCTTGCCACAGTTGTAGCATTTGATCAGATCATCAGCTTTCTTCTCAGCACCACTATAAGCATTCACAAACTTCTTTTCTTATGGCTTTATTTTCTCTTCATGCTTCTTTCCTTCTATTCTCTCACGGTGTTCATAATTCTTTGATCCTGATGACGAATATCTCTGAGAGTTAGATCCCGGCTTCTTGTAAAACTTTTTCTGAAATGCACGGGTCAGTAGCAACATGGCTTGCTTGAGATTTTCACCATCATCACCATCAGATTCAGAATCAGACTCTGAGCTAGAAATAACTATGTTCTTCTTTTTCTTCTTCTCTTTCTTTTCTTTCTCCTTTTCTCCAGCTACAAGTGTTATGGGATCGCCAACCTTTTCAACTTTCTTTTTCTCAACTCTTTTCTCTTCCACCTCTTCCTCATTCTCTCATAAAGTCTCATACACTTCATGAAGAGGTATCTCACTTAAATCTTTCATCTGTTTCATCCTTCTAGTATGTTTCTTCCATTCAGGTTGTAGAACACTGAGAAACTTGACAATGTTTTCTATATGCTTCTTTGTGACTTTATTCTTGGAAAGATCATTCAATAGAAGAACAAATCTCTCATACGTGTCCTCTAGACTTTCATTATCTTTTGCTTTGAACTCTTCATAGTTGTTTATGCAGTTAGCCACCTTCATCTGATTCCCAACTTTAGAACCCAACATCATCTTTCTTAGTTGATCCCACATTGATTTGGCAGTTGCATTGTAGCTATCTATTTTCACATAGATCTCATTCGTCATGCTTTGTAATAGTACAGATCTGGCTTTATTATCAGCATTGAACCGACTCTTTTGTTCAACAGTGAATTGTGTAAAATCTTTCTCAACTCTCTTTGTATTCTGAACTCCATCTGAGTCATAACCTTCAGCTGGAATCTCCTCAGTAGGTCTTTTCATTGGACCATCTGTGATAGATGTTAGAATGTTCTCTCCATTTGTTTGTCGATCAACAAAATCAAGAAAGCGATCCTTCCATTGTTCATACTCCCCTTTAAACAAAACTAGGGGCTTGACATCAGTTCCAATTGAGAGAGCGTCTCTGGAAGTCATCCTGATTTAAAAAATATGCAATAAGAAACTT
This sequence comes from Arctium lappa, assembly GCA_023525745.1. NCBI lineage: Eukaryota > Viridiplantae > Streptophyta > Magnoliopsida > Asterales > Asteraceae > Arctium > Arctium lappa. Next base: position 55,799,763 of record CM042049.1, on the reverse strand, counting down.
GAAATTGACCGTTAGTCCAATAGAAATCTCAAGAAAAATTGATTAACACTGAAATGAACTAGACAAATGAATTTCTGAAATTCACTAAGTCTAGAATTCGCAGAATACACTAGAAGTACAAAGAATTCGCAATGAACACATAAAACTCAGGGAATTCGCAAGATTGAAAATTAGAATTGGCAATCTTAAAAGACCAAACATAATTCGCAAGTCAAGAAAATAGAAGAGAATTCGCAAGTCAGAGGCTTATGAATCCTACACTTAGAAGATTTCAAAAACTTTTCGTAAAAACTCAAGAATTCGTAGACTACACTTCTACGAATTCCAAAGAATCCGTAGACAAGTCTAAAGCGAATTCTAGTTACGAATTCTGTACTTAAGAAAAAAAAATCTTGAAATTCTGCGAATTCTGAGCAATTCGCAACATAGAGTAATGCAAATTCTTAGAATTCTCAACACTCACTAATGCCAATTCTGGACAATTCGCAATAGAGACGATTATGAATTATGAACTTAAACTTTTTGAAATAATCCTCTGCGAATTCTATGAAATTCGCAACAGACCCAATTACGAATTCTGTGCTTTTCGTAATACAGAGAACTGCGAATTCTGTCCTTATGAATATTACAGAAAAACACAATGCGAAATCTGAGCACTCTGTGAATTCTTTCAACAAATCTGCGAAAACTTAGAGCTTTGTGAGTTCTTGAGAAATCTTGTGAGTTCTTCACGATTCTTGCGAGTTCTTTAGATCTGCTTGCGAGTTCTTCGACTTTCGAAGAAAAACCAATCTGTTTCACTCAAAAAACTATCTAGACATCGAATTACAAACTGAAACTTTGAGAATTCAATAACCTAAACATCTAGAACAGATTACAATCAACGAATTTCAATGAAAAAAACATAAAAATACAAATCGATCTATGATAGTGCTCATGAACTCGTGAACTTCAAACTTTACAAAATCAACAATTCAAGATCGATTACAGTGCAATTCGTGAACCAAACTATACAAACTCGTTCTGGACACCTATACGAATACAATTCTATCGATTACCAATCAAAATTCACACTAAAACTCAAAAATGATTCGCACTTGAAGAACACAGTGTCGACTTCGGTTTTCTTGATTTGATTTCAATTGAAGTTGCTCTGATACCAATTGTGTGTCCCTGATTCAAGATTCTAATTGCAATTTAATCAACAAAACAAGATTGTTTTAACTGTCTGATTTGATTCAATTCCAAATATCAAAATGTCTACAATCTGTTTGTAACTTTCTCTCACTACACGTCTCTTTCTCTCTCTACAACTCTCTCTCAGAATATGAGTACAAAATACTTTCTCATCATCTGTCTATTAAAAAGAAAAACTATTTATACCTAGCTACAAAATACAAGGAAACAAAAACAATACATTGACTTTGACATTTTATTACACTTTGACTTTGACTTTGCTGAGAGTTGACTTTCCAGCTTTTGACTTCTTGAACTTTGACCTCTGGTCTTCATGATCTTGTATCCAACATATTTATGCTCTAACAAACTTTCTCAATCATCTTGATTTGACTTTGAATCATCTCGAAATGATTTCTTTTCAGCTGTCTTGAAGTGTCACTTAATCTTCATTTGACTTGAACTTTCTGAATTTCTTCACAAGTCTTTTTCACTTTATAACTTTGAAATTGAACTTTTGTATATTTCTCCCCCTTTTTGATGAATTGTGAGAATCAAAATCATCAAAACTCATTTCAATTTCAACTCAGTCTTTGAAGCTTCTCCCCCTTTTTAAACAAAGTAGAACAATCTTCATGATCTCTTCTGGTAATGTTTGAACATTCTCCCCCAACTGATCTGATAATGAGCCGTCAATTCATGAATATATTTATCCGAATCTTTTCAAATTCAGACAAATTATGAGTTGTAACCCTGAATCAACAAATGAAACAGTTAGGAATGATTGTTAGTAACACAAAGTTACTGTGTACAACGAATGTACAATGTAAGGAGCTTGAGATGACGTTCACTCCCCAGGACTTCCATTCAATCATTGAAAAACACAAGGTATTTTCTATGAATTTTTTTGACAGAAAAACAGATTTTCTGTGTGCTCGTGCTTGTGTTATGAAAGAATTAAGCACAATGATTGTGTTTCATAAGGCTCAAAATATGTAAACCATTGAGATAGCAATGATTATACATAGACTCAATGTGCATGAGAAAGGGTCGAAGGTGGGGAAACTTTCCTTCTTTTTCAATATCAGTATCTTCCAAGTGAAGAACCAATAGATTATGTGTTGCTTCCCCAGAAAATGTGAAACATTCTCTTTTTGAGAAAAGAATGAGTAGCTGGTGGGGTGTTTGCAAGAGATGGCATGGGCTAGGTGCTTTTTTCAATGTCGTTCACGAAGAATTGTGAAACAACAGTTTATGCGGCTGCCCGGATCAAAAAGAAGTTTGGTACAGAGTCTGATATTCTTTTACGCTAATCTCACACCCTCTTTCTTTTAAACATTGAAGCTCACTTCTAACCAATCTCTCTTTTCCATTTTACCTCTTCACATACCAACACTCAAATCTTTTAACCCCTCTCCCCTCAATCACTCGTAGGATTACTTCCGGGGTAGGAAACACTGGTTATCGTGAATCCATGGAAGTTCTGTTAAGCTCTCACATCGAATCCCATGTATTTTGTCCTAAAAGAATATGTTGTTCAATGATTATCTTGACATTTAAGCACAAGAAATCATTTGTCAGTCTATGTATGCTCTCTGATTTTGATGAGCATTTGAAGCATTTAAGATTTCTCAAAAATTTATATGGATGAATAATCATGAAAGAATAGAAATGTTTTGAGAATCTGACAATGATTAAGATCAGATCAAAATTCATGAAGAATAATATTTTGGAAAATCAAAGACGTAAGTTGTTTATATGAACAATATATAAACATATTAACAATAAAAGCATATATAATGATGAAATGATGTTTGATTCAAACAACAATGAATACAAACGGGAGTATTAACATAGAAAGATTAAACTTTTGATACATGGTAATAACAAATTCAAATAAAGTACTGAACCGATGTGTGTGAATACTTGACAGTATAAAGACAAGATAATACATAAGTATTGATCTTTGGAAACACATGGTCAGTTCAACAATGAAAAACAATTAAAATCACACTTCAAAATTCATGAAATCTTTTAAGAATGTGAAGTGGTTTGAACATTTTAAGAAAATGTTTTTCATGTTTGAAAATTGTTCTTCTTTCAAACAATCAGAGATTTAGATCAGAAAATATTTACCTTTAAGTTCCCCCTCAAATCATGATAGAATGGTTTATATCAGATAAGCTCCCCTTGGATATTTGCATAATATCCTCATTTTAAACATTTAAGAACGGGTCCTGATCTGTTGTAATCAGAAACCACACTCTTAACATTGAGGTGCGGGTTTTGAACTGTTTTGTTCAAAAACCTTTGTTCTTTATACTTTGAAGAACGAGTCCTGATCTGTACATAATCAGAAGTCGATGTTCTTTCTCCCCCTTAAACTTTGGGTGCCTGCAACACAGTTTTAGCTTTTGGTACCCACTAGTATTTGGGTCCTGACATGTTAGGTGCAGTTCTTGTGGGGGTTACATAGTAAGAACCATACCAGTAATTAACAAAATTATTACTTACAAGGTCATGTGCTCCACAATAAGAACAACAAATCTTCTTTTGAGCAACCCTGATCAAATGATTAGTAGAGTAAAATATATCAGGCTTACTAAAAGATTTACCTTTATGCATACTGTTCTTTTTAGCATTGGGTGTGGATGCAGATGCTTTGTCCTTCTTCTTCTCATCAGAAGAATCTTTAACTCTCCAGACCATCTGACCTTTCTTTGATTGCTTCCCAAGAGATTTAACATAAAAGTTTGCTGGACTATCAACAGACTTGTCATAAAATAGATTAGATGGTCGAATCTGATTTGAATTGACAGTTTTTGATTTGACACTGTTCTTTCTGAAAACTTTTTCATGAATAGAACTTGAAGCAATTTTAAACGAACAAACTAATTCAGTTGAATTACCATGAGGTGATTGATTTATCACATCAGCACAAATCTTCTCAGATAATTCAACATTTGCAGCTTCTAAGTCCTTTATCTTTTTAGAAAACAAATTTCTTTCTTCAGGCAGTGTGTCAAACTTTTGTTTCAAATCAGATTTAGCCATCTGTTCTTTCTGAATGTCTGAGGATAGAACAGATATCTTGGATAAGAGTTTAGATATTTCAGATTCAAAATTTTGACGTTCTAGCTCAAAATCTTTTTCTAAGTTCTTGGTTTTATCAGAAATTTCATTGAAGATCCCAACATTTCTCTTTTCAGATTTCTTTTTTTCAATTTCCAAAGACTTTTTCTTTTCTTGAAAAACTTTTCTTTCTTTCTCAAGTAAGTCTTGTAAAATAGAGATCTGTTTGGTAAATTCAGAAGTTTTGTCTTCAATAACTTTTCTCTCTTTGGCAAAAGTGTCTCTTTCTGTAATCAAAATCTTTTCAAACTCAGACACTTGCTTCGAGAGTTTAATGCATCTAAACTCAAGATCCTTCTTCTCTTGGTCAACTTTCTTTGAAAAATCGGACAACTTTTGAGCAGAAGATTTCTCTAAATCACCTTTAACTTTATCTGCTTGGAGGCTTTTCTTCAGTTCAACATTCTTTAACTCCAACACAGATATCTTGTCCTCAAAATCCTTAAACTTCTGTTGAAGCTCAACTGATTCATCTTGAAACTCTGAAGATTTTTGTTCAGTTGTCTTCAGTTGGCTTTGAAGATTTGTTATCTTTCTCTCTTTTTGCATGATAATTTTCTCTTTAACCCCTATGATTTTTTCTTTCATTTCAATTTGATTCCCTTTATCTTTAATCTCTTTCTCTCTTTCCTTTAAGATACCTGCAAAAATCATATTTATCATGATTAGCACATTTTATACAATAAGAAACTTTGTCAGAATTTGACAATTTAGATTTGAACTCCTGAATCTGATTTAGAAGGGTTGCATTCTGAATTTTCAGCTTATCTCGTTCAGCCTCAATTGTTGGTATCTCAAGCATGTATAAGACTGCAAGATCTCTCCCTCCCAAATAATCTGTAGACATCTTGAACAAAAAGGCTTGAAAAGAATGATCGTTCCCAAACAATTCAGAAAAATTGACTAAAATTCAAAATCAGATCACCACTTGAAAAATATTTCCAGAAAAATTACAAGTATAGAACTCGCAAAAAGTAGAAACTCGCAGATTGAAGAAACTCGCAAGTCACTATTCAAAGTACTTCACGCTAGACGTTATGTGCACGAAACAAAAACTCGCAGGCTACTAGGTGCGCGTATTGAGAAACTCGCTAGACGTGTTATGCGCGAAGTTGCTTCTCGCAAAGTGCTTTGTGCGCGAACCTGACTTAGAAAAACTTTAACAATGAAGCTTCTCGCAGACGAATGGAAACTCGCAAGTCAAGTAAAACTCGCACACTGCTTTGCGTGTTCCATACTTAGAAAATTTTCGAGAATTTAAGAACTCGCACGGCTATAGAACTCGCATGTCACTGTTCACATGACTTCTCGCTGGAAGCTTTGTGCGCGAACGAGGAACTCGCAGAATACTTATGCGCGTTTTTGTCACTTCTCGCAAGAACTTTATGCGCAAACCAAACTCAATTTATCAAAGATCATCATGCGTGTTCTCGGTAGCTTGCGCGTACTTCAGTGTGCGTGTTCTTCAGATGAACGTTGCACGAAGTCTGGATCTAGCACGTTCTTGACTCTGAACACACAGATTCAACCCAAAAACGTGAATAACCTGCAAATCACTTTCAAAAATGCACACTCATGATCGAAATTACAACTAGAACACATTTTTAATATCAATTTCAGAATAAAAACAACAAATCACAAAGAATTGATTCAAAACAGTGTTCGTTGAATATTTTCAAGAAAACCAAAAATTTCAAAATTGAAATCGATTTAGTGATAAAGTTGTGATCGAACTTAAACAAGAAACATTCTAAAATAGTATTCGAACACAATGAACTCAATTTCACACACACACAACAACTAATCAAAGAAAATTCGATTCAACAATGAAATTTCAACTCGACTCTGCGTGTTCTTGAAAATTTCCAGAAATCGTTCTGAATCTGAAAATGTGATCTATCTGAATTTAAATGGGTTCAGCTCTGATACCAATTGTAAATGTAATTTCCCAACAATTCAAGCATAATTCAAGATTTGACAATTATGGATCTAGAGAGAGAGTAGAGAGAGAAACTCTTAAGTCGTATGATTGATATGTAACAGTTACAATGCATCAAGTTCTTCTAGTTACAAACTCTTACAACACACAAAGGTATTTATATCTATTACACTTCTCTTACACCACTAAACTCTCACAACATAGAAACACTCAAACAACTAAAGTTGACTCTGTTGACTTTACATGACTTTGACTTTTCTCATTAAATCTTGGATACAATTATACACTAACAAGAATACTCCAGCCAAATTTCCTCCTCAGCTTTCAAATCTTTTCCTTTTCTCCAAAGCATTTGCCAACTGAGCTTTCTTGGCATAATACTCATAATTCTTAACTCTCTTTTCCGAACAATCTCTGACATAGTGACCAGATTTACCACAGTTAAAACACTTGTCACTTTTCTCCTTTTCTTTCTCCTCTCTCTTCTCTTCTTTCCTTTCATCTTTTCTCTTCTCTTTCTTGTCAAACTTTCATTTGTACTTGTTGGCTCGGTAATGATCAGATTTGGACTTGTTGTAGTACTTTTTCCTTCCAAATCTTTTGTGAAAATTTGTAGTCAGCAATGCCAATTTTTCAGCAAACTCAGTCAATTCATTATCAGACACCTCATCCTCTTCCTCATAACTTTTAGATGACTCAACAATATCATAAACAAAAGCTTTCTGCTTTCCATACTTGGCTGAAACTGAACTTCCTTTCATCATCTTTCCTTTTCCTTGAGCAAGCAGAGCCAAAGAATCCTCAACTTTCTTATGTTTCTCTTTGATCTGTAACAAACTAACAATTCTTTGTTCACAACAGCTTATTCCTTAACCTTGTCCTCATGTTGGTTTAGGACACAAAACAAATCATTGAGTTTTTCTTCATCCATGTCTTTGTTCATTTGCAGCTGAATGGAGTAGGTATCCCATTCTGGTTGAAGATTTTTGATGAATTTAAAGTTGATCTCAGACTCTGATTTTTGTACCCCATTTCTCTGCAGATCATTAAAAATAATGTTGTACCTGTTGTAAGCATCCCTCAGAGATTCCCCTTCCTTGGCTTTGAATCCTTCGTAAGCATTAATGCTCTGGTTCCTTTTAGTTTTCATGGATTTTTCATATCTTTGAAACTGCCTTTCCAATTCATCCCAGATATCCTTAGCAGAGTCCCGACTATCTACACTGTTAAAGATGTCATTTGGGATAGCCATTATCAAGAAGGTTAGGGCTTGTGCATCCCGCTCAACCAATTCTTTGTCTTTATCACTGTATTGAATTGGTTCTCTAGCCATTATTCTCTCAGGAATTCCTGGATTAGTGTCAGTTGCTGGAATTCTCTCAGTTGTAACATGCGGAAAATGTGGTCCATCAATGATAGAGCTCAGCAGTTTCTTGTCCTGATTGTTCAAAAAGTTTATCATCCGCTTCTTCCACTACAGATATTCATCTGCCTGTAAAACTCGAGGTTTGGACTTGGAGCCCATGCTAAGAAGATTTCTAGACATGTTGTTGATTTGAGAAGAAAAATCTGATATACTGCTTGAAATGATCGTCCAAAGAATTCAGAAACAATTTAACTCTGAAAGTCAACCTTGGTCAAACACAGAAAAACTCAGAAAAATTCTAAGTGTTGAAGTCGCAGACAACTACGAGTAGAAGTCGCAAGGAACAGTAACTTGTTGCAGGCCTTAAGAAGTCGCAAGTCAAAGTTTGCGATTTCCTACTTGTCGCAAGTAGGGGTCTGCGAGTTCTTGCCTTAGAAAAATTTCGCGAGATTAACTTGTCGTGGAGAAGACACTTGTGGCAGATCAAACAAGAGAAACACCAAGAAGTCGCAAGTAGTGTCTTACGAGTTTTTACGTGTCGCAAAGGGCACCCTGCGAGTTCTATACTTAGAAAAATTCAAAGTTTTAGAAATCAAGATAAAAAAGGGGGGGCCTTGCGAGTTCTTGTATAGAAGTCGCATACAACACAAAACAAACAAAATCTTAAGCTTGCGAGTTCTTCAGTCTGCGAGTTCTTCAGATGAAGCTTGCGACAACCACAGATCTTACGAGTTCTTCACTAAATTTGCATATTTTGACCATTTTGATTCAATTCCTACAATTAAGACTTGAAACTTGACAGGGTTGATCGATTACAGTAATAGAACAAATCTTTAGTACAAAATTCAACTAAAAACAACAAAATGTAAGAATTCGATCCTATCACAGTGTTCGAAACTTTTCAAAAAAAATGAACAAAAATCCAAATTCACAAGGATACAGTTAGAATTTGAATGTGAAATTCAAACAATAAATGTTCTCCTTGATGATGCGATCACTGTGTAATCAATTTCCAGCTCCAAAATCGACCAATCGAGAAAATTCAAACCCAACAGCTACTTTCCAAAATAGTTTCTACGAGTTCTTCCAAAAATGGAAATTTTCAATGATTTTGGCCAAGAATTCGTATCAATCTATGTCTGAAAATCTTTGGTTTTCTCTGATACCAATTGTTAGTCCAAGATTCAAGCAATTAAGAACACGAAATTAAGCACACAATGAGAGGAATTCTAGAAAGAGAAATTGTGTGATATATCTCACTTGAAATCACAAGATTACAACTCTCATTACATTGACCTTACAAGGAACAAAGCTTATATATGGGCCAAACAAGCCTTGACCTCATATAAAGCAACACAAATCAAAGTCAAATATTACAAGACAAATTATCTAAACAGAATGCATTAACAAAAACGAAAAAGAAATGAAAAACAGGGATTAAACACGACACAAACGAAAAATCAACAAAAATTGACTAAAAAATCAAGAAAAATGGACTAAAAATCAAGAAAAATATAAAATAGGGACTAAAACCGACAAAAAATGAAACTAACATGAAAAATGAGGACTAAAAATTAAAAAAATACTAAGACCCAACAAAAAAACGAAAACTAAAAACGACAAAAACACAAAAATTACAAACTCTAGGGACTAAAAGTGAAAAAACACAAATCTTAGAAACTACAAGGACCAAAAATGACAAAAAAAATAAAACTACTAACTATAGGGACTAATATTGTAAAAACCTAAAATTGAAACTACAAGGGCTGAAATTGACAACTACTTGAAAGTTAAACTCAAGGGACCAAATCTGTCAAGCTTTAAAAGAGACTTAACTGGACTAACGAAGCTAACAGAAATAGGACCAAACTGTAATAAAATCTAACAAAAAATTAACAAAATTAACGACCAGGACCAAAACTATCAACTTTACAAACTTTCTAACTGAACTAACGAAATCTAACGGATCTAGGACCAAAAAGCAAGAAAATGTAACAAACTAACGACATCTAACGGAATTTGGACTGAAATGTCACAAACATAACGAACTTAATGACAGTCCGTTAGGTTACAGTTCATTATTATAAGATGTCGATCTATTAACTTCAAACTTTTCTATCTCCCTCTTTTCTTGACCAAAACGAACGAGATTTGTACCTTTGAGATCCTTGATCAACAAACAATCAGTGCCAACGAAAAATATTCGATCATGCAACACGGTTAGAGCATAAAATCGATGAGTAACAACTCCAGCGACTGTTTTTCAATCTGTTTTGAGCTGTTATGACCTGCAAACTGATGTAATTCACAAAAGAAATAGATGTAAGAAGCTTTTACGATGAAATCAATAGTCAACAAACAAATTCCGGCCAAACCCGGTTTTCTGGCGAATCTCCAGCGAGATTTCAAACACTGATATCTTGTTCGTTTCTCAACAAAAATCGATTCTGAAAGTTTGTATGTGTTCTAAATCAACCAACCAAGAGATTAGACAACATTAAAACGATTAAAAAACAAGTAATCGAAGAACCACTTGAGAAAAAAAATTACAAACCTGAAAATCGGTTAAGTATGGTTGGTCGCAAGCTTACGAGAAGTTTAGAATCCAAAATAAAACTAAGTATAGAAGTCGCAGATCAAGCTTACGAGTTCATGGAGGGTGTCGCAAACAAGGCCTTGCGATAAGTATGTGGGTGTCGTAAAGAGCAGCTTACGAGTTCATGGTTGTCGTATATCAAACCTTAAAAACTCATGAGGGTGTCGCAAACAACATCATATGAATTGTGAGGGTGACGCAGACTGAGTCTTACGACTTCATGATTGTCGCAAATCATGGCATACGAATTCCTGCAACTTGTCGTAACAGAGGCTTGTGTCAAGTGAGATACATGTTGTGGACTACGAGTTATATGCATGAAGTTTACGAGTTCCTGCAAAACAATCAGTAGCAAATATGGCAATTTACGAGTTCATGATTTATGCAGCCTACGAGTTCTTCCCAGCATGCTTGCATGAAGTGACGATGATGGAAGCTTGATCAATCTGAGAACAATAATATTTCTGGAGAACCACAATCTGTTGTTGATCGATGAAGGAAAAAAAAACAAAGTTGGAACTGTTTTAAAGCCTTGCGTCAAGTTAAGAAATCAAGTCTTGCGAGTTCTTTCTATTGAAGTTTGCGACTACTGAAATTGAACCTTGCGAGTTCTTCCTGTGACTTCATCATGCAATGACTTGCGAGTTCATAATATGAGATCTAGTTCTCTCATGCGGCTTAAGAGTTCTTTACAAGAAGCTTAAAGAGTTCTTTACAAGAAGCTTAAAGAGTTCTTCACTTGAATATATGAATCTCATGAGTTCTGTATGAAACGAGTTCTTTATGATATTACAGACTTTTGGAATCATTCGATGCAAAGAAGAATCATTTGTCTTTAATTGGATCACACACCAAATTACCTGCAAAAGTTACAAACTTCACAAAAAATTTAATTCCTTAAATATAAGATCAAAACATCAAATATTATCAAAACCGATCAAAAACACGAAGAACTCGAAAAATTTCAATAACTCGAAAACTTTCAAATTCTTCAAAATCTTCGATTAAACTCAAAATTGCTGAAAGAGAACGATTTAAGATTTATTATATGATGAAAAACGCAACAAATGAACTCGAAATCAGATCAAACTCAACAATTTTCAAAGAATTTCCAAAATTCGTGTTGAACAGTAACTTTTTTAAAAGAAATATAAAATGTTGGAATTTTAATGTGAGGTTGGAAGTTTTCCATCCCACATTGGTAGAGACATAAAAGAAATTGTAGTTTATAAGTCTATTATTTCAAGTGGGTCTTGAGTAAATTGGTAGGCTTATGGTGGGGGTCTCAAAGAAGTGCAACGCACGCGTGTGCGCGTGGCCGTGGCCGAGGCCGAGGGCGCGGGCGCGGTTCTCGTAAAGAGTCGCGCACTTTGCACTTAGCAGATAATGATCAGTTTTATTCACAAATAAGTTTTGATAATTATCGAATCCTTTTGCATTTAAAAAACGTGGGTAATTGAGATAGAAATCAGTTGGAGACTTAGTCTCCAACTCTATCTCCAATTTCCGTTTCTTGGGGAGGATTCTTAGGAAATTTATCAGATTGTTTATCTGATTTTCGAGTATAAATAGAGGCTTTCACTTGTTTCAACACACCAAAAACTGCATACATTATCTCTGCTTTCTGCTCAATCGATCTCTCTGTTCTCTACCTTGAGTTTTCTGTCTCAAGTTTGCATTTAATTCAAATACTAGTGCTGTTAGTATTTGAATAATCTGCATCAAATCTTGGGGTTTTGCATCTGTAAGTCTCACAGCATCAAAGAGATCGGCAAAAACCTTTAAGGACAGGTTCAAGTAAACCGTGCAGTTTGATTACTCGTTGTTGATCATCTTCTACACAGTTCGGTTCGTGGTTGCTGCTGTTTTTTATACACAGGTTCGTGTTTTATTTTTCTGCATTGTTTTTTAATTTCGTTCACTAGAGTGAACATTCTATCTTCTACCCCTTCTTCTAAACGTATCTATCGAGAAGGATTGATTCGTTGTTAGGTTCACCTAATAATCGTTAAAACAATTTTTGTCTTATTTAATTATTAACTTTATAAATAAAGTTAGTATCTTTAATTATAAAGTTTGGGACTTTATAATTAGATTACTAGTTTTTATAAATAAATCTTGTTGCTTTATTTATAATTGAATTTTACTAACAAGAAAAACTCAACATAAAAAACTTCAAATTTTCTCAAAATCAACAATTAATCTTGAAATTGTTTGATAAAATTGATTTGGATTGATTTTACGATGATCATTTCACTGAGTAAACATCAAATCCAACCAAAAATCATTGAATCAAAAAAAATTCAAGAACACATTAAACTTCCCTGATTTCTTCAATTTTTGTTGAAATTTTGACAAATTGATGCATAAATCTTTCTCCCAATGCTCTGATACCAATTGTAAACTCCAGATATATTAGGTAAATGACATGAATTTCATTGATCTTTGAAGAATTACATGATTTACATCAAGTATGAAGCTTTCTCTCTCTAAACTCTCTCTAACTTTCTCTCTCTAGAAATATGACAATGAACGCTTCTAACCTAATGTTTAACCCCTAATCAATCTAATATCTAACACAATACAATTACAAAGTAAACTACTTTGACCTTTTAACTAAACATTACTTGACTTTTGACTTTCTATGACTTTTCTATTACAAAGACTTTTACACTTAAATCTTGAATACAAAAAATAATGTCCTAACAGTTTGCTTGAAAAACCTTGTGACCACTATGTAGCATTTTCATATATGAGCCTTTTTACATTTGATTTTGCAGTTACAAGTTCCTAGGGTTGTAAACGAACCGAACGTTCAGCGAACCGTTCGTGAACCGTTCGACGGGAAATTCGTTTATGTTCATTTATTTAATAAACGAACGAACATGAACAAAGGTCTTGTTCGTGCATTTACGTTCATGAACGTTCATTCATTTATGTTCGCTAATGTTCGTTTACGTTCGCTAAGTTTTGTTCGTTTACTGATACTAAATATTATATTAAATTAACAATTAAATACTAAGGAAATCAACAATGAATTAAAAATTAATTAAGATTTACTAATTTAAAAGAAAATATTAGTTAAGAGGATGATTAGGATGACATATGCATACAACCAGTATTGTTTGTTTATATAGGTGTTGTGGCCTTAAATGATTTATTATCTCTAGCGATGTGGGATAGAGATGAGCCAACGCCTTTGTCTTCATTTTTTCCTCAGTGAATTTATCCCACATCGTTGGTTTTAACAAAGTCATGGTTCATCTCCACTATATATATATAACCCTTCATCCTTACCCTTCCCACGTTGGATTAAGCCTTTGGTTTAAGCCTTTTAGCTTGAGCCTATGCAAAAAGTTGATTGGAGCAGCCCATGAAAGTGGGTGCACTTTTTTGTTTATTCAAGTATGTTTGTTTACGTTTGTTAATATTTGTTCGTTTATGTTCGTTAAACATTTTAACAAACGAACACGAACAAACGCATTTTTTAAAAGAACGAACATAAATGTCAAAACTTTTGTTCGTTTATTGTTCGTGTTCGTTCGTTTGTGTGGTTGAGTTAAACGAACAAACATGAACAAGGCTTCGTTCGTGTTCGTTCGGTTTGTTTACAGCCTTACAAGTTTCAATATTTGAGCTTTTTTCACGGATTTTATTTTTTCTTTATTTTTGTCTTTTAGTTATCTTTGATATATTAAATAATTTAAATAACATATTAAAATATAGATTCTAATCTAATTTAGAAAAAGTGCAAATTAAAATGTATAAAAATAAAAATAAAAAATGTACTTTTGTTTGGTTTATTTTTATTCATTAAGTTATTAAAATTAAATGTAATTACAGTATGTGTTAAACTAATAAGTCAAAAATAATAAAATAAAATAAAGAGAATTTTGTAAAATATAACTAATAATGGTTACGGACTGATGAACTAGCTGATTATTGAAAAATTAACTATAACCTGATAATATTGTTAGTTAAAAATTTGTTCATGTTTAGTAAAAAATAGTTAATAAACTATTTATGTTTGACAAAAGTTAGTTGATAAACTAATTGATAAATATAAAATTATCAAAAATTACATGTTAAAAATTACTTATTAAAAGGTTTAGAAAAACCAATAAATATTCTATTTTGAATGATTAAGACCCTAAGTTTGTTTTTGATTAAACTAGTTGTGTACCCGCACAATGCGGCGGGAGCTATGAATGAAAATGATTTTGAACAAATAAAAGTAATGGTAAAAATTGTATGACGGTTCAAAATCTAATGAATCAAACCAATCCAATCTAAACCACCAAAACGATGTACAGAAATAAAAGGAACATGTTTTATTGGACGAAATCTTCATAGATTTGAGTATTCTCGCATGTTCGTCTTCTCCATCTGTTTCGTCGCCCTCCCCTGTTGGCTCTCTGTTACCAGCGGACCGCTCTACGTCGTCGACCGCATATGTCGACCACTTTGTCACCGTCGTTGTCGTCGATTACTCCACGTTGCAACAACTATGGCCCTTCTTAACCCTCTTGTTTGTTTCCCTCTTCTCTGTCTCCCTTTGTTCATTCTTTCTTCTTTTGCGACACTATGAAAGACCTTGATGTTTTTAAAGATTGTGTTTGATTGATAATTGTGGGTTGACGATGTGATCCTGATTCCTATTCTGAAATAGGCATGTATTGTATATGCAATTGTATGTCCCAAACTTATAGGCTAATAGTAGTAGTGATTAACATTGAACAATATGTTACGATATATAGTGAAACAAACTAAGTACACAAAAGGAGGTTATAGCTTCTAAGTCAATATGGTCTAATTTTTCGTTGTGTAATCACTGTTTTCTTCAATGTTAGATTCTAAGGGGTTGTTGGCAACTTCAGAATCATTTGATGCAAAATGATTAACCGGTCAGAATGATTAAAAGCCTTTGTAAGATTTAATATCAGTTAGAAAATAACTGTTTGGAAACGGTTCTAAATTAATAGTCTGAATAACATAAAGTTGCCAATTTACCTCTAGTTCTATGTTGAATGAAAATTAATCTTTGACAAAAGTCTCGAAAGAAAAAGAAAATAATTAACGGTCCAAACAATACATGATATCATATCGAACGAAGACATAACAAATCAAGTTTGAATTTCTAAAAAATAATCAACAATATCAATATCTTATCAAGATTGAATAGATTATGTTCTAATACATTATATTTTATTCATACGCAAATACAATTTTACGAAAGAAAAAAAAACAGTTTTCTACATGTCTCCATCAACTTCAAAATACAATATCAAATGGTCTTCGAAAATGAACTATTTTCTCCGAGGCTCGCCATATATATATTGAGGACCTACATGTATTCAGACTTACAAGCCTTTCTTACTTGACACTTTTTTATGTTGAATTGTTTTTTCCTACATATATTAACATGATAAAATCATTTTTTTGAAATTACATTGAAGGCAATCAGTTCAATATATGCCTCTTCACAACACCATGAACAAAACTATTCAAACTACTTTCAATATCTCTCAAGTATTTCGTCGAAATGTTAGCAGGCAAACCGTACATTAAATTGGAAACAAGTAAACTCAACTTAAAAAAAACATTCTTAACCAATAAAAATAGAACATGAAAAAAGAAAAGAAAGAACATATTGCAATCAAATTCAAATTGTTGGACATCAACAATCAAACTCAAAACAGTGAAGACAAAGAAACATCAAACCTAATCAACTACATTAAATTGAACATAAATTTTAAGAAGAGGTCTTACCGGAATCAAGAGTGACCGAGGGTGCACCGGAGAAGGTGCTTGGGTGGTACTTGACTTTTTTTTACAAGAAACCTACAAATATAGCTCAGTATGGTAGACAAAAGCAAGACAACAAAATCGATTAGAGAGAAACCAAATTCGATCTCCTTTTTTGTCTATTCTCTTATTTTTAACATAAAGATTAAATACTTATCTATAAGACTTCATCACCTCAGAAAGATTAGAAAGAAAGCAAAATCAATCTGAAAGAAACCCTAATCGATCCAGAAACCCAGTGGATGAAAAGTGTACAACCCAAACCAAACAAGGAAAGAGATAAAGTGTGCAACCCAAACCCAACAGAAACATTAGAAAGATGTTTTAACGTTGTGCGATCGTACCTGAGAAGAAACCTAAATACCGACAATTAACCCTTGGTGGTGGTGTTGGTGACATGAGAAGAATGTCGTGAAAGGAAACAAAGAAACCTAAATCGATGGTGAACTAAATCCGTAATTACATAAAAACGTACTGAAGCCAAGGACGCTTTGGCAAAACGGGTCGCCATTTCGCGGAATCAAACGCCCTAAGAGGAAGATTTCATTTGCTTTCTGTTTCATGGAACGAAGTTGATCCATGGTCATCGGGATGTCTATGTTGAAAGAGAACCTAACCTGAAGATTAATTAGTTTTCCAGGTCGGAAAATTAAGTAAACAACTCAGGTGGACAAGAGGCGAACCACTCAGCTGATGAGTCAGCTATACTTTTTTTAAAATAGCCTAATGAGGAGACGATTGTAACCTCTGAGCTCAAAGATGGAAATCAAATTCCTTTTTTTCAGGTTTTGCATAGCTTCCCAAGCGCTCGACTTTCTTTTTGGGTTTCGAAAGGCAGAGTATGTAACACCCATATTTTTTTTCAAGTGTTACTTTAACTAAAACAATCCCTCCAAAATTTCGGCTAAAATAAAATTTTAAACCTTTTACAGGGAAGACTTTAACAATAAATATGTAACTTAAATGTTAACTCGTCTCATACCGAGCTGTGTTACAATATTTATTCGTAATAGATGCCTGAACATAACGTAGATGACGCAAGTCTCTATGTGTGCTCTTTTCCTTTGTCCAACCTGAAACATTCCGTCCCTGAGATGCATACTATAGTCAGCTTATAAAGCTCAGTGAGTTCATGGTTTGCGTGAGTGAAATAATATCTTGTCACACATATCAAACATGCAAACATCGTATAAAATAATATTCATTTTCTGAAACATGTAACACCAAAAAAAATGAGACCTCATAATTGTCTCCTCGAGTAAGGACTGATAAGTTACAAGCATTCCCTGGGTGTGTACGGCTCACCTATAGCCAATAACCCATTACAGGGTCATGTTGTCGTGTCACAGGCATTCCCTGGTGTGTACGGCTCACATAGAGCCAGTCACCCATTTCGGGGTCGTGCCTCCCCTTAAGTGTGACATACCAAACCAACATCTCATATTCCGTACCATGCACCATTTGTACAATATAAACCAACTGAAAATCCAAGCATGCTAAATACGTTTAAAAAAAATTGGAAAACAATTAGCATGCATGCTCCACAAAACTCCACACACATGTAAACATATACCAATGACATTATTTAAATCATTATCATGCATATCATTCACCGTAATAATCATATAATGCTCAAAATAAATTTGTACGTAGGTATGCATCCCAGTGTAAGTCTCATGAAGACTTACCAGATTGCGCAAATCAACTATCGATAGCTTCTGACGGAAGGCCTACACATTTTATACCACAATATCTAATCAATGACTAAATTCTCCAAAAGTCAATTTATGGTCCAACTCGACCCGACCTAAAGTCAAACTCAAATTTTGAGTCTCCAAACCCGTTCCAAATAGCTCAATACGACCCCATCATTAAAATCCATGTGGGTCATATGAGTCAAAAGTCAACTCTCGGGTCAACTCAGTCAACCCCCGACTAACTATAATCAAAACACAAGTCTATATCTCGACAACGTCTTAAAACGTTAATTTAACCCTTCTAAAATTTTATAAATCTCCATTCCGAATTAAAGTGTCTCAATAATTATTTTAATCCGATAACGACACTTTAATCTTATAATTAAAGTCATCTAAACAATTAAACGACTTATTATAAACATATCTCCCTAGTAGATATATAATTTATTTAAACCTCCTATTTTTCCAAATTTAAATGTTCGATAATAATTTATCCTTTATATGACGCCAAAAATATTATTTATAAAAATCACCTAAACAAATAAATGATTTCTTGTAACTTTTCCAAAAATAATTCATTAAAATACTAAATCCCAAGACTTGAGGTCATTTCAAAAAATTTATAAAGCAAATACATAAAGTATTGCTATAATACTGATTCCCTAGTTGTAAAGGCATTTTGATAATTTTATAAGTACCAATAATTAAAAGCGAGTAAAGATTTGCATTTTGTAAATCCATCAATACTTTTTAAATTTCCAGAAAAATTATGATACTAAAATGAAATATATAGAACTCAAAGGGTTGTAGGATAATTTTGTTAAAACCTAAATCATTACTTGCAAATTAATTGGATTTTCGTACATCAAAGTAAACAAAGAAATTCTTTAACCCATTATGTTATGAAGGTTCTAGGTTCAAGCCATCCACACTCTTTTTGTTTCTTTTTTTTTATAAATAAAAAAAAATAACCCAATAGCCATCAAATACGATTTTTAAAGCTTTTAAACTCGAAATTGATCATTTTTTGCCTATTTTTCTTCGTTCTTTTTGCACCAAACTTTTGGTAACATTTTGCCAACATTTTGACATAAAGGATATAAAATTTTTCATTAAGAAATGAGTTCCATTTTTTCATTTAAAGTTGAGGTCTGAAAACTAAAACCCAACAGCTTTGGACACTAATTTAAAACATAAAAACACAAATCTGAGACAAAAGACTACTCGAGTTCGATAGACCTCTTAAAAACAAAGCCATAGATCTAAATATCATAAGATTTAGTTAAGTATTTTACCTCAAATGTGGAGAAAATATAACCAAAACTTATCCATGCTTTCCTTCGAGAGCTTTCGTTCATAAAGGAAAATGGAGGTATCAACCAGGAATTATAGCAACTTACATACATATATTAAAATTTGGTGGAAAAAGTCAAAAGAAATAGTACATCCTTACACCTGCGCATTGCATTGACTGCCATATTGAATAGTATATCACCAAATCAGATTTTCTGATTTTATTACAACACAAGTCCCTCAAATTTGGACCATTTATTATTTTGCCCCTTGCAACTTACTAAAATTTACAGTTTACCCCCTATTGACAAATAACTTTAACATTTTCCATCTAAATGAATATAAACTATTTCATTTACTTATCACTTTTATTAAATAGCATACATGACCCATTTCAACTATTTCTTCTTCTTTATATATATATATATATATATATATATATATATATATATATATACTAGTTGTGTACCCGCGCAATGCGGCGGGATGTAAAAGATTCATTAAAAATTATTCAATCTCGAAATATCAAATTCTTTCAAGATGTTTATACTTTTAAGACTATGTTTTTCAATCTCTATGTTAACTAAAAGTTCTGCAACAATTCAACAATTTTACCCCTCGTAGAAACTCACGATTAGCATTAACGATTTTTTTTAAGTAGAAATTGCACTAATAGCACTATATTAGGGTGGCGAAGTTTGACCAGCAAATTCACCTCGTACCTAAAGTCCTGAATGGATTGGTAAGGCAAGGTACGACAATTTCAGATGATGACGGGTGGTGACCATTATTTCGAAATATATGACTCAAAGCGTAATTCACTTGATAGTTCGCAAATAACCAGATCTCAAGTTTAAAAAGATAAGAAATTAGCAGATTATCTTTTAAAAAATCAAACGGTTTACAACTTGTATATTTTTGATATCACACCTCAAAACTAAATGAGATAAAACTTAATGTTACTCACACCATGAATCTGTCATCTTAGAGACCTGGAAGTATGCTCTTCACAACTACAGGTGTTCCACGCCAAGATGCTATTACAATCTCCCCAAAGGACCCGTATTAGCAACAATAATTGTTATCCAATGATATCCACTTTGCCGATAAAAACATAGTCACATTCTTACATCTTCAAATACTTACATAGTTGGGAACAAATTTTCCTATTGTACCATCATGCTCCAAAAATCGCAGAAAAGCAAAATCAAAACATATATCATCTATTTTCTACTTTCCAATTGTACATATCATTAATTTGTTGATTCTCGATAAGCTTTAACAATCAACAATCTTGTTCCTCACATGAAAATCGATGTTCCCATGAGTTGCTTATGATCTTCTTCTCAAGTTCATAAGACATGTTTTTATGTGAATTATGATTCTTCAAACCTGAATGATCTTTTTTATTTTGTTTTTGGTTCCAATATTGCATCATTCTCTGCCAAAAGTTATAAACAATTAGTCTCATAGGAGATGAAAATTATGAATCTAATATGATACCAAATGGGTTGAAGAATTGATCCACATTTGTAAATATTCGATCCATGAGTTGGGGAAATAAGAAGAAAAGAGAATGAAGTTGGATTGGATGGTAGCACCTGGACTTGATAAAACAGCCCGTGGTTACAATAGGACTGAAGTTGGTTTGTTGCCATTTTGTTGTGCGACTTTTGTGTTGAGGTTGCCTGCTCTTGCTGCATCTGATTCAACATACAGATAATCTAAGAAAATTTGCAAAAGCCTAACTTAGTAACTAAAGTTAGATATGAAAATACAACCTGTCATGCCTGAAGTGGAGATATGATACCTAGAATTCCCCACGAGTACCTTGAGGTGTGCACAGAGAAAGAGTGTGTCATGGATAAATCAAGCAAGAGATGGTTCAAAATGCAAGTATGTTGGTTGTTTAATATTGAAGTGTCAAATATAATGGTTCAAAATGCTAATCACTGATTGAAAAACTCATCTACATTTTGAATTTTAATCTTGAAAAATGAAATGCACACAGCTTATATAATGGTCTCCGTACTCTAGGAACAGAATTTGCAGGTTTACCTTCTAAAAAGGTAAAACAAATCCAATTATTACATGCACATAGCTTGAGGAAACAAAGAATTTAATTGATTCCCTTCTTGCATATCAGAGCCAAAATCAGATTCAATACAATTTGCAGTAAACCAAACAACTTTATAATTCGAAAACTTTATAAACGAAAACTTCATGATGTTAGTATTTGTGTCCGATTGTGATTCAAGCATCCAAATTTTTATTACTCCATCCATTACAAATATTGTTCATCACATTTGATCTGGAAGAAAAACATTGGTTTGCATTATAATGATTAAACAGACCAAGTGCCAAAAAAACCACAATAAACATATTCTTTGAATACAGGACTTGCATACTATGAGTATCATGAATCTATTGGCATCCCTATAGACTACTGTCAAATATTATGTTCTGTCTGCAATATGCATTTACTGGTTTACCTATGATCCATTTTTGATCCAACATATCTATATCTCATGGAAGTCAAAGGTTATACAGATAGAATGCTAGTGTACATGCTTTATGTTGTAGCAAACATCAAAAACAAGTAATGGCAATCCATAAAGAATGAAAATAGACAAAGATCAAACACAAGAACCACAAGATTTGTGTATTCCAATAGATGTGATATACATCCACAGAGGGAGCAGAAGAAATTTCACTATTCCTAAGATACGTATAAAAGGGGTGGGGAAGGCATACAAAAGAAAGATGAACATGACTGTTTGATCAGGAGTTGTTGCAAAACTTTTGGACAATTGAAAAACCATATGACACCAATACAGATTAATAATGCATATCATAAAGGAAGGTAACATCCAACCATAAACTAAAAGAGAAAACCAGACCAATGAACATTAGTTAACATTAAACCATATTTGGAAAATCAAGGAGCAGGTATAAAATCCAACATCAGTGACCACATACTTTTTAAAAAGAATCAAAACAGTCATATTTTTTAATCATCAGTCTTTGGTGTTTATATACAAACCAAAAACCCAATTACAAATCCAAGAGGACATATTTTAATTAGGTTGTAAATTAATTTAAAGCACATATATAAAATACTTGAAGGTGTCATCTAGAACTTCATCTAAATTAAATTACGTAATAAAAATCATCTGATAGAATTCTAGGCATTTAACATTTGTTGTCTAAGACAACATTTGGTGTAGTTGAAGCTCGAAACCAAACATACCTAGATTGTGAACCCAAATCAACAGATGAACCCAAATCAAATGTGAGGTGTTTAGCTGCAAAAACAAAATCAAAATCAAGCACATCAGATTGATTTATTAAATGGATGAAATCAGAGGAAGAAAGCACCAGGGAACATTTATTAAATGGATGAAATCAAGGGTTAGGGTTTTTCATACA
Source organism: Arctium lappa (assembly GCA_023525745.1). Taxonomy (NCBI): domain Eukaryota; kingdom Viridiplantae; phylum Streptophyta; class Magnoliopsida; order Asterales; family Asteraceae; genus Arctium; species Arctium lappa. The sequence goes on along the minus strand of CM042049.1, from coordinate 55,777,330 downwards.
ATACCTGAAATCTAAATCGAAGAAGATAAGTCGTGTCGTGTAGGTTTCTTCAAATCAAAATCAAATTGAAAAAGCTTGGGATATGAGGTGTTTGAGAGCGAGAGTGGAGATTATACGGGTCTCAAATAACAAGTAGTGTCATTTTATATGCGTGAAATCTTGGGATCCATCAAGTAGCAGGTAGAAGAAATCTTCCATTTCAGTATGGTTCGTACTCTCAGTATGGTTGTGAGTCTGTGAGACGTGAAAGAGCAGAAAAAGAAGTGTGTGGTATAAAAAAAATAGAGTATGGGTTGGGGTATGTACGTGCTGAGACTGAAGTGATAGAAGGGCAGTTCTTTGGTCCTTGTGTAAAATAAAAAAAAAGGCATTTGACTTGTACATTATGCATAATAGGTTGTAATTAAGAGTTTTTTTGAAATTATAGCATAAAATGGTTGTAACTTGTGCATTAAAATTTGTCTTTAAGACTTTTTTCCTAAATGCATATTAAGGTAGTATATATATATATATATATATATATATATATATATATATATATATATATATATATTTGGTTCAATAAAATAAAATTCAATTTTATTTTATTTTCATTTCCTTTTTCCTTTCATATTTATTTGTTTACCTCATTTTGGGGTGTCACAGAGTAGCTTCAGCATCGAGTAGAATATGGGATAGAGTTCAAGTGAGGCATCAACCATAGATTGCGGAACTTTTGAAATGCTTCCTTGCGAAAGCCAACGGAATCTGTATTGTAACTCAACCTTCTCATCCATGGAAGGATTCCTTATTCGATGATAAATGTCAATCGAGGGCACCCTCATTTCCAGAGAGAGAATCAGGTTGCACAGAAGGGGGAAAGCCCTCCTACTGAGCAAGATCATTAATTAATATTAATAAGGAAGCACTTAACTTAGGGCAGTCAGTCTCACTTCACACAGCACAGCGCCTTGCTATTTGTATTCATCCTTGTAACTTACCGATGCGAGGATCTCATGCTATCATTGAACGGCTACCGAACCGCCATACTCAGGTAACCGGTCTAGATTCCAACTGCATCAACATCCCATAGCTACTTAGGGCCGCAACGCAATAAGGTTTTTCGCTCTAGTTGGGCAATGCAAGGAGGCCTCTTTCGCCATTCTTTCTAAATGATAAACTATTATTAGTTCAGTTCAGTAGAACATCGATGAGAGGATATTTTTTTCACAGAAGCATATGATTGCCCCTCAATCGCCAGGTGGCTTGCTCCAGGTGCATGAATAGCTTTGTTGGCTCTTATACGAAAGGTACCAGCCTCTTTCAGTGGTTCTTGATTGCTCTTTAAAGTTGATCAGGTGTTGTCTCGTTCCTTCAGTTTGTTCTTATTCCGATGAAGGATACTATATTCCGCCTACACAACTACCTTGCTTGGTGGTTCAAAATGGAAGTCTAGGTATCTTCTTAAGTGGTTTGCTCGTACCGTTCCAAAAAGAGTTGCGCTGACAGGCGTATTTAAAAATGTGTTTATGGGCTCACATATCTAATTTTCAGCGAGATAGGGTGCGGATAGGTGGAATGGAAATTCCACTCCAATACCTTTAATGGATCCCCGAAGGAGACGGGTGCAAATGGAATTTCAATCAAAGGCGCTATGACCACTGAGCATGCCAACAAGGCAAGCTCAGAAAATCGTCTCCTGTCCCCGGTCACTGAAAGGGAGATACTCGCAGCCGAGCTCTCGCCCCACTCCCGTTGCCAACTTCGTGATAGAACGACCATGCGAAGGGATACGGACAGACTGCCCTCCTACACTTAAGGCATTGTGTTACACCTTAAATGTCTGGATTTAGCGTTATTGTCAAGCATCTCATTCACTACTAAAAGAAAGGTATGGATATTCTACTTGAAAGCTTGACGAAGAAGCGTAAGCAAAAAGCATATTTTAGGAAAGAGGTCCAGGTAGCTCAGCTGGTTACAGCTAATGAATGAAAAAACGTGTGTGTCGATTTAGATTTCCCGTCTTAAGCCCCACCTCGGTAGCTCAGTCGTAGAGCGGCCTCTTGTATAGTTCAACAGGTAGTCGGACGTGGGTTCAAATCCCGCTCGAGGGAAAAAATAGAGAGAGCAGCGAAGGGGCCTTTCCTCGCTTCTGTCTTTTTTTTTATAGATCAGTTCAGTCTGTAAACAGGCAGGTGATTTTTAGCCGGGAAACTGTAAACTTTTGAGAGCAAGCTCACCCACTCTCCCCCAGTGGTTAAACTCTAGGATCTTATTTGAATTCCATATTAAAGAAAAGTAGACATCTGCGGCCTAAAACTACACTAGTGGATAGATTTACGGGTACTACTTCTTGATCTTTGTGAACGTTCACTTCAATAGGATATCTCGTTTTACTAGCTCGACTATAGAGAGAGGAACTAATGGTAACGAGCCAGACTAGATGATCTTCAAAGACATCCTTCACCGATCGATTAGTACATGAGAAGAAACCTAAATACCGACCCTTGGTGGTAGTGGTGGTGACATGAGAAAAATGTCGTGAAAGGAAACAAATAAACCTAAATCGATGGTGATGGTGATATCGTACCTGAGACAGCAATGGTGACGGTGAAACCAAATCAAGAGATGTTCTAACCCAATTTGGAAATCGTACCTGAGAAACCCAAATCGATGGTACGGTGAAACACAAATCAGAAATCGATGGAGATGTCCTAACCCAAATCAGAAATCGTACCTCAGAAACCCAAATCAATGTGCAAACAGAAATCGATTCACCAGAGATGTTGTAACCCAAAAATGTTGAAATCGATTCAGCAGAGTATAAAAATGTTACCTGATTTGAAGAAATCGTGAAAGGAATTGTGAAATCGTACTTGAAGAGAAGAAAAGGGTGAGGCGTCGTCTAGGATGGAGCAGACGTTGAATCGAGTAGGCGTAGGCACTATGACCACTGAGCATGCCAACAAGGAAAACTCAGAAAATCGTCTCCTGTCCCAGTGTAACACCCCGAAATTTCATTGGTTAAATTAGATTTTTTGATTTTGGGCTTGAATCTTTAATTTTATAGTTTGAATGGATGAATGATTCAACTACGAGTCCAACGGTTCTTTCCGTAGCGAAAACGGAGCTATATCGAAGAAGTTACGACCAAAACGGGATTTGACCAAATGAGAAGAAGTTTGATTTGCTTCTGTGTGCGGTGCACGACCCGTGCGCCATCCTTCATTAAAAATGCACGGGCCGTGCGCATGGGGCAGTAGCCCAGTGCGGGCATTAAATGAATTTTTACCAAATATTTCTCATTTCTCATCTTCTTCATTTCAAACATTCTCTCCCAAACCCTTCCTCTCAACCTACTTCATCTAAGGTTCCTTTAACCACCAATATTTCACTATTTATTGCTAGAGTGAAGATCATCATCCAAGGTTTCGGTTTGGAAGCTCCACCACCATCTCCATCTTCATCTTCCTCAAGTATCCAAAAGCTTGATTTTGGGGTTTTCATCTCCTACCTTATAATTTCCAGATTTTGGGTGATAAGAGCATTAAATCATCATTGAAGGTTCATCCAAGTGATTTCATTGAAGCATCCTTCAAGATCTTCATCTTCTTCAAGTCTCATCTTCTTCAAAAGCTAGGGTTTCATCTTTTCTAGGTTTTGGTCAAAAACCTAGATTGTGAGTTTACTAAACCTTTGCTAAAACTAGATACACATCATAATCTTCTATTTGTTATTTCATTCTTTATGTATCCAAGTATTTGGGATTTCTTGATGAAAATGGTTGGAAATATGGATGTTGGTGATATGCTATGTTTTAGGTTATGTGTACCATTATTTGGGGCTTTTCCCATGGATATATAAGATGGGTACCTTGATATGTTAAATGTATGCATATATGTGTGTTATGATGGTTTTAGTTGGAATATCGCTTTGGTGACATGTTTATATGCATGATGAATATAATTGTCATTTGGGACTTTTGTTGGACTTCATGAGGATAGGATGGTAATATTATACCCATAGGCGGTATGAAAATATGTTGGGGTTGAAATACACCTAAAGGACCTCCTATGTGCACTATGTTAGACGAACCAAGTCAGTTCACAAGGAGGATAGTCTTGGGCGCCACTGTGATGGTATGTGCCTAGACCTCCGCCATTCGGGGAATTTTCCTTTGGAGTAGTCTCCGGGTGTGTCGGGCCTTGGGATGTTCTTTGTTAAGGGCATCAAGGTATGTCGACTCTTGGGGTGGACTCGATTGGTGCTTTGGGTCTCCCCTAATGACTCCACATATATTGAACACTGGTTAACAGCTGATAAGAATTGTAACTGTGCATGCATGCTTATTATTGTTCGACTCACTAGGCTTTTTGGCCTAACACTTGTTTGGTGTCGATGTGTATCTCAGGTGTTAGCGGCGTGACTCCTAGGCAAGTTTAGATGCTTTGAGCAAGAGCTTGGGGATTTTGGCGCTTGAACTATTGTTGGAAGATTTGGGTTTATAGATGACACCCCTTTTGTAATCTCTTTTCTAGATGTATAAATTAGATTAGTTGGTTGTTGTTTATTTATCCGTTAAATTACAGAATTGTGATTGAACAGGTTATTTGTATATTTCCCCTTTTTGGGAGGCTTTTGCTATGGCAAACTTTATACCACTTCTCCATTTATGGAAAGTTTTTGTTATCCCTATTTTTAGGGTGTTACACCCAGGTCACTGAAAGGGAGATACTCGCAGCCGAGTTCTCGCCCCACTCCCGCTGCCAACTTTGTGATAGAACGACCATGCGAAGGGATACGGACAGGCTGCCCTCCCACACTTAAGGCATTGTGTTACACCTTAAATGTTTGGATTTAGCATTATTGTCAAGCATCTCATTCACTACTAAAAGAAATGTATGGATATTCTGCTCGAAAGCTTGACGAAGAAGCGTAAGCAAAAATCATATTTTAGGAAAGAGGTCCAGGTAGCTCAGCTGGTTATAACTAATGAATGAAAAAACGTGTGTACCAATTTAGATTTCCCGTCTTAAGCCCCACCTCGGTAGCTCAGCCGTAGAGCGGCCTTTTGTATAGTTCAACAGGTAGTCGGACGTGGGTTCAAATTCCGCTCGAGGGAAAAAACAGAGAGAGCAGCGAAGGGGCCTTTCCTCGCTTCTGTCTTTTTTTTTATAGATCAGTTCAGTCTGTAAACAGGAAGGTGATTTTCAGCCGGGAAACTGTAAACTTTTGAAAGCAAGCTCACCCACTCTCCCCCAGTTGTTAAACTCTAGGATCTTATTTGAATTCCATATTAAAGAAAAGTAGACATCTGCGACCTAAAACTACACGAGTGGATAGATTTACGGCTACTACTTCCTGATCTTTGTGAACGTTCACTTCAATAGGATATCTCGTTTTACTAGCTCGACTATAGAGAGAGGAACTAATGGTAACGAGCCAGACCAGATAATCTTCAAAGACATCCTTCACCGATCGATTAGTACATGAGAAGAAACCTAAATACCGACCCTTGGTGGTGGTGGTAGTGACATGAGAAGATTGTCGTGAAAGGAAACAAAGAAACCTAAATCGATGGTGATGGTGATATCGTACCTGAGACAGCAATGGTGACGGTGAAACCAAATCAAGAGATGTTCTAACCCAATTTGGAAATCGTACCTGAGAAACCCAAATCGATGGTACGGTGAAAAACAATTCAGAAATCGATGGAGATGGAGATGTCCTAACCCAAATCGGAAATCGTACCTCAGAAACCCAAATCGATGTGCAAATAAAAATCGATTCACCAGAGATGTTGTAACCCAAAAATGTTGAAATCGATTCAGCAGAGTATAAAAATGTTACCTGATTTGAAGAAACCGTGAAAGGAATTGTGAAATCGTACTTGAAGAGAAGAAAAGGGCGAGGCGTCGTCTAGGATGGAGCAGACGTTGAATCAAGTAGGCGTCGAGTCGAATAAGAACAGGGATTCAGGCGTTGGGAAATCAATTTGGGAGGATCAAACGTCACATTTTGGGAGGATCAAACGTCACATTGGGAGAAGGAAGAGGTGTTTTGTCCGCTTTTTTGAAACTTGTATTGTAATTTGAATCAGATGGATAACAATGTGCTTTACTAACTTGTACATAAGGTTTAAAAAGTTGTAAAGTTGAAAATTAAGTAATGTGGCTTTAAATGGTGGTACATAAGGCTTAAAAGATTGTATTTAAGAAAAGCAACTCAAATGCTTTATAAAGTAGTATAGATAAACCAATGAATTTTCTTATTTTAAATAATTAAGTCTCTGAACATTTTTTAAAAATAAATAAATCATCGATCTTTTATAAATTTGTTGCCTATATCCTTTTAACCTTAAAAAGTGATAGCAAAAATGCACACGTGGCACAATAATGGTGCAAGTATACCCGAAGTATTGTGTTCGCTTTACAAGTAATATAATGGTAATGACCAAATATCGTATCCACGGGGATTAGACTACTAAGAATCGGAGATTTTCACAAACTTCTGGTACAAAGTTAAAGATTTATAAAATTGATTGGTTTATACTAGAAAACTGTGAAATACCGACGGCAATTGCCGACGACAAAAAACAGTCGATATTTACCGACGGCAAACCGATGGCCCACCAATGGTATCTTTTTAGTTTTATTTTTTATTTATTTTTAATAAGTCGCCGTAAAACAGTCGGAAAAATTAGTGATATACCGACAGCTTACCGACGGTTGGTTTTTTTATTTTATTTTATATTTATTTTTAATAAGTAAATACCGTCGGAAAACCGTCGGTAATTGAAACCGTCGGTAAGCTTTCGATAGTTGTCGTCGGAAAACCATCGCTAAATATTACCGACCATCGTTTTACCAACAGTCATTCCCATCGAAAAACCGTCGCTAAAGCCTTTTTTCGACGGTTTACTGACTGTTTCAGTCGTCGGTAATACGATTAATTTTAGTAGTGATAGCGAAATATTAAATATTAAAGTTAACAAATAATAAAAAGCGGGTACGAGTGTAAGTTTTTCCCGAGAGTATTTTAATAACTTAAATGGTTAACAAAACCGGTCACAATATGACCCTACACGATTTCCTCCTCTCGAAGCTCCGTCGTATAGGTTACGAGTACGGTTTTATTATAAAGTTACCAATCTCACTAAGTAGATCTCGAAGATCTTAGCCCTGCCAGTATGGAGAGATGTGCGTATCTCTATGACACACCAACTCGACCAACATCTAGACCTTAGTTCGATTATGCAAAAATTCATATCTCTATGTGATTATTGAAGATTTTCTCAAACCTCCTTGCATCACCCAAGTCGTATTCGGATCCGCCCTTCTCGAGGTCTAAGATCTAATATTAACACACACAAGTGATCCGCTTGTCCAAGTTGAGATGAAGCTTCGACTTGGATGACCAAACCGAGAAGTTAGCCAAATGCGGTAACACCCAAGTGTTACATTTTAACCTCTCGGGTTTTGGCTTACACCCGCACCCAAAGGAGGGTTTAGCTACTAATCATAATTAAAGACATAACAAAAGAAAAGTAATGCTTAAAATTAAATTGCATTAATCTGAAAATTGTCACTGTGGTCACAGACTTACCACAGTGGTGATGAAATTCAAAGTGCATAATTTAAATCTAAGAAATTACAAGAACAAACTAAACTCAGCTAAGAACTTGAAATTTAAAATGCTTGAAGCTTCTCTGGATGTTAAATGGATTGATGGATGATTTTCAAATGCCAACCCCAAGCCTCTTTATATAGTGGAAAAGGTGAAAGTGACTTTAGGAATGAAAGTGATTTTTCAACATTTGTCTTCTTTTTAAAGTTGTCTCCATCCCTCTTGTCTTTCATCCTCCTCTTTTTCATGAAAGAACTCATCCTTGACCTAGCCCAAACCTGCAAGTCTTCTTCCTAAATTTGGCAATTCCCAAGACGATTTCCAACCGTTATATACCACAGTGGTGACTTGCCACAATGGTTCCCAACGTCCAAAACCTAATTCTAAGTTATTTCTTGACTTTTCGAATACTTTGGACCAAAGAAAGGGAAAAGACTCAAATGGGTCTTTCTCTTAGGAATGGTAAAAAGAGGAGAAAACGGTATAAAAAGAGGTACAAATAACCCTAAGATATGAGGGTTATCAAAAAGCGACCTATAACCGATTACAACTGTTTTAAAGTAAAAAAAACGTAGATCGGTTTTACCATTCCAAAACCTTACGCCATTTGAACCATCGGTCCAACTTTATCGTTCTCCCTCATCACCCCTTGCAGCTCCATCGTCGTTCACTCTCCATCACCGCCAATCATCTTCATTGGTCGCTGCCATTGATCTCCATCTTTTTTAATATGTTCTTTTTGTTTTTCAATGGTGAGGGGTGATAATTCCAAGATCGATCTAATCTATTAGAGAGAAAGTAGAGAGAGAAAGTGTATGATGCAAAGTATCTGTATATTCAAGAATGCGCTAATGTCTTACAAAACCCAAAGGCTACAAGGGACTTAAATACCCTTGGCCAATACAAGATAGAATAACGCTAAGTACACAGTATTAGCTACAAGGTTATAAATACAATGATTACTATAAAATCTAACTTAACAATCTCCCCCTTAGTAATCATTGGCGCTCCGGTCTTCAATGATGTCTGCTTAACCCGATCAGGACCTGTAAGCGTCTTAGCGTAGCTTCTTGACTAAAAAAAAAAATTATTCTCAGCATCTTTCATTCTATGTTTTCTTTGCTGCCTTGACAAGATTGGACCAATTTGTAATAAGCTTGGAGGAACAATCGGTTCAAGAACAGGAACATCATCTTGTGCTCTAGACGACACACCTCTTTTAAATGTACTCGAAGGAGCTGTGGTGGTCGGAGCTGGAACAGCATAAGGACAAGTATAGCTGAAGAAATATAAACTTGAGCAGATAAACTTTGAACTCTTTGTCTCTTTAACTTCTCCCCCTCATGACCTTGATGATCTGGATCATCTTGGTCATGTCTACGCTTGAGACAAGACAACTTCATATCTGCAAGACTAATTCGAAGAAGCTTGCAAGAAATTTGTAGGAAGCACAAATCTGACTTGAGACTTGAAATAATTCACCTGTTGAGCTCTTTTACTCCCCCTACACAAATGCACTGTCCACTGTATTCACTTTATGTACTCCCCCTCGAAATGAGATATGATCAGATGTTCTTTCATAATTTTCTCCTTATTCACTCCCCCTCGAAATATGCACAGACCCACTTACACAGATATGAGAACACAAGTATCGAAACATCAATCGTAGAAAGAAAAATATACTGAATATGTATTTTGAAACAACTAAATATATAAAAATTTTAAACACTATACCAATTAAATTATATCTAGTAAAATATCACAGATTAATCAATCAATTGAAATCAAGTGTGTGTTTTTTGATACAAATACAAGTTTCATTGCATATCAAGTTAATACATGTTCAGTTTCAAAAACTTTCATCAATCTATTCAGTGTGCTAGCATGTGAACTTTGATCAGCTTCAAGTAAATGTAATTCTAAAAATATAATAGAGAACTTTGTCTTTACTCACACTAAGCTGTCAAGAATTAAGACTTTCACAAATTTATAGGTTTATCACAACTTAAAAATATCACCAAGTATCATGAGATGTGTGCTCATTGGTATCTTTTAACGTTGTGCACATTGGCATCTTTTAAGCTTGTGCACATTGGAATCTTTTTAACCAAGAAGTTTGGTAAGTAAAAAACATGTCGTAAACGTAACTTTCTATCTGATCCTATTGCAGGATTTGGGTCAGCCGCTCCCAGACCAGTTGGCCTTAGGGGACTAGGTGTCAAGCACCCCTTGGAACTTACTCTCCCAGATCAGAAAGGCTACATCGACACATTCTAAACTCATTCATACCAGTAGAACATGACTTTCGATTTGGTTCTATAGAAGGATTTGGGTTCGATCACTCCCATACCAATTGACCTTAGGGGACCAGATGACAAGGATCCCACAGAACTTACTTTCCCAAACCAGAAAGGTCACAGGTACAAACTTTTAAACTTAGTGATTTCTGTATTTTATATATTTAAATTCCATCTCAATCACTCGATTTTACATCTAAGTGATTAGCCTATATTTTCATTACGATCCATAATTCTGACTTTTTAGGTTTTCTAAGCATTGTAAACTATACATATTCCGAATGACATAACTTTAAAGCAGTCCTCAAAAATTTCAAACATGTTTTGTTGACTTTTCGATTTTTGTAAGACTTGAAATATGAACATATAAAACTTAGATGTAAACAAAGCAACTTGAAAATTTATCCTAGACACACATTTCATTCAAAAGAAAGAGAAATTGTAAAAAATTTACTTTATAGAATAAAAGTTGTGTAGGTTTAAACTTTTTAAATTCAACATGCCGAGTTTTGAAAGCAAAAAATTAAAATGTTTTTCATCTAAGGCGTTTGTAAAAATATCGGCAAGTTGATATTCAGTTGGAAAAAAATATAATTCAATAATACCTTCTTCCACATGATGTTTAATAAAGTGGTACCTCATATCAATGTGTTTGATTTGCACTTATTCAGGTTCTGGTCGAACTAGCTCAGATTCTTGAATAGCTTGATGTAACTGGAACAGCATCACTGTCAGATATAGGTACAGCGGAATTTGAAGTAGATGCCCTCACAGTTTCTCGTATGTCCAGAAGCTAAACACATTGAAGGGTGCCTTGGAACAAGTTTCCAAACTTTTAAAGCTTCAAATTGGTTGATTTCCTCTTGCATGGCGATTATCCAATCCGGATCCTCCAAAGCTTCAGATACTTTTGTTGGTTCAATCTTGCTTAAAAAAACAAGTGAATAAACATTCATTTGGAGTTACCGTCTTTGAACGAGTAGATACGCGAGTCCTGAGCTGCTTTACTTAGAAGTCATTAACATTTGAAGAACGAGTCCTAAACAGATATGTTTAGAAGTTGAAGTTCTGATTTCCCTTTAAGTTTTGAATGCCTGCAACACAGATTTAGCTTTTGGAATCCACTGAAATTTGGATCCAGGTTTGTTAGTTGCATTTCTAGAACGAGAAAAGTTGATAGATTTGACAAACAAAGCATGAGTAAAATCATCAGAGAAATGAACATAATCATCAGTAGAGGACGAAGCATAATCATTTGAACTAGAACCAGAGGAGGAATATGAGACATCTTTTGCAATTTGAATCATTTGCTTTATTGAATATTTGTTGGATTTATTACAAACAGCAAATGAATCACTACTACAAATTTTGTCTACATATCGATCCTCAACAGTTGCAGATTCATCAGATTTCTGCTTGACCCTCCATATCTGCCTTGTAGAAGTCCTCAAAGTCTTATTTGAAACATTAGAATCAAAAGAATTAGAATTTTCAGAAATGACATTAGCTTGCTTCTTTGACTTCCTTGACCTTCTTCTTTTACGCTTTGGTTTATAATACTCATCATTTAGCGTAAAAGAGTCATCAATAAATTCCGATTTAAGATTTGAATGTGAAGAAACAATTTTACCTAAGAAGCCCAACTGATCAACCAATAAACCTGAATTTGCCTCGGAGTCAGAAAAAGTTTCAGAAAAAATTTCAGAAAAAGATAAGTCTGAACAAAGTTTGCGCGATCCACTGTTGGCGCAAACTGCATTTTGCGCTACTAGCTTCTGGCGCAAACTGTCAGTTTGCTCTACCAGTGGTTGGCGCAAACTATCACTGATTGGAACTTCTTGAGTATTTTCCTTAGAATCAGTAGAAAATCCAGAATTAATTTTGTCATCAAAATCTTGTTTTTGAGAAATTAAATTTTCTTCAAAACTTGATTTCATAATAAAAAGAAGTAACTCGTTTTCAAATTCGTTTTGAAGACTTTGTTCTTCCATTTTAACTTCAAGATCAACGATTTTGCCCTCTAACACTAATGGGGGAATATATCTCTTAGTATCATAAGAAACCGGAGATATATTTTTCTTATTAGCATTAATGGCATATATATCGAAATAATCGTTTGATAATGAAGTATTAATGGAAGATTTGACATTTAAAACATTTTTAGATCTTCTGGACTTCATTGACTTTTCAGGAAAATATTTTGCATTTTCGCGAGTATAAACAAACGGTAGTTCCATTTTAGTGTTGTTCATCCTTTTCTCATTTTCGATATCTAAAATTTTCTTTTCATTTGTCCACTCAATTTTAAATTGAGGGGCATATCAAGCAAGTCTTAAATAATCGAATTTATATAAAGTGGGGACTTTTTCTATAGCTTGAATTAAAAAATGTGGATTTTCAAAACCAAGTCCCCATTTTTCTTTTATAGAATCATAACTCTTTGGTTTATTCATATAAATGGTTTGCTCAGTTTGATCTCGCAGATATAATTTTTCCTCTAATTCAATTATTTTATCCGTAAAATTTTGGTTTAATTTGGTCATTTCTGTCAAAGAATCAAGATAAGTCTGATTTGAAATTTCTAAGTCATCCAATTTCTTTTGAAATTTCTCTTTTGTATCTGACAAAATAAATTTTTCATCTTTCAAAGAAATTTTCAATTTTTCAATCAAAATAGACTTTTCTTGATTAATATGCTTTTCAGATAAAAACTTTGAACGTAAGTCATGTAAGGCAGTGATAATGACGTTCATTTGTGATGAAATAAATTTGTAATCAAATTCTGAAGGTACCTCAAATTCGTCAGTAGAGGTATCCTCATCCTCATTGTCACTGGCATCATCTCCGATAAAGCACATGTCGGCAGTTTCCTCTTTTTCTGCTTCGTTATCGGAATGATATAGCCAGTGCTCTTCTTCAGCTAGCAAAACGATTCCGTTCTCTCTCTTTTTCGGCTAGTTCCATCTTCTTCCGGTAATACGCTGAATCCCGAACCACCTTTACTCGACACTCCTTTGCGATGTGACCCGACTTTCCACAGTTGAAGCACACAGTAGCTTTCTTAGGCTCGGGCACTTTGGCAGGCTCGTACTTTTTAGACCCCGAAGTGAAGCGAAGGTTGTTGTAACCCGAACGATGCTGGAACTTCTTGTTGTAGTGCTGGGAGAGAAGAATCATGGCTTTCTCTAACGCCTCGTCATCGTCATCAGTGGCCCCATCATAAGCATTCTCAGACAATGCTTGTTCAGCCAATTGGCTCGCGAGGAGTGCAATCGGGTCCACTATCTTTGGCTTGTTCTTCTTATCAAGCTTGGTTTTCTTCTCCTTGACTATGTTCTCATCTGTCATCAAATTTTCATAAAGCTCTTGGATTTGCATGGTAGAGACCCGGACATCGTTCCTCAATCGGTGGCATGATTTGTTCCATTCCGATTGAAGAGCATTGAGGAACTTCAAATTAGCCTCTAACTCAGTCTTGGTCACTTTGATCATTTGCAAATCGTTCAGCACTACCCATAACCTGTCGAAGACACTTTTCAGAAACTCACCGTCCTTGGCTTTGAACTCCTCAAAGTTATTCATGTAGCGCGTTTGCCGGAGTTGTGTTGCAACCGCTGATCCAAGCATGATCTTCTCTAACTGTGTCCACATCAGCATTGGATTGTTCTTGTAACAGTCAATCCTGTTGTAGACAGAATTTGGCAAGGCTAGGATCAGGTTAGACTTTATTTCACGATCGGCTTTATATCGCAAAGTCTCTTCAGCTGTGTACTCGTCGGTAGGCTTCAAAATCATAGCAGCCGGTGTAGTTGCAGTTGCGGTAATCTCTTTCAAGGGCTTTTCAAAAGTTCCTTGAGTGAGTGACTTCATCATGTTTTCTCCGTTTGCTTGACGCTCGATGAAGTTAATGAATCTATCTTGCCATTGAGTGAACTCATTCTCGTTGACCAAAACCGGAGGACGAGTGTTCGTTCCCAACGACATCATGATGTCGTTCTTGTAAATCTGAGCTTGAAGAGAAAATTTTGAAATATCCATAACAAACTCAGAAAATGCTAAGTCTGGAAGCAGGGAGAGGCTGGCGCAAATTGGTTTTGCACGAGAAGTATGTGGCGCAAACTAGAGATTTGTGCGAGGAGAAGATGGCGCAAAGAAGGCTTTGCGCGAAGAACTGATGGCGAAAACAATCCTAAACTTGGCGAAAAACTGAAGAAGAATCTGGCGCAAAGTGAGATTTTTCCTAATATGTAGAGGCGCAAATTTGAGATTTGCGCTACTGAAGATGACGAGATTCTGACTTTTACTCCAGAAACTGAACCCCTGATGAACTGAATGATGTTGGCGAAAACCTTGAAGAACTGGCACAAAATCGAGATCTGGCGAAAAAATGAGATAAAACCTTCTAAACCTGAACACAAACTCAAATCTAATGAATTTTAACCACTCAGATATGATCGGTTACACTTTTCTAATCGAAATATACAACCAATTACAAGCAAAAATTGAAAAAAATTAAGAACTCAAAGAATTGAACAGAAGCCTGACGTCGAACAAACTAAAATCTTGTAATCCTTGAAATTGACCTCCAAAAACCGATTTTCTTGCGAATCGATGTGAATCAAAGATGTTCTGCTACTGAAACCGGATCCAACGAACCAGTTCTCAAGAAAAAACAATCAAAATTCAATCTGAATTTGATGAAAAATCAAAAAAATGAGATTTTCTTGAAAAATTCAAGAAAATCAATCAAATTTTCTGATTTAAAAGCAAATTCAGAAATCAAATCTTGTTTCTCTCAATCCTCACAGAAAAGATTAGGCTCTGATACCAATTGATAATTCCAAGATCGATCTAATCTATTAGAGAGAAAGTAGAGAGAGAAAGTGTATGATGCAAAGTATCTGTATATTCAAGAATGCGCTAATGTCTTACAAAACACAAAGGCCACAAGGGACTTAAATACCCTTGGCCAATACAAGATAGAATAACGCTAAGTACACAGTATTAGCTACAAGGTAATAAATACAATGATTACTATAAAATCTGACTTAACAAGGGGCAACAACAGCGAGAGCAGTAATGGAGAGTTGACGATGATGGGACGCCGAGGGAGAGTGATGTCGTTAGGTACAAGGGTTTGAATAACATAGAGTTTGAAAATAGTAAAATTGATGTATGTTTTTTTTTAATTTAAAAGATTTCTAGCTTGTTGAAAATAGTTTTTTGGGTTAAAAGAATGTAGGTAATTAATTATCAGAAGTTCAATTATTTACTTATTCAATAAAAAAGTTCAAGGGCTAAATAATTCAAAATAAGAAAATTCAATTGTTTATTTATTTAAAAAAGAATTTAAGGATTTAATCATTTAAAACATGAAAGTTAATTGGATTTTTTTGGACTTTTTCGAAAAGAAGTTAGTTTTTAAGATAGGTTACCAAAATGACTTATATATAACATAAGTGTTTATATAAATTTACCTTATATAATGATTCATAAAAACAATAATAAATTAAGTGATACTAGAATCGTACTTGCGTAATGCAGCGAGATACATAATGACTTTAATGTTTTCTTTTTTTTTGTCGATTTACGGTACGATTTTTGATGGTTTGAAGAGAGTGATAATGAATTTTTTTTATAAATTTGTTTATTTTAGGCTTAATAATATCATGTTTTTTATATAAAAATCTAAGGGGTCGTTTGGTTCGCATAATGTTTTTGGATAGAATGGAATCTGTCAAAAGAATTTGACTTTGATGGAATTGGAATGGAATGTTGTCCGGTTTGACCACCTATTTGGTTGACAGAATTGGAATGGAATCTGTTAAATGAATTGGAATTTTTCTGTTTGGTTCACAGATTGTAGCTTCGGAATTGGAATGGAATTTTGGTTAATGACCAAAATACCCTTTTTGATTATTTTAATTTTTTAAACAAAAATTACTTTAATAAAATAGTCATTAAATAGTTTAATTTTTAACAAAAAAATGTTTTTATTATTTTAGCACATGAATGATGCCGAGAGAGTGAGGAGAGAGAGGGAGAGGGAGAGAGAGAGGAGAGGAGAGAGAGGAGTGGAGGAGAGGAGGAGAGAGAGGAGAGAGAGGGGAGAGAGGGGAGAGAGGGAAGAGAGAGAGAGAGGAGAGAGTGGAGGAGAGAGAGAGGAGAGAGGGAGGAGGGAGAGGTGAGAGAGAGGAGAGAGGTAGAGATAGAGAGAGAGAGAGAGATAGAGAGAAGAGAGAGGGAAGAGAGAGAGAGAGGAGAGAGAGATAGCGAGAGGAGAGAGAGGGAGATAGAGATAGTTGATGTTTGCTGATAATCAATATTAGTAGGGTTTAGTTTGGAGTAAAGGGTAAATTTGGAATTATCAAAATATAAGATTTCATTCCATTGAAATCCTTGGGTTTTAGGATGGAATGTTCAAATCCTTCATTGGTGGAATTTGGTGGAATTCACACATTCCTTCCATAGAAAAGAATGAACCAAACATGGAAATTGAATTTGGTCAAAGGAATTGGACATTCCAATTCCATCATATTCCATCAGAATCTGCGAACCAAACGCCCCCTAAGTATTTTGTTAGAATTCAATGATTATCTTGTATATTTTAAATTAGAGTTAAATACAAATTTGGTCCATGTGGTTTACAAATATTAACGACTAAGGTCCCTTAAAGAAATATTTAACGAATAACGTCCCTCTACTTTTCATTTTATAACACGTAGGGTCCCTCTTAGTAATACTATTAAATAATGTGTATTTAAGTAGAGGTAAATTTGTCCATTCCTCTATTCTAGGTTTGGTAACATATTTGGTCCCTCCTAAAATTTAGGGATTAAAAACCCTTTTATAGTTTGTAACATATTTGGTCCCTCTATGAATTTAAATAAAAAGTTAAATGCAAAATTGATCCCTATGGTTTACAAAAACTAACAAGTAACATCCCTTAAAAATTAAATTTCATTAATCTCCAAACCTGCACTAGCATTTTTTGGACACAAGTCACAACTACTGTTTGGTTAACTTAAAAAAAATGATTAATAAAGACAAACTAAATAAAACCATGCACATATACAAGGCCATAACTGAGGCACATGCAAAGGACAGTAACCTTAACTTGTGAAGTTTGATTTTCTTTTGTTCAAAATTTGGTGTAGTTATCCCTTCTTAACTTTTTTGTAGCTAATTGCTGCTATTTTGGCATTATTTTTTGTAGCAGCTTTCATGTTGGTTTTGTAGTTGCTGATTTGGAGTCATTTTTGTAGTAATTTTTAATTTAGAGAACATATAAAATCACCACTTGGTTGTCGCCATCCAACATCTTATTTTATGTTGACCAAATATTTATATTTTATGGTGTGATACTTTTTATTTAGCTTGTTTTTATTAATCGTCTTCTTTTAAGTTAACCAAGTAATGGTTTTGACTAGTGAGTTTAAGACTTGTCTTCATGCTTATATCCAAAAAATGCTAGCACTACTGCTAGGTTTGGAGATTAATAAAATTTAATTTTTAAGGGATGCTACTTGTTATTTTTTGCAAACCATAGGGATCAATTTTGCATTTAACTTCTTATTTAAATTCATAGAGGGACCAAATATGTTACAAACTATAAAAGGGTTTTTAATCCCTAAATTTTAGGAGGGACCAAATATGTTACCAAACCTAGAATAGAGGAATGGACAAATTTACCTCTACTTAAATACACATTATTTAATAGTATTACTAAGAGGGACCCTACGTGTTATAAAATGAAAAGTAGAGGGACGTTATTCGTTAAATATTTCTTTGAGGGACCTTAGTCGTTAATATTTGTAAACCACAGGGACCAAATTTGTATTTAACTCTTTAAATTATTTATATTTAAGTTGAGATGTTTATCATGTTTTGATTATGTTTATTAGTTAGTTATGAATTCAAACATATAATTTTAGAAATTTGTACTCATTCATTATTACTTGTAATCTTGAATATTAGATAATGTGTATCAATAAAAAGTACTTAATGCGTAAAAACTTGTTTTTAAAAGTTTTTTCGATAGTTTAATAATAATGTAATTTGTTTTAGATTTAATAATATAATGTTTTTTTAAATCAACATTAAATATTCTGTTATATTTTTTATTTTTTATTTTTTATATTTAAAATTTGATTTTTATTATGTATTTAATTATGCAGAGAGTGATTTTAGGGGATTGAAATGGGAAGTGATTTTATGAGAGTTAAAATAGTTAGAGATAAGAATTGAAAGTTAATAAATAACATTATAATACATAAAGTTTTAATGGTTATTTTTTAAGAGATTTAAAATAATTAGCATTAAATAACGGTACATTAACCTTTAGCAATTGTTTTTAATAGTTTTTATATGGGCTTTATAATATAGTATAAAAGTTTAATAATAATGTAATTTATTTTAGATTTAATAATATAATGTTTTTTAAAATAAACATTAAATATTCTGTTATATTTTATTAATTATATTTTTTATATTTAAAATTTGATTTTTTTTTTCTTTATTTAATTATGCAGGGGAGTGATTTTAGGGATTAAAATGGGGAGTGACTTTAAGGGGGTTAAAGTGGCTAGAAATAACGATTGAAAGTTAATAAATAATATCAAATGTAGTATATAAAGCTCTAATGGTTGTTTTTAAGAGATTTTAAGTAATTATCATTAAATAACGATACATTAACTTTAACAATTGTTTTTAATAGTTTTTTATACGTGCTTTATAACATAGTATAGAAGTTTAATAATAATGTAATTTATTTTAGATTTAATAATATAATGTGTTTTTTAAATAAACATTAAATATTCTGTTAGATTTTATTAATTATATTTTATATTTTTTTATTTAAAATTTGATTTTTATCCTTTATTTAATTATGCAGGGGAGTGATTTTAGGGGATTAAAATGGGAAATGATTTTAGGGGAGTTAAAGTAGTTAGAGATAACGATTGAAAGTTAATAAATAACATTAAATGTAGTATATAAAGTTTTAATGATTATTTTAAGAGATTTTAAGAAATTAGCATTAAATAACAGTACATTATGCTCTAGAAATTATTTTTAAAAGTTTTTTATCCGTACTTTATAATATAGTATAGATATAGATAAGCCGCAAATAAGTTAAAAAGGGTTTTATTATAATAGAAAGAGTAAATTACGTTTTTAATCCATGTGGTTTGTTGAGAATTTCCATTTTTGTCTTTATAGTTTTGAAATTGCATTTTCATCCCTATAGTTTATAATTCATTACCTTTTTCTCCTTATGGGTTACATTTTATTGTTTTTTTCTTCCCTATGGTTTAAAAATCGTTTCTATTTTAGTCATTCATACTTAAAAGTAGTATTTTGGCCTCAGGGACAAAAATATAAATGAATTGCAAATTATAGGGACAAAAACTGAAATTTTAAAACCATAAGAACGAAATTCGTAATTTTTAACAAACCACATGACCTAAAAACATAATCTATATCTATATAAAAGGAGAATACCAAGAAGATGATGTGGCGAATTTGTGAGCCAGGAATAGCTAGAAGGAATTTTCTCAGCTTTTTACTTTTTTAAAATCTCTAATATGTTAATGACTTTTTTATCCCTCAATGAAAACTTTGTCCTCGACTGTAAACCCAGGTATTTTGGTAATTTTCCATTCCTTTAAGATCTGACTATCCATATCCTGCATTTATGTTTAACCTCAACCTATCCCCGTTACGACTTCCTCACTCTCGATTTCTATCCCTCTTATCTCTTTTCAATCTCACTCTCGATTTCTATCCCTCTTATCTCTTTTCAATCTCTCTCCAATTTGTTCCGAAAAATCAATACAATGACCACAGCTGGATTCCACGATGATCTCCAGAATTGAATAAGCTTCATGAAATTCTGGAAACGTAGATGAAGCCGATTTGAAATTGGAGTTGCCGTAGGTGGCTGTCAAAGCAGCGGAAAGTCGAGTGTTTTAGAATCTTTATCCGGGTTTCGATATAACCACTCGCCCTCCCTTGCTTTTGCAGTTAATATGGACTGATGAAGAAGCCGGCGAATACGGCGAGTTTGGCCACTTGTCTACGAGGAATTTCTTTGCTAACTCTTAAATTCTTGCAGAATTCAGGAATTTTTTACCTACGCAATCATTTATTTAGGAGTCATGAATTTATGTATGTTAAGCAGGTCACTTTTCATGGATCACAAACTTTTCAATACCATAATAGGAATTGATTCTAAGCAGCATGTATATGTATGCATATTGAAAGAGCTGTATATATATATATTTTTAACTTATTCTTCTGATGTTATTGTTTATCGTCACAAGATGCAATTTTTATAGTTGTGATTGTGCAATTCTTCATTTGGGAACATAGAATTTGCAAAAGGAAAGGAAATACACTCATGTGTTCTCAAAGTTGAAACTTTTTGATCCAACTAAGGAGTACTGTTGGTGAGTTGTTCTAAATGGGCAGAAGCATTTGACATGCAAACTAAGGGAATAGATTGTTCTTAAGCACTTTGCACAGATTATGAATTGTTGTTTTACACTTTGCTATTTGTTGAAGTAGAAAGCATAAGTAGATTTCCTATTAAGTGAAAAGGATTTGATTAGGTGTGATTTGAAAGCTCTAGAGCATTAATTGTCTTTGCAAGCATGTAATTGTAGCACGTGATGCGAGTATCACGAAATGGTTGGATCTAGAATCATCTGCTGTCAGCAGAGATGGTTTATCAAAAAATCACATACTCGAGATTATTTTACTGATAAGTCTTAGGGTCGTTTACTTAAACACTTACCCAGTAAGTGCTTACCAGCTCATTTAGCATATCGGATGAACATGACAATGATTGAGAATCTTATCGGGTAAGAGCAATGAAAAGGACCAAGAGTCTTACCCGGTAAGTAAGAGTGACGACTCTTACCCGGTAAGCACTTACCGGATAAAAATGTTGCATGAGATGTCATTTTAATGGACTAAAATCTTATCCGGTAAGTTAAGTGAAAGTGTTCAAAATTACCGGTAAGCTCTTACCGGGTATGCATTGCGTAAATGGCCATTATGGAGATTTTTGTGCTGTTGAGTCAACTAGGCTCAGAATGCCTTCAAATGTTTGGGAGCTGTTACTTAATTTTGACACCTATGTTATTCGATTTGTATTTACAGGTTCATAGATAATATCAATAGTTAAACTGGTCAGGACTCATGCTCAAAATACATAATTATTGGAGTACTAGACACATACGAATTTGACAGTTTCATGATAACCGATGCTTCACTTCACTGGTACGCCTTTTGTTTGCGTTGATGAGCTAATATGATGATTAGGGTGTTCACACCAGAATTGAGGTTCACATTAGCATCAGGTTACTAAAAAGATGAAAAAGGTCATTCTTTGACAAAAATCTGAGTTGTTGACATTTATAGAGTATCAATGTCATGTTATATTGATTGGTTGAAGGAGTTTGTCTTACTAAAAACCTCAATAGCATGTTCTTGAATACCTCCTGTTTAAACTTCATGGACACCTCAACCACAAATAAATAAAGGTCATGCCTTGAGGCTCCATATGGCCGGTTTGGTTGTCTGCATTATATATATATATATATATATATATATATATATATATATATATATATATAACGTGACTCCTCCTAAGAAGCAGAAATTGGGTTTCCTTTTTTCTCCACCATCCTTGCTTTACCCTTACTATCTTTGATTTTTCCAATCGATCTACATTGATTATCCATTCACTTTCACATTTAATAACGTCCCTTTCGTCTTCCCTAACCAGGACTTCTCTACAACTCCGATCGTTTCATTTAGTTATTCTTCTATTTTTTGCCTCATCATCTCCCAATCTCCCGCCTTTACTTCGCCATCTTCCAATCTCGGTCTTCGCTTCATCTGACACTCAAAGCCACACAACTTGTGGTTGTAATCGACTCTCAAATAATCTATTTATCCATTTCAGTTTCGTATTTTTTTAATCTAATTTTGTTTCTGTTGAAGGTTTGATGTCAAAATCTATGAAATTTTAGACTCTATTTATTTTTCAAGTTATCGGCAATGGTATGAAATACTGATTAATTTATCAAGCTATCGATTTCAGTTTTATCATGTTATGGATTTTAGTTTCATCAATGGTTGACATGAACATCTACGAAAATTTTATTTTCTCGAGTAATCGATTTTGGCAGTGTTACTTTCTCAAGTTACCGATTTCGGTTTCATCAAACTATTTTTATATAAGCTATGATGCAATTGATGATGATTCAGGACGATGTTGATGTTGCAATGGGTGGGATCCAAATGTATGGCAACAACAATAATGGAGGTGGGTTTCATACCATTATTTATTCTTTAGAGAGTTTCAAATACCTTGTAATTATTCATTCATGCTTAAGATAACGGGTCCCTAAGTGTGTATGTTTCAGTTTATTAAATATCATTTTTTATAGCTTCAACATCTATGTTATTATTTGCATCTCTACTGAAAAGGGCAAACAATGATAGTTTAGGAAATGAATATATGCTAATCTACATTGCACTCCTCTAAAAGGCACATCCTTAGGGAATGATAGATGTTAAACAAACTTACATGTTTGTCAATTTCTAAGCTTTTTAGATCCTCAAATATGGTTAAGAATAACCAGTTGTTTTGGGTTTTTGTACAGTAGAAAATACATTAAGTTGATGGTTGTTTTGGGCTACTATAAAAGATACATGATAATTATGATAATTATCTAAAGGTGGTCTGCTGCTGGGAGTTGCACTTCAAGTACCAAAGAAAATGGGTTGAATATGTACTTTGTCGTCCACAAGCGGAAAGACATGTAAGTTTAACTTTTTGTGACCCCCACAAACTAATTCTTCAAGATCCAAAGGGGTTTGTGAAAATTCCTCCTGATATAATGCATTGTTTCCAAATGGGTATTATCTTTTAGGAAACCATGGATAATAATCTGGCAGGTCCTAAACATCAGGATCAATTCTTTCTTTTTTGTCGATTTAAGCTTTTCTTTTTGGTAGTTTGCATAAATATTAGCATTTTAACATCAAACTATCAATCTCCCTCCTAATATATTGTTTTTTTTACTTCTATCTCCTCATCACCGTATGCTTTGGCCTAAAAATTTAATTCGCTTTTATCTCCTCATCTTCATCTGCTCTGACCTAGGAATCGTATCAAAAAGGAATCCCTTATTTGTATTCATCTCCACGTGGTTTGCCTTCCTCTCTTCCTTATTCTCTCAATCTCTGGCCTAAGGTGTCTCTTGCCTAGGTTTTCAACTTCTCAATTTCCCTCTGCTGTGCCTAGGAACCAGGGATTTAATAGAGTTGGGTTTGGATAAAGAAAAAGGAGATTCCCATATGTTCTGACACCTATTTTAATAAGAGCTGCAAGTTTGTATTCGGCCGTTTCAACGGTATGTGTGAGCAACCACAACCTCTAAAAACAAAGGTAATTTCTACATAATTCCTCATCACCATATAGGTTTTTATTGCTATACCTATTGGTTTATATGAATTTGAGAATGTAGAATCTTGACCTGATTGTGTGAAGCGATCCTTGATTGTTGCATTGTTTTTTTTTTCCTTGTGATTTGACTGAAGGTCAAGTTTCCATGGAGCCGTTATGACATAAAGGCAAAGTGAGTTGGTAGTTTTGTGTTTACATATAATTTTTAAACCAAAATAAAGGTATGGTTGCTTCAATTATATTTACACATGGTGTTAATTGAAAATTATTTATGCATTTAGTATAAACTATAATAACAAAGGTCTAGGATATACCTTTTAGCCTGGTGGATTTAGTAACCATATGAAAGATGTTAGTGTCTTCTTTTCAAGGTTACATGGTCTCTGTATTCTACTTAGTGCATATATTCATAATGGTTTTACCTTGATATTTTATTTTTGCCTATTTCGTTTGCATCACATCTCAAGTTGCTCTTGATATTTTTTTTTTTTGCCTATTTCGTCTGCATCACATCTCAAGTTGCTCTTCTATTGTATCCCATGCTTCCTATCTTCATAATGGTTTGATTAAGTGGTTAGAAAAATTTTGGTTCCAAATCTATTACTTTCTTTGCGTTGTCAATGGACGGTTCCCCCATCCTCTATTAGTCTATTGGGAATCAATTGTTCAATTTTAAGTATGGTAAAACTTGTTGTTTTTATCTTGGTTGTTACGTTTGTGAACAATTGTCTTCCGTCTTCTGTTTTGGTGCATCTCTTTGTTGTGATCTTATACGATGGATTGGGTTTCAGTGAGAAATGAAGGTATAGCGAGAAGGGTAAGAAGAGATTTGGACCCTTGATCAATCATAATAGAAAATCACACTAATGAGATGCACCAAGATGCATTGTATCAATTCCCGTGAGAAGTGCAATTCATGGGTGGGTATGAGATTAAAAGTGATCAAGGGTCCAAATCCCTTCTTACGCATCTCATATGAACTCTTTTTCTCACACGATCCTTCGTTCTTATACGATTGTATCTTTATTTCATTTTAGGTGTTTCTAGACATGGGTGCAAGGGAGCAAAAGTGATGTTATGTGCATGTATTTTCCCGTTGGTTTAATTGTTTGTGCTTCTAGGTATGTTGAATTCATATGGTTTGATGTTGTATTTTAATTTATTTGGTTCAGTTGAATTCAAAAGATGCAGAAGCAAATAAATTTTTTTGTTGTTGAAGACTTATGAATATGAGGTCTGCTAGGAATGGGCTAAGAATACTGATGAAAGTTGGTTCGTTTTCTGTAGTTTTTGGCAAAAAATTGTTAACGTGAGCAAAGGATATTGTTGTCAATGATGAACCGTTGACCTTCTATGCTTTGAAGTTAACGAGCCTCTATTATGTGGGTTGTAATTTCCGTAATTGGATTTTGAGGTTCAAATTATTTGGCTTTGAGGATGATGTTCAACCAATCAACCGAAGAATAGTGGTATGTTTATTTTGGGAGGGGGATTTGAATTTTTGTCAACGAAGATGGGATGCAAAGGCTTTAATGTTTTAATTTTTAAATATATACTCATGAAAGTGGATGATAGATTTGATAGGGTAAATGCGAGCTCAGATTGGTGAGATTTTTTTGATTGATAGAAATTTATTTTTCTCTATCACAACTTTTCTTAATAATTTTTGCATTTCCAAAGTGTTCTTTTTGTACATGGTTAGCATCGAAAGATTTTATATATGGATGCTTTGGTTTAAAAAATAAAAAAATGATATAAATTTTTACTATTGTTCATTTACTTTTCCAAACATGTTTTGAGAAAGAGATTTTTTTTATGGGTACATACCGTATGCTTATTTCTTTTCTGTAATTATATATATATATATATATATATATATATATTCTATGAAATATTAAATTTCTTTCGTCTCTTTTTTTATGGGTAAATATCGTTGCATATTTCTTTTCAGTTATTATATTTTTTTAGTAATCAAGTAAACTTATAAGGTAAGGAAGGGTGATAACTGTTGTCAGCAAACATTTACTTGGTAAGCATTTGATAAACAGTCCCATAGTACATATTTTCTAACAAAAATATTTCGTCACCGCGCAACGCGTGGTGGCACACACTAGTTTACTCTAATAAAAATATAAAGGTTTTAGATTGCTAAGTTGGCATTAAGATAGACAAAGAAAAAAACTTAAAAATTTCCAACCATTCTATTTGTAGATGCTCAACCAAAAAAAGTAGAAGAAACATAAGTGGTATATAATTTGTTTAATATAAATATAGTAATAATATAATATAAAATATATATTTTTTAATATTATATAAAAAATATGAATATATAAATAAAAATGTAATATAACTTTGTTATATATATATATATATATATATATATATATATATATAGGGAGAGGTTCATTTGAGAAATGGTAAATGTATGAGAAATAGATAAGTAATCTTAGTCATTCATCTGGTCAATATTTGCGGCTTTGACCGCGAAACACCGGATAATTCCTTGTATGGTCTATAGCAGGTAGAGGGTAATTTCGTAAAATACGCGGGATGAGTTCATATGTGAATCAGTTAATTAGTTCATATGAGAATCAGTTAATTAGTTCATATATGAATCACAAAAGTTCATATATGAATCCGTTAATTAATTCAACTGATTCATATATGAACTTACAGTTAATTAGTTCATATGTGAATCAGTTAATTAGTTCATATTTGAATCACAAATGTTCATATATGAATTAGTTAAAAGAGTTCAGATATGAATTACACTAATTCACTTATGAACATATAGTTCATATGTGAATTATACAGGTTCATATATGAACACAACCCGCAAATTTTGTAAAAATTACGAAAGTGTCCTTCTATTTTTGGAATAGCCACAACTTTTGACCAGTCAAAGCTGCAAGTTTTGACCAGTCAAAGCCAAAATATTTGACCAGTCAAATCCGATCTTGACCGTATGAATGGCTAGGATTACTTCTCTATTTCTCATATATTTATCATTTCTCAAATGAACCTAAGGCTATATATATACACATAAATAAATAGGGGATAGTTCAAATTAGAAGTTTAAAAATGTTAAGAATGTGAAAATAAATCTCAACTATTAGATAAGATTTTTGAGTGGTCAAAGATCTTAAGGGAAAGATATATTATATATAAATATAAAAAAAATCATGACTATATTTTAATAACCTATGTAAGATGAAGGGTGTGTTTTAAAACTTTTGTATAATTAAATCCACATTATATCACCAACTAGGTAACAACACCGCGCCTTGCGCAGCGAATCGAACGATTATTATATGAACGCAAGTACGACGAATAGTGTAATCTATGAAAATATTATCTTTTGAACTTATCAATAATGTAGCAGTAGAAATAAATGTTGGTCAATTTTATAAGTCATCGAACCAAAAAAATCCAATTTGTGAAATCCAAAAAAAAATATTCGAAAATGAAAAGTAGAGATTGTGATGTTTGTTGTTAAAGTTCATCCTAAACGGTTTTTGAGGTTGCATTAGTAACATGGACAAAATATATATACATTTCCATCATCAACGGTTAAAAATATTTCATAAAAATATAATAAAAAAATTTCAATATGAAATATAAACATAAAATAAATAAAAACATATAAATTAAATTTATAAACCTGACATTATTGTGTCATCATTAACGTGTGATTCAGCTAAACTTTGAGATATAAACTCAAAGCCATTGACGGGTATTTTTATCACATCTTCTTCTAATCTTTTTATAAAAGTGAAAGTCAAAAAACTTATATTGTACTTAGTTAAAAGTGGTCAGTAATTTCCTTTACTTTCAATGACCTCAAACATTTTTAAACAATACAAAACACCCTCACAGCCTCACTCAATAGATGACGAAACATTGAGACCAAATTTTTATGCACAAATGCATGCATTAAGGTTTCCTTAAAAAAAAGGTGGATAACAAATGAGACAAATTATAAGAAATTGGTAACACAATTGACAATTTCATCATACCTTCTCATCGATTAGAATCATATATAAACTGATCAATTCTCCACCTTTCTTTGTGTTTAGACATTCCCACATTCTACAAATCCGAATTTGAATAATGTAATCATCACGATCATTTTTCAAGTTGTTTAGTAAGAAAATACTTCATGACGCTTTAAATCAAATAACAAACAATGATTCATGCATTTGGAAATAATTACCTTTTCTACAACTTTATATAGAGAGAAATTGAATTAAAGTATATTATATATTTTTCCAAAATAAAATATAAAAAACAATTGTTAGGTTAATATGATTTATAAAGATTGATAGCTTATTCAAAAAAAAAAATTATATTATACATTTTTCAGTTAATATAAGTTTTGATTTATGAACATTGTTAGTTACTAAATAATATATGTTTATCAGATAAATAAAGGTTTAAATAATTAATGACAGACATTTAACGTATGACATTTATTTAAAAATAATTCAAAATTCTTTAAAAGTTTTGATTTATAAACATTGTTAGCTTATTCAAAAAAAAAACTCTATTAAAAATAAGTTTTGATTTATAAACAATTGTTAGGTTAATATGATTTATAAAGATTGTTAGCTTATTCAAAAAAAAAAAAAACTATATCATATATTTTTCACTTAATATAAGTTTTGATTTATAAACATTGTTAGTTACTAAATAATATATGTTTATTAGATAAATAAAAGTTCTAAAACTAATGATAAAAACTATATTATATATTTTTCACTTAACTCAAAATTCTAGAAAAGTTTTGATTTATAAATATTGTTAGCTTATTCAAAAAAATACACTATTTTTTTATTAATAAACAATTGTTAGGTTAATATGATTTATAAAGATTGTTAGCTTAAAAAAAACTCTATTAAATATTGTTCACTTAATATAAGTTTTGATTTATAAATATTGTTAGTTAGTAAATAATATATGATTAATAGATAAATAAGAATTGTGATTTATAAAGTTTTTTTAATGATTTTCATATATCTTAAAATGAAAAATGAAAATTTTTAATAATTAATGATAAACATTTAATGTATTACTATTATTTAAAAATAATTCAAAATTCTAGAAAATTAGATAAATACTAAGAAAGTGTTCTCCTTCACTTTCTCTCCTATGCCCTCCTTTATATATATATATATATATATTGATTGTTAGCTTAAAAAAAACTCTATTAAATATTGTTCACTTAATATAAGTTTTGATTTATAAATATTGTTAGTTAGTAAATAATATATAATTAATAGATAAATAAGAATTGTGATTTATAAAGTTTTTTTAATGATTTTCATATATCTTAAAATGAAAAATGAAAAGTTTTAATAATTAATGATAAGCATTTAATGTATTACTATTATTTAAAAATAATTCAAAATTCTAGAAAATTAGATAAATACTAAGAGAAGTGTTCTCCTTCACTCTCTCTCCTATGTCCTCCTTTATATATATATATATATATTGATTGTTAGTTACTAAATAATATATGTTTATTAGATAAATAAGAATTATGATTTATAAATTTTTTTTAATGATTTTCATATATCTTAAAAAGAAAAATGAAAAGTTTTAATAATTAATGATAAGCATTTAATGTATTACTATTATTTAAAAATAATTCAAAATTCTAGAAAATTAGATAAATATTAAGAAAGTGTTCTCTTTCACTCTCCCTCCTATGCCCTCCTTTATATATATATGCCCTCCTTTATATATATATATATATATATATTGATTGTTAGTTACTAAACAATATATGTTTATTAGATAAATAAAAGTTCTAAAACTAATGATAAAAACTATATTATATATTTTTCACTTAACTCAAAATTCTAGAAAAGTTTTGATTTATAAATATTGTTAGCTTATTCAAAAAAATACACTATTTTTTTATTAATAAACAATTGTTAGGTTAATATGATTTATAAAAATTGTTAGCTTAAAAAAAACTCTATTAAATATTGTTCACTTAATATAAGTTTTGATTTATAAATATTGTTAGTTAGTAAATAATATATGATTAATATATAAATAAGAATTGTGATTTATAAAGTTTTTTTAATGATTTTCATATATCTTAAAATGAAAAATGAAAAGTTTTAATAATTAATTATAAGCATTTAATGTATTACTATTATTTAAAAATAATTCAAAATTCTATAAAATTAGATAAATACTAAGAAAGTGTTCTCCTTCACTCTCTCTCCTATGCCCTCCTTTATATATATATATATATATATATATATATATATATATATATATATATATATATATATATATATATATATATATTGATTGTTAGCTTAAAAAAAACTCTATTAAATATTGTTCACTTAATATATGTTGGTCCCAAATATCAGTAAATAAACAAGCAAAGTATTGTAGAAGGGGGGTTGAATACAATACACACAATTTTTCACTTACTTTAATCCGCTTTGAGAGATATTCTTCTTCTTTGTCTTCTTCGGCTGATCTTTGACTTCACCGAACATTTGTATAGAAACCAAGCTGCTAAAAGAACCCCAAACATATTCTAAGTAAGATGATATAAGATGGAAGATCAGGAGGACATCTTCAAATCTTCAGATGACCCAACAATCTCCCCCTATTTGAGGATGACATCCATACTAAAGAATAGAACAAAGAGTGTACTGAATAAATACATTTTGACCCATCTTTACTCTTGTTGGGTTCTTTTCACATAGACCTTTTTTTTTTTTGGTATATGACTTTTACATAGTGAAAGAAAAAAGTATAACTATACAAACGAATAAATGAATACAATGAATAAAGAATGAGAAAGAGAAAATACAAAGATATAGAAGACAGTAGTCGGGATTGTTTGAACTTGAGTGGTTGGTTGCTCCCCCTCAATTCATAATCCCCCTCAACTAATATCAGGTGGCTTTGATCACATAGTACATTGCAAAATTAGTTTCAGCAGAGTTTAAGCTTGAGTGGTAAGATGCCCCCCCTCAACTCATACTCCCTCTTAACTAAGAAGTCAGAAGATTTTCGGGATCCTCCGAACCTGCTCCTGGAAGGGCAGATTCATCCATGGATCGTGCAGAAGCATCAGGACTGAGAATCCTGGGTGATAGGCTGTGAGGTAGAGAAGAGGCACCTTGGATAGGGAAGGAGTCCAAGTCATCCTTATCAACCAAGGAAAAGGTTGATGAGGGAATAATAGGGGTCCCCAATTTTACAATTGTATCCTTTTGTGAGGATACAAAGGAGGTGGTTTTGGGTTTAGCAGAGTCCCCGGGCCCGGATGGGAAAATTTCAACACCTACCGATTGTGGAGAATCGGTGGGTGGAGTTTGTGGCTTGGCCCTTGAAACCTTCCTCAACCTCTTGAGAGGAGAGGGGGGGGGAAGAAGGTGAGTGCCTCCGCTTTGAAGAGAGATGTGTGATCGGGGCAACAACCGAAGGTTCTTTCGGTCGTATGGTCATCTTAGCTAGTGCGGAGGTGCCGGAAGCTTTTGAGGATTTTTTTGCTAGCCGGCTTCACTTGGGATGGGACAGATGGGGCCACTACAGATGAGAGATCCTTGGACACCGGAGTGTAGAGAGCATCAACCCATTGTAGATCGGAAGAATTTATGAAGGAAAACATACCTGGGCTGAGAGCTTGATTGGTGGATAGAGGGCCCTTGTTGAGAGAGGTTCTTCTTGAGTTTCTAAGTGTTGATAGAAGAGTCATCACCAAATCAACTAGAGAGCCAACAAATTTTCTCCCCCTATTTGATGATGACACCAACACATAGAAAAAAATGGTACTAACACTCAAGAAAAATACAAGACACGAAGAACTCATAAATACAGTGGCCCATTGTGGTTTTTTTTTTTTATGGGCTCTTTTCTTTCTTTCTTTTTTTGTTTTTGTTTTGTTTTTTTTTTTGTTTTTTTTGTTTTTTTGTTTTTGAAAAGAAAAAAAGTGGAAGAGAGAATGGGGGAAAGGAAGAAATTGTTTGAGATATGGAAGAAAGTAGGGAGTGATGGAGAAAGTCTAGTAAATGGGGAAACGAAGAAGCAAAAGATTATAGAAAGGTAGGATATGGGAGGAGGGGTAAGAGAGGGAGGGATGAATGTAGGAAAGGTAAGGATGAGAGGGATGGGATGGGTAGGTAAGTCTTGGGAAAGGAAAAAAAATGGGGGGGGGGGTTCGGCTAGAGGGTGAGGGGAGGGGGAAGGGGGGTTCGGCCAAGGGAGGGAGGGAGGGAAGAGAGAGAGAGCCGAAGGGAGAGGGGAGGGAAGAGGGAGAGAGCCGAAGGGAGAGGGGAGGAGGAGGAGGGGGAGTTCGGTTTGTGGAAGGGTGTGGGGAGGGGGGATTCGGCTAAGAGGATGGTTGGGGTGGGGGAGGGTGGTAGCCGAGAGATAAAAAAAAATGGGGAGGGTGTTTTGTTCGGTTACCGAGAAAGAGGATGGGGGGTGTGGTGATGGTGGCTTCGGCTAGGGGGTGTTTGGTTGAAGGGAAGGGAAGGGGAGGGAGGGGGTGGTAGCCGAAGGGGGGAAAGGGAGAGTAGGGGCCGAGAAAAAAAAAAGAGGGGTGACAATGGGTTGTTTCAGTGGCTTCGGTGGCTAGGGAAACCGAAGACAAAGAGAAGAGGGGATTTCGGTGTGGTGTGGGCCGAAGAGGGAGGGGTCGAATGAGAGGGTGAGAGATAGAGAGAGATAGCCGAAGTGAGGGATTGAGAGAAAGAGAGGGCTAGAGAGAGAGAGAGAGGGATTTTCGGTGGAGTGGGATGTTCGGCCGAGAGGGGGAGGGGGTGGGTGATTGCCGAAAAAAATAAAAGGGGAGAGGGGATCGGTGGGGAGGTAAGGGAGTTGGGTGTGGTGTTCGGCTAGGGAAGGATAAGGATGGGGTTCGGTTGGCTTAGAGGGGAAGGAAAAAAAATGTGGGGATGTGGGATAGAAAGAGAGAGAGAGATAGGTAGATAGAGAGCCGAAGAGAGGGATGGGTTAGAGAGAGAGGTGTGAGGAGAGAGAGAGAGCTACCGAAAGAGAAGAGAAGAGAGAGAGAGCTACCGAAAGAGAGAGAGAAAAATATATATATATATATATATATATATATATATATATATATTTTGTTTGTTTGAAATTCATCGGCAAGAAAAGAAATAAAAATGAATTTTTTTTTATTTAACTCAAATTGGTGAGAGTAAAAAAAATTATTTAAAAAATTGAAACTCTTTTTTTTTTAAATATAGAAGGAAAAAAATGAGAGGGATGTAGGAGTCGGCTCCTTAGAAGCCGAAAGTAAAAGAAGATGGGGGAAGAGGGGTCTTCGGCTCGATATGGAGGCCGAAGAAAAGGAGGGCTTCGGTGGGTGGTGGGAGCCCAAAGGGGGAATAAGGGGTGGTGGGACAAAAAAAATTAAGGGATGGTGGGTTATGTGGCCGAGGAAGGCATGGGGAGCCGAAGAAAAAAATGAGAAGGAGGTGTTGGGAGGGGGGGATTTCGGTTTGTAGTTGGGAGAACCGAAGAAAAAAAAAGGGGATATAAGGGTGGTTGGTAGGTTCGGTGGGGGTGGGAGAACAAAAAAAAATTGTTATTATTATTATATATATATATATATATATATTATATGTTTCAAATCCATCGATATAATTGAAAAAAAAAACTTTTTTTTATAAAGCAAACATCGACTGCAGTAAAAAAATAATTTTTTTTTAAATCAAAACCAAAAAAAAATTTGAAAAAAATAATAACCTTTTTTTTTTAACTTCGGCTGAAAAAAAATAGAAAATTGATTTTTTTTTTTAAGTTCGGCAGCCGATGAACAGTAACCGAATTTTTTTTTTTTTTAAATTTTCGGTAGCCGATGAACAGTACCACCGAAGTTTTTTTTTTTTTAAATCGGTAGATGAGGAAGAAGGAATGTTGTAGGTGAGAGTTGGATGGAACATCTTTGAGAGAGAAAGATGGAAGATCGACAGGAATAGGTAAAGAAGGAATGTATGGTTGAGAAAGTGGGATAATTTGTGGTGAAGTTTGAGGTTGAGACGAGGATGAGATATCAAATATGGATTTGAGTTAGATGAAGGATTATGAGAATCTTCACCAACACATGATGATATCCACCAATCATCATCTCATGAAGAGATGATGACTTAAGATCATCAAACTTCACATGAGTAGATGCAGTTTCTCCGAAGATGGTGGACTCGGTAGGCTTTTGAAGAGTAAGAGAGAGAGGGATCGAAGATAGTGAGAGAGGTTGAGGGCCGAAGAAAGGGAAGGGAGGTATAAGGGAGGTTTGTTCTTTGGTGGGTTTAAGAGGCCGAAAGAGAGAGATGAGAAGAGAGAGAGAGATAAAGAGAAAAGGGATGTACCTGGGGTAGATGAGGTAGAGCACTCAGCAAACACAATGGCCATAGAGAAGGATTGAGCTTCACTGTTCATCAACATCATCTATTTTAGCCATGAAACAAAGGTTGACCATTTCTTTGTCACTTTCAAAAGTGGGTTCATCTGCCCAATCATGGGTTTCAGTCATTTGACCTTTTCCCTTTTTGAGCAAGGTTTCATTTCTCTCCTTCTCTCTCTTATATTTTGCCTTGTATTTCTCAACCCGGTCAGACTTTGAGGAGACGGACATATTTGTCTTTTGGAAAGAAGGTTGGTAAGAATCAGACTTGGTTCTGACAGACCTAGAGGATGTACGGTTAGAGGAGGACAGTCTAGATTTATCAGAGGACCTGCTCCTGCATTCAGAAGCAAAGTGTCCTTTCCTCCCACACCTGTAACATTCCTCATTTGATTTGTCAGAGGGAGAGATTTTAGAAAAAGTAGAAGAGGGTTTTCTTGAAAACTTGGATTTTCCAGAAGAGAATCGAGAGTTACTGGAAATTTCCTCACCTTCATCATCAGCCTCACTAAGGTAGGCTTCTGAAGGATCATTGGGATCCTCTTGACTATTATTATCAGAATCTGAGGGATAGGTGATCCTAGGGACACACACAGTACTTTTGGAAGATTCACCGACAAGAGCTAGAGAAGAGCTTTTGATGTCTTTGGTGATGGACTTCCTGAGCATTTTCGTCTGCTCATAGTTGAAGAGGGTGCCATACAAGGCAGTGAGAGGCATAGAGTCAAGATCCTTGGTAGACTTGAAACAAGTACAGATGTTTTCCCAAAACTCAGGAAGACAGTCCATGAACTTGCACAAGACTTCCTCATTATCATATATGCGACCCACAAGTTTAAGATCATTGAGAAGACTGTTAAAGCGATTGTAGTAGTCTGAGAGAGACTCACCCTTCTCATGAGAGAAGAGTTCATACTTTCTTACAAGAGCAATCTTTTTGCTCTTTTTCACCTCAGACGTACCTTCATAAAGAACACACAGAGTGGACCACATTTCTTTTGCAGTAGAAAGGTTAACGAGAGAATGATAGACCTCATCAGGCAGAGAGAGGGCAATGATGGCTCTGACTTTAGTATTAAGAGCTATAAGACGTCTGTCTTCATCATTATATTTGCTGGGATCCTTTACAATGTATCTCCCATTTGCTGGAGTTCTTTCTTCCTCAGAAGAGTCCTCATCAGCATTTCCCTTATCTGCCTTTTTGGTATTGTACCGGTCCCAAACCCTAGGAAGAAAAGGACCTTCATGTAAGATAGTAGGATATCTGCTGTCAACTCCTTCTAGAAAGAGTATCATACGACTTTTCCACAAGAAGAAGTTATTGGGGTTAAACTTTGGTGGTTTGGCTATAGAGCCATTGTCGTATGAAACAGCAGTGGTGTTTTGAGAAGAATCGTTTTTCAAAGAAGAAGAAGAAGAAGAAGAGGCTGCCATTGCGGATCTAGTTTATTGAGTTAAACTGAACCGCTCTGATACCACTTGTTGGTCCCAAATAGCAGTTAAATAAACAAGCAAAGTATTGTAGAAGGGGGGGTTGAATACAATACACACAGTTTTTCACTTACTTTAATTCTTATTGATTTGAAATCAAGAATTACACATAGAAAAGTTTTGATTGTCGCGGAAGAGAATAGATGAAATCTATTCAAACAATCTTACACATAGAGAATGAAGAACAATTGTAAAACACTTAGAAAACAACTTAACTTAGTAGAGAGAAAGTTGCCAGGCACTTAGAGAACTTGAAGGTAGTAGAGCTGGTTCTACTGGGTATCTTGAATGTTGAACCATCCTCCATATTTATAGTGCCTCATGCATTAAATGCATGGGACACCTGTTGAGCAAAGGATGGACACAGGTCTTCAGCAAGGTACAGGATGTACCTTTTGTCTTGAGGTGTTTTGGCTTGAAGTGTTGACCTGCAGGATGGTGTAGACCTTTCCTTAAAATGGTGTAGGAGACAAAGCTTACTTTATCTGATCTTCATATGAGGTCCACGTAAATGCAAGATATCACAAATATACTTTGTCAGAAAAGTACAATGTGAAGAGAGAAATCTTCAGGCCTTGAAGATTAAGAAGTCTTCGGCTCCTGAAGATTGAGAAGTCTTCGGCTTCCGAAGATTGAGAAATCTTCGGCTTCCGAAGAAGTCTTCGGCCGAAGAGGTCTTCGGCTCCTGAAGACTGAGAGGTCTTCGGCTCCTGAAGACTGAGATCGGCACCATCCTGGCCAATGGTGTTGATCAAGTAGGCATACTTGGCTTTGGACTGAGGAGTCTATCTTCAATCCGCTTTGAGAGATATTCTCCTTCTTTGTCTTCTTCGGCTGATCTTCGACTTCACCGAACATTTGTATAGAAACCAAGCTGCTAAAAGAACCTCAAACATATT
Source organism: Arctium lappa (assembly GCA_023525745.1). Lineage (NCBI taxonomy): Eukaryota > Viridiplantae > Streptophyta > Magnoliopsida > Asterales > Asteraceae > Arctium > Arctium lappa. The sequence continues at coordinate 55,741,159 of CM042049.1, read as the reverse complement.
CTAAGTAAGATGATATAAGATGGAAGATCAGGAGGTCATCTTCAAATCTTCAGATGACCCAACAATCTCCCCCTATTTGAGGATAAAAACTATATTATATATTTTTCACTTAACTCAAAATTATAGAAAAGTTTTGATTTATAAATATTGTTAGCTTATTCAAAAAAATACACTATTTTTTTATTAATAAACAATTGTTAGGTTAATATGATTTATAAAGATTGTTAGCTTAAAAAAACTCTATTAAATATTGTTCACTTAATACAAGTTTTGATTTATAAATATTGTTAGTTAGTAAATAATATATGATTAATAGATAGATAAGAATTGTGATTTATAAAGTTTTTTTTAATGATTTTCATATATCTTAAAATGAAAAATGAAAAGTTTTAATAATTAATGATAAACATTTAATTTATGACTATTATTTAAAAAGAATTCAAAATTCTAGAAAATTAGATAAATACTAATAAAGTGTTCTCCTTCACTCTCTCTCCTATGCCCTCCTTATATATATATATATATATATATATATATATATATATATATATATATATATATATATATATATTGATGATTGTTAGTTAGTATATAATATATGATTAATAGATAAATAAGAATTGTGATTTATAAAGTTTTTTTCATGATTTTCATATATCTTAAAATGAAAAATGAAAAGTTTTAATAATTAATGATAAGCATTTAATGTATACTATTATTTAAAAATAATTCAAAATTTAGAAAATTAGATAAATACTAAGAAAGTGTTCTCCTTCACTCTCTCTCCTATTCCCTCCTTTATATATATATTGATGATTGTTAGTTAGTAAATAATATATGATTAATAGATAAATAAGAATTGTGATTTATAAAGTTTTTTAATGATTTTCATATATCTTAAAATGAAAAATGAAAAGTTTTAATAATTAATGATAAGTATTTAATGTATTACTATTATTTAGAAATAATTCAAAATTCTATAAAATTAGATAAATACTAAGAAAGTGTTCTCCTTCACTCTCTCTCCTATGCCCTCCTTTATATATATATATATATATATATATATTGATGATTGTTAGTTAGTATATAATATATGATTAATAGATAAATAAGAATTGTGATTTATAAAGTTTTTTTAATGATTTTCATATATCTTAAAATGAAAAATGAAAAGTTTTAATAATTAATGATAAGCATTTAATGTATACTATTATTTAAAAATAATTCAAAATTCTAGAAAATTAGATAAATACTAAGAAATTGTTCTCCTTCACTCTCTCTCCTATGCCCTTCTTTATATATATATATTGATGATGATTATTAACTTATTCAAAAAAATACACTATTTTTTTATTAATAAACAATTGTTAGGTTAATATGATTTATAAAGATTGTTAGCTTAAAAAAAACTCTATTAAATATTGTTCACTTAATATAAGTTTTGATTTATAAATATTGTTAGTTAGTAAATAATATATGATTAATAGATAAATAAGAATTGTGATTTATAAAGTTTTTTTAATGATTTTCATATATCTTAAAATGAAAAATGAAAAGTTTTAATAATTAATTATAAGCATTTAATGTATGACTATTATTTAAAAATAATTTAAAATTTTAGAAAATTAGATAAATATTAAGAAAGTGTTCTCCTTCACTCTCTCTCTTATGCCCTCCTTTATATATATATATATATATATATATATATATATATATATATATTGATATGATTTATAAAGATTATTAGCTTAAAAAAAACTCTATTAAATATTGTTCACTTAATATAAGTTTTGATTTATAAATATTGTTAGTTAGTAAATAATATATGATTAATATATAAATAAGAATTGTGATTTATAAAGTTTTTTTTAATGATTTTTATATATCTTAAAATGAAAAATGAAAAGTTTTAATAATTAATGATAAGCATTTAATGTATGACTATTATTTAAAAATAATTTAAAATTCTAGAAAATTAGATAAATACTAAAGAAGTTCTCTCTTTCACTCTCTCTCTTAGGCCCTCCTTTATATATATATATATATATATATATATTGATTGTTAGGTTAATATGATTTATAAAGATTGTTCACTTAATATAAGTTTTGATTTATAAATATTGTTAGTTAGTAAATAATATATGATTAATATATAAATAAGAATTGTGATTTATAAAGTTTTTTTAATGATTTTTATATATATCTTAAAATGAAAAATGAAAAGTTTTAATAATTAATGATAAACATTTAATGTATGACTATTATTTAAAAATAATTCAAAATTCTAGAAAATTAGATAAATACTAAAGAAGTTCTCTCATTCACTCTCTCTCTTAGGCCTCCTTTATATATATATATTGATTTACTCATTTTTCAAAAAATTCACCCTTTTTTCTACATAAAAATTAGATTACTCATTTTTCTTAAATTAAATTATAAAAAACATAAATAATATTTTATTTAAATAAGTTTAAGTTATATTAATAAAACAAAATTTTCATTATCTTTAATTCAAGTTCCATGAAATATAATATATATATATATATATATATATATATATATATATATATATATATATATATAAAGAGAGAGAGGGGGAGGATCATGCAAGAAACAAACTAATTTGCAAAAACGGATATGAGCAATATAATCTATTAATTAAAAAACATCATAAATAAAAAATGAAAAATAATTATAGAAATTAGAATAATTACCATAATTTGAATTGGATAAATCCTTAAAATTTTCATTATATGTTTTAGATATATTTATTTTTATTAAAGGGAAAAACAAATAGAACATCAATATGGAGAGAATAACAATAAGACAGAGAGAAGAAGCTTGTAATTCTCATTAATCATAAGTCCTTTAAATAGGGAGGTGTTTACAAAGAAAAGGAAATATTCATTATGGTAAATTCTAATACTAGGAAAATATTATATCAATCACTTCCTTTTGATGATGGCACATAATCCTCCAACACTCCCCCTTGTGTCGAGTCAAATGAGTGATGGTGCACAATTGTTGCCTCGTTAAAACCTTACGTCAAAATAAAAACCTAGTGGGAAAAAATAAAAGTGTGACGAAGGAAAGAGTACAACGCACCAGTTTTTTTGCAATATATAGACTTTTCCTTCAATCTAGTTTTCTCTTAGATTCGTACATTAATCGAGAGAGTTAGGAAAATATGATGGCACTAAAACCTTACACCAAGGAACAAAACCCAATGGGAAAAATAAAACCTTGGTTAAGGTAAGAGCACAACATACCAATATCACAAATATAGTAGACTCCCCCTTTTGTCTACTACTCCCCTTGATTCGTGCATTAATCTAGGGAGTTTGGAAAATATTTGCGTTTACTTTCTACATGTTTCCCAATATATGGATTTAGGTAATGATTTGGTAAAATATGTAATATTCTCCTGGCATCTTACTTGATTCAATTGAATCTCGATGAGAGTTTTCTTATTGTTGATTGTATAAGACTTAAGCAGAATATGCTTTGTGTTATCACCCTTGATGTATCTTATGTCATTTCTTCGATACATGATGCATTATTTTCATATATGCAAATTGGATACTGGTTGAACCCAAAATTACTAACTCTTCTAATATATGTAATGATAGTCCTTAATCATATACATTATCTCATGGAGAGTAATATTATTGGATTAGTTCAAGGAGGTAGTTACAAGGGTTTGCTTAGCTTACTTCCAAGCAATCGGCGTATTCCCAGTGGTAATTCCTTATCCAATTTGAGAACAACCTTTGTATGGGTCAGACAGATACCTAATATCAGCAAAGACATACCAAGAGGTTGTTTGGTGTTTTTCTATAAGAGCTAGTACTTTTGATGATTACATTCTAAGTAGGTATTGAATTTTCATTATCAATCTCATTTTTATTTCTACAGGGAAAATGTAAGCCCGTGTCAATGGTTCTAAAAGATTTACTTGATATCATTCCAAATGACGTTGCGTTGACGCTGAGCTAAATCTAGCTAACAAGTTCACTGAGAAATAGAATATACAGTCAAGTGTATTGTGCTAAGTACTATAATGCTTATATTGTACTTAGATAGGGAATTCCAGCTCCCAACACTTTTTCGTCACCATCCTTTAGACGAAATGGACAATTCCTTATATCCAAAACTTTGACCAATCATGGGAGTGCTAACCGGATGCGCTTTGTCTATATTGAATTGCCTGATTATTTTCTAGACATGTGCGATCGGTGAATATTTCACAAACTCGGTGTCCTGACTCAAATAGCTAGATAAACCCAAGTTTTCCCAAGATTTTTATCTCAAATTTAGATTTCAAGTTGCTTGTGGTTTCTCTTATTTCATCAAGAGTGCCTATTATGTTCATAACATCGACATATAAAGCTACTTTGAAAATCTATAACTTGTTTTTCTACATAAGTACGCAAGGGCACAATTCATAGTTCTTATATATCATTTCCCAATCAAGTGTTCACTTAGGGGGTTATACCACATCTGCATAGATTGTTTTAATCTATAAAGTGAGTGTTTCAATTTTATTGCAAACGCACTTCGTGGTTTAGAGTTACTTGATTTTGGTAATGTAATGCCATCGAGCACTTTTATATCTCTGAATCTAGATCCCCATAGAGATATGTATTAACCACATCCATGAGCTGCATTTCCAGTCCTTCAAAAACTACTAGGCTAATTAATTAGCATAACGTTATAACGTCCATCACGGGAGAGTAAGTCTTCTCGTGGTCAATCCAGGCGTTGTGAGAAACCTTGCGCCAAAGGAGAGTCTCATACATTATGACTTGATTATTCTCATTACGCTTTACGACAAATGATTTATCTATGTCTTACAAGCTTTACACTTGGTGGGTTAGCACTACCAAACCAAATACCTGTTCATTTGTCAAATAATATGATTCTCCTGGATTGCTTATTTAGGCCAATTTACTCTTTGTTGATATTTTTCAACTGAGCATGGTTCGATGTCAATGTGCTTTATCATCTCATAAGCAACAATATATGCGAAATATATCATCAATGAGTATGTATGATCTGTCCATCGACTCATATGTACTCTCATAATTCATTTGAAATTTCTTTAATCTCTGGAATCAATATTAACTTTGGAGCATCCTCCAGTAATGATTCATAGACATAGTTTAATCAGAGACAATCTCATGAGAGGTTTATGTATTGATGACGTTGTGCCTTACTCTTCTCTTCCTTTAGATGAGTATCTATCGAACCAAGTAGCTTCCCCCATTTTCGTTTGGGAGCTACGACCTCAACCACACCTCCACCATGTGTGATTGCAACACACTTTCCAGCGACATTGTGCCCTTGTTTGGGGACTTTAACCTTGCGAGTATATTTGCAGCTCGTATATATGATCTTGTCACTTCTGGAATAACATTAAACGTATCAAGTACCGAGTTTGATTCGTTTGACTTCAACATTACATTGTGTGTTAGACTGAAATTGTATTCAAGATTAAATGAGGGTTATTGTTGTAATTAGTGTTTGTGTGTGTGTTGTAAATGAGCTTAGAAGGTTTGACCTTGCTTGGTCATGTTGACCTATATATAATCAAGTCCTTGTGTTGTTTCTAGTAGGTGTGTAAGTAAGTGTGTGAAAGTGAAGGTGTAATCTTGGTGGTAATTGAGAGAGAGTAAGAACACATAGTTGCATATTGAGTAAACACACAAACACTCAATCTTATGGTTTGATGCAATCTTTGTGATTAATAAACAAAAGTGTTTTGTGTAAATCTGTATGTGTAAAGGCTAGTAAATCTTGGGCCACATTGTGAAAAATGAGAAATAGTGGGAATATTCAATGACACTTCCTGTCGTTCCCATGGAAAATCCTTTTTCCTATCTCCCCCTAACGACGGGAAGATTGTCTCATGAAAGTGACAACCCGCAAATCTAGCGGTAAAGATATCACTAGTCAAATATTTTGATTAGTGGATAATTGTTGGGGATTCATATCCAATATATACCAAATCGTCTTTAAGGACCCATTTCGATGCGCTGTGAGGGCGCAATTGGCACATATAATCAAACATGCATAAATGTAAAGTATCAGGCTTATATCCAGTTACCAACTGGTACGCATGAGGTTGGTTAACAAGCAGTGGGTCTAAAAACGAAAAAAATTGCATATAATAATTGCATAACCCCAGGTAGATGTGGGTAAATTGGTGCACATTACTAATACCCTAGATGTCATCATATTCTTTTGATAACAACTTATATGAGACCATTTTATATATACACATGGGGTATAGAAAACTCTACATTGATCCTCATACATATGCAATTAACGTAGCTAGTGCTAGGAGTGTAGTATTTCATATGGACAATAATACGACATGCGTTCATCGTGTCGAAACCAAAACCATAAAGTTTTAATGGCCCGCATTCTGGATGTTTATGTCCATAAATATCACCACCCCTGGAGGTATTGAAGAAGCTAGCATGGAATATTTTTGTATTATGTTCTTAGCTTTAGGATGATCTCATTCCTGTCTTGGCTAAGGATTAGGGTATATACAAAAGTTTTAGGTATTCGAGAGGACATATTATGATGGCAATGTTGTTTCTTATGCTGCAGAAGTCAACAGTTGCAATTTGCCTCGTTTTGCCTATCACTCGAAAAAGAATGTGTCTATGTGTATTTTGCAATACACGGATCACTATGTCATAACCATGGTGTCCCACATGGTCATGTCGAAACATATATGTGTCATTTGACATTTCCCTAAAGTTCTTTATTGGTGACAAAAATGTTTTGATGACTCAATAATCTACTAGCTAGTTTGACACATAGTTTCCATGATATATGTTTACTTTCAAATTCATTAGAACTTATGTATATATGCTCATTATAATTTCCATTTGATACGAATATCTTTACAAGGTTCCTATTGATCTTGTACCAACAAGAAAATGACAGTTCATCGTCTAAGTATTTCGGTTGAATGAATTATAAAATAAGTATTTGTCTATCATTTTAGATTGTGTGAGAGATAAAAAAAAATCAATTCTCCTCAATACATTCCTATACGGAATGGAGAATATTGAAATTTTTGCATTTGTTACGATGTATTTATTTACATCTATAATGGTTACATATTCGATTACTTAGTAGATAAATTAATTTTGATACTTAAAATTAATTTTCAAACAAACATATGCTTAATCAATATTAAATATTAAATTAATATGTTATAGTTCATTTTCAACTTGTTCTCTTTTCAACAGGAACACTCTTTAGTGCATTTCTTATTTGATTGTCCATTTTCACCTGGGGCGGTAGTTGTATCTCTACTCCAGATGTTGAAAAATCATTCCCGACTCTTACCGAGACCCTAACCCCATTCTAGGTTTTCGTCCACATAGTGCATAAATGTCACATGTGTGAAATTGTTTTTTAACTCTCTGTTCTTTGGAGTTGTTTCCACCTTTAATGCTTTCATTATTGATCTCGAGATTTTCTTTGTCTCGACATATGTGGTGTTGTTATTCGAAAGAACCTTGTTATGTCTCTCAACCACTTGCAGTAGGTTGATGAGTTTGTCTAAAGGTTACTTTCCAACTTATATTAGTTCATTAATATTTTTGATATATGAAAGGTGGAAATAATGTTACGAATCATGTCATCTTCTGTGAGTTCCTTGCCACAGAGATTGAGACACATTTTGGATATAACATTTCTTTGTTGAAATCAGTTACCTTTTTGTAATCGAGTAAGTGGGTTTCATTCCACTGTACGATTAATTCGGGAAGTACATATTCATGACTACTCCCTATTATCCCTTTCGGGACATCCCACATTTCTTTGGGGGTTTCTAGTAAAGGTATTCCTATGAAACTTAGGATTTATATGTCGTCTCAAAACATGAGGGTATTTGCTTGTACCTTTTCAAGAGGTTGGTTTTAGAGTCAATTGGGGAGTTGATGGACTTTAGGTATTTTCTTGTACCTTTTCAAAAGGAGGTTTATATACTCATTTATGATACTAAGATTCTTTTGAGTTTACGACGTTGATTTTGGGATAAGTTGATTCAACCATTTACGTATATAAGGGATAATATATGATTTTCATTTTGATAAGACAGTGGATTGTGGTTATAATTATTATTTTTTGTATGAAATTTCATTATCATAGCCATATTGGATTTTTGTATGCTTTAATTTTATTGATAATACTTCATCAATATTTCAATTTGCGAAAACAAATCACTCAATCTATTGGATTTTCAGGTAGTAGGGGAATCACATGGATTTCTTAAGTCCCTACAAACCTTAGGGCTATTTACACCCGTTTGACAAAATCCAATCGATATTTTGAGATTTATTTAATTTAAATATAAAATTATTAATTATAGAACATTTGGCATGAGGCCAAAATGACTATGAGTTTGACATATAAAGTCAATTTTAATACCTTAATAGTATTTTTGGAGCTTTTGGCAAGATACCAAAATATGGGGGTTGGAAGTGTAACTTCTAAAATTTAATTACAGAATTAAGAATTATGAGTAGAAACTCAAGATAAACATTTAAACTTATATATTAAATTTTATAAATCATTCAATGTCAAAATGAATAAACTACAAAACATTATAACAATTATATGATCCTCAATCGCAAATATGACTACTAAGAATTCAAGAGGCTTTAAATATACTTAAATACTAATATAATATTTGAATATTACAATATAAATAATAGGAACGTATTTACATATCCATATATAGTTGGTTTAAAATAGCAACTAGAATATTAAATAACCCATATCATTGAATTAAATAAACTTCATATCTTAAATTAACTTGTTATAAAACAAGCATATATGATAAAAGTGTATATTTTAGGAATATTTAAACAAATATATAATTTTTTTTATTAACCAAAATAAAATAATAATGAATTTATAAATTGGCATACATATAGAAGTGATAAACCAAGATCTATCTAAAACTATAGAGAGAGAAAGTAGAGAGAATGAATAAGACGCAAAAGTTTCATATGATTCAATATGCAGCGCAAAGTTGTTCTACAAGACAAGACACAAGGGCCTTAAATACCCTTGGCAAAAATAGATACAAAAGACTAGCTAAACAACAGTTAAGGCCACAAGTAATAATTACATTGATTACTACAAAATCAGACTTAACAATCTCCCCCTTAGTAATCAATGGCGCTCAGGTCTTCTATGATGTCTGTTTAACCCGATCAGGACCTCTAAGCGTCTTAAAGTAGCACGGAAATTTAATCTTTCTTCCAATCTCTGTTGCCTTTGCTGTCTAGACAAGGAAGGACCTGATTGTAACACGCTTGGAGGTATACTCACATTAGGTTCAGAAGCAGGAACCTCAGCTTGTGCTCTTGACGACTCACCTATTTTAAATGTACTAGATGGATCTGCGGTGGTCGGAGCTTGAGACAACAAAAGGGATTGATGTGACTGGAGGAGCATTATCTGGAGACTGATCAGATACGACTGGAGGAATACCTTCTTGAGACTGAGAATTCACTATAGGAATTTCCAACAAAGATTCTTGAGAAGTCAAGTCTCCATATAAAATATCTGCAATTTCTTCATCTTTAACATCAAGACCAAAATCATGATCTTCAGAATAAGATATAACAACTATATCATCTTGGTCTTCTTCTTTGATTTTCCAGAGCTTCTCATACTTTGCATCATCATCATCGTCAGAATTTATTTCAATATAATTTGCAAAGTAATTTCTCATGTCTTCATAAGCCTCAGAATCATACACATTAGATGCTTCAGGAAATTCTGATGACAGTGGTGTAAAATCCGGGTCAACATACACCACAATCTGCAAGTTGTTCTCATTGCTTGGCTCAAAATTATTCAACTCATTCGCCATCGTTGAAAGATCAACTTCATCTAGCATAGCATTCACAAGATCTTCAACATTACAGTCTCGAGCCTCATCATCTGATTGATTCCTTTTAGCTGCAGATTCAGATTCTTTCCTTTAACTTTCTTGAACAGATGAACTTTCAACTCTTTGTCTCTTTGACATCTCCCCCTCAGGACCTTGATGATCCGGATCATCTTGGTCATGTCTTTGTTTGTGAGACGAGCCAACTTCATATCTATAAGACTCTTCATGACGAGCAATTCTGAGCGTGAAAATGAACTGATGAATGATTGATGATATTTATACTAGAAGATAAAATGACATTCTAAAAAATACAAAAAAATATAAAAGGAGGTTTGCGTTACAAGTTGGTCGCACAAACTAGGTTTGCGCTACCTATAGGAGGCGCAAACTTTAGTTTTGCGCTACCAATTGATGGCGCAATCCTGACTTCAGATTTAATTCTGTATTTTTAAAGAAAATGTCATTTTTCATCTCTGAAGCTCTTGTACTCCCCCTACACAAATGCACTGAATATAACAAATCAATTTGGCATTTGGATAGAAATTACTTACCTGATAAACCTCTGATCTGGACTTTTATCACTTTATCAGAAACGTACCTGTCCACTTTATTCACTCCCCCTCAAAATTAGATATCTTCAGTTTTTCTTTCAGATTTCTCTCCCTCAAAATATAGAAATACCAATTTTCAAAGATATGGGAACACAAACATAGAAACATCAATGGAGAAAGAAAAGTATACTGAATATAGATTTTGAAACAACTAAATATATAAATTTTAAACACCATGCAAATTAAATTCTACTCAGTAAAATATCACAAATTAATCAATCAATTGAAATCAAGTGTGTGTTTTTGGATACAGATACAAGTTTCATTGCATATCAAGTTAATACATGTTCAGTTTCAAAAACTTTCATCGATCTATTCAGTGTGTTAGCATGTGAAATTTGATTAGCTTCAAGTAAATGTAATTCTAAAAATATAACAGAGTACTTTACCTTTACTCACACTATCCTGTCAAGAATTAAGACTTTCACAAATTTATAGGTTTATCGCAACTTAAAAATATCACCAAGTATCATGAGATGTGTGCTCATTGGCATCTTTCTATAATATGTGCACATTGGCATCTTCACATTATTGTGCTCTTTGACATCTTTTAAATTTGTGCACATTGGCATTTTTTAATCAAGAAGTTTTGTAAGTAAAAAACATGTCGTAAACGTAACTTTCTATCTGATCCTATTGCATGATTTGGGTCAGCCGCTCCCAGACCAGTTGGCCTTAGGGGACTAGGTGTCAAGCACCCCTTGGAACTTACTCTCCCATATCAGAAAGGCTACATCGACACATCCTAAACCCATTTATACCAGTAGAACATGACTTTCGATCTAGTTCTATAGAAGGATTTGGGTTCGATCACTCCCAGACCAGTTGGCCTTAGGGGACCAGATGACAACCATCCCACGGAACTTACTTTCCCAAACCAGAATGGTCACAGGTACAAACTTTTAAACTTAGTGATTTCTGTATTTTATATATTTAAATTTCATCTCAATCATTTGGTTTTACGTCTAAGTGCTTAGCCTATATTTTCATTACGATCCATAATTCTGCCTTTTTAGATTTTCTAAGCATTGTAAAGTGTAAACTATACATATTCTGAATGACATAACTTTAAAGCAGTCCTCAAAAATTTCAAACATGTTTTGCTGACTTTTCGATTTTTGTAAGATTTGAAATATGAAATATATAAAACTTGGATATAAACAAAGCAACTTGAAAAATTATCCTAGACACACATTTTATTCAAAAGAAATAAAAATTGTAAAAAATTTACTTTATAGAATAAAATTTGTGTAGGTTTAAACTTTTAAATTCAACATGCCAAGTTTTGAAAGCAGAAAATTAAATCGTTTTTCATCTAAGGCTTTTGTAAAAATATCAGCAAGTTGATATTCAGTTGGAACAAAATATAATTCAATAGTACCTTCTTCCACATGATGTTTAATGAAGTGGTACCGCATATCAATGTGTTTGGTTTTCGTGTGTTGGACCGGATTAACTGATATCGCGATTGCTGATTTGGTGTCGCAGTAGATTGGAACGGTTTTGTACAGCATACCATAATCACAAAGTTGTGTCTTCATCCATAAGACTTGTGCACAACAACTAGCTGCATCGACGTTTTCTGCTTCAGCAGTTGAGATAGACACACAGTTTTGTTTCTTTGACGCCCAACTTATCAGTTGGTCACCAAGAAATTGAATATGTCCAGAAGTGCTTTTTCGATCGAGTTGATTTCCTCCATAATCTGCATTAGAATAAGCAGTTAGTTTATAATCAGAACTCTTAGGATACCACAAACCTAAATATGGAGTTCCTTTTATGTAGCGAAAAATTCGCTTAACTGCTAATAGATGCGATTCTTTCGGCTTGGCTTGAAATCTGGCACATAAGCACGTAAGAACATAATATCCGACCGACTCGCATTCAAATACATGAGTGATCCAACCATCACTCGGTAGTTCTTGACATCAACAGCTTTTGCATCCGGATCTAACCCAACCTTAGCACCGTGAGCCATTGGTGTGCCTATTGAAGTTGATTTGTCCATCTTGAATTTCTTCAAAATGTCGAAAACGTACTTTGATTGATTGATGAAGATACCGTCCGGAAGCTGTTTCACTTGAAGTCCAAGGAAGAAATTAATTTCTCCCATCATACTCATCTGGAACCTGGAGGTCATAAGATCAGAAAACCATGTACATAAAGATTTGTTAGTCGCACCAAATATAATGTCATCAACATATATTTGTACTAAGCAAATATCCAATTTATCACGATAAATGAAAAGAGTAGTATCGATTATTCCTTTGGTAAACCTGGATTTTACCAAGAAGGCCGACAACGCATCATACCACGCCCGCAGTGCTTGTTTCAAGCCGTATAATGCTTTATCGAGAAAATATACGTGATCAGGATGGTCTTTGTCAACGAACCCCTCCGGTTGAGAAACAAAAACTTCTTCTTTAAGTTTCCCGTTTAGAAAGGTTGTTTTCACATCCATCTGATACACGGTAAAATTTCGATGAGCAGCAAAAGCAAGAAACATTCGGATGGCTTCTAATCGTGCGACCAACGTGAAAGTTTCATCGTAGTTGATTCCTTCTTGTTGTCTATAACCCTTAGCTACAAAGCGTGCTTTGTTGCGAATGGCGATACCATCTTTATCTTTCTTGTTTTTGAATATCCACTTGGTGCCAATTATATTTTTCCTTTCGGTCTTGGAACAAGTTTCCAAACTTTTAAAGCTTCAAATTGGTTGATTTCCTCTTGCATGGCGATTATCCAATCCGGATCCTCCAAAGCTTCAGATATTTTTATTGGTTCAATCTTGCTTAAAAAAACAAGTGAATAAACATTCATTTGGAGTTACCGTCTTTGAACGAGTAGATACGCTAGCTTGAGGATCACCAATTATCTGATGAATTGGATGTGATCTTGTCCATTTGGTGGTGTGAGGGAGGGGATCTATAATCTCTTGAATTACTTCTAAATGCTGAGAAGAAGCTTCAGATAATTCTGTTTCAGTTGATGGAACTGGGATTGTTTCAATCGGAGGAGGAGGTATTTCAACAATGTCATCTGATTCTGACTCTTGAGATAATGGTTGAACATAAGCAGTTGGTTCTTCTTGAACTTGTGGAGAATATGTTTCAATAAAGATTGGTTCCACTGATTCAGATTCTTATTGCACTTGATCTGATTTTTGTTGCATTTGAGAAACTTGTTCAACTACTTGAGATACCGAAGATACTGGAACAACATCATTTTCAGAGTTAGATGCAGCGAAATTTGAAGTAGATGCGTTCACAGTTTCCTGATTCAAGGCATTTGAAACATTTTCAGAGTTAGATTTAGGCAAATCATTATAAAAATGTTCAAAAGGTAAATAAAGATCAGTAAAATTATTCAAATTCAAATTTGGATCCTGATTTGACGGTTGTGATGCAGGTTCTGAACTGTTTTGTCCAGAAGCTAAACTCCCTGAAAGTTCGGGTTCTGGACCTGCATGGTCAAAAACCGAATCTGCAACCTCGTCAAATTTAACATTGATGCTCTCCACCACTTTTCTGACAGATGTAAGAAAAACTCTGTAAGTTGCAGAAGTCGAAGAATAACCAAGAAAAATTCCCTCATCTGCTTTCGGGCTGAATTTGTTGAGATTATCGCAGTCATTCAGAACGAAACACTTACACCCAAAAGCTTTAAAATATTTAACATTCGGTTTTATGCCATTCATGAGCTCATAGGGTGTTTTGTTGAAACGTTTGTGTAAAATTGACCGGTTCTGAGTATGACAAGCGGTAGAGACAGCTTCGGCCCAATGTGACAAAGGTAGACCAGAATAAGCAAGCATCGATCTAGCAGCCTCGACTAGCGTTCTATTTCTTCTTTCAACAACACCATTTTGTTGCGGTGTTCGTGCAACATAAAATTGTTGTTGAATACCGTGATCATCATAGAATGCTTGAAGAGTGTTGTTTTTGAATTTCCCGTTGTCAAATCTGACAACTTTGACCGCTTTTTGCTTGTTATTCTGAATGGTTTTGATCAAGTTAATGAGAATGTCTGGAGTTTCGTCTTTTGACTTGAGAAACTTTACCCATGTGTAACGAGAATAATCATCCACTACAACCAAAACATATTTCTTCTTTGCAATACTCCTTGTCTTCATCGGCCCATATAAGTCAACATGTAGTATATCGAGAATATCCTTCGTGCAACTTTCGGGCTTTGGTTTATGCGGAACTTTCTTCATCTTTCCTTTTTCACAATCTTGACAGAGTCGGTCTTTCTGAAATCGAAGTGCTGGGAGACCTCTTACCGAATCATTCTTTGCAAGTCTATCCATGTACTTGAAATTGAGATGAGCTAATCTCCGGTGCCATAACCAGCTTTCTTGAACAGTGGCTTTAGATAATAAGCAGATATCAGAAGGAATATGAACTGTGGAAAGATCGATTATATACACATTTGACCTTCTTTTTCCAACAAGTAATTTCCTGCCGCTGTCATTCTTTACAACAACTCTTTTAGATTTGAAGTTGACTTCAAGATTTTTGTCACAGAATTGCCCGATGCTGAAAAGATTATGGCTTAGACCTTCGACATAGCTAACTCGTTTGACTGTGATGTTTCCTTGCATAAGATCGCCATATCCAAGAATCGGTGAAGTCTCGCAGTTTCCAAATTTGACACGACCGCAACATTTTTCTTTATAATTAGTCAATAAAGACTTGTTGCCCGTCATGTGTTTTAAGCACCCGGAATCCAGATACCACAAATGACTAGGTTGCACATTCAGAAACTAAAGAGATTTAGGTACCCATATGTTTATGGGTCCTTTCTTGTTAGTCATTTTCTTTTTAAAACTCTTATTTGATTTAACGAACAATTCATGAACAAAATCATCATTGGAGGAAGAAACATAATCATCTGAACTACAACTAGAGGAAGAATATGAGACATCGTTTGCAATCTGAACCATTTGCTTTATTGAATATTTGATGGATTTATTACAACCCGCAAATGAATCATTATTACAAATGTCATATATATATCTCTCCTCTTTTGTTGCAGATTCATCAGACTTCTGCTTTACTCTCCATACATGCCGTGGATGCTTCTTCAAAGTCCTATCTGAAACAATTGAACCGGATGAATTAGAAGATTTTTCATATTTGACATTCTCTTGTTTCTTTGATTTTCTTGACCTTCTTCTTTTACGTTTTGGTTTATAATAATCAGTATTTATTGTAAAAGATTCATCAATAGTTCCCGATTTAATATTTGAATTTGAAGAAAAGATTTTATCTAAGAACCCAATCTGTTCAACAAATATATTTGAACTTGCCTCGGAGTTATACTCTTGCGTATTTTCAGAAAAATCAAAGTCTGAATCAGATTTGCGTGACCCATTAGTGGCGCAAATTTCAGTTTACGCTACCAACTGATGACGCATAGTTTCAGATTGTGGGACTTCCTTTTTATTTCCCTTAAAATCAGAAGAAAATCCAGAATTAGTATTTTCAGAAAAATCTTGTTTTTGAGAATTTAGTTTTTCTTCAAGACTTGATGTCATGAAAGAAAGAATTAAATCTTTTTCAAATTCTTTTTCAAGATTTTGTTCTTCCATTTTATCTTTAAGATCAACGATTTTGCCTTCTAACACTAATGGAGGAATATATCTCTTAGAATCATAAGAAACTGGAGATATGTTTTCCTTATCAGTGTTAATGGCATATATATCAAAATAATCGTTAGACAATGAAGATTTAATGGAAGATTTGTCATTTAAACTTTTTCTAGATTTTCTGCTCTTCTTTAATTTTTCTGGAAAATATTTGGCATTTTCGCGTGTGTAAACAAATGGAAGTTCCATTCTCGTGTTGTTTATTCTTTTCTCATTTTCAATTTCTAAAACTTGTTTTTCATTCATCCAATCAATTTTGAATTGAGAATCATATCTTGCAAGTTTTAGATAATCGAATTCATATAAAGTGGGGGCTTTTGTTTTAGCATTGTCTAAAAATGTGGATTTTCAAAACCAAGTCCCCATCTTTCCTTTATAGACATATAACTCATCGGTTTATTCATGTAACATCCCCCGTCCCCGTGGTCCGGAACGGGTGATGTCACATACGGGTCTTAACATAATTACACAACTAAATCAGAGTTACTAATAAACTCCAAACATATATTATAATCCAAAATATTACACTTCAAAAAGTGTTTATAAACTTAGAACATTTATATAATAATGCAATTCTAAGAACTCCAAAATTTCACGCTCGATCTCAAGTCCCGTCCCCGTAAACGTCACTTCGTACCTGCCGTGTCAGAAAACAAAAACACGGTTGAGCACATGGCTCAGTGAATGGATTATAATATAAGTTCGTAAATAATAATGAAAACATCAATAACGAAGCGGAAGACTTAAAAATTCATTCGATGAAAGTTCTTGAAACTCAAGTTCATAACAAAAGAGATGTTCAGTAATTTTCAAAGACAATAATTTCAAGAACAGTTCACACTTTAATTTCAAAACGTAATATAAATAAAGTTCGTCAATTCCGGTCGTTGTGTTCGTGGGATGGCCAAACCACACGAACTGGGTCGGCATGCGGGCACACACAACGGATCCCTCATGAATTTAACCACGGTCACATATTCTATGGGTAAATTTCTAGAATCGATTCATCCGCCCTGGAGCCAACAACGTCAGCCAAGTCCCCCCAGAGTGGGTTCACGTAAGCCACATAGGCTTAACTCTGGTGGACCATCATCTGCAGGACGCTATGACAACAAAGCCGCCATAAAAGGCATCCCAAATAATGTGCCCATTTATTGGGTTCTTCTAAAATCAAAGAAAACTAAACATGTGCCACTTACCCAAATGGCGATCATAGAAATTATAATCTATATACTTCACATTTTTTTCATAAACAATCTCATACGAGACACATTTTAATAAAACATCAAAATGTTCAAACAATTGATTCAATAAACCAAAATCAATGTGTAAGTGTGTGTACAATTTCGCATTTATTGATCACATTCAGTTGATCAATCACAAGGTGGTGAACCACCTTTCGGAAGGGTCAACTACAACAAATAGTTGCCCACGATACAAAAGAATTGAAATCCATACCTTGATCGGATTGAGATGTAACACGTGATTAATCGAGACCGACTACGAACTTTAACCCGTGCAATTGCCTATTTAAACCACCAATTATTAATAATCGCATAACCTAAAACTCAATGGTTATATTATAAGCTTAAGCACGGATTTTGTTCACGTAGACATCAAACTGATCACTTGGTGTGCGGTTAAACATCTAGATACAAATATCACCGTTTGATTCTAAACTTTACCCGTTTGTAATTTTGACAAAAACAAACATTCCTATACATGTTTATGATTATAACTTTACAATATATAATCATAATCTACCAACCAACTTCAACTACCTTAACTTACCAACTTAAATAACTTAAGAAGAAATGTATACCTCTAAGAAGGGTCCGTCGCGTAGATTCCGAATATGTAATTATTTCGTCGATTACTTCAACGGATCGTAAGATAATCTAGAGAGAAGTTTTTTTTTTAAGTTTAGAGAGAGAGATGAGAGAGAGACGAGGCGGTGTAAAACAACAGGGACGATATGTAATTTACTCTTATGAATTTTTTTTATATATATATAATTATATAGTTTGGTTAATTGACGGTTTTAACCCCTCAACTATCTTTGGTTGCTATTTTTAATTATGGTTCAATTCGGGTAAAAATAATTATACGTTTTTAAGACAGAGTCTTACAATTATTCTCCCCCTTAAAAAAAGATTTCGTCCCCGAAATCGAATTTAGACAGAAAACTTACATCGATTAAGGAACTCGGGGTACTCCCGTCGCATGTGTTCCTCAGTTTCCCACGTCGCTTCACGTTCAGAATGATTTTTCCATAGAACTTTTACGAAAAGAATCACTCTCTTTCGTGTACCTCTCTCATCACGATCAATAATCGCTTCAGGTTCCTCGCGATAAGAAAGATCAGGTTCTATGTGTTCCAAGGGATATTCAATGACGTGTAAGGGATGATAGTTGTACCCTCGAAGTGAAGAGACATGGAACACATTATGGATATGGGATAATTGCGGCGGTAGAGCTAACCGGTAAGCCACAACTCCAACCCTTTCCAGAATTTCAAAGGGACCAATGTATCTCGGGCTCAACTTTCCTTTGAGACTGAAACGTCTAATACCGCGAGTTGGGGAAACCTTCATGAAAACTTTATCTCCCGGTTGGAATTCAATAGGTCGGCGTCTCTTGTCGGCATAGCTCTTTTGACGAGCCTGAGTCTCTTTCATCATTTGACGCGCAATTTCGACCTTCTCGGTAGTAACTTGTACCAGTTCTGGGCCTTCAAGAATACGTTCTCCAACTTCATTCCAACAAGTCGGTGTTCGACATTTTCGGCCATAAAGTGCTTCATACGGGGCCATACCGATACTCGACTGCCAACTATTATTATAGGAGAACTCAATTAGGTACAAATAACTATCCCAACTTCCATGCCATTCCATCGCACACGCTCGGAGCATATCCTTCAGTGTTTGAATCGTACGTTCAGATTGCCCATCAGTTTGCGGATGAAAGGTTGTACTAAAATTCAAACGTGTGCCCCAAGCTTTATGTAAACCTTCCCAAAATCGAGATGTAAAACGTGGGTCTCGATCGGAGGTAATTGATACAGGAGTGCCATGGAGACGTACAATCTCACGTTGGAATACTTCTGTCAATTTATCAATTGACCATGTTTGTCGGATAGGAAGAAAATGAGATGATTTCGTCAGTCGGTCAACCACTATCCAAATTGCATCATGTTTCAAGATCGTGCGGGGTATTCCGACTACAAAATCCATAGTTACGTGTTCCCATTTCCACACGGGAATGTTCAACGATTGGAGAAGACCACCCGGACGTTGATGTTCACTTTTAACTTGTTGACAAGTGAGACAACGAGCTACAAAATTAGTGATATATCGCTTCATTCCAACCCACCAGTAATGGGTCTGTAAGTCGCGATACATTTTTGTTGTACCCGGGTGAACGGAAAACATAGAGTTATGAGCTTCGGTTAGAATCTGATCTTTAAGCTCCGAGTTATTTGGAACACAAAGACGATCCCGAAACCACAACACGTGATCATCATCGATCCTGAATTCCGAACTAACAATCTCTTTTTCTTGCTGGAAGTTCGCCCACAATTCACCGTCATCTTGTTGGGCTTCTTTTATCCGAGAAATTAGAATCGGTTCTACCATCAGGTTCGATAGAATTTCCATTTGTGAACTCAGATAGATTTTCAGTCCGAACCGTTCGATCTCCAAAGCTAACTCTATAGGAACAAGTAACGAGGAAACCTGTCCCACATCTTTACAACTTAAAGCGTCGGCGACTACATTAGCCTTACCCGGATGATACTGTATATGAACATCGTAATCCTTTAGAAGTTCGAGCCACCTCCGTTGACGCATATTTAATTATTTTTGAGTAAATATATATTTAAGGCTCTTGTGGTCGGTGAAAACTTCACATGTTTCACCGTACAAATAATGACGCCAAATTTTAAGTGCGAAGATAACCGCAGCCAATTCAAGATCGTGAGTCGAATAATTGACCTCATAAGGCTTTAATTGACGTGATGCATATGCGATTACTCTACCGTTTTGCATAAGAACACAACTGAGACCTATCTTTGAAGCATCACTGTAAACTTGAAAACCTCCGGTGCCAGATGGTAATACAAGAATAGGTGCGGTTACCAATCGATGCTTCAATTCCTCGAAACTAGATTCTTGTTCGGAACCCCAGTAAAATTTGACTCCTTTTCGGAGTAATCGGGTTAACGGTAGAGATATTTTAGAAAATCCTTCAACGAATCGTCTATAATAACCGGCCAGACCTAGAAAACCACGAACTTCAGATACGTTCGTCGGTCGAGGCCATTTAGTGACGGTTTCAATTTTCGTTGGATCGGCTTTGACACCTTCCACAGAAATTACGTGTCCAAGAAAAGACACTTGATCAAGCCAGAATTCACATTTGGAACGTTTTGCATATAACTTTTTCGTTCGAAGAGTTTCCAAAACGATGTGAAGATGTTGATCATGTTGCTCTCTTGACTTTGAGTATATCAATATGTCATCAATAAACACGATAACAAAGTCGTCGAGATAATATTTGAAAACCCGATTCATAAGATCCATAAAGACCGCTGGAGCATTAGTTAGCCCGAAAGGCATTACTAAGAATTCGTAGTGCCCATAGCGAGTTCTAAATGCGGTTTTCGGAATATCACAATCTCGGATACGAAGTTGATGGTACCCGGACCGAAGATCAATTTTGGAAAAGTATCGTGCCCCTTGTAATTGATCAAACAGATCGTCGATTCTCGGCAACGGATACTTGTTACGGATCGTTACTTTATTAAGCTCCCGGTAATCAATACAAAGACGCATCGTACCGTCTTTCTTTTTTACAAAGAGAACCGGAGCTCCCCAAGGTGAAACGCTGGTTCGAATGAAACCTTTCTTTAATAAATCATCGAGTTGAGTTTTGAGTTCCTTCATTTCAGTTGGAGCCATTCGGTAGGGAGCCTTAGAAATAGGAGAAGCTCCCGGAACTAGATCGATGGTAAATTCGACTTCCCGGACTGGTGGTATACCCGGTAAATCGTCGGGAAACACATCAAGATATTCAGAAACAACAGGTACGGTTGCAGATGTAGGGATTATCTGTTCGGGATCTTGTAACGAGGCCAGAAAACCTTCATTACTTTGCCAAGTATACTGCTTCACAGTAATAGAAGTTAAAGCTCTAACATCTTCTTTTAGAGTACCTCCTTGGAAACAATATTTGTTTGGCGTTACAGTCTATAGTTACGGTGGTGTGACAACCATTCCATCCCCAATATTAATTGAAAGTGGGACATATGCATTGGAAGTAGAGTGACCTCCCGTATGCAAAAATCTCCAATAATTAACGGACAATTTGAGAATCGAGTTAACACACAGATTGAACCACCCATTGGGGTAGATATTACGACTGGACATTCGGTGGTTTGTTCATAAGGTTTTAAACCGGGATTCTAATTGTTCAGAAACAACAGAGAGTGGTGCCCCTGTATCAAACAAAGCATAACCAGACATCACACTAGACATGGTCAGACGAACCACATCAGCAATATTAGGCTCACTTGTACCCCTCACTGGATTGGGGTTTGGGTTACCCTCAGGTTAACATCTGGATTTGTGTGGGCGACCACGTCTCGACATTCTAACACATAACAAGATCAAGATCGGAATTCAAAACAGTTACGGATTGAAAATCAGCAAATAGAATTAAATTCTAGTCTACCCATTCTAATGTCTACCCAATTCTCACAGGTCAAACCTATTTAATCTACAAGTTGTAACCTAAGCTCTGATACCATATTTGTAACATCCCCCGTCCCCGTGGTCCGGAACGGGTGATGTCACATACGGGTCTTAACATAATTACACAACTAAATCAGAGCTACTAATAAACTCCAAACATATATTATAATCCAAAATATTACACTTCAAAAAGTGTTTATAAACTTAGAACATTTATATAATAATGCAATTCTAAGAACTCCAAAATTTCACGCTCGATCTCAAGTCCCGTCCCCGTAAACGTCACTTCGTACCTGCCGTGTCAGAAAACAAAAACACGGCTGAGCACATGGCTCAGTGAATGGATTATAATATAAGTTCGTAAATAATAATGAAAACATCAATAACGAAGCGGAAGACTTAAAAATTCATTCGATGAAAGTTCTTGAAACTCAAGTTCATAACAAAAGAGATGTTCAGTAATTTTCAAAGACAATAATTTCAAGAACAGTTCACACTTTAATTTCAAAACGTAATATAAATAAAGTCCGTCAATTCCGGTCGTTGTGTCCGTGGGATGGCCAAACCACACGAACTGGGTCGGCATGCGGGCACACACAACGGATCCCCCATGAATTTAACCACGGTCACATATTCTATGGGTAAATTTCTAGAATCGATTCATCCGCCCTGGAGCCAACAACGTCAGCCAAGTCCCCCCAGAGTGGGTTCACGTAAGCCACATAGGCTTAACTCTGGTGGACCATCATCTGCAGGACGCTATGACAACAAAGTCGCCATAAAAGGCATCCCAAATAATGTGCCCATTTATTGGGTTCTTCTAAAATCAAAGAAAACTAAACATGTGCCACTTACCCAAATGGCGATCATAGAAATTATAATCTATATACTTCACATTTTTTCATAAACAATCTCATACGAGACACATTTTAATAAAACATCAAAATGTTCAAACAATTGATTCAATAAACCAAAATCAATGTGTAAGTGTGTGTACAATTTCGCATTTATTGATCACATTCAGTTGATCAATCACAAGGTGGTGAACCACCTTTCGGAAGGGTCAACTACAACAAATAGTTGCCCACGATACAAAAGAATTGAAATCCATACCTTGATCGGATTGAGATGTAACATGTGATTAATCGAGACCGACTACGAACTTTAACCCGTTCGATTGCCTATTTAAACCACCAATTATTAATAATCGCATAACCTAAAACTCAATGGTTATATTATAAGCTTAAGCACGGATTTTGTTCACGTAGACATCAAACCGATCACTTGGTGTGCGGTTAAACATCTAGATACAAATATCACCGTTTGATTCTAAACTTTACCCGTTTGTAATTTTGACAAAAACAAACATTCCTATACATGTTTATGATTATAACTTTACAATATATAATCATAATCTACCAACCAACTTCAACTACCTTAACTTACCAACTTAAATAACTTAAGAAGAAATTTATACCTCTAAGAAGGGTCCGTCGCGTAGATTCCGAATATGTAATTATTTCGTCGATTACTTCAACGGATCGTAAGATAATCTAAAGAGAAGTTTTTTTTTTAAGTTTAGAGAGAGAGATGAGAGAGAGACGAGGCGGTGTAAAACAACAGGGACGATATGTAATTTACTCTTATGAATTTTTTTTTATATATATATAATTATATAGTTTGGTTAATTGACGGTTTTAACCCCTCAACTATCTTTGGTTGCTATTTTTAATTATGGTTCAATTCGGGTAAAAATAATTATACGTTTTTAAGACAGAGTCTTACAATTCATATATATTGTTTGTTCAGTTTGATATCTCAAATATAATTTTTCTTCTAACTCATTTATTTTATCAGAAAAACTATCTTTTATGTTTGTCATTTCAGTCAAAGATTCAAGATAAGTCTTGTTTAAACTTTCTAATTCATCCAATTTCTTTTGAAAATTTTCTTTTGTGTCCGTCAAAATTGATTTTTCATCTTTTAAAGAGATTTGTATTCTTTTAATCAAATTTGACTTTTCTTGATTAATTTGTTTTTTAGATAAGAGTTTTGATCGAACATTATGTATGGCAGTGATGATTATGTTCATTTGTGAAGAAATGAATTCGTAATCAAACTTAGAAAGTACCTCAGATTCATCCGTTGAGCTTTCCTCTTCATCCTCATCATCACTTGCATCATCACCAATAAAGCACATTGCGGCTGTTTCTTCATTATCAGCTTCATTTTCGGAATGGTCTAGCCAATGCTCTTCTTCGGCAAGCAAAATAGTTCCATTTTCTCTCTTCGCAGCTAACTCCATTTTCTTCTTATAATAAGCTGAATCCCGAACAACCTTAACTCGACACTCTCTAGCCATGTGTCCCGGGTTACCACAATTGTAGCAAGTATTAACCTTCTTTTCGTCCTTCTTTGGTTCACTCGGTTTTGTAGGTTCATACTTGGGAACAAATGATTTAGAAGAAGTACCCTCGGTTTCTAGTTTCCTAGACTCAGAAGTGAATCGAAGATTGTTGGAACCGGATCGATGCTGAAATTTCTTGTTGTAGTGCTGAGAGAGAATAATCATTGCTTTTTCTAATGCCTCACCATCATCGTCTGTATTCCCATCAAAAGCATTTTCAGACAATGCTTGTTCCGCTAGTTGACTCACTAAAAGAGCAATTGGGTCCACAGATTTTGGTTTATTTTTCTTATCCAGCTTCGCTTTCTTTTCTTTGACAATATTTTCATCAATCATGAGTATCTCATATAATTCTTGAATCTACATTGATGAGATTCGAACATCGTTCCTAAGCCGGTGGCAAGATTTGCTCCACTCAGGTTGTAAAGCATTTAAAAACTTTAGATTTGCCTCTAAATCCGTCTTAGTCACCTTTATCTTGTGAAGATCATTCATGACTGCCCAAAACCGATCAAACACACTTTTAAGAGATTCACTTTCTTTGGCTTTAAATTCTTCAAAATTGTTCATAAAGCGCGTTTGCCTAAGCTATGTGGCTACTGCTGATCCATGCATTATTTTCTCCAATTGAGTCCACATCAACATTGGATTGTTTTTGTAACAATCTATCCGATTGTAGATGGGATTTGGCAATGCGAGAATCAAGTTAGACTTTGCTTCACGATCGACTTGATACCTTAAAGTCTCTTCGGCTATATATTCATCTGTTGGCTTTAAAATTCTGGTAGCCGGTGTAGTGGGAGTAGCCGGAATCTTTTTCAGTGGTTTTTCAAACGGTCCTTGCATAAGAGATTTCATCATGTTTTCACCGTTAGTTTGGCGTTCGATGAAGTTGATGAACCGATCTTGCCATTGTGGAAATTCATTTTCGTTAACCAACACGGGTGGACGAGTATCAGTTCCCAATGACATCATAATGTCGTTCTTATAAATCTGAGCCTGAATAGACATTTTCAGAAAGTCAAAAAGTCCAAGTATGAAAGTTTGAAACTGGCGCAAACCCAGAAATGTGCTAAAGGCAGTAGCGCAAAAGATACTTTGCGCTAAGTGATGCTGGTGAGAAACTCGGAACACGCAAAAGATACTTTGCGCTAAGTGAAGCTGGCGAGAAACTTAGAACACGCAAAACACGATTATCACTTGAATTTGGCGAAAAAGAACAATGATCTGGCGCAGAACTAGATAACTTTGATGCTGAAGAAAACCTCAAACTGATGATGTTGGCACAAAATGTAGATCTGGCGCAAAACACAAGAAATACTTCTAATTCGATCACAAAATCGAATTTGATGAATTATGTACACTCAGATTTGATCGAAATCTGATTTCTAACCACAAAGAACAACCAATTCGAACAATTTTTTGCAGAATCGTGAAATGGAAAATCGAACAGTAACTTTTATCGAACAGTCCAAAACCACGAATATCCTCAAATTGATCTTCAAACACTGAATTTCTTGCAATTTGATGTGAAACAAAAATGATCTAACACTGAATGCGAATCCAACGAATCAAATCTCAAGAAAAATCGATCAAATTTCAGTACAAATTTATGAAAAATTCAGGGAATGAGATTTTCTTGATCAAGATCAAGAAAATCGATCAAATTCTCTAAATTAATAACAAATTCAGATTGAAAATTGCTTCTCTCAAATCTCTCAGAATTAGATTTGCTTTAATACCAATTGATAAACCAAGATCTATCTAAAACTATAGAGAGAGAAAGTAGAGAGAATGAAGAAGACGCAAAAACTTCATATGATTCAATATGCAGCGCAAAGTTGTTCTACAAGACAAGACACAAGGGCCTTAAATACCCTTGGCCAAAACAGATACAAAAGACTAGCTAAACAACAGTTAAGGCCACAAGTAATAATTACATTGATTACTATAAAATCAGACTTAACAAGAAGATTTCAAAAGAGATAATAATGGTATTAGAAATCCATAATCTAGTTTATAAATATTTATTGCCCCATATAATTAAATTAAAAATGGCAAGCCAAGTTAAATAAATTAACTATCATATTCAAATAATAATTAATTAGCATATCCCACAATAATATATTAGTCTAATTTAAAAGATAACATCAAATTGTAGACATAAATAAATACATAACATTATCTATACTATATTATAAAGATGACATAAAAAACTCTTAAAAACAAGTCTTAAAGCTTAATGTACCGCTATTTAATGCTAATTACTTAAAAAACAACCATAAAAGTTGTATGTACTACATTTAATGTTATTCATTAATTTTCAATCATTATCTCTAACCATTTTAACTCACCTAAAATTATTTCCCACTTTAACTCCCCTAAAATAACTCTCAGCATATTTTAGATATAAAAAATCTAAAATATAATTAAAAAATCTTACAGAATAATTTATAAAAAAAATTATATTATTAAACCAAAATAAATTACATTATATTATTAAGTCTAAATTAAACAAATTTATATAAAAAATCATTATCACTCTCTCACAACCATCCAAAATCGTAATGTAAATTGACAAAAAACAGAAAATAAAATGAAACATTAAAATCGTGATGTATCTAGCTGCATTGCGCGAGTACACTTCTAGTATTATAAAAGAGACATAAAAAAACTCTTAATTACAACATTTTAAGAACAAAATACAACTAATTAAAGTCAATTACTTAATTTACAATTTCATAATACATTGGTACAATTTATCCAAGCACAATATCTCATATCATCATCTATTTGTGGAATGTATACTCATTTATTAATATAAATATTTGTTTTTTATATTTAATGGACGATTTGATCAATATTATATACTATTATCAATATTTATTTTTATATTTATTGGACGATTTGATCAATATTACTATTATCAATATTTATTTTTTATTTTATGATTTGCTCTTAATATATTTATATCTATATTAGTTATAATCTCATAACTAATATATCTATACTATATTATAAAAACATGCATTGATCTAATAAATATATTTAAAAATAATAAAACAGGTAGTTTATCTCATAGTGTTTATCTTGTATTTAATATGTTTATTTGCAGTAAATTTTACAAATAAAAACATGAGACTTTAATAAGTTATAATTATGTTTAACTAATATATCTATACTATATTATAAAGCATTTAAGTTAAACTCTTAAAAACTAATTTTTATACATTAGGTATCACTTATTAATGCATATTACTTAAAATCCAAAAGTACAAATTGGTTAAACATAAGTACAACTTATAAAAGCTCAATATTTGAATTCGTGTAATTAATTGCAGATAAACACTTATTTTTATTTTCTAAAATATCTAATTTTTTTAACTATTGATATAACTAACCGATAAATATAAGAAAATTCGAGATAAAACACCTTATTTTTATTTTTTATTAAAGTATATGTTATCTTTTTAATTTTAAATATAAAATATCTTAAATATAGTTATCATTTAAATTAAACATTTTTTGACCCGTAACAAAATTTATTATTATTATTTTTTATAAAAAACCATAATTAAACTAAACTAAAATATATTTTTGTTTTAAATATAGGTTTCTCAAAATCGTAAAATAAAATAAAAAAAGACTAACAAAAGGTATGAATAATGATCGATGATTCGAGTTCTAGATTTCAGAAACCCGTTGCATTGCGAGGGTACATTTCTAGTATAATGAAACTAACCATCTAAACATGTTTAAACTAATTGAATAATCATAAATAAAAAATAAAAATAAATTTAAAATTATAAATCTATCATATACATAAAAGCTATCATTCCGTATTAAAACATAATAAATTAATATAATAAATATTTAATAAAATAGATAAATAAAACCAATTTAATAGAAGCTAAATACATACCATATTTCAAGTATATACGGTGAGCTACATCCGTGAAAATTTAATTGAAGAATACGATTTTTTTTTTACCAATTTTTTTTTAACAACAATTTTAAAGTTGCATAGTCCCCAAAAAAGTTATTGATTTCAAATCAAATTAAATAACGATCAATTACTATTATCAAAAAAACCATATCACCATTAAAAAAATTGAAGGATTTTGAAAGTAATTGGTTACAACTTTGCAAATTGTCAGAACCATTTTTATGTTTATTAAAATTGATCGACGACCACAAACTAATAAGAATAAGAAAAAAAAAATTGAAGCATATAAGCATGATCATGGCTAAAAGGTTAATCACGATTAATCATAATTCATAGACAAAAAATTTGTAAGTTTTTGTAGAAATGCTTACTTGAATTGCAATATTGGAAAAACAGACCTTCTAATGCTGGTAGATTGCGAATAGAACAACCGTTTAATAGCGGCGGAAACGATTTGAGGGAGCGACAACGCAAACGAGCTACGTGTTGATAACGTGTTAAAGGGAAAAACAAATAGAACAACAATATGGAGAGAATAACAATAAGACAGAGAGAAGAAGTCTGTAATTCTCATTAATCATAAGCCCTTTAAATAGGGAGGTGTTTACAAAGAAAAGGAAACATTCATTATGGTAAATTCTAATACTAGGAAAATATATATCAATCACTTCCTTTTGATGATGACACATAATCCTACAACGATTTCAATTACTTTATAACTTTTTATTAAGTTGTATATAATTTTTTTTCTAGATACATTTTTAATAAAAAAAACATAATTTTGATCAAATATCACATGTGATATTCATAATCACTTCATTAGTTTTTTTCTCTATTTTCTAGATCCATGATTTGAATCACATAGGATTAGGTATCACGTCTATTACGTATCACATATGATCTACTATGTAAACTTTTGAATATATCACATTATATTTATCACATGTGATAATTGTAGACATTTTAGTTAATCATATGTGATTGTGTGTATTTATATTATAGATATTTTTGTGATGTAAATACTATCACATGTGATAATGCGTCATTTATATTTTGACCTATATTATCATATGTGATATGTACAAAAATTCACACAGTGGATCATATGTGATATATAATAGATCATATGTTAAACGAAGTTAATCACATGTGATTTAAAATGTGGATAAAAAAATAAAAAAAAATGGTGAAAAATATAATAAATTGATTGTGGATATCACATGTGATATTTGATGAAATTATGATTTTTTTTATCAACAATGTATATAGAAAAATATATATATAAGACTTGATATAAAAATTATGAATTTATCAAAATTAAAAAATAAATAAATTTAAAAGATATAATGAGATTTTTAAAGATTATCCAGTTCAAAATGGTAATTATCCTAAAATTATTTTTATTTTTTTATTAATGCTATTTTCTAATTAATGGATTATGTGGCCTGTTGGGTCATCTGAAGATCTGAAGATGACCTCCCGATCTTTCATTTTGTATCATCCCACTTAGAATATTTTGAGGTTCTTTATAGCAACTTAGTTTTAATACAAATGTTCGGTGAAGTCTAAGATCAACCGAAAAGTCAAAGAAGAAATGTATCTATCAAAGCGGATTGAAGATAGACTTCTCAGCCTAAAGCTAAGTTGTCTGCCTACGTGGATCAACACCATCGGCCAGGATGGTGTCGATCTCACGTCTTCAGGAATCCTGAAGATGTTCTCTCATCTTCGGAACCCTGAAGATGTTCTCTCATCTTCAAGAACCCTGAAGATGATCTCACATCTTCAGTGAAGATGATCTCACATCTTCAGGAATCCTGAAGATGTATGTGGTGATTTTTCATATGTGCCAACTTGTCTCTCTATTCACCAAACTTGTCTTTAATAAGTTTTGGTGGGAAAATATCAGGCACAAACACATTGTACTTTTCTGATAAAGTATATTTGTGATATCTTCCATTGATGTGGACCCCATCTAAAGATCAGAAAAAGTATGTTTTGTATTTTACATTCTTTTAAGGAAATGTCTACACAATCCTCTGCAGGTCAACACTTCAAGCTAAAACACTCCAATACAAAAGGTACATCTTGTACCATGCAAAAGACCTGATGTCCTACCCTTGCTCAACAGGTGTCCCATGCATTAAATGCATGAGGCACTATATATAGAGGATGTTTCTCTATGCAAAGATCACCAGTTCTACAAGCCTTCAAGTTCTCTAAGTGCCTAGAAATTTTCTCTCTACGAACTTCATTATTTTCTAAGTGTTTTCAATTATTCTTCATTCTCTTTGTGTAAGATTGTTTGAACATATTTTATCTGTTCTCTTCCTCAATAATCAAAATTTTCTATGTGTAATTCTTGATTTTATATCAATAAGAATTATATTAAGTGAAAATTTGTGTGTATTGTATTCAACCCCCCTTCTACAATACCTATTTTGTTTATTTTCTGTTAACTGGGACCAACATGGCCGACATTCCTTATCGCCTTTTTCGCAAATTGACCGTCTTCTCGTTTGAATCTGTCCCTATATATATATACTTTTAAGATTCACATATGAATCTTAAACCGATTCAAAATCTCGATTATAATTTGTAAATAGACTCATATACAAGTTACGTGAATCTTTGTTAAGATTCACATATTCACATATAAATATTAAACCGATTTATAATCTTGGTTATAAGTTTTAAATTGATTTACATACAAGTTATGTTTAAGATTTAAATGTAAATCTATGTTAGCATTCACATTTTCACATATGAACCAATATACACTTAATTATAACCGCATGATAATGGTTTGTTGGGATATTTTGCAGTTGATTACATTTCAAACGATCAATGAAGAAGATCAATTTTTGTGTTCACATATGAGATTTACGTAAATGATATTTAATTTGATTTGTAGATTGTAAATTTGTCATTGATTTCAAAGTGAATAATTGGATACAAAAATCAATGACTATAAGTAACCAAAAATTGTTATAGAACAAATAGAAGACAAATTAGTATTTTTTATATTTTTAATAGTTATCTTAATTAGTGATAAAAGATTTAAAAATAAATTTAAAAGGTGGTTGAGATTGTTTTTCCATTCTCAAGATTTTTGTGTTTCTCATTTGAACATAACACCGTATAAATATCTAATATATTTTTATTATTTATATACATACACACACATATATATAGAGGTTCATTCATTTGCTAACCGTGACATTGGTGCTAACCGTGCTAACCAATCTCAACCGTAGATTGATGAGATCAATGATCCACAATTAATTGAATTTTTATTAAAATAAAATATAAAAAACGGTTTATAAAAATAAAATGCATGTATGCACAAGGGTATTTCGGTCAAAATACATTTCCTTTTATATTTTAATTGAAATTTATTTTAATTAATTTTGAAGATAATCACGACATGAAATCAGGGAGAATCTTAAATTTAAATTATGCAATTAGTTATTTTTGGGAGTTATCTTTTTAATTTAAAATTATCCTTTTTAATTTTAATTTTAATTTCATCATCATCTCCATAAAACTCTCCGTCTCTAATATTGCCGTCGTCTACCATCTTTGTCTCCGCCCTGCAGTCACCTTACATATCTCCGAGAACCACCGGAGATGACCCGAATCCACCCTTGACCACCACCACCAGCGCCACCACCACACCGACTTCATTTACTCACCATCGACTCCGGTATCCTACTGTGGGTCCCCCAACGACGATATCCCGAGCACTTCCTACACTGCCACGTCGGAAAGATGCGATTTTTTCGACAATACGAAGCTGAAAATCGTAAACCGTGTTCCTCTACCGTCTTCCGATAGCACCGCGTATCTCGTTTTCGTTTCCGGTACCTCGGATTTCTTTCGCGAAAGGGTCGGTATCGCCTGCGAATGCGAAACTCAGGAGCTGCTATGTTTACGTAGGATATCACGGCCAAAACCTGAACTTGATACAGTTTTATAAATGGCTGAAATCTGAGCTCGAGGTTCAGGGGATTGCTTGCTTTGTAGCGAATAGAACGAGATACGCAGATTCGCAGAGCCACGAGATTGCCGATAGGATCATTTAGAACAGTGAATATGTGCATATATGCAGTCTGTGCATATATGCAGTTCGATGTAAATTGTATATTCATAGATGCAACCTGTGCATATATGCATTTGTGCATCTTTTAATATTGCATATGTGCATATGGTTATATGTTAAGTTTCAAACTTTAATGTTTAAAATGTTTTTGTTTTATGTGCATGTGTGCATTGTTCAAATTATTAAGCCTTGATGTGCATATATCCATTTTGAATACGCTAGAAACAATAAATTATTATATTCCAAAATAAAGATAACTACCAATTTAAAAAAAAAAAATTGAACTATGGAAACAAGATAAATGTGGCGTGAATTAGAAAATTACCAAGTTTAATTTAAAAATATTATATTTAATATTAAGATAACTACCAAATTAAAAACCTCCTTAAAATATGGAGAAAATTTAAATGGCCGAAAATTTAAAAATATTATATTTAAAAATTGGATAACTACCGATTTTAAAATTTTAAAATATGGAAAAAATTTAAAATTTAAAAATATTATCATTTAAAAATATTATATTTAAAAATTGGATAACTACCAATTTTTAAAATTTTATATTTAAATGGCCGAAAATTTAAAAATATTATATTTAAAAATTGGATAACTATCAAATTAAAAATCTCCTTAAAATATGGAAAAAATTTAAATGGCCGAAAATTGTAAAATTCCAATAATACCCTTTGAGATTTAATGGCATTGAGTGAATGCCATAAACTCTAGAAACTTTTGATTGGTTGAAAATTGGTTAGCACGGTTAGCACCAATGTCGTGGTTAGCAAATGAAGGGGACCCTATATATATTATTTACCAAAATATATTATATATTATAAATATAATTATATATCATATAACGTTATAATATATATATATATATATATATATATATATATATATATATATATATATATATATATATAATATTTGTAAAGGATAGTTCAAAGGAAAACCACAAATATTTTATGAAACCAAATAACCGATGTCATGCTTCCAACCCGTTTGATAAAACAATTCACATTAAATAAATTAAAAAAACTAAGATTATAATATGAATACTAACTTTTTCTCTCTCTTCTTCCTCTACTTTTGACCCATTACCCACCACTCTTATCTTCTTCTCGCAACCAGAACTCTTTGGTGTAGACAACTTATTGAGTCCCCTATAATGTGTTTGTGTATGTTGTCTTCTTCAACTGGTCGCATCATACACTATTCCTCCACCCATGTTGTCGCCATCGACAAGATAAACCTGTCTCCCGTTGTAGAACTTGTAAATTACATCTCCTCGATGGCCCTACCTCTTTGATTTCAGTTTTTGCTTCTTAAAACATTTTCTCATGTTTTCTCGCTTGTCTTTTTTTGCCAATTTTTTGCAGTTGTAAAGAGAGAAAGTAAAGATCCTGTTGTAGATCACCATCCAAGAGTTGAAAAAAAAACCCTCAAAGATTTGGAGAACAGTATGATAATTTATTATTTCATTATGAAGTTGGTAGTACTCTTTCCTGATACAATCTGAGTGCCTCTTAAAACTATTATAATCTCTTTGTGTTATTATAACTTATACCAAATTAAGAAATCTGAAAAAAAATGTAAGCATAACACACCCCTCGTTTAGTCTTGCACCATTCCTGTTGGAGCACTTATTATGCACGAAATAGTTTTTTTTTTCCTGAAAAATTTGAAAGAACACAGTGGAATTTTATAAGACTTGTTAAAGATTTTTTCCAGTAGCACAATTAAGCTTTCTTATGAGGAAGTGGTCTCCTTTCTTTGTATGTAGCAACAATCACGGATGTGGGAAATTTGTTGACTATAATTGTTGATGAGTTTGGACTAGCTGATTTCTTTAACCATCCATAGAGCATGATATACCTTAACGAACATCGTATTATAGAATGCAGATCAACGAACTCTCGTCTTTTTTACTTTTCTTTTAATTGATCACAATAAGGTGATAACACTAATTTTATAAATATGAACATAAACAAAGCATCCATAAGACACTATACAATCATTTTTACAACTATGCCTAATGTTATAATGGAGAAATTGTGTCGTAAATAAATAAAAATATGAAAAAAGAAGTTGAAATTCAAAAGATATGATAAAATATTCTTTAATGCATCGATCATAGAACATTAAGGTAACGTTTGGTACGCAGACAAGATTGGACGGGACTGGACAGGACAAGAGGCTAGGACTGGACTGGACATGACTGGATTGGACAAGACAAATGGTTGTCTTGTGTTTGGTACAACTAGGACTGGATAGGACATGACTGAATATGTTTCCCTAAAAGTTGTTTGATAATTTTATATGTCATATAATAGTTATAAATAAAACAAATAAAGAATATTCTTAAATAATTTAATTAAAAAACATTATTAATTTTTTTACACAATTTTCATACATATAAATACATACAAAAACAATAGTAGGAAATTTGAATGAAGAATCTGAAATAATTTATGGTAGTTCGAAAAAATTGGATTCATATAAAAAAATATAATAGTTGATTCAATTTGGAAGATCTTAATGAATTGACGGATGTATAGTTGCAGCGACGAGTAAAGATAAAATATGATGGGTGGCCGGTGAAAGACGATAGTTGTGAAGAAGGTGAAAGATAGTAATAGATGTAGTGGCGGTGCACAGTGGTAATTGAGGTTTTTGTAGTGGAGGAAGAGACGGAGGTTACCAACGATGGTTGACGACGAGCGACAGTGGTGGCAGCCAGCGACGGTGGTTGGCGGTGAGCGTCGGTGACAGTGGCGGCAATGGGTGGTTGTGATTGGTGGAGGTGGCGATGGGTGGTGGTTGTGGAGGTGGTGGAGGAAGTTGTTGTAGTAGTAAAGGTAGAGGTGGAAGTGGTCGACGATGGTTGGTGGTAGCTACCGGTGGCCGTCGATGGTGGTGGCGACAATAGGTGGTGGTGATAGGTGTTAGTGGAGGTGGTCGATGATGGTAGTGGTGGTGGCGATGACTGATGGTTGTGGAGGTGGTGGAGGAGGTTGTTATGGTGGAGAAATAGGTAGAGGTGGCCGACGGTGGTTAGCGGTGGCTACTAGTGGCCGCCGATGGTGGTAGTAGCGACGATGGGTAGTGGTGACCCTTAAGACTAATACCATATTAGAATTATATATCAAATGGCGGTAAATCAGTGATTTTTAGTTTCTGTCTCATTTCTGTCCCATGTTGTTCCACCTATTTTGGTGGAACAAGAAAATACCCCTTTTTGTCCCATCTTGTCCCACCCTGTCCAGTCTTTGTCCCTGTCCCATGTCGCGCCAAACATGGGACAGTGAACTTTTGTCCTGTCCCATGTCACGCCAAACATGGGACAGTGAATTTTTGTCCCGTCCTGTCCCACCCAGTCTGCAAACCAAACGCACCATAAGATTTGATTTTTTGATCATGTGGGGATGGGTTTCTATTTCGCAAGATCACAACTCACGCGTCAACCATTATGACATCAATATTAACTTTTCTTTATTTATATAAAAGAAAAAGATTTTTAATCTACCAACTCAAAAATCCAAAAAGCACAGATTTCCTGACATTTTCTTTCGTTTCATTTTTTCTCTCTGGCGGAATCGCCATTTCAGCACCTTCAAGGTCTCTGCAATATCAACCTTGTATTATTATACATTGCTTCTGAAGGGGAAGGGGTATTTCGTCATCTGCTGAAATAAATGGGTTCTCTCATCGACCTGAATCTTTATCCTGATTCTCCTGTGACGGACACTACTGATGTTGCCGGCGGACACATACGGGAAGCCGCTACTGCCTTAACCCTGAGTATCCCAAAACTCGAACCTAAAGAAGAACCTTTTGACGAGCCACCCCAGTCCCGCCATTCTCATACTACTAATTCATCAAACCCTAACCTTAATTTCACTCTCAGCACACAGCCCGACACATCGGAACCTGCTCAGCAACCCGTCCCAGATGAAACCGATGTTTATTCCGAATTCAACAGGATATCGGAGCTGTTCCTCACCGCCTTCTCTAAGAAGACGGATAAATATGACGACGCTGCTGGTCTCATGGATCCGAATTCACAAGCTATTGTTCCGGTCCCCGAAGAAAATCAGCATTCGGTCGTCTCGGATTCATCTCGTCGGAGGAATCAACAGCGGTCTGCCGAATTAGTTAGGGTTACAAACCTGGGAATCGAAGACGAAAGGTATTTTCGAGACGTGGTTAGGAAAACCAGGATGATTTATGACTCTCTTAGGGTTTTTTGTGCGATGGAGGATGAGAAGCGTAAGTCTCATATGTATGGGCGTCTTCCCCGCGCACGGGCCGATTTGAAATCTGCTTCTGTGATGAAAGATCGTGGTCTTTGGTTGAATCGCGATAAAAGGATTGTTGGGGCGATTCCAGGGGTCTATATTGGTGATGTTTTCTTTTTCCGAATGGAGCTGTGTGTTGTGGGAATGCATGGTCTGCCTCAGGCAGGGATTGATTACCTGACCTCCAGTCAGAGCGCAAATGGAGATCCAATTGCTACCAGTATAATCGTTTCCGGTGGATATGAAGATGATCAAGATGCTGGTGATGTTATTATATATACAGGCCATGGCGGCCAGGACAAACACAGCAGGCAGGCTAACCATCAGAAATTGGAGGGTGGGAATCTTGGCATGGAGCGGA
This sequence comes from Arctium lappa, assembly GCA_023525745.1. Classification (NCBI taxonomy): domain Eukaryota; kingdom Viridiplantae; phylum Streptophyta; class Magnoliopsida; order Asterales; family Asteraceae; genus Arctium; species Arctium lappa. The sequence continues at coordinate 55,704,106 of CM042049.1, read as the reverse complement.
GTATGCATTATGGTATTGAGGTTCGGGTTGTTCGTGGTCTTAAGTATGAGGGTAGCCCAAGTGGCAAAGTCTATGTTTATGATGGGCTGTATAAAGTTGTTGATTCTTGGCTTGAAGCTGGAAAATCTGGTTTTGGTGTTATTAAGTTTAAGCTTCTGAGGATGGAAAATCAACCTGAAATGGGCAGTGCCATCCTTAAGTATGCCGAGAATCTTAGGAATGGACAAATCGAGGTTAAACCAAAGGGATATATCTGCCCGGATATGTCGAGGAAGAAGGAAAACATCCCGGTGCCTCTATTCAACGACATTGACAATAATCACGAGCCAATGTTTTATGAGTATCTAGTGACATCTGTTTTTCCTCCCTTTGTGTATCAACTTGGGGGGAACGGGGGTGGATGTAATTGTGTGTCTGGATGTTTGGACGATTGTATTTGTGCTGCAAAGAATGGTGGTGCATTTGCGTATGATCACAATGGTCTACTTGTCAGAGGAAAACCATTAATATTCGAATGTGGACCACATTGCGGTTGTCCTCCCAGTTGTCTGAATCGTGTCAGCCAAAAGGGTATTAGGAACAGGTTTGAAGTGTTCAGGTCAAGGGAAACTGGTTGGGGAGTTAGATCATTGGACTTGATACCAGCTGGTTCTTTTATTTGTGAATACACCGGAGTTGTTCTCACAAGACAGCAAGCCCAACTTTTTACCATGAATGGGGATAATTTAGTCTATCCAAACCGGTTTGGTGAGAGATGGGCAGAATGGGGGGATTTATCCCAAATATTCTCTGACTATGTACGCCCATCATATCCCTCCATACCTCCACTTGATTTTGCAATTGATGTTTCGAGAATGAGGAATGTTGCTTGTTACATGAGCCACAGTTCGTGTCCAAATGTTTTAGTTCAGCTGGTGCTGTATGATCATTCCAATTTTGCATTCCCTCACCTAATGCTGTTTGCTATGGAGAATATTCCTCCTATGAGGGAACTGAGTCTTGATTATGGTGAGACCGATGAATGGACGGGGAAGCTGCCCATTTGTAACTAAATCAACTTCAAGCAGCTTTTGTGTACCTGAATGCAGATTTGGGGAAGCATGATGCACCAAGGTAATTACAGTTTCCATCCTATTATTTTGTAGTAAATGCACTAAGCTAACTGAGTTCTATTAGATGTACCAATGCATGTCTTTTCTTGTACCTTTGAATGCTTGTTCGTCCTGTTATTTTGTATTGCTGTACTTTACTTTTTTCCATATTATATTCTTGTGGAAACCTTGGATTGCAATTACATCTTTTATGAAGCATTTGTTGGTGGTGGTATCCATTGCTCTCTCTGAGTTGGGGATGTGAACCCCATCCTACATTTGCTGGCTGTGGAAACTATTTGTTCTCTCTTAGCTATTGGATCCTCCATCAGATTAATTTCTCATCTTCTGTTTATGGACCATTGGACCTTTTCGTCGTATTCATAAGCTCTTGTTATTATGATCAACACCGACTTCATTTTTTATATATTGCTCTTTAGGTTGTTCTTTTGGTGTTGTTTTTCTCGTTTTGTTATGCTTTGGTCAATTGTCTTGACACCATTGAGTTTATTTGGTGCAGTCATACTGCTTCGCTGCCACTTCACTCAATTACTGCTTGTGCTCTGTGATTTCGTATTGCTAGGCACGTGAGGTTGTTTATACATCTATTTATAAGGGTTAGTGTTAAGGGAAAGTCTCCGTGGTTATTTGGTTATGAATTTTTGATATAGAATGATTGGGGCTGATCTCTAGCCCTATTCTGAAATTAAGTATCCTAGAACTCGTTTGTGTAGCTTGAAAAAAAGAGGCAAGTAGCACAGACTTAGAGAGTGTTAGTGTGTTACTACTGAACAGTGCATTAAACCTTTTGAAGCTTGCAATGGCTTTACATGGAATGGAATAACAAAAGGAAACTACTGAAGAATCAAGTGAAAATATTATTAATAGGTGGCCAAATAAGGAGGCCTAAATGATTAAAATAAATATGCGTATGAGTTATTGTAATACACTTGGCCAAACAATAAGCTTATCATTTTAACTATTGGAGTATGACAGTATCATTGCATTATGTTAAGAATGTTGAGACAATAAACTCCAAGTGTCCAGAATGGAGTATGGTCTGAAAATGTTTAAAATAGGTGTTTGGTGAAATACCAATGATTCTAAACCAATTAGACATGAAGATTAAAGTAGTGAGGTTTGAAAAACATTATGTTGCTGGCCTTTAAATATGTTAAACACAAGCTGGGCTAATGCTGATATCTATAATATACAAGTTTTATGCAGGTAGAATTGGAAGTGTAAAATAAAGTTTGTCTTCGACCTAGTAAATTTGTAAGCTACTATGGACGGGCGGAGGGTGAGGTAGAGGTTGGGATGGGAGAGGCATAGTTGTGAAAAGCGCGCCTGAGGCGCATAAGGCGCAAAGCCTTGGGCTTTTTAGCAGTCAAGGCGAGGCCCATTGCATAGGCGCACCAAGGCGCATCGCCTTGGGCTTAGGCGCGCCTCACGAATATTGATTTTTTTTAAAATTTACTTGTTTTGCCTCTTAGAATTCTACAAAAAAACTTAATAATGAAGTCAATTATAATATTAATGATGCCTTTTAAGTTTTAACCTCCTAGACTTCTACAAAGGCAAGTGATAAGTCTATATAATGATTATAATCTATTCCATTCTTATCTCCTATAAAAAGAGTAAGTAGATAATTCTACAATCCATATCTTTTCTTCTCCCTCAAGCCTTTAAGCCCTATAAATACAACCCATATCTCTTTCTTCTCTCTCACGAGTCACGACTTTAAGCCCAAAACCTCTTTCTCACGTCTGGTTGTTGACTTACTGATTCAATGCGCCTCGCATTCGTGAGGCCCACGCCTCGTGCCTAGGCCCCATGACCCCTTTGCGCCTAAGTGCGCCTTGCGCCTTTAACAACATTGGGGAGAGGGTTAGAGAGCCGACAGTTAGGATACGGGAGCCTTAGGTTCGATGGTTGGGGGGGGGTCCTTTGGTTGCAATCTAGAGTGCCATAGGTTAGAGTTAATCGGGAGCGGGACATTTGGCTTACTTACACATCCTACCGTTCTTCGTTTTTACTACTCCCTCTATCCCAAAATGAATGTCCACGATGAAAAAGGCACACATTTTTAGAATTGTGTAATTATTACACTTTTTAATTAACTAAATGACAATTTCACCCTTAATAATAGAGGGAGTAACGAATTTCTTCATCTCATAATTAAGGGTAGAAAACGTAGGCACTTACTTTTGAAAGTGGACACTTATTTTGGGATGGACGAAGTATGTTAGTTTCTCGTTCTTTCTCCTATAATCTTTTCTTCCTTGCTACTTTTACAAATCTTCATACTTCACCAAAAATGCCTCAAACACTACATCAACTTTTCAAAACCATGAAATCTTTCAATTTTTTTGACAAGCTGTCTGGGTAGCTCAAGACTTCCCACCATAACTTTTTCGCAAAAACTTTACTCACGTTGGGCCTTTTTATTCCATGGGATAGAGGTAAAGTCTGCATACATCTTACCGGCGGACTATTCTCTTCAAAGTGGACTACCGGGTATGTTTGGTTTGGTTTATTGGACACAATGACTTTCATTCTCACTTTTCGTGCCATTAGACAACAGGTTTGAGTTTCATGGTTCATTTTATTTGACTTCCATGAGCTCAATTTAGAGTACAAGATGTTATTGTAGAAAAATAAGCTTTGAATCAATTTTATTCAAAGAGAATGATGCCTTTAAATAACCTGTACAAATAAGAAATGATTTGGAGATAAATATAAAATATTCTAGACTAATTACAGAGATTCTGTGTTAGCCTATAATTAATCTAAATATGGCTTTTGGTTTCCTACTCTAGCGGGCGGGGTACTAAATCAATTGATTATATTTTCTACACCCTCCCTTAAGTTGGTGCATAGAGGTTTCACATGCTCAGCTTGCAAACTAGCACATCTAAACTTTCTTTTGGTAGACTGTAGACCTTTAGTTAGTATATTCAAACTGTTGTTCCTTACCGAGAATGTATACAACACATAATTCATTTTTTATCATTTTTTCTTTAATGGAGTGTCTATTACCTCCAACATGCTTGATTCTGTTATGATGAACCGGATCATGTGCTATGTTGATTGCCGTCTGTCGATCTTTTGTCGCTATACAGTCTTAACGGCTCGGATCTTTGAAGTTCTAATTCATTAAGTACGCGTTTAATCAAATATAAATTCACAGACTTCTAGAACAAGAGCTCTAAGTTCTTATGCTTCAATTCAACACTACTTTGAGATACTATTGGTTGCTTCTTGCTCCACGTGATTAGGTCTCCCCAAACTTAGTGCAGTATCCGGTAGTCAATCTTCTGTCTTCAACTGAGCCTGCCCAATCTGCATCCATGAAGGCTTCATCACTATATTCTTTGTAACAATCCGGTAAAAGTTCCTAGTGTTCTCTTCAGATAATGCATGAGTCTATACACGACATCCAAGTGTTTTTATAGAGGATTCTACATGTATTGACTCACCAAACTCACGACAAATACAATGTGTTTGCCCACTAGTTGCTTATACATCTTTTTGTGTATAGTCTCTTCTTTTGATGCTTGTTTGTGCTTGCCTTTTTTGGTTCAATCGGTGTTGCCACATGTTTACACCAACTCATTTCGATTTTTTAGAAGATCCGTAATATATTTTCTCTATGATACATACTGCCTTGTTTTGTTCTTGCGACCTCCATTCATTGAAAGTACTTCATTAGTCCACGATCTTTTACTTCAATTTCTTGGCTAACACACCTTTAAGCTTTTTTTGCTCTTTGTAATCATCACCGGTTACTAACATGTCATCAACATAGACAATGAGGATACAAGATAGCAATCTTTCCATCGTGCGAGTGTTTGAAGAATAAGGTGTGATATGATTGATCTTGTTTGTATCCATTTTTATAATCTAATCGAGTTTTTTGAACCATGTTCTTGGAGATTGTTTAGACCATAAAGGGATTTTTTCTAGGGATAGACATTCTCCATTTCATATCTTTCTTCGAACCCCAAAGGAATGTTCATGAAAACTTCTTCCAAATGCTTGTTTAGTTACACATTTTTTATGTCTTAGTTGTTGTAAGGGCTATTCGAGATTGGCTGCAATTGATTGTAGAACTTAACGGTGTTTAATTTGGCAACATGAGCAAACGTCTCATTGTAGTCCACGCTAAATGTTTTGAGTGAACCCTTTTGGATTTGGCCTCACTTTATATCAATCTATCGTTCCATCCGCTTTGTGTTCAACTGTAAACACCCATTTACACCACGACTACAGTCTACATGTTTATCTCTAGAGGGGGAATTAAGTTTTGGAGGATCAATAATTGTTTTAGGAAGACAAGCATCCCAACTGGGAATATCACTCATATTTCCTCCCTGAAGGGAAAGGTTGGGATAAAAAGGTTCTTCATTGGATGTAACAGCAGTGGAGACATGCATTCGATGAATAGGAGAACGGTAGCATTTGTACCTTTTTTTAGTAGAAGAGTAGCCCAAAAAAAGGCACTTAAGAGACCGATGATCAAATTTAGAATGATTTGAGCCAAGGATATGAACATAAGAGGTACACCCAAAAGTTTTTAAGGGAATACTGGAAGCAAGTTGTGTATGTGGATTAGAGGTGATCATTTGTGGGATTGGACGGGGTCTAACCTAATTTTCTTGTCCAACAAGCCTAATATAGTAAACCCAAGCCTGTTTTTGCAGGCTCGATAACTTACCCGTACCCGCCCTATAAATGGGCAAGGCTTGCGTATGGGTTAACAGGCCCAAAAATCTTTTACATTTAAAAAAACAAAAAACTTTCATAAAATCATAAGTTTGTCAAATAATTCAAAATACACAATTTTTTTTTTCCAATTTAAAGTAAGCCGTAAAAACATAACAATGTACATTGCTTAAAAGTAGATCTCTAAGTAAGGACATTTCTTGTTCCAGGATTTATCAACCATTAGAGTCCGGATTTTTTCAACAACCAAAGATTTTCACCACCTAATATTTCAAGATCGAGATTTGAGATGTACTATATGACATATCACATATTGTATGTATTTGGAAGGTGGTTACTCTGTAGATGTTTAGCCCAAAGCCAACAAAGTGAGCTTCTAAATTTTCTTTAATAAAAAAGTAACAAAAAGTATTAATTATACATAAATTTTAATTAATCGTGAAAATATAAACGGGCCTTGTAGGGCCTCTAGAATCTATTTCTTTCAAGCCTGCCACTAATTCTAACACTACCCCACCCGCCCACTATTTCAAGACTAGTTGTGCAAGTTTTTTTACGAACGGGTTGGGCGGGTCAGGTCTAGTGGGTGGTACTGTCTATGAACAACTCTAATGTGGATATGCTTGAAGAGCATAAAGAGGGAAGTGTGATATTTTAACAATTGAGAAGGCATTCTATTGATAAGATGGACAACAACAATAAGGATAGCTTCCCCCTAAAAATGTTTTGGGACCGAAGTTGTGAACATGAGGACTCTAGCAATTTCCGTTAGGTGCTGATTTTTGAATTTTACTATTTCTTTTTGTTGGGGTGTTGAACAAGAGCTTTTTATGAATGATGGCATGAGAGAGATGATATTCATCTTGCGTTAAAATATTTGGTTCCATTATATCTGTGCAATATTTGAAGATTTGCAAGGAATTGGGTTTTTATCATAGAATGCAAAATTTTGAATGTCAAGGCAACATCGAATCTAATTTTAAGAAGAATACCTAACTAACACGTCCATGATCATCAATTAAGGTGATAAGCCATTTCTATTAGTGGTGTTTGGTATTCTATATGACCCCCATATATCACTATGACGCAGAGCAAAGGATTGAGTTGATTTGTAAGGAATGGTACGAAAAACAACATAAGTATGTTTAGCAAATTGACAAGCTTTTCATTTAGATAAGCCTAAGTTTTTATTTTGAAATAACATGAGAATTAGAGATTTCTAACATGAGAAACTAGGTTGGCCAAACCTATTATGCCATCGCATAATATCATTATTATCCGAAGGAATACAACCCGAAACAAAAGCTTTATCACTACATGCCCTCACAATCCCAATCTTCTTCTCCGAGGACATATCGTGAAACTGGTACAATGAAGTGGTGAGAAGGAAACAAAACATTGCCAATCTTTAGTTATTTTGCTGATAGAAAAAAAATCACAAGATAGATTGGGAACATGGAGAATATTATTTAGGATAATAGAAGATTATAAATGTATAGTCCCTTTACTAGCCATATAAGAGAGAGAACCACGAGCAACTTTAATTTTGTGAGTACTTGACAACGGGTGGCAAACTGATTTGACAGACTAGTTATGTGGTCATAAAGCCCCTGAATCCACAATCTAGGCAGAATTTTGAACATTGAGGGATAGGAGGTACTTGGATTAGAAGTGGAAGCAGTGGAGTTTTGATTTATGGTGGAATTGAAAGATGTATCATCATTGGTGGAGTCGGGATTGGCCATGAGGAAGGCCAAATAGAAAAGACTTCTGGAGCCTAGAGAATACTGTGCACTGATACTATATAGAGAAATAGGCTTTGAGTTAATTTTTATTTAAAGAGAATGATGCCTTCAAATAGGCCCTTTACAAATAACAAAAAAAAATGGTAATAAATACTTTCTAGACTAACTAAAGAGATTCTAGGACAACCTATAATTAATATAAAAACTGTACCAAATGTACAAACTTGGTTTCCAATTCTAGTAGGATACTACATCAATATATTACTCCCTCCGTCCCAAAATAAATGTCCACAATGAAAATGGCACACAGTTTTAGGAATGTGCAATTATTACACTTTTTAAATAACCAAAAGACGTTTTTACCCTTGAAAATAGAGAGAGAAACTTTCTCCACCTTATAATTAAGGGTAAAATAGGAAATTGGAAACTTACTTTTGAAAGTAGACATTTATTTTGGGACAAACTAAAATAGTAATGTGGACATTTAATTTGGGACGGAGGGAGTATATTTTATACGGTTACTTTCATATATCTTTCAACATGCGAGATGTATGATTATGTGTTGATAGAGCAGCTCGTTTAACGAAGTTTATCATACTTGATCAATGAGCTTGTGTGTATAGAGATTGATATGGGTATTGGAAGGATGTAATTGGAGAGAATCAGAGAAACAATTTGAGTTTGTTTAATTTGTTGCTGGATTGAAGGATGTGATTTTCCTAAAATTGGTGAAGGTGGAGCCAAAAAAGTTACAAAACAATAGCACCTAAACTTAGCGTTAACCCATAGCGCAAAAATGTGACCCAAAGTTATTGATAAAACAATGCCCTCCTAATTAAGAAAGAACACAAAAACAAGATTCACTTCAACTAATTTTGTATCCAACACTTGCACTAGGCGGAAATGAAGCTCATTTATGGGAAATGAGAAAAGATACAATATTAGTCTCAACTTAGATCCAATCTTCTTGGGTTGAATAAGTGGAATCTAGTGGTTAAACTAGGTCACTTATGGTTTTGCAATACAAAAATGTGGTGACGGTCAAGGAATGACTTATGGTAAGTATGTTGGTCCATGGGACACAATAACACAAGTCACCCATGGTTTTAAAAAACATTTGATGCGTGCGACTTGACGTGCGACGACCTAAATTCGTATATAAGGCGATGCCTTTGTTGCCTTGTATGAAACGGATGCCTTGGGTGTTTGAGGTGGCGGCTAGTGCGAAGGAGGCGGCAAAGTCGAGGTGTACACCTTTTTAACTCTTTAATGCTGATGAACCATTTGTAGATGGAGCTTTAATAGCAGCCAAGTCTAGAGGGAAATTATGAGCATTACGTTCATACCTTGCCACCCACTCCTACTAAATCACCCCCCCCCCCCCCCCCCCCAAGTTACAATGGACCCTTCAATAAAAAAATATCTTAAAGAAAAACCCTAATCATTGTGCCTCTCCTGTCTCTCTCTCTCAACTTGATCATCCTCCCTCCCTCATGCTTTCTCATAGCAACAATCCCTCCCTCCTCACGGCTTCTTTCTCACCGACCTCCCCTCCTCCTAACGGCTTCTTTCTCACCGACCTCCCTCATCCTCACGACTTCTTTCTCACCGACCTCCCCTCCTCCTCATGGCTTCACTCTCGTTGACATCCCCTCCTCACGGTTTGTGTCTTAGTAATTCATTTTCATTATATATAGACTATAGTATATATCCGAATAATTTTGTATTTTTTCCATTTATTGTTCTTAATTTTCTATCTCATTTTTATGCTTTTACCTTTTAGTTTGACATGGCATTATGTGTTCGTTATGAATATTGTTGCTTCTAATGTGGTCCAAATTTATGTTTTTAGTACTTGTAACTAGTAATCTATGATTTTCATAGTTTGATATGGGATTATGTTTTTTTGCTTGTTATGGATTTTATTTGTTCATAGCCTCGAGGCATTGTGTAACACCCTCGAATCACCTCCGCGTGTGCTACATTTGAACTTTCCAAAAACTTTTTCAATGAAGATGTAGCATAATTTAATTAGCGTAAACATTTTCCAAAATACACTTTTAAAACATAATCATAGTATTTTACAATGGATTGGTTTACAAGGAAACAAACATAATATACCAATACCATTATGCATTCTATTACGAACAACCACTATAACATCACATATAACTATCTTCCGAGAACTCGTTCTAACTCGAAGTCTCAAACTTCTCGATCTGCGATATACGATAATTGTTTTCTAAGCAACAAAATTGTCGAGTAATCATACAACATAGTTTTTCAATGATTTCATAGTTATGAACATTTCATTGCGAATTTTCATATGAATTAATCGTTCATCATGCATTTCTTCGTATATATACTTGATGCAAAGTCAGTACCATGTGCTCGTTAAAACTGTTGTTTTCGGATCTCTCGTTAGAGAACCAAGATCATGATCGTCAACACGACCCTTTGCCACAATACATTACCGTCTAGTGATTACAATCTATTGGTCTTCGTTTTCAACCGATATTTCACGGTTTTAACTCAATGGGGCGTTTTCTCGGTAGTAATCATCGTATCTCAATGTTCCACTCATGAAACAAAGAACAACAAATAATCCGAATCATAAAATATACCGTTCCTACCGAAATCATTTGTTAATCCCTTCATACCAAAATCATGAAAATTTTCATATCAAACTATTATGTTTTATAATGGAATCGTATATTTTCATAACCAAATCATAAACGTTGCATATATCACATGATATTGAAAAGAGTTCGTATGATTACCTTATCAAGAGTTACCCAACAATACCAACTGCATTTTTTAACCTATCACCGAGCTTCTCCAATCGAGAGGGTCATAATTCCATACTCAATTTTGTATTTCAGCGATCAAAACATCTAGATTTCCCTTGATTTTCTTTCATGTTCCTCCCTTTTCTCTCTCCTAATTTCCTTCCAAGTTTCAACCATGGTCCTTTTGTGTGTGTGTGTTTAGAAGAAAAGGAGATTGCATGAAGTGTATGTATGCGTGTGTATATATACATATGTAGAAAAAGGCGGTCACATTAATTGCCATCAAAGAGGTGGCATTAATTTGGTTTTTTTCCCAAACTTGAATCATCACTTATTTAGCCACATGATTCTTTTATATACAAATACTAATTTAATCTTTTTCTAGATATATCTTTTAATAGAAATTTCTCGATACAAATCGGAGTACATCATTGCAAGGATCATATTTTTGTCTACATTATGACATAATTGTCCTAATGTGATTTTATTTCATAAAGTGATGCATATTCTTGATCATCGAAACCAAACCATTTGATATAGTTTGGAAATTAATTTTATCCTCAACATTATCTCTAAAGATATAACTCATTCGAAACTCTTAAACCAAACCAAACTGACTCGGTAAATCCCAATTGAAAATAGGGGGTGGGGGTGGGGGTGGGTCAGTAGGATGTATGTAGACCTGACCTCTTCCCCAAAAAGTAGAGTGATCGTTTCAATGAAAACTCTCCGCTTGTGCAAGAGTGAGAGCAATCAAGTAGAAGGAACAAAGACTACCCACATGGTGAACATAGAACGAGAAAATAAGTAGCGAGCATGGACATTGACAACTTACAAAAGGTAAGGCAAGCAAAACTCGTAGAGCAAATAAGGCACAAACACATCCGAGCCTACGCGACCAACCCTCTACCTAACAACCTCTCCAACTCCCTCTTACCCAACCATTCTAGCTATAGGTTCCCGCATCTAGTCTGCTAACCTAGTCCTCCGTCTCCAAGTACTATAATCAGAGGTCATGTTCTCGAAAATGTCTAAGGCTGCCATGTTCATCCATAATTGCTCATCCAATGTCCTCAACTTCCCATCCTCACCCCCTCAACTGCCACTCTTTCTACTCTCATCACTGGTGATGTCAATAATCTCCTACGAACGTGCTCAAACCACCACAATCTTCCTTCTCGCAATTTATCCGTTATTGGGGAACTCATAAAACTCTGCGTGGAAAGCCTCATTCGAAATTCTGTCTAAAATGGTCTAACCACATGTCCAACTAAGCATCCTCATTTCCGCATCTTCTAAGTTTCTCTCAACAACCTTCCTTGCCGCTAGAAATTCTTATTCGTTCAACGTGGTTGGTTTGATTGCTACACAATAGAATTACCCTCCAATTTTAGTGGGAGTTTCTTGTCTGTTGTCACACAAAACCACCCTTGTGGAAGCTCTACACTTTAGCCACCTTGCCTTTATGAGACCTGTTATGTCTTTTACCCCTCTTATTGAATCATGGAACCTAAGTATTTGAAATTGTTCCTCCCCTAATGTTGACTTTCACCATCTCTTTTATGTGCTACCCCCTTGAATTGCACCATAAATACTAATTCGCAAACCTTTTGTTTCCAAAGCCTCCCTCTATTGCTCCAATGTCTTGTTGTTCTCTACTTTCGACTCCATTGTTGACACAATGTCTCAACGAATGACATACACCATGGGACACTCCCCTCGATCCCCCAGGAGATCCCGTCCAAAATCACAATAGAAAGAAACAGGATTAGCATCGTTTCGTGGTGTAAACCTATCTTTACCTTGAAAACTCCGTCTCCCCCATTGGTGTCCCAACACAATTCCTTGTTTTGCCGTAAATGTCTTCTATCGCCCTAACATACCTCCAAGGTACCCCCTTCTCTCTAGCCTTTTCCGGATCATGTTTCGTGATACATTATTATAGGTGTTCTCCACGTTTATGAACATCATGATAGGTCCTTACTATGCTCCCTATACTTTCTATTAGTCGCCTTAGTAGATAGATTGCCTTTACTGACGATCTCCTTGGTATGAAGCCAAATTGGTTCTATACTTTATCACCCTGGCCTTTATCACCCACTCCCACAATTTCGTTGCGTAATTGGCCAAGTAGCTTTATGCACGATAGATACGACAACATTGAGCATCACCTTTGTTCTTAATAGAGCACCACCACGCTAAGCCTCTACTCTTTAGGCATCCTAACAGTCTTGAGGATGACATTGAAGCGCCTTGTCAGTCACTGCACACCCATCTCCCCCAGATATATCCACACCTCAATGGGGAATCGATCATGCCGTACGGCCTTACCCTTACCCATCTTTCTTGGAGCATCCTTCACTTCCCCTTTGCTAAAAAGCTTACAAAAATAAATAAATTGCATGCTCGTTGGAAGTACCGGTAATTACACCATACTGTTCATTATTTGGGTTGACCCTTTACATAAACATCCCATACTCCCTAAACTGGTTACATCATTGTAATCGTCTTATTTTCTTAAGTTCAACATCTTTCTTATGTTTCTATCTCGTAGTTGAATAATACATGTTTCATAATACATGTTTCCATTGCATGTATTATTACATTTTTGACTTAACCCGACTAAACGGATTATAATTATCTTATTCCAATTAAATCGCAATACTTCTCTATAATTACGTCTATTATATATTTATAATGATGTAATTATTTTCTTCTTGTTGATTACATTTTGTTAATACTTTAACTTGATATTTATTTATCTAATTTGCCATCACACTATTTATCATTAAAACAAATAGGCCCCGTTTTTAGGCCGTTACATGGCGAGGGATAATGCCTCGCTTCGGGTTTCCATACTTTAGAACTTTGATCACACCCTAACATAATAGGAACCATTGCAATGGGGCTAGCATATTTACACGGCCACGACGTTACATCTTAAATAATTACAAACAAGGGAAGTAAATCTACAACGCAAATGGTCGAAAGGGACAAGCGTAGACGTGAAACTTAGGTCATGGCCACCTCCGTTTATGCAAAAAATTCATGGCATGCTAATTGATATCCTTGTTCCATGAGGAATTCGACCCATTAATGGGGAAACATTTTGACAAATGCAAAGATCAGCCAAGGTCATGCCTAAGAGCTTTGCTCTTACATCAAGAAAGAACATGTTAGGCAGAACCAAGAGCCTAAACCAAACGACTCCGGTATATCCGGCTCGGAGGTAGACTTGGGGAGGGTAAGATGTACACAGACTTGACATATACCCCAAAGAGTAGAGCGGTTGTTTTCTTGAAGACGCTTGTCTTGTGAACCAAGAGCATAGATGTCTCAAAGTCAACCCTTACCTGATATAAATATAAGAGTAGCAATTGGGTAGGTTTTGGTACGGTCTTATCCTCATCTTTTTACCCTAAATCAAATTTGGTGGCTTGTAGTTGTAGGTACACACAGAAAAACCCTTGAATGCCATATATATAACAACTACTAGTTGCCCTTTTTATATGTCATATAGTAGAATTAGGACTAGGACTCTCAATTTATTATTCCTTGTGTTTTCATTCAAAATGAGACTGCCTGACAAAATGGTATCTCACGTTGTTGTAGTATTGGTGTTAGCAACAAAAAACACTCATTTTTGTTGCTTCTCATGGCTAAAATGACATTAATGGTTTTGGTGGTGAAATGGTAAAACCCTAAGATTCGAGTATTTAGTAAATTACTTATTAACTGTGCTTTGTTATACATGTATTCGGAAATTGCCACTCCTACAACATTCAGAAACTTACACTGTAGGACATGGTAACAAGGGGGCCAGGGTGGGGAACTGTTATAGGAGGAAACATGTTACAAGATTAAAGATTTACTTGATGAGCTTATTAGCACCTCAATCCCCAAATTATCCGAGAGAAATTAACATCTGCTAAGAGATACCTATTGATGAGTGGCATAATTTGTTTCATTCATTATATTACCATATAAAACATAAATTATGTCTTGTTAGGAAACAAAAAAACAAAGCGTTTGGGCCAAAGCAAAACCAAACATACTAGGAAACAAATGTAGACGCTAGAAAACTTAGGAAATTCTAAGCCTATCTTTAATAGAAAGAAATCAAAGAAACCATCTCTTAACACCCCAAAGTTGAAGCTCATAGGTATGGATTATTGCCAAGTTGATATGCTAATCAAAAGCACTCCCACTTTTGGGAGTTGGATGTCATCTCGTGGTGATGCTTTTCCACTTTTTTCTTTTCTTATTTTTGATGTTGTTCTCAGGTGAAACTCTGTTCTCAAATCTTTAGATTTGCTTTAAATGTGTATTTTCTAATATCAGAACTGATTAAATATCCGTATTCTTCGTGTTTTAAAGTCTGCAATTATTGTCGTTATTTGAAGCTTATAATTCATCAGGCTTACTTCTGTAGGCTATGACTCAAAGTTGTACTAAAATGGAACAATCTATAATTTATGCCATTAATACTAGAATGATGTGGAGATGTGCTATAATGGCTCAAGTCCATCAGATGATTAAAGCTTGTTGCTCAGAATTTATGATATATTCCCAAGGGAAAAAAAATAGGGGGACATAGTTTGTTTTATCCTCACAAGAAGGATGTTATTTCTTACTTGATAATACAATTGCCCTTGGTTTTTTTCCAGCATTTTCGTCAACATGAATGATTGATTATTGATCTTTGTTTTGTACCATTATATTGTTTAACGTTCAGATGCTTATTTTATGTGATTAGTCAATTACTTCCTTGCTTAGAGAAATGTTATTTCTTGCCTTCTCTTAGCTACCATATTCCTTCTACTTGTAATGCTTCTTGCTTAAGTGTACGAGTGAATCTCACTTGCATGTGCATGTATTCAGTTTTTCTATTTGCTTTCTATTGATATTCACTGATACTGATTTCATTTCTTAGATTTAATAATACCTACTGAAAATTGTCTCCTCTTTACCTAATTTAGTTATGTGAATTCCGTATAGGAATCATGCATTTCATGTTAGCCCATGGAAATGTAGCTAGTATATGCACATTTTGTGCTATTCTTATGCTCTTCCCATCCCAAAAATTGTAACACTTTTATTTTGGAAAGATTTCTTTTCAAATTTACCCAATTAAATCATAACAAGATATTGATGGTGTTTATTAGGGTCCTCAAGTTTTATCATTTTTGTCTTATTATTTATTAAGGGTTAATTTTAGGTATTCATCTTAGTCAAAGTCTTATTGAACTATGTGCCAAGTCAAACGTGGCCTTTTTAGGTGAAAATGGAGTATTTGACTTGACTAATGCAACACTTATTAAATATGTTATTAAGGTAGCGTTTGGTACACAGACATGATTGGACGGGACTGGACATGACAGAACAAGAGGCTAGGACTGGACTAGACTGGTTTTGTCTTGTGTTTGGTACGACTAGGACTGGACAAGTTTCTCTAAAAGTTGTTTGCTGATTTTATATGTCATATAATAGTTATAAATGACACAAATAAAGTATATTTTTAAATAATTTAATTAAAAAGCATTGTCATTTTTTTACACAATTTTCATACATATAAATACATACAAAAAACAATGGTACATAATTTGAATGAAGAATCTGAAATAATTGATGGTAGTTCGAAAAACTCCAATTCATGCAAAGAAAATATAATATTTGATTCAATTTTGGAAGATCTTTATGAATTGGCGGAGGCATAGTTGCAGCAACAGGTAAAGATCAAGGCAATGGGTGGCTGATGAAGGACGGTAGCTGTGAAGGACGTGAAAGATTGTGGATAGTGGTGGTGTAGGAGGTAGTTGTGGTTGATGTACAAGTGGTCGACGATTGTAGTGGTGGTGGCGGTGGACAGTGGTAAAAGCGGTTGTTGTAGTGGAGGAAGAGGCGGAGTCGTGGAGATGGGTAGTGGTGACCCTTAAGATTAATACCATATTAGGATTATATATCAAATGGCGGTAGATCAGTAATTTTTAGTTTATGTATCACTTTTGTCCCATGGTTCCACCTACTTTGGTGGAACAAGAAAAGAATTTTTTGTCTCATCTTGTCCCACCCTCTTCGGTCCTTGTCCCTGTCCTTGTCCGGTTGTCCCATGTCACGCCAAACGTAGGACAGTGAATTTTGTCCTGTCCCATGTCACGCCAAACGTGGGACAGTGAATTTTGTCCCGTCCTGTCCCATGTACCAAAGGCAGCCTAAGAGTTAGAATCGTGCATAATGCACACATGGTCTACAATCTACATACATTTTCATGGTGTGAACTCTCATCTTGTAGCAACCTCACTTACTTGATTAGGGCAACCTAAGCACATTGAAGTATGTTCCTTGAGGGTGTGTTTGGTATGCAGTCCTGTCTCTCTGGATAGACTTGGACATGCGAGAGTAAGGTAGGCAGGTGAAAGAACTGTGGAAAGTTTTAGGGTTATAATTTGATATGGGTAGTTTAGTAATTTATAAATCTTGTACATCTCCCTGATTTTTGTTCTGGTGGGAAAAAAATATGCAACTGATGTCGCACCAAACATGCAACAAGAAGTTTTTGTTCTGTCCTGTCCCGCGTACCAACAGCTTTCATGCAATGATAGTTTTACTTATTGTATTGTAACAAAAATGTACTCTGTGAACCAACATTTTGTTTTAGAAATGGCTTATTTGCACTTCATTTAATCTACTTCATCTCCTTTCAAGGATTGTTATTAGAGGCTGGATTGTAGTGCCAGTGGGTGGTGATGTGTATTTCTTGCTTAGATGTGTGTTACTTGAGACTAAATAACTAGGGCTCATCTTTCTAATTGTCATTTGTATAGTTTCCAAAGTTGTGTATATATTTGTACATCTTATTATCTAATACATAAAATTAGATTACCGTTGAGTAGATGGTATCAGAGCATTTGAGACCTAGTCGTCATTTTCGTAGCCCTAGCCACACACATCTGGAGCCCAGTGGTCATGGATCTGAAAGCCATTGCCAAAGCCGTTTCTACTGTCGCCACTGCTGCACATTTGAACCCAATCATAGCTGTCGTACATCTTTACCCCAGTCATCAAACACGTGAAACCCTAGTCACTGCTACTAGTTGTCGTCGTCGCCGTCTCTGCCATCACCAGTTGTCATCGACGCCAACGTTGTTGCTGTTGCCGCCATCGCCGGCTGTCTTCTACGTCATTGCCGTCCGTCGCTGCCACCAGCATCTGATCTGTGTTTCTGGCCGTTTGACAGATCCGATATATATTTTGTTCTCTCTGCTATGTTTCTGGCCATTTGAATATATCAAGATCTTGCCGTTCTTTTGAACATAGAGAGGGTTGAAGAATAACTATGTTTTCTCTCTTGTCCATTTGAATACACAAAGAGAGAGTGAAAATTATTGGTACTCTTTGTTACAAGCAATCTGGTTCTTCTGTTGCCTTTGGTAGGAAAAATGATTTCATTTTTTGTTCGATATTTTGAGCTTCTTCTAGTCGTCAGGTCTTTATCACTTTGCTGAGACCGTGGGTGAAAACAAATCTCCTAGTATGACGAGTGTGACGGATATAGTGCCACTTGTATGACTGCGCCAGTTATGTCTATAATCACAGACCATATCTAATTTCTAAATGGTTTGAACTATTTGGATTGAAGCAAGACTTTTCATCTTTATCTATGGTGTATCGACAAAGATGCCTATTTGACTGATGATCCTCCTATAATCGGTTCGAAGAAAAAAGATCAACAAAGCCAACAACAGAATATGGCTATTATTAGTTTTCTGGCTAGCGTCTCTTGATTTTGAATCTGTCAAGTCACAAATTCTCTCTTCTGAGCTCTCCTCTTTATAAGACATCTTTACTCGCGTTAATCAATCTTCATCCGCTCCGTGTAGTAGTGCTTTGGCTGGTCGGAATAATAATTATGCTTCTGAGGCCATCTAACCATACCCGAAACAAAGGTCGTAGCACACAAAGATTTGAACCTTGACCACTGGCAACATTATATGCAACTATTGTCATAAGCCAAGTCACATAAAGTTTCAAGTGTAGAAAGCTTCTATACAAGAATCAACAAGAGCACATTGCACTATTGAAGTATCTGATAACTCGGTTCTTTTGACGATGAATTTGCCGCTTTCTTGGAGCATCGAGAATCACTCAAGTCCTCATCTTCTACTGTTACTGTTGTCGCTTGTTGCCGCTAGTCAGGCAAATCCACTAAATGTTTGATTTCGTCATCCTGCAAATACAAATAGGTGATTTGTTCCAGTGCCACGATCATATGACATATAATTCTTGACTCTTTTCTACCTTCCAGGCACAGGCTTCCCCTCTTACCATTACTTATCATTCATCCCCTGTCTTGCATTTGCCTAAGTTATCATTTAATTGGCTCTATTTCAGTCAATTAACTCGTCTCTATCTATAATAGGAGAGAGTGCTTCTCCAATCTTAAATGTTCGTATCATTTTCCCTAATCATTACTAGATCAGGATCTTATGACGAAAAAAATAAATGGGAAAGGACTTCAATCTGGAGGCCTCTACATTCTTGACTCACCGCTACAACAATCTACTGCCAGTGTAACTTCTTTTGAGGGTCATTGTCAATTGGGTCATCCATCTCTCTCGTTACTTAAGAAGCTTTGTCCACAATACAGTAACGTGTTCTCGTTAAATTGTGAATCATGTCACTTTGCGAAACATTGTCTTCTTAGTTCGCGTCTTATAGTCCTCGAATATGTATCCCTTTTGAGTTAGTTCATTTGGATATTTGGGGATGTCTCCTATTTTGTCTAATAGTGGCTTTCATTATTTTGTCACATTTATGGATAGTTATTCTAGTGTAACGTGGTTATATTTAATGAAAAATCATTTAGTTGTTTTTTTGTGCCAAAATTAAAACGACATTCTATGTTTTTATCAATACATTGCAAAGTGAAGTATTTGTGTATTTATCCTATTTCTTTATTTGTTTCATATAACGGATTGTCACATTCTTTTATTGTTTTCCTTGATTTTGTCTATCACTAAAACTCTCTGTAAAGCCATGTGTCTCATCCTGGTTGGTTGGCATAATGCCATGATATAGGAGATGAATGCTTTAGATGACAATGGTACTTGGTGGATATGCCTTGACAGGAAACGGGCCATTAGATGCAAAATGGTTGTTATGGTAGTCCATAGTTAAGGTCAATTTAGATAGGTTTGTTGCTTGATTAAAAGCTCGCCTTGTTGCTAAGGACTATGCTCTAACCTGTGGAGTGGACCGATAGTTTTTATCCTGTTGCGGAAGTGACATTTGTTCTGTTGTTTATTTTGAGGGTTGTGATGCAACAATTAAGAATTGCAGAAGTTAAAAATGGAGAAATCGAATGATTTATTGAATGAATTTGTTAATCTTTCGAGAGGACTAACACTCTCCCATATGGTGCATATACATCTAATAGAATTTCCTTCCTTTCCACACTCCACCGACCTCCTCACTTTTACCCCCCCCCCCCCCCCCCCCACACACACACTAATTCCCTCAATCGACTTCCACCCACTTGTCTTTATTCATCTACTCATGTTTGTACTGATCTCGTCATAGTCTCAGAACCGTACTCTGATACCGGTTGATGCAACAATTAAGAATTGCAGAAATTTAAAATGGAGAAATCGAATGATTTATTGAATGAATTTGTTAATCTTTCGAGAGGACTAACACTCTCCCATATGGTGCATATACATCTAATAGAATTTCCTTCCTTTCCACACTCCACCGACCTCCTCACTTTTAAACAGACCCCCCCTCCCACTAATTCCCTCAACCGACTTCCACCCACTTGTCTTTATGAAAAGACTATACTACCCTTTAACCCCTTCTTCTTCTAGAGTAAGTAAACTGTACTCGTGGCTTAACAGGTTGCTACTCATAATTAGCATTTGCATCAACTTGATATCAATAATGTCTTTTATTTATTTATTGAGGTATATATGGAGCAACCTTCTGGTTTTGTTGCTCAGGGGGAGTAAGGGCATATTATCGTCTTCAAAAATCTTTATATGGTTTGAAAAGATCCCTGTGCCTGGTTTGAAAAATTTAGTGAGGCTGTTGAAGAATTTGATTTGAAGAAAAACAAGTCTGATCATCATGTTTTCTACAAGTAGTCAGAAGCTGGTATCATTCGGTTAGTTCACTGGAAGTGATACTACAAGAATCTCATACCTTTAAGTCTTTCATCAATACTTAGTTTCACTCAAAGGACTTAGGAGTGCTCAAGTATTTCTTTGGCGTTAAAGTTAGAAGTAAAAAAAGTATATTCCTCTCTCAAAAAAAAGTTCGTGACCTATAACTGAGACGAGGAAAATTGGGAGCAAAACCTGCTAGTACTCCAATGACTCCCATCATTCACCTTAGAAGAGGTGGAGAACTATTTCGAGATCGAATGTATCTTACAATGACACATCCTGATATTGCCTATTTGGTCAGCGTGGTTAGTCATTTTATGTAATCTCAGATAGTTCATCATTGGGTAGTGTTAAAAGAATTTTATGTTACTTGGCATTTGTATGCAGATCATGGACATAGCCACATTGAATGCTTTTCCAGATGCAGTTTGGGCTTGTTCCAAAATGGATAGAAGATCCAATTCATAATATTGTATATTTGTTGGAGGGAATTTGGTCCTCATGGAGAAGTAGGAAGGAAAACATCATCTCAGATCCAGCGCAGAGTCATAATACCGGGCTAATGACAATGCGCATGTGAGATAAATGTGGATATATCAGCTCCTGAGTGAAATAGGACTTAAAACTTCAGCACCAACAGACTTGTGGTGTGTCAATCAAGCAACTCTACATATTGCATCTAATCCTGTATTTCATGAGCATACTAAGCACATTGAAATCAATTGTCATTTGTGAAAAAAATTCAACAAGGCTTGATCTCTATAGAATATGTGAAGACCGGTGAACAATTAGTGGACATCTTCACGAAAACTTTAAATGGGGTTCGAGTTGATTATCTTCGTAACAAGTTGGGCATGATTAATATCTATTCTCCAACATGAGGGAGAGTGTAGGTATCATTTTATAGTTTTTAAGTTGTGTATATATTTGTGCATCTCTTCTTATTACTCCCTCTGTTCCAAAATAAATGTCCACAATGAAAATGGCACATATTTTTAGGAGTGTAATTATTACACTTTTTAAGTAACTAAATGACACTTTTACCCTTAATAACAGAGAGTCTCCATCACATAACTAAGGATAATATAGGAAAGTACAGAATTTTGAAAGTGAATACTTATATTGGAACAAACTAAAATAGAAATGTGGACACATGATTTGGGACGGAGGGAGTATATAATACAGAAAATTAGATTATTTTGACTACGATGTAATTACTTCTTGGTGGAAAATGAAATTGTGTTGATTACAGCCTCATTGAGGTCCAAATGCCATTATGATAGGAGGAAGGCAAACAGCCTTCCCATATTGCTTACACAACTTGAATCAACACTAGACAAAAGAAATTAAGTCTCTAGGGTCATAGATATCGACTCTATAATAAGTCTGCTATCCAATACTTCATTTTGTCTTCCACCATAAATCATTGCATATCTGATGAATACACTGTTCTGGCATCTCAATGCTAATTCTAACATGAAATTTGTTGCCTTTTGTAGGTAGGCATAAACCGATATCTCTTGGCAACTATTTTACAGCTCAGTGTCCGAAAGAATCACATCTTATCTTTCCCTCTCACGAAAGGTTTTATAAGTAGGAAGTGGTTAGCTTTACATCCTGTGATGCTGCTGTGCATTCACCTTGCTGTTTTCTGGCTGCAAGTTCATGGAATATATAATCATTATCGTCAAGTTAAAACTAAAAATGGATATATATAAATATATAAGGGACTGAGAGGCACATCAAGGTTGAAAGATGGTCGTTTCAGTTCAGCTACAGTATTACCAGGTACGAAGCAGTTGATATCTGCATTGACAAAGGTTCATATACCACGTCCACGACTAGCTTTAATCGTTTTGTTGTAGACTTTTATATTACTTGGATTACTAATCTTACTTGAGCCTTTAATTTTATGTTATAGCTGCCTTGTACATATTAAGTTCATGTTTCATAGATGTATAGTGCATGTTGAAATGGTCAAATCCTAGTTCAAGTACCATTTCTGCTTCGGTTTGCAAAAGAGGCATCCGTGGCAGGCATGCTTGCTGGGATTCTTTTATTGGTTTATTTTATTTCTTCATTATTCGACATAGCGTCCTTTCAATTTTCAAAGCATTTATTCTGAAATTAGTAGCTGCTGTGTTTGTATCTTATGATGATTTTGTGTGCATTTCACCCCTCACGACCCTACTTTTGAGTGAGATTTAATGGATCTGTTTGGTTTGGTTTCAATTGGGCTATATATTTGACAATAAGTTAGTAGTTTAACGCCATTGCTAATAATGGTGCAAGTTTGTTATAAAGATTCGTGTTGCACAAAAAGCATCTGAAACCCGAAATTGCTGTAGACTCCATTATCATGTGTTTAAATTTAGACCTTCTAGTGGGACATCATAAGTACCAAAATTCCTATGTTTACCATCACACACATTTGAGAGCCGAAGGCCATGATTGGGTTAGCCGGTTAATCAATAGAGTTTCCAGCTGGCAAGCCATGCTTCCCAGGAACTAAGAAATACAGGAAGGAAGCATTTTGCATTCCCTGCTTTGACCAATGTGCATGAACCCGACCCTGAAGATCATCAGTCTGCAAAAACAATTTTTTATCAAAAACTTGAATAGATCAGGTATTCATTTGGAAATAGAACACGATTACCCAGGGTGTAATTGTGATGATATCAAATTCGTTGCAAGTGTTGCTAAATGACAATTTTACCCTTGTATATTAAGAGGGAGTAACAAATTTCTCAAACTCATAATTAAGGGTAACATTGACACTATTATTATGGGACAAACTAAAATAAAATGTGGACACTTATTTTGAAACGGAAGGAGTGATAAGTTTAGATGAGCGTCTGTCCAACATAAAGTCTGTTGTCAGGTCTAAGAATCACATAAACACTTGAAGCACCAACTGCTGATGGAGGAGGCTGTTCCCGTGGACCAATTACAACGCATCTTATCGCAACTTCTGATGTAGGTTTCTACTTACAAACCTCAATGCAGACAACAGTTTCTACATCTTTTAGAAATTTCTCCAATAGGTCTGCTGATTCTTGAATTTGTGTTGGGTGATTGTAGGCTTTATGAGATCCATTTGCATCAGAAGAAAACTGTCCAACTTTTATGTTGCTCTTTTCTGAATTCATGTCCTCTGTGTACATTGAAATATAAAGTTCTTCAGCTCTATGTATTATTGCCTCCAGATAGCCTTCTTTTCTGAGCTGTTTCAAATGCAAGACTCTCCCTGCATATTCCATCCATCAACTTCCATGTCGGTTTAGTTTGACCATCCACATATTCACTTCCCATTGCTTTAAACACAGTAGTCTTTGCGGTCAGTGGTAACTTGAAGATTTCATGCAAGTGAGTCGATACAATCCCCAAACAACCAATTGAATCAAGAGTTTCCACAATACTACCAGCAATACATGTCCCTTTTGCTGTTTCAGTTCCTCTGCATATTTCGTCCACAAGAACAAGGCTCTTTGAAGGGGCTCCCGTAATAATAGAGCGTAATTCAGACATTTCAATCTGAAACCACAAGACGCAAGCATAGTTATGTCTGGAACTTATCAGTAGTCGATAACTCTATAATATCATTTTGTTGTATAATTTCTTTTTAAAATATAAATCTAGACCGTGCATCTTTTATGTATTCTATAGTTCAGCAGTTTGCAGTTACATTAGAACTTCTATGAAGCATGTGAAATGTAACCGTCTGGTGGTTAGCGAAAAATTGCGAATCACTTGATGTGTCACCAAATAAGTGAGAAACTTTGCATAAAGAAAATGAGAAAGAAAAAGTAACAAAATTAGAGTAATTGCTTTAAGTTGCAAGAATTTAAGCCACGTGAAATGAGCTCTTCCCATCTGCAGGGCTATCATAAGATTTCATGTGCAACATAATAGAGTCAAATTGCGGTATTACGGCTGACTCAGCAGGCACCATAAATCTACATTAGTCCAAATAATGTTGCAGCACAAATCAATATGGTGACAGACCGGTAATTTTCATTCCATGGTATCCATTCGTTTGTCCCTTTTCCTGCATCGGAAAATTCGGCATAAGAATGGTAATTGCATGGCCTCCAAAAAGTTACCATAATGCCAAGTCTAGAGACTAGACAATATGAAACATTCATTTTACTTGCTTTCCTTTTACCGAGCATAACACATCAAAATATTTTTCACATTATGAATGACTAAGAAAGAAAAGCATGCTCACGGAAAATACAATACATCTAAATGAATTCAACATCTGATTCTAGCTAAGTTTGGTCAACTAGCTGATAAACTAGAAGCGTTTGACAAAAACAAGCTGATAAACTAAATGACAATGACCTAAAAAGACAGGCTTAAGAAAAATAATTGAAAAAACTAGAGCTTGTTGAAGAAACGCAATATTGGTGATAAAGACAAGCAAATAGACCATGGTAAGATCATTCTATTCTACGTACATAAATCAACTTTAGAACCCTCAGTGCATGCTATTCTATTCTTTTTATATTTGTGTAAGCATGATGATGCTGCATACATATTTTAAAAAAGAGTACACGAGAAGTTAATGAATGATTACTTCATTAATTAAACAGACGTCCTCAAATGCCTAATATAATTAGATCTAAGTTTCATGTTTCTCATTATTATTGCATATAACATAAGCAACTCATGTCAAAAGAGAGAAAAAAAGTACCATCTAGAAAACGATATTTATTTAACTGTAAGGAAGGAAGAAGAGTTGACCACAAGGGCTGTGGTGTGGTGGTAAAGGCTTGGGGAGTTCATAGCGCTCAACCCGGGTTCGAGCCCCACTCGCAGCAGTTGTGGCCACTGAGGATAAACTCAGGGCTGCACGCTTTAAGAGCTGGGCCAAAGACCCTTATTTCCAGGGATTAGTCTGGACCATAGGCCCATGATACCCTTTAAAAAAAAAAAAGGAAGAAGAGTTATAAGGAAGGCTTCACCCGCCTTATCAACCTCTTCATAAGCTTAATTCTCTAAGATAATTAAGATGGAAACACGGCCCTTCCATCAATCTCCTCAAAAAATTCACTTCATTTTCTCATCACTTTCACCATCTAAAGAGATAATTAATTAAGTTCACCAAGAGACACTTTCACATTCATCCAACTGAAAAATAAGCAACCAAAACATGTCTATTAAAATCATCAATGAAACAATGATTAGAAGGCTCCATGACTTGTCTAACGAACAAACACTTCTTTCTCAAATTTTATAAATGCTAAATATATGAGAAATAGAGAAGTAATCATAGCCGGTCAAGATCGACTTTGACCGGTCAAATATTGCGTCTCAACAATTACGGCTTTGACTGGTCAAAAGTTGCGGCTATTCTAAAAATAGAAGGACAGTTTCGTAATTTTTACAAATATATTGTATGTTTCACATATGAACTCCAGTGTAATTCTAATATGAACTCTTTTAACTGATTCACATATGAACTAATTAACTGTAGGTTCATATGTGAATCAGTTGAGCCAATTAACAAATTCATATATGAACCTTTGTGATTCATATATGAACTAATTAACTGATTCATATATGAATCACAAAGGTTCATATATGAAAGAGTTAAAAGAGTTCATATGTAAATTACACTGGTTCATATATGAACATATAATTCATATGTGAATCATACAAGTTCATATATGAACTTGTCATGCGTATTTTACGAAACTACCCCTCTATCTTCTACAGACCACACAAACAATTATCCGGTGCTTCACAAATGTTGACCAGGGCTAGGATCATTTCTTTATTTCTCATATTTTTAGCATTTCTCAAATGTACCTAATCTTTTATACATACATACTAGGGGGCTATTCAAGGGAGAACTGTATATTTTGTGATAATTGTGAGATCCAATCTCATCCACACATCAAAGAATAAATTAGGAAATTAATATATTTGGTAATTTGACTTTAAATTTTAATTAAAGGACATTTTAGGTAATATGATTTTCTCTCTCTCTCTCTCAAATCTAACCTTTGAGACCCACATACAAACATTCATCAATGTGATACCCAAAGTAAATATAAGACACACTGTGATACAACTATAATGTCACTGTGATACAACTATAATACACAATGTGATACCTAAAAACATCGACAATGTTAAAAAAAATATACATTCAAACAATCATGAGTGTGATACTCAAAATACATACAAGATGCACTGTGATATACATGTGACACCATTGTGATACATTGTGACACCATTGTGATACATTGTAATACCATTATGGAGAAGCGTGGGTTATCATCCGTTTCAAAATGATAAGTAGGGTAAATTGTAATCAATTAGGTAATTATGGATTGAGTAATTAATGATTTTATTTATAGTAAAAAAATAAAAACTGTTAAATTACCAAATTATCCTTTATTTTATTTTAAAAATAACATTAATTATATGGAATGAGTGGCTCATATTGGATCTCACGGTCACCACAGACTACCTAGTTCTCATTTGATTAGGCCCCTATATATATATATATATATATATATATATATATATATATATATATATATAGGGTCAGGTTCACGTGAGACCAAACTGTTTCCGTGAGACCGTGTGAGACCAAACCTTAAAACATGAAACTTCACACCGAAACACTGTGAAGGTAAAAAACATTCGAACCTTCATAATATAATCACACTATGAAGGTAAAAAAACCTAAACCAAGTTAAAAAAAAATCAAACCTTCACAGATAAAAGACTGTGAAGGTATATCCAAACCTTCACAGTGAAGACGCTGTGAAGGTAAAAAAAAACGAACATTC
Source organism: Arctium lappa (assembly GCA_023525745.1). Taxonomy (NCBI): domain Eukaryota; kingdom Viridiplantae; phylum Streptophyta; class Magnoliopsida; order Asterales; family Asteraceae; genus Arctium; species Arctium lappa. The sequence goes on along the minus strand of CM042049.1, from coordinate 55,676,790 downwards.
ACAGCGAAAAACACCGTGAATGTAACATTTACGGTGTTTTCCCTATGAAAAGTTCGATTTTTTTTACCTTCACAATTTTTTGGTGTGAAGTTTCATACTTTAAAGCTTGGTCTCACCGGTCTCACGGAAACTGTTTGGTCTCACGCGAACTTAAGTCTCTCTCTCTCTATATATATATATATATAAAGGGGTTGTTTAATTTGCATCCCTTAAAAAGGTTGCAAACCTTGCAACCCACATCTTAACTGTCGGATTTATGATCGGCGGTTATAATAGATATGGGGCCCAATATTTTTAATTAATAAAAAAATAAAAATAAAAATAAAATAACCGTAGATCATGAATCCAACGGTTAAGATGTGGGTTGCAAGGGTTGCAACTTTTTTAAGGGTTGCAAAATATCCTTCCACTATATATATATATATATATATATATATATATATATATATATATATATATATATATATATAGAAAACCCTAAATAAATAGAAAACCGAAAAACCACGAAAAAATGGATGAAAAGGTATATCAATATGGATGTCAAATTAACGAAAAAAATATGATTGTTTTTTTGGTGTATTTTATTTCGCTCAAATTTTGTTTATTTTTTCTCTTTTTTCGAATAAAAAAATAAGGGGCTAGAGTTTTTAAAATTCAAAAAATATTGTTGTAACCGCCCATTTAATCACATCCATCATATCATCTAATCTAACGGTTGATAAAGTGTTTTTTAGTTTTTCATTTATTTAAGGTTTTTCCTTGAACCTCTGTCTCTCTCTCTCTCTCTCTCTCTATATATATATATATATATATATATATATATAGGGGTGGTATTAATTGGAAACTAAGTTTCATTGGAAACTTTGGAAACCAAATTTCAGCCATTGATCTTTATAATCAATGGTTAAGATTCATTTGAATTATATATGGTAGTAAATTAATTAATTTATTAATAATAAATAAAAATAATAGATGAAAAGGGAACATATGTCTTTTGATTTTGTGTCTCAAATATGGCAAGAAAGATTTATTTTATTTAGATTATTTGAAATCAAAATAAAATTTTCCACGCAATCTAAATTTTGTTATTTTTTTTACTATGAAAACGAGGAGCATTTGTCTTTTCATCAAAAAAATTATTTTTCTTTTAAAATGTAAGAAAATATTTTTTTAATTTCATTTTATTAAAAAATTTCTCACGCAATCTAATATTGTGATGAAACAGAATGAATTTGTGGATTACATATTTCATTGGATTACAAATTTCATCAGGTTCATCGTGTTAACATTATTGTTTCATAATGAAAATAGATTCATCAGGTTCATCGTGTTAGCATTATTGTTTTATAATGAAACATGATGAATTTGTGTCATTTTTGTTAATTTCCCATTTTTGTTTCATTACCTGTTCAGTTGCATATCCGTATATGAAAATAGATTCATCAAGTTCATCGTGTTAGCATTATTGTTTCATAATAAAGATAGATTCATCAGGTTCATCGTGTTAGCATTATTGTTTAATTATTACCATATATAAGCTAAATTAAAATTATAATTTACCTAAATTAAATATCTCATTTTTAAATTAATCAATGATTATTATTACCATATATAAGCTAAATTAAAATTAAATAATTATTAATATAATAATAATAACAGTTATGTAACACCTTCAAATCTGGAAATAACAACTTATTAAATTTTTTCTAAATGCATCAATAACTGAATCATCTACAACCACAATTTAGGTTCAACTACAATACACATATACCATCTTATATAAACGGACTAAAAAGGGCGGGTACTACTAATACCCATGCATAACCACTATCTCCATAAAGCGGAAGACTTCACCGAATACTTACTTTCGGATCTAGCTAAGGCTCTACTCTTCACTGGATTGCTAGAACCAACTCCCAACCTTGAACCCTGATGCACATGCCGACAAACAAAAAGGTTAGGCTTAACGCCTAGTGAGCTCAAGAGTTTTATCATGAATAAATATATCTTTTAAAAGAAAGAATTCAGTTTAAAGCAAGATCTTTCGAAATAATATACTTCAAGATAGAAACGACACAATTTCCTTTAATATGCGCTTTTAAAGATAATGTTCCCAAACACACACTCTTAAAAAGCGATACAACACGTAACTCACCCAAAACGGGGTCAGAGTTCGATACTCAAGTTTGTAAAACATGAACGACAATTCATAACCCAAAGTACCCAAAACGCGGGCAGGACATACTGCTCAACCCATGATTCATTATCAAAATCATTTACACCGTACGTCCGAAAACATGGACACTAGGTCCAATACTCACGCAACCGTGAAGAGCCAATGACAATAAAATAAGACATCCTTTTTTATTTGAAATACAGATAGCCAACAACGGGGGAGACCCGTATCCGTTGAGAGTGGAGGAAACACAAAAGTATACCACCCATTCAACGCTAATCGCATGACACCTCACGACATTGCAGCCCAAGTGTCCCTACAACTTCTTTACCAAGTGTCACCCCAAGTCAGTTGACCTTGATGGATCATTCCGAAGAACTCCATCCCGAAGGCCCGTCACACTTAAAGACTACCTCCCAGGCATTACTTCAAGCGACGGAGGTCCTAGCGCTCACTTCCCGATAGCACTACAGACTCAACCCTCCTAGCGATCACTTGTAAAGTTTTCGGTCATAAAACATGAGTACCGAAGTCCCATCCCGAAATACCCAATTGACCATCCCAAAACAGACCGACTGACGTGCCTATGGATCCATTACACACTGTCTAACGTTACCGGACTACACACGAATGACCAAAGCACCCGAGCCCGTAACCAAACTCAATATGCAACACAACGCATTAGTACGTATGTCATAAACGGACTCTACATCGAGCCATATAAAACCGGACAAGTGTCCTCAAAACTCCTTTAACGATATCGAGCCAAAATGCTCAAAACCTCTTTTGACCCACGATCACGTTTTTCAATATAATAAACACACTCGACCCATACCGTGAAATTACACGCTCCCAAAATGCTTGGATGGATTTTAACACAGTTTAAGTCGGGACAAAAAGGTTTTCCAAAATAGACTTGTGAACCCAAATACACCAATTTACGTATGTCATGAATAAGACCTCATTTGTACAAAGTCACCAAGGATGCATAAGTCATGAAATGGACTCTATTTGTACCAACTCCCCAAAATGCACAAACCATGCTATTACTTATCAAGATATCCAAATCCCAAATATGAGCATTTTATGAAACTAAAATAAACCAAGTTCATCAAATATGAAAACTCATTAAAATACTCACATTTTGACAAATACCAAGTGAAATACATTTTTTTACTTCGAAATACTCCAAACTTATCAGCAGTTAACCATTTCATGTAAAATACTTTAAGATAACCATATTGGCATGTACACCGTTTTCACAAATCAACTTGAACCCACCTTGCTAGATTTAGGCTAAATCTAGATTTCACCCCACTTGAGCTCCTTTGAAAAACACATGAATCCTCAAGCCAAAAACTCTTGAAACCTAGATCCATACATTCCAACCATAAACAATCATATAGAAACATTCCCCAAACGTTTTACATAAAGATCTCAACTTATGTCAAAACCCTAATTTCCACAAATGAAGAAAATGGATGATTACCTCAAACCTCAACTTGAATCCATCCAACCAAAACCTTTGTAGAACACCAAAACGAACCATAAACTTCAAATCTTCAAATGGTGAAAGGGTTAGATGAAATCCTCAAGAACTTGGTGAGGAAGATGAAGATGAAGGTGGTTCATTATCCCAACTAGTTAGATAATGAAGAATCATGTGGTTTGATGAGGAAAAACCCTCAAAATGGTTTAGGGTTCGATTAATGGAGTTTGGGGTCTGTTTGGGAGAGAAAAGGGAAGAAGATTTAGGGTTTGGGATTGTGAGAAATGAGGCTAATGGCTGAAAATCGGTTTTTAGACCTGACAGTGAGTTTCGCGAGTTATGCCGCGACTCTAAGTCGCGGCATAAGTCGCCCATGTCCTTTCAAGTTGCGGGATCGAGCCTAAGCCGCGGCACAAGTCGCGTAATCCACTGTTCGTCCCGTTTTCTTCTCGTTCACTGTTTTGGCCGTAACTTCTTCGTTATAGCTCCGATTTTGCTTCGGAAAGAACCGTTGGACTCGTAATTGAATTCTTCATCCATTAAGACTATAAAATCCAGGATTCAAGTCCAAAATCTTTTATCTTATTTTTCCCTAATATAACGGCTTCGGTATTAACTCAAAATGGTGTCTCTCGAAATCGGGGTGTTACAAGTTACCATATATATTATGAAATAATGTAAAAGACAAAAATAACCTTTTCAATTAAAAATAAAAATAAAAAAAAGAAATTCACTGATTGGTTGATTTCGGTTTCCAAAGTTTCCAATGTAATACTGGTTTCCAATTGATCGCTCCCATATATATATATATATATATATATATATATATATATATATATATATATATATATATATATATATATATATAGGGTCCGGTTCAGGGGAAAACCTCAAAAAAATGAAAAACTGAGGAACACCCTGGTAGCCCTTCATCTGGACGGTATGCACTTGTGCATACAGGTAATTTGTAACATGCATTTGTGCATATGCACAAGTTCATAATGCACTTATGCATAAAAACCAAAAAACAACATAATTTACATGTATGCACAAGTGCATACTATCCAGATGAAGGGTTTCCAGAGTGTTCTTCAGTTTTCCGTTTTTTTGAGGTTTTCCCCTGAACCTCTGTCTATATATATATATATAGTTTCAATTGGAAACTTTGGAAACCAAATTTCAACCATTGATCTTTTTAATCAATGGTCTAGATTCATTTGAATTATATATGGTAATAAATAAATTAATTTATTAATAAAATATAATAATAATATGTCAAAAGGGTAATTGTGTCTTTTTCTTTTGTGTTTCAAATTTGGCAACAAAGATGAAATATGCTTAAATATAGAAAAACGTATATTTCTTAAAAAAAAAGCACATATCAAGAATACATTTTTTTTACCTGTTCATCAATATGCAGTATGTAAAAACCCAAATAAGTTTCATTACCATTATTTTTCATTACCTTTCCATTGTGTTTCACTATATCAAATCTGTTTCATCAGGTTTCACTATATTAATATTTTGTTTCACTATATCAGGTTTCACTATATTAATATTTTGTTTCATTATCTTTCCATTATGTTTCACTATATCAAATCTGTTTCATCAGGTTTCACTATATTAACATTTTTATGTTTCATCAGATTTACTATATTAATATTTTGTTTCACTATATCAAATCCATTATGTTTCACTATATTAATATTTTGTGCCTGAAGATAATATTGAAGATTTCATATGAATATCAACTTTCATTCATTGTATGAATCAATCACTGATTCATAAAAAATAAAAAATAAAAATAAATGATCAATTTGTGTTTATCTAAATTAAATGTTTCATGTAACACCCCAAATTCTGGGAACTTATGTATTCTTTCTTGTTTTGGAATCTTCTAATTATATGGGTTTATTAGTTATTATCGAGCCTTTCGGATTTATTCTTCGTGGGACTTGAAATGTCGAAGTTTGGGAAAATTGGGGCTGCTCGCGATAGTGCCCGCGATAGTGACAGGATGTCACTCTCGCGAGGGCACAATCGTCGAAGATGGGTTGGTCTCGGTACATTTTGGGCGAAAGTGCCCGACGATTGTGACAATGGTCACTCTCGCGGGGGGGGGGGGGGGGGGGACTCGATGAGCCGCGGTGCGCTTTGGGCGATTATGCCCTGCGATAGTGACAAATTAGGCAGGTCGCGATTTCAGTCATTTTTTCTGTTTCTAGGGTTTTGAAAGGCGATTTCTCAGCTGGGTTTGGTATGTATTCTCCTCCTAGACTTCTTTCTTCATTTATGGTGATACATAGTCATTAATGGTGGTCCTTAACACATTTAGGAAGTGTTGTTGGTGAGCTCTCAAGTGGTTTTTCATCTCCTTCATTCTAGGGCTTGGTTTTCCCTTAAGGAAACTACTAAGGTGAGTTCATCCACTTTTACTAAACCTTATACATGTCAAATGTGAGTTTTAAATGCCTAAGTATCTCCTTTTATTTATACTTAAATTATAGGTCTTGTACCAAAACCAGTTTTTGGAGATTTTAGGGTTTATAGTAATTTTCGTGAAATATGGTTTTATGAACTTGTTGATGCTACTAGTGATCTACCTTGCTTGGGAAAATGTATTTTGAAAGGATGACTTTGAGTATGTATCACTCATGGATTTCACAAGGGTACTATTGTGGTTAACTACTGATAAGTTTGTATTTGAGAATTTATAATGTTTTAAAAGTAGTATTTGTAATAGATGCTTATGTTTTCAACCAATGATCATTTGGTAGAGAATGAGAGCTATATTTGGGAAAAATAGTTATTTATGTTCTTTATGCATATTAACACTTGTTGAAGTATTCGTTGGACAATGTGAGCATTATTTGATTTAAGTGATGCATTTGGGAGTCATGACCCCGTATTTGGTTATTATTGTTCCGGCGTTGGGACGACTAGTTTTCCACGTCGAGGCACGTTAGGTACCGGGTGCGGTATAAGTCCTTCGTGTTGCACGTTAGGTACCGGGTGCGGTATAAGTCCTTCGTGCTCAAGTATTACGATATTGGATGAGGAGCTCGACATAGGAACCCGACGGGGTTGAACTCGAGTTTCCGTGGGTGTACGTTTAAAGCCACTGATCCTGACATCCCTTGCGTGTACTTTATGTGTTTATTGGCTTTACTGACCCATCGAATGACTTACTTTTGTGTTCCGTCATTCGGGTTAGTAGGCGGGTCTCCCCCGTTAACCCAAGAGGTAATTGTTATATTTCAAAGAGCATCATTGTTACTATTACCACAATTGTTGTTGTATAAAAAGAAACCTTTTTACTCATTTATATATATTCAATTCGTAAACTACAAATGTTTGTTCTCACTAGGCTTTAGCCTAACACTTTTTCTTAAAATGACATGTATAACAGGTCAGGTTTCCGGTAGGGTTCGTCGGGACTGAGCGGATAGCTTTGGGGTCAAGAGCGGTCTTTTTGGGAGATGTGTAGACCGGCGTTTTGAATAGTGAACATACCTTTTGGAAGAATAGCAACACCGATACTAATCTTTCTTATTTAAGCTAGATTACTAGGTTGTTAGTGTATTCTTCACCTATTTGATTGTAATGTCTATAACTTTGATTCCCCGTTCTATCGGGATGATACTTTGGGATTGTTTATAGTAGGTTTTATATCCAGGTTTCTATCTATTATAGCCGTCATATTGCAGAAACTTCGAATTTTATTCCGCTAATTTTTAGAGTGTTACATTTCATGTTTAAATTAATAAAGGATCAATATTACCATATATAAAATACATTAAAATTAAATAATTAATCTATACTATATTATAAAAACGACATAAAAAACTCTTAATTACAACATTTTAAGCACAAGTTACAACTAATTAAAGCCAATTACTTAATTTACAATTTCTTAATGCTTTAGTACAACCTTTCCAAGCACAATATCTATATCTATACTATATTATAAAAACGACATAAAAACTCTTAATTACAACATTTTAAGCACAAGTTACAACTAATTAAAGACAATTACTTAATTTACAATTTCTTAATGCTTTAGTACAACCTTTCCAAACCCAGTATCTCACATAATCATCTATTTGTGGAATAGATACTCATTTATTAATATAAATATTTATTTTTTGGTGGAAGATTTTATAAAATAGATTTTATATTAGCATAATCTATTTTAAATGTAGATTTTACTTTTAAATTTATATTAATGAGATGTAATATAAAATATTTTTTCTTCCGTATTTTTTTATATTACATCTCATAATGATTTTTCCATATTTTATTTTATAAAATCTTTTTTCATATTTTATTTTATAAAATCTTTTTACATAATGAGATGTAATATAAATTCTTTTTTCTTCCGTATTTTTTTTGCTAATATAAAATCTATTTTATTTTATAAAATCTACACGTATTTTTTTGATAATATAAAATCTACACGTATTTTTTTCACGAGATTTTAAAGAAGAAAAAAGAAGGTTGATATGAGTTAAAAATAAAAAATAACGAGATACACTAATAAATTATCGTATTCTTTAAAATAAAAATATTCCGCAATACTTTCCAAATTAACCAAGTGTAAAGAAAATAAAATAGAAACGATGTAGATATAAAAATATTATTCCATATTTTTAATATATTTACATTTAAATGTAAAATCAAAAATAAAAATAAAAGATTTTAAAATATTCTCTACATTCACTATAAATATATATAGTTTCTCTATGTATCATCCGAGTACAAGAAGAAGACGAACGGTCGGGTGTCAATGACGGAACCTGCAACTGAACAAAAGGTATTCCACTATATTTTTGTTTCTTTGAAAAACTATTTTTTTATATTTTATTTTATTTACTGAGGATTTGTTTATATTTTTCAAAACCCACAATCATATTTTTCGAAGTAGGGGAATAAGATATATATACATATCTTTTATTTTATCGACTAATACTATGAGGTCTTGAAGTCAATAGTCAGATAAATATGTTGTGAGACATGTCGTTTGAGTTTTAAATAATATAATACAAAACTATTACCAATATTATTGCACAAAGTCATAACAATAAACGATTAAGAATATATGCAAGTTAACCACTTATGAAAATACATTCGTTTTTCACATTGTATTTCATTAACTGTTAACAGAGAAATTACGTTTCATTTTAACTCGGTTCAATATTCCAACAAAAAATTTATCCTCCCGTGCAATACACGGGCTCAACACTAGTATTATAATAATAATAATAACACTTACCATATATATTATGAAATTATATAAAAAACTAAAATAACCTTATCAATTAAAAATAAAAAAAAGGAAATTCAATGATTGGTTAATTTGGGTTTCTAAAGTTTCCGGTGTAATATTGGTTTCCAATTGATCCCTCCCCTATATATATATATTTGAAATTTAAAAACAATTCCTTTTTAATTATTTTCTAGACATACATCGGCAAAATACTTCAATAGGAACGTAAATGTTCCTTACACGATTAATAAAGGTGATATGATGAACCTAATGACTAAAATACTAATTGATAACAACAAAATAGTCAAAATAAATTTGATGCTAAAAAGAAAATTGTAAATTAAATAATTGTGTGAATTATAACAATTTAGAATTGCGAAAATAAAACGTATTTTGTTTCGGTTTTTATTTTAAAGAATCTACTTTCAGTAGCTCCATTATGGTATATCTATCTATCAAGACATCTCAAACAAAAAAAATAAAAGAAAAAGAATTTCAATAGTATTTTTTATTTACAAAGATATAATACTACTTTTTTTGTTCACAAAGTTTTAATTTTATAACCACTTGGGTTGTGGGGCACTGGTAAAACCTTTGGGGGATGTAGTGGAAGATCTTATCCACCAGAGTTCAAATCCAGACGCTGTCAAAACTCTTGTGGCCATGGAGGTTCACATGCGATGACTCCAGGTCATTAGTGGTCGCTCGGGGATTAGTCGGTGCACGTAAGCTGGTCCGAAAACCCATGATTACCAAAAAAAAAGTTTTAATTTTATATCCTTAATTGCATCAAACACATATGACATTCATGTAATGCGTAATACATTTTTTAAAGTAAAGTTTTTAAAAACTTTTTACCAAAATAAAAATCGCAACAAAGTAAGTTTCATTTTAGTAAAACTTACCATTCAAAAGTAATTTCAAGTCGAAGATAAAAAGCATAATGTGGAAACTACAACTTGTCAAAGTGAGTGCTAAAGTCAAGAATCAAATGAATTCATACTTCATGATACAAAAAAAAAAAAGAGTCTAAAATGGTTTATTTTCTTTTTTAAATTAAAATAACCGATCAAACCAAATCTAATGTATTTTATTTAAAAACAAAGTATGAAATATAAGATATATATACTGATAACAATTAATTAATATATCAAGACAAAAAACATAAAAGAGATTTATGATAAAGACAGTTGACTGCAGATAACTCTAGTTTAGTAAAGTTTAAAGAAAAGAAAAAGCAAAATTTAATTTTCATGGGTTGAAAATTTGTGTTGACTGGGTGGAGTTTAGTGTGTTTTGGGGACTTTTTGGGAGTCTTGAAATTGGATTTTACCCACACACACACAACCCTTCAACATTGGCTGCTGTTGTGTGGCTCATCTCACAAACCAAACCCCATCAAAAGAAAGCATAGATAATTGATAATACCTATGCTTTTGTCTTCTTTTAATACACACAGTGGCACACCTTTTCTTGATCTTTTGAGTTTCTGTTCTTGATTCAGTTGCAGGATTGAAGCAATCTGAACCAAATTCGTGTGATCTCTGTTTGAACCCAGTTGAAGGTAACTTCAAATTCATCAATCTTTCTTTCTTTCTTTCTTTCTTTCTCTAGATGCAAAATTTGAAGCAAACCCTTTTGATTTCTGATGAATATGATTCATCTCTTTTCAAGAAAGATGCGAAATTGACCATTCATTCTCTCTCTAGATGCAAAAACTGGAGCATTGAAAGCATACCCATTTGATTTCTCTTCATTTTCCTCCATTCCCATGCTTTTTTGCTCTTTAAAACCATGTTATCTTGACCAATTGGTGAGCCCTTGTTCTTCCAGAGTACCAATCAGAATTTGGGGGAACATCAATTAATCAGAATTTGGGGGAACATCAATTGGAGCTTGTGGATGTTGGTATTAGTGTATATTTTGTGTAATTCTGTAGTTTGATGAACAATTCTTGTTGATAAAGTAATAGGGATACATAGATTCTTATAAAATATGTTGTCTGATAATAATCCATGTGGTTCGAAGCTGCTTCTAGCTTTGCCTGATGATACCTTTGCGGTTGTGACCCAATCTTTAATGCCGAAAGACGTCTTTAATCTCTCGGTTTGTTGCCGGAGTCTTTATGCTCTTGCAAGTTCCGATAAGGTCTGGCTAACACAATGCGAATTGCTCAGGGTTATTCCCCATCGAGACCTTATCGAATGGCGAAAAGGGGTTAATTCATACAAATCGCTTTGTAGGTTCCTCTTTAATGTTCAACCGATAATCGGGATTTGGGTTCACCAAAATCCCGAACTTGGCAATGTAGTTTATGTCATGCCTGGTTTCATCTCTGTTGTCGGATGTCGAATCATCCCACAAGAACTTGGACCCTTAGGATTCGAAGAAGGACCGATTTTGTGGTCACCGGTGTTTGAAATCATCGGTGATGTTGATGGATCATCTGTTTTTCTTCTTCATGGGAGGGAACGGGAAAACAATTATATGTATCCGGGTTCCATCAAGGGTGTAGACCGCAACTGCAATGTGTTATTGCTCGAGGTTGAACCCCGACAACAAAGTAACGGTGGCAAATTGGTCCACAGTAAGAGTTTTGTCGGTAATTCGTTGGAAAAGGAGTTTTCTAGAAAGATCTGTCCATCGGATCGCGGGGTTTCTAAGTCTGTAAGGGTTCATGGACAAAAACCATCTGTGCCATTTAGTCGATTGGCGTTTGGTGACAGAAGGAAGTTGATTGAAATCGTTACAAGCCAAATCCGCGTTAAAGTGCCACAATTAGCAGACGGTTTATCTTTTCCTAGCTCGGAGACTGAGGATTTGAGTAAATTAAGTGAAAGGCGATCACGTGTTCTGCACATGTATAAGCCTGATAGCGATCCTGATGATTGGAAGGCCGATCATGGGTCGAGTACTGATCATGATCCTACCCAATCGGATTTGGGCGAGATTAGAAAGTTTCTTGATAAAACAACTGGTTCTAGCCGTTCTCAACTTCATAGAGATGTGTATCGGATGCAGTGTTCCAAAAAGAAATCGCTCGTTGGGTATTTTAGAGATAGTTTCAAACATATAATTGGGAAATCGAGCTCCATTAATGGCAGCCATGAACATTCGAAAAGCTCTTCAAGTAGTGAAAACAATAAGCATGCACAGTTTCAGGAGTTCTTGCGATCAGGAGACACAGTAGGATTAACGCTGCACGCTTCCACTGCCAGATTATCTTCTTATCGAGCGTGGCCAAATATGCACGATAGCCGTTTCGCTCTTTACAAGCTGCCCAATCAGGAGCCGATGGATGGCCAAGAACACGCGGGCCTATGGGGCGGAACTTTTGGTTGGCCTCCCGGAAAACCATCTGCGGATAAACCAGGAAAAGCACTGTTCTTTCTTTTGCTTTCATATGAAGAATCTCAGGGCCAACGGCATCTAATTGGAACCAAAATCTTGGAAGGAACTCATTATGTGCTGCACCCAAATGGATCGGCTATGTTTATAGTGAACACTGATGAGCCATCGGCTGAGCCATTTCCGTGGGATTGTGATGGAGACTCGAATGTGGTTAATTTAAAAGAGGCATTTTCTGGGGAAGGTATTGCTAACGGATATGGGTTCAGATATCCGGGTTCTAAGCCTGGTTCGCTCTTTGTTTTTGAAGACGGTATGCTTGTTTTTATGTGGAAGGAGTCTAGAGCTGTATTGACCTTGCAGAGGGTTAATTTGCAACATCTTTTGAGAAAAGGCGAAAGGGTGCCTCCGCTTCCACCGATTGCCAACTTTTCGTATTTGACCAAGTCCTATTCGAATGTGTATGCTGGATTCTCAAATGGATCGAATCATGCATCTTCGCCTAGGTATGCATCTTTTCCCAATCTTACTGTCTTTTTATTTGGTTATATCTATTTGTACTGCAAGTTCGGGGTCTGCATACCTTCCTCACCCCTTACATACCCGGTCAGTTTGGTTTGGTTTGGTTTGGTTTATTCTCTTTCTTATTTGTTTTTCGTCATGCTTACATAGATTATGAAATACATGCTTTAGATATGATTATATGCAATGTGCATTTTCATGTCCTTCGTTACGTTAACCTGCTTCTATTTGTTTGCTATTCCTTGCTCTTACGTAGTTTGTCAGTAGTTAACCTCTTTCTCACACTTTTCACAAGTCGGGTGTCTTCATGGAAACAACCACTTTACTCTCTTACCCCTCCTAGACACTACCTAAAGGTACAGGTAGGACATACTGCGCTTGTTTGGTTTGGTTTAGTTTACGAAGGGTGGGATGCTTATCGTTACTCAAATTTGTTAGTGGTCAAAGGTAAATTCGGAACTACAATCGTTCTAGTACAAGGAAAACAAAATTTACCATGGATAGCGTACAAAGAACAACCGCTCTACTCTTTGGAGCAGATGATAGGTCTGCATACCCCCCCCCCCCCCCCCCCCCCCTCTTTCTCAAACCCTACTTCTAATGCGACACACCGAGTGTGTTTGATTTGGCTTTTAGCATAAAAAGGAAATGATGCCACTTGATGTGGGATGAGGATTTCTAATCTAGGCGCAAATTAAGCACGTGGTTCGATTCTCGGTGCTTTAAGAAGATAGAACGGACGACCCAAAGTCCTATGCACCAAGTCTGTTGGCTTTGCCTTTTTATAATGAGGTTGTTTGCGTGGCTCGGACCTATGTCATCCGTTAACCAAACCCTAGTCGTCTAAACAAAATCCAAAAAGATATTATTAAGTAGGGCGTTGTTAGGATGATGCTACCTAAGCGAGTTTTCTAACGCCGCTTTTTTTCTATTCTTATGGATGATTCTATTGGTTTAGGGGCTTTTTCGAGGAAGGGGCATGGGAGGACGGAGTTGAAGAAACCAGTAGAGTTGTAGCTACAAGAAAGTCGGTGTCGGGAATTCGTATCGGAAGGGGATAGGAGTGGTGGATTCTTTTCTTGTCATGATTATGTGCCAACACTTTTGTGTTCGTAAATCGCATTTCTTACAATGTAATGTCTTATGCAGCTTCGGTTTGTTACTTAGTTTACTTGATAACTTTCGGCACTAAACTCGACTTCTCTTCCCGGACCGACCGTACCTACCCCACCCCATTAACCTTAATGCCTAAGGTTTGGGTCCCACCTGGCGGGGGGGGGGGGGTTGCATATCATAAATTAATAGATTTGGTAGATATTTTAAATTAACTATTTGATGTAGAGGTCAAGTCTATTTGCCTCCTGACCCACCTCTAGGGGGGATATAGTGGGTTTGTTTGGTTTAGTAAATGTTTATAATTATGATCATGACTCCATGTATACATTTTGGCAGGTAGGATCACTCGTAAGACCCATGTTGCCAGTAAACCACCAGGGCACGTGATGATGCTCAAGCTTCTTCTACATTGTCGGATTTAAGGTAATCTTGCATGTACGTGTTCTAAGAAGCATATTTATGTTCACGTTAGCATTGAAACTATACGACATATTATATGTTCTGTTGATCCTAATAAACCCGAATCATGTGATTCCTGCATTGTAGTATTGTTGTGTAATGTATAAAAATCGCCCTCATGGTGGGTTAGGGGCCATTACATGTCGAATGTCTGATCTGTTCGTGTTTAAAAGACGGCTTTAAACCAAATTTGCCGTCTGTTTTGTTGTTTAGGCTTACACCCATGGCACAAATGGGCGTGTTTATGTCGTTTCTAAACCATCAAGCGATAGTCGTGGAAATATAAACGCTTTGGCACAGAACAGTAATTGTTGTTTGTAGCTGCTACATATTTAGAAGGAAAACTTCAACTTCTTTGATTCTTGCATTGTGGTGGTATGGTTGTGTAATGTATAAAAATCACCATCTTTGATGTTGGGTTTAGATCCCGAACAATAAAGTTACAAACTTTAAGCAAAACAACGATACAGGTGTGGTCTTTACCGGCAACAACTGCAGAACCAATTGATCAAATAAACACAATCAAATATGAAATAAACGAATAAAGAAAACACCAAAAAATGGACATTTATCAACCAAAGGGATTATAGAACAAAACCACTTTGTGATTTTAAAACTCTCAAGGGCTATTACAAACCCAATCATGAAATCAAAGTTTTTCGAGTTTATTGCATGACATGATCGTGCTGCCAAATTTCCAAAATTTCGAATGGCTGGATTGTTTTTGACAGTTGGAGGACGTCCACAACTTTCCAATGTATTTGTATCACGATTTTTCAACACTCCATTTTGCTGATCTAACGAGAAGAAAAACAACTGAAGTTTTGGACGCCTTTGGATGGAGAGTAGCGTCTAGTTAAGGAGGCCTCGTCTTTTCGTAACCGGATGGGTTTATATGAACAATAATAAAGTTACGCACTTTAACCAAAGACAACAATAAGACATTTTTAGTTTTTTTGTTTTTAAGCTCTTAATCACTACTTACGTCTGATTCGGTTAGAAATTTTACAATTCAGACTATATATATATTTTCCCCTTTCAGAGCCTCTTATCTCTTGAGATGATCCGGACAAATAAGTGGTAACTCTATCTTTTAAATCTCCTCTTATTTCCGTCGAGTACCATTCTTTCGATTTCAATCTCAGTTTTGGCCCAGATGCGCCCTGAATTTGCAAAAACGCAAAACATGAATATTGTAGATGGCTTTCCAGAACATCTTGAATCACTTAAATCGAGGCTTTGGTGTATGAGATATGATTAAAACTCCACAGCCTCACAAATATGCCAACATCCTTCTTTTGTTTCTTTCTATCGTTCTGTCGTTCGATCATCAAATGCTCACTTCAATTGACGTATGTAAGTTCAATTTTTGAAGAATAAAATAGACAATTTATACATATTCAGACGTTTGTCAGTTTACAAAAAAGAAAAAACGATCTTATTGATTCAGACTTCAGCACCACCTCTTAAAAATCAGAAGTGAAATCAGATTTCAACACCTCTTAAAAAACAAACGTCACCTAAAATGTAACACGGTAAATGCAGAACAAACAAGAACCCCCCAAAAAATCTCGACACAAATTGAATCCTAAAATGAAGACAAAAACGAAACAAAATGTATATATTTTCAAAATCTCAGTTCCGACCGAAGGCCATTAGTAACAACATGCGAAAATGTGAGATGGGATGGTGCGGTTTATTCATTCGATAATTACAATTAATAGCAGCAGCAGCAGCATATGTAGAATTCTTTACAATTAGCCTTTTAATCACCTATTACATTTGATGTAGAACAGATAGTTTCCTAAACCCTTCATCCCTCCCTTTTTGTTTTCAAGAATATGCAGAAGATAAATACCATTCAGGGGAACATTGGCAATTGCAATGGCAACACACCCCATTGATGAAGGAACCCTTCACCGGTGCTCACTTCCAGGAACAGCAGCACCAGAACCGCCAGCATTGCCGCCCTACCGTTCCATGTCTCTGCGCTCTTGGTCCAACCCCACTCCCATACCGTAACTGGTGCTGGCAACTCCCTACGTTGAGAATCATAGGTCGCCAGCAGCTCTTCTACGCTCCCAAGTGGAACCAGAGACTGCACCAAACCATATCAATCCACTCGCTCTTTTAACGAAATTAAACAAGATCCACTACAACAAAATGGGTTTTTAGGACGCCTACCTGTCCTTCGCTGACCTAGGCACGGAGAACTGTAAATATTTTGAGAACCAACTATTCGTTCTTTATCATGATGAATTTGTCGTGATAGATATTCATGATGAAAATTATTCATAATGATGAAAAATATTCAAGGTTATTCATTATGAATGATACATGAACCAACTTCTCATGGTTTTCTCATTTGAACTGTCCTCGGGTGACCTAATTGAGTACTTAATAGGATTTGAAAGTTTATTCCAACAACTTTAAATCCTATATTGTTTCTATCGACGAAGTTTGACAATCTGATATGACACAAGAAATAAATCATCTTTTTAGTCTTTTTTATAGCATACCTTTCAAATGTGTCCTATTAGCCTTTATTTATAAGACGCTTTTGGAATGTGTCCAACAAAAGGCTAACAACAAGATGATTTATATTACGAGAAGGGGTATTTGGCCTAACAGTATCTAGTAACCCAACCTTCTTCGAGGTCAAGGGTTCTAACCTCACCAAAGAGTGTGTGTGAGCTTCATTTGCCTTGTATATAAATATCATATACTTCCAAAAAAAAGATGATTTATTTCTTATGTCTTATTAGATTGTCCAACTTCATCGATAGATTTAATTAGGTCGCCTAACTCTGGCCTAACAGCTTATTGTGTAGGACTGAAAGTTGTTGGTCTTGTAACCTATTAAGTGCTCTATTAGGTCGCGTAAAGATGGTAGGCGTCCTTTAACAAAAACCCATTCTGTGGTAATGATCCAAGGAGAAATAGTAGCTCGTGTTTACCTGTCGAGCTTCAAGATTTGATACCGCCATTGCTCCTACGTATGGGAGACTTTCAATCACTGCATCTGCCAAATCTAGAATGAAGGTGGGTTCACATCCTAGTGCAGGAACACGGCCCCATTTTTCTATACCAGATTTTAACGCCAATTCCTTGTATTCAACATCGATTTCCTCCAGTGTTTCAATATGTTCGCTCACGAAGCTGCAATAAACTTGCAAGTAAATTTGTAAGCAATAATTACAATCAAGTCTCTACTCTTTGGGGTAGAGATCAGGTTATCTCACCCCCAGACCCCACCTCCGGGTGAGATATACCGAACTTGGTTGGTTTGGTTTAATAAAATGACAATCAATTGGACGTGGGCGACATGTTCAAGTACCTAATGGGTACAGCAAGAAGACTTTTGACGCCTTTCTCCCCGAGTTCAATGATTGTCTCATCGGTGTAGGGTTTCAACCATTCTACGGGACCAACTCTACTCTGCACCAAAATAACCAAAACCACCATGAGAATCCACGAAAAGGGTCAATATTTCATTTCATTCGAGTGCCAAATTCCCATATCAGGCATGCATCCCTATGGTATGACTCTTTTATGGACTTCTCATAATTCCGTAGTTTGAATGGACAACGGTAGATTAGAATTGATAAGGCCAAAATGTATCAAAATGCAACGAAGTTTGCCTTAGTTCCTACTTAGTGCAACAATAAATTCTTTTTTCTCAACTAGTGTAACAAACATTCAATTCTTCCTAGTTCTACTCATTTTGACCGTTAACCGGTAGATTTTGTAACCCACTATCGATTACGTGGATGTTGTAATTCTTGCTAACATAGAAACATGCTACATCAAAATCAACATACGTTACGTAGGCTGAAAACCCGTTTATAAGGTAATAGATACAAAATAGGAAGAATTGCACATTTGTTACACTAATTGAGAAGAAAAAAATCCATCATTATACTAAAGTAAGAACTACTCTTTGTTCTATTTTGATGCATTTTACCCTTTCTTAGAATCCCATACTTTGAATGAATCAACAGTAGATTAGAATTGATAAACTATGCAAGTCATATGAATCCTATACGAATCACCTGATAAGCGAGAGTATATGGATTATCGATCTTTCTTCTCTCTAGTTCCTCCATTATCAAATCTACACATTCTTCCATCTCGGCCTTGTATGGATCACCGGCTTCTTCAACATATGCAAGCGGCACCCCATGAGCGCTGAAGAAAATCATCACCTATATATAGCCATCATTTCCAATTAAAATCTTCACGATAAAAGAAAATGGATATACATTTTAGTTTGTCCCAAATGAAGTTCCATTGATTCACCAGACGACAACTCCAGGTCATTCATAGTCGCCTGGGGGATTAGGTGGTGCACATAAGCTAGCCCGGATACCCACGGTTACCCCCCCAAAAAAAGTGTCCATTTTCAATAGTTTCCACTTTGCAATTCTACCCTTAATTATCAGATGGAGAAATTCATTACTTCACCCCGTTATTAAGGTAAAATTGTCATTTAGTTAACTAAAAGGTGTAATAATTACACATTTCTAGAACATAGTGCCTTTTTCATTGTGGACATTTATTTTGGGACAAAGGGAGTATTACAATAACTAATGTGGGAAAAGGTGAAAAGCGGAAGGGCTGCATTCTTTTCGGAAATGTAGTACCTTCTCAGGACGGTCGAAGCTTTTCAGCTCTTTTTCAATTAAATTAGCCATGGCTTTTATATATCCTTCACGCTGGTACCAAGAAGGTATTACTGTGTGCTGCATGTTAACGAGATATTCGTCCTCCCTATGCATTTAAAAAGAAAAAAAAGAACCCGATAAAGATGTTTGCAAACAACACACGATGAGAAGGTAACGTTAGCCGTTCATCACCTAAAGATACTTTCGAGGAGTCTAAGGCTCGAACCACTGGTTGATATCGAGAATTGAGGATAGAGAGGAAGCACGACCAGCTTGTTGACTCCATCTTTCTTTATCTGTGATCACCAAAGAAGAATTAAATAACTGAAAGCTCAAAATCTTGCTACATCAAAACCTTGGAAAATAAAGCAGCAAAATAACAACGAAACAGAATTAGAAGAAGGTACTAATTTTGAAGCAAATCACCCTGATACATCTGCTAACAGTTGAAATGCATGCATTGAGTTAACATATCATGGTTTAGAAATCACGCATACACTTGTAAGTTGTCATTCTGGGATCTATGCGATTACGTTATCACACTTGTAATTTTGATTAAAACCCTAATCTGATTTGGGTATGAATCCCGAAATCAAGGTTCGTGAACTCAGTTCTCTTATAACAATTGGTTGGGAATAAATCCTAGGTCCATATTCAAAAAAGAACATATTGATTTAAACCCTAACCAAGTAAACAAAAAAGGTGAACTCTAATAAATTTGAGCCCCTGTTCGGAAAATGTTGAAGCAATTCAAAAATGATTAATCACAACTCAATTGAAACAGATGGAATTTGTGTTGTGTCCACAACAGAATTAGGGGCCGTTTACCCAAACGCTTATCCGAAAAGCGCTTACCGGTAAGAATCAACACTCTTAACTTACTTTACCGGGTAAGATTGTAATCCATCAAAACAGTATCGTATGCAACAATTTATCCGGTAAGCGCTTACCGGGTAAGAGTCGTCACCCTCACTTACCGTAAGACTCTCCATCCTTATTATCGCTCTTACCGGGTAAGATTCTTGGCCCTTGTCATGTTCATCCGGTAAGGTAAATGACCCGGTAAGCGCTTGGTAAGCGTTTAGTAAATGGCTTAGTATGTCGATTTAAAACAGATAAAACTAACCAATTTGGGTGTCTGTCAAAGATAGGTTGCAGAAGAAGATGAAAGACAATGTTTTGAGCAGAGTTCATATTTGTTTTATTTAACATCTCAAATAGTATACTTTCACTTTCGTATGTTTTTTTATGAATTATTTCCTCCTTTGAGTTATATACTTATTTCAATTTCATGGAGAATTATTTCCTCCTTTGAGTTCAATTGCAGTACTAAATCTTGTCTAAATTCAGAAATTATAAGAATCTCCACCCAAAATTAAATAAGCCAAGTGCACTTAGGGGCCGTTTACCAAATGCTTACCTGGTAAGCGCTTACCGGGTCAATTACCTTACCGGATGTACATGGCAAGGACGTAGAATCTTACCCGGTAAAAGCCAAGACAAAGACCCATAGTCTTACCCGGTAAGTGAAGGTGACGACTCTTACCCGGTTTAGCTCTTACCGGATTAATTATTGCACATGATGTTGTTCCGATTGACTAGAATCTTACCCGATAAGTTAAATAATAGTGTAAATTCTCACCGGTAAGCGCTTACCGGGTAAGCGTTTGGGTAAACGGCCCATTAGCAAAAGAAAGATGACTCATTGTTCTGCTAATCATTAACTTGATATGAATAGACTGCGAAAGTGAAATGTTGTCACGGCCAACATACCTGCTCGATCGCTTCTTCAGTGAATGGGTGCCAATAACGCATACCCACATACACCTCGGCTGCCACATTCTTTTCATAAAGTGCCTTCCTCAACTCCTTAGCCTGAATCAACAAAAAATACAAAGAATTTTGTAGTGTGTAAATAATTAAATGCGCCTCATCTAATGCAATATCGATAACAAATGCAAGATACATAAAAGAACATCTGAATATTTTTGTATAGTTATGAGATCTTTAAATTAGCTTTACTGGGTAAACAACATTACACATGCATGGAAAATTACTTGCCGGAATAAAAGAACGATGAATATTCAAAGATGAAGCGGACAGAATGACGGTGATGATGGTTTTGAATAGTAAGTCACGAGTATTAAACTATAAATAAATGAATTGACATTTAAAAAGACTGAAAATGGCTTAGGTTAGGTTTAAAGAAAAACAGCAATTATCTTAATAAAGTGCATACAAATATTGAAATGAAGCATATGCTTATGACTGAATATCATGCCTGGGCATCAGTTATCTGGCGAAGAGGAGAGCCACCACCAATTGAAGCATACCCTTCCTTGCTCTTTGGTGCTCTAGCAACAGATATAAATTGTGCCAATGGCTTTTGAAGAAAACGGAACAATCTTGGTAGTCGAATAATATCCTGTGTAGTTGTAAGTTGTCAAAATTAACACATTCAAGGACTTCCACAATTAGAAGGTCTAAAAATCGGCATTCCATGTGAAAAGCCTTAAAAAAAAATCGACTAATTCCATGGGGCAACAACCAGCAAAATCCCCAGTGGCCCTAAGGAGACTCGAACCTAACCTTTATTTGCAAGTTGAGCTGACCCTCAAAAGTTAAAAAGCCTTCAACTTTGCATATATGGCAGGAAGAAAGTGATAAGACATAAGAAATCGGAACATACCGGGTCTGCAAAGAGGTTGAATAAAAATGGTTGCACATCATCAAGAGTCTCCGGACCTCCAAGGTTGAGCAACAACACTCCTATCTTTCCATCATTGACTATAGAAGCGGATGTGTCTTGTGTACTGGATGTCAATAATGCTCTCAACGGCATTGGATCTTTGTTGAGCGGCTGCTTTAACAAAGATTGTTTTTTAGACCACCCAAACGTACGTTTATGTTTAGAAATGGTAACAGATGAGTTGCTGACATCAGAAGAGCCCTCCGTTTGCAGCACAACATGGGAACCCCCTTCAGAAGAGCAAATTACTCGTCGCAATATACTGTCAAAGATAAAAGCATCAATTCCAACAACTATAAACTATAAAGTCCTTTGCTAATATTATGTTTTATATACCAAATCTCTGTTAGTTGCATGTACCATCAAAAGCATGTGGTAAGGTATCGTAACAGTCTGTGTCTCGATATATGTTGAAGATTAAAATCAAAGATTGTAATTTTAGGATGTCCCACAAAAATTGTAACATTTTCTCATGTGAAAAGTGTGAAGTCAAAATTACCTGTTTGCCGTTGTCATCATTAAAAATTGTTGATTGTAGTGCTTTAGGTCGACGCAGTTCATCTACTTTCTCATTGTTGAATAGTATCTTAGACATCTAACTAATAGTCAAATATCTTTATCGAACAACATATTGACCCAAATGTTGCACATGCCATGAAACAGAAGTCGTATGTGCAAGCTCCCATTGCTTAAAACAGAACACAAAGTACCTTTTGATACGGGCCTAGGTGCGGAGGACAGGGCCTTATTGTTCGGAGGCCCATGACCAGGCCAACAGGGAGTGTCACTCTTAGATGCGCACAACTTTTGCTACGAGTCTCCGTTTCAGGCCCACGATACGCTGATTCGAAGCTTGGAACGAGGAGCACGCCCAGGGGTAGGGGCCTACGGGGTTTTTTTAGGCCAAAAATCTTCATTTAAGCATGTTTTGAGACACTTTTGTGTTTTTTGCTATATTTTTCATTTTCTGTTTGGGCTTTTATGTAATCTGGATTGTCATTTGATCAATACATAAGTTTTCATTTCCAATCCAAATTTTGAATTCATTGCGAATTCGAGTTTGAGCCTAAAGCTTGGTATTCATTGAATCAACGAGCTTTAGAAGAGATTATTCCTGGTTATTCACAGAACCAACAGGATTAATCTTCGGTCAGTTATCGTACGTTGCATCACTTTTCCTGCGTACTCGATCTCCAAAAGAAATATATTTTTGGCATCAAGTTTCTATTATAAAGATGCATGCTGTTCCCTGTAGATATTATTAGTATTCCATCATCATAATACCACTACTCACAGCCACTGTGGCTCTATGTACAGAGAACTCAAACCAAGAAACCCATATTAGTGTTCCAATTGTTTGGCAAGCACAATTGTGCATGGCTCAGAAAGCAAAATAGGAATTTATTGGGTTTTGACATAATCATATTTTGAACAATGACTTGCAGCCAAATTACCCCTCAAAACTCT
This sequence comes from Arctium lappa, assembly GCA_023525745.1. Classification (NCBI taxonomy): domain Eukaryota; kingdom Viridiplantae; phylum Streptophyta; class Magnoliopsida; order Asterales; family Asteraceae; genus Arctium; species Arctium lappa. The sequence goes on along the minus strand of CM042049.1, from coordinate 55,653,534 downwards.
TGGAATTTGATCATTACCTCGTAATTTACTCAAATTTTACCTACAAATATGGTCATTATTTGAAATGTATCTCCAGGGAGTACACATATTAATAATCAAATGGGATAAAGAGCAAAACCCAGATACAGAATCTCAAAATACAAAAGATTAAACGAAGCATAAGGATAACACAAGTGTGTTGTTCAATGTAATAGAAAGAACACAACTGCCCACTACATATGTAAACAAGAAATAGCTGGTTAAATGATATAATAGAGTTAAACAATAAGCAAAACCCAGATGCAAGAATCCCAAATAGAAATCAAACACAATGACCCATTTGAGCAAACGAACACTTACAGAGGGGTTTTGTGATGGAATCTTGGAGAAAATGCAGAAGAAGGCGAAGGGGGGCATGGTGCTTGAATCCTGATGTTCATCGATTGATGATTCATCGTTTTGTTTTTCTTGTATTAAAAAGCAAAAAGAAAGTATATATTTTGTGAAGTGATATCTTTTAGTATTGGCTGCAGTAGGAGTGAGTGTTTGTTGGGTTGAGGATTAGGGTATGGAATTTTGTGAATTTTTAGATTTTTGGGGGAAAAATGGATGCCAAGAAAGAGGGTGAGCTGATAATTATGGAGTGACGACTAATGGTATCGGCCATTTAAATCCCAGCACTTTACTTTCATTGACAGTACCTGTGCTTCTCAAATACTGCCACCTGTCCCGGCTTATTATCCTGTTCCTACTGCTGCTTATTTGAAGGAGTAAATTACAAATCTAGTCCTTATAGTTTGATGAAAATTACAGATCAGATCTTTCAAAAACAAATAGAGATATTGTTTGACAAAAATAAGCTAACTTATAAGTAGCTTATAAAATGTTTTTTGTGAATTTTTTCGTTTATACTCTTGTTAATATTAATTTTTAACTATTAATTATAGTTATCAATTACTATTATTTTTTTAATTATTATTCAATTATTTATTTTTATTCATATTATATGCAATGGTTATTTAAAATTATAAGTTAATGTAGATTTTTTCTAAAATATGTTTTAACAAATTCAAAATTTATAGTATATAGTAATAAATTTTAAATTCTTTTAATTAAATATTATATTATTTAATTTTTCTTTACTATCTTGTTTGTATTAATTAACATATTACATTATTATAAATTTGTTTTAATTATATTATAAAATATTGTAATTGATTATTTTTGCAGGATGTCCTTTTTGGTCATCTTACATGTTTATCAGCTAGTTTTTGTCAAACGTAACTTATCATCGGCTAGCTTATCAGTCATCAACAAGTTTATCAGCTAGTTTGCCAAACATAGCCTAAGTGATGGACATTTTGTTCTTTTTAACTACTATTTAAAGTATTCTTTGAAAACACCAATTAAGTGGAGCCATATGTTCCCTCCTGTTGATCCAAACTCTCTCAGTGATTTGATAAAGACCCTCTTCTATACTTAGTGAAAATTACGTTTTAATATGTATTGGTGTTTCACATCAGCGATCAGACTGAGTCTGTTCAGTTATCGCTGATAGTCTCTCAAACATTTCTATGTATTAGTGTTTCACTATCAGTGATCAGACTGAGTCTGTTCATTTATCACTGATAGTTTCTGAAGTAAACAGCCAACGTAATCCCTGAAGACAAGTCTCGCGTCAACATATGTTCATAGCTGAATCGAAGACTAAGCTGCTGAATATAGAGAAGTCTACTAGTGATCTGATGCGGATATTAGTGAAGCAAAGACAACTCTACATATACGTGAAGGAACATGAGAAAAAGCTTCAGCGATAGCTGAACCTCTTTATCTCTGAAAGAAGAGATATTCAGCAATCAAAAGATCACAAAGCTTATGTCTCAAGTTTTCTTTTGTCTATCCTTGCACAAACTAGTACTATGTGTCAGAACGGACATGTCTCTGCCACCATACGTACAACAACTCTGTCAACTACACTGTTCATGACCCGGCCGAAAGCATGTCTCCCAAAAGTAAGACTCCCAAAGCCAATCTGTGAACGCCACGTGTAAAGTGCCCTGCCATGCATTTAATGCATAGGGTATAAATAGGAAGTTCACCCCTCCATCTATGGGGGTGCTCAATCCTTGAACTCCATATAGAAACCATTGTTTTCTATATCTCTTAAAATCCCCAATTCTCTGAATTTCGTGTGCAATTATCTTTGTGTTTTCTTAAGTTTGTTTAGATTGAGTCTGTCTTAATCTTATTCCGCAACAAACTTGTAAATTGTATTTTGATTTATCAATAAACAATTTATTAAACTTTAATTTTTGTGTTTGTATTCAACCCCCCCCCCCCCCTTCTACAAACTTGTTAAGCACCTCCGGGACCAACAAGTGGTATCAGAGCAGTTTGTTTAATCTGATAAACAAAGATCTTGCTAAATACTCTTCCTTGCTATTCTAAAATGGCACTAAACACAAACACAAACTACTATGATAATGGTTCACTTTCTAAACCTCCTCGATTTAGCAGAGATAACTTTTCTCTATGGAAAAATCGAATGATGCTATTTCTTGAAGGTGCGGATCCTACTATACCTGAATATATAGAAAACGGACCCTATGAACCTGTTAGAATTATAGCTGCGGTTCCCGCTACTGCCACCACTGAAGCTGTCCCTGAACGATATGTCGTTAAGGAAATAAGACAGTGGAGTGATGAAGATAAAAAGAAGGTAGGCATAGATGCAAGAGCAAAGACCATCATCTCAATGGCTCTGCCTGATGAAGTTTTCCATTCCATCATGCATCTGAAAACTTCTAAAGAAATGTGGGAAACAATATGTGTTCAATATGAGGGCACCAATGAAATCCAAGAGACTCGAAAGATTAACTTGGTAAGACAGTATGAAAGTTTTATCGCTGGAAAGAATGAATCTCTTTCTGACATTCATCAGCGGTTTAACTGCCTAATCATTGACCTAAGAACTGTTGGAAGGACCTATTCTAATTCTGAGGTCCTAACAAAATTCTTAGAAAGTCTTCCTGAAAGTTGGGACAGTTATTCAATATGTCTTAAGCTGACAAAAGACTTACATACTCTCTCTTTAAGCACTCTGTATGGAATATTGCTCAACTATGAGCAATCTAATCTTCTGAAGAAGAATCTTGTAAAAGATTCTAAAGACTCCAAAAGCACTTCTGTTGCTTTAGTCTCTTCAGAGATAATTCCATCTCAGCGATCTACTCTCACCATCACTGAGTTAGATTCTGAATCTGAGGATCTATCAGACCCTGATCTTTTAGAGTTTGATGAGTCCTTAGCACTCTTGACAAACTCTTTTAAGAGATTTGCAAGAAAGAGTAACTTCCGAAGAAGTAAACCTCTCTCTCTAACTGAAAAGCCAAAATCAACTCCGGTTGATAAAGCTACTGCCACTTGCTACAACTGCGAAAAAATTGGACATTTTGCTAGTGAGTGCAGGTCGAAAAAGGTCTTCAAACCTTCTACCTCAAGAAGATCCAGTGATGACAAATACCATAAGCTGAAGAACAAATATCAAAAGCTGAAAAGCTATCAGCAAAAAGGTAAAGGTCTCATCGCTGAAGAACATGACTGGGCTGAATCAGAAGAATCATCTTCTGATGAGGAAGAAGTCGCTAATCTTTGCCTCATGGCTGAGATTAAAGAAGAAGTAGAAGAAGCATCTGAACCTTCTATGAGCTACATATCATCTCAGGTATCTATCTCTACAAATCCCTCTCTGCCTGAAGCTGAGAGAAGTCGTGCTGTTGATGTGCTGACAATTGACCTTTATAATGCTCTAAACGACAAAACTCAAGCTGAGAATAAAAATGTATATTTAACTCAAGAGCTAGAGAGATCTCATGAAAAGATTAGTGAACTAAATCTTTTAGAAGAAAAGTTGAAAGATCAAGTCATTATAAATGAAATCATCAGCATTGAACGCGAACAAGCCATTGCTGCTCTAAAAGCAGAAAAGGCTCATGTTGAAAAATGGTGCAAATCATCAACAAAGATCTCTGAGATAATAAATGCTCAAACTCCTGAAAGTGATAGAACTGGTCTTGGTTTTTGGACACAATAGGATGATCCTAAAGAAGAAAGTTCCTCACTTAAGTTTGGAACTTTTGTCACATCTTTCTTTGACACTTCTTATAATCAATTCTATCCATGTTCTTCTTCAAATCCCATCACTGAGGAAAAATCCAAAGACACTAAGTCTACGGATAAAGGAAAGTCCATTCTCCTTCCTCAGAAGGCAACCAGGAAAGCAAAGCTGAAAAATCCTTCTAAACCTTCAGCTAAGCTATCTTCTAGCTCTGTGATAGAAATTTTTGATCTCTGTACTCCAAAGCTAAAGATTGACCTTAGACCAACGAGATCTGTAGAAATGAAAATCCCTCCTATATCTCATGAGAAAAGCCTTCTCGGACCTGGTCCTGCTCATCTTAAACTTGCAAAACCTTCTACTGATCCTAAAACCATTTTCAAATACAGAAAATGTTATCACTGTGGTTTTACTGATCATATTGCAAGTAAATGTCCAAATGCCACCAAAGCTGATAAAACAGCTAAAGTGAAGAAAAATGCCTCTAAGGCCAAGAAAGTCACCAAAGTTGAAAAATCAACCAAAGTGAAAGATACCACTAAGGTTAAGAAATTAACCAAAGTGAAGATTACCATTAAAACTGATTCTTCATCAGCTGTGAGGACTGCTGAGTCTTCATTATCCACTAACTCTGAAGGACCCATTGAAAAGTGGGTACCAAACAACGCTTAATCTTCCTTATGTATGCAAGGATCAAAGGGCATCTGGTATCTCGATAGTGGATGTTCTCGTCATATGACTGGACAAAGAGACCTGCTCACTGAATACAAGGAAGAGAAAGGTCCCTCTGTGACCTTTGGTGGAAATGGAAAAAGATTTACCCGAGGGTTTGGTGTCCTTAGCAATGGGACAACTACCTTTCGAAGAGTCGCTTATGTAGATGGACTGAAGCACAACCTTCTAAGCATCAGTCAACTATGTGACAAAGATTACGAAGTTCGCTTTTCTAAGAAAGCATGTTCAGTGGTAGATGAAAAAGGAAAACTTGCTCTCAATGGTCATCGCAGAGAAAATGTCTATGTAATAGATATGGACTCTACTATCACTGATAACTTATGTTTTCTCTCTAAGGCCTCTTCTGATGTCAACTGGCTATGGCATAAAAGGCTCTCTCATCTAAATTTCAAAACCCTGAATTCTCTCTCATCTAAGGATCTGGTTTCTGGTCTTCCTCAGCACTCATATGCTAAAGAATCTCTCTGCTCAACATGTGAAAAAGGAAAACAAACAAAAGCTAGTTTCAAGTCGAAACAAGTTTCCTCAGTAACAAGTCCTCTTCAGCTCTTGCATATGGATCTGTTTGGCCCTGTCAACATCCAATCAATAGCTGGAAAGAAATATACACTTGTCATTGTAGATGAATATTCTCGCTAAACCTGGGTTATCTTTCTTCGCTGTAAGAGTGATACTCCAGAAGAACTAATATCTTTTGTGAAAAAGATGGAAGTGCTGAACAATCTTACTGTTCGCTCAATAAGAAGTGATCATGGAACTGAATTCAAAAACAGTTCCCTGAACAATTTCTTTGAGAACAAGGGAATCTCTCACAACTTCTCTTCAGTGAGAACACCTCAGCAAAACGGAGTCGCTGAAAGAAGAAACAGAACAATCATAGAAGCTGCTAGATCAATGCTCAATGATTCTCATCTCCCTACTCAATTTTGGGCAGAAGCTGTAAATACTGCATGTTTTACTCAAAACAGATCGCTGATAATAAAGCGATTTGGTAAGACAACTTATGAACTTTTTCTTGGAAGGAAGCCTTCTATCAGTTTTCTTCATATCTTTGGTTGTCAGTGCTTTATCTTAAACAACAGAGATCAACTTGGAAAGTTCGACCCAAAAGCTGATGATGAAATATTTCTAGGATATTCCTCCATCTCCAAAGCCTACAGAGTTTTCAACAAGAGAAGACAAACAGTAGAAGAAACAATTCACGTCACTTTTGATGAAACTCGCTTAGCGAACTCCAAACCAATCGCTGACAATGAAGAGTTAAATGCTTGGATGCTTTCTCACTACAGAGAAACAAAACCTTTCTTCTCAAACCATCAACATTCTGATCCTCCAACCGCTGATGATGATCCAAACATTATACATCCTACCGCTGAAACCACCTCATGGGTTTCAGCAGAACCTCTAAACACACTACTACCATCAAATCTACCTTCGTCTGAAAACCTCTCTGATGAACCTTCTCAATAGTTAATTGCCGATGAACCTCAAACGTCATCATCAGTAAACGTTCCAACTGTTGATCCAACCTCTGAGTTAAGCAATCATGCTCCTACTCAGCGATGGACCAAAGATCACCCAATAGATCAAATTCTTGGTGATCTCGAAGCAGGTATTCAGACACGATGAAGCTCAGGTAATATCTGTCTCTTTGTAAACTTTCTCTCTTTAATAGAACCAAAGAAGACTGATGATGCCCTCAGAGATCCAAACTGGGTCAGCACTATGCAAGAAGAGCTGACTGAGTTCTCTCGAAACAAAGTTTGGAATCTCGTTCCTAGACCATCTGATAAAACTGTAATAGGCACCAAATGGGTGTTTAGAAACAAGTTAGATGAATATGGAACTGTAACCCGCAACAAGGCTCGACTTGTTGCTCAGGGATACAGACAAGAGGAAGGCATAGACTATGATGAAACCTTTGCCCCTGTGGCCAGGCTCGAAGCAATTCGACTATTCTTAGCTTATGCAGTCTATAAAGACTTCATCGTTTATCAAATGGACGTAAAATCAGCGTTCCTAAATGGAAAGCTGAATGAAGAAGTCTATGTAGAACAACCACCAGGATTTTATGATCCTAAGTATCCAAATTATGTTTATAAATTGGATAAGACTCTCTATGGTCTAAAACAAGCCCCTCGAGCTTGGTATGACACTCTCTCATCTTTTCTTATCTCTGAAAATTTTGAACGTGGCAAAATTGATAATACGTTATTTTTCAGAAAGATAAAAGGTCATATAATTCTTGTACAAATATATGTTGATGACATAATATTTGGTTCTACTAACCCATCTCTATGTACTCGTTTCGCTGAAAGAATGAAGAAAGAATATAAAATGAGTATGATGGGTGAGTTGACATATTTTCTTGGTCTTCAGATTAAACAATCTGAAAAAGGTACTTTTATCTGCCAAGGTAAGTATGTTAAAGATATGCTGAAGAAGTTTGATCTCACACAAACTTCAGCGATGAAGACTCCTATGGCACCACCCCTGACACTTAACAAAGATCCTTCTGGTAAACCTGTTAATGTCACTGCCTATAGAGGAATGATAGGCTCCCTGCTGTATCTAACAGCGAGCCGACCTGACATTATGTAATCTACCTGTTTATGTGCACGCTATCAATCTGAACCCAAGGAATCCCATCTGATCGCTGTAAAGCGAATTTTCAGATATCTAAAAGGAACTCCTAACCTCGGTCTTTGGTATCCCAAAGACTCAGGGTTCGATCTAACTGGTTATTTCGATAGTGATTTTGCAGGCTGTAAACTCGATAGAAAGAGTACCACTGGTGGATGTCAACTTCTGGGAGGAAAGCTGGTAAGCTGGACAAGCAAGAAGCAAAATTCTATGTCCACCTCCACAGCTGAAGCTGAATACGTAGCCGCTGGAAGCTGTTGTTCTCAAATCTTGTGGATGAGAAATCAACTATTAGATTATGACCTTCAGCTGTCAAAAATTCCCATCTATTGCGACAGCACTAGTGCTATAGCCATAGCAAATAATCCAGTGCTACATTCAAAGACGAAACACATAGAGATCAGATATCACTTTATCAGAGATCATGTGATGAATGGTGATATTGAACTTCACTTTATCCCTACTGACTTTCAGCTTGCTGATTTATTCACCAAACCTTTTGATGAGACAAGGTTCAACTTTCTCATCAGTGAGCTTGGAATGCTGAACCTCGAAGAATAATTCTTCAGCGTTCATGTATTATGTCAGTAATCAAAAGTTCCCCTCTCATTGTTCTCTCTCTGATAAACATTCTGACTCTCAGGTATGTTCTCTCAACTGAATCTTAACTCAGTTAAGATGTTTTTCTTCAAAATATAAACTTTAATCACTGAACTTTCTTCAAATGATTAAAAGCTTTTGAAAAATACATTAATCACTGATATTTCTAGTCAGTGATCCTTTAAAAGGAAAATCTATCCCTATCTTTACCATCAGGGATACTTTCAAAAAGGAAAATCTATCGCTGATTTCAAAACGGAAAAATGAAACGTCTCTCTCTCATATGACGTCATTTGAGCGAATAATCCACGACACGCCTTTTCTGACACGTTCGTCCGTTGCTCTTCTATCTAATCAACTTCGTGGAACGTGTCAATGTCATGATGATTTTTTTCCCGCTTCATTCCTTCTCTCTCTTCTATCACCTCGTATAAAAGGAATTCTTCTCTCCTTTATACGGTTTACGCTTTCAAAACTTTCAAAGCAAGAAACACTCTCTCTCTCTCAAGAACACTCAAGCAAGTAAACCCAGAACATTGAATCTGCAACTCCTTTTCTTCACGATAAACAGGTTTTGCATTGTTCTTCTGATTCTTCTTATTCTTTTTAAAAATCCTACTCGTTTTCTATGGATTTTATAAAACGTTTTTTTCTAAAAACTAAAGATCACTCTTTCTGATTTTATGTTTTTTTTAAAAACCTCTTGGTTTTTAACGTGTTCTTCATTCTTTCTACCCAGAACACCATTTTTTTTCTATTCTTAAAAAATAACTCGATATTTTTTTCCAGTTTCTTTCCTAATATGGAATCTGGTAAACATCTTCTTATTTTTTAGTCTAAATCATTTCTTCTATTATGCTTCTTTCCATATCAGAAATGGCACAGTCTTCAATCGTTGCTTCCAAGCATGTACGATTCGCTATCACTGAAGTTGAGATTACTAAATGTAATCACTTGGGAAGACCCGAGTTCAAAGCTGACAAATACCCACATCTGGTGGAAGCTGCTGAATTTCTCAAACAATCATGCATAGCTTACGCGATCACTATGGATCCTAAGCCTTCCAAGACTCTACTCCAGCAGTTCTGGTTCACTGCTGATGCAACTGAACTCACCAACAAGAAAGGTGAACGAGTCCCTGCTATCTCCTTCAGCACGGATTTGGGGCCAGGGAGCATGACCGCTCTTAGCCTCAGGAAATCTTTAAGATTCCCTGACAAACCAAAGAGTGGGTTCGATGCACTCCCCACTGATGCGGAGCTGATCTCATTTCTGGATGCAATGGGCTATTGTTGGGAAAACAAACCGAGATCCTCTATTCCCAACAAGAAGCTCACCAAGATTCTCAAAGCTCAGATGCCTTCACAACTGAACTTTATCTTCTCGCACATAATTCAGTGCATGAGCGGGAAGAGTGGTTCGCTGGATCAAGCCAGCAAAACACAACTGCAGATGGCCTACTCCGTTATCGCTGGTCAAAACTTTGACTACGCCACAACAATCTTTGAAGACCTGAGGTCGAGATTAGAGAAGCCTGAACGAGATCCCAAGATCTCGTACGTACGTTTCATATGTACGTACATCAAGTTCCTCTATCCCAACACCTATCCCACCAAAGATGATGGCACTTTTGCCAGGATAGGTCAACGATCACTGGAGGTAAAGCCACTCGCCAACGAGGTAAGTATCTCTCTCCTTCGCTCTCGTCTCTCTCTCCATTCTTCTTCATTTTCAGCGACCACGCAGATGGTTCCTTCGTCTGCTATCCCTGTCGCTACCACTACTTCCAAACGACCATCAGCTAGTCCGATTGGTCCTTCCAAAAAGGCCAAAAAGACTAAGGAAAGTACACCCTCTAGTACTATACCTGCGGTAGCTTCTCAACAAGCTACCTTAGATGCATTTGTGGGTCTTTCCTACACAACTCCAGCAGTCACTCAATCTACCGTGTCAGCGATTTCAATCGCTGTCACATCATCAGTGACCCCACCTACTATCTCATTCGCTGAGATTAACCCCAACCCTACTTCTATCCCCATAACTCTTCCCTCTTCTTCTCATTTGGTCTCTGAACCCGCTACCTCCTCTTTACCTATAGGACCTTAACATCAAACTTTTGAGGAATCTATGCAGTTCTACAAAATGTTTGATACATCAGGTACACCTATAATCCTAAACACTTCTTTCCCCACCTCTCCAAATAAGCCCGTATCTGAACTAACATTATTTTCAGGTCCTAGTTTGGCGTCTGTTGACACGCATGTCAACAGTCTGGGAGAAAAGGTGGACGCTCTCACCAACACCATTAACGACACCACCAGCGCCGTCAATCAAGCTGGTGAGGAGCTGAAGAGGTTGACCGCGACCTGCGCATCTAAAGCTGAGAACTCCCAACTTTCAGCTGTTGAAGAACAAGTCGTCCAACTCAAAGAGTCCTCTCAACTCTTTCAGGGGCGATTTGAGTCTCTTACCACTGAAGTTCGAGGTCTCTCTTCAAAGGTTGATCTTTGCACGTCCCTTCTTCAGCAAATTCTACAACAGGTGACTGCACCAGCTCTAGTGCTGCCTCCCTCCTTCACTGAAGATGATCGGACCAACCTCAACATCGCTGTGGAATTCATCCATGATGCCACGTGCGACATCCCTGCAGTTGAAGAACGGGTCAAGCATCTGGAGGCTGACGTCCAAGTGCTAAAAGCTTCAACAGCTACTCCAGCAGCTGTGAAACCCCCTGCCGGTGATAATGACAAAGTGGGGGAGAAAGCTGAAGAAACTTCTTCTATCGCTGCTGCAACAAAACCTCCCTCTCAATCTGAGGGGGAGAAGGCAAAAGAACCCTCATCTATTCATTCTCTTCTCTTTGAAGATGATGAGGAAGAAGACGATGAAGAGGAAGATGATCTAGATCTTGATGATCAAGAAAAGGATCAACCCTCCAATGATGACGATGACGATGAAGAAGACCAATCTATGTGGTTCTCCAAGCCGACCGTCGCATCAGGGACAACTTCACAAGAGGTTGTCAAAGCAGGGGTGAGAGGTGATACATCTTCAAGTGCTCCTTCACAAAGCAAAGACAAGCAACCAATCGCTGAAGAATGCTTGAGGACTGGATCACAATCTGAGGGGGAGCATCCTTCTCAGGTATGTCTTTCAATTGTACCACTCTCCTACTCTTTCCAAACCCCTATTTCCTTCTAGCCTTTATCTCTATTTTTTTCTAAAAAGATACACTTATCCCTTCATTCCTTCATTTTCTATCCAGACAGTTCTCACCCCTGCTTAAGGGTTCTGAACTACAAATAATTCCAGCTGCTATCGCTGAAGAAATAATCCCAATCTCTATCGCTGAGATTGATGATGATGAAGAAGAAGAATCCCTGGTCCATCCAGGAAGGCCCTCTAAACCATCTCATTGGTCAGAGGAAGTGATGAAGAAAAGAGTTGAAATGATTGCTCTACTAGAAAGTCAACGGCTGAAAGTCCCTCTTCAAACATCCACAGAGCTCGACTTCCTTACTGAAGCTGAAAGAGAAGAATCTGCCAAAGCTGAGAAGCTGATCGCTGAATGCAGACAAGATGCCCAGCTCTCCTTAAAGATTCAATCTTCTCAAGTCAAGGACAAAAAGCTAAAGAACAAGCCTGTGGAAGTTCAAGCTGCACTGCTGAAAGAAATTGAAGAGGAACGCTCCAAAGAACAAGAGAGAAACGACAAGTCTATCGAATGGTGCAAACAGAAGATGGATTATCGTTCTGATCTTCTTCCGATATCAGCCGTGACTATCTCTGGTCGCAAGAAAAAGGAACAACTCTAAGTGACCATGGAGATTACCAGAGAGGATGGAACTCAAAAAGCTATGTACGTATCCAAACTTGAGAGCTTCGGATTTACGGAATGGTTAGAGTTCTGGGATGCGCTGAAGAAATCCAAATCTACATACAGAGGCTACGTTGAAGGACTTCTTGAAGCCCTCATAAATAGAGTCACTTCTGTACTGAAGCTGCCATCTCCTCTTCCTCCCAAATCTTTGAAACTCAAGAGAAGAATTGGGTCCTCCTCCTCTGAAGACGTCGCCATCATCAGGAATGAAACTTCTATCAAAATTTCAAGAGATGCACTGTTTGGTCCTCCTCCTGATCTTTCAGCTCTGAATCTATCTCTGCCTCCTGGTGGTCCTTTCCAAGGTGGTCAAGTAATTGACAATCCTTATGGAGTATTCTTCATAGATGATGATGAGGAACTCAGATTTCAAAGAGTCTCTGAGATTCCTATCTGTCCTCTGAATCATCTCAAGGATCTCTTATGCTTATGGTGTGACTTCTCCCCTGCTGCTGAGAAAATCAAAGAAATTATCAGCCAAGAATCTTTGGAACGAAGACAGAAGGGAGAAGAAATACCTGAGTATATGATCAATCCTCCTAAGTCTTCTTTTAATAACTGATAGATTAGTTTCCTTTTCTGTAATCTGTTAGTTATACTTACAGTAGTTAGTTATTCACTTGTACTTATGATTTTCATATCTTGTAATTCTATCCCTGAATTAAATGAAAATTGCAGTGATGTACTTAACCCTTTCAGTACTGTAAAAGATCCCTCAAAATAGTAATTGGGACATGCATGCTATGAGTCCTTTTTATTCCTATATTTTGAATCATAAAGTAATTTTCTTTAGTTACTTTGTCATTATCAAATAGGGGGAGATTGTTGATCCAAACTCTCTCAGTAATTTGATAAAGACCCTCTTCTATACTTAGTGAAAATTACGTTTTAATATGTATTGGTGTTTCACCATCAGCGATCAGACTGAGTCTGTTCAGTTATCGCTGATAGTCTCTCAAACATTTCTATGTATTAGTGTTTCACTATCAGTGATCAGACTGAGTCTGTTCAGTTATCACTGATAGTTTCTGAAGTAAACAGCCAACGTAATCCCTGAAGACAAGTCTCGCGTCAACATATGTTCATAGCTGAATCGAAGACTAAGCTGCTGAATATAGAGAAGTCTACTAGTGATCTGATGCGGATATTAGTGAAGCAAAGACAACTCTACATATATGTGAAGGAACATGAGAAAAAGCTTCAGCGATAGCTGAACCTCTTTATCTCTGAAAGAAGAGATATTCAGCAATCAAAAGATCACAAAGCTTATGTCTCAAGTTTCCTTTTGTCTATCCTTGCACAAACTAGTACTATGTGTCAGAACGGACATGTCTCTGCCACCATACGTACAACAACTCTGTCAACTACACTGTTCATGACCCGGCCGAAAGCATGTCTCCCAAAAGTAAGACTCCCAAAACCAATCTGTGAACGCCACGTGTAAAGTGCCCTGCCATGCATTTAATGCATAAGGTATAAATAGGAAGTTCACCCCTCCATCTATGGGGGTGCTCAATCCTTGAACTCCATATAGAAACCATTGTTTTCTATATCTCTTAAAATCCCCCATTCTCTGAATTTCGTGTGCAATTATCTTTGTGTTTTCTTAAGTTTGTTTAGATTGAGTCTGTCTTAATCTTATTCCGCAACAAACTTGTAAATTGTATTTTGATTTATCAATAAACAATTTATTAAACTTTAATTTCTGTGTTTGTATTCAACCCCCCCCCCTTCTACAAACTTGTTAAGCACCTCCGGGACCAACACCTCCCCCCTTTCCTTGTCCACCCGCTCTTATTGACAAATGAAAACCCTCACTTTCCACCGATGGTGTGGTGGTTATGGAACTAAAAACATACACTAAAATCGTTCCAAAATCAAAATAGGAACATAAACCTACTTAAATCATATTTATATTGGATTGAAATCAAGAAATTCGAGTGTATCATACCATCGAAATAGCAACAATTTTTTTTATTTGATTACAATGAAACCAATTGCATTATATCATCGTTGAACAATGAAATTAGAAACAAAAAATCCAGAGTATTATACTCAGAATCAACCCTAACTCATTGATTTGTTCATTAAACCTCGAGTTCATTTCAATAGTTTTGGCGTAATGAGGAATAACTCAACATTTGAATAGGTAACATATAGTTAGAGTGACCTGTTTCTAGATATAGAAGTAGAAAGTAGTAGAGATTGTGCGTAGGTGATGCCTTGATTGATCATGTTGCTTCTGATCTCCAAGGATCTAGAGGGTGGAGAGATTTAGGTTTTTCATCGAGGGTTGATCTTGAAGCATAAAACTATAAGTCAACAGTGAAGATTGTTTCTATATGCTTTCAAAAATTAGGCTCGTCAATTTCGATTAGGAAGAAGAGAAGAAATGGTTTGGTTGCTTTATTCAAACAGAGGGATTCACCGAGATGTTACTATACCATGGAAAGGGAAGGAGGAAGGAGGGGGAGATAGGAGATAGTTGTGTGTATATACATATATAGGGTTGGGTTCCAATGAGAAGGGAAGTTATGGTGGGAATGGTAAGAAGGGATCTCCACCCTTGGATCAATCTTAATTGAAGATCAATACTAATGAGATGCATCAAATCAATTCTCTTATAAAACGCAATTCATAGGAATGTATGATATTAAAAGTGATCAAGGGTAGAGATCCCTTCTTACGCTTCTCACCTTAACTCTTTTTCTCACACGATCCTTCGTCTACACGACTTAAATAGTCTCGATTTTCATATTCTTTATCTTTGATAGGTTCTCAATCGCTATATATATATATATATATACACACACACACACATATAGAGAGAAAGACCGGAGAAGGTTCAAGAGAAAACCTAAAAAAAAGGAGAATGAGGAACCCCATCAACCATTAAATCTAAAAAATAGATGGCCTAATTTTGAATGTAACCATCACCCCTATAATCATGGAGTAAGTTATGGAAAAATGTAACTACTGTTATTATTAACAACATATATTGTGTGTATAGGATTTGATTTTGTTAATAACTCAAAATTTTGTGGGAACTATAGGAACTCATCATGGCATTTGATCAGCATCACTCACATTATGATCTAAGGGCGTTGATCGTGCGACCTTTGAAGGAGGATCAGTTTCGTCTTTTCGGTTTTCCACATCTAGGCTAGTAGAGATCAATTTTGTGAACATATGTTAACATTCTTATGATAAGGTGTGTTAATATATGTTACCTTAATTATGTTAACATTTTCAATTTAAGGTGTTTTAACGTAGGTTTTCATACGTTAACATTTTTATGTTAAGTTATGTTGATGTATGTTAACATCTATTACCTTATGTTAATATTTTCATTCAAGGTATTTTTAGTTTATTATGTATGTTAACATAACTTATGTTAAGATATGTTATCATTTTCTTCTCTTTCCCATTTCTTTTTCCTCTGGCAGTGAACCCTTACCTTCATCCCCTTCTCCGGCAAGGCCTTGCCCCTCCCTCCCGTTCTCTGGTGGTGAAAACCCTCCCGCCTCGATGAACGTCGATGAAAACCCTCACATGTTCAACTTCCGCTTCCACTGATGAACACCGCTCGATTTCTTTTGTTCAAGCCAAAAACGAAATGTGGATTTGGGTGTTTTATTCTTTGGTACGAACTCCAAGAAGATGAAATCAATACTTTCGTGATGGTAGGTATTTATCTTTTTCATATTCTCTTCTAATCAATTTTGAAAACGTAATTTCCCAATACAATCAAGCAATTCAATTCAAGAATATGACAATCAAGGTTTAGAGAGAGAGTAGAGAGAGAAACAGTCACAGTCATATATATCACAAATCTGAAAATTACAAAGCTTAGAGTTCTCTCAAACTCTTACAAGGTTCAAGGTATTTATACCTAAATTACTTCTCTCATGAAACTAAACTCTCTAAACATGACTTCTCTTAAACACTAAAGTTGACTATGTTGACTTAACAATACATTGACTTTTCACATTAAATCTTGGATACAATTATACACTAACAATCTCCCCCTTTGTATTCAAGATTTAATAAAAATTTGACAATCGTCTTCAGCGATCTGATTCTTCAAACTTTGACTCTGACAGTCTTTAGTCTCTGACAATCTTCAATCTCTGATGCTTTGAAGAATCTTGAAAAGTCTTTCACAATTAGCATCTTTGAAAATTCAACAAGTTCTTGAAAACAAATCTGAATCCTTGAAACATTTGAAACAAAAGAAATCTTTCAACTTTTAACTTTGAGGAATCTTTGATCTTATATCTTCATCTCTCTGATCTCTGGATCGTCTTCAAAAAACAAACTTTCTCAATCATCTTGATTTGTCTTTGAAAGTCATCTTTGAATGATTTCTTTTCATCAAACTTGAATGAATTGAACTTTCTGAATTTCTCCACAAGTCTTTTCACTTTATAACTTTGAAATTGAACTTTGTAAATTTCTCCCCCTTTTTGATGATTTGTGAGAATCAAAATCATCAAAACTCTTCAATTTCAACACTGTCTTTGAAACTTCTCCCCCTTTTAAACAATGTAGAACAATCTTCATGATCTGAACATTCTCCCCCAATTGATCTGATAATGAGCCGTCAATTCATGAATGTATTTATCCGAATCTTTTCAAATTCAGACAAATTATGAGTTGTAACCCTAAATCAACAAATGAAACAGTTAGGAATGCCTGTCAGTAACACAAAGTTACTGTGTACAACGAATGCACAATTTAAGGAGTTGGTTTGATGTTGACTCCCCAGGACTTCCATTCAATCATTGAAAAACACAAGGTAATTCTATGAATGTTCTGACAGAAAAACAAATTTTTTGTGAGCTCGTGCTTGTGCATGAAAGAATTATCACAATGATTGTGTTTCTTAAGGCTCAAAGTATGTAAACCATTGAGACAACAATGATTATACATAGACTCAAATGTGCATGATCAAGGGTTGAAGGTGGGACAACTTTCTTTCTTTTTCAATATCAGTATCTTCCGAGTGAAGAACCAATAGCATATGAGTTGCATCCCCAGAAAATGTGAAACATTCTCTTTTTGAGAAAAGAATGAGTAGCTGGTGAGGTTGTATACAAGAGATGGCATGGGCTAGGTGTCTTTTTCAATGTCGTTCACGAAAAAATGTGAAACAACAGTAATGTGGCTGCCTGACTCAGAAAGAAGTTTGGTGCAGAGTCTGATATTCTTTTACTCTGTTCTCACACCCTCTTTGTTTTAATCTTTTAAGCTCACTTCTAACCAATCTCTCTTTTCCATTTTACCTCGTCACACACCAACACTCAATCTTTTAACCCCTCTCCCCTCAATCACTCAGGGAATACTTCCTGGGTAGGAAACACTGGTTATCGTGAATCTATGGAAGTTCTTTTAAGCTCTCACATCGAATCCCATGTATTTGTCCTAGAAAAAATATGCATCTCAATGATATTCTTGACATTGAAGCATAAGAAATCATTTGTCAATATATGTATGCTCATAACAGATAAGAATGAAATTTGAGCATTTTAAACATTTAAGATTTCTCAAAACTTTGTATAAATGAATAATCATGAAAGAATAGAAATGTTTTGAGAATCTGACAATGATTAAGATCAGATCAAAATTTATGAAGAATAATATTTTGGGAAATCAAAGACGTAAGATGTTTATATGAACAATATATAAACATATTAGCAATGAAAGCACATATAATGATGAAATGATGTATGATTCAAACAACAATGAATAACAACGACGGGAGTATTACCATAGTAAGATTTGATCTTTTGATACATGGTAATAACAAAATCAAAATGAAGTACTAAACCGATGTGTGTGAATACTTGACAGTATATAGATAAGATAATACACAAGTATTGATCTTTGGAAACACACGGTCAGTTAAACATTAACTTTCAACAATGAAAAACAATTAAAATCACACTTCAAAATTCATAAAGTCTTTTGAGAATAGAGAAGTGGTTTGAACATTTAAGAAAATGTTTTTCATGTTTGAAAGTTGTTCTTCTTTCAAACAATCAGAGTTTAAGATCAGAAGATATTTACCTTTAAGCTCCCCCTCAAATCATGATATAATGATTTATATTCATGTAAACTCCCCCCGGATATTTGCCTAATATCCTTATTTTAAACATTTAAGAACGGGTCCTGATTTGTTGTAATCAGAAACCACAATCTTAACATTGAGGTGCGGGTTTTGAACTGTTTTGTTCAAAAGCCTTAATTCTTTAAACTTTGAAGAACGAGTCCTGATCTGTACATAATCATAAGTCGATGTTCTTTCTCCCCCTTAAACTTTGGGTGCCTGCAACATAGATTTAGCTTCCACTGGTATTTGGGTCCTGAAGTATTAGTTGCAGTTCTTGTGGGGGTTACATAGTAAGAACCATACCGGTAATTAACAAAGTTATTACTTACAAAGTCATGTGCTCCACAGTAAGAACATCAAATCTTCTTTTGAGCAATCCTAATTAAATGATTAGTAGAGTAAAACATATCAGGTTTATCAAAAGATTTACCTTTGTGCGCACTGTTCTTTTTAGCATTGGATGTGGATGTGCTTTGTCCTTCTTCTTTTCATCATCAGAAGAATCTTTAACTCTCCAAACCATCTGTTCTTTCTTAGATTGCTTTCCAAGAGATTTAACATAGTAGCTCGCTGAACTATCAACAGATTTATCATAGAATAGATTAGATGGTCGGATCTGATTTGATTTGACAATGTTAATTGGTTTGACACTTTTCTTTTTGAAAACATTTTTGTCATGAATGGAACTTGAAGCTGTTTTGAAAGAATAGACTGATTCTGTTGAAATATCAACAGGTGATTGACATTTGCAGCTTCCAAGTCATTTATCTTTTTGAACAAAATGTTTCTTTCAGTAGTAAGTGTGTCAAACTTCTGTTTCAAATCAGTTCTAGCCATCTGTTCTTTTTGAACATCTGAAGATAGAACAGATATCTTGGATAAGAGCTTAGATATTTCAGATTCAAAATTTAAACGTTCTAGCTCAAAATCTTTTTCCAATTTCTTGTTTTGTTCTGAAATATCTTTGAAAATCCCAACATTTCTCTTCTCAGCATTTTTCTTTTCAATACCAAAAGACTTTTTCTTCTTTTGAAAACATTTCCTTTCTTTCTCAAGTAAGTCTTGTAATGCAGAGATCTATTTGGGAAGTTCAACAGTTTTGTCTTCAAGAACTTTTCTCTCTTTGGCAAAAGTGTCTCTTTCTGTAATTAAAATCTTTTCAAAATCAGTCACTTGCTTTGAGAGTTGAAGACATCTAAGCTCAAGATCCTTCTTCTCTTGGTTAGCTTTCTTGGAAAGATCAGACATCTTTTGAGCAGAAGATTTCTCTGAATCATCTTTAACTTTATCTGCTTGGAGGCTTTTCTTAAGTTCAACATTCTTTAACTCCAACGTATATATCTTGTCTTCAAAAGCCTTAAACTTGTGTTGAAGCTCAACTGATTCAGTTTGTTGTTCAAATGACTTTTGTTCATTTGACTTCAGTTGGCTTTGAAGATTCACAATCTTTCTTTCTTTCAACTTGATTTCTTTCTCACAAGTCTGAATAGTATTTTCTTTTAAAGCAATCATTTTCTCTTTCTCTTTAATCTCTTTTTCTTTTGCACTGATGATACCTGCAAAATCAGATTTAACAGTATTAGCACATTTTGCACAATCAGAAGTTTTATCAGAATTTGACAAATTAGATTTCAACTCTTGAATTTGTTTTAGAAGAACTGAATTTTGATTTTTCAGTTTATCCCTTTCAGCTTCTATTTTCGGTATCTCAGGCATGTACATGACATCAACATCTCTGGCTGACAGTACAGTATTCCCTCTCTCATCTATAGTTGGCATCTTGAATAATAGATGAGTTTGATATGAATGATCGTTCCCAAATAATTCAGAAAATTTGACTGAAAGTCAAAATTAGATCACAACAAAAAAATATCTCAGAAAAAAATATAAGTATAGAACTCCCAAACACTAGAAACTTGCAAAGCACATAACTCTCAAATCACTGTTCATAAGACTTCTCGCTAAATGCCTTATGCGCGAACCTAGAACTCGCAGGACACTGCTTGCGCGAACTAAAGAACTCGCTAAACGTGCTGTGCGTGAAGTAGCTTCTCGTAAAGTGCTTCATGCGCGAAGTAGACTTAGAATAATTTCGAACTCTGAACTTCTCGCAAACGAATGAAAACTCGCACGTCAATAGATCCTTGCGTGTTCCATACTTAGAAATTTTTAAGACATGAAGAACTTGCTAAAGTTGAAACTCGCAGAATATACAAACTTGTATGTCACTGTTCACAACAGTTCTCGCAAGAGACTTGTGCGCGTATCTCACTTCTCGCAAGAACTTTATGCGCGAACCAACATCAAAATTTCAAAGACCATTATGCGTGTTCTTGGTTGCTTGCGCGAACTTCAGTGTGCGTGTTCTTCATTTGCGCGAAGAGTAGATCTAGAGCGTTCGATACTTGGACTCACGGATTCGATCAAAAAATGATGTAAACCTGCAAATTAGAACATGAAATTGTACAGGATTGATTGATTAATCATTTAGAATATATTTCTAATACAAAATTTTGATTAAAACAACACAATCAATAAGAGTCGATCAAGAACAGTGTCGAACATTTCAAAACAAACACTCACAAAAATTCGAAATTGAATGCGATTTATTGGGATTTTGACATTGAAATCTAAACAAGAAAGTTTCACACATACAAATCGAACACTATAGTTTCATTTTCTTGCAACAAAATCGATTTTACAATCAGAATTCGATGCAACAGTGAATTTCTGCAAGTTCTTGAAAAATTTCCAGAAATCGATTCAAAATAATGATCTAATCTTTCTGAATATGATTTGGTCTGGCTCTGATACCAATTGAAAACGTAATTTCCCAATACAATCAAGCAATTCAATTCAAGAATATGACAATCAAGGTTTAGAGAGAGAGTAGAGAGAGAAACAGTCACAATCGTATATATCACAAATCTGAAAATTACAAAGCTTAGAGTTCTCTCAAACTCTTACAAGGTTCAAGGTATTTATACCTATATTACTTCTCTCATGAAACAAAACTCTCTAAACATGACTTCTCTTAAACACTAAAGTTGACTATGTTGACTTAACAATACATTGACTTTTCACATTAAATCTTGGATATAATTATACACTAACAAATTTTAATTTCCCGATTCGAAATTCGAAGTTTCGGTTCTGGAATGTCGGAAATGCTACTGTAATTAAAGAGTTTACAATCCTGATTGCGATTGATTTCGTTTTTTTTTGTTTCTAGATCTAGATCGTTAACGAATTAGAAGAGCAATAATGGTGGGAACTCAATGACCCAGAATAATGGTCGCTCGAAGGAGGTGTGCCATGGCGAGCAGATTAGGAAAACATCTTCGATTGCGATTGATTTGGGGTTTTTGTTTTTCAAAAACTGAATTTGATTTCATGGGGTGAAATAACATATAGACGAAAATTGTGTTTGCTTTAATGATGTGAAATAACATATAAACGGAAACTGTTTTTGATTTCATAAGGTGAACTAACATATAGACGAAATTGTGTTTGGTTTTATGGGGTCAAATAGATTATAGATGAAAATCGTGTTTGATTTCATGTGGTGAAGTAACATATATGAAAATTATGTTGAATGAAAATTGTTTTTTATTTCATGAGATGAAATAGCATAGTGAGTATGTGTTTCATCTGGTGAATCTTTGTTAACAAAATGACGATTATGCCATTTTTTTTAACTATAAACAACTTTCAATTAAAACCATATGATCAAAACCAAATTAGGGCTTAGATCCGTTCTCACATGATTCAACCCCTATAACATATATATGGAGCCCAACTCAAATGAGAACCGCAAATATTTTGAGAACCAAGATTTTTTTTTGTGTATATTCATTGTTGAATATATTGATTGATTGTATACATATTCTAACGAAATTTATATTAGCGTATATTTATCAATTAATACTATATTAGCGTAGATTTATCAATTAATACACAATATAAAATTAGTTATCTTGTTCATAAATCATTCGGGGTTCGTCACATGAATAGGAAGTCCATAACTCTCACAAATAAGAAATCCATAACACCTATATAAAAACATTAATTAATTGTTCGCAATATGTATCTATGTCCTTACTCAATGTTTTTTGGCATCTGTAGTTTTTTTGGTTTTTTGTTTTTGGTTGTGTTGTCAAATTGTGTTCAAGGTGATCCCAACGTATAATAAAACGGGTGGTAACGATGTTTAATTGAAACAATATATTTGATAGTGTTTCAGATTATGATACTATAAGTTTTTGGTTATGGGTCTAACATAGATGTTTGGCGGATGTTCAAATTTAATTATTGATTTTGTTCACAATGTGTATCCATGTCTTTACACAATATTCTTAGGGATCTGTAGTGTTTTGGTTTTTTGTTCTTGGTGTTTTTGTGTTCACAAGGTTATCACAATGTGTAATAAAAGCATGTGATCACAATCTTTAATTGACACAATATATTTATTAGTTGTTCACATTGTGTTTTTGTTCACAAGTGTTCATGTGGAGAGAAGAGAGGAGAGAGAAAAAAGGAGTGAGAGGAGAGATTTCAAAAATAGTCATAATGCTATAGGCTTGTTTTGCCAAAATTAAAAAAATTATAAAATCATTAGTTTAACCCTTGATTTGAATTAGTTTGTCGTTGAAATTGGATCTCACAAAATACTTTCTATTGAGTATTTTGTGAGATCTGTGAGATCCGATTTCAACCACAAACTAATTTAAACCAACGGTTAAATTAATAATTTTATAATTTTGGTAATTTTGACAAAAAATGTCCATAAGGGCATTATGGATTTTGTTTTTGAAATCTCTCTCATTTCTCATTTCCACAACCTCTTCATGGGGACACTTGTGAAAAAAAACACACGATGTGAACACTTATATCACGTTGTGAACCACTATCAAATACATTGCATCATTAAACATTGTGATCACATTTTTATTGCATATTGTGATCACATTATGAATACAAAAACACTAAGAACAAAAAACCAGAAAAAACTACAAATTCCTAAAAACATTGTATGCGGATTTGGATACATATTATGAACAAAATCAATAATCAAATTTGAACACCCGCCAAGCATCTCCGGTGAACCTAGAACCTAAAACCTATAGTGTCACAATGTGAACCACTATAAAATATATTGATTCAATTAAACATTATAACCACCTTTTGTTATTATGTATTGTGACCACCTTGTGAACATAATATGACACCAATAAAATCAAGATAAAAAAAACTAGAGATCCCTAAAAACATTGTATAAGGACTTGGATACATATTGTAAACAATTAATTAATACTTTATGGGAAAGTTACCGATTTCCTATTTATGTGAGTTATAGATTTCCTACTCACGGGGGATAAAATTAATTAAATGCTTTTATGAGTTGTATATTTGTAATACTAAATTACCCTTTATATTTATAACATAGTTATCTTAAATGAGTTGCTCGCATAGATCTCACAAATTCTAGGGTTCTCGTTTGATTAAGCTCACTCCGGTGTATTGGCTTGAAGCTGGAGAGAAATAATTCACCGGAACGCAGATTATACAAGAGACGGAGGATAAGGTGAAAGAAATCCGGGAACGTTTAAAGGCGGCTCAGGATTGACAGAAAAGCTACGCAGACAAGAAACAAAGACCAGTTGAATTCAATGTAGGAGATCGAGTTATGTTGTAAGTGTCTCCTTGGAAGGGGATCATTTGGTTTGGAAAGCGTGGTAGGCTTAGTCCCCGTTTCCTTGGACCCTTCACCATATTAGCGAAGATTGGGCTACAAGCTTATAAGTTAGATTTACCGCCAGAAATGAATGAAATTCATCCTACCTTTCGCATTTGTTACCTACGTAAGTGGTTGGCTGAGGAGGAAAACGTCATTCCGTTGTCAGAAATCTGTGTAGACAACGGAAATCGTTGCGTGGAAGAACCGGAGGCAATATTAGAGCCGAAGAAGAAGAAACTCCGTCATAAAGAGGTGACCATGGTCAAGGTCCAATGGAAGCACCACCGAGGTGCAATTGTCACGTGGGAAGCCGAGGAGGACATGAAGAGGAGGTACCCTCATTTGTTTACTTAGGACGTGATTTCGCAGACGAAATCCTTTCCAATGTGGGAAGGATTGTAACACCAGAAAATCCAAGTAATTGGAAAATTATAATTTAACTCTCATATTATTAAGGTATGGTTTGATTTGGTGTACCTCTAGTCTTAGTTTTGGGATCAAGTACCATAGTTAATCTCGGAAATGGCCTGAAGCGGGTAAGAATTTGGGACCCGAGCAATGTCGGCGACAATGACATTGTGTCAAAGTCATTGGACAAACTCGCAGATGAGGAGAGAGCCCTGATACATCCTAGGCAATAATGACAACGATTGTGCCATTTGGGCACTCTCGCTGGTCACAATCGCCGGGATTGTACCGAGAGTGGGGTGGGTGGTCACCGCAAGAGTGCCGGCGACAATGCCAAATGGCAAGGTCGCCGTGAACAATCGCATTCGGGGGGGGGGGGTATTGGTATAAAAATGAGCTTTAACCCCATTTGACCTCATTTTCTCGCCCAAATCTTTTCCACCCGCTTTTTGAGAGCATAGGTGCAATTTTCTTCATCCCAAGTCTCTCCCCTCATTAATTCCGATCTAGAGGTTGTTGGGAGCTTTAAATTGCAATCAAGAGTAGCTTTGGAGCATTTATTGGGAAGATCTCAAGTTAAATCCAAGCCTCAAGCCTTAATCTCTCAAAGTTCTAGGGTTTTGCTACTTTTCTAGGTTTTTAGCCAAAAAACTAGATTGTGAGTTTTTTAATCATATGTAAAAATTAGATACATGTCATTATTTGCTTTCTCATCATCATCCCTACTTGTTTTGTGAAAATCTCTTACATTTGCTAAAATGGTTATTCTTTTATATATTTGAAGAGCTTGTGATTTATGGGGATGTAAATGTTCTACTTGGTGATTTGAGGTTTTCATGAGTTGTATATATGGAAAATATTGACAAATGGTTTTGTTACAAAATAATCATATTTTAGGGTTTGACCTAATTTGGAGAATTACTTCCATAATGTGCATATTTGTTTATGGATGAACTTGGGTTACATTATCGTAGAAATGAGCTTATCAATCATGGTATCATAGCTTGGACGTATTTTATGTGGTGATATGTGCCGAAATGGCTAGTGTGAACATATTGGAATGTTACATGAAATTCATTTATGATGTATATGGTAGTTAAACCACAAGTTTCCTATGTTGGTATTGGTTACATTTCACATGGATTAACGTGCCTTTTTGGCCAAATTTGGAATATTGGATGAACCAAGTCAAATAGACACTAGAAGGACATAGTCTTGGGTGCCACCGTATGGGTATGTACTGTAACACCCACAAATTTCGATATGTGGTTAATTGAATCCTTGGTCTCAAAATCCTTATTAACAATCTTGTTGTGATTAATATAGGCTAATTATGTACCTTGGTTATCAAATCGTATTCGCGTGTTTTTCGAGATGAAAATCAGACGTCGGTACATAGGGGGCGACAATGCCCGACGATTGTGACCTTGTCACTCTCGTCATGGCAAAGTCGCGAGATAAGGGAACCCTACGGTACATATGGGGGAGACCTTGCCCGACGATTGTGACAATGTCACTCTCGTTGTGGCATAGTCGTGCGCCTGAGAGTCTCGGTACGTTTTAGGTGACAATGCCCGCGAATGTTGTCACACCCCGCTAAAGCGGAAACACGGGGTATAACAGTTTCCGATAAACAATCCACAAGCATAAAGTTCAACCACCATACATTTAATAAAAATACATTACAAAATTTAATAGTAGAATGTTTATCGTGAAATTACAATCCCGAGATAATTCAAGATAGCATTGTCCAAAAGTTTGTACATCCCCCAAACATATCCATGTTATACGCAGAACGACCCTTAAAGCTTACCTTCTTGATTACCTGAAAAGCATGTACATAAATATGGTCAACTACGAGAGTTGGTGAGTTCACAGGTTTTAAAGATGCACAAAACATTTTATATGCAAAGATTTGATAGTTGGAGCATGTTCGTGCTCAAAAGCTTAACTTGAATACTTGGAGCATATACGTGCTCAAATACTTGGAGCACATCCGTGCTCATTAGCTTAACTTGAAAATTTCATGAGTATTACTTTACGTATGACTTGAGTCGGTATAACTTAAACTTGGTTGAGCCACTACTAAACCGTCCCGGACCCTTGTTTTTGCCCCGTGTGTCTTGACTCAGAGGTGGTCTCAAGCGCCACATGTTCAATCACTTCTCTAGTATAGTGCACTCCTAGCTCGTCAGCTGTAAGAAGTGGGGTTGGTCAAGCCCAAATAGCGCTATCCACTAATACTATAGGCCCAATTTTCTGGGTTAATAGTAGTGTCGTCTGGGGACTAACTTTTAAATACTCAACATACCAACTATTTAGCGTCATACATCTTACTTTTTAAAATGCTTGAAAACAAGCCTTGGCGACTTAACATCGCAAAACATTTCAATTAACTCATGAATCATTATAATCGTACTTAAGCATGCTTTTCACCCCAAAATACGTAAAACGATAAAAGAGGGGCTGTGAATACTCACCTTGAGAGTGAACTTGGAAACTTAACGATAGTGCTCAAAATAGGTGCCGCTTCCTTGGTTTCCTATAGTGAAGGTTGCCATAGTGGAAATACGTTAATACCCGTTCCTATGTCCAAATGACCCGTCCAAATAACTTATGAAATGCCATTAAGTAGGTGTCAATGTCCAAAACCATATTTAGATCAATTATAGTCTTATTATGTCTTAACACTAGTCTAGATCTCATTATGATCACTTTTATGAAAAATTCAGCAGAAGCTGTCCAAAATTTTAGTCAACAAAACCACTATAGAAACATATCTTCCCAAAGGAATGAATTCACCAAAATTTTTGTGGTAATACTATAGTGTGTAAAGAGTAAATCTGCACTTTTTTCATAATTTTTGGATGAGTTTTGATACCTTAAATAATTTTCACAAAGCAGTGTCACTGATTTCCGGATCAGTGACATACCTCACTTGTAACATGCTTTTGGGGTATCAATTCTTTGAATTAGCCAATAATCCTTATATGGGTGTAAACCTAACTCAAAATACTATCATTTGGAAAAAGATTCACTTAATTTGGGATAAGAAATGAGGAAGTTATGGCCTCTACAAGATAGGTGTATGAATCTGTCTTCACTGGACAGATTGCACCATTTTCTTGTAAAATCCATTTAAGTGCTCAAATCATCTCCAAAAATTAGTGTTTTCGGAATTTTTATAAAGCTAACACCCTAAATTAAAGTCTATAAGCAAAAAGCCCAAATTTTGATATGTAGAACATGATTTATGCATGTTGGAAGTAGGTCCATTTTCTGGACAGCAAATCTGTGTAGTACAAGTTTTTGTATTAAACATTAAGAGGTCCATTTCCCATGGTTTCTTGTGAAACCATTTGGATTTAAACACCTTTTTACAATATAATGATCTAAGAATGAAATATATACTTTTGAACACATATAAAACTACAAAAATTTCATCCAAAGTGAGTTGCATGAAACCAAAAACACCTAAATAAGTGATTTTCATCACTTATCAATTTTCAAGACTCTTAATCACATAAGATTGAACAATCTCATCATAAGAGTTTGTTTAAACTTGAAATTATTACTAGAATGTTAAATATAAACCAACTAAAACATCAAAATTTTTATACACAAGGTTGTACTTATGATAAAATCAACATATTCATCAAGAACTCAAATTTTCACTATTTAACTTGGTTTTTCATGGAAGATCATTTTATGGCATCACTTTATGAATGTTTTATTCATCAATGATGTCCATTTCACTTCTAAAACCATGAATGAATTACTTCTACACATGCATGAGGGTTTTATAAAGTTCAAACATCAAACTTGAATAAACATGAAGAAATGATGAAATAGGGTTTTGTACCTTGTGTAGATGATGAGATAAACTTGGAATTCTTGATTTGAAGATGATTTTAACCTTGATAACTCTTATATTTTCTGGAAATTTGGAGATGAAAGTGTGTGTGTGTGTGTGTGAGCCGATTAGGAGAAAGGAGAAGAGAGGAGAGGGAGATGAGGGGTTGTGTAGAAGTTTGAACATGAATTAACTCTCTTAATTGGGTTTTAAATAAAAAAAAAAAAAGAGAGAGGGGTTATAATTTTCGGCCTAGTGGTCCATGACTCACCAAAATGTTTTCAAAAATATAAAAATTATGATTATGATGTAAATTTGGTTAAATAATCAGATAAGTTTGAGAACCGTAACTCTCAATTCTCAGTTTAGGCTAAAAATGAATATTATAAATTAATAAATATATTTTATTTTAAAAATAATGAAATCCTATTATTTTATTTTATGTAATTTAGACTTCCAACATAATTTCTGGCATTTCTAAACAGTGACGGTCAGACACGGAACTGTTCCGGGCAATCTACGCAACCTCCTAAATTTTCAGGAAACTTTTATCTTAAAAATTTTATACAAATTAAGGAGTGGCAAATACTTAAATCTTAATTTTAATTAACTTAGAAATTAACCTGAGCACTAATCTTGACGGTTGTCACAAATGTGACAGATGTCACTGTCGCGTGGCACTGTCGCGGTCGGGCCTGAGCTGGGTATTTAATGCTTGGGTCGGTCTTTTCAGCCATTTATGACACCATTAAGTTTAGAAAGTGAACTCTCTCAACTTTTAGGCGATTTTCCACCTACAAAACCTCCCTCCTCATTGATTTCAAGCTAGGGTTTGCAAGTTCATCCTCAAGATTTCATCTAGGGTTCTCTTCTCTCTTTAGTTAAGATGGCTAAGTCTTGGGTCAACTAGAGTGCCATCTTCCTACAACTATTTGGTGGTCTCTAGG
This sequence comes from Arctium lappa, assembly GCA_023525745.1. Lineage (NCBI taxonomy): Eukaryota > Viridiplantae > Streptophyta > Magnoliopsida > Asterales > Asteraceae > Arctium > Arctium lappa. Next base: position 55,624,523 of record CM042049.1, on the reverse strand, counting down.
TTTTTGTCAAACCTAGTATTGTGAGTCAATCTACAAACTCCCTTCATTATTACATGTATTTATTGTTATTAAAGGTTTATGTACAAGTAACATTTCATTTTTCTACACTTGATGACTTTGGAAATTTAGGTCAAAATCTTGGGTTTTGGCCAAACATTATATTTCGATAAAATAATTGTGGAGGGTGGTTTTATTCCTTTAAATGATAAACTCTTGGTGATTTTGAAAGGTTTTGGTGAACAAATTAAGATGGCTATTTTATGAGTTAATGGCAAGAAAGGGGTTTTCCTCTTTTGTTGGAAATTAATGTTGTGAATACTACATGGGATATTATACTATTATATGTATGGAATGTCATTGGGATAAACAATAGTGTAATGAATTCATAGGCACTAGTAGTATTATGTAAACTACATGATGATAGTTATTTGGCTAGATGTGGGGTGGTGCTTGGGAGCTCGTGCTATAGACCGTGGGTGGTTGAATACGATAACGTTGCACTCCGAGATATCCATATCCTGGTGAGTGAGTCCTTCTTAGACCATTTGGGAGCTCAAACAATAGACCGTGGGTGTTATCGTATTCAACCACCCACAGTCTATAACACACAAGCTCCCAAGCACCACCCCACATCTAGCCAATTAATTATCATCATGTAGTTTACATAATACTACTAGTGCCTATGAATTCATTACACTATTATTTATCCCAATGAAATTCCATACATATCATAGTATAATATCCCATGTAGTATTCAACCAACTAACGGGACCTGCGAGTAGTTCCAACTCACAATTATAGTCTTTTAGTAGTTCCAACCAACTAACGGGACCTGCGAGTACTTGCCAAACAAGAAAACAAGTGTTAGGCTTACGCCTAGTGAGATCAATTGTAAAACCAACATAAGAAACACTTTATATTAGTAGTGATATTTACAAAGATTCATTCATGGATTTGACCTTGTTCACCCTTGGGAGGGAGTAAGGTTCCACAATTAAACGGGGGAGACCCGGGTTTACCATTGAGGTGATGGAACACAAAAGTAGGTCACACATCAACGTTATGGAACTTCTATTATAGCACCAAAGGTTATCGAGTTCAACCACCCACGGTCTATAGTTCGATCTCCCAAATGGTCAAAGAAGGACTCACTCACCAGGATATGGATATCTCGGAGTGCAAGATTATCGTATTCAAGCACCCACGGTCTATAGAACGAGCTCCCAAGCACCACCCCACATCTAGCCAAATAACTATCATCATGTAGTTTACATAATACTACTAGTGCCTATGGATTCATTACACTATAGTTTATCCCAATGAAATTCCATACATATCATAGTATAATATCCCATGTAGTATTCACAACATTAATTTCCAACAAAAGAGGAAAACCCCTTTCTTGCCAATAACTCATAAAATAGGCATCTTAATTTGTTCACCAAAACTTTCAAAATCACCAAGAGTTTATCATTTAAAGGCATAAACCACCCTTCATAATCATTTTATCGAAATATCATGTTTGGCAAAAACCCTAGATTTTGACCTAAATTTCCAAAGTCATCAAGTGTAGAAAAATGAAATGTTACTTGTACATAAACTTTTAATAACAATAAATACATGTATTTAATGAAAGGAGTTTGTAGATTGACTCACAATACTAGGTTTGAAAAAAACCTAGAGACCACCTAATAGTTGTAGGAAGATGGCACTCTAGTTGACCCAAGACTTATCTTTCTTAACTCGAGAGAGAAGAGAACCCTGGATGAAATCTTGAGGATGAACTTGCAACCCTAGTTTGAAATCAATGAGGAAGGAGGTTTGGTAGGTGGAAAATCGCCAAAAAGTTGAGAGAGTTCGCTTTCTAAACTAATTGGTGTGATAAATGGCTGAAAAGACCGACCCAAGCATTAAATACCCAGCTCAAGCCCGACTACGACTGTGACATATGTCACAGTCACGGGCATTGTCGCCCGAAACGTACCGAGACTCTAAGGCCCCGCGCGACTTTGCGACGGTGAGAGTGACATTGTCACAATCGCCGGGCAAGGTCGCCTCATATGTATCGTATGGTTCCGTTATCTCACAACTTTGCCATGGCGAGAGTGACAAGGTCACAATCATCGGGCAATGTCACCCCCTATGTACCGACGTCTGATTTTCAGCTCGAAAACACACGAATACGATTCGATAACCAAGGTACATATTTAGCCTATATTAATCACAACAAGATTGTTAATAAGGATTTTGAGACTAAGGATTCAATTAACCACATACCGAAATTTGCGGGTGTTACAATCCTCCCCCACATGGAAATGATTTCGTCCTCGAAATCTTGATTCAAGCAAAAAGATTTGGATATCTCCTTTTCATATCATCCTCTGCTTCCCACATCACGTTAGCTCCGCGATGATGCTTCCATTGCACCTAGATCATTGTGACTTCCTTGTGGCGAAGTTCCTTTGATTTCCGGTCCAAGATAGCATTGGGTTCCTCTATGCAACGGTTTCCTTCATCGACTCAGATTTTTGAGAGGGGTATCACGCCCTCCTCCTCGGCCAAGCACTTGCATAGATAACACACATGAAAAGTGTGATGAATCCCGGTCATCTCGGGTGGAAATTCCAACTTGTAGGCTTAGATCCCCACTCTTGCGAAAATGGTAAACGACACAAGAAATCGAGGACTTAACTTCCCGCGATTTCCAAACCGTATAATGTCTTTCCAAGGGGACACCTTCAACATGACACGGTCACCCACTTGGAATTCTAGTGGTCTCCGTTTCTTGTCGGTGTAACTCTTTTGTCGATCCTGAGCCGCTTTCAACCGCTCACGGATACCCTTCACCTTGTCGGCGGTCTCTTAGACAATCTCGGGACCGACAAACTGTTTCTCTCCGATCTCAAGCCCATACACCGGAGTTCTACATTTTTGCCCATACAATGCCTTGAACGGTGCCATCCCAATACTGGAGTGATAGTTGTTATTGTAAGCGAACTCCACCAAAGGTAGGTGGGAGTCCCAACTACCCCCAAAATCGATGACACACGATCTCAACATGTTTTCCAACGTTTGGATCATCCTTTCACTTTGGTCGTCAGTTTGGGGATGATAGACTGTACTCAATTTTACTCTCGTACCCAATTCCTTCTGTAACCCATCCCATAAATAGGAAGTGAAACGACTATCTTGGTCAAATATGATTAACAACGGTTCCCCATGCCTCGATATGACTTCGTCGATGTACAACTTGGAAAGTTTATCCATGGGCAACGTCTCTCGCATCGCCAAAAAGTGGGCACTTTTTGTCAATTGATCCACTATTACCCAAATCGTGTTGTGCCCTCTAAGTGTTTTTGGTAACTTCGTCACGAAATCCACCGTGATGTGCTCCCATTTCCACTCCAGAATCTCTAAGGATTAGAGACTACCGTAGGGTCGTTGGTGTTCTGCTTTCACTTGCAAGCACGTCACACACCTTTCCACATAGCTTGCCGTGTCCAATTTCATAACAGGCCACCAATACGTCAGTTTCAAATCTTGGTACATCTTGGTGCTTCCCGGATGAATAAAGTATTTGGACTTATACGCATCTTCTAGGAGTAATTCTCGGTTGCCTTCGGTCTTGGGCATACAAATATGACCTTGGTATGATTTCGAACCTCGACCATCTTCGGTCAATAGTGATTGTTGCCTCACCATCACCTCTTCTTTAAGGTTCTCCTCGCGCAAGGCCTCTCTTTACTTTATTTGATCAATCGGATTAGACACCACATCTATCCGTGCGAGCGTGGCTCGAACACTGCTACTATACTCTTTCCGGCTCAAGGCGTCCTCCATCAAGCTCTTGTGGTCCGTGAACAAGGTGCATTTAGTACCGTATAGGTAGTGTCGCCATAACTTTAAAGCGAACACTACGGTCGCTAATTCCAAGTTGTGGCTTGGATAATTCTTCTCGTGCTCCTTGATTTGTCTTGACGCATAGGCGATCACCTTGCTTTGCTGCATCAACACACAACCCAAGCCCATCTTGGATGAGTCACTATAGACCACAAAGTCTTCGGAACCCTCGGGCAACGAAAGAATTGGAGCCTCACACAGTTTATTTTGAAGTGTTCGGAAGGCTTTCTCTTGAGTACCCCCCATACAAACTTCACATTCTTGCGGGTCAAGGCCGTCAAAGAAGAAGCAATCTTTGAGAAATCTTGGATGAACCTCCGGTAGTAGCCCGCCAAGCCCATAAAGCTTCTAATTTCAGACGGACTCTTTGGTATCTCCCAATTCATCATCGCTTCAATTTTGGACGGGTTCACCTTAACTACGTCACGATTGACTACATGACCCAAGAATTGCACTTCCTCTAACCAAAAGTGGCATTTGGAGAACTTCACATACAACTTTTCCCGCCTCAACACCTCCAAGACTTCCCAAAGGTGTTGTTCGTGATGAGCCTCGTCCTTGGAGTAGACGAGTATATCATCGATGAACACAATTACAGATTTGTCAAGGAACGGTCGACATACTCGGTTCATTAAATCCATGAACACCGCCGGTGCGTTCATCAACCCGAATGGCATCACAAGGAACTCGTAATGACCATATCGTTCTTAATGCGGTCTTCTCCACATCTTCGCCTCTTACCTTTACTTGGTGATATCCCAAACGAAGGTCGATCTTCGAGAAACACCCCGCCCCTTGAAGTTGATCAAACAGGTCGTCGATTCTCGGGAGTGGGTATTTGTTTTTCATAGTTACCTTGTTCAGTTCTCGGTAATCTATGCACATCCACATCATGCCATTCTTCTTCTTCATGAATAGGACCGGAGCTCCCCAAGGTGACGAGCTCAGCCTCACAAAACCTTTCTCTAAGAGTTCTTGCAATTGAGACATCATTTCCTACATCTCTGAGGGCGCTAAGCGGTAAGGCGCTCTAGCGATCGGTGCAGCCCCCAGAACTAAGTCTATTCGGAATTCGACTTGCCGATCGGGTGGCAAACCGGACAATTCATCAGGAAACACTTCCTGAAAGTCGCGAACAACCCTGACATCCTCAAGTTTCTTCTTTTCCAATTTGGCATCCACAACATATTCCAAGTAAGACACACACCTCTTCACCAAACACTTGCATGCTTTGGCCATAGAGATGAATACTACTTCTCCTTTCCTCCTCTCCCCGTACACCAGCACCGCTTCATCAACCTCCAATGGAATACGGACAACTTTTTAGAGCAAAGGATATCCGCTTGGTTCTCTCCCAACCAATCCATTCCGACGATCAAGTCAAACCCGCCAATAGACATGGGGAAGAGTCTGATCGAAAATTTATTCCCTTTGATTTCCAATACACAATTGTCATAGACTTGACTAACCATGACTCGACTACCATTGGCTATTTCCACTACTAGATCATACTCTAAAATACTAGCAGTCATAGGCAGTCTTGATAGGAAAGACATAGATACGAAGGAGTAACTTGCACCAGAATCGAAAAGAATATGTGCAGGTACAAAGTTAACAAGGAACGTACCCAACACCACATCAATGATGCCTTAGCCTCCTCAGCTGACATCTGGAAATCCCTTCCTAGCACTCTTGGTGCACTCTCTTTCTTCCCAGAATTTCCTCACGTCTTGAGCTTCGAGCACTCATTGCGAAAATGGCCCGGTTCTCGACATTCAAATCAAATCGGCCCTCTGACCGGGTAATCTTTTTGAGCGTGACCAAGCTTGCCACACTTGTAACAAGAGTCGGACTTCGAGTGGAACGAGCCCAAATGCTTGCTCTTGCACTTCGGGCACCACCGAGCCTCCCTCCTTGAATCATTGTTTCGATTGTTGTTGATGAACGGTCTTGGTCTCTTGAAGGACCCGGGATTACTTTCCCACTTCCTCCTCGATGGCTTCCCGAAGAGTGGAAGCCTTAGAGTTTCGAACCTTAGAGAGAAAAATATTGTTTGAGAGATATTTCCATACGAATTGTAATCTTGTGATTTGAGATCAATCATATGGCTATTTGGATCGAATTGTTGTTGTTAGCTTGATCATATTGCATAATTAGGGACACATAATTGGTATAAGAGCAAGCAGATTTCAGAAAATTTTCAAGAATCTGAACCTTTTTGATCGACTTCTCAAGAACTCGCAAAGTGTACTGTTCCAAATTGAATTTCTTGTTTTTGTGTTGTTCTTGGAGTTGTATTTGTTGATTTGTATTCGAATTATGTTTAGAACAACTTTAGTTTGTATTGATTTGTCCAATTCATATTTGTTTGTGTGAATTTTTTGGATTTAGAGAAAGTTTTTGTTCGAACTTGTTCATGCACTGTATTCTAGATCAATTTGTAATTTTGTTGCTTTTGGTTGTAATTGTTCTTTTGTAAAGTGTTCAATCTGTGAACGAGAGCAAATTGGAAAAGTTTCAGGATCCAATTTGGAGATTTGAAGAGTTTTTTGAGTGTTTTTGAAGTTTTTGTGTTCGAAAAAACAAGAACTCATAAGATTCAATGAATCCGCAAGTCTCATCCAAGAACTCACAGAGTGCTTAAACTTGTGTTTTTGGTATTATTTTTAAGGGCAGATTTTGCAAGAGCCAGCGTACGAAAAATTTAGTTTTCGCAATCTACTGTGTACGAATTCCTCAACAACTCTCAGAGTTCTTTTGTTAGTGCATTAATTGTATACAAGATTTAAATAGGAAAGTCTTGTAAAAAGCCTTTGTATTTGAGTAGTCAATGGAAGTCAATGAAAGTCAAATAGTGTGAAAGTCAACATTAGTTTTAGAGGTGTTGAAGTACTTGAGAGTTTGAGTGGATACCTTATTCAAGTTACTTGAGAGTTTAGTTGGATTACTTGAGAGTTTAATAGTCCATATAAATAGGTTTAACACTTGTAATTTTTGGAAGAGCTTAATGAATACATCAGATTTACTTTCTCTCTCTACTCTCTCTCTAAGATCTTAATACTGTCATATTCTTGATTGAGAGTGTTAGAATGGCTTGATTTGTAATCTGGGAATACATTTTCAATTGGTATCAGAGCATACCAAACAAATTCAGAAGAGAATTGCACATAAAACAAGATCGAAATCTGGAATTTTGGATTAAAGAGAAAAATTTTCTTGAAAATTTTAAGAACACAGATTTCTTGGATCGTCACTGTTAAATTCGAATTTCTTGTGATTGATTGTTGTTTGATTACAGAATTGATCAAGTTATGATCGATGTTTGTTTAGAAACACATTTCATTTACACAAATTCATAGATCAACCACAAGATCAAATAAAATTTTCGAATTCTTGAATCTTGAGTGGCAAAGACTTCGAACACTGTTTTTGATCAATTGGACTACAATTCTGTGAGTTTAATGTTTTTGTGTGATAAGAAAGTGTTTGGGATTGGATTTCGGTTGTAGTAATGAAGTATCAAGAATCAATTTGCAAGATTAAACTGTTTCTTGGATCGATCTGCACATCATATAGCTTGAGAGTACTTGAAGAACACACACAATTTTTTTTCTTGCGAGTTTCTTTCAAATTGATCTGCGAATTCTGGTCAAGTGATTCAAATTGTTGAAACTCTGTGATTGAAAGTTCAATTAATCATATGTTAAATCTGCAAGTTTCAAATTAGATTGATTTGTGAAATGTTGGCAGCCGGTTAAGATCATGACGAACACGCTAACTTCAAGCTCAAGACCACGCAGAAAGCTATTCAAGACAGTCTACGAGTTCTGCAAACCCGCAAGGCTCCATCTGCGCTTTTCAATTCATAACAACTTGCGAGTATAATACTTGATCTGCTTGGTCTGCGAATTACAAAATCAGTTTGCAAGTCTTCATCAAAGATATTGGGTTTCAAATTCAAGGATCTGTTTGTTCCAATCTGTGAATTTCATGCTAAAAAATCTGTAGACCATTCAAGCTTCTACGAGTTTCAGTTCTAGTAGCCTGCGAGTTTACAAAACACGCTAGCCTCTATCTGCGAGTTTTAACAAAACACGCTAGCCCCTACCTGCGAGTTTGATGTTCTAAGCAACTTGCGAGTTTATAAAACACGTAGATAAGCATCTGCGCGTTCTCCAAACCCGCAAGGCATTACCTGCGAGTTCAACTTTTTTTCTAACTTTTTTTGATGAAGTCACGAAGTGGGTCTTCGATATAACTGTTTTTAATTGTTTTGATCGCTTCTAATCTGTTCTACTAGTGTTACAGATCACAGAGCAATTTTCAGAAGTGATTTTGGTTGAGAATCGAGCAAGATATTGACGTATGAAGTTTCGCCGGAGTTACTCGTCGGAAAACCGGGTTCGCTGGAAAATGCATCTTCTAAGTTTTGAGCAATTATTTTCGATGTATTATTTTCTAATTGTGTTTCTTGGTTGATTCCAATCAATTTTCAGATGCTTAAAAGTGTTAAAAACTCGAAAGCTAGTTGCCGGAAAAAGTGCTCGCTGGAGTAACTTTAGGTCGAGATATACATCGCAATCCATTGCATGATCGAGAATTCTTCAATGGGATCAATTCTACATTGATCAAGGATCAAAACGAGACAAGTTTCATACATTTTGGTTGAGAAACAAAGCAAATATCGATGTTCAAAATCTGCAGTTCGTTTTGAGAAAATGGATGAACAGTAAACTAACGGACAACCGTTATCTCCGCTAGTTTCGTTAATTTTGTGACATTTTGGTCCTAGATTGTTAGTTTAGTTAGTTTTTGTTACAATTCAGTCCTTTTTCTGTTAAGTTTCGTTAAGTCAGTTAGTCTTTTTAAGGATGTGTCATTTTCGGTCCTTGTCGTTAACCTTTGTTAGTTTTTCCGTTAATTTCCTTACAATTTTAGTCCTTTTTTGTTAGTTTTGTTAACTAGTTTTTAGTTTTGGAAGATTTAGTCCCTGTAGAATTAGTTTAGGGGTTTGACAAATCTGGTCCCTTAAGTTCTAACTTTGAGAAGTTGTCTCCTTTAGCCCCTGTAGTTTTATCTTTTAGGTTTTTACATTTTTTTAGTCCTTCTAGTTTCTAAGTTTCGTGTTTTTATGCTTTTAGTCCCTAGACTTTATATTTTTTTTGTCGTATTTAGTACCTGTTTTTCATTTCTTTTTCATTTTTAGTCCGTTTTATGTAGTTTTTGAGCTTATCTGATATTATTTTTTTGTGCTAATCTAAGTTTGACTTTCAGTCAAATCTTCTGAACTGTTTGGGAACGATCTTTAATATCAAGCTAATAACTTCTCATTCAAGATGTCTTCTGTAGATAACCATTCTCAGTGGAGAAAGCAGATAAACAGTAAAGATTTGGAGCATATCGTTTTAATTCCACATATCATTGACACACCTGTTAAAGCAGAGACTATTTCAGATACATCAACTAAAATAGAAACAGAAACTATTATTAAAGATGGTTCATCTGAAATAATAGATATATGTCCTATTATAGTAGATGGAAATGACAAGTCTCAAATTTTAAATAAATCTAAATTGTCAAACACTGATAAAACTTCTGTTTGTGCAAAATGTACTGATTATTCTAAATCTGTTGTAGGTATTATCAGTGAAAAAGAGAAAGAGATAAAAGAGAAAGAGAGAATTGTTGCTTTAAAAGAGAATATTATTCTAACATGTGAGAAAGAGATAAAGCTCAAAGATAGAAAGATTACGAAACTTCAAAGCCAACTGAAGAAAACTGAACAAACGTCATCTGCTCTACAAGATGAATCAGTTGCGCTTCAACACAAGTTTAAGGCTTTTGAAGACAAGATCTATGTGTTGGAAGCTAAGAATGCTGAATTACTGAAAAGCATCCAAGCAGAGAAAGAAAAATCAAAACTGGAGACATCTTCAATTCAACAGATATCTGAATTTTCAAAGAAAACACTCCAAGAGAAAAGATAATAATCACTGAAAGAGACACTTTTACGAAAGAAAGACAAGTTCTTGAAAACAAAATAACTGAAATTCCCACACAGATTTCTACTTTACAAGACTTGCTCGAAAAAGAAAGACAAATCTTCAAAGAAAACAAAAAGTCTTATGAGTTTGAAAAGAAAAATGCGGAAAAGAGAAATACTGGGATTTTCAAGGAAATATCTGAAAAGTCTAAGAACTTGGAAAAAGGATTTGAGCAAGAACGTTTACATTTTGAATCCGAAATATCTAAGCTCACATCCAAATTAACTGCTCTGTCATCAGATTATCAAAAAGAACAGAAGGCCAAATCTGATTTGAAACAAAAGTTTGACACACTTTCAGATGAAAGAAACATTTTGACTAAAAAGATAAATGACTTAGAACCTGCAAACATTGAATTGTCTGATAAAGTAACAGCTCATGTGATTAGCCAATCACCTGTTGATCATTCAACAGAACCAGTCTGTTCTTTCAAAACAACTTCAAGTTCTATTCATGAGAAAAATGTTTTGAAAAAGAAAAGTGTCAAATCACAAACTGTCAAATCAAATCAGATTAGACCATCAAATCTATTTTATGACAAATCTGTTGATGGTTCAGCGAACTTCTATGTCAAATCTCTTAGAAAGCAATCTAAGAAAAATCAGATGGTCTGGCGAGTGAAGGATTATTCAAAAGAGAAGAAGAAAGACAAAGCATCTGCATCCAAAACCAATGCTAACAAGAACAGTGTGCATAAAGGTAACTCTTTTGGTAATTCTGATATATATTACTCGACTAATCATTTGATCAGGGTTGCTCAAAAGAAGATTTGCTGTTCTTACTGTGGAGCACATGACTTTGTAAGTAAAGATTTTGTTAATTACTGGTATGGTTCATATTATGTAACCCCCACAAGAACTGCAACTAACACATCAGGACCCAGATACCAGTGGGTACCAAAAGCTAAAATTGTGTTGCAGGCACCCAAGGTTTAAGGGGGAGCATAAAACAAAGGCTTTTGAACACAATAGTTCAAAACCCGGACCTTAAAGTCAAAGAGTTATGGATTCTAAACACTTTAGTTTAGAACCCGAACTTTAATGTAAAGGATTGTGGCTTCTGATCACATGACAGATCAGGACCCGTTCTTCAATGTTCAGATATGGATATTTTGCAAATATCCAGGGGGAGCTTATCTGACCTAAATCATTCTATCATGATTTAAGGGGGAACTTAAATGTAAGTATCTTCTAATCTTACATCTCTGATTGCTTGAAAGACGAACAACTTTCAAGCATGAAAAACGTGTTCTTAAATGTTCAAACCACTTCTGATTCTCAAAAGATTTCATGAATTAAGAAGTGTGATTTTAAATGTTTTTCATTTTGAGCTTTAATGTTTAACTGACCGTGTGTTTCCTAAGATCAATACTCGCGTATTATCTTGTCTATATACTGTAGAGTATTCACACACATCGGTTCAGTACTTCATTTTAATCTGTTATTACCATGTCTCTAAACGAACCTATTTTTCAATGGTAATACTCCTGTTTGCTTTCAAATGTTGTTGAGTATCATTCATCATTTCAATATTTGTGCTTTCATTACTATAATTGTTTATATTCGTTCATATAAACAAACTATCAATTCTTTGATACCCTAACCATTTCATTTCATTTGATCTGATTGATACATTGTCAGATTCTCAAAACAATTCTTTTGATTTCATTTCATTCATTTAATATCCTTGTTTTGAGAAATCTTCAAAGTTCAAATGCTCAAATCTCATTCATATTTTTAATGAGCATACATTCTGACACTGTTATCATTTTGTGCTTAAATGTTCAAGTTAAATTGTTGAGAAACCATTCTTTATAGGACTTACATGGGATTCATGTGTGAGCTTAAACAGAACTTCCATGGATTCATGTAAACCTGTGTTTCCTACCCCGGAAGTTATCCTTGAGTGATTGAGGGGTAAGGGGTCATAAATCAAAGAGTGGGGCAGATAACTCATCCGGTTGAGTTTTTCTCATTGTGCTGAGCGGGAAAATGTAAATGAGAGTTTAGTTAGAAGTGAGCAAAATGTTAAAAAGAAAGAGGGTGTGAGAACAGAGTTAAAAGAATATCAAAACTCTGCACCAACCACTTTCTGAGCCGGGCAACCACATCTACTGATTGGTTCATATTCTTTGGTGACCATCATTGAAAAGGGCAGTGAGCCCATGCCAACTCTTGCAATTACCCCACTAGCCACTCGTTTCTTTATTAACAAAGAAATGTTTCATTTTCTTTGGGGACGCAACATATCTGCTATCTAGTCTTCACTCGGAAGATTTAGATATTGAAAAAGAAGGAAAGTTGCCCCACCTTCGCACCTCTTTCATGTACATTGAGTCCGTGTAATATCTGTTGTTGTCTTAATAGTTTACACAATTTGAGCCTTATGAAACACAATCATTGTGCTAAATTCTTTCATACACAAGCACGAGCACACAGAAAATTTGTTTTTCTTTCAGAACATTCATAGATAAACCTTGTGTTTTTCAATGATTGAATGGAAGTCTTGGGGAGTCAATATCAAACCAGCTCCTTAAATTGTACATTCGTTGTACACAATAACTTTGTGTTACTGATAGGCATTCCTAACTGTTTCATTTGTTGATTCAGGGTTACAACGCTTAATTTGTCTGAATTTGAAAAGATTCAGATGCATACATTTCATGAATTGACGACTATTCAGATCAAAGAGCAGAAAATGTCAAATTATCATAAAGGAGGAGATTGTTACGTTGAACTCAAAGGGGGATGATCAAAGAGAATGTTGAAATTGAAGATGTTTTGATGATTATGATGTTCACAATCATCAAAAAGGGGGAGATATCTACAAAGATCAATTTCAAAGTCATAAAGAAAGATGAAAGCTTATTTGGATCAAGAAGATTCTAAAGAATTCTGAAAGTTCAAGAAGAGATAATTCTGAAAGTTCAAGAAGAGATAATTTTGAAAGTTCAAGACAATTCAGATGCTTACTATGTTTCAGAAACAGATTCTGAAGATGATTTCTGAAGAAAGATGATTCGAGAAAGTTTGTTTTTCTGAAGACTGATCAAAGATTACAGAGATGAAGATATAGTTTTCAAAGATCCCTAGAAGTTTCAAAGAAGTTTTCAAAGATTTCATTCAAGACATGTTGACTTACAAAGATGCAAAGTGAAAAAGACTTTTCAAAGATTCTTCAAAGACTGAAGATTGTTAAAAGCTTCAAAGTTTTAAAGATGTCAAAGATAAAAGTTGAAGAATCAAGCGCTGAAGACAAGTGTCAATTTTTTTAAAATCTTGAATACAAAGGGGGAGAATGTTAGTGCATTAATTGTATACAAGATTTAAATAGGAAAGTCTTGTAAAAAGCCTTTGTATTTGAGTAGTCAATGAAAGTCAAATAGTGTGAAAGTCAACATTAGTTTTAGAGGTGTTGAAGTACTTGAGAGTTTGTTCAAGTACTTGAGAGTTTGAGTGGATACCTTATTCAAGTTACTTGAGAGTTTAGTTGGATTACTTGAGAGTTTAATAGTCCATATAAATAGGTTTAATACTTGTAATTTTTGGAAGAGCTTAATGAATACATAAGATTTACTTTCTCTCTCTACTCTCTCTCTAAGATCTTAATACTGTCATATTCTTGATTGAGAGTGTTAGAATAGCTTGATTTGTAATCTGGGAATACATTTTCATCTTTGTGCTTTGTGCTGTTGGAAAAGGTACAAGTAAAGAACTCGCAGACCGTTATCTGCTAAAAGTCCAGAATCCGCACTCTACGGAAAGTCACTGTTGAATTTGATTGTTCTGCGGAAAGCTCATATTCCTCAAGCCTTAGTTTGCGGAAAGCTACTGTTGGGTTTCTTTGTTCTGCGAAAAGTGGGAATATGCAAAGCTCATTCTACGGAAAGTGAGGTTCTCACAAGCTTCTTTCTATGGATTCTTGGTGATCAGTGCTCTATGGAAATTGGATTTTAGCTGTTTGCGGAAAATGTTTTCTGTTGTTTAAGGACTCCATACTTAGTCAATTTTTGACTGATTTTCAGTTTTTGAGAATTTCTGATTTTTGTTTAAAGTTCTGTGCAAGTATCAAGATGACTTCAAGAGATGCTCTAGCTATCGGAACCAATGTCAAACCACCAATACTATTTAAGGGTGAATATGAACAGTGGAAGGATCGGTTTCTGGATTTTATTGACATAAATGAGATTGGACATTACATAAGGCAGTCATTGGAAGGAATTATAAAACCTCCTACAAAGCTTCATACAACAGAGGAGAATGGAGTAGAGGTCATTAAAAAGGAGTATGAAATAGATCCAGATGAGTATACATGTGTCATCATTGACTGATTCTGTTGGTGATGGTGTAGAAAATAATGATTGAAACTCAACAAATTCAAGTTTCCTGTTTTCATAGCTTTTGTTCAAATCATTATATGAAAAACCAACAGATTTAAAGCTAGAATGTGAATCAACACAACTCGACGTATCATCATCAATCACCTCTTTACCTTTAATAGAGATGTCAGACTTAGAAGATTCAACTTTGACAAACGTGTGATGAATGTTTGGGATTTTCTTTGGTTTTGACCCCAATTTGTCAAAATTATACAAGTTTTCAGGGGCTCGCTTTAAAACATCATTTTCCTCAAAACCCAAACCCATCTTAGCATTATAAAAACGAACATCTTGGAGTTTGTTAGTAAGTAAATTCAATGTTTGCTCAATCTGTCCTCTTTTTAAGTTCAAATCCTCTAGTTGTTTGATTTTGCAATACGCTTCATTCCACTCCTGAAAGCAAGCTTCAAACTTAATTTTAAAGTCACCTTTTTCAGAATTTAAATTAACAAGATTTCTTTCAAGCTCAGTAATTTTAGATTTCAAAACTTCTTTTTCCTTTTTAAGGCATATTTTTCCGATTCCTTATCCTCAACAACCACCTTCAACAATGCGTTTTCATCACGAAAACTCATCATTGATTGTCGTTCAGTGCTAAGTTTGCCTTTTAAGCTTTCAAATTCTTTTTCCATATTTTGAATCCGATCCATGAGAGATTTAACACGTTCAGAGTTATAAGGACTACTTACCTCAGAGTCATAGTCAGATTGTTCAGAAGAAGTATCTGCCTTATCGTTGATCTTGGCCATCATGCAGACCTGAGTGAAGTGAGCTGATTCTTCATCAGAACTTTGAAAGAACCAATTTTCTTCCTCTGCCATCAGCTCCTTTCCTTCTTCTGCCTTCTTTGCTAATAAGGACTTCTGGGCATAGTACTCTGAGTTTTTTACCCTCTTAAACTTGCAATCCTTAGAAAAGTGGCCAGGTTTACCACAGTTGTAACACCTGCCGAATTTGGGCTCAGTCTTCTCTTCCTTCTTCTCTTCTCTTTTCTCATCTCTTTTCTCTTCTTTCTTTCCATACCTCGGCTTGTACTTTTCTGATTTGTCCTTCCTGTACCCTTCATACTTTGTCTTGTAGAACCGTTTCTTACCAAAGCTCTTTTGGAATTGTTTGGTGATGAGGGCCAGGTTTTCAGCAAACTTCTGTATGTATTCATCATAATGTACTTCAATATCATTAGAGGATTCTTCAGAACTTGGCTGACTAAGCTCTGTGAGGAAGGCTTTGGATCTCTTTGACTTGAACTTTGAAGAAGAGACGGTATTTGAACTTGAAACCTTTGATCTTTTAGCTAACAGAGCTAGAGAGTCCTTGACAATCTTCTTTTCATCATTTAAAAGCTTGACCTCATCCTCATGCTGAGCAAGGGTAGTGAAGATGTCCTTAACGTTCTCTTGTGCCAAGTCTTTAGTCATTTGTATGTTGATGACATAACTCTTCTATTCGGGATTCAAGTTCTTGATGAACTTATTAATTGATTTCAGACTCAGATTTGTTTATCCCGTTTCTCTCAAGTCGTTCAGAATCACATTAAACCTTGTATATGTGTCCACAAGAGCTTCCCCTTCCTTGGCATGAAATCCCTCGTATGCATTAATGCTCTGGTTCAACTTGGCCTGAATTGATATCTCTGTACCTTGAAACTGCCTTTCCAGCTTATCCCACATGACTTTTGCCGATTCTCGACTATCTACTCTGTTGTAGATATCATTTGGAATAGCCATAGTGAGATAGATAAGAGCCTCTTCATCAATTTTGTGCAGGTCCTTCTCCCTCTCACTAAAGTATTGAGATGGCTTAGGCACATATCTTACAGGTATTTCTGGAGAAGTATCTATTATAGCTTGTCCAGGTACAGTCACAATAGGCACTTCTGGTCCTTCTGTGATGGATCTCATATAGTCACGGTTCTTATGATTTAAGAACTGAATCATCCTTCTCTTCCACCGAGAGTACTCTCCGATAGACAGTACAGGAGGTTTGGACCGGGAATCAATTGATAGAAGTTCTTTAGACATGATGAGATATATCTGCACACAAAAAGAAAATGCTAGTATTGATCTTTTAATTCAACAAATTGAGAACAAGACTTAAAAATTTTCAGAAACTGAAATTTCTAAAAACCTTAAGTATAGAATTTGCATACACTAAGAACAAGTAGCAATTCGCATGAAAATTGTATTAGAATTCGTATAACACTTGAAATTCGTATAAGCAAAGAGAAATTCGCACAAGTATGGAATTCGTACGTCTCTCTTCTGCGAGTTCTTTCCTTAGAAAGAATTTGATATCAAACTTTTCGCACACAAACTTTTCGCAAACAAAATTCGCTTACGAATTCATTACTTAGAAAAAATTTCATATCTCATGTGAATTTTGAACTTAGAAATTATTTTGAACAATCGTGCGAAATCCTTAGAATTCGTATGAACACTATGCGAAAACTTTACAATTCGCACCACTCTAACTTGCGAATTCTACACAATTCGCATCACACAGGTATGCGAAATCTGTGCAATTCGAATAATGTCCCCTGCGAATTCTTGCCTTAAACTTTCAAAAATCAACTTTTCGCTCAACACTCTTATGCGAATTCTTGCTTTTCGTATAAAGGGTTATACGAAATCCATACTTAGATGATTTTTCGATAAAATCTATGCGAATTCTACGACAATTCGTAGACCACTGTGATGCGAATTCTTTACATAAAGAATTTAGATGGACAATATGCGAATTCTTCTATGAAAAAATGAGTCCTGCGAGTTCTTCGTACGAAAAAAACAAATCTTGCGAGTTCTTGAGTTACGTTTCTAAAAATTCAAATCTAGTCCAGAAATCAATCCAAATCTGCAATTCAGAGGCTGTAACTTCACAGAATCAATCATATTAGTACGAAAATCAATCCAATACAATATCAATTCCTAATTCACACTCAAACATTAAAATTCATGATGAAACAGTAACCAAACTCATTCGAAAAAAAACTTTCAAAAATCCAAAAATTAATGATCAAAATCGATTTCTGAATGCAATTCAATCCACGAAAGATGTTCTACCATACTTTTCGACCAAAACTCTACCAAAAGTTTTACCAAAAACACATTTTTGCACAAAAATTCACTCTAGAAACCAAGAAACAGATACGAACTCGTTTTATCACAAATTTGATGAATCCTTGCTCTGATACCAAATGTGATCCCAATTACTAGCATATGATTAACACATTAGATAAAGAACACAATCTTATTGATCAAATCATACAAATACAATTTAGTCACAAATCTAACTATGTGCCACAAGTCTCACGTATGTGTGTGTGTTAAGGTGTGTGAAATCTTCTTACCGATATTCTGATTTCGTATCTACCTATCTAACAAAGGAACTCACTATTTATACAAAGTCAACTTTAGTTGACTTTACAACTCAAACCCTTGACATTCAAACTGTTACAATATTAACCCTCTATTTTAATCTTGAATACAATATAAATCCAACAGAAGGGGACTGCAAACATTGGTTTGTGGTATCCTAAAGATACTGGTTTTGAGCTCACAACATATTCAGATGCATATCATGCAGGCTGTATGCTAGACAAGAAGAGCACATCGGGTCACATACAATTTCTGGGAGACAAGCTTGTTTGCTGGGCATCAAAGAAACAACTTTGTGTATCCACTTCAACATCTGAAAAGAGTATGTAGCTGCTACAAGCTGCTGCTCTTAAGTATTGTGGATGAGGATACAACTTCGAGATTATTGATTCCATTTCAACAAAATCCCGATATATTGTGATTCGAAGAGCGCCATTACGATATCTGCTAATCATGTTCAGCACACGAAAATGAAGCATATTGATATGCGACATCACTTTATCAAGGATAATGTTGAAAAAGGTACAATTAAACTTTGCTTTGTCAACACGTATTATCAACGTGCTTATTTATTCACCAAGCCTTTGTTTAATTTTCTCATTTCGAATTTAGGCATGTTGAATCTTAAAACATAATCTGTATTTACCTCGTACAGTTTGATTTATAATTTTTCTTCATTTTTTTATTATTTTGTTTAAATGATATCTGCACTGAAGGTTTGCTCATGATTTCAGTGGGAGTGAGACAAAGATGAGTTGATCTACTTTCTAGGGGGAGTTAGAGATTTTTATGCATATATTTTATACTGACAAATTTTATGATGCATATTTTTCGGGGGGAGTAAGAGTAAGAAAAATGACTTCTGATTAATTCAGATCAGAACTCGTTCGTCAATGTTTTAATTTCATTGTCTTTACTTTCAATAAATGTTGTTATTTTGCTTTTAATAAGACTTTGTTACTTTGACGATTTTTTGACTGAATGCAGATTTTGAGGGGGAGCTTACATGATCATATCAATCATGACTTTGAGGCTACTTCATGAGATTAATGCTGAACGTAAGGATTTTTCTAACCTTAATCTCATACTGTTTGAAAGAGGAACGACTTTCAAACATGAAAACATATTTTATTAAACGTTCAAACCACTTCTCGATTCTTAAAACGTTTTCATGAATTTCAGAAGTATTTATTTTAAATGTTTTCACTTATAAGCTTTCATGATTAACTAACCGTGTGTTTTCAAAGATAAATACTTGTGTATTATCTTTTCCATATACTGTCAATTATTCACACACACCAGTTTAGTATTTTTGTTGATTTTGTTATTACCATGTCTCAAAATGAAATAATTTTTCGGTGGTAATAAACTCCTTTTGTATATTCAATGTTCGTTGAGCTTTATTTCATTCAAAGCGATTCTTTCAAGAATTGTCTATACTTGATTCATATAGATAAATTTCAATTTTTCATGACCTAAGCTGTTATTGCTAAATCATTCATATTTGATCTTTTCCATACATTGTCAGATTCTCAAAACGTATCTATTGATTTCACTTTGTTTATTCAATTTCCTTGTTTTTTAGAACATCTTCCATGTTTAAAATGCTCAAAATCTTCATGATTATCTTACCGAGCTTACATTTATTTGACATATGTACTTCATATTAATGTGCTTTACCTGTTGAAGTTAAACTCTTGAGCAACATTATGATTTTAGGACAAATTCACGAGATCTGTGTGAAAACTTAAAAGAAATTCTATGGATTCACGATAACCAGTGTTTCCTACCCAAGAAGTTATCCTTGAGTGATCGAGAGGTGTTGGTCTCGGAGGTGCTTAACAAGTTTGTAGAAGGGGGGGGGGGTTGAATACAAACACAATATTTAAAGTTTAATAAATTTTTTAATGAATAATCAAACACAATTTACAAGTTTGTTGCGGAATAAGATTAAGACAGACTCAATCTAAACAAACTTAAGAAACACAAAGATGGTTGCACAAGAATATAGAGAATGGGGGTTTTTAGAGAGTATAGAAAACAAAGGTTTCTATTGGGGTTCAAGGATAGAGCACACCCTCAGATGGAGAGGTGATCTTTCTATTTATACCCTATGCATTAAATGTATGGCAGGGTACTTTACACGTGGCGTTTAGTGATTGGCTTTGGGAGTCTGACTTTGGGAGACACGCTTTCGGCCGGATCATGAACAGTGTAGTTGACAGAGTTGTACGATTTGTGGCAGAGACATGACAGTTCTGATACATCGTACAGGTTGTGCAAGGTAAGACAAAAGGAGACTTGAGGCATAAGCTTTGTGATCGTTTGATTCCTGAGTATCTCTTCTTTTAGAGATAAAGAGGTTCAGCTATCGCTGAAGCTTTTCCTCATGTTCCTTCGCATATAAGTAGAGTTGTCTTTGCTTCACTGATATCCGCATCAGGTCACTAGTAGACTTCTCTTTGTTCAGTGGCTTCGTCTTCGATTCAGCTATGAACATGTGTTGACGCGAGACTTGTCTTCAGGTATTACGTTACTGTTTACATCAGAACTATCAGCGATAACTGAACAGACTCAGTTTGATCACTGATAGTGAAACACTAATACATATTAAATGTTTATAAGAAAGACTATCAGCGATAACTGAACAGACTCAGTCTGATCGCTGATGGTGAAACACTAATACATATTAAAACGTAATTTTTACTAAGTATAGAAAAGGGTTGTTATCAAACCACTGAGAGAGTTTGGATCAACAAGAGGCAAGGGTCAAAATCAAAGAGTGGGTTTGTGGTGAGGTAAAATGAAAAGAGAGTTTGGTTAGAAAGTGAGCTTAAATGATAAAAAGAAAGAGGGTGTGAGAACAGAGTTAAAAGAATATTAGAACTCTACACCAAATCTTTTCTGAGCCGGACAGCCGCATCTACTGTTGGTTCACATTCTTTGATGACCTTTATTGAAACAGACACTAGCCCATGCTAACTCTTGCATAAACCCCACCAGCTACTCATTTCTTTCTTAACAAAGAAATGTTTCATTTTCTTTGGGGACGCAACATATTTGTTATCTCATCTTCATTTGGAAGATATGAATATTAAAAAAGAAGGAAAGTTTCCCCACCTTCGCATCTCGTTCATGCACATTGAGTGTGTGTAATACTGTTGTTGTCTCAATGGTTTACACACTTTGAGCCTATAAAGCTAAGCAACTTCAATCTTTGTTACACATGCATAAGTACACAAGGAATTTGTTTTCTTGTCACAACATTCATAGAAAATTCTTTGTGATTTTCGATGATTGAATGGAAGCCCTGGGGGAGTGAACATTAAAAAGCTCATTTCTAATGTACATTCGTTGTACAAAGTGGCTCCGTGCTGCTTACAGACATTTCTAACTGATTCATTTGTTGATTTAGGGTTACATTATTATTTTTCTGAATTTGAAAATATTTGAATGAATACATTTGTTGAATTGATGGATGTTCAGAAATCCATTTGGAAAGATCATGGTCAGAAAATGGGTACATGACATTTCTTGAAGAAGTTTTGAAGATTTTTATGCTCTACAACATCAAAAAGGGGGAGAGATGATCAAGAAATGTTGGATTTAGAGAAAGTTACATGTTTGGAATATGGGGGGGGAGAGATAAAATAAACGACATGGTGAATGAATTACGGGGAGAAATGTACAGAATGAAAGAAAAGTTCAAGAAAGATTGCTGAAGTTTACTGAAATTTTCTTTGAAGATTATTTGCTGAAGCAAAGTGAGCTAAATCTGAAGATAATTTCTTTCCCTAATTCTGAAAGAGGTTATTATACACCTTGGGGGAGATTGTTAAAGTTCTTGAAGAAGATATTCACAGACTTTGGGGTAGAATATTGAAAATCTGAAGATATTCCAAAGAAAAGGGGAGATTGTCAAAACTTTTGAAGAGATTCTTAAAGAGAAGAAAATGGGAGATTGACTTTGAACAAATTTACATAAAGAGGCGAGATTCATTTCAAAGGAGGAGATTGTTTGTCAGAGACATAAAAGAGGGAGATTATTTCTTGATGATAAAATTCTTTTTGAATCCAAAAGGGAGATAAAGTTCTTATCTTTTTGAAGATAATCTTGAATCCAAAGGGGTAGATTGTTAGTGCATAAATGTTGGATTCAAGATCATTGAAGGTTGAAAGTCAAAGCCCAAGTCAAACTCTCAATGCAAAGTCAAAGTAAAAGCTCAAAGGAAGAAAAGTCAAAGTGTTTAGTTAGCTTGTGTTGTCTTTGTAATAGATAGGTGGTATAAATAGGTTTTGTTCTTTGTTAATTTTGTAACTAAGAGCGTACATTGAGAATCTTAGAGAGAGAAATATTGTTTAAGAGAGATTTCCATAAGAATTGTAATCTTGTGATTTGAGATCAATCATATGGCTATTTGGATCGAATTGTTGTTGTCATCTTGATCATATTGCGCAATTAGGGACACACACAAGGCATTGATGGCTGGAGATGATCACTGGTTGGATCAGAATGACTCTAAAAGTGA
Organism: Arctium lappa; assembly: GCA_023525745.1. Classification (NCBI taxonomy): domain Eukaryota; kingdom Viridiplantae; phylum Streptophyta; class Magnoliopsida; order Asterales; family Asteraceae; genus Arctium; species Arctium lappa. The sequence continues at coordinate 55,602,298 of CM042049.1, read as the reverse complement.
GAAGGATGAGGTTGCCCATATGTGTCTCATGGGAAAGCAAGCAAAGTATGATGAATCTGATGACGACACATCTGATGAGGTAACTCTTTATCCAAATCTGATTTTCTTAAATAGATGGAATCCATGATGGTTGAACTTCAAGATCTTTAGTCTAAGATTAAAAAGGAAAAAAGGCATTGTTGAGAAAAAGCGTCAAACAATATCTAAACTCAACAAAGATAATGTTGAGAAGAAAATATTGATTGATTCTTTGAACAACGACATCAACTCTTTTGAAAAATAAAATACTGATTTATATAATCAAATATCTGAAGCAAATTCCCAGTTTAACTTGTGTGAACTTGAGAAGAAAGAGGTTGTTCGAAAATATAAAGATTTAAAATCTGTAAACAAATCTTTGATTGCAAATATTAGTGGTATGGAAGAAAAGCTTTATGCAAGAGGCCAAACTGACCAAACCATTCATCTAAACAAACCCAAAGAATTTAAATATTTCAACGCCTATTGGGGTATTGGGTATGATAATCCACATTATTTGAAGAAAGGAATTTCATAATAGCATGCTCTTTATATTTTTGATTTTCTACAGTTGGCCGAGAAAAAGCCCAAGTTAAAAGTCAGATGGACTGTCATCTGAAGAGGTGAAGCAAAAGAAGATCTTAAAAGAAAAGACACAATCAAAATGCAACTTTCATTATGATAAACTGAATGAGAGTTACATTTCTGATCAACCAATGTTTCTTTCTAATGATTATTTTTAAAGCTATTCTAATGAAGAGATGGAGGCAAAGCCAGTTGAGGGAAAGATTTATGTTCCTCCATTCATCTTAGAAAGCAAAATTTCTCAGCTTGAGAAAACATTAGAAGAAGAAAGGATTTTGGTTGAGTTAGAAAAGACTGTATTTTCTACTGTTTTATTGAATACTAATTCAAAACATGAGGATAAAATTCAAGACAAATCAGAATCAGACAGGGCATGTGAAAACAACTCTACCGATTCAGATGCATCTTCATGCAAAGCTTTTATAGGAAACATTTTTTGTACTGTTAAACCATCAGATTTTGAACAAACGCCTTACCAAAAACAGTGTTCAAAAGAATTCAATGATTTTATGTTTCCAAAAATTTTCAAGTGCATCTCAATATTCAGATGATGATGATCTGTTTGATGTAGTTGATTTTTTAAATTCTGAGTAATGTTCTGATGAATGTGTGGAGAAGTTTGATTTTAATGCAAAAATTTCAGATCATTCTAAATTTGTTATTAATTCTGAAGAATTACCAAGTGTATTTGAAGTTGGTGAATCTTCAACTAAGGTTGATGACACAATTCCTGTAAGTTCTTACTATGCTGAAGGTAAGAAAAAGAAGCACTCACAGAAATGGAAAAACACTGATAAGTCTTGGAAGAAATAATCTAGAAAATCTCATAGTTCTAACAAGTATAAATCTTATGTTTCAGATTTGAGATTTAAAAGATCTGAAGTGAGGCTTGAATGGACACCAAAGAAAGATGAAGCATCGGAAAAATAATTTTCAGTCTCTGATAGTAATAGGACAACTGATAGATGTAGTGACGTGGTTGATCAATTTGCTTCAAATAAACAAAAACTTGTACTTCCATGCAAGATTTATACAATAAAGCAATTGATTCAATTATCTCATTCTACGATTCAGTGTTCTACTTGTGGCCAAAATGATTTTGTTGATCGTAGTTTTTCGAATAATTGGTATGGTTCATATTATATAACTGATAACTCAAGTGTTTCTAGAAAGAAAATAGGACCCAAATCTAAATGGGTGCCAAAATCATGTACTAACCAGACAGGACCCATGTACAAGTGGGTACCTAAACCTGTTGTTACTTGATTTCTCTTGTGCAGACCCGTCATATGTGGTACTTGGATTCATGCAGTTCCAAGCATATGACCGGGAGAAAAGATATTTTGTCTAATTATATAGAGAATTTTTGTGGCAAAGTGCGGTTCGAGAATGATCATTTTTTTTTACCAATTCTCGGATATGGAGATGTAGTTCAAGAGAACATAACGATTAAGAAGGTGAGCTATGTTTGAAGGACTAGGACACAATTTATTCAAGATCGGACAGTGTTGTGACAGATTTAGAGGTTAATTTCAAGTCCAAGAGATGTTGTGTACGAACTGAAGACGGAAAAGAACTCTTGGTTGGAACTCAAAAGTCAAACCTCTACACGATTAATCTGTCCAATGTCAAACCTGAAAACGCCGTGTGTCTACTCTCTAAATATTCTATGCAACAAAGTTGGTTGTGGCATAGACGGATTTCTCTCCTCAACTTCAGGTATATCAACAAGTTGGTAAAGGGAAATCTGGTCAAAGGATTACCTGAGCTGAGATACGAAAAGGAACATCTGTGTGATGCATGTGAGAAAGGGAAGATGAAAAGAGCTTCACATAAGCCTAAGCCTGAACCAAATACAAACGATCCCTTGGAGTTACTACACTTGGACTTATGTGGTCCAATGCGTACATAGAGTATAAATGGAAAGCGATATATTTTAGTGATAGTGGATGATTATTCGCGATACACTTGGGTCAAGTTTTTAAGGTCAACTAACGAGACTCTCGAAATCATCATCTCATTTCTAAAGAGTGTTCACGTGAATATGCAGGGAACAATGAAGCTGATTAGATAAGACAATGGCACAGAATTCAAAAACAAAACTGTTGAAGATTATCTCGAATCGATCGGGATAACACATCAATACTCTGCTGCTAGAACGCCTGAATAGAATGGGGTAGTTGAAAGACGTAACATGACTCTAGTTGAGGTTGCACGTACGATGCTGAGCCAATCTGACTTACATCTATTCTTGTGGGTCAAGGCTATTTCTACTGCCTGTTATATGCAAAATCGTTCAATCATTCGTCATCGCTTCGATAAAACGCCTTTTGCTCTTATAAATAATAGAACACCAAGCATTAAACATTTTCATATTTTTTGATGTAGGTGTTATGTGCTAAACGACAAGGAGAGTTTGAATAAGTTCAGTCCGAAAGCTGATGACAGGAGTTTCATCAAATACTCTCAAACATCCGCAGTAGAAATCAAAGATCGTTGTGGAAAGTATAAACGTTACATTCGATGAAGCAATAGAATTAGCTTCTGAACAAAGCAGTTCAGAACCCGTGCTTACAGGAGTATTAGCTTCTGGACACATCAATCCAGAACCTGGTTCTAGTTTTTCTAATTTTGATAAATCTTCAACGTCTACTTCAAATTTAACAGAATTAGATTTATTACTTGAACATTTCAATGATGAGTTTCTTGGTTCTAAAGTGTCTAAACCTGTTGTGATCGACAGTTCTGAAGATTCAAGCGAACATCATCTAATCACATAAGATGTATCAACTGAACGTATTCCTTCACTTCCGCAAGAAACTCAATTAAAGATTCACTCAGTTGAAGATGTACAAAATGTTTAACATTTAAAAGATATAAAACCGGTTGCTAGTATAGAATAGCCTACTCAACAGACAACAAGTGCTCAACCAGTTGGAACTTCTGCACCTATAACTTCAACTAAACCCCTAATTGATGGATACATAGATGATCAAAATGATCAATCTACCTATGTTCCGATCCCTCACATCAACAAGTGGACCAAAGAGCACCCGGTACATCAGATTTTCAGATTATAGAGACCACTCGAGTATCAGAAGCTCTTGAAGATCCTGATTGGATAGTAGCCATGCAAGAAGAACTTAATCAATTCAAAGCTTTGAAAGTATGGCGACTCATGCCGAGACCTGAAGGAAACACAATTATTGGCACTAAATGGGTTTTCAAAAACAAGAAAGATGAAGATTGTGTAGTAGTTCTAAATAAAGCTCGACTTGTGGCTAAAGGCTACTAGCAAGAGGAAGGCATTGATTACGATGAGACATATGCTCTAGTTGCATGCATCAAAGTGATTCGAATGTTTCTTGCGTATGTTGCACACAAAAACTTTACTGTCTATCAGATGGATGTGAAAACAACTTTTCTGAACGACATTTTGAAGGAGGAAGTGTATGTTTCTCAACCGGAAGGGTTTGTCAGTGCTGAGAAGACAGACCACGTCTACATTCTCGACAAATCCCTTTATGGATTAAAACAAACCCCTCGCGCCTGGTATGATATACTTTCAAAATTTCTAGTCAAGTCCTGGTTTTCTAAAGGTAAGATCGACACTGCTCTCTTCATTAAGAAATAAAAAGGCGATATTATTCTCATTCAAATTTATGTATATGACATAATTTTTGGGTCAACAAACCCTAAGTACTGTAAGAATTTTTCTAACTTAATGGTGTCACGTTTTCAGATGAATATGATGGGAGAGATGAATTTCTTTCTCAGATTACAAGTCAGACAATTTTAAACGGGGATTTTTATAAATCAAGCTAAGTACATTTGTGAAATTGAAAAAAAAATTAAATGGAAAATTGTACACCTATTAGTACCCAATGGCACCAGGGACTAAGATCGGAGCTGACCTAAATGGGAAAGCTATTGATCAATAGACCTATCGAGGTATGATTGGTTCTTTGATGTACTTAACGACAAGACGACCTGATATTATATTTTTGACATATTTGTGTGTGAGATATCAGGCCAAGCCCAAAGAGTCCTATCTTTGGGCTGTCAAAAGAATTTTTAGATATCTGAAGGGAACAACAGATCTTGGTTTGTGGTATCCTAAGGATACAGGATTTGAACTGACAGCATATTCAGATGCAAACCATACAGGTTGCGTGTTAGACAAGAAGAGTATGTCGGGTCACATTTAATTGTTAGGAGACAAGCTCATAAGCTGGGCATCGAAGAAACAACTTTGTGTATCCACTTCAACAACAGAAGCAAAATGTGTAGTTGCTGCAAGCTGTTGTTCTCAAGTGTTGTGGATGAGGACACAATTACGAGACTATGGATTCCAATTTAACAAGATCCCGATCTATTGGGATTCAAAGAGCGCAATCGCTATATCTGCTAATCTTGTCCAACATACTAAGACTAAGCACATTGATGTGAGATATCACTATATAAAAGAACATGTTGAAAAAGGTACGATCGAGTTGTACTTTGTAAACACGGATTATCAGCTTGCTGATCTTTTCACTAAGTCGTTAGATGATGTTAGGTCCAATTGAGATCATCATGCCTTACATAGACGAGAAGGGGAATACGGTGCTGACCAAGAGAGATTGTGCTTTAGCATATATGCCAGAAATTCCAGCATTAGAAGCTGAGAATAAAGATCTGAAAGTTCAGAACTCATCTCTTCTAGAACAGATAGACAACTTGAAAAACGATAAAGATTCAAAGAAAGATTTTGTTTGCTCAGAATGCATTAATAATTCAAAAATTAATTTTGGAGGAATAATTGAGTATAAAGAAAAAGAGATCTTAAATCTTCAAGCAAAGCTGAAAAGATCTGAAAGTCTTAATTCCAGCTCTACATGATCAAAGAAGGAGTTAATGCAAAAAGAGCTTGATAAGATTAGAAGAAGAGCAAACAATGCTATTGAGACATCTGCAGGGCTTAGAAAGACAAAATCTCGAATTTTTGCTGAAAGGGATTCTTTGAAAGAAAAAGTCTTCAGTCTTGAGGTTGAGATTAAAATGATGAAAGAAAAGGCAACCCAAGACAAAGACAACACAAAAGTCCAAGATGAGATGATGAAGCTTGAGAAAGAAAGAAAAGAATTTGCTAAGAAATTTTCTGATTTCTCCAGAAAAGCCTTTGAAGAGAAGAAATCATTAGAGCTTAAATGTGTTAAGCTTTCTCAACAAGTTTTAGACTTTGAGAAGGTTATCATTCTTGAGAGAGAAAAGGTTGAGAAAGAGAAAAAGATATCTGAGCAGAAGAAAGTAAATATAGACTTTTCTAAAGAAAAGAAAGTATTTGAGACTGAGATAGCTAAGCTGACAAGAGAGCTATCAACAACAATTCTAGAGGAAAAGAAAACGAAATCTGAATTGCAAATTTGATCTGATTGCAAGGGAGAGAAACAGTTTGTCTTCAAAGATAAAGGAACTTGAAGAGATCGTATTCAAGGTGAAGTTGACTGAGAACAAAACGCAGAGTCAATAGCTCAATCACCGAGAGATGATCTAACTGCATTCGAATGCTCATTCAATTCAACAACAAGTTCAATTTTTACTAATGTTTCTAATAATCCTTTGTTTGAAGTAACTTATAATCATACTTCTGAACATATAGATCAGATTCGTCCTTCTAACATTTTCTTTGACAAAAATGTTGATGGTTTATGTAACTTCAAGAAGAACAAGTCTCAGAAGAAAAGATTCTGGAGAAGGGAAGATGCAGAAAAAGATAGAGAAAATTGGATCTGGAAAGTTAAAGGATCCTCAGAGGAGAAGAAGACCGAGAAGTCATTCGTGCATACATCAAAAGCTAAAAGGAACAATACTCCGAAAGGTAAAACTTTTGGCAAACCTGATCTGGTTTACACTATCAATCAACTGATCAGGTTAGCACAAAAGAAAATTAGTTGTTCCTACTGTGGCTCAAATGATTTTATAAGAAAAGATTATGTGAATAACTGGTATGGTTCTTACTTCATATCTCCCACTAGAACTGCAACTAACCCATTAGGACCCAACTACAGTGGGTACCAAAAGCTAAATCTGTGTTGCAGGCACCCAAAGTTTAAGGGGGAGAAAGAACGATGACTTCTGATTACTACAAATCAGGACTCTTGCCTCATTGTCAAAAAGTTGACTTCTAAGTACAACAGCTTAGGACTCGATCTTCAATGACAAGAATGTTGACTTTTAGACAATACAGTCTAGGACTCGGACTTCAATGTTAAAGAGTTTGACTTCTGAATTTACTCTAATCCTAGTAATTCAGAACTCGGTTTCATGATTAAGGAATATGCACATATTAAGGGGGAGCTTATATGCTTTATACTTTTACTGATGTATTTTCTGATTTTTCAGGAGAAGATTAGATACTATTCTCACCGGAGAATATGTAGAATGGCTCTTGAATGACACAGTTCAAGACCCGATCTTCATTCGTAAAAATGAATGATACTATTCTCACCGGAGAATATGTCATCATGGCTTTTGAATACTTAAGTTCAAAACCCGTACTCAAATGTTTTCTTCTGATAGGATGCTTAAATGATAAAATCTTTTATAGAAGTTTTTGATTTGAGGGGGAGCTAATTGTTATATCTTTTAGAAGGAGAAGATATATATGATTTTTACTATCATTGTCATATTTTTTTTGATTAAATTGACTTTTTACAGTTATCAAGGGGGAGGATATCTGAGTTTTTGTTAAAGATACTTAAATGAAAATATTTATTTCAGGGGGAGTTAAGGATTCTGATTTACAGGCATATATTTCTAATCCTTACACTCTATCACTTGTTGAAAGAAGAACAACTTTCACTTGTGAAAAATGGTTTTAAATGTTCAAACCACTTCATATTCTTTAATGTTTTCATGCATTGAGAAATGTGTTTTTAAATGATTTTTGGATACTTAAATGCTTATCTGACCGTGTGTTCCAAAAGATAAATACTTGTGTATTATCTTGTCAATATACTTTGTGAAGTATTCATACACATATCGATTCAGAACATTCTATTTGATTTTGTTATTACCATGTATCAAAAGTTAAATCTTTCTATGGTAATACTCACGTTCTTTGTATTCACTGTTGATTGAATCAAATGTCACTTCTACTTTAAAAGTGCTTTCATTGAAAATATGTTTATATATTGTTCATATAAACAACATTCGTCTTTGTTTCCCAAAATATTATTCTTCATGACAATTTGATCTGAGCTTATTTGAAAAAGAGCTTAATTGTTAACAAGCTTAACTGTCAAAACACTTTTTGGTTTGAGGGGGAGAATAGCATTGTCAAACACACAAATGTTTTTGACTTCTCAAAATTTTATTCTTCATGTATAACTATGCTTCTTTATGCTTTCATGTACAAAAGACTGTTGAACAACACATGCTTTTAGAAAAATACATGGGATTTGATGTGTGAGATTAACTGAACTTCCATGGATTCACGATAATCAGTGTTTCCTACCCAGGAAGTATTCCCTAAGTGATTGAGGGGAGAGGGGTCAAAAGATTGAGTGTTGGTGTGTGAAGAGGTAAAATGGAAAAGAGAGATTGGTTAGAAGTGAATTTTAAAAGATTAAAAGAAAGGGGGTGAGAGAACAGAGTAAAAGAATATTAAACTCTGCACCAAACTTCTTTCTGAGTCGGGCAGCCATATTATCTGTTGTTTCACATCTCTTCGTGAACATCATTGAAAAAGGCACCTAGCCCATGCCATCTCTTGCATACAACCCCACCAGCTACTCATTCTTTTCTTAAAAAGAGAATGTTTCACATTTTCTGGGGACGCAACACATACTCTATTGGTTCTTCACTTGGAAGTACTAATATTGAATAAGAAGGAAAGTTTCCCCACCTTCGACCTTTCTCATGCACATTGAGAGCCTGTTTGTTAGCAGCTTAATGAGCTTAATGAGACTCACATCTTATTCAGTCAGCTATATATGACTGTTTGGTAGGGACTTAATGATATAGAAAGTGACTTATTCAGTAAGATTTTAAGGGAGAGCTTTATGCAGAAAGCCAAGTTTTTTCCAAACCAGTCCCTCCCATTAAAAAACACGTTCATTCCATCTATGAAAAAACTCTCTCAAATAAAAACCTCCTAAATCTATACAGATAGATTAATCCACACAGACAACTTTATCCATACAGAACTTAATGGAAAACCAACCAAACAGCCCCTGAGTCTTGTATAATTTGTTGCTATCTCAACAAGTTTACAAACTTTGAGCCTACAATGAAAAGCAATCATCTGTGCTTAATTTATTTCATACACATGCACGAACACACATAAATTTGTTTTCTGTCAGAACGTTCATAGATAACCATGTGTTATTCGATGATTGAATGGAAGTCCTGGGGAGTCTACATCAAACCAGCTCCTTATATAGTAACTTTGTGTTACTCAGTAACTTTGTGTTACTCAGTAACTTTGTGTTACTCAGTAACTGTGTGTTACTCAGTAACTGTGTGTTACTGACAGGCATTCCAAACTGAGTCATTTGTTGATTCAGGGTTACCATTATTTTTACTTATGTGAATCTGAAAAGATTGAAATAATCACTTTCTCTATCTGGGAGAGACTGCTCTTATTTCCACACAGGGCTCGTTACATGAAGACTGTACTTAACTATTGATTTGGGGGAGAAAATTCTTACTTTGTTTTGATATGTTTTGATGATGATGATTCTCACCACTCATCAAAAAGGGGGAGAATACAAAAAAAAGAGGATGAATTCAAGAATTTTTATGAAGACTGCTGAAGAATACAAAGATATCAAAGTGTCTGAACTTATTTGATTTATCAAAGGTATAACTGAAGATGATAGTCAGAAGGACACTTCATTTAAAGAAAGAAGAAGATAAAGACTGTGTAAAGCTACAAGTTTTGAAGCTATAATCTATCTGGTTTTCACATTTTTCTATGTGTAAAGCTCAAAAAGAAAATGTTTCACATTTTTCTGGGGACGCAACATATAATCTATCTGGTTTTTATTTGGAAAATCTGGATATTAAAAAAGAAGGAAGTCTGCCCCACCTTCGCACTTCAATCATGCACTTTGAGTCTGTGTTTATCTACTGTTGTCTCAGTGGTTTACACTATCTTGAGCCTTTATAAAAACAATTATTCGTGCTTAATTCTTTCTACACGTGCACGAACACACAAAGAATTTGTTTCTTTGTCATAACATTCATAGAAATTGCCTTTGTGGTATTTCGATGATTGGATGGAAGCCTTGGGGGAGTGAACATCAAAAAGCTCCTTTATATTGTGTATTTGTTACACACAGTGACTTCGTGTTACTGACAGGCATTTTAACTGATTCATTTGTTGATTCATGAGTTACATGTTCTTATTTTGTCTGGATTTGCAAAGATCTAGATGAATACTTGGTTATGGGTCACAGAATCAACGACTCAGTTTGCCAGATCAGAATGGTCAAAGACATTTCTTGGAAGAAAAGTTTTGATGATATAGATGCTCAAATCATCAAAAGGGGGAGATGGTATCAAGAAATGATAAAGTTTTGAGAGATGATTTTCAGAAATGTCCAAGTCAGAAAAGTTCAAAGTAAAGATTTGAAGATTTGAAGAGGATGAAAGAATTTCTGAAGATTTGAGGAAATTTTCTTTGAAGATTATCTGCTAAAGCAATTTGAGCTGATTCTGAAGATAATTTCTTTCCAAAGTCTGAAAGTATCATGTGCAAGTTTTGAGGAGATTGTTAATCATTTGAAGACAATTTTTGGAAAGAATACTGTCAAAGAAAAAGGGGAGTTTATACTGACAGAGCTTACAAGTGAAGATTGAATTGCTAAATCTTTCAACAGTGATCTTGAATCCAAAGGGGGAGATTGTTAGTGCATAAATATGTTGGATATAAGATCAAGAAGACTGAAGGTCAAAGTTCAAGAAAGTCAAAGCTGAGAAAGTCAACTTTCATTAAAGTCAAAGTCTTTTGTAATAAAAGTCAAATTGTATTTTTATTTGTATTTTGTTTCCTTGTATTAGTTGTAGGTATAAATACATTGTCTTTGTATTTCAGTAAGTAGTGGTATTAAGGGATTTGAATTGAGAGAATCTGAGAATACGTTTGAAAGAAAATTCTGTAGAGAGAGAAAGAGAGAGTTCTAGAGAGAGAAAGCTTGTAATTGAATTTGAAAGAGAAATCAAGCAGGTAATTGATTCATGTTTATGTTTTGATTGTTTAATCTTGTTTAGAAACTAGAATCTGGAACAAACAATTGGTATCAGAGCAGATCCAAAAGTGAAATCAGATCAAGAAAAGTGTCGATTCTGTGTTCGTGATCGAGAGAATCAAATTTTGAGTTTTAGTGCGTTTTTGGAGCAGAATTTGATTAGATTTTGTTAGAAAAGTGTAATAGATTGAGTTTGTATAGAAAGATTTGTGAATTGCACTGTAATCAATTCCAATTTTTCGAATTCTTGTGGTTTTTATGTCCACGAGTTCTTGACACTTTGTTCAAATCAAATTTATAATTTTTGAGTTTTAGATCGAAATTCTTGCATTGTATTATGTTCTAGTATTGTAATCGAGCATCCATTCAAAGTTTCAGACTAATTCACAAAGGTTTGATCGCAAAACAGATGGAAAAATCAATTTCTGAGTCGATATTCTGAAGAACGCGCTAGATCTGAAGAACGCGCAAGTTCGTCGTTAGAACGCGCAAGCTGAAGGAAATCGATTTTGGTCAAAATGCGCAAGTAAAGATTAGCGAGTTTTAGAAACACGCTAGTTGAAGTCTGCGAGTTTGGAAAAGTTGGAAAATTTTCTAAGGACCAGAACGCGCACATAGTGGTTAGCGAGTTCTTCAAACGCGCTAATCAAAGGGTGCGAGTTTGAGCTGAAACAGTGGTTTGCGAGTTCATTCGACATGCGAGTTTGAAATTTCAAGAAAAAGTTCTAAGTGTGGAAACTCGCAAGTATAGCTAGCGAGTTTGTTCAAAACACGCAAGCATTGACGAGCGAGTTTTGGAAACGCGCACGCCTCTGTTAGCGAGTTTTGTCGTGAATAGTAATCTACGCGTTTAGGCGTTAGCGAGTTTCAGAGGAAATAGTGTCTTGCGAGTTTCAACGATCAGCGAGTTTGAGCGTTTTGCGAGTTTATTAGAACACGCAAGCCCGTGTTTGCGAGTTTCTCAAACGCGCAAGTCTCGATCTGCGTGTTTATCAATGAATAGGGATTTGTGAGTTTAAGCACCTGCGAGTTCTATAGTGACTTGCGAGTTTTGATACTTAGTCAAATTTTCATAATTTTTGATTTTTTTTTTATATTTCAATATTTTTTTTCTTGTGATTTCATATTTGGACTAACGATCAGTTCTAGTTTCTTATTGAATATATTTTTCAAGCAGGTTTTATCAAGATGACTTCTAAAGATGTACTTTCCATTGGCACTGATGTGAAGCCTCTTGTTCTGTTCAAAGGAGAGTACGAGCAGTGGAATGATAGATTTCTGGATTTTATAGACAGACATGCAAACGGGGAAAATATTCTGCAGTCTATTACAGAAGGTCCTATGGCACCAATCATAGTTCAAGTACCTGCTGATGATGATTCATTTGATAATGGACATGATGACGAGGAAAGAGAACAAAAGACAAAACCAGTTAAAGTGGATTTATCACAGTACTCTGAAGAACAGAAAAGTCGATATAAAGTAGACAAGCAAGCAAGATCTCTTCTACTTCAAAGCATTCCTAATGACATTTACATCAAGATTGATAGCTACAAGGATAATGCTAAGAAGATGTGGGATCAATTGCAAAAGATGATGATGGGATCCAAGGTCGGGAATCAGATGAAAGTGGCTAACTGCATCAATAGCTACGAGGAATTCAAAGCCAAAGAGAATGAAAGTTTGGAAGATACTTATGAACGGTTTACTTTTCTTCTGAATGAACTGATGAAGAACAAAGTGACAAAGAAGCAACTGGAAAACAATGTCAAATTCCTGAGTATCCTACGATCTGAATGGAAGAAACATACACGTAGGATGAAGCAGATGAAAGACTTGAATGACATACCTCTTCATGAAGTCTATGAGACTTTACGTCAGAATGAAGAAGAGGTTGAGGAGAAAAGAGCTGAAAAGAAGAAGGCTGAAAAGGTTCCTGATCCGATTGCTTTGGTTGTTGGAGAAAAGTAGAAAGAAAAGAAAGAAAAGGCAGAGAAGAAGAAAAAGAAGAAAGTGCTTACGAGTTCTGAGTCAGAATCGGAATCAGATGGTGATGATGGAGAAAGTCTGAAACAAGCCATGATGTTACTGACCCGTGCCTTTCAAAAGAAATTCTACAAGAAGCCGGGATCAAACTCTCAAATGTATTCTTCATCAAGTTCAAAGAATCATGAGCACCGAGAGAGGGTGGAAGGAAAAAGATATGAAGAAAATAGATATGTTGAGAAGAAACCTGATGAAAGGAAGAAGTTCGTGAATGATTATACTATTGCCGAAAAGCCAGCAAGTGATCCAGTCAAATGCTACAACTGTGGCAAGATTGGACATTTTGCAAAAGATTGTAGAAATCCAAAAGTTCGTAATTCTCAGTACTATCAGAACAAACTGCTACTGGCCAAACAGCAAGAAGCGGGCATAGCTTTAATGGCTGAGGATGAATTTTAGCTAGATCATTTAGAAGGTGAAGAGGAAGAGAAGGAAGAAACTGCTCATCTCTGTCTTATGGGAAAAGAAGTGAAGTATGATGAGTCAGATAACGAGACAGCTGATGAGGTATTAAACTTAACTCAAAAAGATTTCATTACTAAAATGGAAGCTATGATGGTTGAGCTTCAAGACTTACAAAATAAATTGAAAAAGGAAAAAGAAAGAGTTGCTAAAAGAAACAATAAGATATTTGAACTCAATAAGTCGGTTATTGGGAACAAAGATCTGATTGATTCTTTACGCAAGTCTGCCTCTGATTCTAAATCTCAAGTAGATTGTTTTGAAAAGAAGATTTCTGATTTTGAAGTTAAAATTTCTAAATATGAGTTTGAGAAGAGAGAATCTGCACTAACTGTTTAGAAATTGCAGGTTGAGAACAAGCTCTTGAATAAGAAGGTAAATGGTCTGGAAGCCAAACTTTATGCGAGAGGCCAAACAGATCAAACAATTTTTCTTAATGCACCTAACGAAGAGGCTGATGTTAAAGAAAAATGGGGACTTGGTTTTGAAAACGCCCATTACTTAAAGAAAGCCATCAGAAAACAACCAGCATTAAATAATTTTGATTTTCTTGCTTGTGCTGGTAAACAATTTGTTACAAAATTACCAGAAGAAGTTGAGGCCAAAGAAACTGAAAATAGAAAGAATGTTAAGAAAATGCAACTACCATTTAACTATGCAAAGTTAAATGATAGTTATCTTTCAGGAACACCAAAAGTTCTTTCAAACGATTATTTTGCTAGTTATTCTGTTTCTGAGATAAAGGCAAAACCTGCAGTTGCAAAGGTTTATGTTCCTCCACTCATTCTTGAAAGCAAAATAGTTGAGTTGGAAAATGTTTTATCTGATGAAAAACTTTTGGTTGATATTCAACAAAGTGTATTTTCTACTGTATTAAAGAACACGATTTTTCAATCTACATCTACAAAATGTTCTAAAGTTTCTAAGGCACCTCAAACTTCGTCTGATAATTTTGATGACTTATTTGAGTCTGCAAATGATTTTCTTAATTCTGATGATGGGTGCATAGACGAAATTGATATGTTTGACTTTAATGCTATTCTTCCTGATCATTATTCTTGTCTTTTAAATGAAAAGGTGTTACCAAGTATTCTTAAAACTGTTAAATCAACAACTAAGGTTGGTGAATCAGTTTCTGTAACTGCTGATTACTATGCTCATGGTAAGAAACATAAGAAACAGTGATTACAGAAACAGAAATACACTGGTACACAAAAGAAAACTCAGTATCAGAAATCTGCTTTTCCTAATAAATCTACATCTTGTGTTTCAGATGTAAGCAAGAAAAGGTTGAAAGCTCAAACCAAATGGCGACCAAAACAGAAGGATGATGAGATAGTTGGATCAATTTCTGATAATTCTTGTACTAGATCAATTAGTAGTGATACTGATGTAGTTGATCAACTTGCTTCAAATAAACAAAACCTTGTAACTTCTTACAAGCGGTATTCAATAAAGCAATTGATTCAATTATCTCCTATTTCTACTACATCTTATCATTATCGGAGAAATGATTTTGCTTACTCTCATAATTCTTCTGATTGGTTCGGATCTTATCATGTGTATTCTTCAAGATCAAATGTTTTTAAAAGTTTTCAAAGAAAAGGAGGATCCATATTTAAATGGATACCAAAATCTTGTGCTAATCTGTTAGGACCCGTTTTTAAATGGGTACCTAAAGTTGTTGTTTCCTAATTTCTCTTGCAGACTCGACATATGTGGTACTTGGAAAGTGGATGTTCCAAGCATATGACTGGGCAAAAAGCTTTATTGTCTAATTATACAGAGAAATTCAGTGGAAATGTCAGATTTGGAAACGATCAGCTTTCACCAATCTTAGGATATGGTGACATCATTCAAGACAACATAACGATCAGTAAGGTGAGTTATGTCGAAGGTTTAGAGCACAACTTGTTTAGCATCGGTCAATTCTGTGATATAGGGTTAGAGGTCAACTTCAAAGCTAAGAGATGTTCGGTTCGTACGGAATATAGCAATGAACTCTTAGTCGGAAATCGAAAGACGAACCACTATACCATCAATCTTTCAAAAGTTCAGATTAACAATCAAGTTTGCTTAATGACAAAAGCTTCAATGCAACAAAGTTGGCTCTGGCACAGACGTTTATCACATCTGAATTTTCGTTACATCAACAAGATGGTTAGTGGAAAATTGGTTAAAGGACTTCCTGAGCTGAAATATGAGAAAGAACACTTATGTGTTGCATGTGAGAAGGGTAAGATGAAGAGAGCTCCTCATAAACCGAAGCCTGAACCAAGCACTAGTTCTCCGTTAGAATTGTTACATATGGATTTGTGTGGTCCAATGAGAACTCAGAGTTTGGGTGGAAAGAAATACGTGTTGGTTATTGTGGACGATTACTCAAGATACACATGGGTCAAATTTCTTCGATCAAAAGATGAGACGACCGAAGTTCTCATTACTTTCTTAAAGACGACCCAGGTGAAAATGCAGCGACAAGTCAAGTTTCTTCGAACTGATAACGACACAGAGTTCAAAAACAAAACAGTTGAAGAATATCTCGAATAGGTCGGGATATCACATCAATACTCTACTGCACGTACGCCTGAACAAAATGGAGTAGTCGAAAGGCGAAATCGGACGCTAGTCGAGGCCGCTCGTACTATGCTTAGCCAATCCGATCTACCTCTATTTTTGTGGGCAGAAGCTGTGTCGACTGCATGTCATACTCAAAATCGGTCCATGATACACCGCCATTTTCAAAAGACTCCATATGAGCTTATCAACAACAGAACACCAACAATCAAGTATTTTCACATATTTGGGTGTAAATGTTTTGTGTTTAATGACAGAGAGAGTCTGAATAATTTCAGTGCTAAGGCGGACGAGGGTATCTTCATTGGTTATTCTTCAACATCGACAGCATATCGTGTTTATCTGAAAAAGTCAAAGACAGTCGTCGAGAGCGTTAATGTAACATTTGATGAAGAGATGGCTTATGAACAACTTAGTTCAGAACCCGTGATCACTGTAGTATTAGCTTCTGGGCAGATCATTTCAGACCCTGCTTCTACAACGAATAATTCAAATAACGCTTCTACTTCTATTTCACATTTATCTGATTTAGATTTGTTATTTGAATTCTTTTATGATGAGTTTCTAGGTTCTAATGTATCTAAATCTGATGTGACTGACAGGTCTGAAGATACAAGTTGCAATCATTCAGTCACTTCAGAAGTCATAATTGAACAAGAATCCCCCGTTCAGTCAGAAACTCACATTCCTACAATTATTCCTACAGTTGAAGATGCACAAGCAAATGCTGAACCAGAAGTAATAGTTTCAGTTGGGTGTAATACAATGTCAACTCAACAGCCACAATCTGCTGTTCCAACTGACACTTCTGTACCTGAGACTTCAATTGCAAACACTCCTCATGTTATTCAAACTGAAGAGTTTGAAAGTGGATTTCTAGATGATGATCAAATTCAATCAGTATCTACTCCACTTCCTCATGAGCATCACTGGACCAAAGAGCATCCTTTACATCAAGTAATTGGAGATCTCAACAAGCCTGTACAAACGAGGTCAACGACTCTTAATCAATGTATGCATGACTCATTCCTCAGTAAGATTGAGCCCACGCGAGTATCTGAGGCTCTTGCTGATTCGGACTGGGTATCTGCCATGCAAGATGAGTTAAATCAGTTTGAAGCCTTAAAGGTTTGGAGATTAGTTCCAAAACCATAAGGTAAAACCGTGATAGGCACTAAATGGGTATTCAAGAATAAAAAGGATGAAGATGGTATCGTCATAAGAAACAAAGCTAGACTTGTTGCCAAAGGTTACCGGCAAGAGGAAGGCATAGACTACGATGAGACGTATGCTCCAGTAGCGCGTATAGAAGCAATCCACATGTTTCTAGCATACGCAACTCATAAGAATTTCACAGTCTTTCAGATGGATGTGAAAACAGCCTTTCTGAACGACATTCTTAAAGAGGAAGTATACATGTCTAAACCTGAAGGGTTTGTCAATCAGGATAAGCCATATCATGTCTACATCTTGGACAAAGCCTTTTATGGATTAAAACAAGCCCCTCGAGCATGGTATGACGTTCTATCTAAATTCTTGGTCAAGTCCGATTTTTCTAAAGGTAAGGTTGATACCACTTTATTCATCAAAAAGGAAAAAGCTGATATTATTTTTATTCAGATATATGTTGATGATATAATATTTGGTTCTACTAATCCAAAATATTGCAAAAACTTTTCTAACCTCATGGTGTCACGTTTTCAAATGAGTATGATGGGGGAGATGAATTTCTTTCTCGGATTACAAGTTAAACAGTTTTCTATGGGGATTTTTATTAACCAATCTAAGTACATTTTGGACATTCTTCAGAAATACAAAATGGAAAATTGTAAACCAATTGGAACCCCGATGGCACCAGGTACTAAGATCCACACTGATCCTTTGGGTAAATGTGTTGATGTTAGAACTTATAGAGGTATGATAGGTTCATTAATGTATCTTACATCGAGTAGACCAGATATTATGTTCTCAACATGTTTATGTTCAAGATATCAGGCTGCTCCCAAAGAATCCCATTTGGCTGCTGTCAAACGGATTTTTAGATCTCTGAAGGGCACTGCAGACCTTAGTCTGTGGTATCCTAAGGATACTAGGTTTCAACTGACTGCATATTCAGATGTAGATCATGCAGGTTGGATGTTGGATAGAAAGAGTACTTCTGATCACGTTCAATTTCTTGGAGACAAGCTCGTTAGCTGGGCATCAAAGAAACAATTATGCGTTTCCACATCGACTGCTGAAGCTGAGTACGTAGCTGCTGCCAGTTGCTGCTCTCAAGTCCTATGGATGCGAACACAGCTAAGAGACTATGGATTCAAGTTCGACAAAATTCCAATATATTGTGACTCGAAGAGTGCAATTGCCATATCTGCTAATCCTGTCCAACATACGAAAACCAAACACATTGATGTAAGGTATCATTTTATTAAAGATAATGTAGAAAAAGGAACAATTGAACTTTATTTTGTAAAAACAGATTATCAACTTGCAGATTTATTTACCAAACCCTTAGATGAAAAGAGATTTAATTTTCTTGTCTCTAAGCTTGGTATGTCAAATCTTAAGACGTAATCGGTTGTTACCTACTAAAGTTACGAATTGTTATTTTTCATCATTTTCTTTATCTTTATGTCTGAAGGATATCTGCACTTTAATTGTTTGCTCATGATCTCAGGGGGAGTAAGAGAAGATTAAAGGTGATCTATATTTTTTGAGGGGGAGCATAACTAATTTCTGCATTTTACTTAACTGACAAAATTTTGTGATGCATGATTTTAGAGGGAGCATATAAGTCAAGTCAAAAGGAGTAAGACTATGATTTCTGATTACTTCAAATCAGAACTTGTACTTTAATCGTTTTACTGTTTTATGTTTTTTATTTTTTTGTGAATAAAGTTGCTTTGACTAGACTTTGAGATTTTTGCAGGATGAGAGAAGTTGACAAGATCATATCTTAATGACTTCAGCTTGACTTCATGAGATTTAAGATTGCGTGAAAAGGTAAATTTCTTATCTTAATCTCATATATATCTGAAAGAAGAACAAATTTCAGATATAGAAAACATGTTCTGAAATGTTCAAACTACTTCCCGATTCTTAAACAGATTTCATGAATTGGAAGTGTGATTTTAAATGTTTTCATTTTATTTTTGTGCTTCATTGATAAACAAACCGTGTGTTTCCAAAGATATATACTTGCGTATTGTCTTTTCATATACTTTCAAGTATTTTCACACACTGGTTTGCTTTCTTGTTCAAATAGTTCTTACCATGTCTCTATATTGAAACAATATTTTCGATGGTAAGACACTTCGCTTGTACTTCAAAGAATTTTTGAGCGATATTTCATTTCGAAACGTCATTTAAAAAAATGTCTATATTTTGTTTCGTATAGACAATATCCATTATTTTTGACCATAAGCCTTAAATGACTATATCATTTCATTTCTGATCATTTTCATACAAAGTCAGATTTTCAAACAAGTTTCTTGTATTTATTTCATTCTTTCAATATACTTGTTTGAACATACTTCATTGTTTCAAAATGCTCAAATATTCATGATTATATTTTATGAGTATACATTCATCTGGCATTTGTATATGAGCTTTAACTGTTTTAAGCTAAACCATGTTGAGCAACATGCTTTTTAGGAAATTATGGGTTCTTTGTGCTAGGAATTAACTGAACTTCTATGAAATCACGTTAACCAGTGATTTCTACCCAAGAAGTTAATCCTTAGTGATTGAGTGTGAGGAGTCTAAAAAGAAATGAGTGTGGGTGTGATGAGGTAAAATGAAAATGAGAGTTTGGTTATATGTGAGCTTAATTGATAAAAAGAAAGAGGGTGTGAGATCAAAGTAAAATATTATCAAACTCTGCACCAACTACTTTCTGAGCCGGGCAGCCACATTACTAGCGTTTCACGATTCTTTGGTGAACGTTATTGAAAAAGGTAAATAGCCCATGCCAACTCTTGCTTAATACCCCACCAACCACTCATTTTCTTCTCAAAAAGAAAATGTTTCACATTTTTCTGGGGACGCAACATATAATCTATCTGGTTTTCATTTGGAAAATCTGGATATTGAAAAAGAAGGAAGTCTGCCACACCTTTGCACTTCAATCATGCACTTTGAGTCTGTGTTTATCTACTGTTGTCTCAGTGGTTTACACTATCTTGAGCCTTTATAAAAGCAATTATTCGTGCTTAATTCTTTCTACACGTGCACGAACACACAAAGAATTTGTTTCTTTGTCATAACATTCATAGAAATTGCCTTTGTGGTATTTCAATGATTGGATGGAAGCCTTGGGGGAGTGAACATCAAAAAGCTCCTTTATATTGTGTATTCGTTACACACAGTGACTTCGTGTTACTGACAAACATTTAAACTGATTCATTTGTTGATTCAGGAGTTACATGTTCTTATTTTGTCTGGATTTGCAAAGATCTACATGAATACTTGGTTATGGATCACAGAATCAACGACTCAGTTTTCCAGATCAGAATGGTCAAAGACATTTCTTGGAAGAAAAGTTTTGATGATATAGATGCTCAAATCATCAAAAAGGGGGAGATGGTATCAAGAAATGATAAAGTTTTGAGAGATGATTTTCAGAAATGTCCAAGTCAGAAAAGTTCAAAGTAAAGATTTGAAGATTTGAAGAAGATGAAAGAATTTCTGAAGATTTGAGGAAATTTTCTTTGAAGATTATCTGCTAAAGCAATTTGAGCTGATTCTGAAGATAATTTCTTTCCAAAGTCTGAAAGTATCATGTGAAAGTTTTGAGGAGATTGTTAATCATTTGAAGACAATTTTTGGAAAGAATACCGTCAAAGAAAAAGGGGAGTATGTACTGACAGAGCTTACAAGTGAAGATTGAATTGCTAAATCTTTCAACAGTGATCTTAAATCCAAAGGGGGAGATTGTTAGTGCATATATATGTTGGATACAAGATCAAGAAGACTGAAGGTCAAAGTTCAAGAAAGTCAAAGCTGAGAAAGTCAACTTTCATTAAAGTCAAAGTCTTTTGTAATAAAAGTCAAATTTCATTTTTATTTGTATTTTGTTTCCTTGTATTAGTTGTAGGTATAAATACCTTGTCTTTGTATTTCAGTAAGTAGTGGTATTAAGGGATTCGAATTGCGAGAATCTGAGAATACGTTTGAAAGAAAATTTTGTAGAGAGAGAAAGAGAGAGTTCTAGAGAGAGAAAGCTTGTAATTGAATTTGAAAGAGAAATCAAGCAGGTAATTGATTCATGTTTATGTTTTGATTGTTTAATCTTGTTTAGAAACTAGAATCTGGAACAAACAATCAACGTCATATCAAATACAGTTTTCAAGAGAAGAGAAGACCCGAAGACAATTGCCAATTTTTTTTTAATCTTGAATCCAAAGGGGGAGATTGTTGGATCAGTAAATTGTATTCAAGATTAATTATAAACGGGGTCTAGTTTATAATAGTGTTTAATACTCTACGGGGTATTTTAGCTATTAGGTAATACTGATTAGGTCATGTTGACCTACGTATAAATAGGTTTATTCTTTAGTTTTAGGGTGTGAACAATAAGGTGTGGATCACATAAGGTGAAGAAATAGAGGAGCCGTATTCTCTGTATTGTACGCATCAGGTATTCTGTATTCACCAAGAACACACACACGTTTTTATCTGAATAATCAAGAGATCATTGGTATGTTGTTTTGATCTATTTATCTATTTATCTCTTGTTCTTTATTGTGTTTGTGTGATTATCAATCAACTATAATCTGGGTTCAACAGATGAAAAGAGATTTAATTTTCTGATTCCAAAATTAGGCATGCTGAATCTTAAAACACGATCCTTACATAATCCGTATTTGCGTTGTATAGTTTGGTTGATAATTTTCTTCTTGTCTTTACGTTTCATTCAAAAAGATGTCTACACTAAAGGTTTGCTCATGATTTCAGGGGGAGTGTGTACTAAGTACATATAAGCATATTTCAGGGGGAGTTAATGACTTCTAAATATATTAGTTTAGAACTTAATCTTTAGTGAAATATTGACTTCAGATTACTTAAGATCAGGACTTATTTTTCAATGTTTTTTCTTTGACTAAGACTTTGATATTTTGACGACCTTTTGACTTTATGCAGATTTTGAGGGGGAGCTTACAACATTTTATTCAATTAGTCATGATTAGAGGCCAAGTTATGAGATTTAGGCTGAATGTAAGATTTTCCTAATCTCAATCACAAATTGTTTGAAAGATGGACGACTTCCCTATTCTCAAAAAGATTTTATGAATTTTAGAAGTGCGATTTTAAATGTTTTCATACATGAGCTTCAATGTTTAACTAACCGTGTGTTTCCAAAGTTATATACTTGTGTATTATCTTTCCATATACTATCAAGTATTCATACACACCGATTCAATATTTCTTATTGGTTTTGTTATTACCATGTCTCAAATTGAAACAATTTTCGACGGTAATACACCCCGTTTGAATTTCAATGATTGTTGAGCATCACATTCATTCAAATATAAGCGTTTCTTTCAAAGAATTGTCTATATTTGTTCCTATAGACACATTCCAATCTTTCATGACCTAAGCTTTCAATGTTTATCATTCACATTTGATCTTTTCGATACATTGTCAGATTCTCAAACAAGTTTCTTGTATTCATTTCATTCAATCAATATACTTGTTGTGAGAAATCTTCAAAGTTAAAAATGATCAAATATTCATTAAATTTTTGAACAACATACATTTATCTAACATTGTGATTCATATGTCTGAGTTTTACATGTTCAAGTTAGAATGTTGAACAACACAATACATTTTGGACAAATTTTCATGGGATAAGTGTGAGAGCTTAAAGAACTTCTATGGATTCACGTTAACCAATGTTTCCTACCCAAGAAGTTATTCCTGAGTGATTGAGAGGCGAGGGGCCATACATCAAAGAGTGGGGGAGATAACTCAAAGGATTGAGTTTTTCTCATTGAGATGAGGTAAAATGGAAAAGAGAGTTTGGTTAGAAGTGAGAAAAATGATAAAAAGAAAGAGGGTGTAAGAACATAGTTAAAAGAATATGAGAATTCTGCACCAACTACTTTATGAGTCGGGCAGACACATTACTGATTGGTTCACAAATCTTTGGTGACCATCATTGAAACATGAAGTGAGCGCATGCCAACTCTTACCTTAACCCTACCAGCAACTCGTTTCTTTCTCAACAAAGAAATGTTTCAATTTTTCATAGGAATGCAACACATATTCTATCTGATCTTCACTCGGAAGATTTGGATATTGAAAAAGAAGTAATTTTGCCCCACCTTCGACCTTTAATCATGCACATTGAGTGGTGGAAAACTAGTTGTTGTCTCAACAGTTTACACATTTTGAGCCTAAATAGCAGAAACTGCTTTAATTTTTTCATACACAAGCACTTACACATAGAAAATTTGTTTTTATGTCGGAACATTCATAGAATTACCTTGTGTTTTTCGATGATTGAATGGAATCCCTGGGGAGTGATCATCAATAAAACTCTTTTTACAGTACATTTGTTGTACTAAGTGGCTTCGTGCTACTTACAGACATGTTAACTGATTCATTTGTTGATTCAGGGTTACACTCAATTATGAATTTGAAAAGATTCAGAATCATTTATGAATTGACGGATGTTACTATATCAGTGGAGAGATCATATGATGATATTGGTCAGTAATTGAAAGAATGCATTTCTTGCAAAGTTTTGATGATATTAATGCTCACATTCATCAAAAAGGGGGAGAAGTTATCAAGAAATGATGGGTTGTGAAGATTCAATTTCAAGTTTGTTGGGAGAAAATCAAGAATGAAAAAGAAAGTTTATGGGAGAAGTTATCAAGAAATGATTTATGGGGAGAAGAAATAAAGAATGATAAAGCAGTTTCAAAGAACGAAAGATAGTTCAGAATGAGCTGATTCCAAGAATTCTGAAAGTTTGTTGAAGATCACAGAAATATTCTTTGAAGATTCTTTGAAAAAGGAAAGTGAGCTAAAGTTGAAGATAATTTATTAATAGAAGACGATATCAGTTAATAAATGGGGAGATTGTTGTTGAAAATGTTCGAAGACATTTTGATTCCAACGGAGGTGAATGAATTTTTGAATTTATTGAAGATTATCTGAAAAGAGGAGATTGTTACAAACTTTGGGGGAGATTGTTAAAATCTGAAGTTGTTCCAAAGAAGGGGGAGATTGTTTGTTAAAGCTGAAATTTGCTTCAAGAATGATCTCAACTATCTTAGAAGAGCAAGTTATTACAAAGGGGAGATTATCAAATTTTCTTTTTAAACAATGATCTCGTATCCAAATGGGGAGATTGTTAGAGCAAATACTGTTGTATCTGAGATCATCAAGTTTGAAGTTGAAAGCCTCAAGTCAAAGCATCAAAGAATGAAAGTCAAAGTCATCTTGCTTAAAGAAGAAAGTCAAAGTCAAAGCTTTATTTGTAAAGTCAATGTCTTTGTTAGTTTGTTTAGTTTCTTTGTTTGTAAGCATGTAGGTATAAATAGGTTTGTGTTCTTTGTTAGTGTGTAGATTATATTGAACATCATTAAGAGAGCTTTTAGAGAGAGAAAGTGTGTAAAGAGAGAAAGCTTTGTAACCATCATTTCAAGATCAATAATACAAGTGAGATTTGTGGAATTGGATTGAACCATCATTATATACTTGCATATTGGGACTAATATTTCTACTAGCCAAAATTGCCTCTCTGAAAGAGAAAAGATCTACTTTGGCCTCTTCTTGATCTCCTTCTTCACGGTCGTCCAAGAAATCCGACCCATGTCCTAAAATAAGATCGGATCTCTTTGGATGTCTCTTGGTATTCGTACCCTCTACTACAGAGACTACGAATTCCGAAAGAACATTAGGAATCTACCCAGGTCTCTAATCCATCTACCCAAAAACAGAGGTTACTATCTCTAACCAAACAAGAAACTTCAAGAAAGAACCCTTTAGAAGGACCAAGCCACAGAAACTATCCAAGGATTCTAAAAAATCCTCGGATATTGAAATAAGCCACTCAAGTTCCATGGAATCTGTTATCCCACCTAGCTCCTCAATATCATCCCAACAGGATACTATTGTATAAACGGGTCATCTTGAAACCTCAATCTCAGTTCCTTTAACAAGTGAAACTACCTTAGTGGATTCATCCCAAATCCAATCACATGTTATACCCTTTGAGCCTCAACACAAAGCTCTGGTCTATCCGACAGATTCATCCCATCAGATGCTGGTAACTCTTATCTCAATGCACTCTTGGAGGCAATGCATGGCCCTGAGTTCAAAGTTAATATTGGTTCATAGGATCAATCATCAGGTGCTCCTTCATCAATATCTTCATCATCTGAGAAAGAGGATCGGAGCACCTATGGATCTCCTTCCACCACCACACTGACCTCTGCAGAAACTCAAGCCATGATCGGATTATCTCTATCACAATCATCTACAGTGGGATCATCACCTATTTTCACTTCATATGCGATCACTCAAATCCGATTTCTTGATCGACCTCAACTATCAGATTCTAATGCTCCAGGATGTGATTATCCTCAACAAATCCAACTCATCTATGCTCTACCTTCTCAGGTTGTAGATCAATTATGTGCCTCCAACAGAAAACATGAACAAACACTCTCTGCACTTTCTTCCATTTCAAAGGATTTGGTTACCCAAAACCAACAATTGGAGGAATGATGCAAAAAGTCGGATGAAGGTTTACAGAAACAAAGTGAAGATCATCAACGATCTTTATCTGAGATCCTTAAGAATTTGAGGACTTTGAAAATTCACAGAAGTAGGCCAACAAATCTCTTCATGATGGGCTTAAGGACAACAATCAGTCCTTAAGCAACACTGTTTCTACATTCAAAACTCATCAGATCAAGGATGATGAAATTCACTCAAAAGTTCTCTCCATTGCTCAAGAACTGGGGAACTCAGTCAAAGGTGTAACCATTGAGATGGACAACTTATCCAGATAACCAGATTTTGATCTAATTAAGGAATCTTTCAAGTCTCTCCACTCAAAGATTGACACTCAAGAAATACTTCTTCATGAAATCCTTAAGAAGATTCCACCTACAGCTCCTAGTACCTCTCGCTCTCTACCAGATATTCTCTTAACATCATTCCCGAATCCGACAGGAACCGATCTACATCAGTGAGAGACGCATTGACTTCATCAGAAAAAAATACATAATTTAACTACTACTGTGGATCGTGCATCATTCCATCCAAGTACTAGTGAGAGGGAGAAAAGCTCGGATTCCTCAGATTCCACTAACATTGGATCGGAATATCAACCATATTTTGACTCTCCCATCAGTGAAGAAGTAGAATTAGAGCCAATCAATCTTGTAGAAGATGTAGCATTCGAAAATATGATTACATCTCTTAGGATCACATCTAAGAAGAGGAAACCCAAGAAGCGGTTTATGAAGAAGATCATCAAGAGACTCCTCAGATTCAGGGGGATGAAATCTATGCTGGAGATGATCATCAAGAGACTCCTCAGATTCAAAGGGAGGAAATCCAAGGAGAAGACTCTCTCATTGAAGAAAATGATCAGATTGAAGAGGAGAAAGCCCAATTAAATGAAGACACAATGCAGTTTGTGTAGGATTAAGACTCATTTGGTTCGGATTTTGACGATCTTCCAAGTATCTCTTTTTAACTTTCCATTCCCATTTCTACATCTAACATTGTCTCTTAGATTCCATACATGAATATCTCTGCTTCCATTCTAGATAAAGGAAAAGCTCCTATGAACTCTCAGATGGAGAAATAAGCTAAATGGAAGAAGAATGAAAAAATGATTAGAATATCCAAAGCAACTGAAGTCCTTCGGATGCCTCCTCCCCCATCTAGAGCTAGCATTGATGATATGAATCTCACTGATGAACAATTAGCCGAAGCAATACAACTTCAAGAAGAATGAGATACTATTCAAAGGGAGAAAGAAGAAGCTGATCAAAAGGAGAAACAAGATACTGCTGAAAGTTCAATCAAGTGTTCTCAAGACAGAGATACAGTGCCACAATCATGACCACTACTGCTATTAGATGCATGCCACCTGATTTCAAAAGGCCTATCATCGAAGCAAGGATTTCAAGAGATGATTATACCGGAAATGATAGAGATATTAACCGTTATGCATCTATGGGTACTCCGAATGGCTTGAGATTATTGGCACTGTTAGCCCCAATTCAGTAAAGTAAAAGTATTGAAAATATCCCAAGTCTTCCTCTGAAGAAAGTCAGAGACTACTGCCAAGAAAGCCAAGTCTAGCTCTGAAGTCAGTTCAGAGATAGACTCTTCAGCCAAGAAGAGATCAGAGATAGCTTATCAGAAATAGATTCATCAGAGGTCTATGTTAGAGCTCTGAAGACACTCTCTCTGAAGAACAAGCTAAAGAGTTTTACAAGTGTTGACAGAAGAACATATGACACATCATTAGTGATAAGATTTACTTTTTAAAGTAGGTCACTGTTCCAGCATGTCTTGAGCTTACCTTTTAGGTTAGACACTGTTCAAGCATGCTTCTAATTTCAGGATAGTACACTGTTCACTTTATGGTCCTATATATAGGACCATCACTCCATTGACAAATGTGTGCTTTTCATATATCTTATATGTGATTCATCTTTCAATATATTGGAAAGTTTTCAAAAGAAGATCTAGTACGCTTTATACATCTTATTATTAAACTGTGATATTGAATCTGCTTTGATATTTAAACAAAATTGCTTCCGCTGTTCTTGTTCTTATTATTGTTTATATCATTGTTATAAGATTAAATCTGGGATCCAACAATTGGTATTAGAACCTCCTTTGATTTGTAGACAAAGAAAGATCATATTTGCATACTCGGATAGATTTATATCTTACTGATTCAAGCTTTCAAAATCAGTACATGTTCATATAAACCTTGGTTTATTTAAAGGAACTCCATATGCTCCAGGTTTGAAAGTAAATCACAGTTTCACTTGTTGATAAAAGATCTTCTTAGAAAAGCATCAGTTCTTCAAATCTTCATCTTTTCTTCAAAATGGCAAATTCCAGTATAAGTGCCATTTATATAGCTGGATCATTAACCAAACCTCCTACACTTCTAAGGGATGAATATCCCCAATGGAAAATAAGGATGGTAATTTTTTTGGAAGGTATGGACATGGATCTTTTAAGATCAGTGAATGATGGACCTCACCAACCAATGGTGTTGGTACCAAGAGTTCCAGCAACAACATATACTGCTGAAATACCTGCATACTATGAAAAGAAAACTTCAAAATTCACTGATGAAGAAACTATAATGATGGAAAATGACTCCAAAGCTGTTAGATTACTAGTTATGGCCATTCCCAATGATATCTTTCAAGAACTTGATTCTTGTGTAACTGCAAAAGAGATATGGGATCAGTTGTTGAACCAACTTGAAGGTGGCCTACAAACTCAGAAAAACAAAAGAAATCTTTGCATTAATGAGTACCATGTCTTTCATGCACTACCTGAAGAAACTTTGCACCAAACATACTCAAGATTCAACATTCTCATCAATAAATGCAAAAAGTGTGGAGTTATGAGGACAAAAGAAGAAAACAATGTTCTTTTCCTTAAAAGCTTAAATGAAGAATGGTCACAACTATCCATGTCAATACAAGCCAATCAAAACCTTGACTCTTGGTCATTGACTGATATTTATGGCACTCTTATTGTTGGAAATTGAAGAAATGCTAAGTAAAGTTAATGCTGCTAGAAGAACATGGTTACTACTTCTGGTTAGTACTTCTGATATTAATACTGCTAGTTGTAGATTAATGCTGCTCAACAAGATTAGTACTGCCAGTTCAAAGTTAGTACTGCTTGAAGAGATTACTACTGCTGAGCATGGTTAGTACTGCTGGAGTTAATACTGCTCAGAGTATTAATGCTGCTGAAGAATAATGCTGCTTATATGATAAAGACTTCGCATGGAAGGATGACAGTTGGATGGACTGAAGATTATGGAAGTTTGGAGATAAAGATGGAAGTTTATATTGAAGATCTTTTATTCTTTTGTAATTATCTTTATCTTCAGTATATGTATAGAATAGTTTAGAATAATTTTATTAATTCTGAGTTTTAGCTTTTCATAGAGAGAATCAACCTCAAGGTTAGAACCCTGATTCTAGAGAAGTAGAATTCGTATTGGTGAGTCTGTTCATCAATATTGAGGTTGTGTGTTTAATCTTGTAACTTCAATTATTCAATACAAGTTAACAAGTTGTGATCATTTATTTACTGTTGCATTGTTTTTCAGAATATTAAAGTGCTATTCCGCAGCTTCTTTAATATTGTTTTCTGAGTGTGTGTTCTTGTTAAGAATTAAGATCCTGACAAGTGGTATCAGAGCCTGTATTCTCAGAAATCTTATTCATCATGGAAAACATTGCTGAATCAAACAGTACCTTGGTCTCAAAAGTTCCAATGCTCAGACCCAATGAATTCGACATGTGGAAGATCAGAATCAAGCAGTACATACGCCTCACTGACTATTCTATGTGGGACATCATTGAGAATGGCCCTTCTGAAGCAGGAAAGGTTGGTGCAGATAGAAAGAGGACACCACCAAAAACTGATGCAGAGAGAAAGACTAGACAGACAGAGATGAAAGCCTTGAGCACTTTGCTCTTGGCTATTCCCAAAGAATATCAACATCAGTTCTGTAATTGTACTGATGCACAGATTCTCTGGAATGCTCTAGAGAAAAGATTCTCTGGTACCAAAAGTACCAAGAGAAATCAGAAGGCCATACTGAAGCAACAGTATGAGAACTTTATGTCAACAAAGAATGAGTCCATGACTCAAACTTTTGACAGGTTCAACAAGCTTATTGGTGAACTAGCTACAGTTGGAGTACAAATTGATCAAGATGATCTAAATAGGAAGTTCTTAAGGTCCCTAGGTGATGAATGGACCATGTATACTGTCTCTTTCAGACAGAATGAT
Organism: Arctium lappa; assembly: GCA_023525745.1. Taxonomy (NCBI): domain Eukaryota; kingdom Viridiplantae; phylum Streptophyta; class Magnoliopsida; order Asterales; family Asteraceae; genus Arctium; species Arctium lappa. The sequence continues at coordinate 55,572,344 of CM042049.1, read as the reverse complement.
CAACTGGAAGAAAAGGAGCTTGATGATCTATACAATGATCTAAGAGTTTTTGAATCTGAGGTAGAGGCTAAGAAGAAGCCTTCTGGATATGTTCACAATGCTGCACTCCTATCAGCATCAATTGATTCTACTTCTAATCCTGAATCAGTTAGTGCTGCTAATGGAGAAAATCAAGAGAAAGGCACTGATTCTGTGTTTGAAGCCTTTATATCCAGTCATGGACACTCTTCTCTAATTAATGATGACTTGGAACAACTCCATCCAGATAATCTTGAAGAGATGGACATTAAATGGCAGATGGCCATGCTCTCTATGAGAGTTAAGAAGTTCATCAAGAGAACTGGGAGGAACAATTTCTCCCAAAGAAGAGAAGATGGGGCTGGATTTGACAAGTCAAAGGTGGAATGCTATAAATGTCATCAGAAGGGACACTTTGCTAGAGAATGCAGAAGTGGAGTGTCTCACAACAACAACCACCAACAAGCACAGTCTGGAAGCTTCAATAATAACAGAAACTCTGCTCAAGCCCTAGTCTCTCAACAAGGTATGGGGTTTGATTGGAGTGATCAAGCAGAAGAGGCTGTCCAAAACCAAGCTTTAATGGCAGAGGTGTCTGATCTCCCAATAGAGGTAAATTCTAATCTTTGTACTCAAAGCTGCATTAACACTGTTAAAAGGTACAAGGATCACAACCAGAAAATGAGTGATGACATGAAGAGATTAGAAAAGGACATAAAAGACTATGTTAGGATTGTTGAGAGGTTTGAAGAGCAGATTAAGAGTTTTCAAGCCAATGAGCTTCAACATTCCTATGACACAAACTACTGGAAGTGGGAGAAGAATGACCTAGAACTTCAACTGACCAAATCCAAAGAGGAGAGTGAAAAGTTAAGAGGAGAGCTAGCTAAAGTCAAGCTAGATGTAGAAAAGTTTTCCAATGCTTCTAAAGCAATGGATTCTTTACTACAAACTCAGATTCATGATAAACTGAGAAGAGGAATAGGGTACAATACCACACCACCACCCTACAACAACAACTACATCCCTCCTAGTTCAGACTTGTTAGATTCAAAGGATAAGAAGGACCTGCCTGAGGGAGCCACTAAGATTGATCCCTTAGATGAAGTAGTTGTTAAGGATAAAACTGAGAAAGAAACTGTCAAAAGTAAGGACAACACTGTGAGTGGTGAGATTCCTATAGAAAACCACATAATTACCAATGAAGCATGTGGAAAGCATTGGGTCAAGTCAAATAAGGTAGAGAAGAATGAGGGAAAGAACAAGGAGATTCACTATAAGCAGACCACTGTTGTAAACCCTGTCCCTTGCAAACAGTGTGCTTGGAGTAAATCTGAGCCCCAAAAACATGATAAAAAGAGGGGTAATCAAAGGAACTGGAATAATCAATGGGCACAAAAACAAGGGGTTGATCTGAGTAAAATCAATAGACCAAAACCCTGTTTTATTTGTGGAAAGCTTAATCACATTGCCAAATGTTGCTATTTCAATCCTATGAACCAAAGGATGAATTTTCAGAGACCTACTCAAAAACCCTTTGGTTATAGGAAGAAAGAAAAGAACCATGTGGCTAAGAAGGTTGTTAAATCTAAAAGCCACATGATGAAAAATAAAGTGGAAGACATTGTCAAGATCTGGATACCTAAAAGCACTAAAGCTGTTAGTACTACTACCTCAAATAGTGCTGCTGACAGTGATAGTGCTGCTAGAAGCAATACTACTGCTAAAAATGTTAGTGCTGCTAACATTGTTAGTACTTCTGCAAATGTTAATACTGCTAACTCAGTTAGTGCTGCCAACAAGGTTAATTCTGCCAAACCTGTTAGTACTGCTAACTCTGTTAGTACTTCTAAAGATAGTACTGCTTCTAGTATTAGTGCTGCTAGACCAATAATCTTGACAAAGTACTCAAATACCAAGTGTTCTGATTTTAAAAACCTTATTAAAAAGGAATGTAAGTATTTTGATGAGAAAGGGAGACCCAAGACCACTTTGGCTTGGGTCCCTAATCAATACTAATTGTCTAATCTAATGTGCAGGGCAACCAACAGCTCAAGGGGAAGAACATCTGGCATGTTGATAGTGGTTGCTCTAGGCACATGACAGGGAACATGTCTTGCTTCAAGAACTTCAAGAAGATTGATGGTGGGCATGTTGCTTTTGGGAATACTCCAGATGTAGGTAAAATCAGTGCTAAAGGTGATGTGACCAAAGGTAAAATGACCTTTGAAGATGTTTTCTACGTTGAACAGTTAAGGTACAACCTGTTAAGTGTATCACAGGTTTGTGACAAACAACATAGCATATTGTTTACAGATTCTGAATGTATTATCCTTGCTCCTGGATTCAAGGTAGTTGATGAAAAGATGATACTACTAAGAACCCCCAGAAAGGACAATGTATATTGTTTAGATATGGAAAGTGTTTCATCTGATTCATCCCTAAATTGTCTTGTTTCAAAAGACTCTCTGGATGAATCATCACTTTGGCACAGAAGGATGTGTCACATGAATTTTAATACAATAAATAAACTTGTTAAAAACAACCTTGTAAGAGGTTTGCCTTCTAAAGTCTATTCATGTGATGATCATTGTGTTGCTTGTCTTAAAGGCAAACAACACAAAACTTCTCATAAGTCCAAAGAGGTGAACACTATCTCTTCTTCTCTTCATTTATTGCATATGGATCTGTTTGGCCGTACAAATGTTATGAGCATAGGGAAGAAGGCATACTGTCTAGTTATTGTTGATGATTACTCTAGATTTACTTGGGTATATTTTCTAAGGACTAAGGATGAGACAAGTGGACTGATCAAATCCTTTATTCTAAGAATTGAAAACCAAACTAATCAAAAAGTAAAAATCATTAGGTCAGACAATGGTTCTGAATTTAAAAATATTGACCTAAACACCTTTTGTGAAGAAAAAGGAATTGAGAGACAATACAGTGCTCCTAGGACTCCACAACAAAATGGTGTTGCTGAGAGAAGGAATATGACACTGATTGAGGCTGTTAGATCTCTGTTGGCAGATTCTAAATTTCCAATAACTTTCTGGGCAGAAGCAGTTAACACTGCTTGCTATGTCCAAAACAGAGTACTAGTAGTCAAGCCTAAAAACAAGACACCTTATGAGCTTTTATATAAAAAAAACCCTTTATTGGATTTTTCAAACCTTTTGGGTGTCCTTGTACAATTCTCAATACCAAATCTCACTTAGGAAAGTTTAATAGCAAGGCAGATGATGGATTTCTTGTTGGTTACTCATCTCAGAGTAAGGCTTACAGAGTTTTTAATACTTCTTCTAGAATAATTGAGGAAAGTGACAATGTCAAATGCAACAAGAACACACCAAATCCTATTGGGTCTGGTCCTCAGTGGCTATTTGACATTGATTCACTAACTAACTCTTTTGGTTTCAGTAGTGATGATTATGCAGGATCAGGAGGTGGAGGATCAGGGGACACACAAGTTCAAGACATGATTCCTCAGTCTGTGATCTTTCCTATGCCTACAAAAGAACTTGTTGAAGTATGTGAAAAGGATACTACTTCTGAGTCAATTCAGAGTGAAGAAGAAAGAAGTGAAGAAGAATCTTCAGTCCATAAAGAGCTAGAAGTAGCTGAAGTGATCCCCTCAGCTGACTTAAATGATTCCAATCTAGAGGTGGGAATTCATGAAGAACGTAGTTTTCAGACTAGAACACAAAAGAATCATCCTCCAGAGCTGGTAATAGGAAACATCTCTTCTCCTATCATTACAATGAATCAAAGCAGACTTCAAGAGCTGCAGGATCAACAACACACAGTACTCTCCTGCTTTCTATCCCAGATTGAGCCTAAGAAGGCCCATGATGCAATGAAGGATTCAATTTGGATAGAAGCCAGGCAAGAAGAGTTACTTCAATTCAAACTACAGGATGTTTGGGACTTGGTGGACCTTCCAAAAGGTCAAAGAGCTATAGGTACCAAGTGGATTTTCAGGAACAAAAAGGATGAGAGAGGTATTGTGATCAGAAACAAAGCAAGGCTTGTGGCACAAGGGTACACTCAAGAAGAGGGCATATATTATGATGAAGTGTTTGCTCCAGTGGCAAGAGTAGAGGCAATTAGGCTGTTCCTAGCCTATGCCTCCTACATGAAGTTCAAGGTCTATCAAATGGATGTAAAGAGTGCCTTTCTGTATGGTACAATTGATGAAGAAGTATATGTCTGTCAGCCACCTGGTTTTGAAAATCCTACATATCCTGACAGAGTATACAAGCTGAAGAAAGCACTCTATGGTCTACATCAAGCCCCAAGAGCATGGTATGACACTCTGTCTACCTATCTCTTGGAGAATGGATTTGAAAGGGCATAATTGATAAGACCCTGTTTATTAAAAGAAGTAAGAAGGACATCCTACTAGTTCAGATCTATGTGGATGATATCATTTTTGGATCCACAAAAGATCAGATGTGTAGAGACTTTGAAGAGTTGATGCACAAGAGCTTTAAAATGAGTTCAATGGGTGAACTTAACTTCTTTCTTGGACTTCAAGTGAAACAGCAGACAAATAGGATCTTCATTAGCCAATCTAAGTATGTGCAAGACATCCTGGAGAAATATGGTTTAAAAGACTCAAAGCCAGCAATCACACCAATGGAAACTCACAAACAAATCACTGCTGATCTTGAGGGGGAGGATGTTGATGTCCATCTATACAGATCAATGATTGGATATCTCATGTATCTCACAGCCTCAAGACCAGACATCATGTTTCCAGTGTGTGTATGTGCCAGATTCTAAGTCAAGCCTAAACAATCACATCTTCAAGCTGTGAAGAGGATTTTCAGATACTTAAGAGGGAAACCTAGATTAGGTCTTTGGTATCCATATGAATCTTCATTTGACTTGATTACTTATTCAGATAGTGACTTGGGTGGTGCCAACATGGACAGAAAGTCTACTTCAGGGGGATGTCAACTATTGGGTGCAAGATTAGTGTCTTGGCAGTGTAAGAAACAAACCACAGTGTCCTTATCAACAATAGAAGCTGAGTATATTGTTGCTGCAAGTTGCTGCTCTCAGGTTCTATGGATTCAGAATCAGATGCTGGACTATGGGGTAACATTTCTTCACACTCCAATCTTTATTGACAATAGAAGTGCTATAAGCATTGTTAACAATCCAGTCAAGCACTCCAAAACAAAGCACATTGAGATCAGGTATCACTTTATCAGAGATTGCAATGAAAAAAAGCTCATTCAAGTTGCTAAAGTTCACACTAACAACCAGTTTGCAGATCTGTTCACAAAAGCTTTTGAAGTAGGAAGATTCACTTTCTTGGTCTCAAGTGTGGGCATGATCAACTCTGAATGAGCCCATGTTTTAAAAAGTGATCATATACCTGCTATTTTGGTTATCTGTGTGCTGCTAATCATATTTAACAGGAAGTTATTGCCTTGATCAGACCTTCATAAGCTTCAAAAAGAGTAAGTATGGTTAATACTGCCAGTGCATTGTTAATACTGCCAGTGCACAGTTAATACTGCTCTCAGTTAATACTGCTAGTTAGTTAATACTGCTAGTGGTTAATACTGCTCTCAGTTAATACTGCTAGGTAGTTAATACTGCTAGTGGTTAATACTGCTCTCAGTTAATACTGCTAGTCAGTTAATACTGCTCTCATTTAATACTTCTAGTCAGTTAATACTGCTCTAGGTTAATACTGCTTATGACCCGTATACTATAAATACCCTTTGCCCGCCTAAAAAGTTCATAACGACTCTTTGCATACTGTTCACTTGCGCTCTAACCCTTTTCTCTCAAGTACCAAGTTTTTCAAGCAAGAACATTCAAGAATCAATGGCATCCATGTCATTCGTAGATGAGCATAACAAGATTGCAATGCTACAGAAGCCCAAACAGGCCGCTGGATTCCACCAGATTGTGGATTTTCTCAAGACAAGCCACATTGCCTATGCTCTCACTGTATCGCCAACTATCTACATAGAGCATCAAAGGCAATTTTGGGCTAATGCCACCATTGTTACTGAGAATGGTGTGCAAATGATCAAGACAAGGGTGTGTGAAAAACCCTTAACAGTTACTGAAGAGGTGATACGCATCTGTCTACGTCTAGACGATGCTGCAGGTATAACCTCTATTCCTAATGAGGAATTATTCTCAACTTTGTCAAGAATGGGGTATGGAGGCCAGTTGGGTGGTTTTAAATTCTCAAAGGCTAAATTTTATACCCAATGGCGTTTTCTTGTTCATACCTTAATGCATTGTATTTCTAAAAAGACTATTGGATGGAGTGAGTTCAGTAGCACCATTGCTTATGCTTTGGTGTGCTTGGCCACTGCTAGAAAGTATAATTTTTCTCACATGATTTTTAATGATCTTGTCTCAAACCTGGGAAGTAAAAAGAGTTTTTATATGTACCCCAGGTTTGTCCAAGAAGTTATCACCCATGAATTGACGGACATGCCTCATTTTGATGAGGTATATGTACCAAAAATCCCCAAAGGTAAGATCTTTTCAAACATGAAAAGATCCCCTCTGGACTCGGAAGGAGTTGACACCCCATTGTTCTCTACAATGATGGTGGTGTCCCACACTGAAGAAGGTATGACAGCAGGGTCAAGGCCCTTATTAGACCATCGCACTGCTAGCCAAGTCCAACCTTCCCACTCTATATCTATCCCACAGTCCCTACTTCATAAGACCACTTCTCCAATTACCCAAACTTATACAAGGAAACAGGTAAAGAAGGTTCCTTCCCTTCTTGTACCTTCAACCACTGAGCCTTCAAGCCCTCTAAGGGAGAATTCTCCTTTAGAGAATATCCACAGGGAAACCACAAGGGTGTCTCCCAACCCCAAGGAGGTGCTCACTGAGGTGGAGGTTGAGCATATGGGTGCTAAGGCTGCCACTACTCCTGCTAGCACAGAGGAGGTCAGTGGTAACATACATAAGACCTTCCCCATGGCAACTTTGGGTGAGCAATCATCCAAAGGTCCCAGGTGCCAAGAAACCAAGGGGGTGGATAGTGCTTCTGCTAGGCAGAAGACTTCCACTACAAAAAGATCCAATGATCCTTCAAAAGAGGGTAACACTTCTGGAGAAGGTGAGGACAAATATGACTACTATGAATTGATGGAAGCAATGGGGAATATCAACATGGATGTGATCAACCAGGGCAAAGATATAGAAGAGCTGAAAAAGATAGTTCTGTCTCAACAAGTACAAATTGCCAAGTTAAAGAAAATGGTGACAAGGTTGGTGCAAAAGAAGAGGAGAAAACAGTTTGTTTTGAAGAAGAGGTCAGCTGATAAAGATGCTTCCAACAAGGGGGAGAAAGAGGCTGAAACAGAAAAAAGAAAGTACATCTGCTGAGAAGGCATTTGAGGTTGAGGGGGAGCAAGAGGCAGAAACAGAAAAGGAATCAGAATTTGCTCAAGCAGCAGAAACTGTTAATGCTGCTGAAGCAGCAGAAACAGTTAATGCTGCTAAATCAAAAGATGCAGCAGAAACAGAAGAAGCAGTAACAGGGCTCTCTGTAGAAGAATTGGAGATTGCAGAGACACTAGTAAAAGCCAAGAATGACACTCCTAAGGCTAGTCAAAAGGCCAAGGGAGTGGTCATCACTGAAGGAGGAATCTCAAAGAAAAGAAAAGAAACAAGTAAAGCAACTTTGAAGGATACAAAGGGAAAGGGAAAGGAAAATATTATTGAAACTGAACTGCCTTCAAAGAAAAGGAGTCAGATTGAAATGGATGAGGAAGTGGCAAAGCAGCTTCAAGAGCAAATGGAAAAGGAGGAACAACTTCAAACAGAAACAGATAGAGAGCTTGCACTGATTATGGCCAGAAAACTCAATGCAGAGTATCAAAAGAGCTTAAAAGCAGCAACTGAGGCCAAGAAATTACCTGTCAAAAGAATGCCAATTCAAAAGCAGAAAAGACAACCCTCCAAGACCTTTTTGGCCAATCAGGAAAGAAGAAGAACGATTAACTTCCTGAGAGGTGCAATTGGTGTCAAAGGGGAAATGTTTACCAATATGGCATACAGTCAAGTTGAGGATTTGTACAAGAAAGAAATGGCTAAGCTTCAAGGGGACTCCTCACAAAGGGAAGAGGCTGAAAGAAGAATGAAGGAGAGACATGATCTAAACATTCAGCAACCATTCCCTGAGGAAGTCACACCTACAAAAGAAAAGAAGGAAGAGCCTGAGAATGTAAGTGTAGAGGCTAAATCTACTAAGAGGGTAAAGACTATTGCTTCCAAGAAACAATTCAAGAAGCCAAGGGTGGCAGAAGCTGAAGAGGAGGCAGAACCTTTAGTCACACCTTCAGCAGAATCTGTGCAGAACCCAGAACAGTCTAATAAGCAATCAGATGAGCATATGGGGCTGTATATGACAATTCTAGAACCAGTTCAGGCTGTCCCAATCTCCATGAAGGCTCCAGAGATCATCTTTTGGGACATTCTAAGAGACAATGGAAAGGTTTTCTTCAGACTCAAAAGAGTTGGTGGTGCATTTGAAGCATATTCAACCTAGGGGAGAGTAATCAGAGGTTGTTCAAGAGCAGATATAGAGGAAATGTACAAAGTGGGAATGAAACTCTATGAGCCTGTGTTGAAAGGTATTGAAGAAAATCTTCTCAAAGTGGCAATGGAATACTTATGTATGATGTTTGAACCAGAGAAGGTGGTATACAGGATTAAAGATCTTCATCATGAGTATGGATTCAAGAAGATTGATCACTGGATGTTATTTGAAAACTGTGGTGTATACATGATTACTATTGACAAATGTTATCATGAATACTACCTGGTAGACAAAATTAATGATCATAACAAGGAGAAGCTAGAAGGGATGCTAAAAGCTAAACTAGTATGTACTAAGGATTCAGAAATGGCTAGAATTGTGGTGAGAAGAACTATCAATCAAAGTCTGGACCTAGATCCAAAATTGGGCAACTGATTATGAGGTGTTGAAAGCATCTTGAAGATTAGATCTGAAGAACTTGACTTCTCTTTCTAAAAAGTCAACTTAGGGGGAGATTGTTGGAAATTGAAGAAATGCTAAGTAAAGTTAATGCTGCTAGAAGAACTTGGTTACTACTTCTGGTTAGTACTTCTGATATTAATACTGTTAGTTGTAGATTAATGCTGCTCAACAAGATTAATACTGCCAGTTCAAAGTTAGTACTGCTTGAAGAGATTACTACTGCTGAGCATGGTTAGTACTGTTGGAGTTAATACTGCTCAGAGTATTAATGCTGCTGAGGAATAATGTTGCTTATATGATAAAGACTTCGCATGGAAGGATGACAGCTGGATGGACTGAAGATTATGGAAGTTTGGAGATAAAGATGGAAGTTTATATTGAAGATCTTTTATTCTTTTGTAATTATCTTTATCTTCAGTATATGTATAGAATAGTTTAGAATAATTTTATTAATTCTGAGTTTTAGCTTTTCATAGAGAGAATCAACCTCAAGGTTAGAACCCTGATTCTAGAGAAGTAGAATTCGTATTGGTGAGTCTGTTCATCAATATTGAGGTTGTGTGTTTAATCTTGTAACTTCAATTATTCAATACAAGTTTACAAGTTGTGATCATTTATTTACTGTTGCATTGTTTTTCAGAATATTAAAGTGCTATTCCGTAGCTTCTTTAATATTGTTTTCTGAGTGTGTGTTCTTGTTAAGAATTAAGATCCTGACACTTATTGCTCAGGAAAAAGAAGTTGTTAAACAAAAGTCAAAAACCTCTTTAGGTGGACCACTTTCCCTCATTTCAAAACAAAAATTTGAGTCAAAAGAAAGTCACAATGAAGAAACAAAGAACTCTACAGAAAATTCAAAAAGAAAATCCAAAAAGTCCATGATATCTGAAGAAAATGACCATTCAGACGCAGATGAAGACATTAATGCTTTTCCCAAATCTCTTGCCTTGATTACTCATCAATTCAACAAGAAGTTTGACAAGAAAGTTTTTGAAGGGAGGAGAGATGAAGAAAAAAGAAGAGAAAATCCATAAAGAAGATTTCAGAAAGCTGATTATCAACAAGAACCCAGATCCACTCTGCATAGTGATCAAAAGGGAGTTCATTTCATCAATCATGAAGCTGCTCAACAACCCAAAACTCATCAACCATTTCAACCAAAGTATCCTCAACCTTAGAGGTACTTCCAGCCCCAACCACAAGTTCAGAAGACAGAAACAATTGCTACTCTTCCACCAAACCAGAATGATGGAAAATGTTTCAGATGTGGAAAACCAGGCCATTTTTCTGCAAACTGCAGAGGTAGACTTGTCAAAGATCAATAGTACTACAAAAACAAGTACACATACAATATCAGAGAAAGGGTACTTGTTGCAGAAATGGAAGACTGGTTATCAGACTCCACCAGTGATGGAGAAGAAGAGACTACCAACCTCGTGGTATGACTATTGCAGATGGTGACCAGACTGATGGATCAACAAAGGAATGCTTTGCAAAGGTAAACTCTTCATCCACCTCTGAAAATGAACTAGAAATGGATGTTATTAAATTAAAAGATGAGTTTCAGAATTTAAAGCAAAAGCTCTTTGAAGAAAAGGAAAAGAGAAAGAAAATGACAAAAGATCTAAGCTTTTATAAAAGAGAAAAGGATCTTCTTGAGTCAGAAAAGAAAGATATTTTTGTTGAAAAATTTGAACTTGAAAATTCTCAGACACAAAAGGAAAAATCTTTTTCTGAGAAATTCAAAGAACTTTGTTGGGAACTGAAGAAAAGCTTAAGTATCATTAATGCTGCTAGTTCAGATTTACTACTGCTAGAAGACTTCAAAGTTAATACTGCTGAGTATTACTACTGCTAGTAGAATTAATACTGTTAGTCAAAGTTAGTGCTGCTTGAACAAAGTTAGTACTGCTTAGCTAGTTAGTGTTGCTAGTGGTTAGTGCTGCTTAGTAGTTAATACTGCCAAGCTGATTAGTGTTGCTTATAAGATGAAGATTCGAATTAGAAGAATGACAGCTGGATATTCTGAAGATATTCATGGAAGATATTCTGAAGATATTTTATTAATTGTAATTAGCTTTTATCTTCAGCATATATATAGTATTGTTTAGAATAGTTTAGTATGGTAGTTATAAAATCATTCATTCTAAGTTTTAGAGAAAATCAACCTCAAGGCATAAATCCTAATTCTAGAGAAGTAGAATTCATATTGAAAGAGCTTGTTCTTCAAGATTGAGGTTGAGTGTGTAATCTTGTGATTTGATAATTGAATACAAGTTTACAAGTTGTTGATCATATACTGTTTTGATTACTGTTACATTGAATATCAAAGTGTTATTCCACAACTTCTTTGATATTAGTTTATGAGAATTTATTCTTGTTGAGAATTCGATCCTGACAAGTGGTATCAGAGCTTGTTCTCTCAGAAACATCTATTCATTCATCATGGAAAATCTTGCAGAATCAAACAGTACTCTGGTCTCAAAGGTTCCAATGCTCAGACCCAATGAATTCGATATGTGGAAGATCAGAATCAAGCAGTACATACTCCTCACTAACTATTCTATGTGGGACATCATAGAGAATGGTCCTTCTGAAGAAGGAAAGATTGGTGCAGATGGAAAGAGAACTCCACTAAAAACTGATGCTGACAGAAAGATTAGACAGACAGAGATGAAAGCCTTGAGCACTTTGCTCTTGGCTATCCCCAATGAATATCAACACCAGTTCTGCAACTGCACTGATGCAGAGATGCTCTGGAATGCTCTGGAGAAGAGATTCTCAGGTACCAAAAGTACCAAGAGAAATCAGAAAGCCATTCTGAAGCAACAATATGAGAACTTTATATCAACTAAGAATGAGTCCATGACTCAAACTTTTGACAGGTTCAACAAGCTTATTGGTGAACTTGCTACAGTGGGAGTACAAATTGATCAAGATGATCTGAACAGAAAGTTTCTAAGGTCCCTGAGTGATGAATGGACCATGTATATTGTGTCTTTCAGACAGAATGATCAACTGGAAGAAAAGGAACTTGATGATCTCTATAATAATCTAAGAGTTTTTGAATATGAGGTAGAGGCTAAAAAGAGGCCTTCTGGATATATTCACAATGCTGCACTCCTTTCAGCATCAACTGATTCTACTTCCAACCCTGAGTCAGTTAGTGCTGCCAATGGAGCAAACCAAGAGAAAGGCACTAAAACTGTATTTGAGGCCTTTCTAGCAAGTCATGGAAACTCTTCTCTCATTAATGATGACTTGAAAAAACTCCATCCAGATGATCTTGAAGAGATGGACATTAAATGGCAGATGGCCATGCTCTCTATGAGAGTTAAGAAGTTCATCAAAAGAACTAGAAGGAACAACTTCTCACAAAGAAGAGAAGATGGAGCAGGTTTTGACAAGTCTAAGGTGGAATGCTATAAATGCCATCAGAAGGGACACTGTCAGGATCGAATTCTTAACAAGAATTAATACTCAGAAACTAATATCAAAGAAGTTGCGGAAAAACACTTTGATATTTGATAAAACAGTAATCAAAACACAGTATATAATATCAAACAGTAAACTTGTATTGAATGCTTAAAGCTACAAGATTACACACTCAACCTCAATATTGATGAACAGGCTCACCAATACGAATTCTACTTCTCTAGAATTAGGATCTATGCCTTGAGGTTGATTTCTCTCTAGAAAAACAATTATCTAAAGTTCTTTCTATCTATTCTATACATTCTATACATATACTGATAAAAGGATATTTACAAAGAATAAACAAATCTTCAGAATATATTCCATGTATATCTTCTAAGTATATCTTCAGTATATCCAGCTGTAGTACATTCCATCCGGATCTCTTTAGCAGCATTAACTATGCTTAGCAGCAGTATCCTCTTCCAGCAGCATTAACTGCAAGCAGTACTAACTACTAGCAGTACTAACTAGATAAGCAGTACTAACTTTGTTCAAGCAGTACTAACTTTAACTAGCAGTAGTAATTCTACTAGCAGTAGTAACACTTAGCAGTATTAATCTTCAACTTGTTCTAGCAGTAGTAACCACTCTTATACTAGCAGTAGTAACTACACTTGGTAGAATCTTCAGTTCCCAACAATCTCCCCCTAACTTGACTTTTAGAAGAGAAGTCAAGTTCTTCAGATATTCTTCCAGAAGATCTTTTTGATGCTCCCAAAACTCCAAAGATCATGCTCCTAGGTCTGGATTCAGCCCCAAACTCTGATTGATTATCCTCTGAATTAGGTACTTGGCCATTTCTGAATTTGGTGCACAACCCAACTTCTTCTTTAGCATGGCATGAACCTTCAGTCTGGTGTGATTATATACTCTATCCACTAGGAAGTATTCTGTGTGATTTTTATTCAAAGTCACTGCATATACTCCACTAGTTTCATATAGAGTCCAACTTGTGACTTCTTGAAACACACTCTTGATGACCTGGTCCACTTCTTCAGGTTTGAACATCATGCATAGATACTCCATCACCAGTTTTGTAAGAGAAATTCCTGGAGTATTCAGATGATCTGCATACAGCTTAATTCCTATGTCAAACATCTCTTCTATATCAGATCTAGAGCATTTTCTGACAATCTTGACCCAAGTGTTGAATACTTCATACTTATCACCCTTCCTCTTGAGTCTGATATAATCTTTTCCATCCATTGTCAGTATATCCCAGTGAATGATCTCAGGTGGCTTAACTCCAACAGGTTCTGCTGAAATTGGTTCAGGCACTTTGTCCATCACTACCATATACAAATTGACATCATCTTGAATTGATGACTCTGGTTGGATAGATGACTCTGGTGCCACTTCTTCTTCAGCAACCTTCTCAGCTTCTCCTTCAGATACTCTGGGCTTCTTAGTTGACTTTCTCCTAGCCATCATCTTTGTTCTTTTCAATGTCCTTAGATTTTCTCCCAGAGTGGCCTCTTTCTTAGGTGTAGTCTCTTGCTCATCTGGAAAGGGCTTTTGGAAATCAAAGTCATTGCTTTCTTTCATCCTCTTCTCCATTTCCACCCTTGCAGTTTCATTTCCTTGAAGTTTTTTCATCTCTGAATCATACAGCTCTTTAATTTTCTCAAAGGACATCTTTGAGAACATCTCCTTTCTGACTCCTACAGCACCTTTGAGAAATATAATCATCTTGTTTCTCTCTTGGGTACCTAGGAAAGTCTGTGAGGGTTGTCTCTTCTTTCCAGCCTTTTTCACCACTAATTTCTTCAGAGTTGCAGCTTTCTTTTGTGCAATTTCAGTTGCCAGACTCTGTTGATAAGCTTCATTCAGTTCAGCAGCCAGAGCCTTTGCCATCTCCCTGTCCTTTTCCATCTGAACTCTTTCTTCCTTTTCAAGATCCTCTTGCATCTTCCTGGCTAAGGCTTCATCTGATTCAACCAACCTTTGCTTCTTGACTGGTTGATCAGATTCTACCATCTTTGCCTTTCCTTTGTCTTTATTCATTTCCTTCTTACTGTTGTCTTTCTTGATTACTTCACCTTTTTCTTTGATGATTACTCCTTTGGTCTTTGAAGTGACCTTGGGAGTATCATTTTTGGCTTTGAGTAAGGTTTCTGCAATCTCAAGATCAGTTAATACTTCGGTCACCATTTCTGCTGCTTGTTTCTGTTCAGCAGTAGTAACTGTTTCTGCTGCTTGTTGTGTTTCTTTTTGCACTGATTCTTTTTCTGTTTCTTCTTTCTGCTCCCCCTCAACATCAAATTTGTTTCCATCAAGCTCCCCCTCTTTTGTAGCTTCTTCCATATTGATCTCCCCTTTTTGGGAGCATCATTTTCTGATATCCTTCTCCTTAGCACAAAATGTCTCTTCTTCTTTTTCTGTACTAGCTTCATAACCAATTCCTTGAGTTTGGTAATCTGCACCTGTTGGGACAAGATGACCAATTTCATTTCTTCAAGCTCTTTGCCTTGGTTGATGACATCTTGGTTGATGTTTCCCATTGCTTCCATCAATTCTTCATAGTTATATCTGTCCTCACCTTCTCCAGGAGTGTTACCCCCTATTGAAGGATCATTGGATCTTTTTGAAGTGGAAGTCTTCTGCCTAGCAGAAGCACTATCCACCCCCTTGGTTTCTTGGCACCAGGGACCTTCAAATGATTGCTCATTTAAAGTTGCCATGGGGGAGGTCTTATTGATGTTACCACTTTCCTCCTCTGTGCTAGCAGGAGTAGTGGCAGCCTCATCACCCATATGCTCTACCTCCTCCTCAGAGAGCACCTCCTTGGGGTTGGGAGACACCCCTGTGGGTTCCCTTTGGATATTCTCTAAAGGAGTATTCTCCCTTAGAGGGCTTAAAGGCTTAGGGGATTCTGGTACAAGAAGGGAAGGAGCCTTCTTTACCTGTTTTCTCTTATAAGTATGGGAAATTGGAGAGGTTGGTTTTGTAAGAATGGACTGGGGAATAGTTTTTGAGTGAGAAGGTTGGGCTTGGCTAGCAGTGGGATGGTCTAATGAGGGCCTTGACCCTGCTGCCATACCTTCAGTGTTTTGGGACACCACCATCATTGTAGAGAACAATGGGGTGTCAACTCCTTCCGAGTCCCCAGCAGATCTTCTCATATTTGAGAAGACCTTGCCTTTTGGGGGTTTAGGTACATATACCCCAACAGGTTGAGGTATGTCCGTCAATTTCTGGTTAATTACTTCTTGAACAAACCTGGGATACATAAAGAAACTCTTTTTGTTTCCCATATTTGATACAAGATCACTGAAAATCATCTTTGAAAAATTGTACCTTCTGGATGTAGCCAAGCATACCAAAGCATATGCAATTGGACTGCTGAACTCACTCCATCCAGTGGTCTTTTTGGAGATGCAATGCATCAGGGTATGAACAAGAAAACGCCATTGGGGTGAAAACTTTGCTTTTGAGAATTTGAAAACTCCCAATGGGCCTCCATACCCCATTCTAGTAAGATTGGAAAACAGTTCATCATTAGAGATAGACGTTATACCAGAGGCATCGTCTAGACGTAGACTGATGCGAATGACCTCTTCAGTAACTGTTAATGGCTTGCCACACACAGTTGTCTTTATCATTTGCACACCATTTTCAGCAACAATGGTGGCATTTGCCCAGAACAACCTCTGATGTTCGATGTAGATGGTAGGGGCAACAGTGAGAGCATGTGCAATGTGACTTGTCTTGAGGAAATCCACAATCTGGTGGAATCCTTCTGCTTGTTTGGGCTTCTGCAGCATTGCGATCTCATTGTGCTCATCGATAAAAGCCATGGATGCCATTGAACAGAGATTTTCTTGCCTGGAATACTAGGTTCTTGAGAGAAAAAGGATTAGAAGAGCAAGTGAACAGTATGCAAAGAGTCGTTATGAACGTTTAGGCGGGCAAAGGGTATTTATAGTATTTGGATTAAAAGCAGTATTAACCTAGAGCAGTATTAACTAACAAGCAGTATTAACTAACTAGCAGTATTAACTGAGAGCAGTATTAACTACGAGCAGTATTAACTAACTAGCAGTATTAACCAACTAGCAGTATTAACCAACTAGCAGTATTAACCAACTAGCAGTATTAACCAACTAGCAGTATTAACCAACTAGCAGTATTAACCAACTAGCAGTATTAACCAACTAGCAGTATTAACCAACTAGCAGTATTAACTAACTAGCAGTATTAACCAACTAGCAGTAGTAATTCAACTAGCAGTATTAACCAACTAGCAGTATTAACCAACTAGCAGTATTAACTAACTAGCAGTATTAACCAACTAGCAGTATTTACCAACTTACTCCTTGAAGCTTAGGTTGAATTGAGTACTGCTTTGTATGCCCTGAAAAGGTAGATTAGTAGCACCAAGAAACTATAATATGCAGTTATATTTCCACTTTTTGAGATAAAGCTTATTCAGTGTTGATCATTCCCATACTTGTTACCAAGAATGTGAATCTACCCACATCAAAAGCTTTGGTGAATAGATCAGCAAACTGGTTGTCAGTATGAACTTTCACAACTTGAATAAGTTTCTTTTCATTACAGTCTCTTATGAAGTGATACCTGATCTCAATGTGCTTAGTCTTAGAGTGCTTGACAGGATTATTTACAATGCTGATAGCACTGCTATTATCAATATAGATGGGAGTGTGTAGAAAGGTTACCCCATAGTCCAACATTTGATTCTGAATCCATAAGACCTGAGCACAGCAACTTGCAGCTGCTATGTACTCTGCTTCTGTTGTAGATGTGGACACTGTGGTTTGTTTCTTGCACTGCCATGAAACTAGTCTAGCACCCAAGAACTGACATCCTCCAGAAGTAGACTTTCTGTCCAAGTTTGCCCCACCTAGATCACTGTCTGAGTATGCAATTAGGTCAAAGGGTGAGTCATGAGGATACCAAAGTCCCAATCTGGGTTGACCTTTGAGATATCTGAATATCCTCTTAACAGCTTGAAAGTGAGATTGCTTTGGCCTAACTTGGAATCTTGCACACACACAGACTGGAAACATTATATCAGGCCTTGATGCTGTGAGATACATGAGAGAGCCAATCATAGATCTGTAATGATGCACATCCATATCCTCCCCCTCAAGATCTGCAGTTATCTGCTTGTGTGTTTCCATAGGTGTACTGGCAGGTTTTGAATCTGAGAAACCAAACTTGATTAAAATGTCCTGCACATACTTGGACTGACATATGAAGATGCCATCTGACTTCTGTTGAACTTGGAGTCCAAGGAAGAAAGTAAGTTCCCCCATGGAACTCATTTTAAACCTTTGATGCATTAGGTCCTCAAACTCCTTGCACAAGATATCTTTTGTAGATCCAAAGATAATGTCATCAACATAAATTTGGACCAACAAGATATCCTTCTTCTTTCTCTTGATAAATAGAGTCTTATCAATGACTCCTCTTTCAAAGCCATTGTCCAAGAGGTAGGATGACAGAGTGTCATACCATGCTCTTGGAGCTTGATGCAGTCCATAAAGAGCTTTCTTCAATTTGTATACTCTGTCTGGATAGCTTGGGTTTTCAAACCCTGGTGGTTGACAGACATATACCTCTTCTTCAATTGAACCATAGAGGAAAGCACTCTTTACATCCATTTGATAGACTTTGAAGTTCATGTAAGAAGCATAGGCTAGGAATAATCTGATAGCTTCTATCCTAGCCACAGGTGCAAAGACTTCTTCATAATCTATCCCCTCTTCTTGAGTATACCCTTGAGCCACTAGTCTTGCTTTGTTCCTTATGACAATTCCTCTTTCATCTCTCTTGTTCCTGAATATCCACTTTGTGCCAATAGCTCTGTGACCTTTAGGAAGGTCTACCAGATCCCATACATCTTGTAGTTTGAACTGTAGCAACTCTTCTTGCATTGCTTCTATCCAGCTGGATTCTTTCATTGTATCATGTGCCTTTTTAGGCTCAAGCTGGGATAGAAAGCAGGACAACACTGTATGTTGTTGATCTTGCATTTCTTGAAGTCTGCTCTGGTGTCTAGTCATCATAGGAGATGATATATCTCCTATTACCAGCTGTGGAGGATGATTCTTTTGAACTCTGGTGTTATGACTAGGTTCTTCATTAACATTAGCTTCTAGATTGGAGTCATTCAACTCAACTGAAGTGTTTTCAGCTGCTTCTTCTGATTCTTTATCTCCTTCATTCTCTTCATCTCTACTCTGACTTGGTTCAGTAGCTTGTTCTATTTCACAGTCTTCAAAAGAATTCACTGTGGGAGTGGGAAAGATCACTGATTTAGATACACTTTCTTGAACTTGTGTAGTCCCTGATCCTTCACCTCCTGAACCTGCATGATCATCACTACTGAAACCAAAGGAGTTAGTTAGTGAATCAATGTCAAATAGCCATTGAGGACCAGTTCCAATAGGATTTGGTGTGTTCTCATTGCATTTGACATTGTCACTTTCTTCAATTATTCTAGTAGATGAATTGAAAACTCTGTAGGCCTTACTTTGAGATGAATAACCAACCAGAAATCCATCATCTGCTTTGCTATCAAACTTACCTAAGTGAGTTTTGGTATTGAGAATGGTACAAGGACACCCAAAAGGTTTGAAAAATCCAATAAAGGGTTTTCTTTTATTTAAAAGCTCATATGGTGTCTTGTTCTTTGGCTTAACTACTAGAACTCTGTTTTGGACATAACAGGCAGTATTAACTGCTTCAGCCCAGAAGGTAATTGGCAGTTTTGAATCAGCCAACAGAGATCTAGCAGCCTCTATTAGTGTCCTATTTCTCCTTTCAGCAACACCATTCTGTTGAGGAGTTCTAGGAGCACTATACTGTCTCTCAATTCCTTTTTCCTCACAAAAGGTGTTTAGATCAAAATTTTTGAATTCAGTCCCATTATCTGATCTAATGACTTTTACTTTTTGATTAGATTGGTTTTCAATTCTCAGGATAAAGGACTTGATCAGTCCACTTGTCTCATCCTTAGTCCTTAGAAAATATACCCAAGTGAATCTAGAGTAATCATCAACAATAACCAAGCAGTAAGATTTCTTGCCTATACTCATCACATTTGTAGGGCCAAATAGATCCATGTGCAATAACTGGAGACAAGAAGAAATAGAATTTATCTCTTTGGTCTTATGAGAAGTTTTATGCTGCTTGCCTTTAAGACAAGCAACACAATGATCATCACATGAAAAGACTTTAGAAGGTAAACCTCTTACAAGGTTGTTTTTAACAAGTTTGTTCATAGTCTTAAAATTCATGTGACACATCCTTCTGTGCCAGAGAGATGATTCATCTATAGAAGCTTTTGAAACAAGACAATTTAGAGATGAATCACTTTTAACATTTTCCATATCCAGACAGTATACATTGTCCTTTCTTGGAGTTCTTAGTAGTATCATGCTTTCATCAACTACTTTGAACCCTGGAGCAAGGATCATACATTCAGTATTTGTAAATAATATACTATGTTGTTTGTCACAAACCTGTGATACACTTAACAGGTTGTATTTTAATTGATCAACATAGTAGACATCCTCAAATGTCATCTTACCTTTGGTGACATTACCTTTTCCACTTATCTTACCACCAGTAAGATTGTCTCCAAAAGCAACATGTCCTCCATTAATGTGCTTGAAATCCTGAAGGCATGACATGTTGCCTGTCATGTGCCTTGAGCAACCACTATCAACATGCCATATGTTCTTTCCCTTGAGCTGTTGGTTGCCCTGCACATTAGATAAGTCAGTTAGTATGAATTAGGAACCCAAGCCAAAGTGGTCTTGGGTACCCCTTTCTCATCAAAATACTTGCATTCCTTTTTGACAAGATTCTTGAATTTTAACTCCTCATTCTTGGAGTATTTTGTCACTATTATAGGCTTAGGAACAGTTGTGCTGGTAACAGTACTGGTTTTAGAGGTATTGACTGCCTTTGCAGCACTTGCATGCTTAGCAGTACTAACCTTGTTAGCAGAAGTAACAGTGCAAGCAGCAGTAACTGTGTTGGCAGTATTAACCTTCGAAAAGATACTAACTGTATTAGCAGCATTAATGTTTTTAGCAGTACTAACACAGGTAGCAGCAGTAAAACCTTCAGCAGCACTAACCCTGTCAGCAGTACTAACAGTTTTAGTGCTTTTGGGCACCCACATTTTAATGCTTTCTTTAAAAATTCTTTTCTTTATGGGGCCTCCTTTTTTAACATGTTTCTTTCCAGCCTTTCTATAATCAACAGACTTTTGCTTACATCTTTGAAAGATCATCTGTTGATTGATAGGATTGAAAAAACAAGATTTGGCCAGATGATTTAGCTTGCCACATATGAAGCAAGGTTTTGGTCTATTGATTTTATTCAGATCAACTCCTTGCTTCTGAGCCCATTGATTATTCCAGTTTCTTTGATTTCCTCTTTTTAAACCAGAATGTAGGCTCTTTGCTTTATTGCAATCACACTGTTTACTAGATGCAGGATTCACAACTGTGGTCTGTTTGTAATGGACCTTATTGTCTTTTCCTTTGGTCTTTTCTATTTCCTTGGATTTTATCCAGTCTTTCCCACATCCCTCATTGGTGATTATCTTGTTTTCTTCATGGATTTCTTTACCTATCTTTTTATCTCTCTTCATGCTGGCTTCTTTCTCAGTAATATCCTTAATCACTACTTCATCCAGAGGGTCTATCTTAAAGGCCTTATCAGATAAGTCCTTATTCTCCTTGGTTTCTAACAGATCTGAAGTAGGAGAGATATAATTGTTGTTATAAGGAGGAGGTGTACTGTTGTATCCAAGACCAGGCTTCATCTTATCATGAATCTGAGCCTTTAGAAGAGAATCCATTGCCTTTGAAGCATATGAAAACTTTTCTACGTCAAGTTTGACTTTGGACAATTCCTCCTTTAGTTTATCACTCTCTTCTAAGGATTTGGACAGTTTAGTCTCTAATTCATTCTTCTCCCACTTCCAGTAGTTAGTATCATAAGAGTGTTGAAGTTCATTGGCTTGAAAGCCTTTGATTTGTTCTTCAAATCTCTCAACTATTAGAACATAGTCTCTTCTATCCTTTTCTAACCTTTTGAGGTCATCACACATACTTTGATTGTGATCCCTGTATCTTTTGACAGTGTCAATGCAAGTTTTAGAGCAAAGGTTAGAAATTACCTCAGATGGGAGATCAGATACTTCTGCCATAAGAGCTTGATTCTGAATGGCTTCCTCAGCTTGATCACTCCAGTCAAATCCCATTCCTTGTTGAGAAACAAGGGCTTGAGCAGGATTCTTGTTCTGAGTGTAGCCTCCATTCTGGGCTTGTTGGTGGTTGTTGTTGGACACAGCATTCCTGCATTCTCTAGCAAAGTGTCCTTTCATGTGACACTTGTAGCATTCCACCTTGGTTTTGTCAAAACCAGCTCCATCTTCTCTTCTTTGGGAGAAGTTATTCCTACCTGTTCTTTTAATGAACTTCTTCACCCTCATAGATAGCATGGCCATCTGCCATTTTATATCCATCTCTTCCAGATCATCAGGGTGAAGTTGATCCAGATCATCATTGATTAATGAAGTGTTACTATGACTGGACAGGAAGGCTTCAAAGATTGTTTCAGATCCCTTTTCTGAACTTGCTCCACCAGAAATACTAACTGCTTCAGGAATGGCAGTAGTATCAGTTGCTGCTGAAAGAAGTGCAGAATTGTGGACATATCCAGTAGGTTTCTTCTTGATCTCTACCTCAGTTTCAAAAACTCTTAGATCATTGTATAGATCATCAAGTTCTTTCTCCTCCAGATTGTCACTCTGCCTGTAAGAGACAGTGTACATAGTCCATTCATCCCCAAGAGATCTGAGGAATTTTCTATTGATGTCATCTTGATCCATCTTTACTCCAACAGTGGCCAGTTCTCCAATGAGTTTGTTGAACCTATCAAAAGTTTGAGTCATGGACTCATTCTTTGATGAAGTAAAATTTTCATATTGCTGTTTAAGAACATCTCTTTGATTTCTCTTGATACTCTTAGTTCCAGCAAATCTTTTCTCTAGAGAATTCCAGAGAATTTGAGCATCAGTGCAGTTGCAGAATTGATGCTGATATTCATTAGGGATTGCCAAGAGCAGAGTACTCAAGGCCTTCATCTCTGTCTGCCTAATCTTTCTTTCTCCATCTGTCTTTGGTGGAGGTCTTTTTCCATCTGGTCCTATTCTTCCAGCTTCAGAAGGACCATTCTCAATGATATCCCACATTGAGTAGTCAGTGAGAAGAATATATTGCCTGATCCTTATTTTCCACATGTCAAACTCCCTGGGTTTGAGCATTGGAACCTTGGAGACCAAACTGCTGCTTGATTCTGTATGATTTTCCATGATAGATGTTTCTGATTCAATAGGCTCTGATACCACTTGTCAGGATCGAATTCTTAACAAGAATTAATACTCAGAAACTAATATCAAAGAAGTTGCGGAAAAACACTTTGATATTTGATAAAACAGTAATCAAAACACAGTATATAATATCAAACAGTAAACTTGTATTGAATGCTTAAAGCTACAAGATTACACACTCAACCTCAATATTGATGAACAGGCTCACCAATACGAATTCTACTTCTCTAGAATTAGGATCTATGCCTTGAGGTTGATTTCTCTCTAGAAAAACAATTATCTAAAGTTCTTTCTATCTATTCTATACATTCTATACATATACTGATAAAAGGATATTTACAAAGAATAAACAAATCTTCAGAATATATTCCATGTATATCTTCTAAGTATATCTTCAGTATATCCAGCTGTAGTACATTCCATCCGGATCTCTTTAGCAGCATTAACTATGCTTAGCAGCAGTATCCTCTTCCAGCAGCATTAACTGCAAGCAGTACTAACTACTAGCAGTACTAACTAGCTAAGCAGTACTAACTTTGTTCAAGCAGTACTAACTTTAACTAGTAGTAGTAATTCTACTAGCAGTAGTAACACTTAGCAGTATTAATCTTCAACTTGTTCTAGCAGTAGTAACCACTCTTATACTAGCAGTAGTAACTACACTTGGTAGAATCTTCAGTTCCCAACAGACACTTTGCTAGAGAATGCAGAAGTGGAATGCCTCAAAACAATAACCACCAACAAGCTCAATCGGGAAGCTTCAATAATAACAGAAACTCTGCACAAGCCCTTGTCTCTCAACAAGGCATGGGATTTGATTGGAGTGATCAAGCTGAAGAGGCCATCCAGAACCAAGCTCTAATGGCAGAGGTGTCAGATCTCCCAACAGAGGTAACTTCCAATCTTTGTTCTCAAAATTGCATTAACACTGTTAAAAGGTACAGGGATCACAACCAGACCATGAGCGATGGCCTGAAGAGATTAGAAAAGGACATAAAAGATTATGTTAGGATTGTTGAGAGATTTGAAGAGCAGATTAAGGGTTTTCAAGCTAATGAGCTTCAACACTCTTATGACACAAACTACTGGAAGTGGGAGAAGAATGACTTAGAACTTCAACTGACCAGATCCAAAGAAGAGAGTGAAAAGCTAAGAGGAGAGCTAGCTAAAGTCAAAATAGATGTAGAAAAGTTTTCCAATGCTTCCAAAGCAATGGATTCTTTGCTACAAACTCAGATTCATGATAAACTGAGAAGAGGAATAGGGTACAATACCACACTACCACCCTATAACAACAACTACATTCCTCCTAGTTCAGATTTGTTAGAAACAAAGGATAGGAAGGACCTACCTAAGGGAGCCACTGAGATAGATCCCTTAGATGAAGTAGTTGTTAAGGATAAAACTGAGAAAGAAGTTGTCAAGGATAAAGACAACACTGTGAGTGGTGAGATTCCTATACAAAACCACATAATCACCAATGAGGGATGTGGAAAGCATTGGATCAAGTCCAATGAGATAGAGAAGACTGAGGGAAAGAACAAGAAGGTTCACTATAAGCAGACCACTGTTGTGAACCCTATCCCTTGCAAGCAGTGTGCATGCAATAAATTTGAGCCCCAAAAACATGATAAACCAAGGGGAAATCAGAGAAACTGGAACAATCAATGGGCACAAAAGCAAGGCATTGATCTGAGTAAAATCAATAGACCAAAACCTTGTTTTATTTGTGGAAAGTTAAACCATTTGGCTAAGCATTGTTTCTTTAACCCTATTAACCAAGAAATGAACTTTCAAAGATTTGTGCAAAAACCTGTTGGTTATAGGAGGGCTGGAAAGAAACATGTGATGAAGAAATCTGTTGAAACTAAAGGCCCCATAGGGAAAAAGGTTTTAAAAGAAAGCATTAAAATGTGGGTGCCTAGAAGCACTAAAACTGTTAGTACTGCTGACAGGGATAGTGCTGCTGGAAGCATTACTGCTGCTACCAGTGTTAGTACTGCTGAAAATATTAATGCTGCTAATACTGTTAGTACCTCTTCAAAGGTTAATACTGCCAACATAGTTACTGCTGCTAACACAGTTAGTACTTCTAACAAGGTTAGTACTGCTAAGCATGCAAGTGCTGCTAAGGCAGTTAGTACTTCTAAAACCAGTACTACTTCTAACAAAAATGTTTCCAAGCCTATCATAGTGACAAAGTACTCCAGAAATGAGGAGTCAAAGTTTAAAAATCTTGTCAAGAAAGAATGCAAGTATTTTGATGAGAAAGGGGTACCCAAGACCACTTTGGCTTGGGTTCCTAATTCATACTAACTGATTTATCTTATGTGCAGGGCAACCAACAGCTCAAGGGAAAGAGCATATGGCATGTTGATAGTGGTTGCTCTAGGCACATGACAGGCAACATGTCATGCCTTCAGGATTTCAAGCATATAAATGGAGAACATGTTGCTTTTGGAGATAATCTTACCGGTGGTAAAATAAGTGGAAAAGGTAATGTTACAAAAGGTAAGATGACATTTGAGGATGTCTACTATGTTGATCAGTTGAAGTACAACCTGTTAAGTGTATCACAGGTTTGTGACAAACAACATAGCATATTATTTACAAATACAGAGTGTATGATCCTTGCTCCAGGGTTCAAAGTAGTTGATGAAAGCATGATACTACTTAGAACTCCAAGAAAGGACAATGTTTATTGTCTAGATATGGACAATGTTGATAGTGATTCATCCCTGAACTGTCTTGTTTCAAAAGCTTCTGTGGATGAATCCTCTCTTTGGCACAGAAGGACGTGTCACATGAACTTCAAGACTATGAACAAACTTGTTAAAAACAACCTTGTAAGAGGTTTACCTTCAAAAGTATTTTCATATGATGATCATTGTGTTGCATGTCTTAAAGGCAAACAACACAAAACTTCTCATAAGACCAAAGAGTTAAACACAATTTCTTCTTGTCTCCAGTTATTGCATATGGATCTGTTTGGTCCTACAAATGTTTTGAGTATAGGCAAGAAATCTTACTGCTTGGTTATTGTTGATGATTACTGCTTGGTTATCCTAAGAAATCCTTTATCCTAAGAATTGAAAACCAAACTAATCAAAAAGTAAAAGTCATTAGATCAGATAATGGGAATGAGTTTAAAAATTTTGATCTAAACACCTTCTGTGAAGAGAAAGGCATTGAGAGACAATATAGTGCCCCTAGGACTCCTCAACAAAATGGAGTTGCTGAGAGGAGAAATAGGACACTAATAGAGGCTGCTAGATCTCTATTGGCTGATTCAAAACTGCCAATTACCTTCTGGGCTGAAGCAGTTGATACTGCTTGTTATGTCCAAAACAGAGTTCTAGTGGTCAAGCCAAAGAACAAGACCCCTTATGAGCTTTTAAATAAAAGAAAACCTTTCATTGGTTTTTTTAAACCTTTTGGGTGTCCTTGTACAATTCTCAATACCAAATCTCACTTAGGTAAGTTTGATAGCAAAGCAGATGATGGATTTCTTGTTGGTTACTCAACTCAGATTAAGGCTTACAGAGTCTTTAACTCTTCTTCTAGAATAATTGAAGAAAGTGACAATGTCAAATGCAATGAGAACACACCAAATCCAATTGGGTCTGGTCCTCAGTGGCATTGACTCACTAACTAACTCTTTTGGTTTCAGTAGTGATGATTATGCAGGTTCAGGGAGTGGAGGATCAGGGACTACACAAGTTCAAGAAAGTATATCTCAATCTGTGATCTTTCCCATACCCACAGTGGATCCTGTTGAAGACTGTGAAAAGGAACCAGCTACTGGACCAAGTCAAATTGAAGAAGAAAGCAGAGATGAGGAGACTCAAGAAAATAAAGAACCAGAAGTAGCTACTGAAAACACTTCAGTTGAGTTGAATGACTCTAATCTAGAGGTGGAACTTAATGAAGAACCTAGTCATCACAGCAGAATTCAAAAGAATCATCCTCCACAGCTGGTAATAGGGGATATATCTTCTCCTATGATGACTAGAAATCAAAGTAGGCTTCAAGAAATGCAAGACCAACAACATACAGTGCTATCTTGCTTATTATCCCAGCTTGAGCCTAAAAAGGCACATGATGCTATGAAAGAATCCAGTTGGATAGAAGCCATGAAAGAAGAGCTACTGCAGTTCAAGCTGCAAGATGTTTGGGATCTGGTAGACCTTCCTAAAGGCCAAAGAGCAATAGGAATAAAATGGGTCTTCAGGAATAAGAGAGATGAAAGAGGCATAGTCATAAGGAACAAAGCAAGGTTGGTGGCTCAAGGGTACACACAAGAAGAGGGAATAGACTATGATGAAGTATTTGCACCTGTGGCCAGAATAGAAGCAATTAGATTATTCCTGGCTTATGATTCTTATATGAAATTCAAAGTCTATCAAATGGATGTGAAAAGTGCATTTCTTTATGGCTCAATTGAAGAAGAAGTATATGTCTATCAACCACCAGGGTTTGAAAACCCAAGCTATCCAGACAGGGTATACAAATTGAAGAAAGCACTTTATGGACTACATCAAGCTCCAAGAGCATGGTATGACACTCTCTCATCCTATCTCTTGGAAAATGGCTTTGAAAGAGGAGTCATTGATAAGACTTTATTCATCAAGAGAAAGAAGAAGGATATCCTGCTGGTCCAAATCTATGT
This sequence comes from Arctium lappa, assembly GCA_023525745.1. Lineage (NCBI taxonomy): Eukaryota > Viridiplantae > Streptophyta > Magnoliopsida > Asterales > Asteraceae > Arctium > Arctium lappa. The sequence continues at coordinate 55,544,804 of CM042049.1, read as the reverse complement.
TGATGATATCATCTTTGGATCTACAAGAGACAACATGTGCAAGGAGTTTGAGGAATTAATGCATCAAAGGTTCAAAATGAGTTCCATGGGGGAACTTACTTTTTTCCTTGGACTCCAAGTTCAACAGAAGTCAGATGGAATCTTTACCTGTCAGTCCAAGTATGTGCAGGACATTCTAACCAAGTTTGGTTTCTCAGATTCAAAACCTGCCAGCACACCTATGGAGACACACAAGCAGATAACAGATATCTTGAGGGGGAGGATATGGATGTTCATCACTATAGATCTATGATTGGCTCTCTCATGTATCTTACAGCATCTAGGCCAGATATAATGTTTCCAGTCTGTATATGTGCAAGATTCCAAGTTAGGCCAAAGCAATCTCACTATCAAGCTGTTAAAAGGATATTCAGATATCTCAAAGGGCAATCCAGGTTGGGACTTTGGTATCCTCATGACTCATCCTTTGACCTGCTTGCATACTCAGATAGTGATCTAGGTGGAGCAAACTTGGACAGAAAATCTACTTCTGGAGGATTTCAGTTTTTGGGTGCAAGACTAGTTTCATGGCAGTGCAAGAAACAAACCACAGTATCCACATCTACAACAGAGGCAGAGTACATAGCAGCTGCAAGTTGCTGTTCTCAAGTCTTATGGATTCAGAATCAAATGCTGGATTATGGGGTAACCTTTCTACACACTCCAATTTTTATTGATAATAGCAGTGCTATTAGCATTGTGAATAATCCTGTCAAGCACTCAAAGACAAAGCACATTGAGATCAGGCATCACTTCATAAGAGACTGTAATGAAAAGAAACTTATTCAAGTTGTAAAAGTTCACACTGATAACCAGTTTGCTGATCTATTCACTAAAGCTTTTGATATGGGTAGATTCACTTTCTTGGTAACAAGTGTGGGAATGATCAACTCTGAATAAGCCCCTTCTCAAAAAGTAGTTATATTCCTGTATATTGTTTATTCTTTGTGTTACTAATCTTCTTTTTCAGGATATATATAGCAGTACTCAGTGTATCACAAGCTTAAGAGAGTAAGTATGGTTAATACTGCCAGTACAGTTTTAATACTGCTAGTGGTTAATACTGCTTTCAGTTAATACTGCTTTCAGTTAATACTACTTTCAGTTAATACTGCTCTAGGTTAATACTGCTTATAATCCGAATACTATAAATACCCTTTGCCCGCCTAAAAGTTCATAACGACTCTTTGCATACTGTTCACTTGCGCTCTAACCCTTTTCTCTCAAGTACCAAGTTTTTCAGGCAAGGAAATCTCAGTTCAATGGCATCCATGGCATTCATCGACGAGCACAATGAAATCGCGATGCTCCAAAAGCCAAAACAAGCTGCAGGTTTTCATCAGATAGTCGACTTTCTGAAGTCCAGCCACATTGCCCATGCTCTCACTATATCTCCTACTATCTTCATAGAGCATCAGAAGCAATTATGGGCAGATGCCACCATTGTTACTGAGAATGGTGTGCAAATGATCATGACGAAGGTGTGTGGCAAGCCATTAACAGTTACTGAAGAGGTAATTCGCATCAGTCTACGTCTAGACGATGCCTCTGGTATAACTTCTATCTCTAATGATGAACTGTTTTCTACTCTTTCAAGAATGGGGTATGGAGGCCCATTGGGTGTGTTCAAGTTCTTAAAAGCAAAATTTTCACCTCAATGGCGTTTCTTTGTCCATACCCTTATGCATTGTATCTCTAAAAAGACTACTGGATGGAGTGAGTTCAGTAGCACCATTGCTTATGCTCTGGTATGCTTAGCCACTGCCAGAAAGTATAATTTTTCCCAAATGATTTTCAATGATCTTGTCTCAAACTTGGGAAACAAAAAGAGCTTTTATATGTACCCCAGGTTTGTTCAAGCAGTTATCACCCACGAATTGACGAATATTCCTCATTTTGATGGGATATATGTACCAAAACCCCCTAAAGGCAAGGTTTTCTCAAATATGAGAAGATCTGCTGGGGACTCGGAAGGAGTTGACACCCCATTGTTCTCTACAATGATGGTGGTGTCCCAAACTGATGAAGGTATGGTAGCAGGGTCAAGGCCCTCATTAGACCAACCCACTGCTAGCCAATCCCAACCTTCTCACTCTAAATCAATTCCCCAGTCTCTTCTTGATAAACCAACTTTACCAATCACCCAAACATACAAAAGGAAACAGGTAAAGAAGGCTCCTTCCCTTCTTGTACCAACAACCCCTAAGCCTTTAAGCCCTCTAAGGGAGGATTCTCCCTTAGAGAATATCTACAGGGAAACCACAAGGGTGTCTCCCAACCCAAAGGAGGTGCTCTATGAGGAGGAGGTTGAGCATATGGGTCCTGAGGCTGCCACTACTCCTGCTAGCACAGAGGAGGACAGTGGTAACATACATAAGACCTCTCCCATGGCAAATTTGAATGAGCAATCATTCAAAGGTCCCCGGTGCCAAGAAACCAAGGGGGTGGATAGTGCTTCTGCTAGGCAGAAGGCTTCCACTACTAAAAGATTCCATGATCCTTCAAAAGGGGGTAACACTCCTGGAGAAGGTGAGGACAGATATGACTATCTTGAATTGATGGACACAATGGCCAACATCAACAGGGATGTCATCAAGCAGGGAAAAGATATTGAAGAGCTGAAACTGGTCATTCTGTCTCAACAAGTACAGATTACCAAATTGAAGAAATTGGTGACAAGATTGGTCCAGAAAAGGAGAAGAAAGCAATTTGTGTTAAAGAAGAGGGACAGTGCTCAAGATGCTTCCAACAAGGGGGAGAATCAAGAGAATGAAACAGAGAAGAAAAGCAAATCTGAAATGGGATTTGATGTTGAGGGGGAGAGAGAAGCAGAAATAGAGAAAGAAACAGAATTTGCCCAAGCAACAGAAACTGTTAATGCTGCTGAGGTCAAAGAAGCAGTAGTAACAGGGCTTTCTGTAGAAGAATTAGAAATTGCAGAAACGTTGGTAAAAGCCAAGAATGACACTCCTAAGGCTTCTCAAAAGGCCAAGGGAGTGGTCATAGATGAAGGAGGTCTTCAAAAGAAGAGAAAAGAAAGAAGTGAGGCAGGTTTGAAGGATACAAAAGGAAAAGGAAAGATGGTTGAACCTGAACAACCTTTAAAGAAGAAAAGTCAGATTGAGTTAGATGAAGAAGTGGCAAAAGAGCTTCAACCTGGAAAAAGAGGAACTGCTACAATCTGAGAAGGATAGAGAGCTTGCACTGAATATGGCCAGAAAACTAAAAGAGGAGTATCAGAAGCGCATGAAAACAACAGCTCAAGCCAAGAAAGTACAAGTCAAAAGAATGCCACTCAAAAAGCAGAAGAGACAACCCTCCAAGACCTTTTTGGCCAATCAGGAAAGAAGAAAAATGATTAATTTTCTGAAAGGTGCAATTGGAGTCGAGGGGGAGATGTTCACAAACATGGCATACAATCAGGTTGAAGAGTTGTACAAGAAAGAGATGGAAAAACTTCAAGGGGATTCATCTAAAAGGGAAGAGGCTGAGAGAAGAATGAAGGAGAGGTATGATCTTAATATTCAAAAACCATTCCCTGAGGAGACCACACCCTCAAAAGACAAAGCTGAAGAGATGAAGGAAGAACAAGAGAGTGTTGGTATAGAAGCCAAATCTGGAAAGAGGGTGAAGACAATTGCTTCCAAAAAGCAGTCTAAAAGGCCTAGAATGGAAGAAACAGCAGAAACTGCAGCAGAACCTTCAGATGTACCTTTAGCAGAATCAGTGCAAAGTCCAGAGCAGTCCAATAAGCAAACTGTTAACAGTATGGATTTGTATATGACCATAGTAGAACCTATGAAGGCTGTTCCAATCTCCACGAAAGCTCCTGAGATTACCTTTTGGGACATTCTAAGAGATAATGGAAAGGATTTCTTTAGAATCAAAAGAGCTGATGGTTCATTTGAAGCATATTCAACATGGGGGAGAGTTGTCAGAAGTTGTTGATTATACATTGTTTTGTTTACTGTTACATTGAATATCAAAGTGTTATTCCGCAACTTCTTTGATATTAGTTTCTGAGAATTTATTCTTGTTGAGAATTCGATCCCGACAAGAGTTATAAAAGGTAATGTTACAAAAGGTAAGATGACATTTGAGGATGTCTACTATGTTGATCAGTTGAAGTACAACCTGTTAAGTGTATCACAGGTTTGTGACAAACAACATAGCATATTATTTACAAATACAGAATGTATGATCCTTGCTCCAGGGTTCAAAGTAGTTGATGAAAGATTGATACTACTTAGAACTCTAAGAAAGGACAATGTTTATTGTCTAGATATGGACAATGTTGATAGTGATTCATCCCTGAACTGTCTTGTTTCAAAAGCTTCTGTGGATGAATCCTCTCTTTGGCACAGAATACATGAACTTCAAGACTATGAACAAACTTGTTAAAAACAACCTTGTAAGAGGTTTACCTTCAAAAGTATTTTCATGTCATGATCATTGTGTTGCATGTCTTAAAGGCAAACAGCACAAAACTTCTCATAAGACCAAAGAGTTAAACACAATTTCTTCTTGTCTCCAGTTATTGCATATGGATCTGTTTGGTCCTACAAATGTTATGAGTATAAGCAAGAAATCTTATTGCTTGGTTATTGTTGATGATTACTCTAGATTTACCTGGGTATATTTTCTAAGGACTAAGGATGAGACAAGTGGACTGATCAAATCCTTTATCCTAAGAATTGAAAACCAAACTAATCAAAAAGTAAAAGTCATTAGATCAGATAATGGGACTGAGTTTAAAAATTTTGATCTAAACACCTTCTGTGAAGAGAAAGGCATTGAGAGACAATATAGTGCCCCTAAGACTCCTCAACAAAATGGAGTTGCTGAGAGGAGAAATAGGACACTAATAGAGGCTGCTAGATCTCTGTTGGCTGATTCAAAACTGCCAATGACCTTCTGGGCTGAAGCAGTTAATACTGCTTGTTATGTCCAAAACAGAGTTCTAATGGTCAAGCCAAAGAACAAGAGCCCTTATGAGCTTTTAAATAAAAGAAAACCTTTCATTGGTTTTTTTAAACCTTTTGGGTGTCCTTGTACAATTCTCAATACCAAATCTCACTTAGGTAAGTTTGATAGCAAAGCAGATGATGGATTTCTTGTTGGTTACTCATCTCAGATTAAGGCTTACAGAGTCTTTAACTCTTCTTCTAGAATAATTGAAGAAAGTGACAATGTCAAATGCAATGAGAACACACCAAATCCAATTGGGTCTGGTCCTCAGTGGCTATTTGACATTGACTCACTAACTAACTCTTGTGGTTTCAGTAGTGATGATTATGCAGGTTCAGGGAGTGGGGGATCAGGGACTACACAAGTTCAAGAAAGTATATCTCAATCTGTGATCTTTCCCATACCCACAGTGGATCCTGTTGAAGATTGTGAAAAGGAACCATCTACTGGACCAAGTCAAATTGAAGAAGAAAGTAGAGATGAGGAGACTCAAGAAAATAAAGAACCAGAAGTAGCTACTGAAAACACTTCAGTTGAGTTGAATGACTCTAATCTAGAGGTGGAACTTAATGAAGAACCTAGTCATCACAGCAGAATTCAAAAGAATCATCCTCCACAGCTGGTAATAGGGGATATATCTTCTCTTATGATGACTAGAAATCAAAGTAGGCTTCAAGAAATGCAAAACCAACAGCATACAGTGCTATCTTGCTTTTTATCCCAGCTTGAGCCTAAAAAGGCACATGATGCTATGAAAGAATCCAGTTGGATAGAAGCCATGCAAGAAGAGCTACTGCAGTTCAAGCTGCAAGATGTTTGGGATCTGGTAGACCTTCCTAAAGGCCAAAGAGCAATAGGAACAAAATGGGTCTTCAGGAATAAGAGAGATGAAAGAGGCATAGTCATAAGGAACAAAGCAAGGTTGGTGGCTCAAGGGTACACACAAGAAGAGGGAATAGACTATGATGAAGTATTTGCACCTGTGGCCAGAATAGAAGCAATTAGATTATTCATGGCTTATGCTTCTTATATGAAATTCAAAGTCTATCAAATGGATGTGAAAAGTGCATTTCTTTATGGCTGAATTGAAGAAGAAGTATATGTCTGTCAACCACCAGGGTTTGAAAACCCAAGCTATCCAGATAGGGTATACAAATTGAAGAAAGCACTTTATGGACTACATCAAGCTCCAAGAGCATGGTATGACACTCTGTCATCCTATCTCTTGGAAAATGGCTTTGAAAGAGGAGTCATTGATAAGACTTTATTCATCAAGAGAAAGAAGAAGGATATCCTGCTGGTCCAAATCTATGTTGATGATATCATCTGTGGATCTACAAGAGACAACATGTGCAAGGAGTTTGAGGAATTAATGCATCAAAGGTTCAAAATGAGTTCCATGGGGGAACTTACTTTTTTCCTTGGACTCCAAGTTCAACAAAAGTCAGATGGAATCTTTATCTGTCAGTCCAAGTATGTGCAGGACATTCTAACCCAGTTTGGTTTCTCAGATTCAAAACCTGCCAGCACACCTATGGAGACACACAAGCAGATAACAGATATCTTGAGGGGGAGGATATGGATGTTCATCACTATAGATCTATGATTGGCTCTCTCATGTATCTTACAGCATCTAGGCCAGATATAATGTTTCCAGTCTGTATATGTGCAAGATTCCAAGTTAGGCCAAAGCAATCTCACTATCAAGTTGTTAAAAGGATATTCAGATATCTCAAAGGGCAATCCAGATTGGGACTTTGGTATCCTCATGACTCATCCTTTGACCTGCTTGCATACTCAGATAGTGATCTAGGTGGAGCAAACTTAGACAGAAAATCTACTTCTGGAGGATTTAAGTTTTTGGGTGCAAGACTAGTTTCATGGCAGTGCAAGAAACAAACCACAGTATCCACATCTACAACAGAGGCAGAGTACATAGCAGCTGCAAGTTGCTGTTCTCAAGTCTTATGGATTCAGAATCAAATGCTGGATTATGGGGTAACCTTTCTACACACTCCAATTTTTATTGAGAATAGCAGTGCTATTAGCATTGTGAATAATTCTGTCAAGCACTCAAAGACAAAGCACATTGAGATCAGGCATCACTTCATAAGAGACTGTAATGAAAAGAAACTTATTCAAGTTGTAAAAGTTCACACTGATAACCAGTTTGCTGATCTATTCACTAAAGCTTTTGATGTGGGTAGATTCACTTTCTTGGTAACAAGTGTGGGAATGATCAACTCTGAATAAGCCCCTTCTCAAAAAGTAGTTATATTCCTGTATATTGTTTATTCTTGGTGTTACTAATCTTCTTTTTCAGGATATATATATAGCAGTACTCAGTGTATCACAAGCTTAAAAGAGTAAGTATGGTTAATACTGCCAGTACAGTTTTAATATTGCTAGTGGTTAATACTGCTTTCAGTTAATACTGCTCTAGGTTAATACTGCTTATAATCCGAATACTATAAATACCCTTTGCCCGCCTAAAAGTTCATAACGACTCTTTGCATACTGTTCACTTGCGCTCTAACCCTTTTCTCTCAAGTACCAAGTTTTTCAGGCAAGGACATCTCAGTTCAATGGCATCCATGGCATTCATCGACGAGCACAATGAAATCGCGATGCTCCAAAAGCCAAAACAAGTTGCAGGTTTTCATCAGATAGTCGACTGTCTGAAGTCCAGCCACATTGCCCATGCTCTCACTATATCTCCTACTATCTTCATAGAGCATCAGAGGCAATTCTGGGCACATGCCACCATTGTTACTGAGAATGGTGTGCAAATGATCAAGACGAAGGTGTGTGGCAAGCCATTAACAGTTACTGAAGAGGTAATTCGCATCAGTCTACGTCTAGACGATGCCTCTGGTATAACTTCTATCTCTAATGATGAACTGTTTTCTACTCTTTCAAGAATGGGGTATGGAGGCCCATTGGGTGTGTTCAAGTTCTTAAAAGCAAAATTTTCACCTCAATGGCGTTTCTTTGTCCATACCCTTATGCATTGTATCTCTAAAAAGACTACTGGATGGAGTGAGTTCAGTAGCACCATTGCTTATGCTCTGGTATGCTTAGCCACTTCTAGAAAGTATAATTTTTCCCAAATGATTTTCAATGATCTTGTCTCAAACTTGGGAAACAAAAAGAGCTTTTATATGTACCCTAGGTTTGTTCAAGCAGTTATCACCCACGAATTGACGAATATTCCTCATTTTGATGGGATATATGTACTAAAACCCCCTAAAGGCAAGGTTTTCTCAAATATGAGAAGATCTGCTGGGGACTCGGAAGGAGTTGACACCCCATTGTTCTCTACAATGATGGTGGTGTCCCAAACTGATGAAGGTATGGTAGCAGGGTCAAGGCCCCCATTAGACCAACCCACTGCTAGCCAATCCCAACCTTCCCACTCTAAATCAATTCCCCAGTCTCTTCTTGATAAACCAACTTTACCAATCACCCAAACATACAAAAGGAAACAGGTAAAGAAGGCTCATTCCTTTCTTGTACCAACAACCCCTAAGCCTTTAAGCCCTCTAAGGGAGGATTCTCCCTTAGAGAATATCTACAGGGAAACCACAAGGGTGTCTCCCAACCCAAATGAGGTGCTCTCTGAGGAGGAGGTTGAGCATATGGGTCTTGAGGCTGCCACTACTCCTGCTAGCATAGAGGAGGACAGTGGTAACATACATAAGACCTCTCCCATGGCAACTTTGAATGAGCAATCATTCAAAGGTCCCCGGTGCCAAGAAACCAAGGGGGTGGATAGTGCTTCTGCTAGGCAGAAGGCTTCCACTACTAAAAGATTCCATGATCCTTCAAAAGGGGATAACACTCCTGGAGAAGGTGAGGACAGATATGACTATCTTGAATTGATGGACACAATGGCCAACATCAATAGGGATGTCATCAAGCAGGGGAAAGATATTGAAGAGCTGAAACTGGTCATTCTGTCTCAACAAGTACAGATTACCAAACTGAAGAAATTGGTGACAAGATTGGTCCAGAAAAGGAGAAGAATGCAATTTGTGTTAAAGAAGAGGGACAGTGCTCAAGATGCTTCCAACAAGGGGGAGAATCAAGAGAATGAAACAGAGAAGAAAAGCAAATCTGAGATGGGATTTGATGTTGAGGGGGAGAAAGAAGCAGAAATAGGGAAAGAAACCGAATTTGCCCAAGCAACAGAAACTGTTAATGCTGCTGAGGTCAAAGAAGCAGTAGTAACAGGGCTTTCTGTAGAAGAATTGGAAATTGCAGAAACGTTGGTAAAAGCCAAGAATGACACTTCTAAGGCTTCTCAAAAGGCCAAGGGAGTGGTCATAGATGAAGGAGGTCTTCAAAAGAAGAGAAAAGAAAGAAGTGAGGCAGGTTTGAAGGATACAAAAGGAAAAGGAAAGATGGTTGAACCTGAACAACCTTTAAAGAAGAAAAGTCAGATTGAGTTAGATGAAGAAGTTGTTCAAGAGCTGATATAGAAGAATTATACAAAGTGGGGATAAAACTCTATGAGCCTGTGTTGAAAGGTACTGAAGAGAATCTTCTCAAGATAGCAATGGAATACTTGTGCATGATGTTTGATCCAGAAAGAGTGGCTTATAGGATTAAAGATCATCAGCATGAGTTTATATTCAAGAAGATTGATAAATGGATACTTTTTGAAAACTGTGGGGTATACCTGATTACTATTGACAATTGTTATCATGAATACTATCTAGTGGACAAAATTTATAAGCATAGCAAGGAGAAGCTAGAAGGGATGCTTAAAGCTACAATGGTATGCTCAAAGGATTCAGAGATGGCTAAAATTGTGGTGAGAAGAACTGTAAATCAAAGTCTGGGCTAAATCCAAATTTGGGAAACTGAACCTGAAGTGTTGAAAGCATCTTGAAGAAAATCTGAAGAACTTGACTTCTTTCCTTAAAAGTCAAGTTAGGGGGAGATTGTTGGGAACTGAAGAAAAGCTCAAGTATGATTAATGCTGCTAGTTCAGATTTACTACTGCTAGAAGACTTCAAAGTTAATACTGCTGATTATTACTACTGCTAGTAGAATTAATACTGCTAGTCAAAGTTAGTGCTGCTTGAACAAAGTTAGTACTGCTTAGCTAGTTAGTACTGCTAGTGGTTAGTGCTGCTTAGTTGTTTATGCTACTTATGATTAGTACTGCTTATGAATTGAAGATCCGGATGGAAAGTATGACAGCTGTAAAGAATCAAGATATTCATGGAAGGATTGAAGATAATGATGGAAGATATACTGAAGATATTTTATTTATTGTAATTATCTTTTATTCAGTATATGTATAGAATTGATAGAATAGTTTAGTTTTAATCATTCATTCTAAGTTTTAGAGAAAACCAACCTCAAGGCATAGATCCTAATTCTAGAGAAGTAGAATTCGTCTTGAAAGAGTCTATTCTTCAAGATTGAGGTTGAGTGTGTAATCTTGTGATTTGATAATTGAATACAAGTTTACAAGTTGTTGATTATACATTGTTTTGTTTACTATTACATTGAATATCAAAGTGTTATTCCGCAACTTCTTTGATATTAGTTTCTGAGAATTTATTCTTGTTGAGAATTCGATCCTGACAGGGACAAAGAACGGAGATTGAGAAACGATGGAAGGTTAACGTACCTGGAAGGTCGCCGATGATGGAGACGATGGCCTGAAGGGTGGTCGCCGATGATGGAGGTGATGAAAGTGGGAGGGTACTGGTCTGGATGGAGGCGATGAAAATGGGAGAAAGCGATTAGGTTAACGTATCTGATGTTTATTTTGTGAAGGGTAGAAATATCAAGATTGTGGCTTAATGGGGACAACTACTATTTTTCCTACTGAACGAATAAGTCATTTTTAGTTGTGTGATTAAGCCATTAAGCCCCAAGTAAACATTCCAGTTGTCTGCGTGAATAAGATACTCACCCCATTAATATCATTAAGCCACAAGTAAACACCCCCTAAGGTTTTTAGCCTAGCATGGTTGAATGTAAAAGCTCAAAAGTAATTGACATAAAGATAAAAGACATGATTGTAAATGACTTAAAGTAAACGACTTGAAAAGTAAACTTGCAAGAAAAGTAAATGAATGTTGTAAAGGTTGTTGTAGCAACTGACAGAAAGTTAGAACAATATTCAAAAGATTACAATATATTATAAACTACTAGAATACAAAGCTTGTAAGAAACTTTGATTCAGCTGATGTTATGACTAAGCATGAGGCTTAGGATGATGTGTGTCTTCTAAACTACAACCATTACTTTCTACTTATACTAAGCTAATGGAATCAAAAGATACTTAAAAGTACAAAAGCTAATTGTCCATTGGTTATTAACCAAGCATATTAAGCACAATAATTAAAAAGTAAAGATTCTCAAGGAGGAAAACCAAGGCATCTTCAAGGCATATTCTATCACCCTCCTCTAGATCTTGTACTTCCAAGATTCCTTCAAAAGTCTTCAAAAAAATCTTCCATGGATTGAGCTGGATGCTTCTAATATCAGTGTTGTAGTAGTACCTGCTGCAGCAACAGTCTGTTAGCATTATTTTCACCAATAAACATAGAACATTACATTTTCCTACATCCTAGCTCCAATCAAACTAAAAGTGTGAAATAAGACAAAAAGACTCAAGATAGGATTGGGAAAGATGTAAAATGAGGTAAAATGAAGTCCTAAATGGGTGCTAAAGTGTATACTTCTATACACTTATCAATAAGAAAACCTGAATTAATATGAGAAGGCTACAAATAACTATGGTACCTGACAAGTGTTATCCTCCTACGGTGTAGGAAGGTAACATTGTGTCGCGCTAGGATTCACAAGGTTTAACATAAGTTATATCTTATCGATAGTAGTAGGCTGGTGAGTACTCTTAGGAGGCCATATGAACCGATAGTTGAATCCCATGACAGTACAATAGGACCATCCTGTGGTACTATAGGATTGTGTAGCTTTCTATATCATCTTTTTACCAAATCACTTATTTTTGTCTTAACAAAGCTTTGCACCCTTTGCTTCTTCTCTTACGACTGATTTTCTAGTTGATAACTCAAACAAACCATCATAAAGATTTCTCCGAATTCGCCATCTGAAATCAATTTTTAATGACTAGACTCTTGAAAGACTTTCATAAGCCTTCCTTGTGGATCGATATCTGGTACTTTTACCATTATTACTTGTTGTGAGACGATAGTAGATCAAGGTGTATACTTGCACTAAGATCTATTTAAGTGAATCTAAAAAAAGATTGCATAAATCTGACAACAACATTCAAGGATTAAACACTTAGAAATAAATTCTCTTCTTTGTCAACAAAAACAAGTCCAATCCACTGTATAGTTCAACCATCGGATTAGACACTAAACAAGGTTTAAGTCTGTTGAAGGAATCAAAACCTATTAATCATCTAATTTATAACCATCGGATTTAATGTACTCGAATAAAAGTCTCAGTCCGATGAATGCTCTTAAACAACCATCAGATTGATACTCTCAACGGATTCCCCATACTCCTTTGAATTGTTCCATGCATTTAATATCCGACACATCTATCTTTCACAAATGTCTATAAATGGTAACTATTGTATATCTTATACTTCAGAATAGACAAATAGGATTTTTATTTGTAAAAGTCTTATTACTATCTGTATTGTTCCAAGAGTAAAGAAGCCTTCAACAAAGTCAAAGATTAGTTGAAGAGTGGTCAGATTGTCACCAAAACAGATTGGTTTGTCATCTAGCTAAAATAATATCAATACAAGATACAGTCAATGTGTAGTCTAACAAATACTATTACAGGTAAGCCGAATTTGAAGTGCAAACTTGGCCAACAAGTTTGGTTCACCAACTCTTCCCGACTCTCATCTTAAAGTATGGGAACATGCAAAGGCATGTCAGTTTAAGTATGTTCTAAAGTATTATTTTAATACTTGTCATACTTTACTGTTCTCTTTGCATATAAAAGGATGGGAAAGGTTAACTAGTGTTTACATCAACTCAAGAGGCTGAAGTGAAAAGTACAAGCATGCATGGATCAACAAATTCGATGAAGACACATGTTAAAGTTGAAGAGGGCATTTAATGCAATGAAGGCTATAAAATGACTTCATTGTGTTCACTTGCAAATCACCCATTTTGAAATAACATATCTCTGTGGTAGCTTCACAGTAAATTTGGCATCAATATCTGAGAGATATCTAACATATCTCTGTGGTAGCTTCACAGTAAATTTGGCATCAATATCTGAGAGATATCTTTGGGGCTGTTTGGTTGTGGCTTAATGGACTGAATAGGCTATATAACTTATTCGGTAAGCCGTACAAACCTGTTCGGTTATGGCTTAATCGATCAGCTAAGAGCTTATTCGGTCAGTCAGATGACGATTGTTGTTTACATTCAGCCACAACATTTTACCCAGATGCCCTTCTCATTATACATCCTCCCACTCCCTCCTCAAACAAAAAGAAAAAAAAAACCACCCTCTACACTCTCCCGCCTCCCTTTCTTCCCGTTGATATCTCTTACATGCCTCCTGTCGTCTGAAAGTCCAATCCAAGCTTTATGAATCATATACTGAATATGTAGAAATCATTCTTTGATTGATAGAACAACAATTACAATGATTTCTTAGTGCCACATATCTCACAGTGCCATATACCTATTTCTCATATTCGTATGTGTGTGTGTGTGTGCTCTCTCTTAATTCTACGTACTCTCTAATTACAAAGACAACTTATTATTTATATGTGGTCAACAAGACCTCTCACTAAGCTAAAGTCAAAGTCAAACACTTTGACTCTCAATACTATTACAACAAAACTACTTACACATTTACAACTTTACCTCTTTGACCCCTCATTTAATCTTGAATACAATCTTGACTTAACAATATCCCCCTTTGGATTCAAGGTTAATAAAATTGACGATAATCTTCAGGTCATCTACTAGTTGCAAAATCTTCAAAATAGAACCTTTAATAGCTTTGAATCTTGAATAATCTTTCTCTTTGAAACTCCTTTCAACACAAATTTGAAATCTTCAGAGCTTTGATGATCTCTTCAATCTCACTTTTTGATCACATTCAAGTAATAATCTTTCAAAATAATCTCTTCATCTTGACAATCAACAGACTTTTCTTTGACTTGAAATACAAATTTTCTCCGCTTTACGACTTTCTCTTGACTTTGCTTCCTTCAGAAATTTAACTTTGAATCATCTTTTTAAATTTCTCCCCCTTTTTGATAAACATTAACCTGACTTGGAAATCTTGAAATATCTCCCCCTTTCTGATGATTTATGAGAAATCGGAATCATCAAAACATTTCAACGTCAGCTCTGGCTTTGATAATATCTCCCATTTTTATCAAAATAAGCACAATCTTCATGAACATTCTCCCCCAATCAAGAAGATAGACAATATCCGCCAAAGAAAAAATGATCTCCGTCTGATCTGATTTGAACATTCTGCCGTCAATTCACAAATGTATTTGTTAAGACACAGTCTCATTGGATTCAAGATCATCCAAACTAAAGATCGCAATCTGAAGCTAAAGCCGGAACGTCGACTCTCGATATAAAAGTCTATGTCTATTTGTAATAAATGTCAATGTAATCAATGTATTTGTTTATTATTGTAAAAGTTAACTTAATATCTAGTATGTTAGATATTAGTTAACTTAGGTAACTTAGTTAGTTATATATTAACTTAGTTAGACATAATATCTATTTGTTAGATATTATGTAGTTATATTAGTTTAATACTACAACTTGCTCTTGCAAGTTGTTAGGTAGATTAGATTTAGATAAGATTCTAGATATTATCTAAGTGTATATCTCAATCTCTCATACATCAGATCATAGATTACACACACAAACACACACATCAAGGTGTATTTGAGAGAAAACATAGAGAACACATCAAAAGCTTAATCGATCAACCTTGTAATCGTTTGATATATTCAATACATGTTGGTAATCGTTATTGTGTCGTTGTTTCTATAAACTTGATAAGTATTGTTGGACCGACAGTATTCATCGAAATCTTTTCAAATTTAGACAAAATAAGATTGGTAACCCTGAATCAACAGATGAATTAGTTATCATGCCTGTCAGTAGCACAGAGCCACTGTGTACAACGAATGCACGTGGGAAAGGAGGTTTTTGATGTTCACTCCCCCAGGGCTTCCATTCAATCATTGAAAACCCACAAAGGAATTTTATATGAATGTTAAGACAATAAATCTTATTCCTTGTGTGCTCATGCAAGTGTAGCAATGATTGAAGCATTTAAAGCTTGAACATGCTCAAAATATGTAAAATGTTGAGACAGAAACAAGTATTACATAGACTCAATGTGCATGATAAAGGGTCGAAGGTGAGGTAACTTTCCTTCTTTTTCAATATCAACATCTTCCAAATGAATATTTGATAGATGATGTGTTGCTTCCCATTTAAAATTTGAAACATCCTTTTGTTGAAAAAATAATTAGTAGCTGGTGGGGTTATTGCAAAGGTTGGCATGGGCTAGTTGCCTGTTTCAAAGAATTTCACGAAAGAATTGTGAAACAACAGATAATGTGGCTGCCCGACTCAGAAAAAGTTTGGTGCAGAGTTTGATATTCTTTTACTCTGATCTCTCACCCACTTTCTTTTAAACATTTGAGCTCGCTTCTAACCAATCTCTCTTTTTCATTTTACCTCAGCACATACCCACTCTCTATTCTTTTGACCCCTCTCCCCTCAATCACTTGGGATAACTTCTTGGGTAGGACATACAGGTTAACGTCACTCCATAGAAGTTCTTTGAAGTTCTCACACTGATCCCATGTATTTTGTCCTAAAAATAATTGTTGCTCAACAATTTATCTTGACAGATAAGCACAAGATATCATTATCAAAAAATGTATGCTCATTAAAAATAAAATGAAATTTGAGCATTTTGAACATTTAAGATCTCTCAAAACAATAAAATTGAATGAATGAAATGAAATCAAGTGAAGTGTTTTGAGAATCTGACAATGATTCGATCAGATCAAATATCATGAAGAAATATATTGGGATATCAAAGAACGAATATTTGTTTATATGAACAAGATATAAACAATTTGACAATGAAAGCACAATTATTAAGAAATGACGTCTGACTTCAAACAATTTATAATACAAATGGGAGTATTACCATCAAAAGATTTATCTTTTTGAGACATGGTAATAACAAAGTCAATAAAAGTACTGAACCGATGTGTGTAAGAATACTTGACAGTATAAGAAAAGATAATATACAAGTACTGATCTTTGTGAAACACACGGTCAGATAAACATGTATCGATATGAAAAACATTTAAAATCACACCTCGAAATTCATAAAATGTTTGAGAACACGAAGTGGTTTGAACATTTAAGAAAACATTTTTCACATCCGAAAGTCGTTCTTCTTTCAAATATGATAGAGATTAAGATTCAGAATGATATACCTTCAATGTAGAAATCTTAACTCCCCCTAAAATGAATATTTATCATTTAAGCTCCCTTTGACAAAAACCTCAGATACTTCCCCTCTGTATCTGTAAAAAGTCAAATGATTAGACAAGAATAGTATGAATATAACAATGAAATATATTTGTCTTTTCTCAGTTTTATTCTTAACTCCTACTTAAAAATAGATCATGAAAAACAAACAACAAAAACTTCCTGAAAAAGATGTATCTTTTCATCTTCCTTAAAAATGAAAACTCTTAAGTGCGGGTTCTGAACAGAATTATCCAGAAGCCATCGTCACAATCTTATAACCTGCAAAACAAGAAAGATTTTGGTAATCATAGAAAATGATTTTTCCTTCATCAGTAAAAGAAGAATATAAGTAGATGTTCTAACTCCCCCTGGACAAATGCAAACAATAAAATATACCCCCCTAGAATCATGCAAGAGATGTTAACAAACTTTAAGAAGACATATTTAACATACCTAGTTTGCTGATAAGAAACTTAAAGAGTTTTTCATCTAAAGGCTTAGTATACAAATCAGCTAACTGGTGACCCGTCTGTACAAAATGCATTTCGATGTCACCTTTCTCCACATGATCCTTTATAAAGTGGTGACGCATATCTATATGTTTCTTCTTAGAGTGCTGAACCGGATTAGCAGTTATAGCTATGGAGCTCTTGGAATCGCAATAGATAGGGACTCTCTTGTAGATGTACCCAAAGTCTTTTAATTGCGTCTTCATCCATAAGACTTGAGAACAGTAGCTCACGACAGCAACGTACTCAGCCTCAGCAGTGGATGTGGACACACAGTTTAGCTTCTTTGAGGTCCAACTCACAAGTTTATCACCTAAAAATTGACATGAGCCATATGTGCTCTTCCGATCTAGCTTACAACTTACGTGGTCAACATCTGTAAAAGCAGTTAAATCAAATCTGGAATCCTTTGGATACCAAAGGCCTAACTTAGGGGTGCCTTTCAGATATCTAAGGGTCTGTTTTATGGCCACAAGATGAGATTCCTTCGGATTTGCTTGATATCTCGCGCAGAAACAAGTAGCAAACATAATATCAGGTCTACTTGCTGTAAGATACAATAATGAACCGATCATACTACGGTACATTTTCTGATCAACAGATTTACCGACTAGTGGTCATATTAAACTTTTTCAAAATATCTCGAATGTATTTGGACTGGTTTATGAAAATACCATTTAAGGACTGTTTCACTTGAAGACCAAGGAAAATTGTCAGTTCACCCATCATACTCATCTCAAACCTAGTTTCCATAATCTTTGAATTTTTTTTACAAAACTTAAGATTTGTAGACCCAAATATAATGTCATCTACATATATTTGTATTAAGATCAAGTCCTCACCTTGTTTCTTTAGGAATAAGGTAGTATTAATTGTACCTTTCTTGAAACCTGAGGAAAGTAGGAATTGCATAAAAGTATCGTACCATGCTCTTGGGGCTTGTTTGAGACCATATAGCGCTTTATCAAGAACATAGACATGGTCAGGGTGATGTGGATCTACGAAGACTTCGGGTTGTGCAACATAAACCTCTTCACGCAGTACACCATTCAAGAATGTGGATTTCACGTCCATTTGGTAGACAGTGAAATTCTTATGAGCTGCATATGAAAGAAATATCCGAATTGCTTCGATCCTTGCAACAGGGACAAAAGTTTCATCGTAATCAATGTCTTCCTACTGACAATAACCCTTAGCGACTAATCTAACTTTGTTTTGCACGACAATCCCAGCCTCATCTTTTTTATTCCTAAAGATCCACTTAGTGCCAATCACTGATTTATCCTTAGGTCGTGGGATCGGCTGCCAGACCTTGTTCCGTTCAAACTGGAGTAGCTCATCTTGCATAACAAGTATCCAATCAGGATCTTGAAGAGCCTCTGAAACCTTTTTAGGCTCTAGGGAACTCAGGAAACTGGAGTATAAGTAGAAAATAACAGACGCTACAAGGGTTTCAACTCCACTGTTGATGTCACCGATTATGTTATGAAGTGGGTGATCTCTAGTCCATCTAGTGGTACTAGGCAGGGGTTGAACAGTTTCTATGTTGTTCAGCTCATTATATTCGTCAACAATTGCAGGAACAACTTCAGATGTTGTTGGAACTTCATTCACAGGTGATTCTGACTGTTGTAGTTCTGGTGCAACGAACATTGTTGTACCTGATGAAGTTGTTGTGACTTGTTCAGATGGTCCATAAATATCTTCAGTTGTTGTAGGGGCCTCTGAAGTTGATGAAGACACACTAGATTTATCAAAATATGCACAAACGTCCATGAATGCATCAAAAAATAATAAACATAACTCAGATGTAGACAGTTGAGAGTTAGAAACAGAAGACTTGTTCTCTTTTGTTACGGGTTCTACTCCATCTTGAATAGAACCCTTTCCTTTCAGCTTGAGTCCTGAACTATGTTGTTCATAAGTCAACATTGAATTTTCATCAAATGATACATGAATGCTTTCCATAACAGTCTTGGTACGACGGTTGTAGATACGATAGGCCTTTGAAGTCAAGTAATATCCAAGAAAGTAGCTTTCGTCTACCTTCTTATCGAACTTTCCAAGATTGTCACGGTCATTTAAAATGAAGCACCTGCAACCAAAGATACTTATTATTTATTGTTCGATTCTGAGTGAATGATGCGGTGGCAACAGCCTTAGCCCACAAAAAAAATGGTAATCCAGAGTAAGCCAACATAGTCCTAGCAACTTCGACCAAAGTACGGTTCTTGCGCTCAACAACTCCATTCTGTTGTGGCGTACGAGCGGCAGAACAGTTTTGAGAAATCCCTATGGATTGTAAATATCATTGTAGAGTGTCATTCTTGAATTCAGTGTCGTTGTCGCTTCGCCGTATCTTAATTGGAAGTTGTAACAGAACTTGGACTTTCTTGATGAAGGTAATAATCAACTCTGGTGCATCTGATTTTGCTCTAAAAAACTCTAACCATGTGTATCTGGAGTATTGATCAATCATGACTAAGATGTACTTTTCTCCACTGATTGATTGAATTCTCATTGGGACACAAAGATCCATGTGTACCATTTCGAGTGGCGATTTACAAGAAGATTCTATCTTAGCCTTATGGGAACTTCGTTTCATCTTTCCCATTTCACATGTAGAACATAAAGAATCCTTCTCAAATCGCAATTCTGGAAGACCTTTTACCATGCCTTTACTCGCCAAAGTATTTATAGCTTTAAAGTTTTGGTGAGAAAGACGATGATGCCAAATCCAACTTTCTTCTTTTGAAGTTTTAGCAATTAAGCAAACTGATCGAGTTGCTGAAAGAGTTGGTGTTATTCCCAGATTCTAGTTCCTATTCAAGATTATTCAAACAAAACAAGATTAATCAATCAATTACCTGTTTGATTTCACTTTCAATCTCAAGATTACAAGTTTCTCTCTCTACAATCTCTCTCTAACGAACTCTCTCTCTCTCAGATATTTCTCTCACTAGAACTACTGAATTAGTTACCCTCTTTGATACACCTTCTAATTACAAAGAAAAAGAAACTATTTATACTTACAACTAAAACAAAGAAACTAAAATACAAATACAATGCATTGAATTTTATTGCAAAAGACTTTGACTTTAATGAGATTTGACTTTTCCAGCTTTGACTTTCTTGTACTTTGACCTTCAGTCTTCTTGATCTTGTATCCAACAGATTTATGCTCTGACAATCTCCCCCTTTGGATTCAAGATCACTGTTGAAATATCTAGCAATTTAGTCTTCACTTTTATGCTCTGTTAAAACAATCGCCCCTTTTTCTTTGATGGTATTCTTTCCTAAACTGTCTTCAAACTATTAACAATCTCCCCAAAACATTCACAACATACTTTCAGACTTTGGAAAGAAATTATCTTCAGAATCAGCTCGAATTGCTTTAGCAAAATAATCTTCAATGAAAATTTCTTCAAATCTTCAAATCTTTACTTTGAACTTTTCTGACTTGGACATTTCTGAAAATCATCTCTCAAAACTTTATCACTTCTTGATATCATCTCTTCCAAACTTGAAAACTTTAACATTTCTTGATATCATTATCTCCCCTTTTTTTATGATTTGAGCATCGATATCATCAAAACTTTCTCCAAGAAATGTCTTTGACCAATCTGATATGTCAAACTGAGCCTCTGATTCTGTGATCCATAACCAAGTATTCATCTAGATCTTTACAAATCCAAACAAACTAAGAACAGGTAACTCCTGAATCAACAAACGAATCAGTTAAAATGTCTGTCAGTAACACGAAGTCACTGTGTGTAACGAATACACAATATAAAGGAGCTTTTTGATGTTCACTCCCCCAGGGCTTCCATCCAATCATCGAAGCACCACAAAGACAATTTCTATGAATGTTATGACAAAGAAACAAATTCATTGTGTGTTCGTGCATGTATTGAAAGACTTAAGCACGAATGATTGCTTTTTAAGGCTCAACATTGTGTAAACCACTGAGACAACAGTAGATAAACACAGACTCAATGTGCATGATTGAAGTGCGAAGGTGGGGCAGATTTCCTTCTTTTTCAATATCCAGATTTTCCAAATGAAAACCAGATAGATTATATGTTGCGTCCCCTTGAAAATGTGAAACATTTCCTTTTGAGAAGAAAATGAGTGGTTGGTGGGGTTATAATCAAGAGTTGGCATGGGCTAGTTGCCTGTTTCAATAACATTCACCAAAAAATTGTGAAACGCTAGTAATGTGGCTGCCCGGCTCAGAAAGTAGTTGGTGCAGAGTTTGATATTCTTTTACTCTGATCTCACACCCTCATTCTTTTTAATCATTAAGCTCACTACTAACTAAACTCTCTTTTCCATTTTACCTCAGCACACATCCCACACTCATTTCTTTTAGACTCCTCACACTCAATCACTATGGATTAACTTCTTGGGTAGAAATCACTGGTTAACATGATTCCATAGAAGTTTCAAATAAATCCTAGCACAAAGAACCCATGTAATCCTATGAAAGCATAATGTTGCTCAATATAGTTTAACTTTATCAGTTAAAGCTCAAAATACAAGTCAGATGTATATATGCTTAGAATATAATCATGAAGATATGAGCATTTTTAAACATTGAAGTATTTTCAAACAAGTATATTAAATGAATGAATATGAATGCAAAAGACTTGTTTGAAAATCTGACATTGTATGAAAATGATCAGAAATGAATGATATAGCAATCAAGGCTTATGGTCAAGAATAATGGATATTGTCTATATGAATCAAAATATAGACATTCGTGAAAAATGACGTTTCGAAATGAAATATCGCTCAAAATTCTTTAAAGTACAAGCGGAGTGTCTTACCATCGAAAAATTGGTTACAATATGAGACATGGTAAGAACAATTTGAATAAAAAAAAATCAAACCGGTGTGTATGAATACTTGAAAGTATATAGAAAAGACAATATGCAAGTATTTATCTTTGGAAACACACGGTTTGTTTATCGATTAAGCACAAAAATAAAAATGAAAACATTTAAAATCACACTTCCAATTCATGAAATCTGTTTAAGAATCGGGAAGTGGTTTGAACATTTAAGAACATATTTTCTATATCTGAAAGTTGTCCTTCTTTCAAATACATTTGAGATTAAGGTAAGAAATTTACCTTTTCCGCTCAATCTTAAATCTCATGAAGTTAAGCTGAAGTCAAAAAATGATATGATCGTGTCAGCTTCTCTCATCCTGCATAAGTCTCAAAGTCTAGTCAAAATTTATTCACAAAACTTATTTGAAAAAAGAGAGAAAAAAAATATAAATCAATAAAACGATTAAAGTACGAGTTCTGATCTGAAATAACCAGAAATCATAGTCTTACTGCTTTTGACTTATAAGCTCCCCCTAAAATCATGCATTACAAAAATTTTGTCAGTGAAATAAAATGCAGAAATTAGTTATGCTCCCCCTCAAATCAATATAGATCATCTAAAATCTTCTCTTACTTCCCCTGAAATCATGAGCAAACAGTTAAAGTGCAGATATCCTTCAGACATAAAAATAAAGAAAATGATGAAAAATAACAATTCGTAACTTTAGTAGGTAACAACCGATTATGTCTTAAGATTTAACATACCAAGCTTAGAGACAAGAAAATTAAATCTCTTTTCATTTAAGGGTTTGGTAAATAAATCTGCAAGTTGATAATCTGTTTTTACAAAATAAAGTTCAATTGTTCCTTTTTCTACATTATCTTTGATAAAGTGATACCTTACATCAATGTGTTTGGTTTTCGTATGTTGGACAGGATTAACAGATATTGCAATCAAACTCTTCGAGTCACAGTAAATTGGAATTTTATCAAATTTGAATCTATAGTCTCGTAGCTGTGTTCGCATCCACAAGACTTGAGAGCAGCAACTGGCAGCAGCTACGTACTCTGCTTCAGTAGTCGATGTGGAAACACATAATTGTTTCTTTGAAGCCCAGCTAACGAGCTTGTCTCCAAGAAATTGAACGTGACCAGAAGTACTCTTTCTATCCAACATGCAACCTGCATGATCTGCATCTGAATATGCAGTCAGTTGAAACCCAGTATCCTTAGGATACCACAGACCAAGGTCTGCAGTCCCCTTCAGATATCTAAAAATCCGTTTGACAGCAGCCAAATGGGATTCTTTGAGAGCATCTTGATATCTAGAACATAAACATGTTGAGAACATAATATCTGGTCTACTCGATGTAAGATACATTAGCGATCATATCATACCTCTATAAGTCCTAACATCAACACTTTTACCCGAAGGATCAGTGTTAATCTTAGTACCTGGTGCCATCGGGGTTCCAATAGGTTTACAACTTTCCATTTTGTACTTCCGAAGAATGTCCAAAATGTACTTAGATTGGTTAATAAAAATCCCCATAAAAAATTGTTTAACTTGTAGTCCGAGAAAGAAATTCATCTCTCCCATCATACTCATTTGAAAACGTGACACCATGAGGTTAGAAAAGTTTTTGCAAAATTTTGGATTAGTAGAACCAAATATTATATCATCAACATATATTTGAATAAGAATAATATCAACTTTTTCTTTCTTGATGAATAAAGTGGTATCAATCTTACCTTTGGAGAAACCATACTTGACCAAGAATTTGGATAAAACGTCATACCATGCTCGAGGGGCTTGTTTTAATCCATAAAGGGCTTTGTCCAATATGTAGACATGATCTGGCTTATCTGGATTGACGAACCCTTCTGGTTGAGACACGTACACTTCCTCTTTAAGGATGTCGTTCAGAAAGGCTGTTTTAACATCCATCTGAAAGACTGTGAAATTCTTATGAGCTGCGTATGCTAGAAACATGCGGATTGATTCTATACGCACTACTGGAGCATACGTCTCATCGTAGTCTATGCCTTCCTCTTGTCGGTAACCTTTGGAAACAAGTCTAGCTTTGTTTCTTATGACGACACCATCTTCATCCTTTTTGTTCTTGAATACCCATTTAGTTCCTATCACGGTCTTTCCTTCTGGCTTAGGAACTAATCTCCAAACCTTTAGGGATTCAAACTGATTGATCTCTTCTTGCATGGCAGATACCCAGTCCGAATCAGCAAGAGCCTCAAATACTCGTGTTGGCTCATTTATTACTGAGGAATAAGTCATGCATACATTGGTTAAGAGTCGCTGACCTAGTATGAACAGGCTTGTTGAGATCTCCAATTACTTTATGTAATGGATGCTCTTTAGTCCAGCAATGCTCATGTGGAAGTGGAGTAGATACTGATTGAACATGATCATCATCTAGAAATCCACTGTCAGACTCTTTAGTTTGAATAACAGGAGGGGGGTTTGCAGTTGAAGTTTCAGGTGCAGAAGCATCAGTTGGAACAGCAGACTCTGGCTGTTGAGTAGACATTGTATTACACCCAACTAAAAAGTTACTTCTGGCTCAACATTTACTTGTACATCTTCAACTGTAGGAGTAGATGTTGGAATGTGAGTTTCTGACTGAACGGGAGATGCTTGTTCAGTTATGACATCTGAAGTGACTGGATGATTGCAACTTGTGTCTTCAGACCTGTTAGTCACAGCAGATTTAGGTATATTAGATCCTAGAAACTCATCATAAAAGAATTCAAATAACAAATCTAAATCAGATAAATGTGAAATAGATGTAGAAGCGTTATCCGAATCTTTCGCTGTAGAAACAGGTTCTGGACTGATCTGCCCAGAACCTAATACTCCTGTGATAACAGGTTCTGAACTGAGTTGATCAGAAGCCATTTCTTCATCGAATGTGACATTAACGCTCTCAACAACTGTCTTTGACTTCTTTAGATAAACATGATATGTTGCCGATGTTGAAGAATACCCAATGAAGATACCCTCATCCGCTTTAGCACTGAATTTATTCAGACTCTCTTTGTCGTTAAGCACAAAACATTTACACCCAAATATGTGAAAATACTTGATTATTGGTGTTCTGTTGTTGATTAGCTCATATGGATTCTTCTGAAACGGCGGTGTATCATGGACCGATTTTGAGTATGGCATGCAGTCGACACAGCTTCTGCCCACAAGAATAGAGGTAAGTCTGATTGGCTAAGCATAGTCCGAGCGGCCTCGACTAGCGTCCGATTTCGCCTTTCGACTACTCCATTTTGTTCAGGGGTACAAGCAGCAGAATACTGATGTGAAATCCCAACTGATTCGAGATATTCATCAACAATCTTGTTCTTGAATTCTGTGCCGTTGTTAGTTCGAAAAAACTTGACTTGTCGCTGCATTTTCACCTGTGTCGTCTTTAAGAAAGTAATGAGAACTTTGGGCGTCTCATCTTTTGATCGAAGAAATTTGACCCACGTGTATCTTGAGTAATCGTCCACAATAACCAACACATATTTCTTTCCACCCCAACTCTGAGTTCTCATTGGACCACACAAATCCATATGTAACAACTCTAACGGAGAACTAGTGCTTGGTTCAGGCTTCGGTTTATGCGCGGCTCTCTTCATCTTACCCTTTTCACATGCAGCACATAAGTGTTCTTTCTCATATTTTAGCTCAGGAAGCCCTTTAACCAATTTCCCACTTTAGCTTGTTGATATAACGAAAATTCAGATGTGATAAACGTCTATGCAAGAGCCAACTTTGCTGCATTGAAGCTTTTGTCATTAAGCAAACTTGATTGTCAATCCGAACTTTGGATAGATTGATGGTATAGAGGTTTATCTTTCGATGTCCACCTAAGAGTTCTATGTCGTCTTCAGTACGAACCGAGCAACTCTTAGATTTAAAATTGACCTCTAACCCTTTATCGCAGAATTGACCAATGCTGAATAAGTTGTGCCCGAAGCCTTCGACATAACTCACCTTACTTATCGTTATGGTGTCTTGAATAATGTCACCATATCCTAAGATAGGTGAAAGCTGATCGTTTCCAAATCTGACATTTCTACTGAATTTCTCTGTATAGTTAGACAATAAAGCTTTTTGCCCAGTCATATGCTTGGAACATCCACTATCCAAGTACCACATATGTCGGGTCTGCAAGAGAAATCAAGCAATAACAATTTTAGGTACCCATTGAAAAACGGGTCCTAACAAATTAGCACAAGATTTTGGTATCCACTTGAAAATGGATCCGCTTTTGTTCTTTTGAAAACTTTTAAAAACATTTGATCTTGAAGAAATAACATGATAAGATTCATACCAATCAGAAGAATTATGAGAGTAAGCAAAATCATTTCTCCGATAATAATAAGATGTAGTAGAAATAGGAGATAATTGAATCAATTGTTTTATTGAATACCTCTTGTAAGAAGTTACAAGGTTTTGTTTATTTGAAGCAAATTGATCAACTACATCAGTAATACTACTAACTGATCTATTACAAGAATTATCAGAAACTGATCTGGCTATCTCATCATCCTTCCTTTTTGGTCTCCATTCGGATCGAGCTTTCAACTTTTTCATCCTTAAATCTGAAACATAAGATATAGATTTATTAGGAAAAGCAGATTTCCGAGATTGGATGTTCTTTTGTGTACCAGTGTATTTTTGTTTCTGTAATCGTTGTTTCTTATGTTTCTTACCTCGAGCATAATAAACAGCAGTTACAGAAACTGATTCACCAACCTTAGTTGATGATTCATCAATGTTAACACCACTTGGTAACACTTTGTCATTTACAAGACAAGTAGAATGATCAGGAAATATATCATTGGATTCAAACAAATCAATTTCATTTATGCACCCATCATCAGAATTAAGAAAATCATTTGCAGACTCAAATAAGTCATCAGAATTATCAGAGAAAGTTTGAGGTGCCTTTGAAACTTTAGAACACATTGTAGATTTAGATTGAAAAATTTTGTTCTTTAATACTGTAGAAAACACACTTTGTTGAATATCAACCAAAAGTTTTTCATCAGATAAATCATTTTCAAGCTCAACTATTTTGCTTTCAAGAATAAGTGTAGGAACATAAACCTTTGCAATTGCAGGTTTTTCCTTCATCTCAGAAGCAGAATTACTAACAAAATAGTCGTTTGAAAAAACTTTTGGTGTTTCTGAAAGATAACTATCATTTAACTTTACATAGTTAAACGGTAGTTGCATTTTCTTCTTATTCTTTCTATTTTCAGTTTCTTTGGCCTCAACTTCTTCTGGTAATTTGGTAACAAATTTGGGTTTTAAATGAGGATGTCTACTAGCACATGCAAGAAAATCATAGTTATAAAGTGCTGGTTGTTTTCTGATGGCTTTCTTAAGATAATGAGGGTTTTTAAAACCAAGTCCCCATTTCTCTTTAACATCAGCCTCTTCGTTAGGTGCATTAAGAAAAATGGTTTGATCTGATTGACCTCTCGCATAAAGTTTTGCTTCCAGACCATTTACCTTCTTGTTCAAAAGCTTATTTTAAACCTGCAGTTTATGAACAGTTAGTGCAGATTCTTTCTTCTCAAACTCATACTTAGAAACTTTAACTTCAAAATCAGAAATCTTCTTTTCAAAACAATCTACTTGAAGTTTAGAATCATAATCAGACTTACGTAAAGAATAAATGAGATCTTTGTTCACAATAACAGACTTATTAAGCTCAAAGATCTTATCATTTCTTTTAACAATTTTTCTTTTTCGTTTTTCAATTTATTTTGTAAATCTTGAAGCTCAATCACCATGGTTTCCATTTTAGTAATGAAATCTTTTGCAGTTAAGTTTAATACCTCATCAGATGTCTCATCATCGGACTCATCATTCTTTGCTCCTTTGCCCATGAGACAGACATGAGCTATTTCTTCCTTCTCCTCGTCTTCACCTTCGGAATGATCAAGCCAAAATTCATCTTCAGCCATTAAAGCTACACCCGCTTCTTGTTGTTTTGCCAAAAGCAATTTGTTCTGATAGTACTGAGAGTTGCGAACTTTTGGCTTTCGACAATCTTTAGCAAAATGACCCATCTTGCCACAATTGTAGCATTTGATTGAGTTAGTTGCTGGCTTTTCAGCAACATTGTAATCATTCACGAACTTCTTCTTCTCATCAGGTTTCTTCTCCACATATCTATTCTCTTCATATCTCTTTCCTTCTACTCTTTCACGGTGCTCATGATTCTTTGAACTTGATGAAGAATATCGTTGAGAATTTGATCCCGACTTCTTGTAGAATTTCTTTTGAAAGGCACGAGTCAGTAAGATCATGGCTTGTTTCAGACTTTCTCCATCATCACCATTTGATGCAGATTTAGATTCAGAACTTGTAATAACTTTCTTCTTCTTCTTTTCTTTCTCCTTCTCTCCGACTACCAAAGCAATAGAATCAGGAACTTTTTCTGCTTTCTTTTTCTCAGCTCTCTTCTCCTCCACTTCTTCTTCATTCTGATATAGTTCATTCTTTACTTGCTCAAGTTCAAAGTATGGAATCTGAATTTAATGTTCTAAAAAGTAAACTTAGCCTTGAACGACAGTCAATGATGAATTTTCGTGATGAAAATGCATTGTTGAAAGTTGTAATCGAGGACAAAGAAAAAGAAAAAGATGATTTGAAAAAGGAAAAAGCTGAGTTGACATCCAAAATCACTGAGCTTGAAAAGGACTTGGTGAATTTGAATTCTGAAAAGGGTGAATTTAAAATAAAATTTGAAGTTTGCTTTCAGGAACGCAATGAAGCATATTGTAAGATTAAACAACTGGAGGATTTAAACTTAAAAATAGGACAAACTGAACAAACTCTGAATCTTCTCACAAACAAACTCCAAGATGTTCGTTTCAGGAATGTGTTGTACAATGATTATTTTGACAAATTAAGCACAAAGTAATCATGTGTCAGTGAAAGTATGCTCATAAGAATAAGAATGAAATTTGAGCATTTTAAGCAATTAAGATTTCTCAAAACTTTATAAGAATGAATAATCATGAAAGCATAGAAATGTTTTGAGAATCTTAAAATGATTAAGATCAGATCAAAATTCATGAAGAATAATATTTTAGGAAATCAAAGATGTAAGATGTTTATATGAACAATATATAAACATTTTATCAATGAAAGCACATATAATAATGAAATGACGTTTGATTCAAACAACAGTGAATAGCAAACGGGAGTATTACCATAGAAAGATTTATCATTTGATACATGGTAATAACAAAATCAAGAAATGTACTGAACCATTATGTATGAATACTTGACAAAGTATATGAAAAGAAAATACACAAGTATTTTTCTTTAAGAACAAACGGTCAGATATTCATCAAAGTATCCAAATATCATTTAAAATCACACTTCGAAATTCATGAAAATCGTTTAAGAATAGGAAGTGGTTTGAACATGTAAGAAACCATTTTTCACAAGTGAAAGTTATTCATCTTTCAACAAGTGATAGAGTATAAGGATTATAAATATATACCTTTTCATTACAAATCCTTAACTCCCCCTGAAATGAATATTTTCAATGAAGTATCCTTGACAAAACTCAGATATCCTCCCCCTCGATACCTGGAAAAAGTCAATTTTATCATAAAAATATGACAATGATAGTATAAATTAGATATGTCTTCTCCCCCTAAAAGATATAGAAATTAACTTCTCTAACTCCCCCTCAAATTAAAAACTTCTAGAAAAATATTATCATTTAAGCATCCTATCAGAAGAAAACATTTGAGCATGGGTTTTGAACATAAGTATTCAAAAACAATGATTACTTATTCTCCGGTGAGAATAGTAATGATTTGTGTGACCAATAAAGCACGGGTTCTGATCTGATGTAATCAGAAGTCAATGTTCTTAAACATTAAGGAACGGATCTTGAACTGTTTTATCCAAGAACCATAGTTCTTTGAAGCACGGGTTCTGAACTGATTTATTCATAAGCCTTGGTTCTTTCTCCCCCTTAAACCTTGGGTGCCTGCAACACAGCTTTAGCTTTTGGTATCCACTGGTATTTGGATCCAGATTTGTTAGTTGCAGTTGTAGTAGGAGAGATATAGTAAGAACCATACCAGTTATTTTCATAATTTTTATTTACAAACTCATTTGAACCACAATAGGAACAACTAATTTTCTTTTGAGCTAACCTGATCAGTTGATTAACAGTGTAAATCAGATCAGGTTTGCCAAAAGTTTTACCTTTCGAAGCATAGTTCCTTTTTGCATTAGATGCATGCTCGGATGATTTATGTTCCTTCTTCTCCTCTGAGAAACCTTTCACTAACCAAATCCACTTTTCTTTCTCATATTTCCTTCTCCAAAACATTTTCTTCTGAGACTTGTCCTTTTTGATGTTACCTGAATCATCAACATTTTTGTCATAGTAAAGGTTAGAAGGACAAATTTTATCATTAAGTTTAGAAGTATGATTATCATTATCATCAAACAAAGGATTATTAGAAACATTAGTGAAAATTGAACTTGCTACTGATTTGAATGAGCATTCGGATGCAGCTTGATCATCTCTCTGTTATTGAGCAATTGATTCTGGCGTTTTGTGCTCAGTCAGCTTCACCTTGAACATGATCTCCTCAAGTTCTTTGATCTTTGTGGACAGACGGTTTCTTTCCTTTATCAAATGATCAAACTTCTTATGCAATTCAGATTTTGCATTCTTCTCCTTCTGAATGTTTGTTGACAGCTCAGATAGCTTCTTTGTAAGCTCTTCTATCTTACTTTCAAACACTTTTCTCTCTTTTGTAAAATCTTTTTTTCAACTATCTTCTTCTTCTCTTTTTCAAACTTTTCTCTTTCCAAGATAATTACTTTCTCGAACTCTGAAACTTGTTGAGAAAGCTTTATGCATTTAAGCTCCACTACTTTCTTCTCTTCAAATGTTTTTCTTGAGAATTCAAAAAACTTTTGAGGAAAATATTTTCTTTCTTTCTCAAACCCTTCTTTTTCTTTCTTCTCTTTATCAACTTGAACTTCGAATTCAGATATTTTCTTTTTTAGCTCAACATTGTCTTTCTCTAAGTCCTTTCTCTTCTTGTCAATCTTCTTCATCTCATCTTGTGTTTTTATGTTGTCTTTGTCTTGGGTTTCTTTCTCCTACATCATGTTGATTTCAGACTCAAGACTGAAGACTTTATCTTTCAGGTTATCTCTTTCAGCAAAGACTTGAGAATTGATCTTTCTAAGCTCATCAGATGTCTCACTGGTAATGTTTGCTCTCCTTCTAAGATCATCAATCTCTTTTAGCATTGACTCCTTCTTTGACCATGTGGAGTTTGCATTTAATCCTTCAAACTTTTTCAGCTTAGTTTGCAGATTTGAGATCTCCTTCTCTTTTGACTCAATGATTCCTGCAAAATCAGTTTTAGAGTTAGAGATGCATTCAGAGCAAACAAAATCTTTCTTTAAAGATTTATCATCTTTCAATTTATTAATTTGTTCAAGAAGAGATGCATTCTGAATCTTCATATTTTTGTTCTCAGCTTCCATTGCTGGAATCTCTGGCATGTACGCTAAAGCACAATCTCTGTTGGTTAGCACCAGATTTCCTATTTCATCTGTGTACGACATGATGATATTCGAAAAAATATACTAAAAAGTCATAAACTTTAATCGCACTAAGAAATATGTACCCCTATGCAGACTTAGCACGGGGGTCCCGCTACCCGGTTAGCGGGTGGGGTCAAGGGGCAACGCCCTTGCGGGGTCTGGGGGCAGTGCCCCGAGAAAAAAAAAATTGACAGTTAAAACTCATATTGCAACTTGATATCAAAAAAAATATGCTAGAAATGATCTTTAATCAGAAAATCAGAAAAATTTACAATAAAAATCACAGAAAATCACTCAAAATAAAAAACAAGTATAGAATTCGCAAGCAAAAATTCGTAAGTATAGAATTCGTATAAGCAATTCGCAAGTCACATACAAAGAAATTCACAAGTATAGAATTCGTAAAGGACAATTCGCAAGACAATTAGGATACGAAATCTTGAACTTTTCGCAGAACACTCAATTGCGAATACTGCACAATTCGTAAGTGTGTCTTAAGCGAATTCTTTGAATTCGTATCTCTCTCAGGTGCGAATTCCTCTGAATTCGTAAGTCTCACACTTGCGAATTCTTTGACTTTTCGTATAGAACACTTCTGCAAATCCTTCACTTAGCCATTCACAAGATCCGAACTAACAGACTTAAAGACCAGAACTAACAAAACCGGGGAAGTCATTGATGCACTCGAGACAGTAAAGAGATTTATGAAGTGTGCAATGAAGCTTGCCTCGGTGGAAGATTTTCAGATTGGGTTAGAAAGCAACCAGTCAAAGATTAATCTGCTGAAGCCTGATTTGAAGATTCCGTCTGATGCCCAGAGTGTACCTGCATTCACTGTGATAAAGATTCCAGAATTTGGCATGACCTACTTGAATGACAAAGGTATTATGAGGTTCATTCGTTTTAATCAGATTGCTAGATTCTGTGACGGTACATTAATGTTGTTGAAAGACAAGTTGAAGCGTGTACTTGATAAAGATGAAAAAAGGGTTCAGCTTTTGGATCCTAATTACAAGCCACTTGTTCTTGAAGCACTGGGAGTTATCGAAGAGCGACTGGAGTACAGAACTCAAATGAGATATTTCGAGATCAGCTTTGGTTTTTGAAAGATTATGTTCCTAACTGGCGCGACTATCAACTTCTATTTAAAGGGGGAGATTGTTAGGGTGAATTTAATGTTAAATAGAAGTTCAGGGTATAAATGGTTATTAGTTGAAAGTTCTATTAGCTTGTTGGGCCTAAAAGCCCATAAGCCCATCTGTGTAAAGCCTGGATATATAAAGGTTGTTTTTTCTTTGAATAAGCCACGTTTTGAGACACAATATCAATTTTCTCATTTCCGGACATGCGTAGCTCATTGGTCAGATCATGTACTTTGGTCTTAAGCTCTTTTGAATCTTTTGAAGAACTCTCACACTCGTCTTTTAAATTAGAAATAGTGCACAAGTTGCTTGAGATTTCTAAACTTTGATTTTCAATGCATTCAGACTATGTAGCAACTCGTTTTTCTAGAGATGAGATGAGTTGTTCTTTTTCTTTTAAGAGTAGCTTGAGGGAGTCTAGTTTATTCATAGCAAGTTGCATCTGATCGATTAAAGCTTCGTGAAAAGGAGCACATACCTGACATGGAGAGCTTTGATCTTCATCATCAGTGTCAGAAGGTGATGAATGCTTGCCCATGAAACACAAGTGTGCTTCGGCATCTTCAGATTCTTCATCAGAGGCTTGTAGCCAGTACTCATCTTCAGCCATGAGAGCCTTATCAGCTTCCTTCTCTTTGGCCAGTAGCAGCTTGGCTCTATAGTAATCTGCGTTGCGCACAACAGGCTTGCGACAATTCTTGGCAAACTGACCCAACCGATAAAGCTCTTCTTTTGGCTTTTCTTCATGTTCTTGTCAGACTTCTTCCCATCTTCTACATGTCTTTTACCGTCAGACTTCTCTTGATGATCCCGGCGAGTGGAAAACCTTTGCTTGTTGGAAGACTTGTTAAAGAACTTCCTTTTCTGGAAAGCTTGAGTCAGGTAAACCATGGCTTCTTTCATCTTAGTGAATTCAGGATCAGAATCACTATCAGGATCTTCGGGTTCAGACTCACTTTGAACAGGCTTCTTTTCAGACGAACGACTGACAGACTTCACTCTCTTCTTAGATACGAGTGCTAAGGGATCAACTACCGGCTTTTCTTTAGTTTTCTGATTCCCCATTAGTTCCATAACTTCCTCTTCATCCTGGAGCAACATTTCGTAAAGTTCATGTAGATAAAGCTTCTCCAGAGTCTGAGTATGACGAATATGAGATACAAACGGCTTCCATTCAGGCTGGAGGTTGTTCATGAACTTGATGTTGTTCTCAGTGTTCGTCTTCGTGATCTTGTTTTTTTTGGAGATCATTCAGAAGCATGTTGAACCTTTCATAGGTTTCTGTCAGTGTCTCGCCTTTTCTTGCTTTAAAGCCATCATATCTGGTGATGCAGTTTGTCACCTTAAGCTGATTGTTGATGTGGCTCCCCATCATCATTTTTTCAATCTGGTCCCACATTTTCTTCGCAGACTCCTTATAATTGTCGATGCAAGCATAGATATCATTTGGTAGACTTTGTAGAAGATATGACTTTGCTTGCTTTTCAGCCTCATACAGAGCCTTTTCTGGATTTGTAAGTTCCCCGATAGTTTTTGGAACTTTACGCTCTGGTCGACCTTCGGCTGGGTCTCTCGGTATGACCTTCATTGGCCAGTCTTGTGGCCCCTCTGTCAGACACTTGTATATTGCTTCATAATTTGATTTTGCTTCAATGAAGTTCATGAAGCGATCGTGCCACTGAGGATATTCTCCCCGGTAGAGCACCGGGGGCTTCTGATCCGAACCAATAGCTAAAGCATCTCTTGAATTCATCTTAAATCTCTTAACTTAAAAAACACTTTTTCTGGATCAAACCTTTAGTCTCTTTGCTCTGATACCAATTGTAGATCCCAGTACAGTGCAATCAGCAGCAAGTTATATCAAATAAGAACAGAATATGAATCACAACAACTAGTCATATGATTGATATTGAATCAAAGGGTTACAGGTTTACAGAAAGAATTTCTGATCAGAGAAAGTAAACCTATAAACTAGTTGTTTGTAAATAATGAGACTAAACTGTAAATGAAGGAAAAACAACCTTTATATATCCAGGCTTTACACAGATGGGCTTATGGGCTTTTAGGCCCAACAAGCGAATAGAACTTTCAACTAATAACCATTTACACCCTGAACTTCTATTTAACATTAAATTCACCCTAACAGGATGCGAATTCTTCAGTCTACGAATTCTTTCACTTTGCGAGTTCTACTTGCGAGTTCTTCATGATTGTAGAGAATTCTGTAGATCTCAAGCTTTTGAGTCTAAAATATCACTGATTTCCACTAAAACCTTGAAGATAGACTCAGAAAATTTGCACGATTGATCACTTTAACATCGTGAACAACCCTGTGGAACGAATTTTTTTAAAAACAATCATAGACGTGGTAATCGATTCTTGACAGTCCACGACTTGAAACTTTCATAAACTTGAAAAATTGATCAAATTCTTCGATTTTGTTGATCAATTTGATTTGCAAACAGAATAAGAAATGTTCCAAAACTATGAACGGTCACAATGAACTCAAATTCAAAACATCACTAAACAGTGACTTTCTATTTCTTGAAAAATATCGATCTTTCTGATTTATCTGATCTGAGCTCTGATACCAATTGTGATCCCAGTTTCTAGCAATATATATTCAGACACATATTATCAAACAATCACTTGTATAAATATCACAAGATTACAACATAATCACAGATCTCACGAGTACCATCTATCTAACTTGATACGAGTTATGTGTTCTCTAAAAGTACAAATCTTGTGTTCTCTAAGTGTGCGTTCGTGTTTACCAATCTAACAACAAAGACAACCTATTTATACTAAGTCAACAATGTTGACTTTACAACATAAACACTCAAACTATTACACAATTACAATATAGACCATCACTTTTAATCTTGAGTACAATATTAGTCTAACACAGTCTGATCACCAATATCAATATCAGTTTCATATTCATCATACTGACATTCGGTTTCAGGTAAGATCTTATCTTCGTTGACTGATTCAGTATTTGTAGAAGAAGTGGAAAATAATGATTCGAATTCTACAAATTCTAACTTCCTAGTTTTGTAGCTTAAGTTCAAATCATTATATTTAAATCCCACAGAGTTAAAACTGGATTGTGAATCAGTACAACTCAATTGATCGTCATCTATCATTTCCTTACCTTTTCGTGGAGTGTCCGATACAGTAGTCTCAGCTTTTACGAACGTGTCAAGAATATTTGGAATCTTCTTAACAGTTGAACCCAATTTATCAAAATTATATAAACTTTTAGGGGCTCTTTTTAAAACACCATTTTCCGACAAACCTAACCCCCGTTTTGGATTATAAAAACGAACATCTTGGAGTTTGTTTGTGAGAAGATTCAGAGTTTGTTAAGTTTGTCCTATTTTTAAGTTTAAATCCTCCAGTTGTTTAATCTTACAATATGCTTCATTGCGTTCCTGAAAGCAAACTTCAAATTTTATTTTAAATTCACCCTTTTCAGAATTCAAATTCACCAAGTCCTTTTCAAGCTCAGTGATTTTGGATGTCAATTCAGCTTTTTCCTTTTTCAAATCATCTTTTTCTTTTTCTTTGTCCTCGATTACAACTTTCAACAATGCATTTTCATCATGAAAATTCATCATTGACTGTCGTTCAAGGCTAAGTTTACTTTTTAGAACATTAAATTCAGATTCCATACTTTGAACTTGAGCAAGTAAAGAATGAACTATATCAGAATTATCAGATTTTTCACTTACCTCAGAGTCACCATCAGAATTGTCAGAAGTAGGTTGTTCACAATCTTCAACTTTGGCCATCATGCAGACTTGAGTAAAATGAGCCTCTTCATCATCAGAAGTCTGACACAACCAGTTTTCTTCTTCAGCCATAAGAACTTTTTCTTCTTCTTGCTTCTTGAAAAAAATAGACTTTTTGGCATAATACTCTGAGTTCTTAATCCTCTTAAACTTGCAATCTTTAGAAAAGTTCCCAAACTTTCCACAATTAAAACATCTTCCGCTTTATAGATCAATCTTGTCATCCTACTTCTCTTCCTTCCTCTCTTCTTTCTTTCCATATCCTTTCTCATATCGGGGCTTAAACTTCTCAGACTTATCCTTCTTTTGACCTTCATACTTTGAATTTGAAAAGTATTTCTTCTTACCAAATCTTTTATTGAACCTTTGAACATCATCATCAGAATGTACCTCTACTTCTTCCACCGATGACTCAGAACTTGACTTTGGTAGCTCAGATAAGTAAGCTTTAGGCAGCTTTGACTTTGACTTTGATCCGGAACCAGAACTAATACTTGACTTACCCACTTTCTTCTCAGCTAGCAATGCTAATGACTCTTTCACCATTTTCTTCTCTTCACTTAGCATCTTTACTTCATCTTCGTGTTCAGACAAAGTGGTAAAGATATCATTCACATCTTCTACGTCCATATCTTTCGACATCTGGAGATTAATGGCATAACTCTTCCACTCAAGGTTGCGATTCTTTATGAACTTGTAGTTAATCTTCGACACAGACTTGTTTATGTCGTTCTGTCTCAAATCTTTCAAAATCGCATTAAATCTATTGTAGGTGTCTACCAATGCTTCACCCTCCTTTGCTCGGAACCCTTCATAAGCGTTGATACTCTGATTCAGCTTCACTTTTATGGAACGGTCAGTGCTTTGGAATTGTCTCTCAAGCTCATCCCACATAGCCTTTCCTGAGTCACGACTGTCTACACGGTTGTAGATGTCGTTGGGGATAGCCATAGTCAAATAAATGAGAGTTTCTTCATCGATCTTTGCTTGTGCCTTCTCCCATTCACTATAATAATGGTAAGGCTTAGGCACATATCTGACTAATATCTCAGGAGAAGTTTCCGTAGCTGGATGACCAGGGACCGTAATAATAGGACAAACTGGGCGTTCAATGATTGATTTCATATAATCTATGTTCTTATGATTAAGGAACTGAGTCATCCGACGTTTCCATTGAGGGTATTCTCCAATTGACAGAACTGGCAGTTTAGATTGAGACCCTATGGAAAGCAAATCTTTGGACATCTTGGAATCTGAAGAATAAGAACTTGGAATGATCGTTACTTCGAAAAATCAACAATCAACAACTCTGAAAATTTTCCAGAAAAAATTTCCAAAAATTTTCTAAGTTAGAAATCCTCACACCACTGAGAAACTTAAACAATTCGCACACCAAAAGAAATTCGCATGCCAAAAACTCCAAAATTCGCACAGGGAACAAAATTTGCATGCCTTTATATGCGAGTAGTCCCTTTCTGCACGTAATTGTATGGGAATTGTAGCTTTTCGCATGCTTCGAGATGCGAATTCTTGCCTTGTAAAACTTTCAAGCCTCAAACTTTTTGCACGATATCCTTATGCGGATTCTATACTTAGCCAAATTCTTGATCTGAAACTTTCCGTATCGATACGGATTCCATACTTAGAAAACTTTTGAATTTTCTATGCGAAAACTTAAGAATCCGTATGAAATACGATGCAAATTCCAGAAATCCGTATGATGACCGATGCGAGTTCCTCACTTCTCGTAACCTTTGAGGAGAAGATTCAGAGTTTTGGATTATAAAAACGAACATCTTGGAGTTTGTTTGTGAGAAGATTCAGAGTTTGTTCAGTTTGTCCTATTTTTAAGTTTAAATCCTCCAGTTGTTTAATCTTACAATATGCTTCATTGCGTTCCTGAAAGCAAACTTCAAATTTTATTTTAAATTCACCCTTTTCAGAATTCAAATTCACCAAGTCCTTTTCAAGCTCAGTGATTTTGGATGTCAATTCAGCTTTTTCCTTTTTCAAATCATCTTTTTCTTTTTCTTTGTCCTCGATTACAACTTTCAACAATGCATTTTCATCATGAAAATTCATCATTGACTGTCGTTCAAGGCTAAGTTTACTTTTTAGAACATTAAATTCAGATTCCATACTTTGAACTTGAGCAAGTAAAGAATGAACTATATCCGAATTATCAGATTTTTCACTTACCTCAGAGTCACCATCAGAATTGTCAGAAGTAGGTTGTTCACAATCTTCAACTTTGGCCATCATGCAGACTTGAGTAAAATGAGCCTCTTCATCATCAGAAGTCTGACACAACCAGTTTTCTTCTTCAGCCATAAGAACTTTTTCTTCTTCTTGCTTCTTGAAAAAAATAGACTTTTTGGCATAATACTCTGAGTTCTTAATCCTCTTAAACTTGCAATCTTTAGAAAAGTTCCCAAACTTTCCACAATTAAAACATCTTCCGCTTTATAGATCAATCTTGTCATCCTACTTCTCTTCCTTCCTCTCTTCTTTCTTTCCATATCCTTTCTCATATCGGGGCTTAAACTTCTCAGACTTATCCTTCTTTTGACCTTCATACTTTGAATTTGAAAAGTATTTCTTCT
The DNA here is from genome assembly GCA_023525745.1 of Arctium lappa. NCBI lineage: Eukaryota > Viridiplantae > Streptophyta > Magnoliopsida > Asterales > Asteraceae > Arctium > Arctium lappa. The sequence continues at coordinate 55,505,771 of CM042049.1, read as the reverse complement.
TACCAAATCTTTTATTGAACCTTTGAACATCATCATCAGAATGTACCTCTACTTCTTCCACCGATGACTCAGAACTTGACTTTGGTAGCTCAGATAAGTAAGCTTTAGGCAGCTTTGACTTTGACTTTGATCCGGAACCAGAACTAATACTTGACTTACCCACTTTCTTCTCAGCTAGCAATGCTAATGACTCTTTCACCATTTTCTTCTCTTCACTTAGCATCTTTACTTCATCTTCGTGTTCAGACAAAGTGGTAAAGATATCATTCACATCTTCTACGTCCATATCTTTCGACATCTGGAGATTAATGGCATAACTCTTCCACTCAAGGTTGCGATTCTTTATGAACTTGTAGTTAATCTTCGACACAGACTTGTTTATGTCGTTCTGTCTCAAATCTTTCAAAATCGCATTAAATCTATTGTAGGTTTTCTTCTTCAGCCATAAGAACTTTTTCTTCTTCTTGCTTCTTGAAAAAAAATAGACTTTTTGGCATAATACTCTGAGTTCTTAATCCTCTTAAACTTGCAATCTTTAGAAAAGTTCCCAAACTTTCCACAATTAAAACATCTTCCGCTTTGCAGATCAATCTTGTCATCCTTCTTCTCTTCCTTCCTCTGTACTTAGAAAATGAAAACCCAACTTTTCATATGGAGCTTGATGCGAATTCCACCTTTTCGCACATAGGCCGATGCAAAATTCCAATTCTCGTACACAACACAATGCGAATTTCATACTTAGCTTTTTCAGAATTTCAGCGAATTCTTGACATCTTTATGCGAAAAATATAGATCTTGTGAGTTCTTCGTGCAAGTTCTTCACAATTCGGCTAAAAACACTAAAATCGATCCAAAATCCCTTCAATCCAATGAATTAGCTTCTGCAAATCCACCAATTTGATCACAAACAGTACTAGAATCGATTACAATCAAGGAATTACAAACAAATTGATTCAAGAGTACATTTTGATTGAGATACAGTGTACAGAACTCAAACTTTCGAAAAATCACAAAAACTTCAAATTGAATCAAAATTACAGTGCAATTGTGAAATTGATTTACACAAAAAAGTATCTAGATCACTAAACGATCACAAAACAATGGAAATGTTGACAATTACAGTGCAATTACAATGGAATCGATCAAATTCAGAACACAGGGTGCGAGTTCGGAATTTTCAGTTGATTTTCTTCGAATTAGGCTGTGATACCAATTGAAAGTCCAATCCAAGCTCTATGAATCATACAGAGAATATGTAGAAATCATTATTTGTTTGATAGAACAACAATTACAATGATTTCTTAGTGCCACATATCTCACAGTGCCATATACCTATTTCTCATATTCATATGTATGTGTGTGTGTGTGTTCTCTCTTAATTCTACGTACTCTCTAATTACAAAGACAACTTACTATTTATATGTGGTCAACAAGACCTCTCACTAAGCTAAAGTCAAAGTCAAACACTTTGACCCTCAATACTATTACAACAAAACTACTTACACATTTACAACTTTACATCTTTGACCCCTCATTTAATCTTGAATACAATCTTGACTTAACATCGTCTTCGTCGGTCGTCCAATAATCTTCATCACCATTTTCCGACTCTCCTCCTCCCTTCTCCCTATCACCTCTCCTCCAAAGCAACCTTCACCCCTACAACATCTGGGTCTACATCTTTGGATCTGAACATACCAGGAGGAAAAACAAAACAACAAGATGTGTGCAACGAGAAAGATAAAGATAAAGGAAAAGACAAAAATCAAAACCCTTAGAAACATTGTGATTCTTTTCCTCCTCTCAAAAATCTCAAAAAGCCTCATTTCGTTGGAGTGGAAGCATTGACAATTTATGAACCCTAACTTTTGGGTGAAAATTTTTATGGTCTCTGTTGTGCTTTTTGTTTTATTTATTTTTCAATTCAAAACACATAACTTTTCATAAAAATATAGTTTTTTTTATAAATAACACCTAATTTTGTCAAAAAGCTAGAATTATAATTGTTAAAATATATAAAAAAAACTTAAAGTTATAAGTTAGAAATTAAAAAAACTATAAACTATAGATTAAGGGTAAAATAGTCATTTTTGTCATTCAGACTATGTATTTAGCATAACAACCCAACAACAATTTATCTTATATCATACAGACAACTTTATCAATACAAACAGATTTACTCATACAGGTCTTAATGAAAATTGAACCGAACCGCCCCTTAGTCTCTCAGATCTGAAAGAGAACCTTCTTCTTCTCCCTTTCAGTGTGTAAATTTGTCCACTTAGATAGTTTAGGATAAATGTCTTGCCTACTAGCTTCCACAACATATCTGTAATTTTATGTTTGAAATAAACTAAAATTAGAAAGAACAAATTTACTATGTTTGTATTCAACCCCCCCCCCCCTTTTACAAACACTTTATGTATGAGTCATTGTGGTCTAGGACCAATATATGGAACTTAGATTTCTCATTCTCTTCAAATGAAGGTTTCCAGTAAACCTCATCTTCCATTTTTTTTTGTCAGTAAAACTAATCCAACAACAAGTTTGATCTCATCTTCCAACTCTTTTATTTCCCACTAAAAATTGTGTTTGATTTCCTGTGAATAACATATAGACGAAAATTGTATTTGATTTCATGGGGTGAAATAGATTATATATCAAAATTGTGTTTGATTTCATGTGGTGAAACAACATATATATGAACATTATGTTTGGATTTCATGAGGTGAAATAGCATATTTATGAAAAGTGTGTTTTATATATCATGAGGTGAAATAACATGGTGACTATTTGTTTCATTTGGTGAATCTATGTTACCAAAATGACGACTATGCCCCTTGCTAATTAAAAACAACTTTAAATTAAAACCATAGGATCAAAATCAAATTAGCTAGGGCATAGATTGGTTCTCATGGTTCTCATCCTTTTTTGGTCCTCGCATGATTTAACCCCTATATATGACGTTAAGGCAACCTATCTCATTTATACAATCAATGCAACCCAATCAATTGAGATATTTATGGAAATGATGAGGGTTCATTTATTATGGTTTGGATATTTATGGAAGATAATTAGAGTTCAATAATTATGATCAACGTTATATATTATAAACAATCAAAGACATATATGAAACCACATATTCACTAGATTAAATGGACGGCTAAGATTGGGTTGCAATGGTTGTACAAATGGGATAGGTTGCATAATAAACCACATATATATATATAGGCAAAGGACCGTGTGAGAAGAATAGTTAATGTGAGAAGCGTAATGTAACACCCGAATTTTTGGTTATGCCGGGAACTAAGCGTTTTGGAAGAATCAAATTTTGGAGCTCGGGGGAGGTGGGGCGACAGTGCCCGCAACAGTGACCAGTGTCACTATCGCCGTGTCAATCTCGCAAAGTTGTTACCACCCGCGGTACATCCAGGCGATAATGCCATGCGAAAGTGACATCGATCACAATCGCTAGGCACAGTTGCCGACCAGGGGGAGCCCTCGGTACGTTTCATGCGAGAGTGCCCGCGAGAGTGCCTTGGGCACAATCGCCGAGCACAATCACCGACGGGCTCCAGGAGGTTTTAAACCCACTCTTCTACCCTTTTTCTCATCTCACTCTTTCACCCACTTCATTCCCTCCTCTCTCAAACTGTTCCCCAACACCTCATACGAACCCAGCCTGTTTTGAGGCTTCTCTCATGGAAATTAAAGCATTCTTTCATGTTAGAGCACATATTGTTGTCTTCAAGATCATCTAGATTGAAAGTCAAAAGCCTAAGTCAAAGCCTTCAAATGCAAAGTCAAATTCATCAAGTGAAAAGTCAAAGTCAATCAAAGTCATGCTTGTTTGTTTAGTTTGTGTGTTCCTTGTAATATGTCTAGGTATAAATACAATTGTTTTCTTTGTAATATGTGGGGAATCTAAGTGTGTGCGTATCTTGGAGTATCATTTGTATATTCTAGAGAGAGAGTGATTGTAAACTTTGAAAATCATATCAATGACATAAGAGATTTGATTAAGTTCCATTGTTCATCTTGATAATCTTGCATAATCTGGGAATAACATTTCATCATCAAAACTTGTGATTTCAACCTCATGAGCTAGACTCAATTGTTCACCTCTATCTCTTGAAGATTTCTAAGTTTGGGGGTTTTGCTCAAAACCTAGTGGTGAGTTACCTTTCCCTTTTCTAAATCTTTATATAAGTGATAAATGCCCCATTGATAATTTCCTAGTGTTTATGTTTCTCCAAATTCTGTTTGGGTGATGTTGGAGAAATTAGGTCAAGATTAGGGTTTTGGCCAAAATGGAGATTTTGATATAAAATGTTGGGGAACTATTCTAAATGTGTCAGGATCGAATTCTCAACAAGAATAAATTCTCAGAAACTAATATCAAAGAAGTTGCGGAATAACACTTTGATATTCAATGTAACAGTAATCAAAACAGTATATGATCAACAACTTGTAAACTTGTATTCAATTATCAAATCACAAGATTACACACTCAACCTCAATCTTGAAGAACAGACTCTTTCAAGACGAATTCTACTTCTCTAGAATTAGGATCTATGCCTTGAGGTTGATTTTCTCTAAAACTTAGAATGAATGATTAATACTAAACTATGCTATCAATTCTATACATATACTGAATAAAAGATAATTACAATAAATAAAATATCTTCAGTATATCTTCCATCATTATCTCTATAAGCTTCCTTGAATATCTTCAGTGTCATCCTTTCCATACGGATCTCCATCTCATAAGCAGTACTAATCATAAGCAGCATTAATACTCTAAGCAGTATTAACTCTAGCAGTACTAACCATGCTCAGCAGCATTAATCTCTTCAATCAGCATTAACTCTGAACTAGCAGTACTAATCTTGTTGAGCAGTACTAACTTTGTTTCAGCAGCATTAACCATACTTAAGCTTTTCTTCAGTTCCTAACAATCTCCCCCTAACTTGACTTTTAGGAAGAGAATTCAAGTTCTTCAGATCTGATCTTCAAGATGCTCCCAAAACTCCATAATGGCCTAAATTCCAGTATTTTCATCCAACCCCAAACTCTGATTAATTGTTCTTTGGATCAAATATTTAGCCATTTCTGAATCTGGAATACACCCTAGCTTCTTCTTCAACATTGCATGAAGCTTTAGTCTGCTATGAGTGTACACTCTATCCACTAGGAAGTACTCAGTGTGATTTAAATCCAAAGTCACTGCATATACTCCACTAGTTTTATATAGAGTCCAATTATTCACTGTTTGAAAAACATTCCTTATTACCTCCTCTACTTCATCAGGCTTGAACATCATACACAGATACTCCATTACCAGTTTTGTAATTGAAATCTCTGGAGATTTCAGTATATCTACATACAACTTCATTCAAATCTCAAACATTTCTTCAAGATCTGACCTAGAGCATGTTCTTACAATCTTTGCCCAAGTATTGAACACCTCATACTTTTCATCCTTCCTTTTGAGCCTTATGTATTCCTTTCCATCCACTGTCAATGTATCCCAGAGAATGACCTCAGGAGGCTTAACTCCTACAGGTTCTGCTGAAATTGGTTCAGGCACTTTGTCCATCACTACCATATACATATTTACATCATCTGTATTTGATGGCTCTTTCTGTTTAGATGACTCAGGTGCCCCTTCTTCTTCAGCAACCTTCTCAGCCTCTCCTTCAGCTATTCTAGGCTTCTTGGTTGACTTTCTCCTTGCCATCATCTTGGTTCTCTTTAAAGTCCTTAGACTTTCACCCAGAGTGGCTTCTTTCTTTGGTGGTGTTTCTTGCTCATATGGAAAGGGCTTTTGTATCACAAAGTCATTGCTCTCCTTCATCCTTTTCTCCATTTCCACCCTGGCAGTGTCATTCTCTTGAAGCTTTTTCATCTCTACATCATATAGTCCTTTGATTTTCTCAAAAGACATCTTTGAAAACATTTCCTTTTTAACTCCTACAACACCCTTGAGGAAAGTGATCATCTTGTTTCTCTCTTGGAATGTCTTTGAGGGTTGTCTCTTCTTCTTTGCACCCATTTTGAATTCTCCAATCTTCCTTAGAGATGTGACTTTCTTTTTAGCCATTTCAGTTGCCAAACTCTGTTGATAGGCTTTATTCAGCTCTGCAGCCATTGCTTTTGCTATCTCTCTGTCTTTTTCCACTTGGACATTTTCTGCTTGTTCCAATTCAGCTTGTATCTTTCTTGCCAAAGCTTCATCTGCCTCAATCAACTTTTGCCTTTTCATTGGTTGGTCAGATTCTGAATCAACTAGCTTTGCTTTACCCTTTTCTTTGCTTATCACCTTCTCAGACCTGGATTTCATTGCAACATCACCTCTTTCTTTTATGATAACTCCTTTGGCCTTTGAAGTGACCTTGGGAGTATCATGTTTTGCTTTGATTAGAGTTTCTGCAATTTCCAACTCTGTTAGTACTTCCTTCACTGTTTCTGCTGCTTTGTTCATGTCAGCAGTAGTAACCATTTCTGCTGCTTTACTTGAACTAGCAGCATTAATGGTTTCTGTGCTTGCTCTGTTACTGCTGCTTTCTCCCCCTCAACACCATATTTCATCCCATCAAGCTCCCCCTCTTCTGTAGCTTCTTCCATGTTGATCTCCCCCTTTTTGGGAGCATCATCCCCAGATTTCCTTCTTCTTAGTTCAAATTGCTTTCTCCTCCTCTTCTTCTACAAAAGTCTGGTCACCATCTTCTTCAACTTAGCAATCTGTACTTGTTGTGACAGGATTACCAGCTTCATCTCTTCAATTTCTTTCCCTTGTTTAAGAACATCTTGGTTGATGTTGCCCGTTGTTTCCATCAATTCATAGTAGTTATATCTGTCCTCACCTTCTCCAGAAGTGTTACCCTCTATTGAATGATCATGGGATCTTTTTGTAGTGGAAGCCTTCTGCCTAGTAGAAGCACTATCCACCCCCTTGGTTTCTTGGCACCGGGGACCTTTGAATGATTGCTCATTCAAAGTTTCCATGGGGAAGGTCTTAGAGATGTTACCACTATCCTTCTCTGTGCTAGCAGAAGTAGTGGCAGCCTTCTCACCCATATGCTCTTCCATCTCCTTAGAGAGCACCTCCTGAGGGTTGGGAGACACCCTGTTGGTTTCCCTTTGTATATTCTCTAAAGGAGAATTCTCCCTTAGAGGGCTTAAAGGCTGAGTGGGTGAAGGTACAAGAAGGGAAGGAGCCTTCTTTACCTGTTTTCTTTGATAAGTTTGGGTGAGTGGTGAAGTTGGTTTATCAAGAAGAGACTGGGGAATTCATTTAGAGTGGGAAGGTTGGGATTGGCTAGCAGTGGGATGGTCTAATGGGGGCCTTGACCCTGCTGCCATACCTTCATCAGTTTGGGACACCACCATCATTGTAGAGAACAATGGGGTGTCAACTCCTTCCGAGTCCCCAGCAGATCTTCTCATATTTGAGAAAACCTTGCCTTTAGGGGGTTTTGGTACATATATCCCATCAAAATGAGGAATATCCGCCAATTCGTGGGTGATAACTGCTTGAACAAACCTGGGGTACATATAAAAGCTCTTTTTGTTTCCCAAGTTTGAGACAAGATCATTGAAAATCATTTGGGAAAAATTATACTTTCTGGCAGTGGCTAAGCATACCAAAGCATAAGCAATGGTGCTACTGAACTCACTCCATCCAGTAGTCTTTTTAGAGATGCAGTGCATAAGGGTATGGACAAAGAAACGCCATTGAGGTGAAAATTTTGCTTTTGAGAACTTGAACACACCCAATGGGCCTCCATACCCCATTCTTGTAAGAGTAGAAAACAGTTCATCATTAGAGATAGAAGTTATACCAGAGGCATCGTCTAGACGTAGACTGATGCGAATTACCTCTTCAGTAACTGTCAATGGCTTACCACACACCTTTGTCTTGATCATTTGGACACCATTTTCAGTAACAATGGTGGCATGTGCCCAGAATTGTCTTTGATGCTCGATAAAGATTGATGGCGAGACAGTGAGAGCATGGGCAATGTGGGTTGTTTTGAGGAAATCCACAATCTGGTGGAAACCAGCGGCCTGTTTGGGCTTCTGTAGCATCGCGATTTCATTGTGCTCGTCTATGAATGCCATTGATGCCATTGATCTTTGAAAGTTCTTGCCTGAAAACTTGATACTTGAGAGAGAGAGGGTTTAGAGCGCAAGACAATAGTATGCAAAGAGTCGTTATGAACTTTTAGGCGGGCAAAGAGTATTTATAGTATTCGGGACATAAGCAGTGTTAACCTAGAGCAGTATTAACTGAAAGCAGTATTAACTGAAAGCAGTATTAACTGAAAGCAGTATTAACTGAAAGCAGTATTAACCATACTTACTCTTTTAAGCTTGTGATACACTGAGTACTGCTATATATATCCTGAAAAAGAAGATTAATAACACTAAGAATAAACAATATACAGGTATATAACTACTTTTTGAGAAGGGGCTTATTCAGAGTTGATCATTCCCACACTTGTTACCAAGAAAGTGAATCTACCCACGTCAAAAGCTTTAGTGAATAGATCAGCAAACTGGTTATCAGTGTGAACTTTTACAACTTGAATAAGTTTCTTTTCATTACAGTCTCTTATGAAGTGATACCTGATCTCAATAAAAATGCTATTATCAATAAGTTTCTTGACAGGATTATTCACAATGCTAATAGCAGTGCTATTATCAATAAAAATTAGAGTGTGTAGAAAGGTTACCCCATAATCCAGCATTTGATTCTGAATCCATAAGACTTGAGAACAGCAACTTGCAGCTGCTATGTACTCTGCCTCTGTTGTAGATGTGGATACTGTGGTTTGTTTCTTGCACTGCCATGAAACTAGTCTTGCACCCAAAAACTGACATCCTCCAGAAGTAGATTTTCTGTCCAAGTTTGCTCCACCTAGATCACTATCTGAGTATGCAAGCAGGTTAAAGGATGAGTCATGACGATACCAAAGTCCTAATCTGGATTGCCCTTTGAGATATCTCAATATTCTTTTAACAGCTTGATAGTGAGATTGCTTTGGCCTAACTTGGAATCTTGCACATACACAGACTGGAAACATTATATCTGGCCTAGAGGCTGTAAGATACATGAGAGAGCCAATCATGGATCTATAATGATGAACATCCATATCCTCCCCCTCAAGATCTGCTGTTATCTGCTTGTGTGTCTCCATAAGTGTGCTGGCAGGTTTTGAATCTGAGAAACCAAACTTGGTTAGAATGTCCTACACATACTTGGACTGACAGATGAAGATTCCATCTGACTTCTGTTGAACTTGGAGTCCAAGGAAGAAAGTAAGTTCCCTCATGGAACTCATCTTGAACCTTTGATGCATTAGTTCCTCAAACTCCTTGCACATGTTGTCTATTGTTGATCCAAAGATAATATCATCAACATAGATATGGACCAGCAAGATATCCTTCTTCTTTCTCTTGATGAATAGAGTCTTATCAATGACTCCTCTTTCAAAGCCATTTTCCAAGAGATAGGATGACAGAGTGTCATACCATGCTCTTGGAGCTTGATGTAGTCCATAAAGAGCTTTCTTCAATTTGTATACCTTGTCTGGATAGCTTGGGTTTTCAAACCCTGGTGGTTGACAGACATATACTTCTTCTTCAATTGAGCCATAAAGAAATGCACTTTTGACATCCATTTGATAGACTTTGAATTTCATATAAGAAGCATAAGCTAGGAATAATCTAATTGCTTCTATCCTAGCCACAGGTGCAAATACTTCTTCATAGTCTATTCCTTCTTCTTGTGTATATCCTTGAGCCACCAACCTTGCTTTGTTTCTTATGACTATTCCTCTTTCATCTCTCTTATTCCTGAAGACCCATTTTGTTCCTATTGCTCTTTGGCCTTTAGGAAGGTCTACCAGATCCCAAACATCTTGCAGCTTGAACTGCAGTAGCTCTTCTTGCATGGCTTCTATCCAACTGGATTCTTTCATAGCATCATGTGCCTTTTTAGGCTCAAGTTGGGATAAAAAGCAAGAAAGCACTGTATGTTGTTGATCTTGCATTTCTTGAAGCCTACTTTGATTTTTAGTCATCATAGGAGAAGATATATCCCCTATTACCAGCTGTGGAGGATGATTCTTTTGAATTCTGCTGTGATGACTAGGTTCTTCATTAAGTTCCACCTCTAGATTAGAGTCATTCAACTCAACTGAACTGTTTTCAGTAGCTACTTCTGGTTCTTTATTTTCTTGAGTCTCCTCATCTCTACTTTCTTCTTCACTTTGACTTGGTCCAGTAGATGGTTCCTTTTCACAGTCTTCAACAGGATCCACTGTGGGTATTGGAAAGATTACAGATTGAGATATACTTTCTTGAACTTGTGTAGTCCCTGATCCTCCACTCCCTGAACCTGCATAATCATCACTTATGAAACCAAAAGAGTTAGTTAGTGAGTCAATGTTAAATAGCCACTGAGGACCAGAACCAATTGGATTTGGTGTGTTCTCATTGCATTTGACATTGTCACTTTCTTCAATTATTCTAGAAGAAGAGTTAAAGACTCTGTAAGCCTTACTCTGAGATGAGTAACCAACAAGAAATCCATCATCTGCTTTGCTATCAAACTTACCTAAGTGAGATTTGGTATTGAGAATTTTACAAGGACACCCAAAAGGTTTAAAAAAACCAATGAAAGGTTTTCTTTTATTTAAAAGCTCATAAGGGGTCTTGTTCTTTGGCTTGACCACTAGAACTCTGTTTTGGACATAACAAGCAGTATTAACTGCTTCAGCCCAGAAGGTAATTGGCAGTTTTGAATCAGCCAACAGAGATCTAGCAGCCTCTATTAGTGTCCTATTTCTCCTCTCAGCAACTCCATTTTGTTGAGGAGTCCTAGGGGCACTATATTGTCTCTCAATGCCTTTCTCTTCACAGAAGGTGTTTAGATCAAAATTTTTAAACTCAGTCCCATTATCTGATCTAATGACTTTTACTTTTTGATTAGTTTGGTTTTCAATTCTTAGGATAAAGGATTTGATCAGTCCACTTTTCTCATCCTTAGTCCTTAGAAAATATACCCAGGTAAATCTAGAGTAATCATCAACAATAACCAAGCAGTAAGATTTCTTGCCTATACTCATAACATTTGTAGGACCAAACAGATCCATATGCAATAACTGGAGACAAGAAGAAATTGTGTTTAACTCTTTGGTCTTATGAGAAGTTTTGTGCTGTTTGCCTTTAAGACATGCAACACAATGATCATCACATGAAAATACTTTTGAAGGTAAACCTCTTACAAGGTTGTTTTAACAAGTTTGTTCATAGTCTTGAAGTTCATGTGACACATCCTTTTGTGCCAAAGAGAGGATTCATCCACAAAAGCTTTTGAAACAAGACAGTTCAGGGATGAATCACTATCAACATTGTCCATATCTAGACAATAAACATTGTCCTTTCTTGGAGTTCTAAGTAGTATCATGCTTTCATCAACTACTTTGAACCCTGGAGCAAGGATCATACACTCTATATTTGTAAATAATATGCTATGTTGTTTGTCACAAACCTGTGATACACTTAACAGGTTGTACTTCAATTGATCAACATAGTAGACATCCTCAAATGTCATTTTACCTTTTGTAACATTACCTTTTCCACCTATTTTACCACCAGTAAGATTATCTCCAAAAGCAACATGTCCTCCATTTATATGCTTGAAATCCTGAAGGCATGACATGTTGCCTGTCATGTGCCTAGAGCAACCACTATCAACATGCCATATGCTCTTTCCCTTGAGTTGTTGGTTGCCCTGCACATAAGATAAATCAGTTAGTATGAATTAGGAACCCAAGCCAAAGTGGTCTTGGGTACCCCTTTCTCATCAAAATACTTGCATTCTTTCTTGACAAGATTTTTAAACTTTGACTCCTCATTTCTGGAGTACTTTGTCACTATGATAGGCTTGGAAACATTTTTGCTAGAAGTAGTACTGGTTTTAGAAGTACTAACTGCCTTAGCAGCACTTGCATGCTTAGCAGCACTAACCTTGTTAGAAGTAGTAACTGTGTTAGCAGCAGTAACTATGTTGGAAGTATTAACCTTTGAAGAGGTACTAACAGTATTAGCAACATTAATATTTTCAGCAGTACTAACACTGGTAGCAGCAGTAATGCTTCCAGCAGCACTATCCCTGTCAGCAGTACTAACAGTTTTAGTGCTTCTAGGCACCCACATTTTAATGCTTTCTTTTAAAACCTTTTTCCCTATGGGGCCTTTAGTTTCAACAGATTTCTTCATCACATGCTTCTTTCCAGCCCTCCTATAACCAACAGATTTTTGCACAAATCTTTGAAAGTTCATTTGTTGGTTAATAGGGTTAAAGAAACAATACTTAGACAAATGGTTTAACTTTCCACAAATAAAACAAGGCTTTGGTCTATTGATTTTACTCAGATCAATGCCTTGCTTTTGTGCCCATTGATTGTTCCAGTTTCTCTGATTTCCCCTTGGTTTATCATGTTTTTGGGGCTCAAATTTATTGCATGCACACTGCTTGCAAGGGATAGGGTTCACAACAGTGGTCTGCTTATAGTGAACCTTCTTGTTCTTTCCCTCAGTCTTCTCTTTCTCATTGGACTTGATCCAATGCTTTCCACATCCCTCATTGGTGATTATGTGGTTTTCTATAGGAATCTCACCACTCATAGTGTTGTCTTTATCCTTGACAACTTCTTTCTCAGTTTTATCCTTAACAACTACTTCATCTAAGGGATCTATCTCAGTGGCTCCCTTAGGTAGGTCATTCCTATCCTTTGTTTCTAACAAATCTGAACTAGGAGGAATGTAGTTGTTGTTATAGGGTGGTGGTGTGGTATTGTACCCTATTCCTCTTCTCAGTTTATCATGAATCTGAGTTTGTAGCAAAGAATCCATTGCTTTGGAAGCAATGGAAAACTTTTCTACATCTATTTTGACTTTAGCTAGCTCTCCTCTTAGCTTTTCACTCTCTTCTTTGGATTTGGTCAGTTGAAGTTCTAAGTCATTCTTCTCCCACTTCCAGTAGTTTGTATCATAAGAGTGTTGAAGCTCATTAGCTTGAAAACCCTTAATCTGCTCTTCAAATCTCTCAACAATCCTAACATAATCTTTTATGTCCTTTTCTAATCTCTTCAGGTCATCACTCATGGTCTGGTTGTGATCCCTGTACCTTTTAACAGTGTTAATGAAATTTTGAGAACAAAGATTGGAAGTTACCTCTGTTGGGAGATCTGACACCTCTGCCATTAGAGTTTGGTTCTGGATGACTCCAATCAAATCCCATGCCTTGTTGAGAGACAAGGGCTTGTGCAGAGTTTCTGTTATTATTGAAGCTTCCAGATTGAGCTTGTTGGTGGTTATTGTTTTGAGGCATTCCACTTCTGCATTCTCTAGCAAAGTGTCCCTTCTGATGGCATTTATAGCATTCCACCTTAGACTTGTCAAAACCTGCTCCATCTTCTCTTCTTTGTGAGAAGTTGTTCCTTCTAGTTCTTTTGATGAACTTCTTAACTCTCATAGAGAGCATGGCCATCTGCCATTTAATGTCCATCTCTTCAAGATCATCTGGATGGAGTTGTTCCAAGTCATCATTAATGAGAGAAGAGTTTCCATGACTTGCTAGAAAGGCCTCAAATACAGTTTCAGTGCCTTTCTCTTGGTTTGCTCCATTGGCAGCACTAACTGACTCAGGGTTGGAAGTAGAATCAGTTGATGCTGAAAGGAGTGCAACATTGTGAATATATCCAGAAGGCCTCTTTTTAGCCTCTACCTCAGATTCAAAAACTCTTAGATCATTATAGAGATCATCAAGTTCCTTTTCTTCCAGTTGATCATTCTGTCTGAAAGACACAGTATACATGGTCCATTCATCACTCAGGGACCTTAGAAACTTTCTGTTCAGATCATCTTGATCAATTTGTACTCCCACTGTAGCAAGTTCACCAATAAGCTTGTTGAACTTGTCAAAAGTTTGAGTCATGGACTCATTCTTAGTTGACATAAAGTTCTCATATTGTTGCTTCAGAATGACTTTCTGATTTCTCTTGGTACTTTTGGTACCTGAGAATCTCTTCTCCAGAGCATTCCAGAGCATCTCTGCATCAGTGCAGTTGCAGAACTGGTGTTGATATTCATTGGGGATATCCAAGAGCAAAGTGCTCAAGGCTTTCATCTCTGTCTGTCTAATCTTTCTGTCAGCATCAGTTTTTGGTGGAGTTCTCTTTCCATCTGCACCAATCTTTACTTCTTCAGAAGGACCATTCTCTATGATGTCCCACATAGAATAGTCAATGAGGAGTATGTACTGCTTGATTCTGATCTTCCACATATCGAATTCATTGGGTCTGAGCATTGGAACCTTTGAGACCAGAGTACTATTTGATTCTGCAAGATTTTCCATGATGAATGAATAGATGTTTCTGAGAGAACATGCTCTGATACCACTTGTCAGGATCGAATTCTCAACAAGAATAAATTCTCAAAAACGAATATCAAAGAAGTTGCGGAATAACACTTTGATATTCAATGTAACAGAAATCAAAACAGTATATGATCAACAACTTGTAAACTTGTATTCAATTATCAAATCACAAGATTACACACTCAACCTCAATCTTGAAGAACAGACTCTTCCAAGACGAATTCTATTTCTCTAGAATTAGGATCTATGCCTTGAGGTTGATTTTCTCTAAAACTTAGAATGAATGATTAATACTAAACTATTCTATCAATTCTATACATATACTGAATAAAAGATAATTACAATAAATAAAATATCTTCAGTATATCTTCCATCATTATCTCTATAAGCTTCCTTGAATATCTTCAGTGTCATCCTTTCCATACGGATCTCCATCTCATAAGCAGTACTAATCATAAGCAGCATTAATACTCTGAGCAGTATTAACTCTAGCAGTACTAACCATGCTCAACAGCATTAATCTCTTCAAGCAGCATTAACTCTGAACTAGCAGTACTAATCTTGTTGAGCAGTACTAACTTTGTTTCAGCAGCATTAACCATACTTAAGCTTTTCTTCAGTTCCCAACAAAATGGTTGGAGATGAATATTTATGGTTCAAAACTTATGGATCTAGGTTTTTGGAAGATTTGGCTTGAGGATTCAGATTTCTTCATGGAAGCTCAAGTTGGGGTAATATCTAGATTTAGCCTAAATCTAGCAAGAATAGTTCAAGTTGATTTGTAAAAACATTGTACATACCAAAAATGTCCATTTCAAAGTATTTATGTGTTTTACATGAAATCATCGATTGTTGAGCTATTTGGTGGGTTTTGATTATTTGAAGTGTTTAACTTTATAAACCTTGTAAAACACCTACATTTGGGATTTTTAGGCATTTTGATAAATAAGTCATAAATGAAAGTGTTTTTACGATTTATTGCATAAACAAAGATTATTTAGTCAAAATGCACTTTTAGAGTTTATTGGAAGTATGCATCGTTTGTGCAATGGGACTCTTGAAAATACGAACATGTGAGTCATTTGAATTTTAATCATTCCCAACCTTGAGAACATTTTAGAAATTGTAAACCTTTTCGGTTTTGGGCCGAAGGCCAATTGTGATTTGAGAGACAAGAATTTTGGAAGAAGATGTAATTTGGTTTATGTAACCATATTGGCTCACGTATTTTAGCCAAACGTTTATTATGCCTTTGGGCTTGATTTATACTCAGATGAGTCTTTGGAGTATTTATTTAGTTTTAGTAGCTCGATAAGGAGCCTTTGACGTATGGAGTACTTAGTTGCATATTATTTGAGAGTTACATGTTTTGAATGCGTTAGTTCATTCGTTGGAGTCATGTAACATTTTAGACTGTAATGCATTGGGTTCCATAGGCATATGCATTAGTCAGTTGGTTTAATTGGGAACTTTATCCCTGTTTCGAAACTAGAAATATATATGGTTAGCGGGGACTCGAGGTATAGATCGTGGGTGGTTGAACTCGATGACCATGTAACCTTTAGTGAAGGGCTCTAGGTATAGATCGTGGGTGGTTGAACTCGGTGCCCGTGTAATCCAGTTTGTTTATTCATCGTGGAATTTTAGTGTCTGCGTTTTAAGTCTAGTGAGTGGTCCCCAAGTCATGTTTTTATGTAAGCTTGCGGTGGTGCTCTGCAGAGCTGTATACGGAGCTAAGACTTGCGGTGGTGCCCATGATGAGCCAGATACGAGGACTTGTGGATTTTGTGGTGACACTCATCTAGAGGTCGAGTAGACACTAGGGTCATTTGTGTATCTTGCAGTGGTAGCTCGGTAGGGAGCTGTATACGGGGATCCATGAATCTATGTGAAGCTCGAGAACATTGATAAGTAGCTTAACTTTGTGTGTCCGCCACATTCGATGGAATTCGGGTCTCACCCGTCACTGAAAGGTGTTGTTTTGGGTATTGAGTTTTAGTATCCATGTTTTTGGTGACGTTTTGTATATATGGATTATTATCCATAATTTATGGGTTGAGTATTTTGCCCCACCCGTGTTTTGAGTATTTCAGATATAAAGTGTTACCCGCGTTTTTCATAAATTGGGAGTTCGATTTCTAATCACGTTTTGAGTGAGTGTTGGGTTGCATCACGTCATCAAAGTACGTTTTGCATTGGGGCATCCATCTTTAAATCATGCGTATTATTGAAAATGGGTCGTTTTCATATTTAAAGTAAATTGTTTTGAAAGATTATGATTTAAGATGCATCTTTCCTTTTAATGACGTATTTATTTGCGATGAAAACTCTTGAACTCACTAGGCGTTAGCCTAACATTTTTATTTTTCGACATGTTCAACAGGTTCTGTTGGAATAGTTCTATTGACACTGTGAAGATATATAAGTGCTAGTTGTGTGCTCGAGAAGTGTATAGCTTGGTGAAGTCTTCCGCATTTTTATGGGATTAGCAACATGTATTTGGGTTAAGTAACACCCGACTTTGGTTTAGTCCTTGTATAAGACTGGAGTTTATAATTGATGAGGTTAAATTTAGAATTTTTATTTGGAGGTATATCAAGTCTTTGATTTATAGAAAGAAGTTTTATCATTTACTTGATGTAATAGTGAAATTTTTAATTAGTTCATTTTTCCAAATTTGAGGGTGTTACACGTAAGAAGGGATATGGACTATTGATCACTTTTAATCTCAAACCCATCCCATGAATTGCTCTTAATAGGGAATTGATCTGATGCATTTCATCTCGGTACATCTCATCCTAATGTGCATCAAAGGTCCATATCTCTTGTTACGCTTCTCACCATAACTTCTCCTCACCGGAACCCAACCATATATATATATATATATATATATATATAGGGTTGAATTCTGGTGAGAATGAAAGTTATGGGGAGAAGGGTAAGAAGGGATCTCTACCCTTGGATCAATCTTAATTGAAGATCAACATTAAAGAAGATGCACCGAGATGCACCAGATCAATTCCCTTCTAAAAGGCAATTAATGGGTTATTTTGAGATTAAAAGTGATCAGTGATCCAAATCTCTTCTTAAACTTCTCACCTTAACTCTTTTTCTCACACGATCCTTCGTCTATATATAAAGGGTCATTTAAAGGAGACCTTGGTATTTTTGTGAGATCCGTGAGATCCAATTTCAACCACAAATTAAAGTTTAAATTAGGATAATAATAATTTTGGTAAGTTTGACTTAAATTTTTAAATAAATGGAATTTTAGCTATTTTAGAACCTTTATTATCTCCTACCTTTTCTCCCTTATCTCTTCTCTCATATCTTATCTCTCATATTCACTCCGACATGAATTACCGATGAACATCAAAATCCTAGTATACTTCATCTCAAACTTACTAAGCATTACCATTGTGATACATGATATCTGGCAAAAGAGATGAAATAATCACTGTAGATTTGTAGGACATCCTAAAATATATATTATTGTCTTGTGATACAGTTTGTAAACTACGAAAATACACTGTGACACAGTTCGTAAAACAACGAAAATAAAATGCACACTGTAATACACTTCATAAAACAACGAATATATATAGTATGATACACTTCATAAAGCAACGCTACCTGATACACTTTGAAAATACACAATGTGATATACTTCATCAGAGTTGCAGTATGGGTTTCTTCGAGATCTGGCTTATGGTATATCATCGAGGTCTCCGACAAGAATTCGGTTATGGTGCATCATCGAGATCTTCGTTGAGATTTATGGTGCATCATTTAGATCTCCGTCGAGATATGGTTGTAAAACATCGTTGAGATTTGGGCAGCGTTATAGTGCACCGGCGAGATCTAGGTTATATCTCTGGTGCTGTAAAAAAGTAAGATTAAAAAGTATAAATCTATGTTTCCGTTTATAAATCGTGCAAGATGATGGGAAATGAGCAAGAACAAAGAAGAAAGGTGTGGTGAAGTAGATCAAAAAGAAGTTACTTGGGGATGGTCTTGGGGGCGATAAGCAGATGGATTCAAACATTGTCATTGTTGGTGGTGGTGGATATAGATAATGAAGTAATTGACTAAACCCAAAATAATTAAACAAAATAAACCCCTTTGTTTGCCTATGTGAAACATTGGAACCTAGGAGATCTATTAATGGTGATGGATGTGCTTCAATTGTTAAAGATTTTTCAATTGGTAGACATGGAATCCAAAATTTAAAAAAATGGCCATTTCCATTTTTGCAGGTTTAGAGAGACAGAGAGAAAGAGTACCAAGCGATCCTAAAATCATGGGTTTAAAATAAATTAATTTATTTGATGAATTATCAAAGAATATCAAATTACTAAAGTATCCATTAATTTTTTATTAAATATAAAATTAATTATCTAAAATAATTGGCTTACATTGGATCTCACAAATGACGGAGTTCTCATTTGATTAAGCCCATCTATATATATATATATATATATATATATATATAGAGAGAGAGAGAGAGAGAGAGAGAGAAGGGGGGAGGATCATGCGAAGCAAACCAATTTGCGAGAAGGCAAGAAGAAATATGGGTAACAATACATCAATCAAAAAAATACCATAACAGAAAATGAAAAATAATTTAGGATAATTACCATTTTGAATTTGATAAATCTTTAAAAGTCTCCTTATATCTTCTAGATTTATTTCTTTTTTAATTCAACAAATTCATAACTTTTTATTAATTTTTATATGATTTTTTTTTCTAGATACACTTTTAATAATAAATAAAAAATTCACAATTTTGCTCAGATATCACATGTGATATCACTATATGAATTTTTGTACATATCACATATAATTGTAGATATTGTAGTTAAGCATGTGTGATTATGTATATTTATATTTATATATCTTTTAGTGATGTAAATATTATCACATATGATTATGTGTCGCTTATATTCAGACGTATATATATATATATATAT
This sequence comes from Arctium lappa, assembly GCA_023525745.1. Lineage (NCBI taxonomy): Eukaryota > Viridiplantae > Streptophyta > Magnoliopsida > Asterales > Asteraceae > Arctium > Arctium lappa. The sequence goes on along the minus strand of CM042049.1, from coordinate 55,486,349 downwards.
ATATATATATATATATATATATATATTATCATATGTGATATGTACAAAAATTCACATAGTCGATCATATCTGATACATAATAGATCATATGTTAAATGAAGTTAATCACATGTGATTCAAAACATGTGTAACGCCCAAAAATTTTGGTAAGTCTTGACTCGTTGATTCCTATGACCTTTTATTTCAATTATTAAGTTACATTCTTTGACCTCACGTTACCTGAGACCAATCAACGAATCCCCAAGAATCGTTTTTGCGAAGTTCCACCTCGGAGGGGATCTGGGCGACATTGCCCGCGATAGTGCAAGGGGCACTACCGCGTGGCATAGTCGCGGGGCAACTGAGGGTTGCGGTACACATGTTGTAGTTGTGACAGGCGAGAGTGACACCCGACATTTTCTTCGGGCATAGTCACTCGGCTTGTACTAAGAGTTGAGGGAGGATCGCGAGAGTGCCATGCGACAATGCCCCATGGCAAAGTCGCGAGGCACAATCTACCTGTTTGTCTGGAGGTATAAAAACCCACTTTGACCGATTTTCTACCCCATTCTCTCTATTTTCATATTTGTGTTCGATTTGAGAGCTAAGAGGAGCAATTTTCCTTCCTCAATAATCTCTCCTCATTTATTCCAAAGTTAAGGGTAGTTAAGATTATTGATTAAGGTCTCAAGTGATCATATGGGAGCATTTATTGTGGAACCTCAACCAAGAATCAAGTCTTGCACTCCTCTCCTCCATATTTCTAGGGTTTGCTAACTTTTCTAGGTTTTTGATTAAAACCTAGATTTTGAGTACCTAACTCTTTTGTAAAACTAGATACATGTTATTATTTGTTCTCATTTGCATTCCTACATGAATTTTGTGAATGTTTCTTATACATAATAAATGTGACTATGACCTTCTCCTTTTGGAAAATATGGACCTTTGCTTGGAAATGATCTAGTTGATGAGTAGAACATTTGTTGATGATTATTTCCTTAACATAAGATTTCTTGAAAGAACAACTCTTGCATTAGGGGTAAAACCTAAAAGGAGGGTTTCTCATTTGATGTTGCCTTTTTGGCTTACGTTTGGTGGTATTGCTTGCTAAATTGCCTTGGGATATTTGAACTCGTTTTATAGCTTGAGCATTATTATGTGAAGCTACATGCTTATTTTGACTAATATTGGATATATGTTATGATTCTAAGATACACTACTTATGATGCATGTAGTAGTCTAAACTCCAAATGCCAATGATGGTGTCAAAATGTGTTTCACATGAACTTTTGTGCCTTGGGCCGGAAATGGAATATTAGATGAACCAAGTCAAGTAGACACTAGGAGGACATAGTCTTAGGTGCCACCAAGTGGGTATGCACCTAGACCTCCGTCATTCGGGGCAATGTCATGGTTGTACCACTCGAATGTGTCGGGCCTTTGGAGTGTCACTCATAGTAGTTGACACAAAGGTATCTCGTCTCTTTGGGTGGAACTTGATTGGTGCTATAGGTCACCCCCATTGACTCCAACTATTGTTATACAGTTTGATATCTTTGCCATTATCATGAATATTACTGCATGTTATTAATTTTTCTAACTCAGTACGATTTTTGGCCAAACACTTGCTTGGTGTCAATATGTATTTCAGGTTCTAGCGACGCAGAGCCTAAGAAGGTGTAGGCATTTCTAGTGGGAGCTTGGACATGAAAGTACTTTTGAGACACCAACATTGGAGAACCCTTTTTGGAATAGATATGACAATCTTTTTGTAATGTTAATTCTATTTAGGATTTAGATTAGATGGTTGTCTCGTGTTATTCCATACATTACAAATTGTAATTGAACAGGTGTTTGTTTATTCCCCATTTTTGGGAGGCTCATGCCACGACATTATATATACCACTTCCATTTTTGGAAGGGTTTTGTTTACGCCTATTTTTGGGTTGTTACAAGTTAGAATTAGAGATTAAGTTTAAGTGAACTAGGTGTTGACTCTAACGTACCTAGACTTAAGATGTAAATGTTAGTGGCGTTATGCCAATGTGGGTAGGAGTCATAGGTGTGGAGAGCATTAGGACTTATGGAATTGCGTCAATTGAGGATTGTAACAACGGTAACAAAGATTCTCGTGTGTGATGTGTTCATAATTTCACTTAGCTACTGCTATAATGAATATATTGTTACGTGAGTGTGCTTGAATTATTGTTGTTGTGATACTTAATAAATGTGGTAGTACGTATCTATAGCCTGTTTTTCACCCTCTTTCTCGTGTGCATGGCAGACCAGAATGGTTAACACTCCTAGTAGAGTGCAAACACTCCCGGAAGGTGTAGAGGCATCAACATCTACGGCTGATCAGCCGGAGGTGGCCGTGGTTGCCACAGTTCCGCTTAGGCCACCCGTGTTGGGTGGAGGAGTGGAACAAATACCTAAGAACAACATTGAAACTTCTGGACCTATCATCGAGTAGGTCACCCTAGAGAGTCGGATGATGGGTAGCATGATACAAGCCATGAATGTGGCCATGGCCCAACAACAGGGGTTCTTATTGAAACTGCTGGAAGACCATGATGCCAGCCACCGCCGACCCGAGACGGTAGCATAAAATGCCTTGAACGGGTCGGGGTGTAGTAAATGTCGTTGGCACCAAAGAACAAGTTCTAGTCGGGGAAAGAAGAGAGATAGGGGATGTTTCTACAAGACCTTCCTCAGTAGCAAGCAGCCGGAATTTGCAAGAACCACTATACCTATCACCTGCATGTATTGGATCAAAGAAGTGGAAATGGACTTCAAGTCAAGTGAAAGTGATGACTTGAAGAGGGTTAGGTTTGCCTCTCAGCTACTCAGAGGTGAAGCCTTAGTCTGGTGGAACCTTACCCGGTCTGCTCTCATCCCAGAAGTGTTGGCCAAACTTTCGTGGCCAACTTTCAAGAAGAATATATTGGACAAGTACTATAGTGAACGGGCTCTAGACAAGATTGAAGAAGAGTTCCATAATTTGAAGAAAGGGAACCAATCGATCCCTGAATACTCAAAGAAATTCCTAGAGAAGCTAAGTTTAGTTGAGCATCCGGCTCCCGAGGAGAAGATGAAGATAAAGGCATACCACCGAGGGCTACTAACTGAAATGAAAACAGTAGTGAGGAACGCCAAGGTAACAACATTACATGAGGATATTGAAGAGTCCTTGTTAGTAGTGGATGACTTGGTGCAGGGAAAGGAAGAAATAAGATGACGGGAGAGAAGAGGAAATGGGAAGGGTCGGCCGGACCCACTCGTCAATTCAGACCATTTTTCGGAGGAAAGGGTGTTGACCCCCAACATGAAGTGAGATGGTGGCATAAGTGTAAGAGAAAGCATAGTGGTACATGTAACCTAATAACCTACTCGGGTCCCATCGAGTGTGCAAAATATGGGAAGAGGGACCATGTGAATCGTGATTGTCCTATCCGGGGACCGGTCTGTCTTGAGTGCCGAGAGTCGGTGCATGTGAAGAGGGAATGCCCAAAGTTGACGGGGTGTAGCCGTGGATTTTCGAGCGAGTCGACGGCAAAGAAAGAGAATCCACCGAAAGCGTCGAGCCGAGCATTTCAAATGACCATTGAGGAGGCGATGGAGACCGTCGATGTAGTATCGGGTACGTTCCTCATAAACTCCTTGCCTGTTCGTATATTATTTGATTGGTGCAAACCATTCATTTGTGTCGAGTTCTTTTTGCAAATGGTTTGTTACTCGTGTTAGTGCCCTTTCTGACGCCTTAGTGGTAGAGGTAGCTAATGGAAAATGAGTGTTGGTTAAGGAGCATTTTAATGATTGTGTTTTGGAGTTAGATGAGATACCATTCAAGGTGGACTTATTACTCGTGTCAATAGGAGGCTTCGATGTAGTGATAGGCATGGACCGGTTGACGAAACACAGCGCCAACATCTTTTGCTCCAAGAAGATGATTCGGGTGCCTGTGGAGAGTGGTGGTTCAATCACTATTTACGGGGATAAAATAAAGGGATCCACTCCAATAATATCATCCTTGAAAGCACAGAAGCACCTATCTAAGGGATGTTCTTCATACTTGGCCTATATCGTGGATGCAAAGTTAGAGAAGAAGTCCATTGAAGACGTGGAGATTGTACGGGATTACCCGGATGTATTTTCGGAGGAACTATCCGGTTTAACACTAGAATGTCTAGTGGAGTTCCATATCGATCTTACTCCGGAAGCGGCCCCTTATCACTTAACACCGATGGAAATGCAAGAGATGATGACACAATTTCAAGATCTTTTAAATAAAAGATTTATATGCCCGAGTCCGTCGCCTTGGGGAGCCCCAGTTTTGTTTGTAAAGAAGAAAGACTGGTCAATGAGAATGTGCATTCACTATCGAGAGCTAAACAAGGTCACAGTGAAGAACAAGTATCCTCTTCCCCAAATCGATGACCTCTTCGACCAATTGCAAGGTGCGGGGTGCTTTTACAAGATTGATTTGCAGTATGGATATCATCAGGTGAGAGTGAAGGCGGACGATATTCTGAAGACGACATTCCAAACGAGGTATGAGCATTACGAGTTTTTGGTGATGCCCATCGGTTTGACGAACGCTCCAGCCGTGTTCATGGATTTGATGAACCGTGTGTGTCGTCCTTTCTTGGACAAGTCGGTGATAGTCTTCATCGATGAAATCCTAATCTACTCAAGGAATGAGTTAGAGCATGGAAAGCATTTGTGGGAAGTGTTGGAGGTCCTTCGTAAAGAAAGGGCGTTCACAAAATTCTCTAAATGTGAGTTCTGGCTACAATAGGTCCAATTCTTGGGCCACGTGGTATCTAAAGACGGAGTGAAGGTGGACCCGGAAAAGATCGAGGTGATGATGAATTGGGAACCACCGACTAACCCGACCAAATTTAGAAGTTTCCTAGGGTTAGTCGGTTACTACAGAAGATTTATCCAAGGTTTCTCAAAGATCGTCTCAACGCTTACATCATTGACAAGGAAGAATGTCAAATTTCTATGTATCGAGGCACAAGACCAAACCTTTAGGACCCTTCAGAAGAAGTTGTGTGAAACACCAATCTTGTCCCTACCCGAGGGATCAGACGACTTTGTTGTCTCTAGTGATGCTTCCAAGATGGGTCTCGGGTGTGTGCTAATGCAAAGAGGTAAGGTAATATCTTACGCGTCTCATCAACTAAAGGATCATGAAAATAATTACCCGACACATGATTTGGAACTGGTGGTAGTGGTTTTCGTGTTGAAGTTATGGCATCACTATTTGTACGGGACGAAGTGCACCCTATTCACCGATCATAAAAGTCTCAAGTACATATTTGACTAGAAGGAACTCAACATGTGCCAAAGGATATGGATTGAGATATTAAAGAATTACGATTGTGAATTGCTTTATCATCTCGGTAAGGCGAACGTGATAGCGGATGCTTTCGGCCAGAAGAATCATGAAGGCGGGATCATGTTAAGACTCATGAGAATTGGCGTAGTGTCAAGCACAATGGAGAACATCAAGGCAAGTCAAGCGGAAGCACTCCAAGAGGAGAACCTCAAGGCTGAAGTTATGATAAAGCAACGAGAGTTATTAACGGAACATGGTCGCGGCCTCAAACTCTTTCAAGGTTGCATATAGGTGCCAAAGGTCGGAGGGAATCATGAACTACTACTAGAAGAAGCTCACAAATCCAAATAATCTATACACCCCGGTTGTACCAAGATGTACAGAGACTTGAAGCTTCATTACTAGTGGACGGTGATGAAACTTGAAGTGGCAAGTTATGTCAAGAAATGCGGCACGTGCCTCCAAGTTAAGGTGGAACACCAAAAACCATATGGTAGTTTACAATCCCTAGCGATTCCGGAATGGAAATAGGAACATATCACAATAGATTTAGTGACAAAACTACCATAGACTTTGCGGGGCCATGATACGATATGGGTGGTGGTAGATTGGCTTACTAAATGTGCTCACTTTTTGGCCATGCGTGAGACATTACCCATGGACAAGCTTGACAAACTCCACATTAACGAAGTGGTGTCAAGGCATGGTATGCCATTATCCATTGTGTTGATATCCGGTTCACTTCAAGATTTTGGGAAGGTCTACATAAAGAACTAGGTACAAAAGTCAAGTTGAGTACAACTTATCACCCTCATACGGATGGCCAGAGTGAGAGAACGATTCAAACTCTAGAGGATATGTTAAGATCGTGCGTAATAAACTTTGGAGGAAATTGGGACTCACACTTACCCTTAGTGAAATTCGCCTATAATAACAGCTACCATTCGAGCATCGAAATGACACCTTTTAAGGCCTTATATGGCCGGAAGTGTAGGACCCGGTATGTTGGCTTGAAGCGGGGGATAAACAATTCTTCGGGCCAGAAATCGTGCAAGAAACGGCGAATAAAGTGAAGAGCATCCGGGAATGGTTGAAAGCGGCTCAAGACTGACAGAAGAGCTACGCTGATAAGAAGCGGAGACAAATGAAATTCCAGGTTGGAGATTGTGTCATGTTGAAGGTGTCTCCATGGAAGGGCCTTATCCGCTTTGGAAAGCATGGAAAACTTATCCCCCATTTCCTTCGACCTTTCACAATATTAGAGAAGATCGAACTTCAGGCATATAAATTGGATTTACCTCCGGAGATGGACGAAATTCATCCAATATTTCATATATGTTACCTCATAAAGTGCCTTTCCGGAGAGGAGCGCATTATTCCATTGACGGAAATTCGGGTGGACAATGGGAACCGATACATAGAAGAGCTGGAAGCTATTTTGGAGTCAAATTAAAAGAAGCTACGCCATAAGGAAGTAACCATGGTTAAGGTTCAATGGAAGCACCACTGTGGTGCTAATGTGACGTGGGAGTCAGAAGACATGAAGAAACGATATCCCTTTGTTTAGTTAGTACAAGATTTCGCGGAAGAAATTTGTTTCAAGGTAGGGAGGATTGTAACGCCCGAAAATTTCGGTAATTCTTGACTCGTTGACTCCTATAACCTTTTATTTAAATTATTAAGTTACATTCTTTGACCTCACGTTACCTGAGACCAAGCAATGAAGCCCCAAGAATCGTTTCCGCGAAGTTCGACCTCGGAGGGGATTTGGGTGACATTGGCCACAATAGTGCCAGGGGGTGCTACCGCGTGGCATAGTCGCGGGCCAAGTGAGGGTTGCGATACACATACCGTTGTTATGACAGGTGAGAGTGACACCCGACATTCTCATCAGACATAGTCGCTTGACTTGTACCGAGAGTTGGGGGAGGACAACGAGAGTGCCATGCGACAATGTCCCATGGCAAAAGTCACGAGGCACAATCGCTCTACGTGTCTGAGGGTATAAAAACCCACTTTGACCGATTTTCAAACCCATTCTCTCCATTTTCAGTTTTGTGTTCGATTTGAAAGCTTGAGAGGAGCGATTTTCCTTCTTCAATAATCTCTCCTCATTTATTCCAAAGTGAAGGGTAGTTAGGATCATTGATTAAGCCTCAAGTGATCATTTGGGAGCATTTATTGTGGAACCTCAACCAAGAATCAAGTCTTGCACTCCTCTCCTCCATATTTATAGGTTTTGTTAACTTTTCTAGGTTTTTGATTAAAACTTAGATTGTGAGTACCTAACCCTTTTGTAAAACTAGATACATGTTATTATTTGTTCTCATTTGCATTCCTACATGAATTTTGTGAATATTTCTTATGCATAATAAATGTGACTATGACCTTCACCTTTTGGAAAATATGGACCTTTTTAGCTCACGCTTGGTGGTATTGCTTGCTAAATTGCCTTGGGATATTTGAACGCATTTTATCGCTTGAGCATTATTACATGAAGCTACATGCTTATTTTGACTAATATGGAATATATGGTATGATTCTAAGTCACGCTACTTATGATGCATGTAGTAGTCTAAACTCTAAATGCCTATGATGGTTTCACATGAACTATTGTGCCTTGGCCCGGAAATGGTATATTGGATGAACCATGTCAAGTAGACACTAGGAGGACATAGTCTTGGATGCCACTAAGTGGGTATGCACCTAGACCTCCGCCATTCGGGGTAATGCCATAGTTGTACCCCTCGGATATGTTGGGCCTTTGGAGTGTCACTCATGGTAGTTGCACTAAGGTATCTCGTCTCTTTGGGTGGAACTTGATTGGTGCTATGGGTCTCTCTCATTGACTCAGTCTGATATATTTGCTATTATCATGAATATTACTGCATGTTATTAATTGCTCATACTCACTAGGCTTTTGGCCTAACACTTGCTTGGTGTCAACATGTATCTCAGGTTCTAGCGGCACGGGGCCTAAGAAGGTGTAGGCATGTCTAGTGGGAGCTTGGGTATGAAAGTACTTTTGAGACACCAACATTGGAGAACCCTTTTTGGAATAGAGATTACAACCCTTTTGTAATCTTAATTCTGTTTAGGATTTAGATTAGATGGTTGTCTCGTGTTATTCCATACATTACAAATTGTAATTGAACAAGTGTTTGTTTATTCCCCATTTTTGGGAGACTCATGCCACAACATTTATATATACCACTTCCATTTTTGGAAGGTTTTTGTTAACACCTATTTTTGGGTTGTTACAACATGGATCCAAAACATAGAGAAAAAAAATGTGACAAGATAATGAATTGATTGTGGATATCACATGTGATATTTGATGAAAATTATATATATATATATATATATATATATATATTACCAAAAGTGTATCTACAAAAATATATATATAAAACATGATAAAAAATATAAATTAATTAAAATTAAAAAATAAATAAATTTGAAAGAGATAAGGAGATTTTTAGGATTTATCCAATTCAAATTGGTAATTACACATCTCGGCACAGTGGAACGCGTAACCCGCCTGTTGTTCCCTAATTTATAAAAAAAAATTTATTTTTTAATTATAGAATTTTTTTTAATTAATTGATTATGTGACCCATATTTCTTCTCGCCTTCTCGCAAGGACCATTCAAGGGAGAACTTGGTTATTTGTGATACCTGTGAGATCCAATCTTAACCACAAATTAGAGGATAAATTAGGAGAACAATAATTTTGGCAATTTTAATTAAAGGGTATGTTAGGTATTTTAGAAATCTCCTATCTCCGGCGAACATTATTCCAGTGACCACATGATGCACAATATGATACCTTTTGTAAACATTGAAAATAACGAAAATAAATAAGCAATGTTGTGATACCTACTGTGATACAAAATAAGAAATGTTGTGATACCTCCTGTGATACAAAATACACTAAACCCACCGTGATACAAAATACACTGTGATACCCGTTGTGATACAAAATACACTATGATACCCACCGTGATACACAATACACTGTGAAACCCATTGTGATACAAAATACACTGTGATACACTTCTTGATTTAACAAAAATAAATGTGATACACTTCAAAAAACAACGAACACTGTGATACACTTCGTAAAACAACGAAAATACACATTGTGATACACTTTGTAAACACACGCTACCTGAAAATACACGTTGTGATGCACTTCATCGGAGTTGCGATATGGGTTTCTTCGAGATCTAGGTTCGAGTGCATCATCGAGGTCTCGGGCGAGACTCGGGTTCTGGTGCATCATCGAGATCTCCGTCGAGATCGGGGTCCTAGTACATCGGTGAGATATGGGTTATATCTCGCCAACGAGGTCGGGGTCATAGTGTACCGGTGAGATCGGGTTCATAGTGCACCGACGAGATCTAAGTTATTTGCTTTAGAAACAACGATGAAGCAAGGCATCAACCATGAACACATGAGAAAGATGGAGCAATGTTCTTTGTTGATCTTTTTTGTAACCTATAATGAATTTGTTGGAGCTGCTTTTGATGGGAAAAATGTACACCGAAAATCAACCCATGTCGACGTTCTACCTCCAGCCACGGCGACCGGACTCCTTCGAGAGATTTGATATCGTTTTGCCAGATTTTTCGCTAACAAATCCTTGTTTGATAAGGTTACGTGGATCAAAACCAAAGAAAAAAAAACTAGTTTTCGTCGATGTAAAAAATAGGGTGAGGCGACGGTGGATTTGCATAAGACATGGAAGGAGGCGGTGGATTTGCAGAAGATGTGAGAGGAGGCATGGAAAAAAGGATCAGTTTAAATCTCCCCATGATTTTAGGCATGGTTCTAGGGATTTAGTTTTCAAATGCTTAAATTACTAATATAACCTTTATATTTAATTATTAAATAAAATCAATAAAAACAAATGATTGGCTTACATTGGAATCTCACAGTTATCACGAACTACTTAGTTCTCATTTGATTAGGCCCATATATATATATATATATATATATATATATATATATAGGGTTGGGTTCCAGTGAGAAATTGAGGTTAACGTGAGCAACGTGAGAAGTGGTTATCAACCGTTGGATGAGAAATGGATGCACATTAGGATGAGATGCACCAGATCAGTTCCTTCTAAGCCGCAATTCATAGGAGGACATTTGATAAAAAGTGATCAACGGTTCATATCCACTTATATATATATATATATATATATATATATATATATATATATATATGACGGTAATCAAATGAGAACCATAAAAAGGTTGAGGACTGCAAGGACTGATCTAAGGCCTAAATTAGTTTTGATCCTATGGTTTTAATTTAACGTTGGCTTTAATTAGAAACGGAAATAATCGTCATTTTGGTAATAGAGATTCAATTGAATCATTCCACGAGATTCAAGATTCAAGTATACGATTCTATTTCACGGAGATTCAAGATTCAAGTATACGATTTTATTTCACAGAGAATCACCAAATGAAACACATATCCTTATGAAAGAGATTCACATACAAATTCCAGAATTCAATTATATTTCAAATACAAGTCAATTCATAAGGTGAATCTTATGAATTTGCTTCATAAATAGATTCAATGTTTCTCCTCATTGAATAAATTCTGAAGATGAATCGTTGTTGATATTTATTAAACATATTCACTGTATAAATCTCAAAATATCATTGCTTCAACTTATGAAATAAATCAAGTTACAATTTTGAACATGCATTTTATATCACATAATAAAAATATTTATTTTTATAAGGTTAATAATGACAGTGTTTCATCATATGAAATTATTTCATAAGGATATTATATATAAGTAAATCACATATTTTTCAAGCTCGGATGCATTATTTATATGTGTTTCATAAGGTGAATCACATAGTTTCCGCGGCTTTTGATTCGCCATGCCCATCAAAACACCAAAGAATTCCTGAAGAAAAACTTCAAAATTTTAAATCTTCATTTGAAGTTATGAACAGTAGCCAAAATCAAGAAATAGCCGGAAAAAAGCCCTAGAAATTTACTTGTTTATGTTGTCCATTAAATTCGACTACAACTTTGAATCAACCCTCCATGTCGTCTCTCTTCCTTCTCTTACAATAAATTGAATACCCATCTCCATCAACCTCCACTCCTTTCACCGATCCTCCATCGTCATTTTTGATGACGTACTTTTGTTGGAAAAGCTAAAAGATGCACCCGAAAATGCTAACTTAGTGGGTCTTTTCCTCTTCAAAAGAGTAGGAGAAATAGTCGGTCCTTCATTGTTAGAATCCCTAACGAGCCTACTTGCTGATGGGAGCAACTTTTGAATACGAAACTTGAAGTCGACGAGGGAAACGAGAAAGAAGAAGATGGGGAATGGGTCAAAACCAAAGATTTCATTGATGATTTACAGTAAATTGAAGAAGAGACTCTTGATGATAAGGAAAATACCAGCGAGTTTATGATTTCAAAGGGTGTAGATTGGAATTTGAGTCTAGCCTAGAATACCCTTTCAACTACTTTCAATATGACAAAAGTACCCTTATTTCACCATTTTCTTACAAATGTGTTTTTTAATGACCTTTGATTTAAACTAATCTATGGATTAGATTGGTCTTCAAGGTCCTCAATATTTGTTTGGTCATCACATGATTTAACCCCTATATATATATATATAATATTCGGTTCTAGTTGGACTACCCACTTTTTCATGAGATCTGTGCATAAGACTCCCTTGGAGCCTTTGGATGACTTTATTTATCTCACTGAACCTTCACAATATCCACATGTAAAAACACAATGAATCTTCATAGGAAGAACAGACGGAACATTTATAATGGTCTTGAGGGTTTCACAATATGTGGGTGCTCTTATATGATCCCAAAATACCCTCACTTAAACATAAGTTAACATTAACAGAGTTAATAGGAGGGACCTAATTCGTAATAAATTGCAAATCATAGTGACAACCCTTGTAATTATTTCGTTTGCGGGATATGAATTGTAGTCTTCATCAAACCTTAAGAACGAGTATGTAATTTACTCTATTTGATATTACTGCCAAAGAAAAATGAAACTCTTTAATTTGAGGAAATTACAAATTTTTCCCCATTGATTATATGAAAATGAAGAATTAGTTTCCTCAAATGAAATAACAACAAGATGCGTTATTGTGGTTTCATTTTTGTTATGGATCAAGTCTCTCATCGTTATGTCTAAGGACGGACCTAGAACTTTTTCAAGCTGGTGGCATCAATTAACTATAAGAAACACATATAAGGATATTTTTCACAAAATTATCATTGTTTTTCATATGAGAGGTTATGTGTTCAAGTCTTTTATTGCGATTTTTTTTCAGAAACATAATAAATATGATATTAAAAGTTAAAGGAAGAAATAACACTAACGGGATTCGAACTCGGGTCTGGGGTGGAAGAAAAGCCTTGCAAACCAATGACCCTATAATTTTTTACACTACGACAGATGAATGAAATAGTGCAACCACAAACAAAACCCCGGTCCGTCCCTGATAATGTCATTAACTTTAGCCTCATTAAACCCCCCATGTGGCCTTCACGAGACGAGCATTTTCATCCTTTTTTCGAGTGTTTCGTATAAAAAGTTTATTGTATAACCGAGAAGTAATATCAACGGTTTGGACCGACGGTTCGTGATGGGAAAAAGGTTTTTGAGGTTGGACCGTTCCTTGACTGATCTTTTTGGACCTATTTTCTTTTGGATAGAATTGGATGGTATGAAATTGTAGTCGATTGAATCCAACGATGTTTTGTTTTCCTTCAATTAATTACTTGTGGGGTCCTTTGAATTTAAAATTCTTAAAGAATAATCATAATACCCTTTGTTTTTTCTTTGTTGTTGGGGGAGGGAAGGGGCCAAACAGCTCTTTCCTTTTTTATAAATAAATAAAATATTTTCGTGTTGCAATTCTTTGTTTACCCAATCGTCTTCATTTAAATTTATCAATTTATACCTCAACCTATTATTTATATATATATATATATATATATATATATATATATATATATATATCTTAAGTTCGCGTGAGACCAAACAGTTTCCGTGAGACCGGTGAGACCAAACTTTAAAGAATGAAACTTCACACCAAAAAACTGTGAAGGTAAAAAAAATCGAACTTTTCATAGGGAAAACACCGTAAATGTTACGTTCACGGAGTTTTTCGTTGTGAATGTTCGTTTTTATTTACCTTCATAGCGTCTTCACTGTGAAGGTTCGGATATACCTTCACAGTCTTTTATTTGTGAAGGTTTGATTTTTTTAAACTTGGTTTAGGTTTTTTACCTTCATAGTGTGATTACATTATGAAGGTTCGAATGTTTTTTACCTTCATAATGTTTCGGTGTGAAGTTTCATGTTTTAAAGCTTGGTCTCACACGGTCTCACGGAAACAGCTTGGTCTCATGTGAACCTGACCATATATATATATATATATATATATATATATATATATATATATATAGGTTGTGTTTCATTTGGAAACCAATCATTTCGTGTAAACTATGTAAACCAATCCTAGCCAATCATTTTATAGATTTAAACATTTTTCTTTTTCAATTTTATAATCAAAATGAAGGGTTTATTGGTCTTTTTAAAATTATGATGTATAATTATTTTATTAAAATCCAAATTTGTGAGCATGGTAACCACCACTTAATTGGGGATGAGATTTTGATTTTGAATATTCCCAAAATCTTTTTTTTTTCTCTTTCTTCTTCAACGATTTTTTTTTGTTCATGTCTTCTTTCCATAGTAGCAGTGTTCATGTAACCCATTAAAATTATTCTTTTTATTGCATCGTTTATGTGAAAATAGTAGTTTCATTATGGGCGAAACCTACTCGATGAATGAGATATACGTTAAAGACGTTGTTGGTTCATCATCGGGTTTTCATGCCGAAGAAGATTCAACTGTCGATGGACTAACCGGTGCTTCACCGGATTCTAATATTTCAAGGCGTCAAGTGGAACGAGATGATTGCGACGTCGATGGTATTTTTTATGCTTGTTTTTTATTTTTATTTTATGTATTCGATTCACCTTTGTCCATGTGTAATGTGTTTTCGGTTGTTTGCTGGTATTTTTCATCTTCTGTTCGTGTATGGGTATCACAACCGTACTTGAATTGCAATTGTAATCCAAGTATTTTCATGAAACTAGTCGTCGGTATCGTTTGGTTGAATGATTTGGCTATTAATCATCTGCTGCAGTATTTTTCCAAATTCTGAACCCAAAGTTTGTAGCCAGTTAGGTTTTCCATGGGTTGTATGTAACACCCCCTTCCCGAGATGGAAAATGAGGTTACATCCGAACCTAAAACAAGCCGCCAAATAAAAGCATACAGAGCACTATTAAACCTGATTTATAATACACACCATCAAATATAACAATTGATTCAAACGATACATTTTTTTTCTTCTAATACTTGCTTCAAAATATTAACAAAACCTACAAATACAAATCAACAAACCTTTTAGATACTTGGATCCCTTAGTACTCCTTAGTTTATCCTTGGATACCTGCCGCGAAAAAAGAAAACGGCTGAGCCAAACACTCAGTGCACGGATACAATAGATAACAAACGGATAAACGAACTCAATACCGAATACAATAAAAAATCTAGATTTTGGACATGAGACTCGAATTTTTGAGTGTTCATGAAAGCTAGATCGAGTATTAATTCATTCAACATCTAACTTCAACAACAGACCAAAATATCCCAAACAAATAAAAAGAAACCAAAAGAACTTAGACCAAATAACTCATTTTAATTGTTTAAACAAAAGTCATAATAAAATGAATATATATCTGAATTCATTATATCGAGACAATAATCTCGTCAAAAACCAGAACTAGAACTTTTAAATCAAAACAAATATTGTCAACTAAATAGCAAAGTAATTTGAGAAGCTTAAATCAAAATCATAACATAAGATTGCATACTGAGTTCGAACAAATAATTGCATACACTTGAGTTTCATGTCACACATAAACAGATACAACAAGTGTCAGACATAAGCCACATAGGCACGTACGTTGGACATTCTCATCCAACTGTACTAAATAATGTGAGATGCGGTGTTAGGCACCACACTGCCATCCACCCTACAAACTAGGGTCGACCCATACGCCTCTCATCACACCACGCCAGCTCTCATCAGAGCACACAAAATCAAAAGGAGACGTCGTGTACTGATCACACCGCCATGGGTGGTGTCACGCCATCGATGCCACAATGACGTGCCTATGGTACCCTCATAGGTGGTTAGTAGCTCGGTACACCTTAACGTATAAACTTCAAAAGTATGTCACAACACATGTGATCATACTAAATGAATATCAAATCACACGAATTACAAAACGAATAAAAAGGGTATTTGAACGTACAAAAATATTGACCGCTTAACTTAAATGCTTTATTTTTCGAACACTCAAAAACTAAGAGACTTACAAATCGAAAGAAAATTAAATGGGACGAGTTTAGTAAACCGTTGACGTAACTTCATGTACGAACTTTCTCTCTCTTCTTCCTCTACTTTTGAGCCATTACCCACCACTCTTTTCTTCTTCTCGCAACTAGAACTCTTTGGTGTAGACAACTTATTGAGTCCCCTATAATGTGTTTGTGTATGTTGTCTTCTTCAACTGGTCGCATCATACACTATGCCTCCACCCATGTTGTCGCCATCGACAAGATAAACATGTCTCCCGTTGTAGAACTTGTAAATTACATCTCCTCGATGGCCCTACCTCTTTGATTTCAGTTTTTGCTTCTTAAAACATTTTCTCATGTTTTCTCGCTTGTCTTTTTTTGCCAATTTTTTGCAGTTGTAAAGAGAGAAAGTAAAGATCCTGTTGTAGATCACCATCCAAGAGTTGAAAAAAAAACCCTCAAAGATTTGGAGAATAGTATGATAATTTATTATTTCATTATGAAGTTGGTAGTACTCTTTCCTGATACAATCTGAGTGCCTCTTAAAACTATTATAATCTCTTTGTGTTATTATAACTTATACCAAATTAAGAAATCTGAAAAAAAATGTAAGCATAACACACCCCTCGTTTAGTCTTGCACCATTCCTGTTGGAGCACTTATTATGCACGAAATAGTTTTTTTTTCCTGAAAATTTTGAAAGAACACAGTGGAATTTTATAAGACTTGTTAAAGATTTTTTCCAGTAGCACAATTAAGCTTTCTTATGAGGAAGTGGTCTCCTTTCTTTGTATGTAGCAACAATCACGGATGTGGGAAATTTGTTGACTATAATTGTTGATGAGTTTGGACTAGCTGATTTCTTTAACCATCCATAGAGCATGATATACCTTAACGAACATCGTATTATAGAATGCAGATCAACGAACTCTCGTCTTTTTTACTTTTCTTTTAATTGATCACAATAAGGTGATAACACTAATTTTATAAATATGAACATAAACAAAGCATCCATAAGACACTATACAATCATTTTTACAACTATGCCTAATGTTATAATGGAGAAATTGTGTCGTAAATAAATAAAAATATGAAAAAAGAAGTTGAAATTCAAAAGATATGATAAAATATTCTTTAATGCATCGATCATAGAACATTAAGGTAGCGTTTGGTACGCAGACAAGATTGGACGGGACTGGACAGGACAAGAGGCTAGGACAGGACAAGAGGCTAGGACTGGACTGGACAGGACTGGATTGGACAAGACAAATAGTTGTCTTGTGTTTGGTACAACTAGGACTGGATAGGACAGGACTGAATATGTTTCCCTAAAAGTTGTTTGATAATTTTATATGTCATATAATAGTTATAAATAAAACAAATAGAGAATATTCTTAAATAATTTAATTAAAAAACATTATTAATTTTTTTACACAATTTTCATACATATAAATACATACAAAAACAATAGTAGGAAATTTGAATGAAGAATCTGAAATAATTTATGGTAGTTCGAAAAAATTGGATTCATATAAGAAAATATAATAGTTGATTCAATTTGGAAGATCTTAATGAATTGACGGATGTATAGTTGCAGCGACGAGTAAAGATAAAATACGATGGGTGGCCGGTGAAAGACGATAGTTGTGAAGAAGGTGAAAGATAGTAATAGATGTAGTGGCGGTGCACAGTGGTAATTGAGGTTTTTGTAGTGGAGGAAGAGACGGAGGTTACCAACGATGGTTGACGGCGAGCGACAGTGGTGGCAGCCAGCGACGGTGGTTGGCGGTGAGCGTCGGTGACAGTGGCGGCAATGGGTGGTTGTGATTGGTGGAGGTGGCGATGGGTGGTGGTTGTGGAGGTGGTGGAGGAAGTTGTTGTAGTAGTAAAGGTAGAGGTGGAAGTGGTCGACGATGGTTGGTGGTAGCTACCGGTGGCCGTCGATGGTGGTGGCGACAATAGGTGGTGGTGATAGGTGTTAGTGGAGGTGGTCGATGATGGTAGTGGTGGTGGCGATGACTGATGGTTGTGGAGGTGGTGGAGGAGGTTGTTATGGTGGAGAAATAGGTAGAGGTGGCCGACGGTGGTTAGCGGTGGCTACTAGTGGCCGCCGATGGTGGTAGTAGCGACGATGGGTAGTGGTGACCCTTAAGACTAATACCATATTAGAATTATATATCAAATGGCGGTAAATCAGTGATTTTTAGTTTCTGTCTCATTTCTGTCCCATGTTGTTCCACCTATTTTGGTGGAACAAGAAAATACCCCTTTTTGTCCCATCTTGTCCCACCCTGTCCAGTCTTTGTCCCTGTCCCATGTCGCGCCAAACATGGGACAGTGAACTTTTGTCCTGTCCCATGTCACGCCAAACATGGGACAGTGAATTTTTGTCCCGTCCTGTCCCACCCAATCTGTAAACCAAACGCACCCTAAGATTTGATTTTTTGATCATGTGGGGATGGGTTTCTATTTCGCAAGATCACAACTCACGCGTCAACCATTATGACATCAATATTAACTTTTCTTTATTTATATAAAAGAAAAAGATTTTTAATCTACCAACTCAAAAATCGTTTCTATTTTAATCATTCATACTTAAAAGTAGTATTTTGACCTCAAGGACAAAAATAGAAATGAATTACAAATTATAGGAACAAAAACTGAAATTTCAAAACCACAAGAATGAAATTCGTAATTTTTAACAAACCCACAAGGACTAAAAACATAATTTACTCTAATAAAAATATAAAGGTTTTAGATTGCTAAGTTGGGATTAAGATAGACAAAGAAAAAAACTTAAAAATTTCCAACCATTCTATTTGTAGATGCTCAACCAAAAAAAGTAGAAGAAACATAAGTGGTATATAATTTGTCTAATATAAATGTAGTTATAATATATGATAGGGTAAATTTATTTAGGGAATTTAATTAAAATGTCCTAAGTTGAAAAATCAGTACTCAATATGCCCTAAATCTTGTTATTTTTGCCAAAATACCCCCTAGGTCCGCATTTTTCACTGTTACACGCGGACCTGGTCCGCGTTTTGTCCGCGTTCACTATTACACGCGGACTTGGGCCGCGTTTTGGCCGCGTTTCGAGAGTTACACGCGGACCTGGTACGCGTTTGGCTTCAATGCGCGTTTGGTCCGCGTTTTTCACTGTTACACGCGGGTTGGGGCCGCGTTTTTTGTTAAAAAAAATGAGGGTTAGGTTCGCGTTTAATAGTGTAAAGCGTATTAGGGTTTGGAAAATTAGGGTTCCAGGCCTATGATTACATGTGTGGTCAACTGTTTGTGACGTATTTTTTGAATGCTTTTACTGTTTTTCTCCACATTTTAGTCTGATTCTCATACAATAAGTGTACCATTGTCATTGAATATGTGGTTCACATTCATTTTCTCCATTCAAATTTTCCTATAAAGATTAGTAAGATTAGATGCAAAATCGTTCATCACATCCACTTGAATTGTTTCATTTTTCATACTACTGAAAAAATGAGTTCATCTGTTCAAAAAACTAGAGTCTTATTATGTTTCGATGGTCAATGGGTGCAAAACAACAATGGGTGGGATTATATTGGCTACACAAAGCGTGGTGTATATATTCCAATAATGGTTTCGTATAAGACGTTTATCGATTACGTCGTGGGAAAGTGTGGAACCGGAGATTCTGCTGCTTGCAAGTTGGTGTTCAGACGTGCAGATGGCTCACTGATGGAGATAACCAACGATGACGAAATCCTTGGTTTTATGCTACTTGCAGCCGATTCAGAAATACCTCCACAACTTTTTGTGTATGTCGCACCATTGGTGGGCGATGACGAAGATGATGACGAAGATCATGACGAAATCCATGTCGGTGGTAGTCAACTGGAGTCTGACTCTCAATTTCAGGCATCCTACGACACCACACTTTATTCTGATCATGCATATCGTCCTAACGAATCTTATCCCGAAGTTGTTCCGGAGACGCAACTAGAAGAAGAAGAAGAAGAAGACCCAAAAAGACGGTTTGTTGGAGTTGCTGATGACGAAACACATGTTTTCACAACTGGTATATCTGATCTGGACAGATCAGATACTGATAATGACGAGGACGAAGAAACATATACCCCTAGCAATAAATCATTTGGTGCGTTAAACGATTATTTTGATATGCCCCCTTCTCTTCCTAACCCGGAGACCCATAAACCAGCCTACCAACCCGCACCTTACAATCGTAGTACAACTATACATGAAGGTCAAATATTTCATACGAAGGAGGAAATGACCGTACAGTTGGGAATGAAGTTCTTGCGAGAGGGTTTCGTGTTTAGAGCGAAGAAATCCGACAAACGCAGATACAAGGTTGTCTGTGACCAACAAAATTGTGAATGGAGTATGTCCGCGAAGTCCGTGGGCCCTAAAGGAGGGTTGTTTGTCGTTAGAAAGCTGAACGACGTACAGACATGTTCGAGGACACAACTAAATGCCAGCCACCGGCAGGCCAACAAAAGGACTTTGGGCCACATACTGAAAGACAAGTTTCTTGACGCTAGCAGGTCATTTCGGCCGAAGGACATCGTCAATGATATAAATCAGCAGTACGGGATCAACATTGGTTACCACCAAGGATGGCGTGCGCGATGCAAGGCACTACTAATGGTGAGAGGCACTCCCGAGGAGTCGTACGAACGACTCCCTGCGTATTTATATAACTTGGAGCTGAAGAATCCGGGTACACGCACCAGAATAAGGACGGATTCAAACGGACGTTTCGAATTGTGTTTCGCACTTGGATGTGCGGTAAGTATATTAAATCGTCGTAGCTTTACATATTATGAATTTTAACATTTACAAATAATAACCACGTACGTTTATTGCAGATCCGGACGCTTTTGACAAATCTGCGTCCTGTCCTTGTAATAGACGTTGCCCATTTAAAGGGGCATTACCTGGGTATGATGTTCTTGGCGGTTGCCATGGACGGAAATAACAACATTGTGCCCTTGGCTTTCGGAGTAGGAAAGTCCGAGACGGGGGAGGAGTGGGGTTGGTTTCTGAACATGTTGCGGGAATGTATCGGAGCCCCGGAAGGGTTGGTGTTTATGTCCGACAGGGCTCCTTCCATAAGCGCGGCAATTTCTGTCGTGTACCCCTCCACCCCTCACGCCCTATGTTGTCGACATTTGGAGATGAACGTGAAAAGCGCGGACAAACGTATCACAACAAACAAGACCACGTACTGGAAGGCGTGCAAAGCATATACTATTAGGGAGTTCGAGACCTACATGAATGCACTACGATATGAAGTACCTCGTGGAGCACAAGTTATGGATGAGGCTGGTAAAGAGAGGTGGTCAAGGGCCCATTTCCCTGCACAACGGTATAACATAATTACCTCTAATAGTGTAGAGTCGGTGAATGCACTGTCCCGTTTTGCACGCAGGTTACCCATTGTCGACCTTATAGAGTACTTCCGAGATTTTCAACAAGAGTGGTACCAACTTTGACGACGAAAGGGAGGTTGATAAACTCTAAAATCTTTAACTTATATGTTTGTTGCATTTTTCGTCTTCCGTATAAATCGTAACACAATTAACACATATTTGTAGATGAAATGCGTAATCATCTCACACCAATGGCGGAGGAGATAATTAGCAGAAGGTCGGGAAATTCTACGACATGGAGGGTAAGTCAGATTGGACATGGTAAGTTCAACGTTCGGGATATCCGTTATCACGCGACTGTCGATATGGTCAACGGTGTTTGTAAATGTAACCAATGGCAATATTCTGGTTTACCGTGCGGTCATGCCATCGCTGCTGCAAGGTCAATAAATCGTAGAGATTGCAGCAATCTGGCTATATCTTACTACACGTCCAGTACTTACCGGTCAACATATCATGAGCTGATCTATCCTGTTGGACCCCCTCAATCATGGGTTTTGCCACACGTCCCCCTTCCGCCATGCTATCCACCGTTAATAACCAAGAGACGTGCGGGGAGACCAAGAAAGAACGATTGGCGTCCATCTCGTGGTGAAGATCCGATACAGAGAACGTGTACTAGGTGTGGAGCAGTAGGACATACTCGTGGTGAATGTCCAACTCCTGCCCCTTCAACCGTGCCCAGGAGAGCTTCTACTAGCCAAATATTTCGCTCTCAAGGGTCATCGGACCTAGAACCACATGGAACTTTAAGGCATGATAGCATTGACCTTAACATTGACTTCTCTTGATTGTAACCACCTCATCTTCTATGCTAAGTGATATTGTTATTATGTTAATTGTTGATTTTATCTACCTTATCGTGATTGTGAAATTATATTATGTGTAAATAAAAGATAAAACATAAAAGCATCGTTTTATTGAAATTAAAGAAAACGAAATGGTGCATCCGTACAACATTCAAGCATCGATAAAGTAAAAATTAATGCATAAAATAAAACTTAGGTTAAATGTTAAAGTGCATCCATACAACAACCACCCTTTGAGAAACCTACTACGGGTAGATTTCCCGGCACATCGTTACCCAGCCAGCCTTTGCCTTCATATGCTCCTCCATGACGGTGTAGTTTTCTTTTATGTCTACCAGTTCATCTTCTAACTTTCTAATCTCCTTTTGTTTCTCCCTGACATCGCGCTTCATATTCTCCAGGAGCTCCTTCTGCTCCGCAATAGTTGCTTCTTTGTCCTTCTGAAGTTCCATGTTTTGTAGCCACGTCCTGCCTGTATTTCGTATCTCTTCATTTGCCTCATCACAGGACCTTTTCAACCTGGTAGGCAGTACCTGAGACATTGGTAGACCTGGCCCCTGGTTGGATTGATACGTAGGAGGGGGCATTCCTCCATGATCAGCGTAGTATGCGGCTTGAGCATTGTTAAACTGCTCCCACTCCTGAGGCGTTATCGGTTCATCGTAAGCAGTTAACCCAAACTGCGCCCAATCCTCCGTTGTATATGGTGCATTCCAGTCAATCCTTGAAGCTCCATCATTTAATTGGTCGATGTCCACGGAGCGTGAAGTGTCAGCCCCATTCTCTGACCTTTTCATCCTACCGCGTGAACCTCCAGCCATCAAGTAATGAAAATGTAGATAATGTATAGAATGTAGATAATATTTGTAAATGAAAGTGAGGGTAGAAAGGATAGATATGAAGTTGTGAAATACTACTTCACCGGAGCATCTACTTATAGTCCATGCGAAGATCGGTTCATGATAGTTTCAAATGCATGGTCAAACGATTCTTCTGCAAAGCCTGAAATGATTTGTTTTTTGTGCCATGGTCAAACGATTCCCCTGCAAAGCCTGAAACGCGGACTAACCCCGCGTTACACCACTAAAACGCGGACTAACCCCGCGTTTTGTTACTAAAACGCGGACTAACCCCGCGTTACACCACTAAAACGCGGACTAACCCCGCGTTTTGTTACCATATGCGGAGATAGGTTTGTAACCATGGTCAAACGATTCTTCTGCAAAAACTAAAATGATTCTTCTGCAAAGCCTGAAATGATTCCTCTGCAAATACTGAAATGATTCCTCTGCAAATACTGAAACGATTCATTTTTTTTTAACAATTGTTCCTTGTGGCTATAAATACCCGTGTTATAGTAACTGTGAAATTCACAACACTAAAGAGTTGTCGGTTTGTACTTTTACTTTCTATGGTTTTGTTTCATTAATAAAATCGTCCAATGTATTTTGTGGTTTGATGCGTTTATATTTTTATACTACAAAATTATACCGTCATTGAAGTGTACAGCAAGAAAGTTGAGCTTAACACTTCCAAAATTGTATCACCCGAGCATATAAGAAGTCGTTGGGGATTCCAGAAAAACCAAGTGTCGTGTAGCCATAGTTTGACATTTCAATGACCGACAATGTTACCTACTCACTTCATTTAATGACGTCGTTTCAATGTTTGTTTAGATGAACTTGTACCGGTTGTTTTCGAACCCTACCAGTTTGTCATTAATAATTGGTAAGTTTAAATAATATTTTGTTTTTTATTTACCAAAAGAACTTTTTCATGTACTACCCTTTTCATATCAATTTGTGATCTTGGGAGTTAACGAATTCTATTTTTATATAAAATAAAACATCCGATCCAAATTAGTTATCTAAGTAAAAAAGGGTTTTAATATTTAAAATGACTTTAAAAAAAAGAATCATATTTGTTATTTCAAGAGGCCCATCACAACTCACAAGTAACATAAAAAGTATCCCCAACCTAATCGTTTATTTGGACAGCCAACGAGAAAAGGGTCTCCGCCATGTAATTACGCCATTCCCTTGCCACATGCTCAGTTGCATCTGGTGCAACTGTTGGGTGCAGACCTTCAATAAACTTGGATATGTTACGACACACCCACACACCGCAATCCCCAAGGCCCCCTGTCTGTTGAGGTGCATCAGGATCATAGATAACCTCTAATTTCTTGCTGGCCTTGATACGATCCGGCGTGTCGTGTATCTTTTTTAACAACTTCGGCAATTGTTTTTTGAAGATCCCAAGGCGTTCTTCCAAGGGCAAAGTGTACATTCTTGCTCGTAAACTGTCAAATAAGACCAGCCTCATTTCACGGAGGTACAGAACACCGAGCACCCAATGTTTGTCCACGACGCATATGGGGATGTATACCTGAGATTTTACAATGACACAATAATAGTTAGTAACAAACAAGTTGAACAAAAATTATGTAAATCGATTTCCATACCTCGTCGATGTCCATCCAAGCTGGATGAGTTCTATGGCCCAGTCCATTGCATGTTTCGAACACAGACCTGTATCCTTGGCCCGGCCGTGTAAGCCACTCAAAGAAGTTGGAGTCCATGACCGTCCATCTGGCATGTGGAGAGCGGGATTCTTAGATCATTCTAACCCAAGCGTCGATTTGCTATACACAAAACATAGATTGTTAGACCTGTCATTAGAAATGTAGTTGTTTATATGACTATATTTAAATACTAACCAGATCCTCGAAATCCCCACTACCACCTACACCCAACAGTAGCATGAAAAAACCGGCATTCATTTGAAGGCCGCCGTAAAATGGACACATCAGGTGGGGGAGCTGATCACTGATACATAATTCCCTGATCTGTGCCGCCGAAACAAACACCGATTGCCCCGCGTCAGTCATCGTAGTGTCTCCCCCAACCTTTCCCTTGCCCTTTGCCTTCACCCTTGCCTTGGTTTTTTTCTTAGGTACTGTTGTGGTCGAAGCTTGTTGGACATGTGGGGAACAAAGGGCTGGCCCCACAACAGCGACCCGTCTCGCCCTCTCATGTGCTGCCTGATCTGGCTCATGTATGGCCATGTCATCATCCTCGAAGTGGTCATCGATGATATTATCAGCCATCGGAGTACTCACCCACGCCTGGGTGGTGTCAACCCCCGACTCCGACCCCATCGAATAAGTGATGGAAGTTCCCAAAAAATCTTCCACCAACCCGCTTAGGACGGACAGCCCCGGCCCCGGCTCCATCATCTGGGGTCTGTAATAGTCCCCCGCCTGCATCCCAAACTGGTGACGTAGGTCATTATAAGAATCTTCAAACGTAATAACAAAAAAATAACAACAATGAGTACTCGTCGTAACTTACATTTTGCTGGAATGATGGGGTCGAGAAAGGGTAGTTTCCTCCGGTTGCCGCCTGTGTGTACCCCGGCGACGTGTAGGCTGGCGTCGTACTTGTCATCCCAAACTAGTGACATAGATTATAATGAGCACTCTTAATAAGAATCTTCAAACGTAATAACAAAAAAAGAACAACAATGAGCACTCGTCGTAACTTACATTTTGTTGGGATGATGGGGTCGAAAAAGGGTAGTGTCCTCCTGCTGCCGCCTGTGTGTACCCCGGTGACGTGTAGGATGGCGTCATACTTGTCATCCCAACCTGGTGACATGGATTATAATGAGCACTCTTAATAATTACTTTCAAACGTAATAAAAAAATAACCTACATTTCGCTGGGATGATGTGGTCGCATATGCCGCACCCGTGTACCCATGCATTTGCCCAGGCGACGTGTAAGTGGGCGCCATGTTCGTCGACACCTAATACAATCATGGAACGTAATATCAATACACAAACCAATATTAAAGTATTGGGCGTAATATCCCCAAATTAAGTTAAACACTAACGTGAGTGTGGCGAAGGTGTGCGGTGAGGGCCTCGAGCTCTCTTATGCGTCTGTCCATATCGAGGACCTCGAGGTCTCTTACGCGTCTGTCCACGGAGGTCATGTACTCCCACTTATCTTGGTATGGGTCTATATCAGGCATCCTATGATGGGTGGGGCTAGGGGGAGCTTGATAGGTGGGGCTAGGAGGAGCCTGATAGCTAGAGCTAGGGGGAGCTTGATAGCTAGAGCTAGGGGGAGCCTGACGTCGCGTGCCATCATCGTCATCTTCATCATCATCATCATCATCGTCATCATTGTCATCGGGATCAGGACCTCTACGTCGGGACCTCTTTGTCGGTCGCCTGCCCGCCGAACTTTCAAAAAAGGCGACGCTCCGTCGAAACCAACTCGACTGCTGCTCATCCTGAGTAGGCCTCAGTTCCGCATATGGCGCATTAACAACCTAAAAAATTATAAGACATATAAATCACAAATAGTTTTTTAATTACTACAATTAAAAATATAGTTAGAGGGCGTACGCTCAAAGCTGAGTTGAAGATCCCAATGCATGCAGACTTATTAAGGACAGCATCTCGATCCCATTTGGTTCCCCTAATCAACCTGTCGGAGCGCTTGGTGAAATTTTGCCGGCAGGCAGGAAACATCTCCAAGATCCATATCTGGAATTACATAAATTGAACAAGTACGTTAGAATAAATCCAAAATTAGCAAAATTAGTTAATGAATTGATATTTATGTTATTGTACTTATCTAACCTTTAGGGCGTGTGCAAACCCGTTCAACGTCATCTTGTTGTTTTGTTGGTTCTTCTGCTTGCGTCTGGTGATGGCACCGTGGAGTCCTTTGTATGAGTGACTCCAGATGTAGCTACCCCACGGATAGCGGTTAAACCTCTCCAAGTCATCGACAGCGATAAGTACAGTAGAGGAAACCGGCAGCCTTGGATCACGACCCATGAACATCAAATCCGCCATCACCACCAAGCAAACACGCACAGCATCCTCATCGGATATCGCACCCAGACCAGTTCTCATTGTCTCGAGGACGGTTCTCAGCGTCAAGATACCTGGTGCAAGGCCGGGCCAAACCCTACTAACGAAGGACTCATCTGTCAAGGTAGGAAGGTCGGGTATTTGTCCGAAAAGGAGTCCTGTTACAATACAGAACTCACGACGACCAAAGTGCATGCGAGTCCCACACACGTGAAAATACAATTCCTCCGGCTGTGGTCTCGCAACCTCGACCTCCATCTGTAAAAACATGTGTACTAGAAGGGGGTCCTGTCCAATATTGGTAAGCTCGAGCCATGGCCCGAAAGATGTGCGGCTAAACATTTCGTGTAAACGTTGTGCCCGTTCAGGTGGACACGCTTTAAAAGCATCTCTAATTTCCTTTACCATGGCGATGCGGCATTTGAACGAAAGATCGACGTTATCAAAATCGTCCTACATAGTAATGCAAGGATGTTGTCAACGCACCTAACTTATAACTAACGATGTACATTTTGTTGATTTCGTCTATTGGTTAATTTTATAAAAAATAAACCACTGAATCTATTGGATTTCCAGGTACTAGGGGAATCACGTGGATTTCTTAAATCCCTAAAAACCTTAGGGCTATTTACACCCGTTTGACAAAATCCAAATCGATATGTTGCGGTTTTTATTATTTCGGATTTAGGCAACTAAGATTAACGCAATCTCTAAAATTATTTTATGAAATTAGCGCAATCCCTAAAACAAGCCCAATCTCTACACTTTTTTATACAAAAAAAATAATAAAACGCAATCTCTAAAATTAACGCAATCTCTACAATTATTTTATAAAATGAGCGCAATCCCTAAAACAAGCCCAATCTCTACACTTTTTTTATACAAAAAAAAACGCAATCTCTAAGATTAACGCAATCTCTACAATTATTTTATAAAATGAGCGCAATCCCTAAAACAAGCCCAATCTCTACAGTTTTTTTATACAAAAAAAATAATAAAACGCAATCTCTAAAATTAACGCAATCTCTACAATTATTTTATAAAATGAGCGCAATCCCTAAAACAAGCCCAATCTCTACACTTTTTTATACAAAAAAAAAATAAAACGCAATCTCTAAGATTAACGCAATCTCTACAATTATTTTATAAAATGAGCGCAATCCCTAAAACAAGCCCAATCTCTACACTTTTTTTATACAAAAAAAAAACGCAATCTCTAAGATTAACGCAATCTCTACAATTATTTTATGAAATTAGCGCAATCCCTAAAACAAGCCCAATCTCTACAGTTTTTTTATACAAAAAAAAACGCAATCTCTAAAATTAACGCAATCTCTACAATTATTTTATAAAATGAGCGCAATCCCTAAAACAAGCCCAATCTCTACACTTTTTTATACAAAAAAAAACGCAATCTCTACAATTATTTTATGAAAGTAGCGCAATCCCTAAAACAAGCCCAATCTCTACAGTTTTTTTATACAAAAAAAAAACGCAATCTCTAAAATTAACGCAATCTCTACAATTATTTTATAAAATGAGCGCAATCCCTAAAACAAGCCCAATCTCTACACTTTTTTATACAAAAAAAATAATAAAACGCAATCTCTAAGATTAACGCAATCTCTACAATTATTTTATGAAATGAGCGCAATCCTAAAACTAACGCAATCTCTAAAATCAACGTAATATGTAAAACTAAAATTAATGCAACCTCTAACATATTATCAACATAAACGCAACACTCTAAAATTAACACATAATCACTAAAATAAATATAAAATTAAAACGCGGTTAAGGAAAACTTACCGAAGAAAGTGGTCGACCCATATCCGACTTTTATAAATGCTAACCAACCGAGCCGAGATCCGAGCGTGTGTAATACACGATATATTTGAGAGAGTGAAATAGATGGGATCCCTTTGAGAGTGATGGTGGTGGGGTTATGGGTAGGGGACCTCACTTATTTATAGGAGCCAAACCCTAACAAATGAAACAATCCACACCGTTGATCTTACTAAACCCTTTATAATGCTATGGGTCGGCCCCTAAGTACACGTTCCACAGTAAAAAATGCGGCCCAGATACGCGTTTCACAGTGGATGCCGTTTCTCGGTTAATGGAAGCCAAACGCGGACCAAATACTCGTTTATAGGGTGAAACACGGACCAAACGCGGACCAAACGCGGACCAAACGCGCATTGAAGCCAAACGCGTACCAGGTCCGCGTGTAACTCTCGAAACGCGGCCAAAACGCGGCCCAAGTCCGCGTGTAATAGTGAACGCGGACAAAACGCGGACCAGGTCCGCGTGTAACAGTGAAAAACGCGGACCTAGGGGGTATTTTGGCAAAAATAACAAGATTTGGGGCATATTGGGTACTGATTTTTCAACTTAGGGCATTTTAATTAAATTCCCATTTATTTACCCTATTTTTCATCCTCTTTTTATAATTTTGAGCTATTTTTCCTTTTTTTTCCATTGCGTCTTTTGGTTGTTTTTTACGGCTTTGTTGTTTAAATTAATGTTTATCGCTTTCGGTTCAAAATGAACCATTTTTACATAGAAAATGCAACAAAATTCTTAGTTCATTATATTTGCTTGATGTAGGATTGGATTACGGCCGATTGAAGTCAACATAACCGGCATGCGGATTTTTCGAGCGTGAAACATAGACTTCAATCATTTTGTTGGGCCGATTTTCGTGAAGACGGTGGACAAATTTTTAGGCTTTGATGACTTGAAGCTTGGACCGAAAATCTTTGGGCTTGGATTTGTATTTTTTTGGGGCTAAGTCTTGCCAACACCTTGGGCCGCCATTGTTATTTACTTGGGCCCCAAGGTGAATTTTCACTATAAATAGGCATGCTTGGCTAAGTAGAAGGCATCCCATCTTCACTTGTTCTTTCATACAAGTCTCTAGTAGTATTGCTCCATAGGTTCTAAGTAGGGGTGTGCATCGGTCGGGTCGGGTCTCCAAAACCCAAACCCGATCGGATATTCGGGTAGTGGAGGAAGACCCGAAATCCGTCCGTTTAAAACTTGGGTTTCTCGGGTTCGAGTGACTTCGGGTCGGGTATTCGGGTAGTGGGCCTCAATGGGCCTTTTTTTTGGGCCTGTTTTCTCGAAATATAAACTACAAATGAGATGAGTTATGAGATGAGTCGATGGATTTAGGTCGATATCGTTGAAGTCTAAGTTATGAGATGAGTTGATTTGGTTTAGAATTACAAATTATAATTAGGATTATATAATATAAATATAAAATAAAACTGATTTTTTAAATTTAAAAAAAAAATTCGGATATTCGGGCGGGTCGGGTTTGGGTTTTGGGTACCCAACCCGATCCCACTTTACCCGTAAAAGTTTTCGGATCGGGGGATTTCGGATATCGGATATACGGGTTTCGGGTTTTTTGCCTCAATTCGGGTCGGGTCGGGTAACTCGGGTCGGTCGGGTTCTGCTTACCCCTAGTTCTAAGTAACACTTGGGTGGTTTGAAGGAAGTGAGCCATAAGCTCACGGTTGTTTCACTAAGCCTAGGCTCACAATTCAAACTACTTCATCTTTTGGTTAGAATTAATGCAACATTATTGTTTGAATTCAAGTATTAATCTTTCGCTACTTTTCCGCAACTTCTTCTCCTCTTTTAAGGCTCGATAGCCTTTTGGTTTTTATTTGGTTGTCACTACAATTTTAGTTTTATAACAAACCGGAAGCCCGATTAATCATTTCGGACTCCCAATTTCGGTTGGTTCACGGTTTGTTGTAGTATTAAAATTGTTTCGTGTTTCCAAAGTATAAAAAAAAACCATCTCGGACATTACGTGAATTGACAAAGACTCTCAAAGTAACTTAAGGACTAAAGATACAATTGAAACACGACTTCCTTTAATTAGTGATAAATTAATTGGTAAATCATGGCTCTATAATTCCTATTTTATTTTTACGTCGTTGGATTAATTAAATTAATTATAGTGTTTGTAGTTTCATTTTCAAATTCATTCTCAAGTAAGTTAACCATTTAGTTCAAGTAAAGATTCTAGTTACAAGAAGTGGTTGAAAAGTCATTTCTTTTAAAATTAATTAACAAGTAGTTGACGTAATTCCCATTTTCTTTAATTGCTTTTACGATCTTTAAAATTAGGATTTAAAGATGATGATGGGCTAACCGTCTCAGTTCGGGGTAAAAAGTAAAGTCGGGACCGAGACCGATAAGAGAATAAAGGGTGTATCGTATCGCATGATTGTCCAAAGTTATTTAAATCAGAGTTATATTTTATGTCGAAATACAACTGATCAACTGACAACTGGTTTGTTGTGTAACGGCTTCTTTAAGTTACATAAAATATCGACTCTGAGTTAACAATGGAATGCGATCTCGTCTTTTATTTAATTATTAATTTCATCCCAATGGAACTTTATACCCTGCACTCTTTTTAAATTAAATCCTCAGTAGTTGTTACTCAAAACCCCCAACCAAAATATTGTTTTCGAATTCGTCATCTGAGACTCGCTTTTACAGACCCGACTTTCGAGGAGAACTTTTCCACGCTTCCCTGTGGGATCGATATTCGGTACTTTGTACCATTATTACTTGTTACAGACGGCAGTAGATTAAGATGTATACTTGCGTCGAGATCTACTTTCTTGCATTTTAAAAAGGTGTAAACACGAAAAAGCCGCGAACAAGTTTTTGGCGCCGTTGCCGGGGAAGCACGCTAGAAGTTTTTCTTTATAAGTAAGGTTTTTAAAAGTGTGTTTTTCTTCCATCTATTTTGAAAAGAAAAAAAAAGTAGAAAAAATATTTTGAAAAACAAAAAAACAAAAAAACAAAAAAAAATCGAAAAAGTGCATGCCAAGATTGTCACACGGTGATTTTTTCCAACTCGATCCCGATATTGAACGAACATTTAGACAACGAAGAAGAATCCAAAAAGCTAATTTAGTCTTAAATTCTTCTGAAATGTCTGAACCTGAATATATGATGGATGAGGAACCAATCCCCGAGGTGAATCTAAATGGGTATAATAATGATCGAGAAAATAATAATATCCGAAGAAATCGTGATAGGGAAATTCCCAATGACCGCGAAGATTTCGATGATCGCGAAGAACCAAATGAAGAGAATATAAATAATGATGATGAGGAACAACACATTTTTCGGCTAGCAAATTCCAAAAATGGTGGCATTATGTCTTACGTTGTTCCTGTTTTAACCCAGTTACATACAGGAATTCCTAAACCAACTTTGCAAACCCACCATTTTGAATTAAAACCGATAATGTTTCAGATGTTGCAAACTAATGGCCAGTACGCTGGTTTGCCAGCTGAAGATCCTCATTCTCACATTTGGTCTTTCATGGAAATTACAGATTCTTTTAAACTGTCTGGTGTACAAGACGATGCTCTAAAATTAAAACTTTTTCCATATTCTCTAAGAGATAGAGCAAGGTCTTGGTACAACTCGTTGAAACCAGACTCTATAATTACATGACCCAAATGGTAGAAAAATTTTTGAAAAAATATTTTCCACCCACGAGGAATGCTAAGTCCAGAAATGAAATCTGCACTTTTAGACAAATGGACGATGAAGCAGTTCCTGATGCATGGGATAGGTACAAGGAGCTATTGAGAAAATTCCCTCATCATGGCATTCCGTACTGCATTCAGCTCGAGACATTTTACAGTGGTTTAAATACTACTGCTAAACGAATGCTTGATGCTACTGCAAACGGAGCTTTCACAGCTTGTACCTACAATGAAGGATATGAAATCCTTGAAAGAATTTCAAACAACAATGGTCAATGGGCTGACCCACGTGCAGTACCTAGAAAGGCAGCAGGGGTACAAGACACAGATGCTTATGCATTATTATCTTCACAGTTGGCCGACATGTCATCTTTAATCAAAAACCTTAATGTTGTACAAGTTAATACTGTGGCACCTACCCCTACTGTACAGTCTATACAGTGCACCTACTGTGGAGAGGGTCATCACTTTGAACATTGCCCCGGAAATCCCGAAAAAGTCAATTATGTCAGCAGTAATAATAAGGGTGGACCTTTTTCACAAACTTACAATCCTGAGTGGAGAAACCATCCAAATTTTTCTTGGCACAGTCCTGCCTAAAATCCACCCCCACCAAAGTTGCAAGGACAAATAAATTATAATCAGCAGTCTCATCACAGACCTCAAAATAACCAACATGGGAATTTTCAGAATAATCAACCTGGTTATCAACAAAAGGCAAACCAACATGCCGACTCATCTACTTCTTTGGAAGCAATGATGAAAGCATTCATGACCCAAACACAGGCATCAATTAAAAATCTTGAGATCCAGGTGGGTCAAATGGCTTTGGAAATAAGAAAGCGTCCTTCAGGTTCTCTCCCTAGTGACACAGAAATACCTTAGAGGATTGGA
Organism: Arctium lappa; assembly: GCA_023525745.1. Lineage (NCBI taxonomy): Eukaryota > Viridiplantae > Streptophyta > Magnoliopsida > Asterales > Asteraceae > Arctium > Arctium lappa. The sequence goes on along the minus strand of CM042049.1, from coordinate 55,453,017 downwards.
AAGGAACATGTGAAAGCTGTGACATTGAGAAATCGACAGGACTTACCAGAAAATATACAAAAAGAACTAGAAAAGATAGATAAAGCAGGACCTGAAAAGAAAAACACAGTTTTGGATTCTGCTCAACCCAGTGTGAGCACGAGCCCTGGAAACACTGTAGGGCCCATTGAAACTCCACCCCTTCCAAAGAAATCAGACTATCCAACATTATTCCCAAATGAACCCAAGGAAAGTAAAAAAGAAAATCAACAGACTGTTTTGGATGTGTCATAATCTGGTGACAGTCCCAAAAGCCCTTGTGATAACAGACCTGTAGAACCAGTTAAAGTTACACCAGCCACTAAGGTAGACAAGATCTCACCGACGGTCCCAGCACCTACTCCTCAAAAGACTGCGTCTCCTACTCCGGTTCCTCTCTATATTCCTTATCCCCAGAGATTAAGGAATCAAAGGGATGAACTGCAATTCAAAAAGTTTTTAGATGTTTTTAAACAGTTGCATATCAACATACCTTTAGTGGAAGCCATTGAACAAATGCCAAATTATGCAAAGTTTTTAAAAGACATTTTAAGCAAAAAGAAAAAATTGAATGAGTATGAGACTGTAGCTCTGACTTAGGAGTGCAGTGCCATGTTATCTAGCAAAATCCCTCCAAAATTGAAAGATCCAAGGACCTTCACAATCCCATGTTCCATAGGAGGAAAAGAAGTAGGAAAAGCCCTATGTGACTTAGGTGCCAGCATAAACCTTATGCCTTTATCTGTTTTCAACACCTTAGGCATAGGTGAGGCTAGACCTACCACTGTTTCACTCTTGTTAGCAGACAAGTCCATAGTTTGGCCAAAGGGTAAGATTGAGGATGTCCTTGTCCATGTTGATAAATTTATTTTCCCTGCAGACTTTATGATCTTAGATTTTGAGGCTGACAAAGACATTCCCATTATCCTAGGAAGACCATTCTTGGCAACAGGAAGGACTTTAATAGATGTCCAAAAGGGCGAACTCACCATGAGAGTTCAAGACCAACAAGTGACCTTTAATGTTTTGGACTCCCTCAAATTTCCTGAAGAAAGGGAAGAATGTTCTACCTTAAGTTTGATTGAATCTTGGTGTCAAGACCAAAGTTTTGGGGAGGTCTTGGGAATTGATGAGTCTGACAGTGAGGAATATGCAGCAGAGTTTGAGGAGTTAGAAGACATTCAGGTTACCTCTGCTATTGAAATTTTACATAGCGAGGAAAGGAAAACTCTTGTCCCTTCCATAGAATGTGCTCCAGAATTAGAACTGAAACAACTTCCCTCACATCTGAAATATGCCTTTTTAGGAGAACCAGGGAAGTTGTCGGTCATTATTTCATCATCATTAGAGTCTGATCAGGAAGAAAAGTTGATTGCCATGTTGAAACTACACACCAAGGCCATAGGATGGACAATTGTTGATTTAAAGGGCATAAGCCCAAACATTTGTCAACATAAAATCATTTTGGAAAACAAAGATTTCACCTCACTCGAGCCTCAAAGAAGACTCAATCCAATGATGAAAGAGGTGGTTAAAAAGGAAATTTTGAAATGCCTTGATGCTGGCATAATCTATCCTATTGCCAGTAGTAATGTGTCAGTCCAGTACAATGTGTGCCCAAGAAGGGAGGAGTTACCGTGATAACCAATGAGAAAAATGAATTAATACCCACTAGGATTGTATCAGGTTGGAGGATATGTATGGACTACCGGAAGCTTAACCAAGCTACCCAAAAAGACCATTTTCCATTGCCCTTCATTGACAAGATGTTGGACAGACTAGCGGGGAAGGAATTTTATTGTTTCTTGGATGGTTACTCTGGTTACAATCAAATTGTCATTGCACCGTGTTAGTCCGTGATCGTTTACCAGATAAATCAAACAACAGATATATAAGATTACCAACCTGTTTCTATTACAAAATGCGGATTACAAAGGTTGGTATTGATCTGATTAAGCTCACTTTCTCTCTTTGTGTTCTTGATGGACTGATGTTTCTTTGTGTGTCCTATTTTCTCATCTTCTCATTTGATATTATTTTACAAGCAAGAGATGGTGATATATATATTATATCACTTAGCTTCTTCAACACACTTCTACCAACTAATAATATCTAGATATCTAATATCTAGATATTATATTTAAAACTAATATAATAACAAAACTAATATAATTAAAGCAAACTAACTTTGACTATTATTACATTTTGGACCCTAGACTATTGTTGAGAGTGACTTGTCAGCTTTTAGCTTCGGATTGCGATCTTCGTATTGGATGATCTTGAATCCAATGAGACTGTGTTCTAACAATCTCCCCCTTTGGATCAAGATCATTACTCAAATGATTTAGCAATACGATCTTCTCTTTTTCAGCACTGAAGATGCATCTCTCTCTTAGTCTTCAAGATATAGTAAACTCCCCCAAAGATGTAGATTATCTTTTTTAGTTCATGGGGAGAAATTATCTTAAGTTGTAGCTCGGAATTGCTTCAGCAAAGAAATTTCTTTCGAATCAGCATATCTTCAGAATACTTTGATCTTGAAACTTTGATCTTGAAGAATTCAATCTTGGACGTGATTCATGAAACATGTGACTTAGTTGACTCTTCTCCATTTCTTGGGTAGATCTTTTCCCCCTCTTTTTGATGGATTGAGCAACGAATTCATCAAAGTCTGATGTTCAAGAAATGTCATTCAGTTGGAGCCTTTGATTCGTCACTGCAATAGATATTCATCCAGATCTTTGCAAATCCAAACAAAATAGTCATGTAACACCTGTAGCAATAAAAAATCAGTTAGAAACGCCTGTCAGTAACACTAAGTCACTGTGTGTAACGAATACACATTGGAAAGGAGCTGTTTGATGTTGACTCCCCCAGGGCTTCCATTTAATCATCGAAACACCACAAAGGCAGTTTCTATAAACATTATGACAAAGAAACTAATTCCTTGTGTGCTCGTGCTTGTGATAGAAAAAAGTAAGCACTTGATGATTGCTTATAAGGCTCGAAATGTGTAAACCACTGAGACAACAGTAAGTTAAACACAGACTCAATGTGCATGAGTGAAGTGTGAAGGTGGGGCAGACTTCCTTCTTTTCAATATCCAGATTTTCCAAATGAAAATCAGATAGTAAATGTGTTGCGTCCCCTTTAAAAATGAAACATTTTCCTTTTAAGAAGAAAATGAGTAGATGGTGGGGTAATTCCAAGACTTGGCTTGGGCTAGTCGCCTGTTTCAATAATGTTGACCAATGAAATGTGAAACACTAGAAATGTGGATGCCCGACTCAGAAAGTAGTTGGTGCAGAGTTCTGATATTCTTTTAACTCTGTTCTAACACCCTCTTTCTTTTAATTATTTAGCTCACTGTTAACCGAACTCTCTTTTTCATGATACCTCATCACTCATTCAACACTCATTTCTTTTGACTCCTCACACCCAATTACTATGGATTAACTTCTTGGGTAGAAATCACTGGTTCATGTGATTCCATTGAAGTTGTGTTAATCCTAACACACTGATCCCATATTTTCCTATGAAGCATATAATTCTCAAAATGGTTAAACTTAGCAGTTAAAGCTCAATTGAATAATAAAACATTTAAAGTTACACTTCCGAATTATAAAATCTGGTTGAAGAATCGGGAAGTGATTTGAACGTTTTAGAATGATGTTTTCAATGATTGAAAGTTGTCCTTCTTTCAACCATATATGAGATTAAGATGTAGAATTGTACCTTGACGTGCAATCTTAAATCTCATGAAGCTAAGCTTAAAGTCATATGATCTTGTAAGCTTCTCTCAAACTTCTGAAAAAGTCTTAGGTCAAGTCAAAGCAAATTTATTCACTTAAGTTGAAAAGACAAAAAGCAGTAAAACAGTTAAAGTACGAGTTCTGATCAGAAATAATCAGAAGTTATTACCTTTTTACTCCCCCTGAAATTATGCATCTAAAATATGTCAGTTATAAAAGCATATGATAGAGATCTACAACTTTCCTTTTTGAAGTGAAGATCGTCATATCTTTCCAAAGCATAAATTTCAGTAAAGTATGTACTCCCCCTTGAAGGTTGATTTCCTCGTTGGAGTATCAGAGTACAATCCTTATCAGTTCAGGAGTAAGGTCTTTTGATCATTGAAGTGCGAGTCCTAAACTGTTGTGTTTAGAAGTCAAACTTCGTTGAGGTACGGGTTCTAAGCTGATGTACTTAGAAGCCATTTGTTCTATGAAGCACGGGTTCTGATCTGTCGTAATCAGAAGCCACTTCTCTTACTCCCCCTTGACAGTAGGTGCCTGCAACACATAATCAATTATCTTCTTTGCTACCCACTGGTATTTGGGTCCATGTGTGTAAGTTGCAGTTCGTATGGGGGTTACTGAGTAGGAACCATACCAGTAATGGTCACTAGTCTTGTGAACAGGATCATGTGTATGACAATAAGAACAATAAAATGTCTTACCTGATAACCTGATCATTTGATCTCTCGTGTAAACATGAGCAGGTTTACTTTTTGGCGCATTGTTCTTCTTGGCAGTCTGCGTATGAACACATGAGTTTTTACCTTTCAGCTCATCTTTTACTTGTTTCCTGTTCCAGACCATTTCTTCTTCTTTGAAGCTGCTTCTTTTTCTGAGATTTGTACCTGAACTATCTCTATTCCTGTCATAGAAAAGATTAGTACTCCAAATATGATTAGAAGATTTCACTAACTTGTTTGAAGAAACAATTCTGATTGTTGAGCTTGCAGTAAGTTCTTTATTCTTTGAAGAATAACTGTCTCTTTGTTTGATAAGGAAGTCAATCTTCATCTCAAGCTCAGACCTCTTCTTCTTCTCTTTCTGTGCAAGCTTAGATAATTCAGATAGCTTAGTCGTAAGCTTCCTAATTCCAGCTTCAAGGATGCTTCTCTCTTTTTCAAATCCTTTCTTAGCACCCTTCGTTCCATCTGATATAACTCTTAAGAATCCTGCTGACTTTAGATAATTTGCCTTCTTCTCTTTGGCAAACTGATCTCTCTCCGAAATGATTACTTTCTCAAAGTCTTCAACTTTTTGAGAAAGCATTAAACATTTAAGCTCAAGTATCTTCTTCTCTTCAACACTCTTCTTGGAAAGATCTGAGAACATCTTCTCAAACTCTGATATTTTCTTTTGAAGCACGGTGTTCTCAGCTTCCAATTCTTTTGCTTTTAATAAAGCAGGATCTAATTTGTTTGAGCGTTTAAGATGATGATCCGCTGATGAAGAAAGTGTTTTAAGATCCAATTTAAGCATTGTAATATACTCATTATCAGAAAAATTCATCTTGAAAAATCTGATTTGACCTTTAGAAAAGATAAGTTTGGATTTGCGCTTGAAGAAGAATGTGAAGAGCGACCGGTATGATAATTCTCTCGACCGGATGGTTCTGAGCTTCAGCCTTCAGAGGCTCTAATGATCAGCCTTCAGAGGCTCTTAACTTCAGATCAGAGGCTCTTAACTTCACGTCAGAGGCTCTTAACTTCACGTCAGAGGCTCTTAACTTCACGTCAGAGGCTCTAACTTCACGTCAGAGCTCTTAACTTCACTTCAGAGCTCTTAACTTCACGTCAGAGGCTCTTAACTTCACGTCAGAGGCTCTAACTTCACGTCAGAGGCTCTTAACTTCATGTCAGAGGCTCTTTAACTTCACTTCAGAGGCTCTTAACTTCACGTCAGAGCTCTTAACTTCACTTCAGAGGCCCTTAACTTCACTTCAGAGCTCTTAACTTCACTTCAGAGGCTCTTAACTTCACTTCAGAGGCTCTTAACTTCACTTTTCAGTCTCTGATAAATCTTCAAAGCTTGCTGATATCGATCGACCGATACCAGATGTTAGGCGTGCGATCAGTAGGTTGTTAGTCGACCGGTATTCTTCATCTTCGGTATACTTCAACGTGAATAGTATCGACGTGAATAGTGAATAGTGAATAGTGAAAATTTCGACCGGTATCGTTTCTTCTTTGATAGATCAGCCCTTTTGATTTCGAAAACAACCACTGATTTAGATTTTAATCGATTGAACAATGGTTTGAAAAATGAAGAACACGTAGAGTTCTTAAAAGTTTGATTTTTGAATCTGATATCGGCTCTGATACCAATTGTTAGTCCGTGATCGTTTACCAGATAAATCAAACAACAGATATATAAGATTACCAACCTGTTTCTATTACAAAATGCGGATTACAAAGGTTGGTATTGATCTGATTAAGCTCACTTTCTCTCTTTGTGTTCTTGATGGACTGATGTTTCTTTGTGTGTCCTATTTTCTCATCTTCTCATTTGATATTATTTTACAAGCAAGAGATGGTGATATATATATTATATCACTTAGCTTCTTCAACACACTTCTACCAACTAATAATATCTAGATATCTAATATCTAGATATTATATTTAAAACTAATATAATAACAAAACTAATATAATTAAAGCAAACTAACTTTGACTATTATTACATTTTGGACCCTAGACTATTGTTGAGAGTGACTTGTCAGCTTTTAGCTTCGGATTGCGATCTTCATATTGGATGATCTTGAATCCAATGAGACTGTGTTCTAACACACCGGAAGATCAGGAGAAAACAACTTTTACTTGTCCTTATGGGACCTTTGCATTTAGAAGAATGCCCTTTGGACTTTGTAATGCCCCTGCCACTTTCCAAAGATGTATGATGTCCATTTTTTCTGACATGCTGGAACAATCCATGGAAATTTTCATGGATGATTTTTCTGTATATGGGACATCATATGATCTGTGTTTACAAAACCTTGAAAAAAGTCTTAAAAGATGTGAAGAATCAGATTTGGTTCTAAACTGGGAAAAATGTCACTTTATGGTTAAAGAGGGCATAGTGTTAGGGCATCTCATTTCCAATAGAGGTATTGAGGTTGATAAGGCAAAGTTAGAAGTAATTGCAAAATTGCCTGAACCAACCACTGTAAAGGGAATCAGAAGTTTTCTCGGACATGCAGGTTTTTACCGGAGGTTCATAAAAGATTTTTCCAAAAGATCCAAACCTCTGTGTTCACTATTACAGCATGACCATGCCTTTAATTTTGACGAAGATTGTAAAAAGGCTTTTAAAATTTTGAAAGATGCATTGGTCACTGCGCCTGTAATAGTGACACCTGATTGGTCCTTAACTTTTGAGATAATGAGTGATGCAAGTGACTGGGCAGTTGGAGCAGTCCTGGGACAAAGAAAAGATAAAGTTTTTCATTCCATTTACTATGCTAGTAAAACCCTCAATGAAGCCCAAATCAATTACACTACCACTGAAAAAGAACTATTAGTTGTGGTTTTTGCTTTTGAAAAATTCAGATCATACTTGATGGGTGCCAAGGTAATTGTACACATAGATCATGTTGCCATCAAGTATCTTATTTCTAAAAAATATGCAAAACCTAGGCTAATCAGGTGGGTCTTGCTTTTGCAAGAATTTGATTTGGAAATCATTGACAGGAAGGGTATAAATAATCAAGTGGCTGACCACTTATCAAGACTGGAAAAACAAGATGAAAAAGCACCTAATGATGGCATCTGTGAGGTTTTTCCCGATGAGAGAATTTTGGCCATACAAACTGCAACACCTTGGTTTGCAGACATTGTAAATTATTTGGCATGTGAGATCATTCCCAAGGAATTTAACAAGCACCAAAGAAAGAAACTGATTTTTGACTCCAAAAAGTTTCTGTGGGATGACCCATTTCTCTTTAAAATTTGTGCAGATCAGGTAATAAGAAGGTTTATTCCAAAAGAGGAAGTAACATCTGTTTTACATCATTGCCATAGTGGACCATGTGGTGGACACTTTGGTGGAGATAGGACAGCAGCAAAAGTTTTGCAATCAGGCCTATACTGGCCTACTTTAAACAGTGATGCTCATTACTTTGCAAGAAGTTGCAATGAGTGTCAGCGGAGTGGAAATATATCTCAGAGGAATGAAATGCCTTTAAACGGAATTTTAGAAGTAGAATTATTTGACATTTGGGGCATTGACTTTATGGGACCATTTCCACTCTCCAATAACTGTGCCTATATCCTGGTTGTTGTAGACTACGTGTCCAAATGGGTGGAGGCTATGGCCTGTCACTCAAATGATGCTAAAACAGTTGTTAAATTCCTTCAAAAGCATATATTCACTAGATTTGGCACGCCTCGTGCTTTAATTAGTGACGAAGGCACACACTTCATAAATAAAGTTTTAGAGGATGTATTGGAGAAATACAACATTCAGCATAGGGTGGCAACTGCTTACCACCCGCAAACAAATGGTTTAGCTGAATTGTCCAATAGGGAGATCAAAGGAATTTTAACTAAGGTAGTCAAGCCACACCGAAAAGACTGGGCCTCCAAACTGGATGATGCCTTGTGGCCCTACCGGACTGCTTACAAAACCCCTATTGGCATGTCTCCTTACAAGCTAGTTTTTGGAAAAGCTTGTCACTTACCTCTCGAGTTAGAGCACAAAGCCTACTGGGCTATCAAGGAACTCAACATGAGTCTGGACGACGCAAGAAATAAAAGATTTTTACAGCTGTGTGAATTGGAGGAACATAGAAATTTTTCTTATGAAAATGCTAAATTATATAAAGAAAACACAAACAAATGGCACGATAAGAAAATTTTACCAAAAGAATTCACCAAAGGTCACCATGTCCTGCTTTTTAATTCCAGACTCAGATTGTTCCCTGGTAAGTTGAACTTCGATGGACCGGACCTTACATAGTCTTTAAAGTATACCCTTATGGTGTAGTCGAGTTAATTGATCCAGAGAGGGATGCCACTTTCAAAGTGAACGGACAAAGAATAAAACCTTTTTTCGAACCAACAGTACTCATGCAACAACCTGTTGAGGTTGTGCAACTTCGTGAATAAAGAGCTGTGTGAGTTCTTGGATTTTTAATTAGATCCAAGAATGTGTAAATATCTTTTTATTAAAAAAAATTAATACAGTTTAGAAGAAAAATATATATATATATATATATATATATAAATACAAGGCAGTCGTAAAATACAACGCCTTTCGTTTTCAACCAAAAGACGAACCGCAAAATCACAAAATCTCGTTGGTTGGAATTTTAAATTTTTGGATAAATTGGGCTAATTGTTTAAATTAAAATTGGATGGTTGAACCAGACAGAAATTTTTGGCCAACTACAAAAAGATTTTTTTTTCAAATAATACTTAGTATTTTGGCCCATGAGGATGAAATGGGAATTGGATGAGCCCAACCAATTTGGTCCAAATTGAACCAAATAGCAATTAAGGTTGGAATTTTAAATTAAGAAAAGTTATTTATTTGTTACCCTAATCTTGTGAGTTCCCATAACAGGTACTTCATCTGAAAATACAGAAGATTTGACTTCCTTGTACAACAGAAGAAGCTTCTTATCCCCTGCATCTGTAAAAACCCACCGCCGGCAATTAGCTCTCCCATCATCAAAGTGACTGTGACTGTTGTCAATCCATCACACTTCTCTTCCATCTGCAGGCATCATGGAGATCAGTACAACCCTTCTTCTCACCAATTTTGAAATCTTCCTTTTAAACACCAACCATGGAGCTCCACAATCATCAGACTCTTTTGAGTTCCTACAGTTTACTACGCCAAATAGACATCACAATGGGGAAGACAATCCTCAACCCCTCAAGCCCTCTCGCTTCATCATCTACCAACGCACCACCCCCACCCTCTGTCAACAAATTGCAACTCGCAAGAGAGACCGACGACACTGCTGTTCACCAAGCCGCCGGCGTTTTGCTTTATCAGACCACCGCAACCACCACAACATCATCAGACCACCTCCCTGCCACCATCGCTCAACCATCAAGAAACCCCCCTTTTGCACGATCCACAGACCTAAGGCACCATCACCAGACCCAGACCGCCGGCCTCTCTGCACCGGCACTGCCCGTGCCACACGCCGCACCGCACCGAGTGTCGCCCACCGTGCCGCGCCGAGCGCTGCCCACGCACCGCACCACGCCTCGGCCAGCACCCCGATCGATCACACTCCAGCCCTCTCACCCCTCCACACCCTTGCTCGGGTCGCTGAAATTCACGCCCTCTCATCCATCAAGGTGGAACCCTCATCACCGATGGCCACACATCCACCGGAGATCGTTCGATCGACAACCATTGCCATGCCTCTGCCCGCATTCACAAGAACTACCATCATGCCGCCAATGACAATGAACTTTCTCGACAGGTATAACCCATCTCCTTCATCATCTACACATTTCCTAAATAAATGTCTACCCGAAGTCCAAAATCAACCGCATCCTAATGCAAGTTTCTCCCTACATTTTCGACCACCCCCCATCCCCCATTTCGGCCACCAATGTCACAGCCCCAAGCTGTGATTTTAGACCACTACGGAATGCCAATGAACACCCCCCATCACCGAACACCATCCGCTTTTAACACTTACCAACCCCCATTTCGAACCCCGCGACCTCAAGTCGTAAATTTCCGTTACCCACCGATGGCACCCACGACAGTCCCGTGGGAACATCGGCAACCAGTTTCACTTACACTCACCCCTCACCTCACACACACACCACCCAACACTGACCCACATACCGAAAACGAAGCATCTCTTGATCGGTATAACAGAAAAGGCAAGCAAGTGGTTGTGGAGTCTTCTCCCCCACTCAAGAAACGGCGATTTTCAGGCTTCATTGGATTCGGATCAGGCATGGCAGCAAATAGCGAGGGTAGTTCAACCGACATACGGACGAGACCCGCACCGACACCTACGGACAATGCAACAAATATGAGTAATCCACAGGTTGACTCTTTAATCCTTCAAGAACCTGATAGGATTAATTTGTATAGTTGTCATGAAGCACTATTACGATTTCCGCAATTTAGGCGAAAAAGTTGTCTTCCACCAAGGAGTTTTCACACATCCACACTCACTGCGCACCCCCAATTTTTAGATCGAATCAAATTTTTTGGATGGGACTTTGCCTTGAAGCATCCGACCCAGTTTAATATTGATTGGGTATGAGACTTTTACACGGAGTTATCTGTAACTCCGGGTGTAAATCTCTTGGTGCGAAATACCCCAATTTGCTACTCGGAGGACGTGATCAACACACTTTTAGGACTCACGCCACCCACGTACTCCGAGTTTGACAGATTGTGTGAAAATGCCAACGAAGATGATCTCGGCACCATTTTGCACACTCTCACGCATGAAGGCTCGGACTAGGACTTCAAAGGCAAATCCCGTATTCTCCGTCCTCATTGTTTAAAACCCGAAGCTAACGTTTGGTTTTATTTTCTTCGGCACACACTATGCCCCACCTCGCATGATGACACACTTACAATGACACGTGTCTATGTTTTGTATTGTATCATGATGGGATTCAAATTGAACATCGGACGACTCATCTCTAATAGCATTAGAAGAGGTGTAGATAAGTCCAACACTAAACTGATTCACCCCACCATAGTACATGCCATCATGGAACAAGCCAAGGTGGTGAAATTAGCTACCGATCAGTTTTCTAAAGAAAAAATGGTTTTAGAAAAAATCACTGTGGATAGGCTTCTTAACAAAAACAAAGGCACAAGGGAAGTTCATGGAAATGAACTTGTTTCTTTGGAAGCAAGTATTCATTCACTTAAGCTTGAATTGAGAGCAACCTTGAAGGAATACCTCGTGTTGTTAACAAAGCAGGCTAGAAGACAGACAGTAGAGCGAACTGATCAGTTTGAAGGGGTACGAAAGGAGCTGTGGGAAATCAAGGACAGTTTGAGCACTTGGTGGAGATATGAGAAATCCAGAGATGATGTGGTTCGGGCAATCTGGATGAAAGTGAACCCGGGAATGATCGAAGGGCTCCCGCCATTTCCGATACATTTGCTTTGGCAATCGGCGGAGAAAGATCCTACTCACCACGAGTAGGACAGGTTTCGCCTTCTATCTCTTTTACTTTGCTTACTTTACATTTATTGCTCGAGTCAGGGAATTTGTGTCATTTTTGAAGAGTCTCGTTTTTCCATACACGGTCACTAGCATCATTTTTCGGTTTGTTGATTTGGGTTCACATTAGTTTTAGTCACGATTAACATAGATTTCTCACATGGATTTTCTTCCATATATCATTAGAACTAGAATTTCAACTCTTTGGTACAATCATTTTTTGTTGGGATCATTGCACTTAAACCACTTACAAACATCCATGTTCACTCTCCAATTTTGATGTTCTCGTTCAATGAGGACATCGAACCTTTCCAAGTTTTGGGGAGGGGATGACATGGGCTCTCAATTTCATTCAAAACCATGTCATCTACGGTGCATACACAACTCCAAAAAGAAGCAAAGCTTCAAAAAAAATGAATAAAGGATGCACAAATATGAAAACCATTGTTGTAGTATTAAAATTGTTTCGTGTTTCCAAAGTATAAAAAAAACCATCCCGGACATTACATGAATTGCCAAAGACTCTCAAAGTAACTTAAGGACTAAGGATACAATTGAAACACGACTTCCTTTAATTAGTGATAAATTAATTGGTAAATCATGGCTCTATAATTCCTACTTTATTTTTACGTCGTTGGATTAATTAAATTAATTATAGTGTTTGTAGTTTCATTTTCAAATTCATTCTCAAGTAAGTTAACCATTTAATTCAAGTAAAGATTCTAGTTACAAGAAGTGGTTGAAAAGTCATTTCTTTTAAAATTAATTAACAAGTAGTTGACGTAATTCCCATTTTCTTTAATTGCTTTTACGATCTTTAAAATTAGGATTTAAAGATGATGATGGGCTAACCGTCTCAGTTCGGGGTAAAAAGTAAAGTCGGGACCGAGACCGATAAGAGAATAAAGGGTGTATCGTATCGCATTATTGTCCAAAGTTATTTAAATCAGAGTTATATTTTATGTCGAAATACAACTGATCAACTGACAACTGGTTCGTTGTGTAACGACTTCTTTAAGTTACATAAAATATCGACTCTAAGTTAACAATGGAATGCGATCTCGTCTTTTATTTAATTATTAATTTCATCCCAATGGAACTTTATACCCTGCGCTCTTTTTAAATTAAATCCTCAGTAGTGGTTACTCAAAACCCCCAACCAAAATATTGTTTTCGAATTCGCCATCTGAGACTCGCTTTTACAGACCCGACTTTCGAGGAGAACTTTTCCACGTTTCCCTGTGGGATCGATATTCGGTACTTTGTACCATTATTACTTGTTACAGACGGCAGTAGATTAAGATGTATACTTGCGTCGTGATCTACTTTCTTGCATTTTAAAAAGGTGTAAACACGAAAAAGCCGCGGCAATATAATATAAAATATATATTTATTAATATTATATAAAAAATATGAATATATAAATAAAAACGTAATGTAACTTTGGTATATATGTATATATATATATATATATATACATATATATATAGGGAGATGTTCATTTGAGAAATGGTAAATGTATGAGAAATAGAGAAGTAATTTTAGTCATTCATCTGGTCAATATTTGCGGCTTTGACCGCGAAACACCGGATAATTCCTTGTATGGTCTATAGAAGGTAGAGAGTAATTTCGTAAAATACGCGGGATGAGTTCATATGTGAATCGGTTAATTAGTTCATATATGAATCACAAAAGTTCATATATGAATCTGTTAATTAGTTCAACTGATTCATATATGAACTTACAGTTAATTAGTTCATATGTGAATCGGTTAATTAGTTCATATTTGAATCACAAATGTTCATATATGAATTAGTTAAAAGAGTTCAGATGTGAATTACACTGATCCACTTATAAACATATAGTTCATATGTGAATTATACAGGTTCATATATGAACATAGCCCGCGAATTTTGTAAAAATTACGAAAGTGTCATTCTATTTTTGGAATAACCACAACTTTTGATCAGTCAAAGCTGCAACTTTTGACCAGTCAAAGCCGAAATATTTGACCAGTCAAATCCAATCTTGACCGTATAAATGGCTAGGATTACTTCTGTATTTCTCATATATTTACCATTTCTCAAATGAACCTAAGGCTATATATATACACATAAATAGGGGATAGTTCAAATTAGAAGTTTAAAAATGTTAAGAATGTGAAAAGAAATCACTATTAGATAAGATTTTTGAGTGGTCAAAGATTTTAAGGGAAAGATATATTATATATAAATATAAAAAAAATTATGACTATATTTTAATAACCTATGTAAGATGAGGGGTGTATTTTAAAACTTTTGTATAATTAAATCCACATTATATCACCAATTTACTCATTTTTCAAAAAATTCACCCTTTTTTCTACATAAAAATTAGATTACTCATTTTTCTTAAATTAAATTATAAAAAACATAAACAATATTTTATTTAAATAAGTTTAAGTTATATTAATAAAACAAAATTTTCATTATCTTTAATTCAAGATCCATGATATATATAATATAATATATATATATATAAAGAGAGAGAGAGAGAGGGAGGGAGGATCATGCGAGAAACAAACTAATTTGCAAAAACATATGAGCCATATAATCTATTAATTAAAAAACATCATAAATAAAAAATGAAAAATAATTATAGAAATTAGAATAATTACCATAATTTGAATTGGATAAATCCTTAAAATTTTCATTATATGTTTTAGATATATTTATTTCTGTTAAAGGGAAAAACAAATAGAACAATAATATGAAGAGAATAACAATAAGACAGAGAGAAGAATGTTGTAATTCTCATTAATCATAAACCCTTTAAATAGGGAGGTGTTTACAAAGAAAAGGAAACATTCATTATGGTAAATTCTAATACTGGGAAAATATTATATCAATCACTTCTTTTTTATGATGGCACATAATCCTACAACAATTTCAATTACTTTATAACTTTTTTATTAAAGTGTATATAATATTTTTTCTAGATACATTTTTAATAAAAAAATCATAATTTTGATCAAATATCATATGTGATATTCATAATCAATTCATTATTTTTTTCTCTATTTTCTAGATCCATGTTTTGAATCACATATGATTAGGTATCACATCTATTACGTATCACATATGATCTACTATGTAAACTTTTGAATATATCACATTATATTTATCATATGTGATAATTGTAGACATTTTAGTTAATCATATGTGATTGTGTGTATTTATATTTATAGATATTTTTGTGATGTAAATACTATCACATGTGATAATGCGTCATTTATATTCCGACCTGTAACACCCGAAAATCTAAGGTAAGTATTCCCCTCGTAACTTGACTTTTTGGTTAACTTGAGAATCTCTTGTGTGCTTAATGTGTGATATATTAACCTGTTAATAGCATGTTCATCTGCGTATTTAGCTTCACTTCATTGAGCATTAGAAAAGTCAAGTTTTGGTGCCAAGGGGGTGTGGCGCGATAGTGCCACGCGACAGTGCCCTGGGCACAGTCGCTGGTCACTATCGCGAGAGTTGTACCGTAGGGTCGGTGGTGGTCGCGATTGTGCCACCGCGATAGTGCCCTTGGCACAATCGCCAGGCACTATCGCCTGAGTTGTACCGAGAGTCGTTGGAGTGGCACGATGATGCCCCCGTGATAGTGCCATTGGCACAATCGCCAGGCACTATCGTCGGCGGTGTCTGAGAGTATAAAAACACCACTTTGACTATTTTGACTTCACTTCTCATCTTAAATCATTTTGGGGTCGGCTTGGAACTAGCTTAGGCGATTTTCTTCTACTTCTAAACCCACCAAACATTTATTGAAACCCTAGATTAGTTGGGGACATTTATTGGTGGTTGAGGTCATCAAGTGAAGTATTTAAAGCACACTCAAGTTCTCATCCTCTCATCCAAGTTTTCTAGGGTTTTGTGTGAAACCCTAGATAGTGAGTTTCTTACATTATTTTCAAATGAGATACATGTTTTATATGTTTTTATACCTAATGTGTTATTGTATGAGAAGATCTGATCACCTGATAAGTCTGACCTAACTGTTAATTTCGGTATTATCGGTATTTAGTCTTGAATACGGTTATGGACATGGATGAGGTTATCATTCTTGATATTGGGAGCATATGTACGCATTTGTCTTTGTGAGTCTTGAATTATATTGAGCATTTGCATATCTTGGAGTTTTGTATCTAAGTATGTTTGGGATTGTGGTGGTCTTATACATGTATCTTATGGGTATGAAATGATGTATAAAGACGGACCGTGTAAGTGCACATAACGAACCATGAGTAAGTGCTAGGAGGATGTAGTCTTAGGTGCCACTATAATGGTATGCGCCTAGACCTCCGCCATTTGGAGTAATGCCTGGGAGGTAGTCTTCAAGTGTGCCGGGCCTTCGGGATATTGCTTAAGCGAGTGAACATCAAGGTACATTGACTCGAGGTAAAACTCATTGGTGTGATGGGTCTCCCCCATGATTGACCCCGTAAGGACTTTAGTGATTGAAGTGTCAAGAGTGTTCATGTCATGCTTTACTTTAATATGCCATGTTTTTATGCAACTCACTAGACCCGTTTGGTCTAACACTTGATTGTTGGTATGTATCTCAGGTTCTAGCGGCGCGAGCGCCAAGGAGGCCTAGACGTCTTTAGTGGTGAGCTTGGGAGCACTTTTGGGATGCCAATATTGAAGACTATACTTTTGGATATAGTTGACAACCTTTTGTAATCTTATGTCTAGTGAGGCCTAGATTAGAGTGTTGTCATCTATTATTGCTTTTTATTACAAACTTGTAATTAACTAGCATTTATGGTTTCCTGGAATATGAGCTCATTGTCTTGGCAATTTAGTTACCACATTTCCATTTTCCGGAAATTTTTGTTAGTCCTATTTTTGGGGGTGTTACAAGTTGGTATCAGAGCTCTAGTTTAAGTGAACTAGGTGTTGACCTTAGCATACCTAGACTTAGACTAGCGAGGCTTATAAGATCACTGTCCACTTGGGTAGAGCAGTCTTAGGTGGGGAGAGTACTAGGAATTCGGAATTACATTGATTGAGAATTATAATGATGATAACGAGGATTCTTGTGTAAAATATGTTCACAATCTCACTTGGCCGGTGTTGTTCTGAATCTATGATTACGTGAGCATGTTTGAAGTTATTATTATGATGATTAATCCTTGTAGTAGTACGTATTTAATCGATTATCTTTTAAAGAATTAATCGGTACCACTCTGGTCATGTGTGACAGTTCGTTATGGTAAACACGAGAAGTCGGATCGGGGCGACCGAAGAAGCAAATGAAGCAACTGTAACTGCTCCGGTTATTACCCGACCGGTGAACGCGCCGATAGGCCAAGTCATTCCACCGATACCCCCAATGCTAGAGGGTATCATAGACGCAGACCCCCAAGTGAACTTGGAAACCGAGGACCCAGTTATTCAAGAAGCGGACCCCCAGTCGGTCCTACTAGCCAGCATAATGCAAATGATGAACTCCGCAATGGACAAGCGGGACGAGAAACTCCTGAAGATCTTAGAAGACCGAGATGCAAGTAACCGTAGGCACGAGACGGTGGAGGACAATGCGGTGTTGGGATCGGGCGGTGTGGACAATGCTGTGGGTACCGAAGAGCATGCAGTCAGAGCTGATAAAGGGAAGGAAAAGGGTTGCTCTTTCAAGACCTTTCTGTGTAGTCGAGCTCCAGAATTCTCGGGAACGACTGATCCGCTGGCCTGCATTAAATGGATTCAAGATGTATAGATGGCGTTCGAGTCAAGTGAGTGCGCAGATTCTCAGAGAGTCAAATTTGCCTCTCAACTGCTTAGAGGGGATGCTCTGAGTTGGTGGAACATCACCTGAAGGGCACTCACACCGGAGATTTTGGCCAACCTTCCTTGGCCGGCTTTCAAGAAGAAAATCATGGAAAAATACTGCAACGAGAGAGCCCTCGACAAAATAGAGGATGAGTTCAAGAATCTAAAGAAGGGAAACCTGTCAGTCGCGGATTATGCTAAACAGTTCTTGGACAAGCTCAACATAGTCGAACATTTGGCATCAGATGAGAAGTCCAAAATAAAAGCCTTTGTGAAGGGACTACCCGCGGATATGAAGATGGGCGTGAGGAATGCTCATAAAGTTACGTTACAAGAAGTGATAGAAGAGTCCCAATTGGTGGAAGATGATCTGATTCAAGAGCAAGAGGAGAAGAAAGTTCAAGGCGAGAAGCGTAAATGGGAGGGGTCAACCGGGCCTATGCGATCTTCCAAACCCTTTATCGGGGGAAGGAACACTGACCAGCGACGAGAGGCGAGGTGGTGCCCCAAGTGTAAGAGTAAGCACTTCGGGTTGTGTAATCCGAGGCCGTTTTCGGGAGCCTTGGAATGTTTCAAGTGTGGGCGAAAGGACCACATGAGTCGGGATTGCCCCTCGCGGGGAGTGTGTTATGAGTGTCGGGAACCGGGGCACATCAAACGCGATTGCCCTAAGCTAGCAAGGAGTAATCAAGGGGCGTCAAGTGGGATTCCGCCAAGGAAAGAAGTCCCACCGAAGGCGCCTAGTCGGGCCTTTCAAATGTCGACTAACGAAGCAAGAGAAGCGGCGAACGTAGTGTCGGGTACGTTTCTAGTGAACTCTCTACCTACCCGTGTTTTATTCGATTCTGGTGCGAACCGATCTTTTGTGTCTACCTCTTTTTGCAAGAACCTCTCTACTCCTTGTAGTTCGTTGAATGATGCTCTAGTGGTAGAAGTAGCTAATGGGGAACATTTGGTGGTTCGGAGTTGTTACGTAGGGTGTACCTTAGAGTTAAGTGGAGAGCTCTTTGTTATAGATTTGTTACCGACCGACATTGGAGGATTTGATGTAATAGTGGGAATGGATTGGTTAGCTAAGCACGACGCCGACATATTTTGTTCTAAAAATTTGATTCGAGTACCCTTGCCTAAAGGGGGTGAAGTGTTGGTGTACGAAGAAAAGGGCCAACGAACCAATACGATCATATCGTCACTCAAGGCACGTAAGAAGCTAGCCAAAGGATGTGAGTCATACTTAGCCTACGTGATCGACGCGAAGCGGGAAAAGAAGAAATTGGAAGAAGTGGAAGTGGTGTGCGACTACCTGGATGTCTTCCCGGACGACCTACCCGGACTTCCACCGGAACGACAAGTGGAGTTCCACATTGACCTTACCCCAGGAGCTGCCCCAATCGCTCGTGCTCCCTACCGCTTAGCCCCGACAGAAATGCAAGAGATGATGACGCAACTCCAAGAGCTAATTGAGAAAGGATTCATACGACCGAGCTCGTCGCCTTGGGGAGCGCCGGTGTTATTCGTGAAGAAGAAGGATGGGTCTATGAGGATGTGTATAGACTATCGCGAACTCAACAAAGTCACCATAAAGAATAAATATCCGCTACCCCGGATCGACGATCTCTTCGATCAACTTCAAAGGGCGGGGTGCTTCTCCAAGATAGACTTGCGATCCGGCTACCATCAAGTGCGTGTGAAAGGGAGCGATATACCGAAGACGGCGTTTCGGACGAGGTACGGTCACTATGAGTTTTTAGTCATGCCATTCGGTTTGACTAATGCTCCGGCCGTGTTCATGGACCTCATGAATCGAATATGCCGACCCTTCCTAGATAAGTCGGTCATAGTTTTCATTGACGATATATTGACCTACTCGCGGGATGAGGAAGAGCATCGGCAACATTTGCGGGAAGTTTTAGAGATCCTTAGACGAGAGAAATTATTCGCCAAATTCTCGAAGTGCGAATTCTGGCTTCAAGAAGTGCAATTTTTGGGCCACGTAGTGTCAAAGGATGGAGTAAAGGTGGACCCGGCCAAGATCGAGGCAATGATGAATTGGGAATCACCGACGAGCCCAACGAAGATAAGGAGCTTCTTGGGTTTAGTCGGTTACTACCGACGGTTCATCCAAGATTTTTCAAAGATTGCGTCTCCACTCACGTCTCTGACAAGGAAGGACGTGAAGTTCTCATGGACTGAGGCACAAGAGCGAGCCTTCCGAACCCTTCAGAAGAAGTTATGCGAAGCACCGATCCTATCCTTGCCCGAAGGATCCGAAGATTTTGTGGTCTATAGTGACGCCTCCAAGCTTGGACTCGGGTGTGTTTTGATGCAAAGGAGAAAAGTGATCGCGTATGCATTGCGGCAACTCAAGGATCACGAGAAGAATTACCCCACGCACGACTTAGAGTTAGCGGCGGTGGTCTTTGCCTTAAAGATATGGCGACATTATCTTTATGGGACGAAGTGTACGTTGTTCACCGATCATAAAAGTTTGAAGTACATCTTTGACCAAAAGGAGCTCAACATGCGGTAAAGGAGATGGTTGGAGCTTTTGAAGGATTATGATTGTGAATTGCTTTATCACCCCGGTAAAGCCAATGTGGTAGCGGACGCCTTAAGCCGAAAGAGCTACGGAGGGGAAAGTAAAGTAATGTTTGCGAAACTTGAGGTAATAGCAAGTCTCATGGAGGACATCAAGAGGAGTCAAGTCGAAGCACTTCGCGAGGAGAATCTCAAGGACGAGGTCATGGTGAAGCAAAGGGACTTATTATCGGAGGATAGTCGCGGTCTCAAGTTATTCCAAGGGAGGATTTGGGTGCCGAAAATTGGGGGAAACCGCGAGTTACTCTTGACGGAGGCACACAAGTCAAAATACTCCATACATCCTGGTAGCACCAAGATGCATAGAGATTTGAAACTTCATTATTGGTGGCCGGTAATGAAGCTCGACGTGGCGAATTATGTGGAAAGGTGCGTCACCTGCCTTCAAGTGAAAGCGGAGCATCAACGACCTTACGGGAGTTTGCAACCGTTAACCATTCCGGAGTGGAAGTGGGAGCACATCACGATGGATTTCGTCACGAAATTGCCGAGGACATTAAGAGGACATGATACCATTTGGGTGGTAGTGGATAGACTTACCAAGAGTGCTCATTTCTTGGCAATGAGGGAGACGCTACCAATGGACAAACTTGCTAAGCTATACGTTGACGAAGTGGTGTCACGGCACGGTGTTCCGTTATCCATAGTCTCGGATAGAGATAGCCGGTTTACTTCCAAGTTTTGGGAGGGATTTCAAAGGGAGTTGGGCACGAAGATTAAGTTGAGTACGGCGTATCATCCCCAAACGGACGGACAAAGTGAGAGGACGATCCAAACGCTCGAGGACATGCTTCGATCGTGTGTCATAGATTTTGGGGGAACATGGGATTCACACCTACCGTTAGTAGAGTTCGCTTACAATAACAGTTACCATTCGAGTATCGGAATGGCTCCATTCGAGGCGCTCTACGGACGAAAATGTAGGACCCCGGTATGTTGGCTTGAGGCGGGAGAAAAGCAATTTGCGGGACCGGAAATTGTGCAAGCAACGTCGGATAAAGTAAAGGGCATTCGAGAGCGATTAAAGGCGGCCCAAGACCGACAGAAGAGTTACGCGGACAAAAAGCGAAGACCGGTGGACTTCCAAGTGGGAGACCGGGTTATGTTGAAGGTATCGCCGTGGAAGGGGATCATCCGTTTCGGGAAGCGCGGGAAGCTTAGCCCCCGTTTCCTTGGACCCTTCACGATTTTAGAGAAAGTTGGACTTCAAGCTTATCGGTTGGACTTACCGCCAGAGATGGACGGAATCCATCCTACCTTTCATGTTTGCTATCATCGCAAGTGTTTGGCCGAGGAGGAAAGTGTTATTCCTTTGACGGAAATTCGAGTGGATAACGAGAACCTATGTGTAGAAGAACCGGAAGCCATTCTAGAGACAAAGACGAAACAATTGCGGCATAAAGAAGTAACAATGGTGAAGGTTCAATGGAAACATCATCGGGGCACTAACGTGACTTGGGAGTCGGAGGAGGACATGAAGAAAAGATATCCACGTCTATTTTAGTAGATAAGATTTCGGGGACGAAATCCCTATTAGGTGGGGAGGATTGTAACACCCGAAAATGTAAGGTAAGTATTCCCCTCGTAACTTGACTTTTTGGTTAACTTGAGAATCTCTTGTGTGCTTAATGTGTGATATATTAACCTATTAATAGCATGTTCATATGCGTATTTAGCTTCACTTCATTGAGCATTAGAAAAGTCAAGTTTTGGTGCCAAGGGGGTGTGGCGCGATAGTGCCACGCGACAGTGCCCTGGGCACAGTCGCTGGTCACTATCGCGGGAGTTGTACCGTAGGGTCAGTGGTGGTCGCGATTGTGCCACCGCGATAGTGCCCTTGGCACAATCGCCAGGCACTATCGCCTGAGTTGTACCGAGAGTCGTTGGAGTGGCGCGATGATGCCCCCGCGATAGTGCCATTGGCACAATCGCCAGGCACTATCGTCGGCGGTGTCTGAGAGTATAAAAACACCACTTTGACTATTTTGACTTCACTTCTCATCTTAAATCATTTTGGGGCCGGCTTGGAACTAGCTTAGGCGATTTTCTTCTACTTCTAAACCCACCAAACATTTATTGAAACCCTAGATTAGTTGGGGACATTTATTGGTGGTTGAGGTCATCAAGTGAAGTATTTAAAGCACACTCAAGTTCTCATCCTCTCATCCAAGTTTTCTAGGGTTTTGTGTGAAACCCTAGATAGTGAGTTTCTTACATTATTTTCAAATGAGATACATGTTTTATATGCTTTTATACCTAATGTGTTATTGTATGAGAAGATCTGATCACCTGATAAGTCTGACCTAACTGTTAATTTCGGTATTATCGGTATTTAGTCTTGAATACGGTTATGGACATGGATGAGGTTATCATTCTTGATATTGGGAGCATATGTACGCATTTGTCTTTGTGAGTCTTGAATTATATTGAGCATTTGCATATCTTGGAGTTTTGTACCTAAGTATGTTTGGGATTGTGGTGGTCTTATACATGTATCTTATGGGTATGAAATGATGTATAGAGACGGACCGTGTAAGTGCACATAACGAACCATGAGTAAGTGCTAGGAGGATGTAGTCTTAGGTGCCACTATAATGGTATGCGCCTAGACCTCCGCCATTTGGAGTAATGCCTGGGAGGTAGTCTTCAAGTGTGTCGGGCCTTCGGGATATTGCTTAAGCGAGTGAATATCACGGTTCATTGACTCGAGGTAAAACTCATTGGTGTGATGGGTCTCCCCCATGATTGACCCCGTAAGGACTTTAGTGATTGAAGTGTCAAGAGTGTTCATGTCATGCTTTACTTTAATATGCCATGTTTTTATGCAACTTACTAGACCCGTTTGGTCTAACACTTGATTGTTGGTATGTATCTCAGGTTCTAGCGGCGCGAGCGCCAAGGAGGCCTAGACGTCTTTAGTGGTGAGCTTGGGAGCACTTTTGGGATGCCAATATTGAAGACTATACTTTTGGATATAGTTGACAACCTTTTATAATCTTATGTCTAGTGAGGTCTAGATTAGAGTGTTGTCATCTATTATTGCTTCTTATTACAAACTTGTAATTAACTGGCATTTATGGTTTCCTGGAATATGAGCTCATTGTCTTGGCAATTTAGTTACCACATTTCCATTTTCCGGAAATTTTTGTTAGTCCTATTTTTGAGGTGTTACACGACCTATATTATCATATGTGATATGTACAAAAATTCACACAGTGGATCATATGTGATATATAATAGATCATATGTTAAACGAAGTTAATCACATGTGATTTAAAATGTGGATCCAAAAATTAAAAAAAAATGGTGAAAAATATAATAAATTGATTGTGGATATCACATGTGATATTTGATGAAATTATGATTTTTTTTTTATCAGCAATATATATAGAAAAATATATATATAAGACTTGATAAAAAAATTATGAATTTATCAAAATTAAAAAATAAATAAATTTAAAAGATATAATAAGATTTTTAAAGATTATCCAATTCAAAATGGTAATTATCCTAAAATTATTTTTATTTTTTATTAATGCTATTTTTTAATTAATGGATTATGTGGCATGTTGGGTCATCTGAAGATCTGAAGATGACCTCCCGATCTTTCATTTTGTATCATCCCACTTAGAATATTTTTAGGTTCTTTCTAACAACTTAGTTTCAATACAAATTTTCGGTGAAGTCGAAGATCAGCCGAAAAGTCAAAGAAGAAGTGTATCTGTCAAAACGGATTGAAGATGGACTTCTCAGCCTAAAGCTAAGTTGTCTGCCTACGTGGATCAACACCATCGGCTAGGATGGTGTCGATCTCACATCTTCAGGAATCCTGAAGATGTTCTCTCATATTCGGAACCCTGAAGATGTTCTCTCATCTTCAAGAACCCTGAAGATGATCTCACATCTTCAGTGAAGATGATCTCACATCTTCAGGAATCCTGAAGATGTATGTGGTGATTTTTCATATGTGCCAACTTGTCTCTCTATTCACCAAACTTGTCTTTAATAAGTTTTGGTGGGAAAATATCACCGGCACAAACACATTGTACTTTTCTGATAAAGTATATTTGTGATATCATCCATTGATGTCCTCATCTAAAGATCAGAAAAGTATGTTTTGTATTTTACATTCTTTTAAGAAAAAGGTCTACACCATCCTCCACCATCCTCTGCATGTCAACACTCCAAGCCAAAACACTCCAATACAAAAGGTACATCATGTACCATGCAAAAGACCTGATGTCCTACCCTTGCTCAACAGGTGTCCCATGCATTAAATGCATGAGGCACTATATATAGAGGATGTTTCTCCATGCAAAGATCACCAGTTCTACAAGCCTTCAAGTTCTCTAAGTGCCTGGAAAATTTCTCTCTACGAACTTCATTATTTTCTAAGTGTTTTCAATTATTCTTCATTCTCTTTGTGTAAGATTGTTAAACATATTTCATCTGTTCTCTTCCTCAATAATCAAAATTTTCTATGTGTAATTATTGATTTTATATCAATAATAATTATATTAAGTGAAAAATTGTGTGCATTGTATTCAACCCCCCTTCTACAATACCTATTTTGTTTACTTTCTGTTAACTGGGATCAACATGGCCGACATTCCTTATCGCCTTTTTCGCAAATTGATCGTCTTCTCGTTTGAATCTGTCCCTATATATATATATATATATATATATATATATATATATATATATATATATATATATATACTTTTAAGATTCACATATGAATCTTAAACCGATTCAGAATCTCGATTATAATTTGTAAATAGACTCATATACAAGTTACAATTAAGATTCACATGTGAATCTATGTTAAGATTCACATATAAATATTAAACCGATTTATAATCTTGGTTATAAGTTTTAAATTGATTCACATACAAGTTATGTTTAAGATTTAAATGTAAATCTATGTTAGCATTCACATTTTCACATATGAACCAATATACACTTAATTATAACCGCATGATAATTGTTTGTTGGGATATTTTGCAGTTGATTACATTTCAAACGATCAATGAAGAAGATCAATTTTTGTGTTCACATATGAGATTTACGTAAATGATATTTAATTTGATTTGTAGATTGTAAATTTGTCATTGATTTCAAAGTGAATAATTGGATACAAAAATCAATGACTATAATTAACCAAAAATTGGTATAGAACAAATAGAAGACAAATTAGAATTTTTTATACTTTTAATAGTTATCTTAATTAGTGATAAAAGATTTAAAAATAAATTTAAAAAGTGGTTGAGATTGCTTTTCCATTCTCAAGATTTTTGTGTTTCTCATTTGAACATAACATCGTATAAATATCTAATATATTTTTATTATTTATATACATACATACATATATATAGTCTTAGGTTCATTTGAGAAATGGTAAATATATGAGAAATAGAGAGTAATCCTAACCATTCATATGGTTAAGATCGGATTTGACTGATCAAATATTACGACTTTGACTGGTCAAAAGTTGCGGCTTTGACTGGTCAAAATTTGCGGCTATTCCAAAAATAGGAAACTTTCGTAATTTTTACAAAATACACGGGTTGTGTTCATATATGAACATGTATGTTCATATATGAATCAGTGTAATTCACATTTGAACTCTTTTAACTGATTCATATATGAACTAATTAACATTTGAACTCTTTTAACTGATTCATATATGAACTAATTAATTGATTCATATATGAACTAATTAACTGTAAGTTCATATATGAATCAGTTGAACCAATTAACAGATTCATATATGAACGTATAGTTCATATGTGAATCATATAGGTTCATATATGAATTCATCCCGCGTATTTTACAAAACTACCCCCCTACCTTCTATAGATCATGCAAGAAATTATCCGGTGCTTTGCGGTCAAAGCCGCAAATGTTGACCAGATGAATGGCTAAGATTACTTCTTTATTCTTATACATTTACCATTTCTCAAATGAACCTCTCCATATATATATATATATATATATATTTGTAAATGATAGTTCAAAGGAAAACCACAAATATTTTATGAAACCAAATAACCGATGTCATGCTTCCAACCTGTTTGATAAAACAATTCACATTAAATAAATTAAAAAAACTAAGATTATAATATGAATACTAACTTTTTCTCTCTCTTCTTCCTCTACTTTTGACCCATTACCCACCACTCTTTTCTTCTTCCCGCAACCAGAACTCTTTGGTGTAGACAACTTCTTGAGTCCCCTATAGTGTGTTTGTGTATGTTGTCTTCTTCAATTGGTCGCATCATACACTATGCCTCCACCCATGTTGTGACCATCGACAAGATAAACCTGTCTCCCGTTGTAGAACTTGTAAATTACATCTCCTCGATGGCCCTACCTCTTTGATTTCAGTTTTTGCTACTTAAAACATTTTCTCATGTTTTCTCGCTTGTCTTTTTTTGCCAATTTTTTGCAGTTGTACAGAGAGAAAGTAAAGATCCTGTTGTAGATCACCATCCAAGAGTTGAAAAAAAAACCTCAAAGATTTGGAGAACAGTACAATAATTTATTATTTCATTATAAAGTTGGTAGTACTCTTTCCTGATACAATCTGAGTGCCTCTTAAAACTATTGTAATATCTTTCTGTTATTAGAACCTATACCAAATTAAGAAATCTGGAAAAAAATGTAAGCATAACACACCCCTCGTTTAGTCTTGCACCATTCCTGTTGGAGCACTTATTATGCACGAAATAGTTTTTTTTTTCTTGAAAATTTTGAAAGAACACAGTGGAATTTTATAAGACTTGTTAAAGATTTTTTCAGTAGCACAATTAAGCTTTCTTATGTGGAAGTGGTCTCCTTTCTTTTTCTTTTTCTTTTTCTTTTTTTGAAAAGGAGTCCTTTCTTTGTATATAAAAAACAATCGCGAACGTGGGAAATTTGTTCACTATAATTTTTGATGAGTTTGGACAAGCTAATTTCTTTAACCATCCATAGAGCATGATATACCTTAACGAACATCGTATTATAGAATGCAGATCAACGAACTCTCGTCCTTTTTACTTTTCTTTTAATTGATCACGATAAGGTGATAACACTAATTTTATAACTAACATTGCAAATATAAACATAAACAAAGCATCCATAAGACACTATACAATCATTTTTACAACTATGCCTAATGTTACAATGGACATATTGTGTCGTAAATAAATAAAAATATGAAAAAAGAACTTTAAATTCAAAAGGTATGATAAAATATTCTGATTTAATTACTTAAACAACTTCAAATTTTTTGAATTATTGATAATCGTAATCGATTTGAATTCTTTAATGCATCGAATATTTTTTTGGGAAAAAGATTTGATTATTTGGGGATGGGTTAATGCACAAGAATTGCGTCAATAAGTACCAACTCAAAAATCCAAAAAGCACAGATTTCCTGACATTTTCCGTTTTATTTTTTCTTTGGTTTCATTTTTTGTCACTAATTTTTCTCTGGCGGAATCGCCATTTCAGCACCTCTGCAATATCAACCTTGTATTATTATACATTGCTTCTGAAGGGGAAGGGGTATTTCGTCATCTGCTGAAATAAATATGTTCTCTCATCGACCTGAATCTTTATCCTGATTCTCCTGTGACGGACACTACTGATGTTGTCGGCGGACACATACGGGAAGCCGCTACTGCCTTAACCCTGAGTATCCCAAAACTCGAACCTACAGAAGAACCTTTTGACGAGCCACCCCAGTCCCGCTATTCTCATACTACTAATTCATCAAACCCTAAACTTAATTTCACTCTCAGCACACAGCCCGACACATCGGAACTGCTCAGCAACCCGTCCCAGATGAAACCGATGTTTATTCCAAATTCAACAGGATATCGGAGTTGTTCCTCACCGCCTTCTCTAAGAAGACAGATAAATATGACGACGCTGCTGGTCTCATGGATCCGAATTCACAAGCTATTGTTCCGGTCCCCGAAGAAAATCAGCATTCGGCCGTCTCGGATTCATCTCGTCGGAGGAATCAACAGCGGTCTGCCGAATTAGTTAGGGTTACAAACCTGGGAATCGAAGACGAAAGGTATTTTCGAGACGTGGTTAGGAAAAGCAGGATGATTTATGACTCTCTTAGGGTTTTTTGTGCGATGGAGGACGAGAAGCGTAAGTCTCATATGTATGGGCGTCTTCCCCGCGCACGGGCCGATTTGAAATCTGCTTCTGTGATGAAAGATCGTGGTCTTTGGTTGAATCGCGATAAAAGGATTGTTGGGGCGATTCCAGGGGTCTATATTGGTGATGTTTTCTTTTTCCGAATAGAGTTGTGTGTTGTGGGAATGCATGGTCAGCCTCAGGCAGGGATTGATTACCTGCCCTCCAGTCAGAGCGCAAATGGAGTATAATCGTTTCTGGTGGATATGAAGATGATCAAGATGTTGGTGATGTTATTATATATACAGGCCATGGCGCCAGGACAAACACGGCAAGCAGGCTAACCATCAGAAATTGGAGGGTGGGAATCTTGGCATGGAGCGGAGTATGCATTATGGTATTGAGGTTCGGGTTGTTCGTGGTCTTAAGTATGAAGGTAGCCCAAGTGGCAAAGTCTATGTTTATGATGGGCTGTATAAAGTTGTTCATTCTTGGCTTGAAGCTGGAAAATCTGGTTTTGGTGTTATTAAGTTTAAGCTTCTAAGGATGGAAAATCAACCTGAAATGGGCAGTGCCATCCTTAAGTATGCCGAGAATCTTAGGAATGGACAAATCGAGGTTAAACCAAAGGGATATATCTGCCCGGATATGTCGAGGAAGAAGGAAAACATCCCGATGCCTCTATTCAACGACATTGACAATAATCACGAGCCAATGTTTTATGAGTATCTAGTGACATCTGTTTTTCCTCCCTTTGTGTATCAACTTGGGGGGAACGGGGGCGGATGTAATTGTGTGTCTGGATGTTTGGACGATTGTATTTGTGCTGCAAAGAATGGTGGTGCATTTGCGTATGATCACAATGGTCTACTTGTCAGAGGAAAACCATTAATATTCGAATGTGGACCACATTGCGGTTGTCCTCCCAGTTGTCTGAATCGTGTCAGCCAAAAGGGTATTAGGAACAGGTTTGAAGTGTTCAGGTCAAGGGAAACTGGTTGGGGAGTTAGATCATTGGACTTGATACCAGCTAGTTCTTTTATTTGTGAATACACCAGAGTTGTTCTCAGAGTTGTTCTCACAAGACAACAAGCCCAACTTTTTACCATGAATGGGGATAATTTAGTCTATCCAAACCGGTTTGGTGAGAGATGGGCAGAATGGGGGGATTTATCCCAAATATTCTCTGACTATGTACGCCCATCATATCCCTCCATACCTCCACTTGATTTTGCAATTGATGTTTCGAGAATGAGGAATGTTGCTTGTTACATGAGCCACAGTTCGTGTCCAAATGTTTTAGTTCAGCTGGTGCTGTATGATCATTCCAATTTTGCATTCCCTCACCTAATGCTGTTTGCTATGGAGAATATTCCTCCTATGAGGGAACTGAGTCTTGATTATGGTGAGACTGATGAATGGACGGGGAAGCTGCCCATTTGTAACTAAATCAACTTCAAGCAGCTTTTGTGTACCTAAATGCAGATTCGGGGAAGCATGATGCACCAAGGTAATTACAGTTTCCATCCTGTTATTTTGTAGTAAATGCACTAAGCTAACTGAGTTCTATTAGATGTACCAATGCATATCTTTTCTTGTACCTTTGAATGCTTAGCGGTTGCCCGGGTTCGAGCCTCACACGCAGGTGTCTGTGCCAAATATTGGCACAGGTGTCATCCTTGTGGCCACGGGATGAATGCCCGCGGGTCTAAGGCCTGTTTTCCGGAGATTAGTCTGGGCCCAATATGGTCTGGGATACTCCTTCCCAAAAAAATATAAGCACAACCAACTGCTAGAATAAGAGATCTAGGATACACGACACAAGTTCAAAACAGAAATATTAAACACAATAGGAAACAGACCGAAGGATTACAGCAACTACCTCATTGTACCACTATGGCGAAGTGAAGGCTGCAATACGACACACCTCGAATTTTGTATCCATGGGTGAGAAAGTAGTGTCTTTGCATCAAGCATCCTAAATAACTTTCAATGAATACAAAAACAACCAGCATTACAACCAGAATTACTAACATACAACTTGTTTTATATACTTTAAAGGGATTTTTGTAATTCACAATTAGATTGCAACTACTCAAGATTCAAGCAAGATTGAATTTAGACTGCTTTAAAAAATGGGATTTTGCTTACGGTGAGAATTCATGGTGCAAATAAACTTTCAAGTAAAGTTCAACACTTATAGCCTTCCATTTGCAATATAGTGAACAAAAGACGTCAATTTCTTTATATACAATAAAATGACCTTAAGGATATATGTCCGAAAACTGATTTGATGGACTAAAATCTTACCCGGTAAGTGATAGTATTGAATTTTACCGGTAAGTGATAGTATTGTATTGAAAAAAACAAAGCATCGATCTAAAACCTAAAAATTCTACAATATTAAACAATGTTGAGCAATTAAATGCAACTAATAATCAAATGAGATGTAGCTCAAACGCTTTCCCATCTAACAAATAAAACGAGTAAAAACATCAACTATGGAAGCAAAAGCAAACAAAATGCAATGATGCTTAAAGCCATTAATCAAACAACGGTTAGGGGCCGTTTACCAAACACTTACCGGATAAGTGCTTACCGGCACCGGTCATCACTCTTACTTACCTTACCGAGTAACATTCTCGACCATCAAAATGAACTGTGGTAAGCGTCTTTTACACGGTAAGCACTTA
Source organism: Arctium lappa (assembly GCA_023525745.1). Taxonomy (NCBI): domain Eukaryota; kingdom Viridiplantae; phylum Streptophyta; class Magnoliopsida; order Asterales; family Asteraceae; genus Arctium; species Arctium lappa. Next base: position 55,421,798 of record CM042049.1, on the reverse strand, counting down.
TCAGGTAAGAGCCATGTCCCTCACTTACTGGGTAAAAGTCTTCGTCATTGCTATGTCTCTTACCAGATAAGATTTTCAGTCCTCGCCCCAACATCATCTACAAACACATTTTGCTTTAACACATTGTACACCCAAATTATGGTTTTTTAGGCTTAAATGTCAACAATTAGAACACATTAGAGCTGTAAATTTACTATTAGCAGTTTCGAAATCACCTGTGTGTTTGCATCAAAAACAAAGAAAAGTCATGAAACCAAAATAGCTAGCAGAATCGTTACCTCTATTGATGATCAAGAGTAGAATCCTAAACCAAAACAATAGTATCCATAGATCCAAATAAATGTGAATACACAAAGAAAACTGAGAACAGAATCGTTACCTCTATTGAAGATAGAGTCAGGTTCATACAAAAAAAAAATGGTTGAATCACATGTGATTTTACACTTAAAGCACACAACGACCTGAGGTTGCGGGCCACGTCGCCCACACGCACTTGCATTGACAAGTTAGTTTAAAATCACATGTGATTTTGAACGCGATTTGGCCGTTCTCTTATTCTCTTATTTTTTTACTAATCTCGTTTGAACCTCCCTATATATATGCACACACACACACACACACACACACATATATATATATATATAGCGGGAGGTTCAAATAATAAAAGTGTAGGAGCTTTTGGTAATTTTTATATTCTATCAAGCTGAAATCCAAGCAAATGCTTTTGGAAGTGTGACCTGGCCACTGCAAGATATGAAAGGCATAGGTGGAGCATTGATGGTGAATCATTTAGAATGGCACCTAAAATGGGTTGGTAAAAGAGTGATCATATTAGACCGAATATAACTCCCACGGATAACTGGATTTTATTTTCTCCAAAATGTTGTTTTATAAAGTGAACCAAGCTCCATTTAAGGTGGACGAAGACCGGACATGAATTGATATTCTTATCTCCTTTCTGGAGTTTTGCAGTTGTTCCGAAGAATGTTAGATGCATGACCCTTGTTTGACCAGTTCCTAATTGTTCACTTCCTTCCAACACACTATGGCCAGGCTACCTATACATAGAAAACGGAAAAGGAAAAACAAGAAAACTAAAATTTGAATACTTTTAACAGACACCTCATGGCAAACTAAAATAGGATTCGCAAACATCACATTTGAAGAGAGGGAGGCCCATCACATACGGTCCAAAAGCCAAACAGATTAGAGTTCTAAACCAATAGAAACATGTCAATTTGTGCAAGAATCGTATTTAGCATCAAAGTTACGAGTTGTAATATTTATTCAATCAAATCAGATCCATTCAAGGTGAAATGCTATCATCAAGCATATTGGGAGATTCAGCAAGTAGAAGCATATTTAGTAAATTATGCATTCTTTTCTCCATCACTGGACCACTTATCCACCTAGAACAAATTTGGGTAATTACACTACATTACCAGGCTAAGTTTACATTTATATAAGATATCAATGATTATAGAAACCAGTAGAAATGTTTGATTTGACCACATCATTTGAATTGCACTCACTTATTTAAGGATAAATAAGAGTTGAATCAATAGCATACCAACAATTGGGAACACTCCTAACGTAGTGCCAAGAGCTGTAGAGAATTCCAATTGCTTAGGCTCTGCTCCCCTAAAATCGAAGTGTAATTCTTGACATATTCATAAAACCATGAAGAGGAATCGAAATTACCAAGTCTAAAATCATAGAAAAAAACCCTAATAGATGACAATCGATTATTTCAAGCAGAGGAGAAAATAATTGAATCCAAAAAGGGGAAACATTTATATAGAGATCGAGCGAAGATAAAGTAGAGACTGACCACATTTTCGATTGAACATATAACCCTAACACCGTCGGCCACCTCCATCGGTCGTGTCGAACATGGCCAGAAATCCATCATTGAAGACAGGTTGAGACGAATCCAGCATAAATTTGAGAGAGGAAGAAGAAAATATTTGATTGTGAAGATCAATGAGAAGGAAATTGATGGAGAAAATTAGGGGTCCTGTGTATATGGGCGAGAGAGAGATGAGTGAGGAAGAAAAGAGCAAAAGGAAGCAGAGTTTTTAATTTTGAGAGTGGTGCCCTGCGAGTGTAGAAGAGAAAAGGGGACGTGACGTGAGTGGTATCTTATAACCCCCCACTCCTTTCCTTTATATATATACTAGTGTTAGGAAGTATAAATATTTTGTTGGAATATTGCAACAAGTTAAAATGAAACGTAATTTTTCTGTTAACAGTTAATGAAATACAATGTAAAAAACGAATGTATTTTCATAAGTGGTTAACTTACATATATTCTTAATCGTTTGTTGTTATGAGTTTGTGCAATAATATTGATAATAGTTTTGTATTATATTATTTAAAACTCAAACGACATGTCTCACAACATATCACTATTATTGAAATAATTATAAATATGAACATACGTTTTTACAGATTTTGCAATTTTTCTGAAACCTCCTCGACAACACTTGACAATCACTTTGAACGTATAAATCTGTAGATTAATTAACAACATTCAACCCACATCAAATATGACAAAGAAAATAAATGATTTCTATCTTTTGTAACCGGCAACTCAACTGGTATAGTTCAATTTCACTTAGTACCACTTGAAAATTTATCTGACTATTAACTTCAAGACCTCATAGTATTAGTCGATAAAAATAAATATATGTATATATATATCTTATTCCCCTACTTCGAAAAATATGATTGTGGGTTTTGAAAAATATAAACAAATCCTCAGTAAATAAAATAAAATATAAAAAGGTAGTTTTTCAAAGAAACAAAAATATATTGGAATACTTTTTGTTCAGTTGCAGGTTCCGCCATTGACACCCGACCGTTCGTTTCTTCTTGTACTCGGATGATACATAGATAAGCTATATATATTTATAGTGAATGTAGAGAATATTTTAAAATCTTTTATTTTCATTTTCGATTTTACATTTAAATGTAAATATATTAAAAATATGGAAGAATATTTTTATATCTACATCGTTTCTATTTTATTTTCTTTACACTTGGTTAATTTGGAAAATATTGCGGAATATTTTTATTTTAAAGAATACGATAATTTATTAGTGTATCTCGTTATTTTTTATTTTTAATTCATATCAACCTTCTTTTTTTTCTTTTAATGCTCGTGAAAAAAAAATACGTGTAGATTTTATATTGGCAAAAAAATACGTGTAGATTTTATATTATGCTAATATTTAATATAAAATACGTGTAGATTTTAATATAAGATTTTATATTACATCTCATTAATATAGATTTAAATGTAAAATCTACATTTAAAATAGATTATGTTAATATAAAATCTATTTTATAAAATCTTCCACCAAAAAAACAAATATTTATATTAATAAATGAGTATTCATTCCACAAATAGATGATTATGTGATATATTGTGCTTGGAAAGGTTGTACCAAAGAATTAAGAAATTGTAAATTAAGTAATTGGCTTTAATTAGTTGTACATTGTGCATAAAATGTTGTAATTAAGAGTTTTTTATGTCGTTTTTATAATATAGTATAAACTAGTCGTGTACCCGTACGATGCAGTGCGGATGAATCACAATACTAAAGAAATAACTTAGTCCTCGACCAGATGAATATAAAGCTCTCGGTTATTTGGGAGCTCGTATTCAATCACCAGATAAACCTAAAACAAGGCAGAAAAGATCATATGAAGGTTGAACAAATTAGGTTCATTATTGTACCAAAATCAAAATCAAAAAGCTTACCTTGATTTGGGAGCGTCTTCTTGACAATGGAGAAAACAAAACATCCCAAGTTGAATTATACACAAATATTTCTTGGGAACATCTCTATAAATCTGTCTTGGAAGCAACTGAGACATGAAATTGGGGAGAGGAAAATCTTGATCAATGAAAAAAAAACATCTAAACCGGTGGTGGGGTTAAAAGGATAAGGAAAAAACAATTTAGGACGAAAGAAAGTTGGGAGCTAAAACTAGGCATTAACAAACTTTTCTGAAACAAAAGAGATTTTGAAACCTCCCAATTTTTATTGTTGATGTGAAGTTGACAATTGAGGATGCTCCGAGCATAGCATTAGGAAAAAAGCAAGAGAGAAAGTTGGAGCTTAAAATACGGTAGGAATAATTTTTTCAAGAAAGAAAGTCTAACGCTTTCTTATTTTGTGGTGGTTGCAGGGATTAAGGAGTTGTTTACCCAAATGCTTACCCGGTAAGCGCTTACACGGTAAGCGCTTACAGATAAAACTCGACAAATTAACTTACTTTATCGGGTAAAATTGTGATCATCACAATGGTATCGTATATAACAATTTACCCCGTAAGCTGTTACCCGGGTAACAGTTGTCACTCTTACTTACCGGGTAAGACTCTTCATCCTTATCACCGCTCTTAAAGTAATGTAAAAGTAGTAGGTTCTATGAGTAAAATGAGGAATCGTCAAAAGGAAAAGTAAAGAAAATAAAACTACAAACAGATGGGTGTGGGAATGTTAGAACAATTAATAAAGATATACACTAAGATTGCCAACAACAGAATTGAGATGCCAACCTATGGCTTGTAGCATCATTCCAAAATGGTTCATACTAACTCACAACCATGAATTACTAACAAAGAATAATATAATCTGTTCATAATACATTTTACAAAGCAAACAGGTGAAACAATAACCCTTAAGTCAATGAGATCAGTTTTGGTGGTTTAAGCAAAAACAAAATTTCATAAAAGTTAAAACAAGCAATCCTAAAAATTAATGGGTGGTGACCAAAACAAGCCAATCTTACATTTTATGTTTAATTTATAAGCATGTGTAGTTGTTTTGTATTTACTTCCTTCATAATAAGAAGGATGGACATGAATTACTCTTATTGTGTGCAATTATGTTCAAATGTGCTATAATAGGTTGTATGAAAGAGGGCTTCAAATACATTCAAACAAAGAACAAAAAATCAATGTTTTAAAACCCGCTTTTTTGGTTGACCTGATGTGGTGACCGGGTCACGGTTCAACCACCGGGTTAACCAAATACATTGAAAAAACACACATAAGCATAAGTTTTTCATCGATCCAAATACATCAAAACGAAACATTACGATTTTTTGATAAAACCGGTTCAACCACCGGTTCAACTGATTTTTTATCTGTGTTTTATAATACAGTATAGATGAGAAGATATCGACTAATAATCAATTCCTTAATTAAAAAAATATAATTTTTAGGAAAAAATTGAAATCAAAATTTGTATCTGACCGTGTTCATGTTTCTTTTAAATTTATTATTACTAATGATTACTTGAAAAAGATGAGTTTAAATTTCCAGTCTCTAGCAATTACGAATAATAACATCTGTAACATTATCATCCCTAAAGACAGAATGCATCAGTTCTATCTCCGTCACGCCACAACTATGAGTTTTAAAAAAAAATAGCAAACAAATCTTATATGCAACCAAGAAACGTACCAATTCTCTAGGATTGGGTTATTGTTTAGCCAGAGAGCTCTAAGGTGTTTAAACTTCACAATTTCCTTGGTAATTGTCTCAGCCACACAGACTAAGTGCAACCAAATCCTACAGATTTTAAGCAGCAAACAAGCAAAAAATTGTTCTCTCAATAATCTAGGTAGAACTCTCGAATAAGCAGAGAAAGAAAAAGCATTAACAAAGATTCAATATTTAAATTGAACACGATACCTGTTGAACAAAATGCATAGGAGTATTAAACTTTATGCTTAATGGATTGAGACCAACAAGCATTTTTCTAAGAAATTCCACATCAAGAAACCAAGAGAACGTGCCTCCTGCAATTAAAACAAACTACGCATAAACACATAGGATGTAAGTGTAGATGTGATGGTCTGATTTAATCTGGAAATACCCTGTGTATCAGACACATGAAAGGGGATACAAATCTACACAAAGATTCAACCTCAACAACCAATAGAAGACGATAGCAGAATGAGTTAGAGCATTATACTCGACCTGCAAGAACAATTTCAATATCAATAACCTTATTCTCCAAATCGAACTTCGAATCGAACAAATAACTTACACAGGATCCGAGTTCGAGAGATCCACAGACGACAACAACAGTGCTGAGAAGAACCACCACAATCGACTCATTTTGATCTTCAGAAACATCGAGGAGTTGAAAATTTTTGAGCAGTAATCGATGGGAAAAGTTTTGAGCGGCGATAGATGGGAAATTTTTTTGAGCGACGATAGATGAGAGGATGAGCGGAGGATGGGAAAATTAGGGTTAAAAGCGTTGAAAGTAGTACATTATGCCAGATCGTCCAATAAATATAAAAAATAAATATTGATAATAGTAGATAATATTGATCAAATCATCCATTAAATATAAAAAACAAATATTTATATTATTAATGAGTATCCATTCCATAAATAGATGATGATGTGAGATATTGTACTTGGATAAGTTGTACCAATGTATTATGAAATTGTAAATTAAGTAATTGACTTTAATTAGTTGTATTTTGTGCTTAAAATGTTGTAATTAAGAGTTTTTTATGTTTCTTTTATAATATAGTATAGATGCATTAATAAGTAGTACCTGATGCATAAAAATTAGTTTTTAAAAGTTTAGCTTAAATGTTTTATAATATAGTATAGATATATTAGTTAAAATTCAAAATTACAAGTTAATGAAACATAATTATAGTCCTTCATGTTGTAGCCCAGTGGTAAGGTAACATCCGGGGGGGTCAGTGGATGGTATCCCAGGTTCGAACCCCATGGTGAGCATCATGTGACATCCATGATCATGGGCCTACCATATAGTGGTACCCTTAATTGGGCTGGGTCGTGGTCGACGAGGATTAGTCGGGTGACACCCTTAAGTGGGAGCCCGGATACCCCGGGAATGTGTGCGTGTGTTAACTTGTCGTCCTTCATGTTGTAGCCCAGTGGTAAGGTAACATCCGCGGGGGGGGGGGGGGGGGTCAGTAGATGGTATCCCAGGTTCGAACCCCGTGGTGAGCATCATGTGACATCCATGATCATGGGCCTACCATATAGTGGTGCCTAATATGACTGAAAGCTCAAACAATGCATCCATGAATCAACACATTAAATTTACTCATTAATCCAAAAGGAGCCTAGTATGATTGAAAGTTCCATCAGTGAATCCATGAATCACCAAATTAATTTCTGCAAATTTGATTACGTAATATTTAAAAAATAGGATCACATCATATGACCTTTGTTAATATAAAAACATGAACATGGTGAATTGTTATACCAAAATAACATCACTAAATAAACTTCATTTGAAACTGGATAGTGATCCCCTACTAGAACCCCTCCCTCACTTCCCACCCATATCCAAAAGAGTACGTACAAAACATGATTACATCATATCCCATGTGTTATACTAGCATCCACATAGCTTCTTCATTACATCATCGACCAACACATGAACAGGTTCAAATAAAAATCATTCTGTTATAAAAAAACCACCGTTTTCTAAAATCAATATTCATAATGGTTCCACAAACAAAAACAAAAAAACACACTGAATGAACTAAATAAAACAGAAAAAATGTCACATAACGCGTAGTCGAAATCAACGTTCAGGACAATTACGAGAATCATGCCTTGCTAATTCACCGCATTTCCGCCCTAAAATATTAGAATCCGATGAAGCATCGATTAGTCCATCGACATTTGAATCTTCTTCGGCCTGAAAACCCGATGATGACCCAACAACGTCTTTAACGTATATCTCATTCATCGAGTAGGTATCGTCCATAATGAAACCACTATTTCCAATTAAACGATGAAGTAAAAAAGAGTAATTTTTATACGATGATTAGCACTACTGCGAAAGAGATGATGATATGAATATGGTGATGAGATGTAGATTATGGAAGGAGATAACCACAAAAAAGAAAAGAAAAATCGTCCAGATAATTAAGAAAAATCGTCCAGAGCAAATCGTCCATATTTTATGAATATAACAATCTAATCCCTAATTACGTGGAGGTTGCCATGCTTAAATTTTTGGATATTAATAAAATAATAATATATCAGAATTATAAATAGACCAATATACCCTTCAAATTAATTATGAAAATGGAATAAAAAGTTGTTTAAATCTATAAAATGACTGGCTAGGATTGGTTTCCATAGTTTACACAAAATGATTGGTTTACAAATGAAACACATCCTAATATATATATATATATATATATATATATATATATATATATATAGAGAGAGAGAGAGAGAGAGAGAGAGAGATAGGTTCATACGAGAATGATAACGATTTAAAGGAATAAAGGGACAATTCTGGACCAATCATAATTAATAAATTAATAATTGTTTATTTTAATAAAAAAGGGTATAAATGTCATATTTCAACCCTGGATAATTTAGGATAATATATCACATCCTAAATTCATGGGATTCTAATCGATCCTCTTCTTCTTCATCGATTTTCTTCTTCCTATGGAATCTATTCCAAAATACAGATACCCTTAAATCAATTTTCTTCTTCTTATTTTTTTATTTTCTTCTTCTTCATCGATTTTCCTGTTGTTGTTCATATATTTGCTTCTGCATTGCTTCTGCAACTGATATTCATCGATTTGCTTCTTCATCTTACTAAGGGATATTGCCAAGAAGAAGGAATTGATTATGATGAAACCTTTGCACCTGTGTCTAGGCTAGAAGCAATTAGAATCTTCTTAGCCTATGCTGCACACAAAGGGTTCAGCGTATATCAAATGAATGTCAAATATGCCTTTCTTAATGGTAAACTCAATGAAGAAGTATATGTCCAGCAACCACCTGGATTTGAAAGTTTAGAGTTCCCAGACCATGTATACTATCTTGACAAAGCTCTGTATGGCCTTAAACATGCTCCCAGAGCATGGTATGCAACTCTGTCAACTTTTCTGATTGATAATGGTTTTGAAAGAGGAACTGTAGATACTACGTTGTTCATCAAAAAGTACAAAATGAGCTACTTCTGGTATAGATCTATGTTGATGATATTATCTTTGGGGCTACAAATCAAAAGTATTGTGACAAGTTTTCAGAGTTGATGAATAGTGAATTTGAAATGAGTCTTATGGGAGAACTAAACTTCTTCCTAGGATTGCAAGTAAAACTAGTTTCAGAGGGCACTTTCATAAATCAAGCCAAATATGTCTATGATATTTTGAAAAAGTACAAACTCAATTATTCAACTCTTATGATAACTCCTATTGCCACTATAGTCAAGCTTGACTCTGATCCTTCAGGAAACCTGTGGATGTCAAAACCTACAGAGGCATGATAGGGTCACTTTTATACTTAACTGCAAGTAGACCTGATATAATGTTTGTAACCTGTCTCTGTGCTAGATATCAAGTCAATCCAAAGGAATCACACTTATCTACTGTCAAGAGAGTGTTTAGATACCTTAGAGGCACACCATCTCTTGGCCTCTGGTATCCAAAACACTCTGGTTTTGAACTAACAACTTACACTGATGTAGATCATGCAGGATGCAAGTTAGATAGAAAAAGTACCTCTAGATGTTGTCAACTTTGTGAGTCGAAGAATCAATGAATTCTAGAGAGAGAAAGTAGAGAGAGAGTAACAAGGATGCGCAAAGTGTAAAATGTATTGAATGTGTGCGTTAGTTTCTTACACGGAACAAAGACAAAGGGACTTAAATACCCTTGGTCAGATACAACATAGATAGACTCTAAACACAGTATTTGACCAAGCCCTATAAATACAATGATTACTATAAAATCAGACCTAACAATCTCCCCCTTAGTAATCATTGGTGCTTTGGTCTTCAAAAATCATCTTCTAAATCAGCATGGACCATTAAAGCGACTTTGTGAAGCTTTTCTGACTTTTAAGAAAAATTTCTTCTCAGCATCTTTCAGATTGAGATTTCTTTGCATCAGCTTGAGCTCTAGACGACACACCTCTTTTAAATGACCTTGAATGAACTGTGGTGATCGGAGCAGAAACAACAAAAGAACTAGTTGTTACTGAGAGAATAGAATCTTTGAGCGAATCTTGATTAGCAGATAAAATTTTGAGCTCTTTGTCTCTTTAACTTCTCCTTGACTTCTCCCCCTCATGATCTTGATGATATTGATCAACTTGGTCATGCAAATGTTGGAGACGAGACGACTTAAGATCTGCAAAATCAAAGAAACAGAGAAAACAGGAGAGGTTTGCGAGTCACGTTGGTTGTGCAAACTGAGGTTTGCATTACACGCAGGTTGCGCAAAGCACGGTTTGCGTTACACGCAAGTTGCGCAAAGCACAGTTTGCGTTACACGTGGGTTGCGCAAAGCACGGTTTGTGCGACCAACTGATGTCGCAAAGCTGACTTAAACTCAGAAATTTTTTACATTTTTAAGCTCTTTGACTCCCCCTACACAAATGCACTAGATGTGACAATTTGAGTTAGCATTCATATAAAGAAAATCAGATATTCCCCCTTGAAAACAGATATGAACAATTATAAAATTCTCCTTTTTCACTCCCCCTTGAATAATGCTCAAACCCATTTAAAAAAATATATGAGAACACAAGTATTGAAAACAACAAAGTAAAAAGAAAAAATACTGAATACGAAAAAAAAATTGAAACAACGAAACAAGTAAAAATTTAAACACTAAACAAATAAAATTCTAATCAGTAAAATATCACAAACTTATCAATCAGTTGAAATCAAACATATGTTGTTGGATATAGATACAAGTTTCATTGCATATCAAGTTAAAACATGTTCAGTTTCAAAAACTTTCATCAATCTATTCAGTGTGCAATCATGTGAACTTCGATTAGCTTCAAGAAAATGCAATTCTAAAAATATAATAGAGAACTTTGCATGTAATCACACTAAGCCATCAAGAATTTAAGACTTTCACCAATTTACAGATTTATCGCAACTCATAAATATCACCAAGTATCATGAGATGTGTGCTAATTGACATCTTTTAGCAGTGTGCACATTGGTATCTTGACATGAGTGTGCTCTTTGGAATCTTTTAAGCATGTGCACTTTGGAATCTTTTGAATCAAAAAGTTTATTAAGTAAAGAACATGCCGTAAACGTAACTTTCTATTTGATCCTATTGCAGGATTTGGGTCAGCCGCTCCCAGACCAGTTGGCCTTAGGGGACTAGGTGTCAAGCACCCCTTGGAACTTATTCTCCCAGATCAGAAAGGCTACATCGACATATCCTAAACCCATTCATACCAGTAGAACATGACTTTTGATCTGATTCTATTGAAGGAGTTGGGTTCGATCACTCCCAGATCAATTGACCTTAGGGGACCAGATGACAAGCATCCCACAGAACTTATTTTCCCAAACCAGAAAGGTCACATGTACAAACTTTTAAACTTAGAGATTTCTATATTTTAAGAATTTAATATTCATCTCAATTACAAGGATCAACATCTAAATGCTTAGCCCATATTTTCATTACAATCTAAAATTCTGACTTTTTAGGTTTTCTAAGCATTGTAAACTATAAATATTTCGAATCACACAACTTTAAAGCATTATCAAAAGTATCAAACAAGTTGCTGACTTTTCGACTTTTGTTAGAGTTGAAATTTGAACATATAAAAATTTTAATATAAACAAAACAACTTGAAAATTTATCCTAGACACACATTTTATTCAAAAGAAAGAAAATCTGGAAAACATTTACTTTATAGAATAAAATTTGAAAAGTTTTAAACTTTGAAAAGCAATTTTTTTTAACATGTGTCTCAAGAGAAATATTGGGATGAAGAAAATTCAAACGAGATTGAAAAAACTCAGATTCAAGAAAATTTAAGAAAACTGGAATAACATCAAATACAGAGATATGCAGCGGAATTAAAAGATATACTCACAGTTTCTTGTTAGTTAGAAGCTTAAAGCTTTGAAGAACGAGTCCTAGACTGATTTGTCTAGAAGTCGTAGTCGTTGAAGCACGGGTTCTGTGCTGAATTACTCAGAAACCAACGTTCTATTACTCCCCCTTAACATGAGATGCCTGCAACTTTGAATCAGATAAAGATTTGGGTACCCACTTGAATTTAGACCCGTGTTTGTTAGCTGCAGTTCTTATGGGGAGAAATTTGTTAGATTTAGCATTTAAAACACGAGGAATATCATCAGAAAAATAATCACAATCATCAGAAGAGAAAACATAATCATCAGAACTAGAATCTGAAGAAGAACATGAGACATGTTTTGAAATGCGAATCATTTGCTTTATAGAGTATTTTGAAATTTTATTACATATAGCAAATGAATCACTGTTGTAAAGTTTGTCTACACATTTATCCCCATCAAAAGTATGTTCATCAGATGTCAGCTTCGCTCTCCAGATCGGCTTCTTTGACTGAGCGATCAAAGTCCTATCTGTAAGAATTGAATCGGAAGAATGAGAATTGTCAGAAATAACTTTATCTTGTTTCTTCGACTTCTTTGACCGTCTTCTTTTACGCTTAGGTTTATAATATTGATCATTGAGCGTAAAAGAATCATCAAGAATTTTAGACTTAATATTTAAATCAGAAGAAATAAATTTATCTAAGCAACCAATCTGATCAACTAATAAATCTGAATTTGCCTCGAAGTCTGAAGAATTTTGAGAAAAGATTTTAAAATTGGAAACTTCCTTTTTATTTTTCTTATAATCAGAGGAAAGAATATAAACAGAATCTGATTTTCGAGAAATTAAATGTTCTTCAAGACTAGACGTCATGAAAGAAAGAATAATATCAGATTCAATTTTCTTCAAAATATTTTGATCTTCTATCTTGTCTTCAAGATCGATGATTTTGCCTTCTAATACTAAAGGAGAAGTATATTTCTTCGAATCATAAATGATAGGAGAAATATTTTCCTTATCAGAATCAGGGGCATAAGAAGAAACAAAATCATCAGATACTGAAGATTTAATAGGAGATATATCATTTAAAATTCTTCTTCCTCTTCTTGATGTTTCAGGAAAATATTTTGCATTTTCGCTTGTGTAAACAAACGAAATTTCGATTTTCTTATTATTTGTCCTTTTCTCATTTTCGAGATCTAACACTTGCTTTTCACTAGTCCAATGAAATTTGAACTGAGGAGCATAGTGTGCAAGAGTTAGATAATCGTATTTATATAAAGTAGGAACTTCGTTTATCACTTTGTTTAAATAATTAGGATTGTCAAAACCAAGTCCCCACCTTTGTTTTAAAGCTTCTTCACTCCTCGATTTATTCATAAAAAATGTTTGTTCAGATTGGTTCCTTCGATAAAGCTTTTCTTCTAAGTTATTTATTTTATCTGAAAATTCATCTTTTAAATAAGTCATTTTAGTCAAAGACTCAAGATAAGTCTTATTTGAATTTTCCAAATCATCCAATTTCTTTTGAAAGATGTCTTTAGTATTTTCTAAAATTGATTTTTCATCTTTCAAAGAAATTTTCAGTTTGTCAATCAAATTTGACTTTTCTGAATTTAAATTCTTTTCAGATAATAACTTTAATCGCAAATCAGATAAAGCGGTTATCATTATATTCAACTGAGAGGTAATGAAATTAAAATCAAATTCTGAATATACCTCATCTTCATCTGTTTCAGAATCGTCTGACTGATCAACTCCAACCAAGCACATCTGAGCGATCTCGACGTTTGCAGCTTCGTCGTCAGAGAGATCCAGCCAAAATTCTTCTTCGGCCAGCAGAGCAGTTCCGTTCTCTCTCTTTTCAGCCAGTTCCATTTTCTTCCGGTAGTAAGCTGAGTCCCTAACCTTCTTAGCTCGACATTCCTTTGAATAGTGGCCCGACTTTCCACAGTTATAACAGGCAGTAGACTTTGGCTCGGGCATTTTGACTGTTGAACCAGAAGTGAAGCGAGAAGTGTTGGAACCCGATCGAGGTTGGAACTTTTTTTGATAATGCTGAGAGAGAAGGATCATCGCTTTCTGTAATGCCTCGCCATCATCTTCAGTTGACCCGTTGTAAGCGTTTTCAGACAACGCTTGTTCAGTCAGTTGTTTCATGAGGAGTGCAACCGGATCAACTGACTTCTTGTTTTTCTTATCCAGTTTGGCCTTTTTCTCTATCACCAAGCTCTCATCAGTTAGCAAGATCTCAAACATCTCTTGGATCTGCATTGTGGAGATTCTGATATCATTCCTCAGTCTATGGCAAGATTTATTCCATTCAGGATGCAATGTGTTGAGGAATTTCAGATTTAATTCAAGCTCAGTCTTTTCAAGCTTTATCTTCCGAAGATCATTGATCACGACACAGAAACGATCAAACACAGTCTTTAGTGGCTCCCCGTCCTTGGATTTGAATTCTTCAAAATTATTCATGTAGCGCGTATGCCTGAGTTGAGTTGCGACCGAAGAACCAAGCATAATCTTTTCCAACTATTGCCACATCAGATTAGGATGAGTTTTGAAACAATCAATCCTGTTGTAAACAGAGTTTGACAATGCTAGCATCAGATTTGCTTTAATATCACGATCAGCTTGATAAACGGACAATTCTTCATGTGTGTACTCTCTAGTAGGCTTATATAATCCAGAAGCCAATTTGGGTTTTTCGAACGGTCCTTCAGATAGAATGATCAACATGTCATTACCATTCTTTTGTCATTCAATGAAGTTTATAAACCGATCTTGCCACTGTGTAAATTCATTTTCATCTATCAGTACAGGTGGACGATTTTCTGTACCCAAAGACATCATTAGATCACTTTTGTAGAACTGAGCTTGATAAGAAATTTTTTCAGAATCCATGGCAGATGTTCAAAAAATTCTAAGTCTGAGACTTGCGCAAAGTTGAGCTTTACGTGAGAAGCTGATTGCGAAAACTGAGCTTTTCGGGAGCAGGCAGATACGCAAAACAACTTTGCGTAAGAAGGCTGTTGCGCAAAGTAGCTTTGCGTTATGAGAAGGAAACGCAAACTGATTCGTTTGAGAGCATTGTGTGAGGCACTTAATACGCAAACTGGACTTTGCGTTAGAAGATGGATACGCAAAGTAACTTTGCCTGAGTCGCTTGAAACGCAAGATGAACTTTGCGTAAATCGTTGATGATGAAGACTTGACTTTGCGTAAGCTAGACTTTGCGTATGATATTGAATGCGCAAAGTAAGCTTTGCGTGATACACAGGATACACAAAGTTCACTTTACGTGATTGGTGAGATATGCAAAGTTTGAGCTTTGCGTGAGTAGCCCAAATCGAAAACCTGAAACAAATGAACAAAATTAGTAGAACATGCAAATCCAACAAAGAACTCGTGCAAATTAGGAAGAAGAACTTGCGCAAAGCAATATGAATCTTGCGCAAACTTTAGATCTTGCGCAAAGTTCACAAAATCAAGAAAACTATGCAGAAATCGAATGCAGACATGAAATGAATGCAACAAAATCACATAATATTGAACGAAAACAAGTTTCTAATACATTCCAATCAACATAATCGATTAAAACCACAAAATCGAGATTTTCAAAATGAAACAGTTCGTGAAAAACTCGTTTTTAAGAAAACAAAATTTCTTAAAATTGACAATCAAAACGTGTTTTTCTTGAAATTTGCCGTGAATCAATAATATTCTCCTATCAAAAACGAATTCAACAAGACAAATTTCAAAACAATTCGATCAAAAACACCTCTGAATTTGATGAAAAATCAAGAAAACGAGATTTTCTTGAAAAATCAAGAAAATCGATCAAATTTTCGATTTTAATCACAAATTCAGATTTGAAATAACAATCTCTCAATTCTCTAAAGATTCAAATGGCTCTGATACCAATTGTGAGTCCAAGAATCAATGAATCCTAGAGAGAGAAAGTAGAGAGAGAAAGTAGAGAGAGAAAGTAGAGAGAGAGTAACAAGGATGCGCAAAGTGTAAAATGTATTGAATGTGTGCGTTAGTTTCTTACACGGAACAAAGACAAAGGGACTTAAATACCCTTGGTCAGATACAACACAGATAGACTCTAAACACAGTATTTGACCAAGCCCTATAAATACAATGATTACTATAAAATCAGACCTAACAAACTTTTAGGAAATAAGTTAGTGAGTTGGTCATCTAAAAAGCAGATTTGTGTGTCAACATCTACAACAGAAGCAGAATATGTGGCTACTGCTAGTTGTTTTTTCACAAGTGATATGGATGAGGACTCAACTCAGAGACTATGGTCTTGAATTTGATAAAATTCCCATCTTGTGTGACTCCAGAAGTGCAATTGCTATTTCTGCTAATCCAGTGCAACATTCCAAGACAAAGCACATTGATGTCAGGTATCATTTCCTTAAAAACCATGTTGAAAAAGGCATAATTGAGATGCATTTTGTTCCTACTGATTACCAACTTGATGATATCTTCACAAAATCTTGGATGAACGAAGGTTCAATTTCTTGATCAGCAAGTTGGGCATGCTAAATATGTCTACTTGATCTTAACACAGATCAGAGCCTCTGATATCCTAAGGTAGCATATTTGAGATCAGAGCCTCTGATACACATATTAGAGCCTCTGAGTCTATACAACATGTTCACAAATCATCTCATTTTGTTCACCTATGCACATTTCAAGGGGGAGAGAAAACAAATGAAATCATTCATCTTTTAAGGGGGAGAAAACTACCCTTATCTGTCGAGGGGGAATAAGAACCATTGGAAGGTAATAAAGTCAAGCATCAGAGCTTCTGATACTAATATCAGAGCCTCTGCTCTTGCTTCTATTACTACTATTAGTCTCTGATCTTGCCTCTGATATTCATACCAGAGCCTCTGATCTTTCATCATGATCTTTTCAAAAGGTATGTACTTTATTCTTATCTTTAAAACATATCCTTTCTGTGAAAAACCAACACTTGATTCAAATTTTTGAAACATATCTCAGAATCTATTATTTAGTCTCTGACAATACTCTCCAGAGCCTCTGAGATCATCTACTCTGAAGATACATCAGAGCACTAAATCTTAGTGTTCTTAGATATTCCTTCAATCAAGTTTTGTTTTTTTAATATATTTTTAGCCATAAAAGAAATTTAAATTTTGAGAAAAGTATTTTTTACTCGTGGATTTCTTTAAAATGGAATTGGCTTGTTGGGTTATTTACTTAAATAACTTTCATATTTTAAGTAGAATATCCAAAATGACAGTTGTCTGATGTAAGCATCCTTTCACTCTCACTCTCCACGTGTCCATACTTGAGTTGATGGACGATGGAAACGTTTCTGACAGAGGTACTCACAAACGTCGTTTCCATTTCTAACACGGGTACTCAACTACGCCGTTTCCATAGCCCCCAAACCTACGTCTCACGTTCATAAAAACCCACTCCACACTTCATTCCATCTTTACGCTCTCAAGAATTTCTCTCTCAAACTTTATCTTTTCTCTCAAGCAAGAAAAAGCTTCAAATCTTCAAACCTGCAACAATGGCGCAAAACCCAGAAGGTTCAGACGATTCAAGCAGAATCGTTCCTCATCGTGAACAAGCCCAGTTCAACATCCCCGTAAATGGAAATAATTTCTACTTAGAACTGAACCCTCTCAAATTCGAAGAACAATACAAACCCATTCTCGAATTTTTTCGAACCTGTGAACTTAACGATGCCTTGACCAGTTTTGACTCAAATGTTCCAATCAACTACGTCCAACAATGGTGGTACTCTAGTGAGTACAATGAAACAACAAAAGGACTAGTTGGCTACATAGATGCTGGAGAAAAGGATGTCACCATTCGCATTTCCCCCAAAACTTTAAGACGTAGGTTGTTTCTTCTTAAAGCAAGTGACTTAGGGATACCCAGATTTGAAAAACCCCTATCTCAAGAAATCCTACTTCAGTTCCTTATTCACTTAGGCTATGACAAAGAAATAACAAGATTAAGTGAATTTAGGAGGCAACATCTACCACCAGTCTGGAACTTCATGTTCAGTTTGTTAAACCGCACACTGACTTGCAAGTTTGGTAGCCAGGATCAGGCCAACCCCACCCTTTTAACTATCATGTATGCCATATTCTTCAATAGGAATGTATACATGGTTAAGCTGCTCTACTCAGAGATCCACACTGCAGTGGAAAGGAAAAACAAGGTGCTGGCCAAGGGAAATTGACCTGTTTCTGTTTTGTTTCCTAGGTTCATCTCATTGGTCATCAGAGGAGCGATAAGGAAGTTCACACTCTCTTAAGAAGGACCAAAAATCCCGTTGTTCAACATGAACAATTTTAAGCCAACAACAACCCCACCCTACCTATCCGAGCGAAGGTTCCCTCAGAGCATGATAAAATATATTCTAGAGGACCACCCCATTCTTACCTATCTTAGAGGTGTTGCCCAATTTCCAGAACCGGTAATGGGATCCCCAACATACTTAGGTTCTGATCCCGAGTTAGAATCAGAAAGTGAGCAATCTGATGCTCCTTTGGATGAGAACAGAGGAGAACCCGATGGTGCCTTTGAAGAGAGAAGATTAGAGGGTGCCTCTGACGCTGATGAAGAGATTAGCTCTCTCAGAAAAGGGAAGAGTGAGGAGGAGACTATCTCAGAGAGAGTGATTCTTAAGCCTTTATTAGCCGTGGGTGGAAAGGTAGAAAAAGAAGCCCCTTGTTGCACACATGTGAGATTCCCTAGCCCCCTCCCAGTGCTTCCACACAATCTATTCTCGGTGGTCCAGCACCAAAGAATATTGAATCAGAGGTGCACACCTCAAACCTAACCCCAACCAACCGCTCAGAGGCATATCCTTCTGCCTCTGAAGCACACAGCCTTGGGGAAGCCACCCATCTGGATAACATTGAAGATATAAGTACTCCTCCGCCCTAGAGTATGCCACCATCCCCTACACACCATGATGCCTCTATTGCTCATGATTTAGAAGACCATCCCATAGTTCCAGAGGTCTTTAAGATCTTGCATAGGGATTGCCTTACTGAAGGGCAATGGAATGACCTAGTTGCACAAGGGTTGACATGCCTGGATAGCAGGTCAACTCATCACATCAGATTTCCTTCCTCTTAACCTTAGTCAGAGGAGGAAGAACTGATTAGAACTGCTGTAGAGAAATCCCCTTAAAAGGATTTTCAAGGATCGGCAGGAAGTCCTTCCAGAGACAACCCAAAACCATCTCTAAAAGAAGGACCCTCTGAACTCGAGGGTAAATTGGAGACGTGTGTTGAATCCAATCTTTCCCTCTCTGAGTTAGTTACTAAAGAGGAGTTCAAGCTCTTTAGTGATGAAATCAAAGGATCCTTGAAAGATCTAAAACTTCAATTGGAGAAGACCTCAGAGGACTCTGCCTCAAGCTCTGAAGTTGCAACACTTACTTCAGAGGTCTCTGAGCTGTGTACCCAACTCACCACCAACAATAGCAGACTTGCTTCTCTGGAGAAGCTAGTAGAAGGTTGCTTTGATACACTTTCAAAGGAGCTCTCAGCGGCCAAGGCAGATATCATTAAGGCTATTCCAGCGCCTTCTTCTCCAGTACCCTTTGCCAGTCTTGCTGACATGGAGAAGTTAAAATCTGACCTTCAGAAGATGATCACGGAAACCATTGCTGTTATTCCAGTCCCTGCTGCTCCTCAACCCTCAATTCAACCACCATCAAACGCAACAAACTTGGTTACTAAGGCCGATCTACAAGATTTCTCATGGCAGGTGACAAATAAAAATGCTCACAGTATCGATCAAGTTTGTTGCCAAAGCAGGCCAACAAGCACAGATGGTTCAGAACTTGCTTCAGAGTGCTTTCATTCCAGGGACAGAGTCCAAGTTGAATAGGAAGGTCCCAGAGACTTCCTGCGTAGAGGAGGCTTCCAAGAAAGCAAGATTTGATGACTCTGACGATGGTAATGATGACGATAAGCCACATGAGTCTTCAGATCATCAAAAGGGGGAGAAGCAAGGAACCATCAGAACAGAAGAAACAAGAGCCTCTGCTCCCCCTTCCTCTGCACCCAAACAAACTGGAGCTCAAGACTTCAATGAACCAGAGAGGAATCCTACCTCTGCTGAAGACCAACAAACAACAATTTTGAGATCTCCATTCCCTGTCATATTTCTTGCATCTCCCACTTCAGTAGTACCACTAGTTCCTGTGATCAACGCCATTTCAAAGACCATCGATGCTCTTGATGATGAAGAACTTGTGGATTACTCCAGCACTCCCTCAGAGGATGCTTTCTCATCCCTAGAATGCCCAACGATCATAATGAGAGATGCGTTTGGGAATGAATCTGAAGATGGAGAAGCTGCTGAAAAGGTGGAGTATACTTATCAGAATGCTCAACCTCACCAAGTAGATACATCAGAGGCAGAGCAACAAACTGAAGACCAACTGCAGATAGATGTGATGATTACTTCTGCAATCAATGAGACTCCACCATCAACCCCTACAATCCAAGAAAAGAACTAGAGACAGTTCATCAATAACTGTCTGCTGAAGATACAATAATGGTTGATGATGAACAAGTAGCTCCCATTTCTGAAGTTGAAAGATCAACCTCAGAGGTACCTGTTAAGAAATCAATAATTGGAATTCCCGCATTCTCAGCATTCACAAAGCCCCTAGAGTTCCTCACCACTGAAGAAAAAGCATCATTTGAAGATACCTTTAGATACTTATACTGTGAGTTCAACACAGAGGACATACTTGCTTTTCCTCTGAGCCCAAGAATCAGAGAAGGTATGGATGAGATTGAAAAAAGATTTATCAAAGATAAAACAAGCAGCAGAAAAGATGTCCTCTCAGATCTACCCATCATTGAAATTAACAAAATCTCTAAGAAGAAATATGGCTACAACAAAATCATCTACAGGCACTATGAAGTCATTCGTTCAGATCGTAAAGTTTACCAATTAAATGATAATGATCTGATAAATCTGAACCCTTATGAGTTGCCTCATCTTCATGCTTTCTGCTATGCTAAATTAGAAAAGAGAAGAGTCTTTAGAATGGCTGAATATGAAGTGAAGAGAGTAATGGAAGATCACATCATGCTCAGAGCCAAACTGGACTTTCAGATCGCCCTAAACCTAGGAATTGACAGATTAGGGGTCATTGCTCTGATGGAAATGATTGAAGACTTGGAGAAATTCATGATTGGTTCGATCGCAGCAGAGCCTCTTGGGTTCATGTTCAGAGTATCAAATGTGAAGAAGATCTTCCTGGCATCTGAAGTGGCCAAATAGTCATATGAGACTCTAATAGGGATGATGCAGATGCTGAATGTGAAGAAGGAAAGATACAGAGCAAATTTGTTTGAATCCTTGCATACAGAGATTAGCTCAATGATTGTTTTCAGAGAGTTGATCATGAAATTCCATAGAATCTGTTATGGTGTTAGATTGTAATTTTCTTTTATGTAATATTTGTTTGTTATCTTCTCTAGTAATGTAATTCATATGTTTAGTGAGAAGTAACATTTAATAGAGGATGGTTTTCTCCTCTTTGCTTTCTAGTTAATATCTCTGCTAATTTGCAAACTTTTATTTTCAATACTTAAGGGGAGATTGTTAGCCCCAACTATGATTTGTAAAAGTATTAAAAATTTTGTAAGTCGTAATTCAGAGGACTTCAAGAGATAGCCATCAGAGAGCAAGCCTATCTCTGAAGAACATTCCAGAGATAGAGTATTCAGCAAGAAGATATCAGAGATAGATTCATCAGAGGTCTACATCAGAGCTCCGAAGACATTTTCTCTGAAGATCAAGCTGAATATTTCTACAAGTGTTGACACGAGATCAGAAGATATGTCACCTAGTGATAAGATTTACCTTTTAGGTAGATTACTGTTCAAGCATGTCTTAAGCTTACCTGGTATGTAAGTTACTGTTCAAGCATGTCTTATGTGTCAGGAAAGTACACTGTTCACCTTTTGAGTCCTATAAATAGGACGTGCAACCCATTGCTCAAAGTGTGCTTTTCCTTTACTTACTTGTAAAAGAATTATTTCTTTATGTACTGAGAATTGTACAAGAAGATCTTGTAAGATTAATCCACCTTTTTGGTGTTCTTCATAATCTACATTGCATTATCTAGTTAATATTTGTTTTTCATTATTTACTCTATTGGATATATCTTCTTTACTGTGAGTACGAATCAAACTTGGTTTAAACATTATTTGCTTCCGCTATTATTATTAAATGTTTATTTGTTTAAATCATTGTTAAGACAAGGATTTGGTATCCAACAGATATACCTAATAACTCTTCTTAGAAAGATGAAATTAGAGAGAGTACGAAATTCTTACCGGGTAAGCGCTTACCGACAAGAGATTCACCTTCTTCTACCTTATTGTGTGTCATCCTTGGCAATTAAAATGGATCATTTGTAAGCATTTAAAACCCAACAAGCGCTTACTAGATTGGACTCATTTCCCATACTTACCGGGTAAGACTATCAGTCATCCCTTGTCTCTTACCGGGTAAGTTTCTTGGCCTCCCCATGCTTAATCAATAAGGTAATCAATCAATAAGATAAATGATATTGGTAAGCGTTTACCCGGTAAGCGTTTAGTAAACGGCCCTTAAGACTTTTAAGAAGGTTGTTAAATCCATTGGTCAAGTATTAATGTTTCTAAGGCTTTTATATTATGCATTACACTTTAAACATTTGGTCATTGTTACCAAATCTGAGTTAACATCCTAAACAAGAGTTGTAATATAATTGCTAAAAATTGTGCTTTTCCTTTTGATTTTTTTTATAACTGTGGGTTTCCGGCCTAACGTGCGTGC
This sequence comes from Arctium lappa, assembly GCA_023525745.1. Classification (NCBI taxonomy): domain Eukaryota; kingdom Viridiplantae; phylum Streptophyta; class Magnoliopsida; order Asterales; family Asteraceae; genus Arctium; species Arctium lappa. The sequence continues at coordinate 55,399,047 of CM042049.1, read as the reverse complement.
ACCGACTAATCCCCGGGCAACCACGAATGGCGTGGCTCCATGGCCACAAAGGCTTTGGCAGTACCTGGATACGAACTTGGAATAGATGAGATTTTCCATTGTATCCCCCTAAGGCATAACCAGTGCGCTGCAACCCAAATGGTAGACTTTATGACATCTTGAAAGAAATTATAGTTAGGTGCGATATTAAAAGTAAAATAAAATTAAAAATAACGATAAATTACATAGAAATTAGAAAAAAACATCATTCAATTCACTTCCTCTTACTTATATCGTCTCTTGTATACTCTCCCTCTCTCTCTCTTTCTCTCCTTTTTCTATTTTTTCTTTTTTATTAATAGACAATAATAATGCATAGTAATTATTATTTTATTTATTTTTTATATAAAACGAATTTTAAATAAATAAATAAACTAAAAAGATAACATGTCTTGTTATTTATAAAATATAATATACCTGTCAGGATCGAATTCTCAACAAGAATTAATTCTCAGAAACAATATCAAAGAAGTTTGCGGAATAACACTTTGATATTCAATGAAACAGTAAACCAAAACAGTAAATATGAAGAACAAACTGTAAACTTGTATTGAATAATTGAAATCACAAGATTACACACTCAACCTCAATCTTGAAGAACAGACTCTTTCAAGACGAATTCTACTTCTCTAGAATTAGGATCTATGCCTTGAGGTTGATTTTCTCTCTAGAACTTAGAATGAATAATAATTATCTAAACTATTCTATACATTCTATACATATACTAATCAAAAGATAATTACAATAAATAAACATATCTTCAGTATATCTTCCATGTATATCTCTAAGCTTCCATGAATATCTTCAGTTTATCCAGCTGTCATCCTTTTCATTCGGATCTTCTAGTCATAAGCAGCACTAACTATGCTCAACAGCATTAACTTCTTCAAGCAGCATTAACTTCTAAGCAACACTAACCACTAGCAGTACTAACTAGCTAAGCAGTACTAACTTTGTTCAAGCAGCACTAACTTTGACTAGCAATATTAATTCTACTAGCAGTAGTAATACTCAACTAGCAACATTAACCATACTTGATCTTTTCTTCAGTTCCCAATAATTTCCCCCTAACTTGACTTTTAGGAAAAAGAAGTCAAGTTCTTCAGAATTGATCTTCAAGATGCTTCAACACTTCAGATTCAGTTTCCCAAATTTGGATCTAAGCCCAAACTTTGATTGACAGTTCTTCTCACCATAATCTTGGCCATCTCTGAATCCTTTGTGCATACTAGTGTAGCTTTCAGCATCCCTTCTAACTTCTCTTTGCTATGGTCATAAATTCTGTCTACTAGGTAGTATTCATGATAACAATTGTCAATAGTAATCATGTATACCCCACAGTTTTCAAAAAGTATCCACTTATCAATCTTCTTGAATATAAACTCATGTTGATGATCTTTAATCCTATAAGCCACTCTTTCTGGATCAAACATCATGCACAAGTATTCCATTGCTATCTTGAGAAGATTCTCTTCAGTACCTTTCAACACAGGCTCATAGAGTTTTATCCCCACTTTGTATAATTCTTCTATGTCAGCTCTTGAACAACTTCTGACAACTCTCCCCCATGTTGAATATGCTTCAAATGAACCATCAGCTCTTTTTATTCTGAAGAAGTCCTTTCCATTATCTCTTAGAATGTCCCAGAAGGTAATCTCAGGAGCTTTCATAGAGATTGGAACAGCCTTCAAAGGTTCTACTATTGTCATGTAGAGATCCATACTCACAGTAGTTGGCTTACTTGATTGTTCTGGAATTTGTACTGATTCTACTATAGGTACCTCTGAATGCTCTGCTGCAGATTCTGCTGTTTCTTCCACTCTAGGCCTTTTAGACAGCCTTTTGGAAGCAATTGTCTTCACCCTTTTTCTAGCTTTTGCTTCTACACCAACACTCTCAGGTTCTTCCTTCTTCTCTTCTACTTTATCTTTTGAGGGTGTGGTCTCCTCAGGGAATGGTTTTTGAATATTCAGGTCATGCCTTTCCTTCATTCTTCTCTCAGCCTCTTCCCTTTGTGCTGAATCCCCTTGAAGCTTGGCCATTTCCTTTTGATACAACTCTTCAACCTGAGTGTATGCCATGTTGGTAAACATCTCCCCCTTAACACCAATTGCACCCTTCAGGAAATTTATCATTTTTCTTCTTTCCTGATTGGCCAAAAATGTTTTGGAGGGTTGTCTTTTCTGTTTCTGTTTTTGAGTTGGCATCTTTTTAACTGGAAGTTTCTTGGCCTGAGCTGCTGTCTGAGCTGCTTCTTTTAAGCTCTTTTGGTATTCTGCATTTAACTTCTTGGCCATAATCTTTGCAAGTTCTCTATCTTTTTCTGTTTGCAACTGTTCCTCCTTCTCCTTTTGGTCTTGAAGCTGCTTTGCTATTACCTCATCCATTTCAATTTGAGACTTCTTCTTTGCAGGCATTTCAGCTTCAACCATCTTCTCCTTTCCGTTTCCCTTTGACTCCTTTGCCTTTTCTTTTTCCTTCTGTTGAATTTCTCCTTCATTGATGACTACTCCCTTGGCCTTTTGAGTAGCCTTAGGAGTATCATTCTTGGCTTTTACCACGGTTTCAGCTATTTCCAATTCTTCAACAGATAGCCCTGTTACTGCTGCTACCTGTTATGTTACTGCTGCTGCTTGAACATTATCTGTTTCCACTGCTTGTGCTTCTGTTTCTGCAGCTTTCTCCCCCTTAACATCAAATCCCATCTCTGAAATACTCTCCTTTTCTGCTTCAGCCTCTGAATTCTCCCCCTTGTTGAAAGCATCATTAGCAGTTTTCCTCTTCTTCAAAACAAATTGCCTTCTCCTCTTCTTTTGCACCAATCTTGTGATCATTTTCTTCAATTTGGTAATCTGTACTTGTTGAGACATAATCACCATTTTCATCTCTTCTATGTCTTTGCCTTGTTTGATGACATCCATATTGATGTTGCCCATTGTTTCAATCAATTCATTGTAGTCATATCTGTCCTCACCTTCTTCAGGAGTGTTACCCCCTTTTGAAGGATCATGGGATCTTTTAGTAGTGGAAGCCTTCTGCCTAGCAGAAGCACTATCCACCCCCTTGGTTTCTTGGCACCGGGGACCTTTGAATGATTGCTCATTCAAAGTTGCCATGGGAGAGGTCTTATGTATGTTACCACTGTCCTCCTCTGTGCTAGCAGGAGTAGTGGCAGCCTTCTTACCCATATGCTCTTCCATCTCCTTAGAGAGCACCTCCTGAGGGTTAGGAGACACCCTGTTGGTTTCCCTTTGGATATTCTCTACTGGAGAGTGCTCCAATAGAGGGCTTTGAGGCTCTTGGTTAATAGTAGGTACACCAAGGGAAGGAGCCTTGTGTACCTTTCCCTTGACATAAGTCTTGGATATTTTGGGAGTGGGTTTAGCAGCAAAGGACTGAGGAAAAATATGAGAGAGGGAAGGTTGGGATTGGCTAGCAGTGGGTTGGTCTAATGGGGGCATTGACCCTGCTACCATACTTTCATTGGTTTGGGACACCACCATCATTGTAGAGAACAATGGGGTGTCTACTCCTTCCGAGTCCCCAGCAGATCTTCTCATATTTGAGAAAACCTTGCCTTTAGGGGGTTTTGGTACATATATCCCATCAGAATGAGGAATATCCGTCAATTCGTGGGTGAAAACTGCTTGAACAAACCTGGGGTACATATAAAAACTCTTTTTGTTTCCCAAGTTTGAGACAAGATCATTGAAAATCAGTTTAGAAAAATTGTACTTTCTGGCAGTGGCCAAGCACACCAAAGCATAAGCAATGGTGCTACTGAACTCACTCCATCCAGTAGTCTTTTTAGAAATGCAGTGCATCAGGGTATGAACAAGAAAACGTCATTGGGGTGAGAATTTAGCTTTTGAGAACTTAAAAACACCCAATGGGCCTCCATACCCCATCCTTGAAAGAGTGGAAAACAGTTCATCATTAGAGATAGATGAGATACCAGAGGCATCGTCTAGACGTAGACTGATGCGAATCACCTCTTCAGTAACTGTCAATGGCTTGTCACACACCGTCGTCTTTATCATTTGCACACCATTCTCAGTGATAATGGTGGCATTTGCCCAGAATTGCCTTTGATGCTCGATATAGATTGTAGGCGATACAGTAAGAGCATGGGCAATATGGCTTGACTTGAGGAAATCCACAATCTGGTGGAACCCAGCGGCCTGTTTGGGCTTCTGTAGCATCGCGATTTCATTGTGTTCATCTATGAATGCCATTGATGCCATTGAGCTTTGAGAAAATCTTTCCTGAAAGCTTTGAACTTGAGAGAGAAAGGGTTTAGAGCGCAAGTGAACAGTATGCAAAGAGTCGTTATGAACTTTTAGGCGGGCAAAGGGTATTTATAATATTCGGGACATAAGCAGTATTAACCTAGAGCAGTATTAACCTAGAGCAGTATTAACCACTAGCAGTATTAACTAACTAGCAGTATTAACTGCAAGCAGTATTAAACACTAGCAGTATTAACTAACTAGCAGTATTAACTGCAAGCAGTATTAACCACTAGCAGTATTAACGGACAAGCAATATTAACTGCAAGCAGTATTAACCACTAGCAGTATTAACTAACGAGCAGTATTAACTACTAGCAGTATTAACTGTGCACTGGCAGTATTAACTATACTTACTCCTTTAATCTTGCGAAAATCTGAGTACTGCTATACATATCCTGAAAAATAAGATTAGTAACACCAAGAATAAACACTATACAAGTATAAAACCACTTTTTGAGAAGATGCTTATTCAGAGTTGATCAGTCCCACGCTTGTTACCAAGAAAGTGAATCTACCCACATCAAAAGCTTTGGTGAATAGATCAGCAAACTGGTTGTCAGTGTGAACTTTTACAACTTGAATAAGTTTCTTTTCATTACAGTCTCTTATAAAGTGATACCTGATCTCAATGTGCTTTGTCTTTGAGTGCTTGACAGGATTGTTCACAATGCTAATAGCACTGCTATTATCAATAAAAATTGGAGTGTGTAGAAAGGTTACCCCATAATCCAGCATTTGATTCTGAATCCATAAGACTTGAGAGCAGCAACTTGCAGCTGCTATGTACTCTGCCTCTGTGGTAGATGTGGATACTGTGGTTTGTTTCTTGCACTGCCATGAAACTAGTCTTGCACCCAAAAACTGACATCCTCCAGAAGTAGATTTTCTGTCCAAGTTTGCCCCACCTAGATCACTATCTGAGTATGCTAGTAGGTCAAAGGGTGAGTCATGAGGATACCAAAGTCCCAATCTGGGTTGCCCTTTGAGATATCTGAATATCCTCTTAACAGCTTGATAGTGAGATTGCTTTGGCCTAACTTGGAATCTTGCACATACACAGACTGGAAACATTATATCTGGCCTAGATGCTGTGAGATACATGAGAGAGCCAATCATGGATCTATAATGATGCACATCCATGTCCTCCCCCTCAAGATCTGCTGTTATCTGCTTGTGTGTCTCCATAGGTGTGCTAGCAGGTTTTGAATCTGAGAAACCAAACTGGTTAGAATGTCCTGCACATACTTGGATTGACAGATGAAGATGCCATCTGACTTCTGTTGAACTTGGAGTCCAAGGAAGAAAGTAAGTTCCCCCATGGAACTCATTTTGAACCTTTGATGCATTAGTTCCTCAAACTCCTTGCACATGTTGTCTCTTGTGGATCCAAAGATAATATCATCAACATAGATTTGGACCAGCAAGATATCCGTCTTCTTTCTCTTGATAAATAGAGTCTTATCAATGACTCCTCTTTCTAAGCCATTTTCCAAGAGATAGGATGACGGAGTGTCATACCATGCTCTTGGAGATTGATGCAGTCCATAAAGAGCTTTCTTCAATTTGTATACCCTGTCTGGATAGCTTGGGTTTTCAAACCCTGGTGGTTGACAGACATATACCTCTTCTTCAATTGAGCCATAGAGAAATGCACTTTTTACATCCATTTGATAGACTTTGAATTTCATGTAAGAAGTATAAGCTAGGAATAATCTGATTGCTTCTATCCTAGCCACAGGTGCAAAAACTTCTTCATAATCTATACCCTCTTCTTGAGTATACCCTTGAGCCACCAACCTTGCTTTGTTCCTTATGACAATTCCTCTTTCATCTATCTTATTCCTGAAAATCCACTTAGTGCCAATTGCTCTGTGACCTTTAGGAAGGTCTACTAGATCCCATACATCTTGTAGCTTGAACTGCAACAGTTCTTCTTGCATTGCTTCTATCCAACTGGATTCTTTCATAGCATCATGTGCCTTTTTAGGCTCAAGCTGAGATAGAAAACAAGCAAGCATTGTATGCTGTTGATCTTGCATTTCTTGAAGCCTGCTTTGATGTCTAGTCGTCATAGGAGAAGGTATATCTCCTATTACTAGCTGTGGAGGATGATTCTTTTGAACTCTGGTGTTATGACTAGGTTCTTCATTAAGTCCTCCCTGTAGATTAGTGTCATTCAACTCAACTGAAGTGTTTTCAGCAGCTACTTCTGATTC